>OX276378.1:13726762-15073012 GCA_946251855.1 Alsophila aescularia
TATTTACCTACTATATATACTTGTAGTGGCTCTGTGAGCTGTAGACCTCGAGTGTACAAACTTTTTTGCAAACGATCTAGCGGTGCAAAGTAGCGCCATCTAGTTACCTTATTGTACAACTAACATTAATAACCGTGGTGCTCCATCAACCCCTACTTAGTAGGTAAAGGGCTGATCCACTGGTAGAAATCTAAAAGTGAGCAATTTACTGCATTTTGAGGAGCTAATCTGATGAGCCGAAGATCCTCATCAGATTTTCACCAATTTTTATGAGATCAACTTAAAGTAAAAGTTACTAGCTTTCAAATAAAAAAGTACTATCTAAATCGGATCTAATAAGGCGGAGATATTCAGTAGCCCCCTTTTTGCCCCTTTTTGGGGGAAGTTCGCCCCCAATCGAAAATCCCCGATGACTAAAAAATTATGTTTTTTTTTAACCTGTATACTAAATTTCATCTAGATCGTTTGAGAAATGCGACCTGTAGAGGAGAACAGAGATCCGGACGGACAGGCGGACGGGGCGGCGGACATCCGGACATGCGAATGGATTTTTGCCCAAGCTGAAACGGAGGCGCTTCGCCCTAAATAATACTTGTACCTAAATCCATACGAATGTATAAAAGTGAAACGTTGTCTGTTTGTTTATTTGTTTGGGGAGTTTTAACGCGATAACGGCTGGACAAATTTTGATGAAATTTGTCTGTCAAAAACATGTAACAAGTCTGTCAAAAAAATCAATAGCATTGGTGCTATACCTACCTTGGCATTGGTTTTTAATATCCTAGAAGAACATAAGATGCTTTTTTTCGCGGTAAACTGTAGTCCGCGCAAACGTTAAATTATTACGTCATGCGCGAACAAACATACACACAAACAAACAAACAAACAGACAGACACGAATTTAAAAAATGCTCTGTTCTTGTTCACTTAATTATCTTCATTGTACAGACTTTTTCATTCTTATTGCTGTATTATAAGTCTAGAAAAAACGAAGCAAAAGTTTGTTTCATCAAAGTTTTACTACGTATTCGCGGATAAATAAACAGGAAAAGACCTGATCTCATAAAAGAAAACTTCTCAACTCAAGTTCAACCGTCTCCTGTCTACTTACAAAACGGCGGTGTCAATATTTGTTTGTAACTAAATAAGACACTTTGAAACACAAGTGCTCACAACCAATACTCTCAAAGCGAGAATCAAAACCGTTTCAAAACTGGAGCCATTGGAAATACAAAACATCGAACAGAAAATCTGGAAACTTGATAACGTTCGGGAATCGGGACAAATCTACTTCGAGAGTTTACAGGAATCTAGGTTACTTAATTATACCTAGACGGGACCTTTATTAATATTTTATGAGTAATGTTAGTAAGGTTTTCAAAGGCAAAGAGATAACTCAGAGTAACATGATTACGACTTTACCCACTTTAATGAGACGTAGTTAGATATTGCTTCAAATAATCTTGGACAAATAACTAGCTCAAAAGCTAAAAGAACACACCTGCCCTGTCATAAAAATCATATACAGTTGGAATATGCTTATCCCTTCAAACCTTCAAATTGATTCCGAAAAAAAAAAAAAAAAAAACTTGGTGCCATACTGCCGCGATATTGAATGTTATCAAAAAAATAGCTCATGTTACTTTGGGGGATGTTAGGATTCTAACGATACCCCATACGTCTAAATTTGTTCAGGCATTTAAAAGTTATGGTGGAATAAATAAACTCACATACATACAAACATACAAACATAGATACATGAATGCTAAAAACATAACACTTCTTTTTTTGGGCAGTCGTGTAATAAGGGAGTATGCGGGTGGCGATATATCTAATATTGCGCAGTACGACGCGCATACTGCGCGTGCGCGTTGCGCTAAGCAACTGGAATTGTTTGCTCTACGATAACTTTCGAAACTTTTATGATAACTTTTTTTGATTGATTCATATAGTTTGGTAGCTAGTTAGGTATTAATTTTGATTTATTTTATCAGCTGAATAGGTTTGGGGTTTGCTGAGATATCGGGATTTTAAAGACTATAGAAGAATTTCGTATTATAGTGAAACAATCAGGTCAAATGAGGAGTCATATTAAAGCTAAGAGCTTAAAGGCAAGTTAGGGGTGAATCTTAGAATAATAAAAAATTAAATTATTAAAATTAAACACACAGTTTTAACTGTTTAGTCGTTCACTAAAGCTGCCTCAGCAGGCACAAATGTTTTTCTTGGTCGTTACTTATGAAAATTTCATTAAAGTTTTGAAATTGTTCATAGAATCATATCTTGGAAGCTTCCACTTCTGTTCTGTGTTGAATTTGACAAATATTTTCCTGAATTTTTGTCTCGGATGGCGAAACACGGTTTATTTTTTAATAAGTAGGCGAACACTTAAAATTCTACACATGTTAAGATTTTTGAAACGTGTGAAATTAGACACGGCATAGGTAGAATATTTTTAGTCATATTTTATTTTGCACCTTCATTTGTGTATCTCAACAACAACAGCGACCGGTCTGGTATGAATATATTAAATTTCTTTATTTTTTTATTTACGTAACACATTTTGTTGGGGTATTTCACTATCTGGTAACATTACACATAATGTTTAGGTCGGTATCTACTGCATACGGATTACGCTTCAATAAAGTGTCCGATATCTCTCGTCACACACGAGAGGTTGTCGACTGAAAATATCGCATCCCCTACGTGCTTATCGTACTCAAAGATGCTATAGAAAGCTCCTTTCAAGATTTCAACCCTATATATTTTGGGAGTATTGAGATTTACGAGTACCCTTTCAGTGTTTGCGGCACCGACGTGATGAGCTTGTGACAAATTTCAACTTACTGGAAAGATGTTAAAGCTTAGCTTTGTAGTGGTATCTGACTGAGGTTTAGATTTCATTGTGATATAGGATCTTTGGATACATACTTTTAAATTAAGTACCTTCCGATTTCGTTGTGTCAACCTCTTGCCTATTTTAACAAAAATGGTTCTTATAAACTAATTTGGTGAGGTACAATATATTGACTATACGTGCTATTTAGACTCAAAACTGATGTCATTACACTACAAAACAAAGGAGGATGCCAGCTTTCGGCTTCCAAGACTTTTAAATATTAAATGCCGCGGACACGAAATCTATCTACATTATTGACTATTTAAAATAATTTAATTCATTCTTATTAAAACAATAACATTCTGGAACTGTTATTAAAATAAAAACAATTAATATGAATAGAAATGACCGGAAATAGCTGTGCAAGACTTTTAAAAGTTAAATGCTGCGGACACGAAATCTTTCCACATTATTGATCACATAAAATAATGTAATTAATTCTTAGTAAAATAATAACTTTCAGAAACTGTTATTAAAAAAATAAGAATTAAAATGAATAGAAATGACCGGAAATTGCAGTGAATTGATACTAATTACAAATTATAGGGTTGACACTATAATAATAGGGTTGACTCGTAATTAGTGCAAATAAACTATTAATAAATAGATAAACGAAACCAATTAAAAAAAAACTACATGCCATCTTAGTTTATTCTAATAGAAATCATTTCAGTACATTATTTTATGATATTAGAAATAACAACAATAAACGCATTCGTATTTTTTATTCTGCTTATACGTTAATTCATTATTTGTTGTATAAATGTTTCAGTGGTTTAGGTACCAAGCTCATGACAAGAGCCGAGAAGGCCCAGGGTTCGATTTTCAGATTGAGTACCTAAGTGCCTTCTACTATAGCAGGTATAGATAAGTAATAATACTTGATAATTTATATTAAACATGATCGTAAAGTGTATGTACCTACATAATATATCAGTTTAATATTAGATTTTAATATTTATCTTGGCTATATTATTCCCTTGACCATAAACAGTGTCATAATATAACGAAAGTCACATAACCACAAAAGTTAACTTTATTTCCTCATAACTTATTTTTGAAAAGTTCCCAGATAAAACTAATAACACACAAAAGCTTTTAACATAATGCTTTAAAAATAAAAATACTATTCAGTTGTGTCCGCGATAATTTTAAATCGAGCCTAAGTCACTTTGGAGATCTGGCATAGTCCTTTAATGTGTTATTTTAATTTACAGTGGGTTTATTTATAGGCTGCAATTAGAAAAACGATACGTATACTCTTCTCCTATAGTCCTGGCCTGAAGGAATGATGGCAGTTGGACAAATGTCAAAGTTGGCAGTGACAGAATGGTGCTCCATACCACTTTTCTTCAATCAGTGAGTCATGACCTACGGAGTTGAAACGTGGACACTCACGGGCAGACTAATCCACAAATTTAAGGTCGCTGAGCGAGCTATGGATAGGGCTATGCTTGGAGTTTATCGGAAGGACAAGATTCCTAAAGAAGATATCTGACAGAGAACCAAAGTAACCGTCATAGCTTTATGAACAAGTATGCTAAAGTGGCAATGGGCTGGTCACATTTCCCGAATAACCGATAACCTTTGGGGAGTGGCAGTGGGCTAATCACATTCCCGAATAACCGATAACCGTTGGGGTAGACGAGTTCTCGAGTGACCACGTTTAGTCAAACGTAACGTAGGACGCCCTGTGTCCAGTTTGAGTGATGAAAACCTGACCTGCGTAAAGAGGCTAGCTGAAACTGGATGCGGAGAGCTGAAGACCCAGCTCAGTGGCGTGCATTAGGAGGGGCCTACTTTCAGCAGTGGACAAGTATAGGCTAATGATGATGACGATCATGAATGGTGGAGATAGGCGCAGACTGCTAGGCTGACCACCTGCCCGTTGGTCAAAATACTTGGTTTGCTTCCTCTTCGTATGATAGTGTGCTGGCCTCGCTGGGCCTCTGAGGTGGCTTAACGAGTGTTATCATTTATCAACGATGACTTGGTGAAGGTAGCCTGAGAGCAACAGACACTTCTCGCAAACTACCGGAACAAATGACGTCAAGGAGATGAGGCTCGTGTTAACTCAACAATGGATTGGCACGAGCTGATAAGAAGACGATGATGATAGCCATCTAGTGACTCAATTATACCTAGTTAGGTATAAAATAAAATAACGTGCGCTTAACGAAGTCACGAAATCCTTGCCCTAAGAGCTTGTCCCCGATTCTAAAACGCCTCGGTAATGTGTCATCAAGGGCGTCGGGTCACAAGTGGTGCGCAAGGGCACGAATATCACTTGACAGCTTGCCAACTATCGACCGCCGCGCCAGTCAATGTCAACAGCCACTCCATGAATTGCATTAACGACATTATCGTTTAGCTGATTATTAATGATAGGTCGGTACTTTTGGATTACCTAACTGAGTTATCTATTCAACTTCATTCAAATCTATGAAAGCATATATACTTAAGTACAGACAAACTTACTGGTAACTGATACATAAGTAAGTACAATCTAATCTAAGTTAAACTCTTACAAACTGAAATTGTGTTCAAGAACTCAAAACTAAATAAAATCCTTATTCAGACTTAGCATTAAGTCTTTCCCTGAAAACTATTTGCATCTTTTATGTTTCTCACATTTTGTAACTATAATATTATCTGGAGTTATAGAGTTTCGTAAATCATCGCCAAAGCACTTTGTAAAGTGATAGCGGAATCTGTTTCAAAGGGAACGAAAGGCCGACACTGAAAAAAGTCGAGGCAGCAATTAATGTTCGGAAATCAGTTCGACTTCACGATTTTCTGGTTAAAATTCGAGAGAAGTTTATCCCACCCACGTTTTAATAAACTCGAGAATATCGGGTCCTTGTGATCCGAATGAAGCGTTTCCATTATCGGGCGGCACCGGCACTATTAGGGCCTATGCACACGGCGTGTTTTATACGCACCGAGGACGCGCATTTCATGAACGCGCGTTTATATCGATCGTTTACTGCTCCAAAAACGTATGCAAAAGCTGCGTGGCCGCGACTGATTCTCGTTTGAAGCGCATATACGTATATACGTTACGTTCATCGGCGCTCATAAAATACGCCGTGTGCATAGGCCCTAATGGCGACGGGCGGCACGATAACTGGGGACACGACGGCTATTTTCCACTGGCCAAATGCCGTGCCGGAGCTATGGATTTTCATACAATAACTGCCGGGCCGTCACCGTCGCATCGCCAGTGCATGCCTTGACAGTGCCCCGTGGAAAAACGCCCGATAGCGGGAAAAGAGAGTTGAAGCGCGAAAACTGCTCTTGAATAACTCCGCGTTTACACGGAGCTTAACAGCTCGGTTCACACTGAGAAAGCACCAAACCATTGGTTTACGGACAGGAAATAACAGGGACTACGCCAGGCATAAAACTGCAATGCATTTTTCATATCATCCGCCCATCCTTTGTAACATTTACTTTGTGAACGAGAGCTGCGACAATGTATTTTAAAATGCAAAGTTTCAAGATGGCATGTAAAACGGCGGATGAATACGGTGTAATTCTAGCTTGAGCTTATTGATGTAGTGTTAAAGCTATGATTTTTGGTAGTGTTAAGGTTTTGTGAGTCTTAAAGTAAGCTATAGCCACATTTAAGCGTTGAACCTGCACAATGGTGGCGTGCACGTGGGCGATTTGCTTATAATCAACTGGCAACTTCACAAGGGTGTATTATATGTATGTGTTTGTGTGTATATATCTATACAGAATGTTTTTTTTTAACCACACCCGGACGGAAAGTACTCTAAATAGGAGATAGCAAATTTAACTCAAAGGAAACATTCCTTTATTTTTTTAAATAAATAAATCTGCATTCAAAGATTTTCGAAACCTCGCTTGCCACGCTCGGGAATCGAACCGGCTAAAACCGAAAAAATAACATCCTGTACTCTTATGGCATCAATCGATAGGGTAATCATAAGAATCAAATCTCTATAACAAAGATTATAAATTAAATAAAAGAAAATCCATAAAATCTTAACTTAATTTAATTCAACGAAAAAAAATGGTAAACTGGTAAATAATCAATATGTATTCATTTCTTGCGACATCTTGAACATTTATCGACATATTTCAACAAAAAATTAGTTGCTCAAAATGAGCTCCATTTTGTGGATACACAAGTTTGTTATTTTAATAAAGAAAAGAGAAAATATCTAATAAAGAGTTTATTTACAAACACATGCAAATTGAAATCTAAATAGGTCTTCGTCACTTTAATAAATAAATGACGTCAAAGATAATTTGTTAATAAGGTACTATAGTACATAAGTAATCGATCGACCTTTGATTAATAGTGCTTTATCTTGTCCCATTGAATTTATAAGTTTGGATTTTATGGTTTTTCTTTTATTTAATTTGCCATATTTGTCAAAGAGATTTGATCCTTATGATTGACCCTATCGATTGATGCCATAAAAGTACAGGTAGTAGATTTTTCGGATTTTAGCAGGTTCGATTACCGAGTGTGGCAAGCGAGTTTTCATAAATCTTTGAAAGCAGATTAGTTTCTTTTTAAAAATAAAGAAATGTTTTCTTTGAGTAAAATTTGCTTTCTCCAGTATTTAGAGTACTTTCCTTCCGGGTGTGGTTAAAAAATTCCAGCATGTATCTTCCGTGAAAAATAATCTAACTGATGGTGAAAACCGCATTAAAATCCGTTGCGTAGTTTAAAAGATTTAAGGGTACAGACGGCGGGAAGCGACTTTGTTTTATCAATATGTATTCATTTCTTGCGACATCTTGAACATTTATCGACATATTTCAACAAATTAACAGAAAATAATATCAAACTGTACGTATTAACCTTTCTCTTGAATCACTCTATCTGTTGATGAAATTTAAAATAACCGCGTTCAAATCCGTTGCGTAGTTTTAAAGATTGGTGGATTCGACCAAACACGAAGTTACACGAGTATAACAGCCCTAGCTTAATTTTACTCTTTGGACTTACTCTCAGATAACATCATTTGCGTTTTTCCATCGCAAACATAAAGTAGCCAATACTGGGTATTGTAACTCTAGGTTTAATGAATGAAATATAACGAACATGCTAGCCAATTATGTAAACTTCATTTTACAGGATTAATGTAAGATTTTATGTCAACTTAATTTTGCAGTATTAGATACTACGTAGTTTGTTTCACTATTACCACAGAACATATATAGTCTATGTACTGTGCTATAACCAACCTATAGGTAATTCATAATATAAAAAATGAAGGTAATTGGTTAATTACAATTAAAGATTTTAATGATGGGTGAGGAGTTTTTATTTTGCATGGAAAATTCATCCTCCGCCGGACTCTTAATTCTTTGATGATTATTATAGAAACGGAAATCTAAGGATGTGTTTTCGTCAAGAATACAATGTAGATAAAAAAAAGTTTGTCTCATTTTATCTTATTGTCGCGTCTCGCTGCGACCGCCGCTGACAGCGGTCGCGGTGGAAATTGTTATTTATGAGTGATGGCTCCATACTTTTCCATCCAACACGATATGAGGGCATCGGGTTCATCAATCTTATTACTGCTGGTGTTCCTAGCGGGAGAGCGACGCTATAATTCGCAATGTCATTTACAAAGTTAACTTTCCGTTGAACTTTATAGCGTGCATTTTCGACCATATCATCACTTAAGGCAAGGCTCTAATAAAACATTTTCTCACGCTATCTCCGCCTCTACACTCTGTCACCTGCTACCCGAAAAAAGCACTGAAGTGCCTGCGTAACAAGGTTGAATATCGTGAGAGCTGTTTGAACACACAATTAGCTCGGAACTAAATGACGTAAGTCTCAAAAGTTATTTATTTTATTGACAGGCTAATAATTTTGTTAGGTAAATTTGGTTTTGACAGTGAATAATAAACTATATTTTCTTGCTGTGAGATTTATTTTAGAGATAACACTTAGCCGTTGAGTAGAAAAATGAAAATATTACTGAAAATAAAGTAATTTTTGATAAGAAAATGTATTGAATGAAATTCTGTTAAACCGGTTTTTGTCTTGATCACAGAGAGATAAAGATCTCAAAAATTAAATTAGATATTAAGTTTCACATTTATCAGGTTAGTGGTTGGCATATTTATGGAAAAAACCCTTAAATATTAGAGCCTGGCCTTAACTCCAAGTGACATAGTCGTCTAATGCTAGCCAATAAGCAAGTTCACAAAGCACATTACGGTAATTACCTTAAAAAAAAAATAGTTTGGAAAAAACCGTATGAAAGCTACTATCGAAAATTGAGTTTGTGTTGATTCAATAACTGGACAAGGTGCGAGTCGTAACGTGTCTCACATATTCAGTGTTCTACAGAACAAACACATTATTTCTAAATAAAAAAACCTCGCGTGTCAAGAGATCCGTTAATAAATTGAAAACAATAAGTTTTGCGTAAATAAAACATGCGACGGGAACAATTTTTGTGTACTTATAAAGTATGGTTATTTTCGGATATATGATTCAAATTTCTAACTAAAGCCGTTTGGGATAAAGAGCCGTAAAAAACGACAAATAACTGACTTTGACGCTCACATCTTCATGTTTTTATGGTTCCCTACCTCAAAAGGAAAAATGACACCCTCATAGGAACACTTTGTTGTCCCTCCATCGTCCGTCCATATGTCTGTCTGACAAGACCCTTTTTCTCAGGAACGCGTAGAGAAAAGCTCAAATTAATATCAAATACTCAGGTCTGCAATCCCTTGGAGCTTTGAAAAAAAACAACTTCTACGTCAACGCAATCGAAAGATACGGCCACTAATGCCGCATATTTTGACACCTTTTGTACTTCCCGTTTATCTAGAATCATGAAATTTCGCAAGAAGCAATGTCTTATAGCACAAGTAAAGGGAAAAATCTGGCAAACGTAAATTTGTAGTTACATCACAAAATCAATACCTTCTTCACATACCTACAAGTTTGTACGGAACCCTCAGTGCGCGAGTTTAACTCGTACTTGGCCTTTTTTACTTCTTCTTCTTCTTAAAGTGCACTTTTTTCAGCTTAGGAAAATTGGAACACCAGAATGTGCGTGCGCGTCTCAATGAAGCCGCAGCGATCATTTGTTTGATACATCCAGTCCATGCCTCTCAATTCACACATCAATAAAAAAATGCGGTTTACTGCAACTTCTTTTATTGGCATTTAAAGATAAATATAAAGCCCCTATTGAAATACTCTATTACATAAATAAGCAGTGAAACCTGAGAACCTCTTAAAATATAAAGCCCCTATTGAAATACTCTATTACATAAATATGCAGTGAAACCTGAGAACCTCTTAAAATATAAAGCCCCTATTGAAATACTCTATTACATAAATATGCAGTAAAACCTGAGAACCTCTTAATATATAAAGCCCCTATTGAAATACTCTATTACATAAATATGCAGTAAAACCTGAGAACCTCTTAATATATAAAGCCCCTATTGAAATACTCTATTACATAAATATGCAGTGAAACCTGAGAACCTCTTAAAATATAAAGCCCCTATTGAAATACTCTATTACATAAATATGCAGTGAAACCTGAGAACCTCTTAAAATATAAAGCCCCTATTGAAATACTCTATTACATAAATATGCAGTGAAACCTGAGAACCTCTTAAAATATAAAGCCCCTATTGAAATACTCTATTACATAAATATGCAGTAAAACCTGAGAACCTCTTAATATATAAAGCCCCTATTGAAATACTCTATTACATAAATATGCAGTGAAACCTGAGAACCTCTTAAAATATAAAGCCCCTATTGAAATACTCTATAACATAAATATGCTGTAAAACCTGAGAACCTCTTAAAATATAAAGCCCCTATTGAAATACTCTATTATATAAATATGCAGTGAAACCTGAGAACCTCTTAAAATATAAAGCCCCTATTGAAATACTCTATTACATAAATATACAGTGAAACCTGAGAACCTCTTAAAATATAAAGCCCCTATTGAAATACTCTATTACATAAATATGCAGTGAAACCTGAGAACCTCTTAAAATATAAAGACCCTATTGAAATACTCTATTACATAAATATGCAGTAAAACCTGAGAACTTCTTAAAATCTACGCACAGATTATCTTTACAGGCCTGGGAAATATATGTTACGAAAACTTTTTATAAGCCACATATAACACGAAACGTGCACTAAAGTGTTTGCCTGTATTCGCTCCATGATATACTCGTACCTAGCTGGAATAGATAAGTGTTGAGGTAAAAATCCCAACAGAATAAGCGTATTTCGTAGTAGATGGAAGGGAATCTATCGAGGCGAGAAATCCGACAAACATTTGTATCAGAATTTATTCCAAATCGGTGCGGCGGTAGTCGTGGCGTTATTTGTAAGTTTTGGTGTAACGATTTATTTGTAGACTAGCTGTGCCCGCGGCTTTGCCCGCGTGGTCATTTCATTTAAAAGTAGCCCATATGTGTTATAGTTACCAAAAAAAAAGTTACCAAAAGTATAAAGTACAATTGACAGTTAATTTCTACTTTTAAATACAATAGTACAATAGTTCATTTCTTCAAAATTCGTTCATCCGTCAAATAGTTTTTTATCGATTGCTCGGCATCTAATCATCGGATTAAGATACTAAGTACCCCAGTATCCAACAGTGTAAGCTGCATCGCAATCGGTTTAGTAGTTTTTACGTGAAGTGCGAACAAACATACAGACAAACAGACAGACATGAAAATTAAAATAAAACATGTTCAGTAGTCTTTTTAAAGTACCCTAGACTATATTTTTTTAATTACTTTGTAAAGATTTTTTGGTACTTACTGCTTTATTATAAGTATAGATATACTAGTATGTTTCAGACAAACAGACAGACACGATTTAAAAAATTATATTTTCTTATTCAGTAGCCTATTTTAGATACCATACAGCAATTTTTTACACGACTGCCAAAAAAGGAGTGTAATGTAATGTTTTATTTTAAAAGATAGACTTACAGCGTGATTCCATAATAACATATCAATACTTTATGTCACTTTATAACTTTAGTTAAACTAATATAAAAATGCTTTAGAAGTAGAAATGAAGTGTATATTTTTTGTACCTAGGTAATGTTAAAAAAACCTCGCCTCAAAACACTTATTAGCAGCGTATTTTTTTTATAACTCGACGATTAAGACGATTATTCTCTTGACGATTCGAGCAGATCGCTCGCCTGATGGTCATTTATTTAGCCATTCTGCTAACAAACTGTACATCGCCAGTAATCCAGTCATATCTACAGAATGATTGAGCACGCTACCGAAATTTGTTAGCTATATATATATATATATATATATATATATTATATTGTTTGGATGTTGGCTATCCACTGCTTTCAATTATAAGACCATGTTGAACAAGGCATGGCATGTGGCCAGGTGGAGTGACGACTTGTGAAAAGCGGCTGGAAGAAACTGAACAAGCAGAGCTGGAGACCGAGCTCAGTGGCGTGCAATACGAGAGGCCTACGTCCAGCAGTGGAGAAAATTAAATATATGCTGATGATGATGATGAACAATTAACCTTAGTTTAAAATAGTATTCTATGATTTTCTGTATGTTTTCCAATCCAAAAAAGATTGTATTTAGTTTAAAAATACGAAGCCATGAAAATTAAAATAGTATTTTTTTTATTTTATTATTTGCCTGATTTCTAACGAAATTAGTCTTACTATATGCTAATAAAAAAATCCATTTGATCTTCAGTTTTTTTTGTTCTGTCAGTTTCTACCACGCTTCATTCAAATATACTAAAGACATTCTAAGACATATTTTATTTTAATAAATTCATAAAATTATTTCCATATAAACATTAAACAATGTTTTTGGTGGAGCTTCTTATCTAGGTTGGTAACTTGGACGATCATTTTTTTTATTATTTATAATAATATTATAAAAAAAAAAAAAAAAAATTAACCTTGAACAACCGGTTGGTCTCGTGGCTAGCGATCCTAGGTACGTAATCAAACGGTTGCGGGTTCGAATCCTGCAAGGTGCAATCATTTGTGTGATGAGCAGAAATGTTTGTTTCCGAGTCATGGATGTTATAATATTAGTATCTATGTATGTTTATCTATTGTCTAGTACCCATAGTACAGGGTTTCCTAGTTTGGGGCTAGGTAATTGGTGTGGAATTATCCCGAATATATTATTGAATATATTATTATTAGTAGGACTGTTATATATATATTTGAACATAACTGTACCAAAATAGGCATTGCGCTATCATTAGATTCCATTTTAAAAGCTTTTATATAACTTCACTTGTATGTATGTATGTATGTATGTTTGTATTTCTGTCTGTCCTGGAATCTTGCAATATAAACTACGAGTACTTCCCGATTAGCTATCCATCTGAAACTTCCAGGGTAGCTCACAAATCGATGACAACGCAAGAAAAAATAAAGCACAAAAAACCTTATATAATTTTTTTTTTTTTGTGTTATACTTATTTATGAAATTGCCAAACTGCGATATAACTGCGACAAAAATAATAAAGTAGGTATTATGCGACTTAATGCATGGTGGTATCAAAATTTTGGCAATTTGATATCGATTATTTTAAAATATTTAAATAAGTCAACTAAGTCGCCCTTAGTGTGCCTAACTAAGGCACTCTAAGGGCGATAGTAGGCATCTTCCTACGAAACATGTCAGTAAACCTAACCTGCCAATAAATGGAGTGAAACGTAACCTTGTCTCAAATTCTACTTTTAATTACAATCCTGAGTGAATCACGACTCGCCTGAGGCTACACCTCGCGGGTCTGATGATTCATCCCTAAAATTCAATTTCTTTAAACTTTGTAACTTTCTTAACTCGGATATCGCTTAACTTGACAATCGGAACCCCGAAAGTATAATATAGCCTATATTATATTATTATCCTTTGAAAACAGACTTTTTGTTTTTCTATGTTTATACAAAGATGCATGTACCTTGTGCATAAAAAGAAATGCCACAGCTGTGGGAAATGCGGAAATATGAACAGTATCATGACATATTGACTGACTGACTAACAATGCACAGCATAAACCGGTGGATAAGATTTTTGGAGGAAATATGAGTAGTGGTGCACCACATAGCAAACGAGTTTTTTTTTCTATTCCTTACTTATGGTTATGGGCAAATAACGGAGGTGGCAAAGCTTGTACGCGGGCAAAGCCGCGGGTACAGCTGGTAGGTATGCAAATATATTGTTGAAATTCAATAAGTTAATATTATTAATCTTTTGAAAATGTTATGTATATAAATGACAGGTATATATTTATTTCGATGTTCATAAATGGATTCGAGAAACTAATTATACATTGTGCATACAAGAATGCGTTTTTTTAAACCTGTTTTTTTTTTCATATTATTAATGTTGTACGTGACACAAAAATGCGGTTTTTTATCAAAATGTTGTCTTTCACAACGTCATTTTAACCGTCATTTTAAGACTACGCGATGAGGTGTATAATTATCCATAGAACTTCTCGAGCTCACTAAAAATCTCTGGCTTCGACGAAACGATGCTGCCACTGTCGGTTTTCAGCTTCGTCAACAGGCTTTGCCCAATAGACAGATCTCTTGCGAACACTTTGAAGCCCTTGTTCCGCTCTATTGCCGTGGCGGTCTCGGCTTAGAATAAGACGCCTCCCAATCCTCCCGTGGATGTCGTAAGAGGCGACTAAGGGATTATACACCGGAAGATGGGCAGCATTTTTAGAATACTTATATATAATTCCGATGCTTTCTTAGTGACTCGAGTGAATCAGCCCCGATTGTTGCCACTGGAAGTACCTAGTAACAGCATTAAAGCGGTCACTTGCACGCAAGTGGATTACTTTCTTTCATTGGCGAGTGAAATCACGTAGTACTCTTTGGTGAAATCTTTCTTTCCATAGGAAAAAAAAACCTTTCTCTGTGTGCTTCCAGTAAGCCTCAGAGTAAGGATTTTTGTCCTATCTTCCTTTCTCTATGCAATAAGAAAACTCAGTGTGCGTCTACAGCACAGAATAAATACTAGTACAACGTAGGCGTAATAAAAATTAGTTGGTCTACTTTGAGAAACGCCAGTGAGCGTAATGAAAACTCGTTGTGCGTCTATGATTTTTGTTGACAAATCAAGTACATAGCTAACCTATAAAATGGAAATATTTTTAGTTCAAATATTAATATTACTAAACGAAATAAAACTTTAAGAGCTTCACGAAAATACATTAAAAAAAACATAATTTCATACTTATTATTTGCTAAAGCGGTGGAGTCTATGGTCTGTGATGAAATCTAACAAATGTACATAGAGCATCGTGCTCCCATTCTTCAACTTGGAAATGGAAGAGTTCAAGCATGAAAATTTCTGTTCTAAATGTACCATTCTTAAATTACCCGCGTCCGATGGAAATCCATTCACAATCAGTCGTGACGAAATTCTTCACGTCTGCTATAGATTTTTACTTAGCAGCATTTGGGAACTGCTTTATATTACTGGCATACGTTTGTGACAAAATTAATGCTGATGAAGAAACGTGGCTATGCGGTAACCTCTTCAATCTCTTTGGATACTTCTTAATCTTAGTATCCAACACATTCACTTTAATCGGTGATTTAATATACGTGAAGTGCTGCCAAGATTTTACAATGAACTGGTTCATCCTCGTATCAAATATTCTTTCTGTTATTGGCCAATATCAAGAGCTAAGTTCAGTACGGAGATCGCCAAAATGCAAAGTTTGACATTATGTAATGCCTCCAATGATCGATCTAAATACTGTTCTGGAAGTATACGTGCCTTATTTCGGACACTTTGCAATGGCAGTTGGATATGTTATTGAACAGTTGGAGGTTGTTGAGCCTCCGGTCCCGAGCGCCGTTGTACTTATCGGGCATCTCTGCGTACTGGCAAACCCTCGTGCCCTAAATCCCGACAGACCTGAAATTCAAATCCTTAACCTGATATTTTTGTTCAGCAACATCTTGGTGTTTCTCTATGACTTTATAGTATATTGGGAATATGATATGACCCAGTTAAATGAATCGGATTCTTGTTTGGAATGAAATTATTTTAAAACAAGGAAAGCTTCATACAAGTGAAGTTGAACTAAGAAAAGTAATGACATACTTGATGGAAGATTCATTTCTGCAAGGTGAAATATAAATATAACCCTAGGTACATTTTGTGTTCAAGTTAATAACACAAGATCCATTAACGGGATGAAATAAGTAAAAGATTAATTCGTGAGAAGTTTGATAAAAAACAAATTTTGTGCCGCGGAATTACTAGATCACAATATATATATATATGCAAAAATAAATAAATATCAAGTATGTCGCATACGAATCGAATATATGTATGGAATGACAGTTTTAAATGCAAAGAAGCTTCTAATTTATATGAAGTTGCAGAAAGAAAAACAGTATTCCCAACGGAAGGTTCGTTTCGCAAAGTGAAAAAATTAATCTTGTACATTTTGGACGGCTTCAACAAAATGACAAGCAGTATTATTCACCTGGAGGATCCGGGCAAAGCCACAGGTCAAATTATGAAGTAATAAATAAACCCTTTCTATAACAGATAATTAATGGAGGAGGGTTTAGTTATAAGAGAAATTTAATTGGCTACGTGATAATGTTGGTCTAAGAAAATTAAAACTCGCTTCAAACCACTGAAAGCAAACTCCTAGAGAGTGTTGCTTAAAAATAAAGAGCATTCACTCACAAGATCTTTTTATTTTACACATTTTAATATTGTTTACTATAAGAGCTTATGACAAGTTATAACAGGTACACGTATGTAAGCCCTTTCAATATTTACTTACCCAACTTTTTAGTCGATAATTATGAAAATCAGAAGATTAACGTCATTAGATTGTCCAAAACATATAAAATAAATAAATATAGATATATTCAAGCAAATTTACACCAATTACCTAGCCTCAAACTAGGATACAATGAAACTTGACAATGGGTAAACATACATACTCGTAGTTACAATTACATCCATGACTCAGAAACAAACACTTCTGTTCATCACACAAATTATTGCACCTTGCGGTATTTGAACCTGCGAATGTTTGATTTCGTAGTTCAGGTCACTAGCTCAAAATATGGTAGCATAGCCATTTTACAAAAACCTGTTTTTTATATTATACAATATGAATAACGCTTGCGATAGTGTTCCACTACAAAGACATAATTCAGTATAATTAAAATTGTCATCGATAATAATAGTATCCTTTTACAAATACAGATCCTTTTATCCATGAAATAATATGAATAACGCTTGCGATAGTTTTCAACGTCAAATACATCATTATGTATGATTATAATTATTGAAAATGTCAGTAGGTATATAAAATCTTGGCCGAGTCCAACGTAACTTATCTTTTTAATATAATTAATGACATGGCTAAAGAAACGCCAAGCGTAGGCAGATACGGTAGAGAATCAAGAGTGCTATCGAGACCTGAGTTGACAATTTGGCACATTTTGTAACCAGCAAAGGGCTCTCCTGATTTCGAGGGCTCTCTTTGCCACCAATGAGAGCTCAAAACGTCTTTTGTCCTTACCACAAAGAAAATATTGAAGGTCACTTGATACGACTTTATTATTTCACCTGAAGTTCTTAAATATCACAAAAATAAAACTAATTATTCTATTTTCGTATAGCAACAGGAAACTGTGCTGAAATAAATCATACTCTCAAGTAATTGCGGAAAAGTCAGATCGAATTAGAGGCTTTCATCACATTAAGGACTTTCGCCAAATTAATGATTGTCGTAAATGTGTGTATGTATGTTAAGAGTTGATCACAGCCCTATACGCGCAGTGAATCCCAATTTTGCCAAAATAGCGACAGTTATGTAGTAAGTAGGTACTCTCTCCATTCTCTACATACTTAAATTATTACCAACAGAGATCCCTTTGTACATTGAATAAAAAATATTATTAGAAATAGCTTGGGTTTTGGGGGATGAGCATTCTGATAGTTTATCACACATGCCGCTTCCTAAAACAGCAATTTTAAAAATATTAATCGGTTGTCTTTTGTTTGTGCTAGCATCTCTCAAATCTAGCCAGATATTAGTCTATGATGAAATCCCTATAAAAGGTCAATAAAAATGCAGTTTAGCGCAAAATTTGCACAAATTAGAGAAGTGCCATATTAAAGATTTCTCTAATTTGTGCGCACGGGCGTTTTCTTGTCGACGTAACTGCTACCATAAATACTAAAATCCCAACGTCATAAAGTTTAAATTTGCTTGACGCAAAATCAAGTGGCCCGAAATACGCGAGATTGAGTCTTAAAATACCAGCACAAATTAAAAATGTATATCACCCCTCGTTATAGCTAAGAACCATCTCGCTTACCTCAGTTTTCAAACATAAAAAAACACAGCTAAATCGATCCATTTGTTTGGAAGCTACGATTTTCACCCCCTTTCTTCACCTCCCCCTCCCCCTTCTCATATATCTAAGAACCACCTCGATCACATCAGCTTTCGAACAAAAAAAACCGCATCAAAATCGGTCCATTCGTTTGAGGGCTACGATGCCACAGACAGACACACACACACACACACACACACACACACACACACACACACATACACACGCACGCACACACACCCCCAGTGATACACACCCTAAACTTATAACACCCGTCTCTTTGTTCGGGGGTTAAAAATTAAAATAACTAAATAGATGCAAGCTCTAACCCGCATCGTAAAGGCTTGTACCTTTTACCGATAGATTAGAACTGTTACGTAGGTACGTATGCTTTAAGCGATAAGACCGCACATTGTACTCTGTTTATATTAAGTAACTCTAATGTATTTCATTATTTGGTATTTTTCTTTGGTATGCAATAGTGTTTATCTATCTACGTGTATTACAAACATAATTTTCATGTAATTTAATCTGCTAATGTTTTGTGTAAGTACAATGTGCTCGCGCAACAGATAGTTGTAAAAAACTAAAAAGCAAATTATAAATAGGTAACTAATAAATAGAACACAACATTTTGAGTCCCTTCGTAAATACATTAAGAAACAATACAATACTTGTAATGTAACAATGATGAAGCAAAAAACACCCAAAACTAGCCACAAAAACGAAGAAAGCAAGTTCAACGCAAGAAGCGAAGTTTCTAAACAAAAGTTCTTCTGTGCGAAGCGTTAATTCAAGCTGTAATGTAAGTAAGTATCTACTTGTCGTATCTCTCCATTTGTCCGGCGTTAGACCGCTGAATGTAAAAGTAGGTTAGATGCCACTATTACGGTGTAAAACAGTACATAAATTAATTGTGAGATATTTAATCTATACATATAATAAAGCAATAAGTACCAAAAAAACTGTACAATGAAGATAAAAAAAAAAGTATGTGGTACTAAAAAAGAATATAACCTTTTGAAAAAAACGTGTCAGTCTGTTTATCTGTATGTTGGTTTTCAATATTGGCTAGCTTAGGGTTTTACTAAATAACTGGGGTACTTGGTATCTTAATCTGATGATTAGATGCCAAGCAATCGAAAAAAACTATTTGACGGCTGTATGAATTTTGAAGAAATGTAGTATATTGTACTTTATAGGTAATTTTGGTCAGGGAATAACACGTATGGGCTACTTTTAAATAAAATGACCACGCGGGCAAAGCCACGTGCACAGCTTGTTATTAATATGGCTGAAATAAAATATGAAATAAATTAAAATGTTATGAAATAAAATGAATTTATAGCCTTGGTAAGTTCATAGTTATTATGTACATTATCATGTGTAACAATAGAAACACATAAAACTGTTCTCGTAGTTCTGCGATTTAGGCTATTGGTAAAACTAATCCATACCAATCATTTTCCTATTATTCCTTTAATAGGATCAATGATACCAATATATAAAAGTGAAACCTTGTCTGTTTGTTTGTTTGTTTGGGGAGCTTTCACGCGATAACGGCTGAACGGATTTTGATGAAATTTGGAATGGAGATAGCTTATATCCTGTAATAAAACATAGGATACTTTTTATCCTGGAAGAATTGAAGTTTCTACGGGAAAACTGGAAATAGTTGATTACTCGCTGCAAGGAACGGTTGCCATGGAAACGAAATAACAAGTCTGTCAAAAAACGTCAATAGCATTAGTGCTATACTTTTGCTTTGGTTTTAAATATCCTAGAAGAACTTAGGATGCTTTTTTCGTGATAAACAGTAGTCCGCGCGGTCGAAGTCGCGGGCGGGAAAGCTAATAAATTCATATTTTCTAGCTGACGGTATTAGATTTTATAACTAAATCCATTAGTAAATAACTGAGCTACCACAACAATTTAAATATCTAGTCTAAATTTTATATAAACCTACAGATGTCAGGCTTGTAAGTGCTTACTCTCGTTAGAGAGTAGAAGTACAAAATGACTAAACTGATGCTAAGATAAAGTTCCTTCATCAAAACATAGTTGATATATATTTGGAGAAATTTATGCTTTAAATTATGTTAAAGTAATCCCAGGGTGAAATACTAAGCACTTGGTTGGGCTTTGTATTGTCTATTTACCTTGGCAGTGTTCTGTGCACTAAAGGTGTATCAATTTTGCACTCACTCCAGAAACGAAAATGGAAACTCACGAAAACCCGAGTTCCGATACGAAAGGAAGTCCAGAGTGCCAAATCTAGGTACAACCTGATCACCAATAATTGTTAATTCAAAAACACGACCGTAATAAACTGTCGTTTTTGGCAGGCAGTCGTAATTTTATTTTTTTATTTCATACTTTTTAGTGATAAATTTTGCAATAAATTATATATTATTTTTTATTAATTATTTAAACATAATTATAATTTTTTATTTATTGTTGTAATGTGCTCATGAATGCCTCCAATTTAATACCCATATTATAAAAATCGAAGTATTTTTCGCATTTCGAAATAGCCATATAGCAGCAAAATTGAATTTAAAAAAAATACGATGTTACTCGGAATATTTTAATTATTCTAACGATACCCCAGACCTGCATTCAAATCTGTTCAGGTATTTAAAAGTTATAGTGAAATAAAGGAACACACATACATACATACATACATACATACATACATACATACATACATACATACATACATACGTACAAACATACATAAATCCTAAAAACGTTACACTCCTTTTTTGGGCAGTCGTGTAAAAATAGATGAGTTTAGGTACTGTCAGTCCAGTCATATCAGTGTTGTGTCCATGCTCCTGTCTACCCGCCGCAGTAACTTGCCATCTTCTCGTGACTTAGCGCAAGTTTTAACTCAATACATTATTGTTTGAAGATAACTGGATTCGTTAAAGCCTTATTTAAATAATACGCGGTTTTAAGAAAGACGGTGGGATTCACATAATGTAAAATTTTGGAAAAATAATTACATATATAGTTCAATATATTAAAAAGTTCTTAGAATATACATAATTATTTAATGGTAAATCCATACCAATATATAAAAGTGAAACGTTGTCTGTTTATTTGGGGAGCTTTCACGCGATAACGGCAAGATGGATTTTGATGAAATTTGGAAAAGAGATAGCTTATGCCCTGGAATAAAACATAGGATATATTTTATTACGGAAAATTGTATGTTTCTACAGGAAAACTGGGTAATGTTGATTACTCGCTGTAAGGAACGGTTTCCATGGAAACGAAATAACAAGTCTGTCAATAAACATCAAGAGCGTTGGTGCTATACCTACTTTTGCATTGGTTTTTAAATATCCTAGAAGAACATAGGATGCTTTTTTCGCGATAAACAGTAGCCCGCGCGGACGAAGTCGCGGGCGGGAAAACTAGTTTTAAAATAAAAATATTTATGCAGAAGTTATTGTTAAGAATTCAAGTGTAGTTTTAGTAGTGCTGTATCTACTTCTTACACCAGAATCCTATAAAGCATTTGCATGTTGAAAAGTTACCTTCAATATTTCTTGCGATGAAAAGGCTTGTCTTAATGCGACAAACACATTTAGATAGATCGTATTACAAAGCCACAAAAAGAGAAAAAATATTATTTCCACGATTTCTTGAATCATTCGCTTTCGCTGAGCCCCTATCGATAAGGCTCCCTTTGATTTCTGAATCGAAGCGAAAAAACGAATCACAATAAAACACGTTTAGATGAGTGCTGATATAATATTATCACAGACAGCGGGTTCTTCTTGAATTTTAATGTATCTTTTATTTCGTGGTTGGTCTCGTGGCTAGTGATCCTAGGTACATAATCAAACGGTCGCGGGTTCGAATCCTGCAAGGTGCAATCATTTGTGTGCAAAAAAATTGTGAGCAGAAATGTTTGTTTCCGAGTCATGGATGTTATAATATTCGTATATATGTATGTTTATCCGTTATCTAGTACCCATAGTACAGGGTATCCTAGTTTTGGGCTAAGTAATTGGTGTGGAATTGTCCCGAATTTATTTATTTATTTTATTTAAATTTAAGTATGTTTATCCGTTATCTAGTACCCATAGTACAGGGTATCCTAGTTTTGGGCTAAGTGGAATTGGTGTGGAATTGTCCCGAATTTATTTATTTTATTTATTTATTTTATTTAAATTTAATAAACATACGATTACTTTGAATTTGGATAACTTGTGCCCGCATAGCTAGTTAATAAACTATGTGTCACTATGAACCACCATTCGGACTGGAGCTACGACGTAGCCACTTTCGTGGCAGTGGAGCTACGACCGTAGTACTATTATATATTCTGTGCTACGACTGCTATGACATATGTAGGAGCTTTCGCAGCAGCATTACTACGAGTGCCATGCCGTAGGAACATTCGTAACACCGTAACTGTGAGTGCTGTGACGTAAGAGCTTTCGTAGCATTGCATGCAATAACTAGTTTTAGATATTTTCTGCATAAAAATAATCAGGAGAACCCGACAGTCATTAATTCGATGCTGTTCTAGATGATGAAAAGAAAAAAGATCCGGAAATTAAATAATCTCCTCCGTTTAAGCCTTGAGAGCGCAGGACTATGATGTACGTCAGGACAGCTGTTGGCCAGACAAATTAGCCATCCAGACTAGCTGCGAACTAACTTTCATTAATGCCACTACTACTTGTACCTAGGGTTGCCACACAATTCATTTTTTACCTCAAAATTTACCTGAATTACATACCTCGTGAAGATAAAAATACATTTTGTAAGCACTGTTCTAACGCGACAGAGTTAAAAATGTAACACAACACAATATATAAATAGCACAGTTTAACTGTTACTGCTGGTTTTTTTTTAATTACTTGATTTGTGTAACAGGCAACCCTACTTGGTACCGAACCAGCACAATTCTCGCTTTCAAATCCCGTCACAATAAACTTTATTTCCTCCATCTGAATTATTTAGATCATAATGGATTGAAACTGTTTATATTTTACATGCCTAAGAAGGATACCTACTTGCAATTCTTTGTTGACCGCTCCGAAAAAGTTTTTCCATCAATCAAACTCCCTTGTTACAAGTTTCGATTATAAAGTTGAATTCTGAACTTTTCTGGCGAACTCGTAAGTATTCTTTGTCATAAATCTATACTTTTTATCTTTCTGCACTCATTGACGGGAATAAACAAAAAGGTATGTACATCAGAGTGCTAAAAAACTGAAAACGAATAATAGTTTTATTCGTCAGGCAAAAAAGTAAGAATGGTTCCTTACCAACTATAAATTGTTATAGATGCTAAATTGTCAATCGAAATGAAAAATTTAAAAAATATTATTAGAAACATAAAGATGATTTTCAATGATACCTCACTTTACATAGTTCATCAACTTTTTATTTTTTATTTTCCACAATATAGCGTCTGGTTGCCACCATATTGAATTTTAATTACTGTCTTGTCTTTAGTAGCACTCGTAAGATTAGGACAAATCGATTGACGTAAGAATCATCAAAATCGACCTCGCATTTGGTCTCTAGAGCGGCACAAAGGAACAGACATACATACTTACATTATATAGGCTGACAACACATTTCCATCCTTTGCGTTGCGCTGTCTGGTAAAAATAAACTATGAAAAATGAAACTAAGAAGCTATGGTCGGCGATAACAGCAAAAAAAATTAATTACGCTTACCGTCACAGACATAACATTAGGTATTTTATATTATATCCCGCAGAAAGAAAACTAATACCATATTATTAGGTGTTCTGTGCTAAGCTAATACTAACCAGCTATTTTGCCTTCACAGAAGACATTAATGACATAGAGTAACTTTTTATATCGGGAGGATTAATGAAAGGTGATCACTCGATTTAAATGGAGAGTTTAATAAACAACACTTTCATAATGCAAGTGCCTTATTAGGTTATCGATAGATACGCGAAATATGAAATGCATGCAATAATGGCCTCAATAGAAATCGGGCCATGCTGAATCGGAGCCTAGATTAGAAATGTAGGACGCAATCAAATTGGCTCATATCGGAGCGCAATCATCGGATGTCAGCCTGCAATTAAGGACTCGGAGACGACACAAGACTTCAATATCCACAAGCAACAAGATTGATTTCCGCAAATAATATTTGTATGAATATTTACCATTCCATTTCGGTAAATCTCTCATGGAGATTTATTTAAATGTAGTCCAGAGTGTCGAAACTCGGAAGTGGAGCGGTGTAGGAAATGAAACGACGTACCTTCCGCTAGGAAAGGCCTGACGGCTCTCCGATTATGGTAGATTAGTGGACGTGCTCTGAGTTTACATCTGAAATTGAAACCAACAAGAAATACCTTTAAAATACACGTTGTCATCTATTCATGAATAAATATCAACTTCACCTTGCAAATCTATTAAAGACCGCGGGTAAAACAGAAAAATACAATGGCTCTTTGCCAAGACAAGACTGGTCGTCTTAAAAGATACCTATTCCAGAACAAATGACGTCGAACCGCGGGCCCTTACAGCGACCCGGTGTTGCTTAATATTCAAACAATGAGAAGCTACACTGTACAAGCATGCCAAAGACATCCAAACCTTCTGGGTTTATGTTTGTACCCTGTTAATATAACGAAACATAGAGGTTAACAATATGACCGTGACAACGTGTTAACAAAATATAGTCTAATTCTAGACACAGATAATCCTAGTTAGGGATAAGAAAATATAATATATAATTTATCCACTATTTTTTGTTTCGAAAACTGTTCTATAAGTTAGCATAGGAGGAGGTTAATTAGTGATTGACATTTATATGATGGTAGCCAAGGGGTTTACTAGTGCACGTTTATCCAACGATACCGGGTTCGGTCCTCGGCTCTACCTTGACTTTTCTAAGTTATGTATGGATTTCTATCGCCTCGTGCTTTGGAAGGCACGTTAAGCTGTTGATCTAGGATGTTTTTGATTGATAGCAGTCGGTAAAACATGTCAGAGGCCCTTGAACGGCCTCACAAACTCTGACACCAGAGGCCAGCACTACCTCATACGAAAAGCAAGCAAGCGTTGACAACTATATCGAAGTCAAATCTTTTCCAGCCTTTTAAAGTGTAAGCATCAGATCATGTCAGTAACGTGTAGTTTCTTTGTGCAGAAGAACGGCAGCTGACGTGAAAGGAGCAATCTACTTGACGACTAAAAATGGAACGTTTCCAATAACGCTGACATCCCTCAAGGTCCCGGACGACGCTACACAACAACACACTCCCAAGATTCTGTCTGCTACCGCTAAAAATGTCTCGCACAACGCGGACCAAGACTACTGGGGAGACGGCACCGACGAAATGCTATTTTCCAATTACGTAAACTCAAGCTACGACGATGTTGACGGAACCTACATGTGGAAAAGTAAGAGAAGCATCAACGACGCCGTTTCAAAAAATATCACATTAGTGTTGGAGAACCTCCTTAAAAATTACGAGAACTCTCAACTTCCCACTCACGGAAAAGGTGAGAGCCGCAACGCGAGCTATCGACCCACGATCGACACTTAAGTTACTACGAGAGTGCTCAGTAATCATTGATTTATTTTTCAGGTTATCCCACTGTGGTTCAAACGAATATCTTAATAAGGAGCATGGGACCGGTCTCTGAACTTGACATGGTAGGTTTCGCTATATCCGTTTCGGACCTGTCCTAGAGATATTTGTAGTTTATTTATACGTCTTCGCTGAAATATGAAAATGTATTATATTTCCCTTAGGATTATTCGATGGACTGCTACTTCAGACAATATTGGCGGGACACGCGGCTGTCATTTCTTGGTCCCATCCGCTCTTTGTCCCTTTCTATCAAGATGCTCGAAAGGATTTGGAGACCAGACACCTACTTTTACAACGGGAAACATTCCTACGTACACACAATCACAGTGCCTAACAAATTATTGAGAATAAGCCAGCATGGTGATATACTGTACTCCATGAGGTAAGAATAGTAGTTTCTGAAATGGTTGCATAACGAGGGGTATTAAAACATGAGAGTGAGTTTAAAAAACGAACCGAGTTTTTTAATAGTATCACTCGATTGTTTTAATACCTAGTTATGTGCAGTTTCATACATTACTTTATCTACACTCTTGCAACAGGAACATAATATAATAAAAAAAGTCTTATTATTTTTTTCTTTTTTTTGGTATAATCTCGTTCGTTGTGTTCGTTGCTATTTCCGTGATGTCAGGTGGAGTCAAATTTTCCTCACTAACACTGCAGTCGAACATTTTTATTCAGGGTAAAACTTTTGATCAACAAAAACACATTGAATTGGTTAATGTAAAGTAAATTAGCACGCATACGGTCTAACAAGCGCCGCCATCGAAAATAAATGGCCAAAATTTAGTCCGGCGTAGTACGGCGGCTTAGTAGTGGCGTATTACGGAGCCGAACCGGTGCTTTTATGATAAAAAAATATATTATAATATTGTTTAATTCAAAAAACAGTGTTATAATGTTTCTTTTTTGTTATTAGAGACGTGCCTAGCGTAAGGTATGTCATTATGGCATTTTGAGTTTGTAATCCAAATTTTACCATATGAGTGTAGATAAACTTTATAATTGACGAATCACCATCAATTAACACGCAGCTGCAACATCCTCGTGTACTGAAGAGTTAGTATTAATTATTTCAATGAAACAACTTTGAGTCAATTCTCGGGCACAACGGTTCATTAATTTCATAGCTGCTAAAAAACCGTCGCAACCAGCGTTTTTAATTGGCTGCGTGAAAAATGCGCGGTCCGATTACGTCAATTTATTCATTCAACGTAAATTGCCATGGATATTCTAAATAGAAAGGCTCGCTTGCAGAGACTGATCGTTGGAGGAATTAAGAAATGATTTCGAGATAGGTACGTAGACAGTTCTATAGATAATCTGGGAGTGTTAGATTATTGTAAATAGGTACCTAGAAGGTGAAAAGAGCCACTCGTTCACTTAACAACTTGTTTTATACAATATAGTTCGTTACAATTTTTACTTTATTTTTCCTATTTTGATTGTGAAACATCTCATTGACACTTTTTACCTTTTATATTTGTAATTTACATAATATATTTCATTATGATTTATGACATATGAAAAAATTATAAAGCATTAACAAATATGGAAAACATACATCCCCGTAGAGTTTCTTGGTGCTCTCTTCTCTAACGGGCGTATTTCCGAAATACTGGTAGAGTCAGAAGGGTATTTCCTTTTCCTGTGAGAGATTTAACTCTGTCAGCACATGAAAGGGAAATTTCCTTTTCAAACTCAAAGCATACTTAGTTTACCTAAATTATATTGATTTGATCTTTTTATAATATTTTATGTATTTCTCCTTGTTCATGAGATGTTAATTTTGACTTGTAATAGTGCTACTATTTTGCCTATTTACAAT
The DNA here is from genome assembly GCA_946251855.1 of Alsophila aescularia. Lineage (NCBI taxonomy): Eukaryota > Metazoa > Arthropoda > Insecta > Lepidoptera > Geometridae > Alsophila > Alsophila aescularia. Next base: position 13,754,510 of record OX276378.1, read on the forward strand.
AAATTTCTTTGACTTTGACTTTAACAGTTCCTATCAATGTTAAGAAATACGAGTATCTACCTAAACCGTCGAAAATCAGCTCGAGTAGATTGGTAGGTACATAGAACCGTCGTCGCTTGATAATCGGATTATCATGGCCGAATTGATCGTACGAGCTTTCTGAAGGCAAGCTGAATGAATTCGCGATCGTTTTAATGCAGCTAATCTACAGTCAGATTGAGCGTGATAAGTTTAAGCGCAGATATTGGAACTGTCGTCTATAATGAAGTAGATAATTTGTATAAATCTTATAATTAGTATCTTTTTACTCTACATCATACAGATCAAGTTACAATAAATCTTGTTTTTCCTGGGCTTAATTCTTTATTAATGTATAATATTTATTTTATAAAGTTTTTGAAGTTACCTTTGTATATATTAGAACAATTAATTATTGTGTGTGAGATGAATATTTGGACGGCTTGTATATCAACATAATAGATAATAAATTTCCTTAAATATTATTGCATATTATGTTAACACAAATTGCCGATAAGCTACGTTACATTAGTAAATGAGTGCTCACAAGAGGATGTGTGGATGGAAAGGTCGAAATCAGAAAGTTTGACTTCGCAACTTTGTTTGGACTAGTTAGTAGACAAACATACTAAAAGCCCCCACCCCTCTGAGGTAAGCCCTATGAGGGGGGCATACAAAGGTCCCATTTTTTGGTTATTTACTTATGTCTCGAAAACAATGCATGAGGCATTGTTTTCGAGACATAAGTAAAAGAAAATGTTGCTATAATACATAATCAAAGCTGATAAAATTTTCTACAACTTTAAATCTACACTTTTTTTAGCTATTCCGAATCGTTGTCAATATATGAGCTCAGAAAAATGGGTCGTATTTCAAAAATATTCTTTTATCTCACGTGTTTTGTCATACATAACTTTAAAACAGTTCATCTGAGGAAAAAGTGCCCTAAAAGTGCAGCTGGATCTTTGGTTTGGGCAGGAACCAAGAGGTTGCTTTCAGCCCGTGTTCACTGTCATACTTCAGGGGAAATATCATGTCCAAGCCAAGCCTGGACCTGGTGGTAAGTACGGAAATAGTGCACCATCGCTGCTCCCTCAGTTGGTGGAAGGGCGGAAATGTCTGGTTTGATGTTTGATACTGACTGGAGAAAAAGCTTGTAGAGATAGTTATTAAGATAGATCTCTTTCTGTTTCACTCCATACCATCTCAAAAATTATAAGTGCTCGTTCTCACTTGTCGGAGCTCATTGCTAGACAAAAAAAGTATAGAATCAAATTAGTAGAGAAATTTATCAGCTTTTAAAAATTTCTTAAGCTCTTTCAAATTTTCCTATGACGCATCGTTTTCGAGATGCCAGCAAAAAAACTGGATTTGAAATTCTATCGCTAATGGGGTGAAGCGGGGGTGCTAGTGGCGCAGCTATTTTATATTATTATATTCTATCCCATACTTAACGATCTTATGTGTCTATTTTGTGAAGGACAAATAACATGATATGTACCTAATGCTTAATTCACTGAACTGTGCGTAATATATTCTCTGAGGGACATAAACCCTCGAAATGATCAATTGGAGCTATATAAATGCAAGACGTCCTTTAATGTTACCTTTTCCACAGAATACGTAATAGGTAGTAGAATTTTGGAGGTCTAACGATGTTTGTATTCATTGCAGATTGACGATAAAAGCGAAATGTCCTATGGAGTTACGCAGTTTTCCTATGGATCGACAGTCTTGTCCTTTAATCTTGGGAAGCTGTAAGTACTATTGTTTTTGATAAAATTTAAATGTAGCTTCTAATTTTAATGTTCACTTTAAGTGAACATTAAATTTAGAAGCTACATTTAAGCAACAGTTCATTTTTTGCCTAAGTCTTGATTTACTTCAGGTCAGAAGAGAAAAATTGCCGTCGTTTTTTTTATTTTTCTTAATAAACCTCCCTTAGTAATGAAAATTATATTCAAGACAATTTTTCATTTAAGGAAATCTTCAGCAGATTTTCTTTAATATCTCTGTCCCTTATCTTATATATATCTTATTTAAATATCTCTTGCCTTACTTCACAAGAAACATTTGGTGGGGCGATACATGATATCAAATTGACATGATATCAGATTGCTGGCCCCTATGTAGGGCCTACCCAACTATCAGCGTGGCAATGCAGCCAGCAGTCTAGGCACTTTCCGCTTCATCAAAAGCCTTTTAGATGATTTAAGATGGTATATTTGATTTTAGTTTACCGAGTTATAAATTGACTGTTTAAAAGAAAAGAGCTACTCATAATACTTGAAGCCTGATCGATTAATGCGCATACTCTAAATATCTATCTCTCTATATATATCTCTCTCTCTATACTATCTCATGCCTACAGATGAGTATTAAACAATTAAAAAGCTCTATCATCTACTATTAGAGGTGGGAATTTTGGGTAGTTCTTAAAAAACTATCTTAATTTGTTCAAACATATTAAACTGATGAGAAAAAATATGTTCGGCCAATTGAAAATACTAGATATATGCGGCCTCATCTTTAAAGATACGATTGACGATCATTGGCGGAGTGGCTAGTAACCCTGACTGTGAAGTCAAACGATCGCGGGTTCGAATCCCGCAAAGTTTAAACATTTGTGTGATGAGCACAAATGTTTGTTGCCAAGTCATAATAATAAGAATAATATATTTTATTTTTGCTCTATATATTTTTATTCAAAAAACAAAAGGACTTAAAAAAACAATTACTATGCTAATCTAAAACAAATTAATACTAAAACTAGTCTAACAAACTGCTACCAGTGGCAACGTTTCCAAAATGCTTTTTACTTTATTTTTCCCATTTTGATTGTTTGATGATTGTGGGACATCTCATTGACACTTTTATCTTTTATATTTGTATTTTACATATGTTTTTTTATAAATAATGACATTTGAAAAAATTATAAAACATTAACAAATACGGAAAACATTAAATTCCCGAAGAGTTTCTTGGTGCTCTCTTCTCTAACGGGCGTATTTTCGAAGCACCGGTAGAGTCAGAAGGGTATTATTTCCTTTTCCTGTGAGAGATTTAACTCTGCTGGCACATGAAAGGGAAATTTCCTTTTCAAACTCAAAGCATACTATCTATCTAATCAGCCCGTATCCACCCACTGCTGATCGAGTATAAGCCTCCTCTTGTTCACGCCAGTCTTTCCGGTCGTGTGCTAATCTAATCCATTGGACAAAGCATACTTAGTTTACCTAAATTTTATTGATTTGATCTTATTATAATATTTTCTGTATTTCTCTTTGTTCATGAGATATTAATTTTGACGTTGTATGGCAATGCTTAGTCTTTGGGCAAAGTAAAAGCCAGCTTTTGGTCACGTGTAATGTTAAAATAATAATATTTTTTTTTAAATAATAATGGTTTTTTATAGTATTTATGTATATATTGTTTTTATAAATAACTATATTGTAAAAAAAACTTAAATCTAAGATATGATATATATAAAGGACAATAATCAGGACAATTTACACCAATTACCTAGCCCCAAACTAGGATACTATGTATAGCTAGCGGCACGTAAGTCTAGCGGTGAACGAAACGTGGCGGGGATCTTGGCACAGTCAGTTTTCGAGATAAAAAGTATTCAACATTTTAACACATTTTATAAACTTTGACTGTGCCAAGATCCCCGCCACGTTTCGTTCACCGCTAGACTTACGTGACTTACGCTAGACTTACGTGCCGCTAGGTATACTATGGGCGCTAGATAACGGAAAATTTTACACAGATACAAATATTACAACCATGACTTGGAAACTCCGCCCTCCCACCGCCACCCAGGTGGAGTGACGATTTGCGAAAGGCGGCTGGTAGTGACTGGATGAGGAGAGCCGAAGATCGGGCTCAGTGGCGTTCACAAGGCGTGGCCTACGTCCAGCAGTGGAAAACAAAAAAAAACAAACATTTCTGCTCATCACACAAATGATTGCACCTTGCGGGATTCGAACCCACGATTGTCTAGTACCCATAGTAGGTACAGGCACAGCATAAATCATAGTGTACAGGCGTTATCCCTGTTTAGAGCTAAGTTATTGGTATGAATTGCCCTAAATTATTGTGTATCGTGTTTCTTGCAGACGCTTACTCCAATCAACAGTTAGTGTACCAGTGGCAGAACTCTCAGAGCGTAAATTTTGTGCCAGGCATGACACTATCGCAGTTTGATCTCATCAGCTTCCCCTACAGGAACTTCACTTTTACAAGGCGAGAAGGTATGTTACCGTACTTAGAAGTTAATATAAAAATGTAAAATAATATCGACGAAGGCACATACTACGAATTAAATTAAAAATCAAATGACAGCTATATCCAGAATCAGGAAATCCGCAAGGGCATAGCCTCAGAGTTTGTAAGTATTTTGAAGTGACAATGAGAAGGCGCAGGCCACATAGCTTTCAGAAGTGATAACTGTTGGAGAACAAAATTTCTGGAATACAACCGCGACCGCGACCGCGGATCAAAAGAAGTAGCGATGGACGATGACCTAAGCCCCAAGTCTGTTGTCTATTGAACCGCGATAACACCAAGTCGGTTGCATGAAAATCGCCGTTTTTGACATTTTTCTTCGGGCCGATAATTGCTGTCGATAGATTTGAACTAGAAAAGCACAATAATTATGTTTTGACGCTGATGCTTTGATTGATTTGAAGAATGATAGCTATTATCAATTTTATTTCAGTGGCAATATTCAAGGGATTTTCGGAAGCTGTAGCACATCCTTGCTATTGCGTTGCTTTTGCTATAAACTGCGATATTGTAAATGACTTAGTAGACTTCCAAATTTGACACTATAGCCAATTCAATCGCAGAGGTATCGCAGTGGCTAAGCTTTTTCTCGATCTCAAGGGTTTAGCGGAAGCCGTAGCACTCCGTGCTACTGCGTAGCTTTTTTCCATAAACTGCGATATTGTACTTGATTTAGCAGACTACCAAATTTGATACTATAGCCAATTTAATCACAGAGGTATCGCAGTGGCAATGCTTTTTGTTAATCTCAAGGATTTTGCGGAAGCCGTAGCACTCCGTGTGCTACTTACTGCGTTGCTTTTTCCATAAATAATGCGATATTGTACGGGTACTTGATTTAGCAGACTACCAAAATTGTCACTATAGACAATTCAATCGCAGAGGTATCGCTATGGCAAGGCTTTTTGTAAATTTCAAGGGATTTTCGGAAGCCGTGGCAAGTCCGTGCTAATGCGTTGCTTTTGCTATAAACTGCGATATAGTACTTGATTTAGTAGACTACCAAATTTGAAACTATAGACAATTCAATCGCAGTGGTATCACAGTGGCATGGCTTTTTTTGTCAATAGCTAACAGACTTGGGGCCTAGTGAGAGTTGCGGGTAGACGCTGGACGCACCCAACAGCGGTTCATTGTGGCGTGGTATGGAGGCCTATGGCACAGAATAAATAATAGCACCAATGGTCAGCAGTAGATGTCTTCCCGTCTGATGATAACATCTAAATTCAGTTGTATGGAACGCCTCCGCTATCACAGCGTGCTATCGTGCAAATCTTTGTGTATATAAGACTTTAACGCTTTTTTAATATTCTAAGTAGGCATACATAGGTACATATCTAATAGGAAATTGTAATATGAGGAGATTGATAGTAGGTACTAAGTATGTAGGTATGTTCGTTCATCGGAGAAATCCACAGGCACAAACGTAAACGAATAATTTCTGTTACAATGTAGGTAAATATATATATAACACTGGCTTTCTCGAAAACAGTTCTAAATAATTCAAAGAAATCACGGATTAGGCGTTTTTTGTGTCTGGAAATCGATCTGTTAGGGTCTCTTCTTTGAGAAACTTTGGGAAACTTGTGAAACTTGGTCGACTAAGTTTAAAGATTCTACGAGTGCCTAATAATATATGTGTGTGTAGAGAGGTAGGATCTATACTTGTATCTGAAATAAAAAGTATCCATATCCGAAAGTCACCGACTTCTAGAGTCTAAACAAAATAAGGGAGTGACTTAGAAACTTGAAAAGTATTTTCAAAAGTACTTTTAAACGATGATGAATGCTCGAATATCCTAGGGTACATAGAATTTTAAACGAGCAGCATTAAAAGTTACTTTTATTTACTATCGGTTAAAACCATCGTCCGTCGAGCGTTTCTTTAAACTATTAATGCCAATAGAATTATGTAAACAAAGCTGACAGGTCTGTTATAAATTATTAATCGGCCAGAACAAATCCTCATCCGTAATTATCTGTCAGATCTATAATATCCGAATAAAAGTAATATCCATAGCCGTTTATTTTATAATACCTATAGGTATCCTTTTTTTCCAAAACTTCATGTCCATGCAATCCCTTGTTTTTATATACAGCAACTATATAAGTCACTTCCCAAGGAAGGTGGTATAAACTAAAATGGGATGTAAGAGACCCCAATCTGTCCTCAAGTGATTAAATATTAAGTTTTGTAAATAAAATTTAATTACTCCGAAAATATTAAAAACCGCAGAAGTCGATATACATCGTGGTTATCCCGGTAGGCTCTCTTATAAATCCTTCGCCGTGGAGTACAGTATGTTGCACACACAAACTTTCAAAGTTTTAATATTTACCTATTTTTTTTTTTTAGATACCATACATTGTCAATGATACCAAACAAAACACAACCCTCAGTCTCTCCGCAAAAGGGTTGTCTTTATACAAAATCAAATTAAGTACTTAAGTAAATTAGTTAATGCTATTTCATGCGGAGGCATAATAATGCATTAACATAATAAACATCTAATTGGGACAAAGCAACCGCCTAACAAAAGAAAAAAGGCATGTACCTACCTCTTATATACGAGAAACAAAAGACACGCGTACTTATGTCGGTATTTAGCAACTACGAGTACAAAGAAGTTGCTTATAATCATATAAGAGGAAAGTTTGTCGGGAGCAAACAAGAGTAACCTCTCTTTATTACATCGCCTAAACAAGCAAATATATTTCAGGGATGACATCCCATGGCTCTTGATTAATAATCCTTTATCATGTACCTACTTCCTGTCTAATCCACTGAGGAACATATTCGTTCTTACATATAAAACGAGTAAGTAGTACGTATACTGCAAGGCCGTAGGCAAGGGTGTATACAAAAGTGTAGATTAAGGATACCCGAAAATTGCTCTCTTAATGTTTTAGTTTTGAAAAAACCGATTCAAGTGGCACAATTTCGAGTAGGTACCACGGGAGTAGCACAAGATATTCAGTATTCCAAACTTGGTTACATACCTATAAACAGTCACTGGGGTCCTAACAACATAATAATAATAATAAACACTTAATAAACACAGAATTATTATAAAAAATAAACACTTAATAAACACAGAATTATTATAAAAAATAAACACTTAATAAACACAGAATTATTATAAAAAATCGTTTCTGGTGTCAATAGAGACCAAAATTAAAGGACAAATATAAGGGATAATATTTTAAAAATATGCACAATGGGCGGTGTTATCGCTAAAAGCGATCAACATATAAACAAGACATAAGTTCAAAACTAAAAAACTCGACTACGATCGTGTAAGTACTTTGCCATAGTCTTTTTTTTGCCCTTGTCTCTCTATAGATGGAGACGAATCGATTGATACTTCGCTTATCAAAATTTGACCAAGTTTTTAGTCTGAATACATAACCCTTCCATAGTTCCGCCATAGTTGAGTAAAAAAAAATTGCCTATGATATCCACACAAATACATACGTATACATACATGCATTACCCTTCCCTTGCTGCCATACTCGGGTAAGCCAAGCTCAACCCCCAAAACACAGTTTATACAGTGGCTCAATTTAAGTTATCGAGGCAAATTTTCAACTTATTTATTTTATTTATTAGTTTATTGAAGCCCATAGTATTTACTTACATCGACGTAGACGACGTACACCGACGACGTATACCATCAGCCCATAAATTTATTAGTTTATTGAAGCCCATAGTATTTACTTACATCGACGTAGACGACGTACACCGACGACGTATACCAGCGGCCCATAAATTTATTAGTTTATTGAAGCCCATAGTATTTGCTTACATCGACGTAGACGACGTACACCGACGACGTATACCAGCGGCCCATAAAAATATATCCCTCCCCTAGATACATAAATAATAATTAAAACTACAGTGTACGGACTTTTTAGAGCAATTTTCAATGAATGTATTATACTCGTATATATCTATACTTATAATAATAAGAACGAAAAAGTCTGTTCAATGAAGATAATTTAAACAAAAATGGTCTAGGGTACTTAAAATAAGCTACTGAAGAAGAATATAACATTTTTTAAATCGTGTCGGTCTGTTTGTTAGTTTGTTTGTCTGTATGTTTGTTCGCGAATCACGTAAAAACTACTGAACCGATTGCGATGCGGCTTTAGATGTTGGATAGCTTAGGATTTCATTTAAAAACTGGTATAGGTACTTAGTATCTCAATAAGGTGAGTAGTAGCCGAGCAATCGATAAAAACTTACTGACGGCTGAAGGAATTTTGATCAAATGTTGGTATATTGGTATTTTAGGCCTTGGAATCGCGGGTACAGCTATTATATATATAATATAAAACATAGTTTATGTAGTTATAGCTTGTCTCTACATAAACTACTTAGGCCTTACTTTTGCAGGAACAGCAAATATTTTTCCAATATAAACCTGTTATTCTTGCGAAAAGCAGTTATGAATAGAGGCAGCGTAACTCAATCTGCCTCGATGCCTCAAATCTCATAAGTCTTTTAACAAAACTTCTACCTCCACTAATCGCGAATCAGCACCGGGCAGATTTATCCACAAACCGCGTAATATGATCCCCTACAGAACTCCCATTATAAACCTGCAGTCCATAACAAACACCAGAAAGTTGCCGACTCTCTCAGCCGCGTAATACGAACACCATTGAACCGTAAATTACTTCGCCCAATCACTTATTTACCAAACACGCTCACTCGTTTAGCACTTTTATCTTAAATTGCCTCCCAATATAGACTGAAGTGCTTTTTATAAATATGATTTGCCTTTTTTCGTGTCGAGGCGAATACGAAGTAATGTCAGGCGAACACCAGCGCTCGGAGATGACACGAATCGGCTTTTACGCTCCGGAGAATTTACATTTTCTCAAATGGCCTGGAGAAATGTGGCGGTGTTCCTAAATGGTCATTGGTTGTATTGGGAACACACTCGTAGGCTCTTAGTGAATGTATGTAGTGGTCGTGTGAGATAGCAAAGTGTACGGTGGAATTGAATTGATACGAAACGTTTACTGTAGGGGAGCTGTGACCGGCTCAAATAATATGACGAAGCTGCCGAAGCAAAATAGGGTCAGAGGATACGTAACGATATGAACGACCATATGAAAACTTAACCTAACAACGCCAAAACAAACCTTCGGGACCCTGTGGCGAATTTACAAAAGCTATATACTATTTCAGTCAAGAGTCAGACTCTAACAACTTTTTGTCGTGCAAATCCCTTGACCTTTCTACTCGAGAAAAATGTTCACGCAGGCAAAGCCATGAAAAAAACTTATATAAAAGTAAAAACTAATATAAAATAAATTAACATGCAAAAAAATATACCTAACTTAAATGACCAATTGCTCATTTCGCTCGTAGTATTGGTAGGTACTTACCTATTACAAATGTGTGCACTTCCATGAACTGAAACCTCCAATTCCCTACTTAAGTAGGTTAGGCGTTATTTTTCCTACTCCACATAGAATTATTGTTTTCTTCACTTTCAGGGGACTTCTCTGTGCTTCAAGTATCGTTTAACCTTCAGAGACACACGGGATATTTCCTCATACAAGTTTACGTGCCCTGTATCCTCATCGTGGTGCTTTCATGGGTGTCTTTTTGGATACATCGGGAGGTAAGCAATCCTAATTGAATAAAATAGGGTCAAAAAAGTAAAAAGTGATTAAGTAAAATGGGTATACCTACACATCTGAATGTAAAACTGATTGATCCGCTTTTATGATATAACCAAAAACATTTCTAAAAATATTTACATTCAACCTTTGGTTATTTATTGAAGTCAACATTACATTACCAATGGTGGCGTGAGTTTTCCAGTCAATCGATAAGTAGACAATCAAAAAACAGAAAATGTGAACCTCATTCGTGCCGGCTGTAGTTCCTTTTCTATCACTGTAAAAACGGGATTATTTACCATGTAGTGTTGGGTGTTATTTTTCTACGAGCAGACAATACAGTCTACCCTCTTGCGTGCGTTTTTGTAATTGCCAATGTTATACTGTTAGCAAAACCACTTCCAACTCGATATTCAAATTCATATCTCAACAAACGAAACTAAAGCCAAGTATTCACTGAGAAACCATTGTTTTTATACATAGTTTCAAAAACAAAATATACTTGCTACTGAAACAAATAATTTAAATTCAGAAAAACATAATTTTGTTTCGGTAAACACTACATGTTTATCGGCACAGCACACTGTGCTGCACACAACACACAGCAACTGATTTGTTTCTATGATCTGATTTGTTTCGCAACAGATGCATACGAGTGTGGACGCGCGTGATTAAGTTTGGAGACACCCACTTTTTACTTTTTTTATTTATGTATTGAAAACAAAGTTATTAAGGGATAAGGGGTTATTAAGTTATTAGGGGGGGGGTATTAAGGGATTATTGCTCACTTATATCGTCTTGTCTTCTTCCTAACCTAACCCACCAACAGAGGCACGGAATGATGCGAGTTCGAACCTAAACGAAAGATAGATAGATAGATAGATATAGATAGATAGTTTAGAAAATAAACGAAAAATTGGAATCACGGACGGGATATATATATATATATATATATATATTATTTGATATGTTCTCGCTAAGCAGGCGTTAATTCTAAAATCATATAAACATTGTTCCTGTAAAAATCTACGTGATGTTTCAGAAACTGTGTATCCGAAAAATTGTTTCTCAGTGAGCCATGTCTCAGTAGGTATCCGTTTCATTGTTCTCTGCTTTTTTTCTTCAATTAATCCGTGATCATGGCGTTTGCAACAGAACTGTAATATCGGAAACTCAAAACAAAAGATATTCCTACATGGTAGGTAAATATCCCGTTTCTAATGTTAAATTTAGTGTTACTGACAGTTTAAAAACTTCTAAAAATACTAACATACATACTTCAAAAATTCTCGCTCGTATGTAGCTCGGTAAAATCGAAAATATTCTGTCAAAACATATTTAATCAATTAGCTCTGGTGGAATAAAACCACACTGAAACACATTATATTTTAGAATTTTAAAACGTTTTTGAACTTATTTTTTTACCAGGCGACTTCAGACCGTGTCGGCTTAGGAATAACGACCGTGCTGACAATGTCAACTATAAGCTTGGACTCGCGGACCGACCTGCCGAAAGTAAGATACGCGACCGCCCTGGACTGGTTCCTGCTGATGAGCTTTTTCTACTGCATCGCTACTTTACTTGAATTTGCTGGTGTGCATTATTTTACAAAGGTAAGAGAACGGACTCATTTTGAGGAATATAATATAACCCACTGAAAAAATGTGTCTCTTTAGTAGGCCCAAAAATTGAGTTGGTCCTACGAACGTTTTCGCATACTCCTCTTGGTTTTCCTACTGGTAGAAGCACGAGGACTAATATATCCTTATGCTCGTATTGTGATGTCATATGCAATAAGTACACACAAAATATAATTAAAATAATTAAAAGTTTACCAACAAACTACTGCATTGAATAAAAATGTACCATTAGAGTACATTATAGAGTAGGTACCTTGGGCGATTTATAATGTTTAACTAAAAAGTACCAGGCAAACATAATCCAATGCCGATATTTTACTTCAAGGTACCTATTGGTAGACTGTTTTAAAAAATAATTAAATATCTGATTAGTAGGTCCAACAGAAATAGGTTTCCCTCTTTTTCTCTTAAATGTCTTATGCAATTCTTAGGTACAGTTCAGTGCAGTGAAGAATTATGTATTGTGTTCTGTTTGATGTAACCAGGAACTAATCATGGGATCCATTCTCTGCGACGTTTCCGACTGCCGAAGACGCCGAAGTAGATTTAAGGAAACGCTACTTTAAAGTATAATTAGGTACTTATACTTCACAGGTCGGCTCCGGAGAGATCGTGATCGATGATTCCGAATGGGAGGAGCTGATAGAAGAAGTGGGGGGAGACGCTTTCGCGGCGAGGGAACTGGCCGTGCGCAGGCGAAGCTCGGTTCGCTCCCCTAGCAATTACGTGAGTAAACTATACCTAATAAATATAGTTATTTGAGCCAAAAAGACTACTGAAGTAGTCTTTTGGACTTACCTACTTACTACTTGATTGGATTTACCTACTTACCTATTAAACTACTGAAAAAAAGAAGAGATTTCCCTGAAGGACCTTTAAAATCTAAAAATAATCATCAAAATTGGTTCATATATGAGATATCCACACCAATATATAAAAGAGAAAACGTTTGTTTGTTTGTTTGTTTGGAGAGTTTTAACGCGATAACGGCTGGACGGATTTTGATGAAATTTGGAATGGAGATAGCTTATACCCAGGAATAAAACATAAGATACTTTTTATCCCGGTAATGTTTTTTTTTTACGGGTAACCTGAAAATGTTGATTAACGGTTGCCATGGAAACGAAATGAAGACTGTCAAAAAACATCAAGAGTGTTGGTGCTATACCTATTTTTGCATTGGTTTTTAATATCCTAGAAGAACATATAGGAAACAGTTTTTAACATATAGGATGCTTGTTTCGCGATAAACTGTTATCCGCGCGGTCGAAGTCGCGGGTGAAAGCTACTCTTAAACAAAATAAATTATCTGTCAATTTGAGAACCTCTTCCTGTTTGAAGTACCTAGATTAAAACAAAGACTGAAAAACGCAGCGGCAGCGGATATGTGGTAAACCAAATTGGGCAAAACAAGGGAACCATGACATTTACTGTGAGAAACAACAAAAGGAACTCTGGATATGGATAGCATTATTTTGCTGCGATAACATAACCGCTCGTATATTTTAATTTCGACTTAGTGAATTCCAGGAAATGATTTCAGAATTTCTCAATCCCACTCCAAAGCGACTCTGGTGACGCTGGCTCTGCCCAGCCTCCGGAGAGCTCGGCAGTCAGACTGACCATGGAACGGACCACGCAGACTGAAACCAGGGTGCCGCGGTGGAGGCAGTTCCTGCACTGCCTGGCAGGAGACGATCGGTATAGGCGCAAGAGGCAGGTTGAAGCCGGTAAGTAGGACAAAATACATTTTAAAACATAAGATTTTTTATGTGAAACATCTAATGGCACGGTACGGGAGTAAGGCCGACTCTTGGCGTGGCGACGCGCCGCTCGTGGCTCGACGGCTCTTTTCGCCTCAGCTCAGCGATATTCGATGTTTCATCTTTTTTTTGTTTCGAATATCATTGGAAACAAAAAAAATGGAAATAAAAATGAGCTTGTTTTAGTTTTCATCGCAAAATTAAAAGTAAATAGATCTAATTAAGTCTGATTTATTATTCCGAAAATAATAATCAATTCAAGCTTGGATTTAGCTTACCTCAATATCTTTGATTATCTATGCCACCGATATACTTATTTATTTACAACTAGCTGTGCCCGCGGCTTCACACGCGTGGTCATTTCTCTAGGTTAAAAGTAAGTACTCTGCTATTTCAAGACCTAAATACCGATATACCAACATTTGATCAAAATTTCTTCAGCCGTCAATAAGTTTATGATCAATTCAGTTTATGCTCGGCGTCTACTCATCGCAACAGTGAAAACCACATCGCAATCGGTCCAGTAGTTTTTACGTGATGCGCGAACATACAACAAACAAACAAACAGATTGGTTAATATAAGTAATACGTACTTATTGGTTTATTATAAGTATATATGTTAGGTTTCGATCTGATTTGTAGTTTTTTAATGAAACGGAATCTGAATGTTCACTGAGGAGCTGAATAACACTGGATCAGGATGGCAAATTGTCCTATCTCCTAGCCTTACTTGACGCTTGTCACGTCACTTGTACTAACTTCCGACTAGCCAAGATAAGTTGCAAGTAAAAAGCAGCTATTTCCTTGCGGGAAATGAGCGCTACAGTAGCCTTAGGACGCAAGTAGCATATTGCGTCAATTCACATCACATCATCAACCGATGAATATCACAACCCGCACAATCGTTTTTTTATGATTTTAGCAATTACACCTGCTTAGCGAGAACATAACTAATAATTTTCTAAACAAAAAATTTGGATCACGGACGGGATTCGAACCAGCATACATATACTATATATCTTTCCAACACGAAGTTAGCTGTGCTCGGTTGGTCAGTTCAAAATACTACCAATAGACGGCGTTACCGTCCTCGTAAGACGGATTCAGAAACTAAAGAGGAAAATTTGGATGATGATGCAGTAGTTACGGTAGCCGAATTGGTTAGAGGCATGTGCCGCGCATTGGCAGGAGTTCGAATACCGTGATCCAAATTTTCAGTCTATAAATTAATTAGATATCCATAATCGTGTTCGCAGGACGTCAAGGCCACATCAACAGCGTGTCACTCATAGACAGGGCTGCCCGCGTGCTCTTCCCAGCCTCCTTCGCTCTCCTCAACATGTTCTACTGGATGGTCTACGCGTTCTCCAGCGACGACTTCGCTTGGAGCGACAACCCTATCAATACTCTTTCGCATTAGAAGTTTTGGAAAGATCATAAAATTACGACAACTTCAGAACAGAGCAAATATCCAGCTATCGTACAGTTGCTGGCATAACTAGTGTCCCATTAAAACTGGTAGATAATACTCGCTGTTAGAAATCAGCTTTAGGGTGGTGCGTTGCTGTTTTATTTTGTAACATACTCGTATGTACCTTACATTGGGCCGCAAAGCGGGTCGGTAACAAAAACCTCAATAACTTCCAAAATATTGGAACTAGCTTTATGAAATAAACACTGTATTATAGACATTTTTATAGTGCTTACATAAAGGTCATAAAAGTTCAAGATTATGAATTTATTTTGAATAAAAGTAGGTTAAGTAAAAATGCCAATTTTCACGAAAAATGTGCTACGGTATCAAATATGCAATTTTCAAATATATTGCCACCACGAGCTGTTAATACAGCTGTTAAACGGTTTGGCAAGCTTTCCGCCAGAATTCTGAGCCGATGCTAAATTATAAAAACGCCTTTATTTATTACTAGCTGCGCCCCGCGGTTTCACGCGCGTCCCTCAGGAACCCTGCAAATTTTTTTCGGGGTAAGAAGTAACCTATGTGTTAATCCAGGGTATAAGCTACCTCCATATCAAATTTCATGCAAATCCGTTCAGTAGTTTTTGCGTGAAAGAGTAACAAACATCCATCCATCCATCCATCCATCCATCCATAGCTATATCCACATCTAGCTGCGCCCCGCAGCTTTGCTTTCAGCCCGCAGCTTTTCGGTCAATCTTTGCCACACCCACCACATTAGAAAACACATTTAATAAAATCCCTCCTTTTTGCATCCCTAGGGTGTCACTTTGACACATGCTACTTTGACACCTGTCACTTTGACACTTATCATTTTGAAAATTCCTTCAAAGCTTCCGTTTTCTTCCTTATTTTGGTCCCATACTCCTCCCACTGGCCCCGTCCCATTTAAAACCTCTACCAACAACCCTCAACTTCCACCCCCGCCATGTCACTTTGACAAAAAATTTGCAAACATATATTAATGATGATAAAACTTCTGTTTCTGCTCTCTTGATACTTTGAAATACTTTTTTTAAATATAATCACTCTATTTAACGTTCATGGGGAGGTATCATTATCATCATCATCATCAGACCGTGTCAGTCCACTGCTTGACATAGGCCTCTCTCAAAGCACGCCACTGAGCCCGATTTTCTGCTACCTACACTCTCGAGTACACACACTTTTAATAACTTTATTTTTCAATGTCATATCTCCTACTTCTAAAGTGTTTCTGCTCTCCTGGTACTTTAAAATGTTTTTTTTTTTAAATATAATCACAATAATTTAATGTTCACGGGGAGGTATACTCAATTCTAATTCACAGCTGTTAAACGGTTTGGCAAGCTTTCTGAGCCGATGCTAAATTATAAAAACGCCTTTATTTATTATTTATGGTTTTTAATACAATCGCCAAAAATAAATAAGAAGGTTCTTCCTATAGGTATATTTGTAATGAAATAAACTTCAATTTGGTCAATCAAATATTTAAAAGTTATTGCATTTTGTATAACCGACCCAGTGTATTTACTGTGTACTATTTAACTTATAATTTTGATAATTAATTACCTATATCTGATTCCATTCAACAAAGGATTCCTTAAATGTACTGTTACACTTATACTTCCTTGTGTCCTTCTTTACTAGAGTATTTTACCTAAGCAAGTGTGATGAGAATTAATAAATAAAAAATACAATGTTTTGAGACCATTTTGCATTTTATTTACTTGTATTTATAATAAATATAAGTCCACATATTCCTGAAGTTTCTATTATATTTAAAAATGTAAAGAAAAATTACATGATTCTGAATCTATAGAAATTCGAAATGGTTAACAGTCTGTCAGTTAATAGTATAGTTAAGAATATACATCAGCAACCTTTTGAGAAATACTTTCTAAGCTCAAAATGGGTTTGTTCCCATAAATTCTGATTGTAATATTTCTATGTCAAAATTGAAATAGTATGTAAAGAAATATTTTTAGACCAATCGCTTCAAGGAGTAGGTAAGTAATTATTATGGGCCCTTCTTTATAGCCGTCATATTGCACAAATATATCAAATTTACTTATGTTCATTCCACCATTCAAACACATGATTTTTTGGAGTTCAAATATACACAGAAATATCTATCAGTCTTTGACCAAAAAGATCAAAATACATTATAACTGTTCCTCTTAAACTAAGAGTGAATGGATCTAAGTAGGTGCCTACTTATGATACATTTTACGAAAGTTTATACGTGGATTTAGTCACAGGTTTGAAAAGTAAGTTGCGCCTTTATTATACCTACTAGAGATTCATACTGCGTATTATAAAATTAAAATACACGTTATCAAAAAAGTGCTTTTGTTAGTTCTAGAATGCACTGAAATTCTATAAAATTAAATATAATTGTGGAACGGTTTCAAAACTACAAAATTGTGATCAGTTCCTAACCTATATAGGTAAAACATTAAAGAATGGATCCGATCTGTTCCCATGGCCCACATTTTTTCCTTCTATCCCTTTCTGTCACTGGGAAGCGTCGTCCGCTAGAGCGAGACACAATGCTGGCGAGCGCCGCACGCTTGCCGCCTACTCACATGCCTGCCGCAGGGGGGCAATCTAGGTGTGGGAACGCCCCTAATTCACAACATTTCAAATTTTTAACATTACTGTTTTTTCCCCTCTGAATGAATATTGTGAAATAACATATACGTATTTTTTATGTTTCCAATCTAAGCTATACAGGGTAGATTTTTAAGACGGGACAATAATCGCAGGTAATTTCCTACAAAATGTATAGGAAGTTTTTCGCAATTTCTGACATTTGTAGTACTCAAACCTCAGTCGGTCCACTAGAGACTTTTCATCCTTATAAGAAACAGGATCGATCGGAAACAAAAAAGTTTTTGTGTAAAATTAGCATTTTCTTGCTGACTACATTTTGTCCAAAATCTGTGAATGTAGTTCAGAATATCTCAAAAAGGTCTCCTAGAAACGTTTTCCTGTATAACGGTTATGGTACCTGCCCTTACTGTCCCGTCTCAAAAATCCACCCAGTAATTTGCAAGTATTTTTTTTAAAGTAGCTCATTCTAAGACGACGTAACTGCAAGAGTTCGGTGTTATGAATAAGATTAACGCAGACATGTTCGAAAAAAACATATCTGTCCAAGTTAGGCTCTAGCGTAGTATATATTTTTCTTTACAGGCAAAAATGAATTTTAGTAAATGCACTTTTTTTTTGAAATATATGAATTATGTGCAGCGTCGCAATATCTCGAAATGGTTTTCGAGTGATGCAACCTGGGAAAATTTGCCGAGTTTCTATCTAGGCAGGGGCTCCGAAAGTTCCTAGTGTGTTGGACATTTACACGGATCCAAGCGACACGTCTGTTCCGCGGCTCGTTCATTTTCATACTGAACACCGCCATGCAGGTAACGAGAGAAGCTTCCTTGATTGCGCCGTCCGCCCTGCACCCTAGATCGCACCTGCTTCAGGCGTATGAGTAAGCGACTTTACTCATTAACACTGCGTCCGCTCGGTAATAGTTCTTTTCAGTCTAGCGAACGAAAGCTTCAGAGCGACAGAAAGGGATAAAGCTATACAAAAATGCGGCTCCGGGCGGTCAGGTGAGGCCAGCCCTAACGCTCCTATTTTTTTCAAAATCTCCGTTTCGTTCAAGCAATCATAGCACTTGAATTAATTTTCTTATTTCACTATTTTTTGGCTGTGAACTCGATCACTACTGTGCAAAATGTTTTAAAATCACAATCTGTTTTTACATATTGTTTAGCTTTAGAGAGAAACATTTAATGGTCATTACGCATACATTAACAATATTATCATGTACTTTATAATAAATAATATACAGACATCATGCCCAGACACACAAAGTAACAAAATTGGAAAGCCAGTGACATTTTTGTATCCTTATTTAAAACTAGCATATTATTTAGTAATTTCCTCAACCACGCTCGAAGAGTTTGATAAACAAAAGGCGAACCTCTTCGAGCATGGTTGGGCAAAAGACTTGGTATGAATATATGATGAGCCTAGTATATAAGTAGTATAGCATAGCAATTTTGTCGGTTACATTGTTCAGTGTATCTTTGAGCTACTCCAGTCACTTAAGCCAAAAACAAGGGTCAACCTCGGAATGTGAGATAATAAGGTGGAAACTTATATAAATCTTTATTTTAGCATTCTAAAAGTTGTCTCATAAAATCTCGTGTCTGCGTCGCGTATTTAAGTTCAAAAGTTGCAATAATCATTTGTTTGCAAATATCTCGGTTTCTATGGCTTTAATGATTTTAATATTTATTTCAAAATTGTAGGGCATAAAATTTGCAACAAATTTTGTTGCAGGCATTTTTTCATGCGTTTTCATTTACCGTTTTTGGAATAGAGCGCGGAGAACGCGCAGCGCTCAGCCATATATACTGTAATGTATTCACGGTTGACCTTGCATTACAGTAGTACGAGAGTACTTTTAGGAAGCGGTGGTAGCCGAACGGTTCAATAGTGCAACGTAGAATCCAACGATACCGGGATCAATCCTAGGCTCCGCACCAATGACTTAATAAGTTATATGCGGTTTTCCATCGCTCTGTGCTTCGGAAGGCACGTTAAGCAGTCAGTCCCGGCTGTTATTGATTAATAGCAGTCGTTAAGCCATGTCAGAGGCCCTCGACCGGCCTGACGAACTCTGACACCAGAGGCCAGCACTATCTCACACGATAAACAAACTTTTAGAATTCGAAAATAAAGGTTTATACCGAGATCCTCATTCAGAGATGAATCCCCTAATATGACTGGACTATACGTAGGTTACCAGAGAGCTAATTATGCTTACATTAATTAGTGTTGGTCCAACATTAGGTATCCTTACATTGATCCTTACATTTCCGAAATTCGCAATATTACAATCGTTTTACAAAACAGTAAATAGACATTCCGAAGGCAAATAGTTTTAAATACAAGTGGAATGTATAGTATTTTAAGGCTTTCATCATAAGTTTGAAGATGTCTAGCACGTTATGCATTGTCATACATTAATTGTATAAAATTATTTTAGAATATTTCGTGTCGGTACAATAGATATTTTAAAAATATTCGTTTAGTCGTTTTATTCCTTCGCTCTTACATATTTTATTCTAAGGCCGCTATTACATTATCATATACAGGATGGTTTTTCAGTTAGGCATGGATGGCTGTATCCGGAACTAACTGCCATACTCAGGGTCATCAATTAGCTCTAATTCATATTAAAGTCGGTCTAAATCCGAAAAACCGAAAATTAAATGAATAGACATCACATAAATGATTTTCTTTGATTTGCCATATGACATTTATATCGATACTAGCTTTGCCCGCGGCTTTACCCGCGTGGTCATTTCTCTGGGTTAAAAGTGACATGTGTTGTTTGTAACCAGATTTTCACACCAATATATACAAGTGAAAACGTTTGTTTGTTTGTTTGGGGAGTTTTAACGCGATAACGACTGGACGGATTTTGATGAAGCTTATACCCTGGTTTTTAAATTCCTCTTATTTATCATTAGGGTTGACCACGGGCAAGAAAAAGTGCCCGTGGTCCACCCAGGTAAACTGAGAAGGTGGACCACGACTAATGCCCGAAATATAACATAGGATACTTTTTATCCCGCAAAATTGTAAGTTTCCACGAAAAAATAGGAAAATTTACATGACTCGCTCAAAGGAAGGGTTGCCATGGAAACGAAATAATAACAAGTCTGTAAAAAAGCATCAAGAGCGTTGGTGCCAAAGAGAATACAATACGTTGGTACTATACTTTCGCATTTGTTATATAATCTGTAGTCCGCGCGGACGAAGTCACGGGCGAATGCTAGTGTTTGTTAGAATTCATGTTCAACTTAACAACCTACCTAGTTTTTTATATACAATTATATTCCAGGCCGCTAGTTTGAACGGCGTTATATTGAAAGGCTTTGGCTGCTACCTTTATATATGGTTACAGCCAATTATGATAAAATGTAGTATATACCATTTTCCTACACTGTCAGTTACGTTATATTTCTATGAATAATATATATTTATAATGTAATAACGGCCTAAGTTCGACGAGTAAGGGCTAATGACAACAGAGTTTAATTTGTGCAATATAAAACTTACAATGTACGTTAAAGATATTCGCTTAGGCTTTCGGTTAGCAAACACAGTAGTCACAACGGATCTTTGTGGCTCGGCAGTTGTCTGCAAATCGCTGCGCGAGCTGCTATTTTTCATGCGCAATCCCAATGTGGGAGGTGAAGTCAGCTTTGTATAACTGCCTCGCTGAATCGCTCACTATTTCGCATCATCTATCTCGCTTACTTTATGCTGCTTTACCCTCGCAACTGTACCTGCGCAATCGTTCACAGAGCCTAACTTCACAGTCACAAAGAACCGTTGTGACTACTGTAGGTACGCACACGCAGGCCTAAAAATATATATTAAAACCCACTAAATTTTCCCACTATAAAATATACTACAGAAGTAGTAACATCCTGTTTAAATATATAGCTCTGCGTACCTCACTAAACCTTATCATCCAACCTGGTCCAATTTACGGAGAAGCCTTAATCTAAATGCGTTGCATACAATTTCAATATAATTTATTTTAAACTTATTGCGTCCGCGGCTTTGCCCGCGTGGAATTCTACTAAGGACCTAAAAGTTTAATCAACATTAAAGTTCATCAAAATTTGTTCAGCCGTTGCGGAGCTGATGGTAACAAGCATACGGCATAGATTTTCGCAATTAATTTCACACAGACTTTCGTATTTATAATATTATTATTAGGATGTTTTATTTTTTATTGTATCTTAATATTTTTTAACGTGCAATTATAATACTTAATTGGCTCATCTAATTAGCATTACAATTAAACGGGGCAATGCCATCAATATATTAGGTACAGTGCCAACAATAGTGGGCTAGAACACTTGGGCTACTTATACAACTATCCCTTAAGGATTGCCCAACTACATATTTCGTAGTAATTAGTTGTATTATGTAGTAGTTATTTGTATTAAGCTGTTTATAATAAAGGTACTTACCCGTTAAGTTATATTAACTAATTAATTGTATAGATGTCGTGGCGATATGGAGAAGTGATCATTTCATGAAATGCTCGATAATTTCATGAAATGGTTCTATTTCATGAAATGGCCAGCTAAAACTGACCATATCGTTGAAACATCAACGCTTAATGATATTTCAATCCACGTTTGGTCATATCATTAGATATCATTAATGTAGAGTTTTCATGATACCAAAGGTGTTCAAACAGATAGGTTTTTAAAGCTAAAAAAAACACGAAGACGAAGGCGGAAGCGAAGCGTAGCGAGAAATAACGTAACTATTTTACTGTATAATCAGTAATATTTGTCCATATGAATTTGCCGTGCGTTTAGCTGTTCATTCGTCAAACGTTAATCATTCATTCATATGGCCAAACCATTTCATGAAGTCACCGATAATTTAATGACAAAAAATGTTCATGATGTGGCAAACATTTCATGAAATGATCATTTTTACGATATCGCCACGTCATAAACATAGCCGTTTTTCGCGAAAATTACTGTACGAAACATGAGCAAACTTAGGGTCCCCGAAGTGTTAAAATATGCCATAAGTATACCATAACAAAATTAAATATATGTATACATTTACATAGACTTTTCAGACGAGCACGGCACAGTAAACGTCAGAATAGACCACAGACCACTTAAAGTAAAAGAATGCCGAAAAACATTGGTTATGCAGACTCGTGTCTCTTTGTTACACCATAGCAAAGTTTAGTAGGTTAAAAAGAGATGCAATGATGTAAGACAATGCCGTCCTTTATTTTATTCGCTTAGCTTACTTTAGATCCTAGTTCTTTGCAGTAGACATGGCGAATTATTTTATTTATTTTGGTTCAAAAAATTGCTCGTTCAATAGTATAGAACTAACTAATTCCTATAAAAATGAAACGAGTAGTTTTTCCAAAGTCTCGTTATTTTTTGACGTTTTTTGTATGGCGTTTATGTCAAAAGCTGACGGATAGTAAGCGAAAACGATTCATTTTAAAATATAGGAACCGGCCATTAGTCAATAATTTATGGCAAAAGGAAATGATTTTAAATGTGACAGTGCATCTACTGACGTTTACTGTGTCATACTGCAGGTTCCTCGAACCGGTTAAGTCTATTTCTATCTTTGTCTGTCACTAAACAAATGACAAAGACAGCATGATACTATTGTTAAAGTTGACAACGTTACAGAAAACCGCTATAAAGAAAAAACATGAATACACAGACGGCTACAAAGTCATAGTTAATTAACAGCGCACATATAAATGTTCGTGGTTACTTTGAGCCTTTTTAGCAATTAAAGCTACTTAAGATTGGCATAACGGATATACGGCACCTTATACGTACTAAAATTGTCAAAACATCACAATAATAAGCAACGCTACCAAAAATTAATATCTACTAAGAAATTAGTAGCATTAACATTTACTACGGCGCGCTCACACATTGCGAAGTAACAACAAGTGCGAAGCACGCTTGAGAAGTCGAGAGAGACGTGTAATAATGGCACACTATTGCATTATTTACTACTTTGCAATGTGTAAACGCAACTTAACATTTTCAATAAGTTATAAATATTATTCACTACTTCAAACAGGTTGTCAATAGCCACTTTCTAGTTATATACATGTACAAAAATTATAAATTGAAATATATTTATATATATATTTATATTTCAATATACCTACTTACAGAAAATAATATAAATGGCGATGATCCAATTTTTAAATATTACTTGAATTAGCTACCGTTTAGTTGCAAAATGCTGTCAATATATCTAAAAAAAATATCAAAAAAACTGGACCATTTCCACAAAATTTGGAGACTAGAACACTGTTCACAGAGTTTAAACATTAGGCAAGGAGATTTTAGTTAGTCGTAACATCTTAATATAGCAATTGTATAATATTCACACGCGCGCGCTTTCTAAGTAAACGAAAGCACATTTATAAATAAGTTACTAGTTTAAAAACTCGGAGTATTTCATCAAATTCTCATATCTCACTACAATAATAAATAGTTATTTCTTCTTTTATTAAAAGACCAATATAATTAAATCACAGATTCTACTTTTGTTTATAAATATTTTCATCTAACTACGTATCTTTCTTTCTTACTACGAGAAATACGCTCATATCGTCTTTTCCTTTGACGTAGACGCTGCCGCGGGGCTCGAACTCGTACCTCGCGGACAGGACGGGCATGCAGACCTCGCCCACTTGGATGCGCTTCGCCACTCCCGTGGAATCCATCCTAGAGGCTATATTGACTGCGTCCCCCCAAATGTCATAGTACAACTTCGTCGTGCCAATCACGCCGGCCGTGACGTCGCCGAAATTGAAACCTATCCTGAGTATGAAATCGAATTCGAGCAAGTCTTGGTTAAAATTATCCACGACCTTCTGCATTTCTAACGCGAACTCCATCAACTGGTAGAGATGGTCGTAGGTGCCGCGGGACGCGTGCCTCAAGTCGGGGTTGAGCCCGCTGGCTGCCATAAAAGTGCTACCTATAGTTTTGATTTTCTCCACGTGTTGGAAATGCGGCCTCTCCAACAACTCGTCGAAATCCGCTATCAATTCGTTGAGCACTCTCAAGTATTCCTTTCCTTTTAAGTAAGATTCGTCGTACATTTCGTTGAAGTTCACAATGCTAGCGAATATAATGCCGACGTCTTTGTGATTTTCAGAATATTTGGCGGTGTTCTTGAGCTGGTCGGCGACGTGCCGCGGGATGATGTTATGCAACAACCAGTCCGCTTGGTTCCTCATGTTCTGCACTCTTTGCTTGTCGCGATTTGCGACCACGTTGCTGTAAAAACTCAACCTGTAGCTTATTTCAAACTCTCTATTCAAGAACCAGACCAGTATTAACAGCAGAGCTACGTCTAAGTACAGTTCTGTTAAATGCAACTTGTGATGGATGCCTTCGTACGGGGTTGTTCCGTTACTGACCGACAAATCGCCGTAAGAGTCGTTCGTTACACTAACCAAATCGGTCAAATTATGAGCAATGCTCTGCGGGCTTAATCTTAAACTAAGTTGAGTATTGGCATCGTGGCAACCAAGTACGACAAAAAATAGGAATAGACCGGCGTAAAGCGTCATCAGAGTATTTTTCACAAGCCAGTTCATCTGAGTGAAGTTGCAAAAGTGTACTATGCTTATACACAGGAGGTAAACGTAAAATGACTGTTCGCCTTTGAGGATTGTCATAGTCGTATTCGGGCAAGAGAAGTTAATTAAAATCGCGAGTATGGGCAAGCTGATCAGCAAACATCCCGACAGATGCCAAGGCCACCAGGTTGTCAACTTTCTGAATACTCTTATGGACTTCCTCAGGTTGTGCGCGACAAATATAGGGTCCTGTTTCGTTTTCCATTTCAAGTAATGTCTATAAATGCAAAACAACATGGCGATGATTTCTATTCCGAAGAAAAACGCGAACCATCCTATGGAATCTCGCCAATCACTGTACAGGATAAATATCGAGGCCGTGATGGTAAGAAATATGATAGCTGACACTAGGATGTCCAGAGCCGTGTTGAATCTGGAAGTGGTGAGTGTCGGCGGGAAGTCCTCGCTGTCGTCGCTTCTGTGGGCCTTGTCTCTGTAGTGTGACTCCATCTCCGACGATTTGAAGAATAGGGTGAACCTGTTTAGAGGCGGTTGAACGAAGTAGTTGATACCTGACCGAGCGTTGTCTTGGACGCATCTGATCAGCTGGAGGTCCGACTGTTTCCTCAGCTTCTTCAGTGACTGCACTTGTTGTTCGTTGAGTGGCGGAGGGAGACGGGCCCTTGAGTATGGCTCGTTGAGAGAGGATTGGCTCGAAGTGTAGTAGCCGGACACTCTGTGCTGCATCATGTCGTTTTGTGAGGTTGCGATGTGGTTCAGTACGAATATCTGAAATTACAAGGTATTTTTGGTTAGACTTCTCTCGTGGATTCGCTTTTTAGAATGCATAAAGAAACACTTGATTCTTGCTACGATTATTATAAATCAACCTCATGATTCCTCAGTAACCGTTGTCACGCCTACGTCCACTTGGCTCCCCTAATCCTGGATCCACTGATTTCGGGAAAATAGCGTGAGCGTTATTTGTCCGAAATGTTTACGCCAATGAAGAGTATGGTCATTTTGTTCCTTCCCTCCCAGAGACGTACAACTTTTATGACGCATCACGATGTAAAGGCCTTTAAATGTTGACCATGAAACTGGTGCGACACATATCTTGCGGTTAGTCGATCGAAGTTATTGCCCCCAAAGATCGCAAATAGCTACTGCGTTTATTGCTCATATTTAGGTACCTATTTACTATATTTTCGCTCGCAAATTGATATTTCAATATAAACAAATATTTATCAATTCCATGTTTATCAACGATTGACGAGACAAATAAAGGAGAACGACGCGAGAACCAGTTGGATGCGAGAAACCATCCATCCATTGAAAGACCAAAGTTCCTTTAGCTCTGGCAAAATCAAAGGGAGGCTATCTTTCAGCATATTTTAGCTCTGGTGAAACCAAAGGGAGGCCTGTGTTCAGCATGTTTTAGCTCTGGTAAAACCAAAGGGAGGCCTTCGTTCAACATGTTTTAGCTGTGGTAAAACCAAAGGGAGGCCTACGTTCAGCATGTTTTAGCTGTGGTAAAACCAAAACAAGGCCTGCTTTCAGCACGTTTTAGCTGTGGTAAAACCAAAGGGAGGCCTACGTTTCGCATAGTTACGTAAGCTCTGGTAAAACCAAAGAGAGGCCTGCGTTCAACATGTTTTAGCTCTGGTAAAAACCAGAGGGAGGCCTGCGTTCAGCATGTTTTAGCTCTGCTAAAACCAAACGGAGGCCTGCGTTCAGCATGTTTTAGCTCTGGTAAAACCAAACGGAGGCCTGCGTTCAGCATGTTTTAGCTCTGGTGAAACCAAAGTGAGGACTGAGTTCAGAATGTTTTAGCTCTGGTAAAAACAAAAAGAGGCCTACGTTCAGCATGTTTTATTTAGCTCTGATTAAACCAAAGAGAGGCCTTTGTTCAGGATAGTTTATCTCTGCAAAAACAGACTGACAAATGATAATAATGCTGAAAAATAAAAAATAAGTTATTATTCGGTGTGAGTTTTGTGCCTTTAACGATGATGGTTTCTAGACCTAAACAGAATCCCACTAATAACGGAATTACGTAGAACATAAAAATACTACAAAGACCATGGTCCCAAGAACACCTTCACTTTAAAATAGATACTACCCAGATATATAAAGACCGACATCCAATTTATCTATTTGTCTGAAAGTTCAATGCGCCAATTTGAGTCTTCTATTTCAATGCATAAAGTTGATAACTGTATGCAGCTTAGGTAAGTCATTAAATCCAGCTTTGTTTATAGCTGTTGCACACAAAGCTTTGCGTAGGGTCATTCACTACTATGTAAGTTAAAAAGCAGAGAGCAAGCCCTGTGGTAAACTGCGGTTACTCCCAAAATAGCTTAAAATTTACTCATGATGATCCATTGACTTCAAGGCGTTTTATCTCCGGATAGCCGTAAAAAACCAGGAAGCGTTGTAAAAATCAAATAAAATTACACATATGAGAAAAGATTATTGGCAACCCTAGGATAATGTTTACAAATCGTTTCAAATGCTTATTTATGGGTCGTTTCCATTTAGCTAGATCTCCCCCGAGCCCGCTTTGTGCGAACTTTGTTTATGAACTATTTGGTGTTCTGGAAAAGAATTTATGAGAGAAAACATCGCATTATTATGTATTGCAACGTTTTTTCGGCTAGCTAGACTGTTGCTATGTTATAAATTTGGAATTTGTTGGGATAAGCGTTAGGTTTTATAGCGTATATTATTATTTATAGCGTTTTTTTTGGCGTATAGTCTCGGATTACCACTCATAGGACGCGAAAGAACTTAAAGGATAATTTACACAAAGCAATTAAATTGTTTTTGATAAGACCAAGATCATGATATTATTTCAACGATATTATTGACCCGGAACCGATTGCAGTCAAATGTGTACCTCTTGAAGTTGTCCACCAACATATCTACCTTGGATACAGTTATTCCAGGACCTTGGGCAAATATTGAAATTAGATAAAAACAACTTTGAGAAGGAAGCCAATAGAAGAATTCAGCTGGGTTGGGCAGCATTTGGTAAGCTTCGTCAAGTCTTTGCGTCGTCCATGCCTCAGTACTTCATGACAAAATTCTTCAATCAGTGCGTCCTACCAGTCATGATCTACAGAGTCGAAACGTGGACACTCACGGTCAGACTAGTCCAATAATATAGTGTCGCTCAGCTAGCTATGGAGAGAGCTATGCTTGGAGTTTTTCTGAAGAACAAAATTCGTAATGAAGTGATCGACATAGGCCCTAAGACCTAAAAAAACTAAAGTGACAGTGGGCTGGTCACATTTCCCGAAGAACTGATACGGTTGAGACCACGTTTAGGCAAACGTAGTGTAGGACGCCCTAGGCCAGGTAAGTGACGACCTGCGAAAAGCGGCTGGAAGAAACTGGTTGCGGAGAGCCGAAGACCGAGCTCAGTGGCGTGCATTAGGACATGCCTACATCCAGCAGAGGACAAGTATAGACTGATGATGATGATGACGATTAATTGAAATGCCTTTTGGATGCATTCAAATAAAGCAATTATAAAGTCATACCATCAGAATCCAAAACACTGCGATAAATTTTATAATATTTCTTGATAATCAAGCTTTGTCAAGTTTTAAGTTTTCATTTTATTAGTCTTATAGTATTTCTTTAAATTCTTAACTTCGTGGAAACTTGACATGCATTCGATTATAACAAAGCATAATTTGGGCTGCCATTTTCAATGTCCGTGAATAATTCTAATAGTGGTGTGTACGATTGCCCTCATCTGAAAATACCACAGGATCTAGACCACAGGAAATATATTGTTCTGTGATCTAGACAGCAGCGAAAGCCCAAGCGGTTTATGTTTTTAATAAATAAGGAAAAAGGTTATGCACGAGTTACTGACCTGCGCCAAGGTGCGTCATGTGCGGTTGCAGCTTATCTATCTATACTTATAATAAAACTGTAACAAGTCCAATTCTGTACATTGAAGATATTTTGTAAAAAAAAATGGAGGCTTTTCTGTATTCCATACTGAAGCCAAAACTGTATTTTTTTTCTTTCTGTCTGTCTGTCTGTCTGTATCTTGGCTAGGCATCACGCCGAAACTACTGAATGAATTTAAATAAAACTAGGTATGATTTGAGTTCATACTACGAGGTAGGACATAGGATACTTTTCATCCCGAAAAATTAAACGGTTCCCGCAGAATAGGGGTTGAAAGCTATTTAAAAAACCATTTACCACTCTGAAACTACTGGACGGATTTTGATGCACCTTTGCACAGTCATGGTTTATATGATGGGTGAAAATTGAAGATACTTTTTATCTCGAAAAAAACAAAGGGTTCCTGCGGGATGGGGGTCCAAATCCTGTACATTGAAGATATTGTGTATTTTTTTTGGAGGCTGTTCTATTTTATTACTGAAGCCAAAACTGTTTTTTTCTGTTGTCTGTCTGTCTGTCTGTTTCTTGGACGAGCATCACGCCAAAACTACTGAATGAATTCAAGTGAAACTTGGTATGATTTGATTTCATACTACGTGGTAGGACATTGGATACTTTTTATTCCGATATATTTAGCATGGTCTCCTTGGGAGAGGGGATGAAAGTCAAAATGTGTACTCAGTTGTAATTAATTAAGACCCGGTTCTAGCCCTTTTAGCATTTTTCGATCATTTATGAACGTCTGTATCTTATTTTATAATTAACCCAAAACTATGAAATTGGTATCACAACAAAATTTTACATATTATCTCGTACTTTATGAACACAGAAACATGATTAGTGTGAATTCACTCGATAGAAAATGAAATCAAAGGTAACATTACTTTTTGCTTAGAATATTGATTGGAAAGAGACCCCGTCAATAACTCATATCAAAGATATACCAAGAGAAAGAGCTTATTATGATTGAGAAAATGCCTTGACACTTTTTAACTCAAAGCTTTAATTTTCCTACAAATAAATAAAAACCTTAAATTTTACTCCCGAGATGTATCATTTTTCCCGCTCTACTTTATCGCGGATGAGAGGGACATAAAATTTACTGACACCCGGCCTTAACGCATAGTCCGATTTCATTGATTAAGTTTTTGTTAGAAAAGAGGTATGTACTTTAAAGATTGTCATGTATATCTTTGAATCATACCAAGTTTCATTTAAATTCATTCGGTAGTTTCGGCGTGATGCCTAGCCAAAATATAGACAGACAGATAAACAGACATACAGACAAAAATGAAAAAAAAAACAGTTTTGGCTTAAGGAATAAAAAAAGGCTCCAAAAATATGTACAAAATATCTTCAATGTACAGAATTGGACCTGTTAGTTTTATTATAAGTGTAGATATATTTATCTACACATTATATTTAATAATAACGTCGGTTATTACTAAAAATTAAGCCGACGGTAATTGCGGGACGGAAACACAATGTGTTCTTACATGTTAGTTTGCTAGACTGGCGACTATGTAAAGTACTAACGCCGGCGACTAGTGCTCAGTCAAAAGCCAAAAGCAATCTGGCATTCCGGCGTTTGACTGAGGGGCTGAGACTAAGGGCGCGGGCGCCGTCAGCCTTGCGAGGCTTCGGAAAGAGAAGGGGCCGGTTTTAACGTCTCTTTACAGGAAATACAAATTACCTGCTGTTGTATGCTGGACCGACGACTGGTGCTGCGGATGCCGGAGTCCTTCCGGCTGTTAACCGAAGGACAGAGGCTGACGGCGTCATCAGCCACGCGCGGCTGCGGGGAGGGGAGGGGGAGGTTCAGCCGACGGTCTTTGGGACGGATCAGCTCGCCTTGCGTTGTGAGAGTCGAGCTGCGTGCCCGACATACTGGCAACTGCAATTGTAAGTTAATGGTTTCTTCAAGAATTTGACGCGTTTTAAAGCTTGATTTCCTGACAGATGGAATAATAATCTTCCTTTCGTAATCGGGAAAAAATAGAACATCTCAACCACCATACATAATACCATTAATAGCACACGACTATTATCCGACAAGCACCCAAAGTTACGTAATTAGTTATTGACCTTCAGGTATGGACCCCTGACGCTTGGGATGATGGATGGTTGTTAGTTTCATAGGTTGTTTTAAGGTAGTCTTGAAATGTGACTTACTAGGGTGTCGGAGGTTCGAAGCACAACAACCACAACCAGCCAAGGCTGTTGTGCTGGTTTCATAGAGAACTCAAGGCGGTTTTAGTGTGCTTTACGGGACCAGGATTAGGGAAGGTTGGTTTCATGGAATTTGAAGCGGTTCTAAAGATGTACTGAGTTCACACTGGCACTCCAGAACTCAGTACGTCTTTAGAACCGCTGTCCCACTACTGTGTGAGATTGTTGGTTTCCTAGAAATGTTGAGGCGATTTTGAAGCGTATTGACATCCGAATGGCGGAACTGGTCTGTTGTAGATTTGAGGAAGTTTTTATGCGTGACTTATTAGGGCTTGGTCTGGTCTAGTGGAATATTGTTAGTTTTACAGGGAATTTGAGGCGGTTTTGAAGCGCGTGTCTTACTGGAGCTTAGATTAGTGGAGTATTGGTTAGTTTTAGTAAATTTGTGGCAATTTTGAACTGTGACTTACTGGGGCCTGGGACTGTTTAAGGTTCTCGGTTTCGTGGAGAATTAGAGGCTGTTTCGAAGCGTGACTTATTGGGGCCTGGGTTGGTGTAATGTCCTTGGTTTGATGGAGAATGACAGGCAGTTTTGAAGCGTGACTTACTGGGGCCTGGAATGGTGTAAGGTCCTTGGTTTGATGGAGAATGACAGGCAGTTTCGAAGCGTGACTTACTGGGGCCTGGAATGGTGTAAGGTCCTTGGTTTCATGGAGAATTAGAGGCTGTTTCGAAGCGTGACTTATTGGGGCCTGGGTTGGTGTAATGTCCTTGGTTTGATGGAGAATGACAGGCAGTTTCGAAGCGTGACTTACTGGGGCCTGGAATGGTGTAAGGTCCTTGGTTTCATGGAGAATTAGAGGCTGTTTCGAAGCGTGACTTATTGGGGCCTGTGTTGGTGTAAGGTCTTTGGTTTCATGGAGAATGAAAGGAAGTTTTGAAGCATGACTTACTGGGACCTGGAATGGTGTAAGGTCCTTGGTTTCATGGAGAATGAAAGGCAGTTTTGAAGCGTGACTTACTGGGGCCTGGAATGGTATAAGGTCCTTGGTTTCATGAAGAATTAGAGGCTGTTTCGAAGCGTGATTTATTGGGACCTGTAATGGTGTAACGTCTTTGGTTTCATGGAGAATGAAAGGCAGTTATGAAGCGTGACTTACTGGGGCCTGGAATGGTGTAAGGTCCTTGGTTTCATGGAGAATTAGAGGCTGTTTCGAAGCGTGACTTATTGGGGCCTGGGTTGGTGTAATGTCCTTGGTTTGATGGAGAATGACAGGCAGTTTCGAAGCGTGACTTACTGGGGCCTGGAATGGTGTAAGGTCCTTGGTTTCATGGAGAATTAGAGGCTGTTTCGAAGCATGACTTACTGGGGCCTGGAATGGCGTAATATCCTTGATTTCATGGAGAATGAAGGGCAGTTTTAAAGCGTGACTTACTGGGGCCTGGAATGGTGTAAGATCCTTGGTTTCATGGAGAATTAGAGGCAGTTTTGAAGCGTGACTTACTGGAGCCTGGAATGGTGTAATGTTGTGGGTTTCATACAGAATTCGAGGCGGTGTTGAAATAATATGAAAGCAAATTTAGGTGTCCAAATTCACTATGAACGCTTACAATTAAAGGAAAGTTTAGGTCATTTAATGAAAATTAATTTAAAATAATCGGTACAGATGTTCTTCATGATAAAAACAGTCCAATTCGACTAAATTAATATTTAACTAGACTACATATAGCAGACACGTGTCAGACCTTTATTCATTCATAATTTAATAATGAAATATGATGTAAGCGGTAATGTTGGTGCGTACATGTTTTATGCAATACGAGATGATTCATTGAGTTCTTATTGTAATGTTTATGCAACAGCCAAGATAATTCCGAGACCACTTTCCTCATTCGAGTCAAGGACTCGATCAGGTTTATTTTGGTCTCATCATCTGCCGCGCTTTAACGATCGGTTCTGTAGATAAACAAATAATGATATACCTACAATAAGTTGTTGGCGATATGAAATTCATCGGTTATTTTTTTGCATATTATTTTTTATATTTATTTATGGTACCTACGACTGACAAACCGGTAAGTCAAATCTGCAGAACGGACCCACCGTTCTGCAGATTTGTGAAATCCTAACTAGAATAATGCCCTAGTAGGATATTTGTATCACCAGCAACGGAATAACGTATATGAACTAGCTGTGCCCGCGGCTTCGCACGCGTGGGCATATCTCTAGGTTAAAAGTACTCTATGTGCTATTCCAAGACCTAAAATACCAATGTACCTACCAACGTTTGATCAAAATACCTTCAGCCGTCGACAAGTTATTATCGATTGCTCGGTTTCTACTCATCGGATTAAGGTACCAAGTACCCCAGTTTTTAATTCAAAGCCCAAGCTATCCAACAAACCACATCGCAATCGGTCCATTAGTTTTTACGTGATGCGCGAACAAACGTAGACAGACGGAAAAGACTTTTAAAAATGTTATATTAAAAAATAAATAAATACACCAATTACCTAGCCCCAAACTAGGATACTCTGTACTATGGGCACTAGATAACGGATAAACATACTCAGATACAAATATTACATCCATGACTCGGAAACAGACATTTCTACTCATCACACAAATGATTGTACCTTGCAGGATTCGAACTCGCAACCGTTTCCTAGGGTTACTAGCCACTAGACCAACCGGTCGTCGATTCTTAATCAGTAACTTATTTTAAGTACCGTAGGCCATTTTTTTATTTATTTTCTTTGTACAGACTTTTTCGTACTTATTGCTCTATTATATATAGGTACAGATGATATGAATGTTACTTACATCGATGGTATTCTGTCGTCCATACTGAGATCTATAGCTGCTGCTTCTAGCGAAGGGCGACATATTACTTCTCGACTGGCTCAAATACGACCTTATGTCTATTATTTCCCTCTCGAACGACGTCACATCGCGACTCTGCGGCATGTGCAGCTTACTACTACTATGACCAGGTTTCGAACTCTTATTGTCCTGAGATTCTATCACAATAGGTACTTGCTGGTAACCATTATTAGACTGCACGGCCCCGCTATCACCTCGCTCGAGGAGATTTATAGTTTTATCACTCAAATCTTGCTTCTTTATCTCGTGCAGCGGCGCGTCAGAGTGTTTCCTCAGAAATCTAGGCACTTTCCAATTCTTCAACTTGTTCGTATATTTTCCGTAGCTCCCTGGAAGAATTTTAATTCACATTAGTTTGAAATAATCTTCAGCTTTCACCTCATGATACTTGAAAAAAGACTACACGGGGCAGGGAAAAGCTCTGCCCTGTGTCGGAGTCCAAAAGACTCCGGTTTCAATCGTTCAGTAGTCAGACTCAGACTTAGTATTTATAATCGGTATTATTTAGCTTGCTCTTTTTGTTTTTGGATAAAATCTAGTAATTAAAATTTTGCCCCCTTCCTGTGTTTCCGATTGATCTGAAATTTGGTACACCTTTAGTTCTGATGACAATACTATTATGTATGTTCAGTATCATTATAAATTTAATATGGCCGCCCAAAAATGGCGGATTAACCGCCCTCTATGGGTATCAAATGAAAGGGCTTAACTAGTAGAATACAGTACACCATGAAAAAAAATCCAAATCCAAGATGGCCGCCACGCAAATGGCGGGATACAATTTGTTTTCAATCCCCTCAATCCGGGTATAAAATGAAAGTAGAACACAGTACACTTACGAAAAAACTAAATAAAAAACTAAACACTCAATAATAATAATAATAACGTATCCAGAGTAATAGAAATTCGACTCGCCCCACGTTTGTATTTTATTTTATAGCTTTTAGTACATTATCTACATCATTATTAAGTTTCTTTACAATAGAGCCTTAGCGAACTTCCAAAAATAAAATTACTTATTTTATTTTAGTTAAGTCTTGAGATTCCATACGACCTACAGAGTGTGATATGAGATGTGAACGACTGACGGGTTAAAATAGGTGGTTTGTTGTTTATCCGAGCGCGAGCCGCAAGTGTTTGCAGATAATATAACTGTATACACAAACTCTACTAGGTACGTATAAAAAGTTGTTCTAAATATAGTACGGCATTTTGATCGCCTAGTACCGCTAAATGATACTCGAACGATAGCTTCTTGGTACTAAGTTATAAATGTACTAACATAAAGAAGTCATCATCATTGGACATTATTTGTCAAGCTAGTAATAGGCAGGTTCATTACTAAAATATTCAGACACGATCTAGAAATTTAATGTGTACAAAGAAAAAAGATCGCGTCTTTTTGTTTGAGTGCGTGTTTATTTAGCGTATGGGCGCTAACAAGATGTAAGTTAAACCTAATGTGGGTGCTAATTTAGCTAAAACGTGGCCAATTTGTTATCATATATATTTCAATTTTAATGCGAGCATGTTGTGATTCAAATCTTACAAAGGTCAAGTACCACAGTAAGATAGATTATTTTATTTTACCTATTTAATTTCTTTTTTACTTAGGTTATCAGGAACAGATAATTAGGTCGAAAAAACTTAAACAAAGTGAGTTTTAAAAATCCAGTAACCTAGTAGTTATCGTCCAGGTGGGGTCAGGCCATTAACTCCACGACAAGTCTATTAATGAAGCTGCATGATGTTACCAAACTATAATAAAGAATCATTAGTTTCTCTGACATTTATCACTTAATTAGTCATTAGCGCGGTGACACGAGTGACAAAGAGCGTCACCTCTCTACTGAAGAACAATTTGATATCTTATCGGCCATTTGCTTATGCTCCTGATAAACAAGACTTTTCCACAACTTAACATAAATACCCATCTAATCATTGCATTAAAGTCAAATCAATGCGCAATTAAAGTCGAATCAAGCCAAGTCAGAGGCCCTCGGGCGGCCTGACAAACTCGGACACATAATACTAAGTACATAATAGTACATATAATTCAGTGGGACCAGGCAGACCAGCATTACCTCATACTACCAGCCAGCGAGCAATGTGCAAATGTACATTTACTACACTGATTTATTTTGTTATAAAATTACTCATACCGACCGGTAAAGAACTAAAGATGGTTGATCTTTAGTTCAACAACAAGTCGAATGCGGCATGAATTAAATCTAAAAATAAAACAACTACAATATAAACAACTTACCAACAGACGTCGGACTTTTCGACGAACTATCAGTCCGCTCTGGGAATGCCTTATCTCGCTTTTCATCCAACTCTCCATCGGAATCCAGTATGCTCGGCAGCGAGCTGGCTTTGGTTCGGAAATGAAATGTGCCCGGGGAAAGGAAGTTACTGGAATCTTGTTTCCTGTGCTTGTGGTCATATGATGATGAGGAGTCTTTCGAGGCGACCGGCGTGTGGGAATGCGTAAAGGAAAGGATGGACTGTGGAGACACTGCGGGGGATATAATCAGGCGTAAGTTAATCGGATTGGATGGTGACAGGCAATTGGAATGGTCGCGCTCGTACGTAGAATACAGCTGCCGACCCTCAATGAAGTAGGTTTTGTGACCTGAATAAACACATTTTTTTAACACAATGGTACATTTAGGCACAAAAGGTCAAGCTAGGAGTTAAGCTCACCGAAAACTTCCTCGCCCTCTTCTAAAACGTAAGAGCCTCCGAGAAATCCGCTGGTTTCCTCTGATATATGAACTCGTCCCGGTTTCCCCGATGACTCCATTTTGTTGGCGAAAGAGACGTCGTTGCTCCATACGTCGAATTTGAACCGGCGCGTTCCCACAATGCCGCATAGGACGGTTCCTGTGTGGACCCCTACTCTCATATTAATTCCCTCGCTGCGTTCCCTGTCGAAATCCTGTATGGCATCGATCATACCTAAAATATGTATAACGTTTCAGTAATAGAGCATTCTGTATAGGAGTTTGAAGAATGTATGTAGGTGAATGCTGAGTCACTTACCTAGGCCCATTTCCACGCAACACGTGGCGTGGTCCGGCCGCGGCTCCGGGCAACCGGACACGCAATAATAACAATCTCCTAAAGTAGATATCTTTTCACATCCATGCATTTGACACAGCTCGTCGAATTTCTCGAACAGATCATTCAATATGTTAACTAATTCTTCAGCGCCTTTGTTACTCGACATTCTCGTGAAGCCCACGATGTCAGCAAACAAAATACTGACGTTGTCCATTGAGCTCATGTTGAACGGCCTGAATAACGACTTGATATCCGAGGCCCCGACATTGGAGTTTCTCGGATTGAGGGCGCTGTGCGGTTTCAGAGTTGTGTCAGGATCGACTTGTTCCTCCATAAGCCAGCTGGCGAGCTTCGGAGGCATCACAGAATGAATCATCTTCTCTTTCAGCTGCTTCTCCATTTCTAACTGTCGCCGTACCAACAAACTTTGACCTACTTTCATAAAAGTGCCTCGCATTCTCACAAATGTCATAAGATAAATATGTACACCTATTATGTGCACACAAAGCTGAAGTAAAACTCTTACAAACATTCCGGGGCATAGCCATTCTTGCTCTGATAGGTGCAGGACGATGTTTAAGACTTCAAACACAATTGAATAGAGGATTCCAATTATAACACAGGCATACAATGGTAAAGGTGTCAGTGTATATATAATCAGCAAGATTTCTATGCACATAGTGAAGTGGCCCGACTGGCTGATATCTGCAGCCTTGGTTGGAGTTGTTTCTAGCTGTGTGGTCAGTGTCACTAGCGAGAGGCTGAGTGTACAAAGTGCGAGTGCCATGACCAGGGATAGTTTCAGTGTATACACTTTATATATATTCGTAAACGTGACAAACAGCATTACAGACGTTATCAATAGGACCCCGGCAAACAGAGAACACAAAAATGGCCATTTCACTGTCACACCGTTCAAGCCAAGAACCACAAAGTAGATAAACCAGGATATAGAAAATATCAAAATGTATAAAAGTGCAAATCTGAAAAAGAGGAAAAATAAAAACATCAAGTTACGATAAACAATGTGTAATGATTTCTTTGATGGCAACAGTTACGATCATGCAGGGAAGATGACATTTGAATATTAGATTTACCTGAATCTTAGTCTTATTTGTCTAAAGGAACTACTTCTGTATTGGCCTTCTAGTATTTCGGAATCAAATCTGGGATTCCACCATGTGCCTGTTGCCGCTCTTTCAAAGGCGATTGGTATTGTAAGTCCACAGCAGTTTGTAGTGGAGTTGTTCCGTGCGAGATAGGCCTGCACGTGCGGCGCCAGCTGTATCTGCGCGTCTTCCTCCTCGGAGCAGTTAGCATCATGTTTACTGTCGAACTGTTGAGAGCCATTGCTGCAGCTGACACACCCGCTCGGAGCACTCATTGTTTGATCACGGTTTGCTTCAAGCAAAACATCATATCCCACTTTTTAATTTATTTCCCGTGTCAGTCAGCTATGTAAACAACTGAAATGGAACAGTATCTTGAACTAACAGATCTCTTAAATTAAACATGAGATATGGAAAGTAAGTCACAATAACAGACCAGTATATATTTTTTTTCGATGTTACATTGGGAGCACCACTCAAAGGGAGCCTGCAGATGGTAGGCGACATCGTGGTCGGTCTCGAAAAAACAGGCGTGATGATGAAGGATAGGGAGATTGCCCAGCAGTGGGACACAATAGGATAAAAAATAATACTAGTCTGTTAAAGTTAACAGACTAGCCCTTTTTTTTCAGTTCACTAGAGTCCTCTTTCGAGCCCATGTGAATGAGCCTTTTTGACTTTGGATGTATTGCTTTGCTTTGTCGTATGAGGTAGTGCTGGCCTCTGGTGTCAGAGTTCATCAGGCCGCCCAAGGGCCTCTGACATGGCTTAACAACTGCTATTAATCAATAACAGCTGGGAGCGAGAGCTTAATGTGCCCTCCAAAGCGATGGAAAACCGCACATAACTTAGAAAAGTCATTGGTGCAGAGACTATGATCGAACCCGGTATCGTTGAATTCTTAGTTGCACTATTGAACCGTTAGGCTACCATCCCTCCAATTGAATGTATTCAATTAATTTTATAATTCAAAGGTCATTGCACGTTTTCTGACCCGGTTGGTGAAACATTGCAGACAACAAATAAATAGGAATTTAGAAGAGGTTGATAGGTTTTCATTCAATTAAAATATAAGTTCAAAAACTAAAACCAGACTACGGTCTTAGTGGACTAAAAAGTCATAAACAAGAATAT
This sequence comes from Alsophila aescularia, assembly GCA_946251855.1. Lineage (NCBI taxonomy): Eukaryota > Metazoa > Arthropoda > Insecta > Lepidoptera > Geometridae > Alsophila > Alsophila aescularia. Next base: position 13,793,808 of record OX276378.1, read on the forward strand.
TCAAACAGTTTATAAATTTAAAACTTTAGAGCCGGGGAGTGCGCTGTAACTACTTGGTTAAAATATGCTGATAAACTTATATTGTACTCCTACAGCCCTAAAGTTTAAAATTTCTAAAACTTGAATATTTTTGTTTGTGACTTTTTAGTCCACTAAAGGCTGATTTACACTTTGTTTAGTTAAGCAGCGAGTTAACTTGCAACTTCAACGATTTTAAGTAATAAGTTGTGTCCAAACATACAGGCGAGTTTAGCTTCAAGTTCCAGTGTTACAACATGGCCGGTCGACTTGCCAACTTATGAATTGTACTAAACTCATCTGTTCACTCGTGTGGCGAGTTTAGTTGTCGGGGTACGGGAGACGAAGGGCGCGCGGCCGGGGTGTGAACTTGCACTTAACTCGCCGAAAAAATAGAACGTCTTTCTATTTACTGTACTTCATAGTTAACTTACTACTTAACTCTTTAACTGGTAAATCCCTGTCCAAACAACATATAAGAATTAAACTCTATGAAGTCGCAAGTTAACTCGCTACTTAACTAAACAAAGTGTAAATCAGCCTTAAGAAAGTAGGTAGTCAGGTTTTTATTTTTAATCTTAAGTATATTTTTATTTAAATTATGTTGGGGTTATAATAAATATATTGTCGAAATGTGCTAATTAATTAAGACCTTTCATTTGATACCAAACCAAAGAAGGCATAAAAAGAAACTCTTTTTAATTCACTTCTATATGTCCTCTAGAGGGTGCCATATTAAATTTAATGTGACATCACATAGCCAGTAACCAGCGAATGATGAAACGCTTCCAACAATACGTCACTTGTCACATTATTATGAGTTGTTTAGAAGTTATTGGGGTACAGCTGAACATATATACATACATACGCACCGACATACATACATATATACCGGTTAAAATCATAACCCTCCATTTTGATTTGCCGTAGTTGGGTTTTAAAAAGTGGCACTTAAAGACCGAAGTTTCATAGATTGCACTTGCACAGTCAGTTATCTGCTTTGTAATTGGAATTTAATTGATACGTGAACACAAAATAGTTGTGTCCTCTGAGTGCACACCTGCGAGGCTGTGAAGCAGGGTTAACAATGTTTAAAATATTTGTTTACTAATTTTGTTGTTTTCTAAAACTAAATTTATAATGTTACTTCCATATCAAAAAGCACCACTTAATTATAACCTTATAATTCACTGCACAGATTTAGAAACTGTACATAAGTTCAGTTTGCTCGGTTGAGAAATAGATTGACATATTTGGTAGTATGAATCAACACAATAAAAAACTATGTTTACTCAGTCCGCAACATTAAAAAGACAACTGATCTAAAAACTGCTCTTGTCATCTATTATTCTTATGCCTATCCAAGGCTCAGCTGTGGTGTTATCTTGTGGAGAAATAGCACCGATGCGCTATCTATTTTAATTCTCCAGATGAAACTAATTAGAGTTTTAGTCAACATAGAAGAAACAGATGGTTGCCAGCCTTATTTTCAAAAACATAAAATTCTTACATTGACATGCATATACATTCTGGAGGTATATAAATTGGTACGGAAATATTTGTATAACTTTACAAACCCTGCATTTGTGATGATGAGACAGTGTTGTGGACAGTTTTGAAATTTAAATTTTCAACACTTTTGTCATTTTTGCATCTTTTGACACTACCAATCCTTTCCAAACCGAACGAAAAACGACCCTATAGCGATGGAATAAAGTCGATTTTCCTATGTCAATATGTCATTGACGAAACATGCAAAACAAATGGTGATCAATAACGTTCAGAACGCTAATTATGCCCACAAATGTCACTTGTATTTTAACAGTTATTTTCAGCATTTGCTACAAAACGAACAGCCCTAATATAGGAACACAACCCTGGCAACAGAGGCCACTCAATACAACATAGAAACCGGTTAGTACTACCTACTTCTAGGCTTAAGTTACATTCGTCAAGTACTTTTCAATAAGCTACCTGAAGTAATTAGGAAGGAAATTAATTATATACAATTTAAGCAACAGATGCTACAATTTAAATTGTTAAAAGCTATTATATTCTTTTGATGAATATTTAAATGATAAAATGTAGGTAATGGATGAAACAAATAATCATTATAATAAATAAATAAAGTGAATGAAATAAATATTCTGATACTGATAATTTAACATTAAATTAAGATCCAATATATCATATATATATATATATATATATATATATATATATATATATATATATATATATATTTTGCTTGTTGGTATAGTAAGAACTAATAATAATAATGATTTAACTGATAATACAGCTCCTCCTTTCTTCTAGTTGCAAGATAACTAAATGTTATCTTTGCATCTTCGTATGTTTTAGATACAAGTGTCTACATCTAGAGGTTGTAAGTGCATTAACCAAAGATGCATTTTTACTAGCATTAAAGAGATTTATGGAGGATTACCGTGGTAGAGGAATACCGCACAGAATTTTCTGTGACAATGGAAATTGTTAATTTTCTACAATCAAATAGTGACTCTATTTCTGATTTTGCATCTCGCCGAGGCATTGAATTTTACTTTCTTCTAGTTGTTATGCCCGATAGAGTCCACAATCTGTATTTTAGTATTTATAACGATCAAATTATTCAAAAAACATTTGAATTACTATGTCAAAGAAGAGCTGAGGAAGAAGATATCTAAAATAAAATTTGTGGTATTGATTGAGCCAGTTTAGGTAGCCAAAAATAGTGAATTATTAAAAATTGGTGAGCTTGCACTTAGGTCAACTGTAGCCTAACTGTTTAGATTTTTATGTAAACATAAATAGAGCATCATTGAAATTATTAGCTTGGAATAACATAGAGGTCCATGTTGTATTGCTCTAGAATAAGAAGTAGCAAGCACAAATCTTTCAAATAAATTGGTGTTATTCGTAAGGAAACATTTGAAATATATATATTATGCAATGTACAAAAAACAAGATATTTCTCCACAATTTACGAAGTAAAAAACTTCTTGAAATAATTTACTTACCACAAATTCATACTTGTCGATGATCAAGGTTATCGCAAATTTGTGGAATATGAAAACAGTCCTGGATACAAAGAAAAGAATAACTTGCTTCGGATAATCACGCCTTTTATTAACAGTTACAGTCACGGGGAAATACAACGTCCCAAAAGCCCCAAAAAAAATATTTTTTCGGTTACTGATTTACTGATTTGCTAAAGAAATATCTTCCTTTTCTATTCTATCAGTCACTCACTCGGTCACTCAGTGACAGGACAGTCACTCACTCACTTCTTGTTTTATGGCATTTGTGGAGTTGCCACAGGACAGTCTAACCCTGCGTTCCACTTAGAGCAAAATGCTAGCAATATGTTGTTCCACAAGCCCTCCGATGCTAGCACAAATAACAAACGTCAAACGTTCCACTATGCAAAATGTTAACATTTCTAGCTACGGAAACTAGCATCGTCACACCCATGTTGTTTTGTGGGTTCAAAATGCTACTTTTTGAAAGTGTAAAAATTTAGCGGCAGAGCATGTAATTTTAAATAAAAAAACATTGTTTTGCTTGGTCTTGCGGTATAGGTGTAAGATTTTCGATAATTATTTTCGTTTCCTAGTTCTAGATTAATTGGGATGAGGGAATGGTGCTACAAAAGTAAACATAACAGTAGTGCTATTATCTATCTTGGTTTCTATCCGATTTTCAATATCACTATCACTAATGCGTTGCGATAGAGTCGAAATTGCTATGAAGAAAGTGACAATCTGATTGAAACCAAGTTCTGTAATACGGCCACAGTTGTGTTGAGCAGCAACACGTTTCACTTGTAGATGTCAACCGTGCTAACATTGCTGGTTTTTCGTAAGAGAAACGCTGATTGAGCGCTAGACATTATTGTTAACACAAATGGTATAGCATTTATAGGTGGAACGCGGAAGTTGTGGGCAGTTTCGAAAAGTACATTTTTAACAAGCCGTTGGCGTTGGACCTTTTCAACACTTTTGCAACTTTTGACACAAACAAACGATCCTTTCCAAACCGAATGAAAAACGACCTTGACATAAACAATTTTATGCTTAAACGGAATAAAATCGCTCTTCTTATCTCAAATTTATCTGTCATGTCAAGTGTCAACTAAACATGCAAAACGAACGGTGATCGAAAATATTTCAGAACGCCAATAACGCCCACAAATGTCCAAACCGAAAGCCAAATGTGATCAAATTTAGCGTTTTTAATAGTTATTTTCAACATTTGCTTCAATGCGATCAGTCCTAAAAAACTAACAGTCGGCCATATGCCGTTCGCTTTGAAGTTAATGCCAAAAATAACAGTGGCCGTATCACAGAATTTGGTATCAATCAGATTGTCACATTTTTCATAGCAATTTCGCAAAGGTCGCAAGGTTTAGTGATAGCGATAGCGACAATCCGATTTAAACCAAGTTCTGTGGTCGGGGCACATTTATAATCGCTCGAGCATGGCTGCCCCCCGATTCAGTAGTCCAATAGGACTAATAATCTATCTTGGTTTCAATCAGATTTCCATTATCAACATCACTAATGCCTTGTGATAGAACCTTTCGCTAACGGACCGAATCAATTTGATAATATTGTGAATTAATAAATGAATTAAATTGAACGATTTCAAACCAAATTCTCAGAATAAATAATACCGAATCGATTGACAACTGGGGTGTGTTCACTTACTACGCTCGAGGACGCACGGATCACCCACGCGATCACTCGAAATCATTCAAGGCGTCGTCGGGCGTAGGCGAACGCCTGGGTCACCCGAAAAATAGTAGGGCATGGGAGGAATAGTATGGAACTAACACTTGACAGTTCTATGTGGACGTCCAAAGCCGTTCACTAACTCTGGGTGCACAGAACAAACAGAACTTGGTTTCAATCAGATTGTCACTATTTTCATAGGAATTTTTACTCTATCGCAAGTTACTAATGAATTTGCCGGCTTGAAACCGATATGATCAACACTGCGTCATAGCACTGCAGAAAACTTCAGTCAGCTAACAGAAGTGCTATTACGCAGTGTTGATCATATCGGTTTCAAGCCGTAAAATTCAATAATGCTTTGCGATAGATTCGATTTTGCTATGAAAAAAGGGACAATCTGATTGAAGCCAATTACAGTGGTACAGTGCTATTGCAATGTTGATCATATATGTTTTAATCCGTCAAATTAATTCTGCCATGTAGTCGTAGACAGAGAAACCAAATTGTAGTACGGCAGTGCTATTACGCTGATCTGATTGAAAACAAGATCGGTAATAGCACTACGGTAGTGCTATTACCGGATCTTGTTTTCAATCAGATTGTCATTATCACTATTACTAATGCCTTGCGATAGAGTGGAAATTGCTATGAAAATATGAAAATCTGATTGAAACTAAGATAGATTATTACCACCTGGGTGATAATAATCTATCTGGGTGCATTACCGATCGTAATGCACCCAGGGAGTGAAAATTGCAGCTTGTTAATAAAGTACATTTTGAAACTTTTCAAAACACCCCAATGCCAATCCGAACGTAGCACTAGAGTATTTAATAGACAATATCAGTAAGTAGCAAAAAGTCTGTACAATGAAAGAAGAAAATAAAAACAAGCACAAAACATTATATAACCCCCGACCCCACCCCCATTTTAGCTAAGAAGCATTTCGATCACATCAGTTTTCAAACATAAAAACCGCATCAAAATCGGTCCATCCGTTTGGGAGCTACGATTCTCACCCCTTTTCTCACCTCCACCCTCCCCCTCCCCATATAACTAAGTACCATCTCGATCACATTAAGCTAATGTAATGGACCGATTTCGATGCGGTTATTTTTTTGTAAGCACAAAAAAATAACCGCATCGAAATCGGTCCATTCATTTGGGAGCTACGATGCCACAGGAAGAGACACACACAAACAACACACACTAAACTTATAACACCCGTCTCTTTGTTCGGATGTTAAAAATGGTCATAGAGGGGACCTAAATAAGATACTGAACAAGATTATAACATTTTTTAATTTGGTGTCTGTCACGTAAAAACTAATGAACCAATAGCGATGCGGTTTTCAAAGTCAAAGTATTTTACAGTAAATAGGCAAAATAATAGCACTTTAACAAGTCAAAATTGGCATCTCATGAAGAAGGAGAATTACATCAACTATTATAAATAGATCTAATCCTTCGACCAACTTATGTTATATTGGTCGAAGATCCTGATAAATAAAATTTTGGTAAAACAAGTATGCTTTGAGTTTGAAAAGGAAATTTACCTTTCATGTGCCCACAGAGTTAAATCTCACACTAAAAAAGGAAATACCATCTGACTCTACCTTTTTTCACACATGAATAGCTTAGACTTAAAAACTGGTATACTTGGTAGAAGTACACCAGTCTTGTCTTTGGTCTGATGAGTAGAAGCCGAGCAACAAATAAAAAAGTATTTGACCACAGAACGAAGTTTGATGATATTGGTACTTTTGGTTCTGGAATAATACATAGGACCCTTATATTGCAGAAATATTAAGATAAATTAATAATACAACAGAAAATGATTCAATTGCTGTATGGTTGCAAGCCCCAATCGTTACCAAAAAAGTTGTTTATGGGATAACATTTTTTGTTGATTGTCACAGAATAAATAATAATACTAAGCCAATGTTATGAATGAAACTGACAATAAATTCAATTTCTAGTAGAAAGTATTTATTATGGAGATAGTAAAGCTGTTACGCTTTCATTCCTGTGTGAGTGAAAATTACAATACATATTAATAACAAGATATTAAAATGACATACCTAGTCAGGTTTATTTTATATCAATAGGTATACTAATATCAAGCTTATTTTTAATATCTTAACTCTCATGTTATTCACTAAAATTATCAACATTGTATAGTTGTTTCAAGCATGTAGGCAGGTAGGCAGAAAATAATGTTCAAAAAGATAACAAAGATTTCTCAGGTAAAACAGCACATACTGGAAAATGTTACAAGACTTTCATCTCAAATACGGAATACCTAATAATTACATTAATGTTTAATCATATTCATTTAATTTTCTTAAGACTATCATAAGCTTGCTTTATTTATCTGAAAAGTCACCTTACAAAATTAAGATAATTATTTTTTTCTAAATTTTGTATTATTTTGAAAAATATTATTAATATTAATTTTATATTGTTCTTAGAGTTAAATATAAAAATAGGGGTAAATTTTCTTTTAATATCCTTAGCATAATTGTATATTACTCTAAAAATATCACAATAACTTTATAATAAACATCTAATAAATATTTTTTATAGGAAGACTTATCCTCAACCAAATGTGAGATTGTATAAATATTTTTTTTTAGATATTTCAATACTTTCATTCAGTTAAATCTATCATCATTGGTTACAAACACTGCCACTGTATGTATCTGCTGGGCTATTACAATGGTGTGCGAGCAGTGCTGCTGCCGCTGAACTTCTTTCAAAGTCGTCATTTTGCATTGGGAAATTATGACTTTGACATGAGTTCAGCGGCAGAAGCGCTGCTCACAAGCCATCGTAATAGGCCCCCTGGAGGTACCACACTAGTCCATCACGAATTTTATAGGACTGTTTTTGTTATAAGTTATTGGCAGTATTCAATATTTTGAATGGCAATTTAATCTATTATCAATTTTTATTTCCTCTGCTGGAAAGATACATATAAAAGCAAATTAACAGTCAATTTTTATGAGAACTTCCAGAAAGTCTTCAAACTGCTCTAAACAACTCTTTTGTTCCTGTTAAGGCACATGTTTAGCACCAAATTATTGCTTATGAGTTTAATGCCATAATAAATGGTACCAGAGTAAAATTGGTTCACCCCATAACATTGATATTTAACAATTTTAACGATATTTATTATTTATCATTAATTGCTTAGATATCTTGCTTAGTCATTATACATTCCATCAAGCAAGAAATCCATTCTTTTATAATGTCGATTTTTCCAAGCCTCTTGGCCTCGTCGTAAAGCCATATAACCTACTATAGCAAACATAGGCACAACCATTATTGTTATTACGATTGGCATTATCATTCCAGGATGACTATTATTAGCCTTTGAAGGATATGCTTTCACTATTGATTCTGCATTTGGCGAAGGTATTTGACTGCTGGGCATTATTTTTGTTGAAGGGGCTATCGGAATTTTTGATTGATTACTTTGTATTTTCTTATCAAAGTTAGCAAGAGCTTCAAAAGATAATATCTTTGGTTTCAACACTTTAGTTTTGTTTACATCCATCAGCTCGACTGTGGTATTCAGTACAGTATTTATATGAATGTCCTTGGACTTAGCTGGAATAGCAGATGAATAATTATTATTCATTGAGGCAGTTTTATTTTTTTCTAGTAATATTAAAGTGGAATTATTGCTGTTGGACTGTGCAGCGGTCGCGTCTGAATTAGCATCAGTTGGGTTTATGTCTACTCCTTTCCGTGCAACCACAGTTTTCTCTTTGGTTTTAACCGATTCTTCTTCTAGTGACAACAAACTGTTTTCATGTGGTTTAGGTAATGATATATCAGGAGTGTTTGGCAACAATGTTCCACCTTCGCTAACCACGGGAAGCTTTGTTTTATGAAGTAAATGCATTTCAGCTCCATTTGAAGTGTTGTTCACGTTGCTGTAGTGATCTCTTTCCAAAAGAGTTGAGTTTTCACATTGTACCGAAGTAACAATTAATGTGCTACATAGGAAAATATATAAAATCATTTTGTTAGCTCCATACAATTTTGAAAAATATTTTTGGGAATAATCTCAACAAAAATAAAGTAAGATTAGATTGTAATATACACCGTATGACCGCATGATATGACGTGTGACCGTCTGAGTATGAGCGATGTGACATAAACATAGGTGACGTTCCCTGAGTTCCGATTGACAAAAGGGCGTATTGGGCAGTTTCAAAATATACATTTTTAACAAGGCGTTCGGTTTAAATATTTTCAACAGTTGCAATTTTTGCCACTTTATATCCGTACAAAACCCACAAACTTACTGACCAAACAGAAGAAAAAACGGGGTGTAGCGTGTCATGAACATAGCCATGTGTTTTATGTTAATTCGTGTACGAATTCACTCGGATGCCGAACGCCTTCATTCTTTTTTTGACGACTGGTTGGCCGAATGCCTAGTGACTGACTAAAAGAAAGAAAGAAAATACATATATTTATAACAATACACAACATTATATACATAATGACAAACAAATAAAACAAAGAAATAGATAAAATAATAATAATGCTATGTGTTGTCACAAACAATTCCCAAATCAGCAAACCAACTAACTAGTTAACCAACGGTTACGGGTTCCAATCCCGCTAACTGAAAACATTTGTGTGATGAGCAGAAATGTTTGTCTTCGAGTCATAGATGTAATATTCGTATCTATGTATGTTTATCCGTTATTTAGTGCCCTTAGCACAGGATATCCTAGTTTGGAGCTAGGTAATTGATGTGAATTGTCCCGAATATATTATTATTATTCTTTTACGTTCCTGGTACCGCTTTATTACTCTGTCATAAGGTGTTTTATTTCCATACGGTCTGTAGTTTTATGGGTATCACTCATGGAATAGAAAAAACAAGTGGAAGTGGTACGCTAAATCACGTACATTAGAACCTCTGTTGCCAAATTTGAATAAATCAAATAGAAATCCTATTCTGCACTACTAATAAACCCTTATTGTATTGAAAGGATTTAAGCTTATGAAATAGTAGCTTTCCCGCCATCGACTAAAAGCATCCTGTGTTATTCTAGGATATTAAAAACCAATGCAAAAATAGGTAGAGCACCAATACCCTTGAAGTTTTTTGACAGACTTGTTATTTCGTTTCCATGGCAACCGTTTCTTAAACCATGTATAGGCCACCTGTATAAGCCTTATTCAGTTACCTGTACATGTTGTCCCAGGAAGTAGTGATAAGTGGAAGTGACTCTAATTAATTCTTGGATCCGTTAGCTATCAAGTAATGTATTAAAATTTTGGATATCTATGATAGATATGGAGCTGCAGAACCAAACAGTATCCCCGAATTTTGTTATCATCAGTTTTTTGGATTACATTAAAGATCCAATTAACCTTTGGCAAATGTTCGGCTTCTTCTTTCTCTTCAATAGTAGGATTTACTAATTTTACGCTTGGATCACCAGGAGTACTAGCCGGCTTTGCGTTATACATAGAAAAAATAATGAGAATTTTTCTTATTTACTCTTCTTGATCAACGGTTATGCCATTATCTTCTTTTGCTATCGTCATGCCTAGGAAGTGTTTTAAAGTTCCCAAGTCCTTGACTTTGAAGAATTGGCTGAAGTTTATTTTAAACTAACAATACACAACATTACATTAAGGAAGGCTGTTTCCACATCCATTTGATACATGGTAATATTCCAGTGAGCTGCGAAAGCTAATAGTATTCTGACAGTTGACAGACGGGTAACAGGAGCAAAAGTTTCATCATATTCTATGCCGTAAGTTTGTGTGAATCCTTTCGCTACTAATATTGCCTTGTAGCGTACGATTTCTCCGTTTGCATCTTTTTTTATCTTGAATACCCACTTGCTACGAATTATTTTTCTATCATTGGGTTTATCCACAAGTGTCCAAGTTTCATGATTATTTACGTATTCATTTTGTAGAGCTTCAAGCCATTTATCTTTATCTTTAGAAGAAACAGCTTCCTTATAAGTTGCAGGAGTATCATCTTCTATGGCATTTTCTAGGAGTTCTATTCCTTAAAGGGTATCTCCTCTCAATTTGATCTTGAGACTGTACTTGAATGCCAGAAGGATCTTCTATAATCTCTTCAATAGAGTCCTGAAACTCTTCTTCATTTTCCTGAATTTCAGTTTGAGGTAAAGTGATTTCATTTTCCTGTATAACAGGTTCTGGTATACTTATTTCACTTTCCTGAATATCTGGTTCATATGGTATAATGATTTCATTATCCTGACTGACAGGTTCTGATGGAGTCACGTTAACTTCCCCTTCTGATGATACATCTTCAAAATATTCTTGAATAGTAATAGGTTCAGACTTTTGAGTTCCAACCATTCTCCATAATACCACATTCAATTGACATTGGTTTGTTAAGGAAAATCATTTTCAACTAAATTTACATCTCTAGTCTTTATGATGTATTTTGGATTTTCTGGATCTATTACTCTGTAGCCTTTCGTTTCGGTACGATAACCGACAAATATGCATAGTTTAGCCTTAAAATCGAATTTCTTTCGAAGAATTTTTGGTATGTGTACATAGGCTCTGCATCCAAAAACACGCAGATGAGACAGATTTACTTTTTTTTTTGTCCACGTTTCCTCCGGTGTCTTGCCTCTTAAGGCTTTAGTCGGTGAGCGATTTTTTTGTTTTATTGTTGCCGTATTGTCAGCTTCACCCCAGTAAATCTGAGGTAGACCGGTTTCAGAAAGCATAGATCTTGCCTTTTCTACAAGAGTTCTATTAACTCTTTCAGCTATACCATTTTGTTCGGGGTTATACGGTACAGTTGTCTGATGTAGTATCCCGGCGTGTTTTAAAATCTCTTGTAATTTAGTATTTATATATTCCCCGGCATTATCAGAACGTAAAGCCTTTATTTTTTTATCAGTTTGATTCTCTACTAATTTCTTAAATTCGCAAAATTTTTCGACTAAGTCCGATTTTTGTTCTATTAGGTAGGTAAAAGTTTTTCTAGAAAAATCATCCGTAAAGGTTACAAAATATAAAGCACTCCCAAATGAGCGGGCACTCATAGGTCCACAAACGTCACTGTGAATTAATTCTAAAATATCTGTTGCCCTTGAATCTGATGATTTAAAAGGTTGCTTCGGCAGTTTGCCTTCAACGCAAGCAATACAATCATCTTTAATTGAACAGACAGGTGTTGAGTAATTCACACCAAGAGCGAACACCAAGACACCAAGTGTAGGCGGAGTAATTCCATAGATATGAAGTTAAGATGACCAAGGCGTTTATGCCATAAATTCGCGGTTTTATCTGTTGCTTCTATTAAATTCGCATTGGCAATAGGTAAATCAAGTTTGTACATACCGTTGACGTTTGAGGCTGTACTTAAAACTTTTCCAAAAACCTTACAAGTTTGAGCATCCAAAATTATTCGTCCAGACGGTGAGAATAATACAATGTTTCCTTCCTTTACCAACGAGTTCACTGAGAGCAGGTTCGTTGACAGGTCTGGAATATGTAGAACATTGGTAATTTTAGAACTATTTGAAGAAGTATTTAGATTTATATTACCAATGGCATCTGAAAGAATTATTTCATCATTAGCTACTCTTACTTGTTTTTCTATAGGTTTAGTATTTTCTAGCCAATCACGTCAATTTGTCATTTGACTTGTAGCACCAGAATCGATATACCAGTCATTACTTTTAACAAGAAGCGAATTATCAACATTTGGTTTACAAATAGAAGAGTTGCAATCAGGTTTACAATTCCCCAAACTATCTACTACAGACTTTGTTTTACTACTTACAGGTTGAGGGTTGACCATCAGTGTCACCTCACAGATATCAGCTTTTTCCTTATTGGTTTTAGCTTTAAGAATCCTGTTGTAGTTAAAGTGTGACCTGACTTACGACAATAATTGCAAAATATGTTCTTAGAGTCTCTACTAAAACTTTTATTCGACGACACTAAAGCAGAAACTTCAGATGTGCTGCTGCTGACTATGTCGTGGTTATCTTCCTTCAGTAGTGCAGTTACCACATTATCAGAAGTAAGGTCTGAGCCGGAATGTTCCAATGCCATAACAAGAGGCTTGAATTTTTCAGGTAGACCACAAAGTAGTATGATTCCAAGAAAATTATCATTAAATTATTATTTTCTGATTAATTTGCTCTAGTTGTTGATAGGTTGACATAATCTCAGTGACATAACTTTCCATGTTGTCAGTGTAATGAGTAGTCAGTAACTTTTTCATTAATGTAAGCTTTCTGACAAGACCACCATCGGCGTATGCCTTTTTTAAATTATTCCATGCTTCAAAGGCAGTTTTAGAACCCATTATCTTGGAGAATATTCTTTCATGACAGCACAACCCTATTTTAGAGCGAGCCCTGTCATCGTGGCGTAGAACTTCTTGAGAACTATTATCTAATGGTTGCTTTTGTACGCAATCCCATAAACCACAGTCTATAAGCATCATTTCCATTGAAAATGCCCAAGTTGTGTAGTTACAGCGTCCTTCTAATTTACGAAAAGATGGAGTAGCAATAGTAATAGGTGCACTGTTACTTGGACTTGAAAGAGCAGGAGGAATTGTACAAGAATCTCCTTCCATTTTTGACTTCGATTGTACACTGACAAACCACAATAATTATAGGTAATTTTTTGGAGGTTTTGGGCACTAGGCCCGTAACCAAAAGTTACGTAGTACGTTTAACGTATGGAATACACCAATAACTCCAAAATAAATAAGATTATAATTGTGTGAATTTATTTGGATGAATAAAATACAAAGTGACAAGTAAAGAACAAAAGAGTAGTACGGCCTATCAAAGAGTTCAAAAGTATCTATGGAGAAGTAAAACTGTTTGGTTCATTTTAAATAGTTCCAACAAATCAGATTGTCAGTATCGATATCACTAATGCCTTGCGATAGAGTCGAAATTGCTATGAAAAAAGTGATAATCCGATTGTAACTAAGTTCTGTAATCGGGCTGCAGGAAATTTCAAATGAGTCCCTGGGCGCGTTCACTTACTACGTTCGAGGACGCACGGATCATCCGCGCGATCACGAATTCGTTCACGGCATCGTCGGGCGTTCGCCTGGGTCATCCGAAAAATAGTAGGGGAGGGGAGGAATAGTATGAAACTGACACTTGACAGTTGTCTGCAGCCCGATTCCATAACTTGGCTTCAATCGAATTCTCAGTATCGCAACCACTAATGCCTTGCGATAGAGTCGAATTTGCTATCAAAAAAGTGATAATCCGATTGTAGCCAAGTTATGTAATTGGGCCACAGTTCTATTTCTAGGTGGACATCCAAAGTCGTTCACTAACTCCGGTGGCCCAATTACATAACTTGGCTACAATCGGATTATCACTTTTTTCATAGCAAATTCGACTCTATCGCAAGGCATTAGTGGTTGCAATACTGAGAATTCGATTGAAGCCAAGTTATGGAATCGGGCTGCAGACAACTGTCAAGTGTCAGTTTCATACTATTCCTCCCCTCCCCTACTATTTTTCGGATGACCCAGGCGAACGCCCGACGATGCCGTGAACGAATTCGTGATCGCGCGGATGATCCGTGCGTCCTCGAACGTAGTAAGTGAACGCGCCCAGGGACTCATTTGAAATTTCCTGCAGCCCGATTACAGAACTTAGTTACAATCGGATTATCACATTTTATCGCAAGGCATTAGTGGTTGCGATACTGAGAATTCGATTGAAGCCAAGTTATGGAATCGGGCTGCGGATGATCGAGCGATAAACGCACGGATGATTTGAGCGTGTAAGTGAACACAGCCCTGCAGCCCGATTCCATAACTTGGCTTCAATCGAATTCTTAGTATCGCAGCCACTAATGCCTTGCGATAGAGTCGAATTTGCTATGAAAGAAGTGATAATCCGATTGAAGCCAAGTTATGGAATCGGGCTGCGGATGATCGAGCGATAATCGCACGGATGATTCGAGCGTAGTAAGTGAACGTAGCCCCTATATTACACGGCCAATATTACGCGACCTAATAATGTACAGCCAATAATACGTGGATTGGCGTCGTAATATCAGGGTATTACTGATCGTGTAATATAACCCCGTGCTGATTTTGTGCAGGCGATAATACGCAGCCAGGATGACGAAGCCAAAATATGTACATGTTATAACAGGGTGTGCATTATTGGCTGTGTAATACGGGCCGGACACTTTTTGTACGGGCGATAATGTACAGCCAATATTACGAGTACATCACAGATTAAAATATAGAAATGACATAGTCAAAGCCTCGTTTGCACGTTCCAGTTTCCTTTTACCACAGATTATGAATCGCGATTGGTCCGGCACTTCGAGAAGTGCTGCCCCTCCGCTATTGCGTAACAAAGTCAAAGTCAAAGTATTTTCTTGTAAATAGGCAAAAATAATTGCACTTTTATAAGTCAAAATTTACATCTCTTGAACAAAGAGAAATACATAAAAAATAATAAAAAGATCAATTCAATCCAAATTTAGATAAACTAAGTATTCTTTGAGTTTGAAAAGGAAATTTCCCTTTCATGTGCCAACAGAGTTTAATCTCACACTGGAAAAGGAAATACCCTTCTGACTCTAGCGGTGCTTTGGAAATACGCCAGTTAGAGAAGAGAGCACCAAGAAACTCTACGGGGATGTATTTTTTCCATATTTGTTCATTCTTTATATTTTTTTCAAATGTCACAAAGCACAGATACCAACGCTCACCTCTGCAGACAGCGGATGACGGGGGCTGCACACCTCCGCGCCACCGGCTTTTTAAAAACACTCTAACTATAGGGCAGACAAGACCACGTGGAGTCGGGGTTGGCCGATTCCGTTCTGTGACAGTTTTTTTCATCTTGACACTCACCTACACAAACGAGGCATCAAGGAGTGATTCTAGCTTTGTCTATGGTTGGCTTCGTATTATTGGCCGTGTAATATTGGTCCAACAAAATCGGCACGGGCTGATATTATGTATCCAGTTGTACACGTAATATTAGTCGCGTAATACTAGCTGTGTATTATCAACCAGACTGATTTTGTACGGGCAATAATACACGGCCAGTATTAGCCGTCCAAATATTACGAATCCATGTACACGTAATATCTGGCCGTGTGATAATGGCTGTACAATACTGGTCGTACATTATTTTGGTCGTGTATTATCGTCCCCCATAGCAAAAGGCTCAAAAATTAAAGTGAAATAAATTTAAACCTATTTTAAATATTATGCCGTGTCACAATTTAAACATATTATATTAACTCAATCAAAATGAGGACCCGAAGTAATTCGGGGGTGCGCTTAGATTACTATCAAAGAGTGGTGCACAAGTTAATTTTAGATCATCAGCAGCCAGTAACTGGTTTGTTCCCTGCAAGTCCTAACAATGAACATGCCTGGATCAGAGATAATCTGTACTGCATACTGGCAGTATGGGGTCTCTCCATGGCCTTCAAAAAGATAGCAGATCAAGATGAAGACCGTGCCAAAACATATGAATTAGAACAAAGTTGTGTGAAGCTAATGAGAGGTAATTTATTTTCAATTGTATCATCTTCATCAGCCTATTACATCTCAGGCCGTCTTTCACAGTGAGAGGATCGGCTATCATCCACTATGCTGGCACAGCTCACAATATAGGGTACAGTAATGAGTAAACAGATTAATTGACACTGACTGAGAATGACGGTCTCGGACAGCTTTTTGCCGATAATCTCTGCCACCTAGACCGAGATCTCAATTGTACCTCATTTGTGTAAACTGTGATGCTGGTCCAGTGGCGTGTTCGTGGATTTTCAATTGGATGGTACTTTCTTATTCCCAGTTACATCTATTTGTTACTTATGTGTGTTCAATGTGTCTAATATTGATGAAGGACCCTTAACTAAATAACCCTTTTTGTTAAATTTACATTCATAACAGGTTAACATGTTAGGTACTAGTATTTAGTAGAACATAATATATTTTACAAAATATAGGTAGACAATATTTTACTGGCTTTTATAAATTTCCTCAAAAATCTAATGCTATAGTGTATGAAAGGTAAAAAACAAATATAAAAATAATTAAACCAACTTCAAATTGTATAAAACTTAAAGAAAGAACTTTTTTTTTAATGTCTGCTATGTCCAATCTGACTAAAATAAGTAAGTAGGCACTTACCTTGCGCAGACCTCAAATAATTATTTTCTTTATTTTGAGTTTTATGGAAATTTATGATTAATTATTAACACATTTAACCTACTCCAGGTCTTCTCATGGCTATGATGCAACAAAAAGACAAGGTAGAGAAGTTCAAAAGCACACAACATCCCTTGGACTCGCTCCACGCTAAATATTCCTCAGCCACAGGCCGCATTGTTGTCAAAGACAACGAATGGGGACACCTGCAGATTGATGCTATCTCCCTCTACCTCCTCATCTTAGCTCAGATGACTGCATCTGGCTTGCAAATAGTATTTTCTCTTGATGAAGTAGCCTTCATTCAGAATTTAGTCTTTTATATTGAATCAGCTTACTGTACACCTGACTATGGTATCTGGGAGAGGGGAGACAAAACTAACCACGGCTTACCTGAGCTGAACGCCAGCTCTATCGGTATGGCCAAAGCTGCCCTTGAGGCGATGAACGAGTTAGACCTCTTTGGAGCCCGTGGCGGTCCTTCTAGCGTTATTCACGTATTAGCAGATGAGGCTCAGAAATGTCAAGCTGTGTTACAGTCAATGCTGCCAAGAGAGTCCAATAGCAAAGAACTAGACTCGGGGCTTCTGTCTATCATAAGCTACCCAGCGTTCGCAGTAGATGACCCTCAACTAATAGCAAAGACAAGAGACACCATTGTAACAAAAATGGAAGGCAAATATGGCTGCAAAAGGTTCCTCCGAGACGGTCATAGGACACCGAGAGAGGATCCAAACAGGCTTTACTACGAGCCATGGGAATTGAGAATGTTTGAGAACATAGAGTGTGAGTGGCCCTTATTTTTCTGTTACCTCATCCTCGACTACTGCTTTCAAGGCGACAAAGGGAATGTTAACGAATACATGATGAAATTGGAGAAAGTCATGATCAGAAAAGATGATGGAATCAAGTTGATCCCTGAACTTTATTCAGTGCCGGCAGACAAGGCTGACATGGAGCAGTGCGATCCAGGCAGCCAGGAACGTATTCCTTTAGGCAGATGTCCGTTTATATGGGGTCAGTCTCTGTACATCCTGGGAAAATTGCTACAAGAGGTATGTTCAGTTTAAACTGCTTGTATTGTACTATGTGTATGGACATACAGTTGAAGCAAACTATTTTATTCCTCGTAAAGTGTTTTTTTTAATGGGCATTTACTTATGATTAGAAGTGAAATGAATAGCTGTTTAGCCGGATACCGGATATCCGGCCGAACATTGCCAATTGGCGCATCGTAACGAGCAAGCTTGCGTAGGTGGCGCATGAATGATTGTGCGGGCTCAGGTGAATTTGGGTCTTTTTGGTCATGAGCGAAGTTAGCAAGTGTTTCATGGACTCTTGATTGTAAACACGATCACTTGAGGTTATTGCAAACTTGGTATTGTAGTTTGAGGTTATGATAAAAGTATTTTTATAATTCTAAAAGATTTACCACCATTTGCCCCTAGTGCAATACGATTACTATATTTTTGTTGAAAAATGTAAATTTAGTGGATTACCTTTTGTTAAGTGGATTAAATAAAGTACCTAAATTTATTACTTCATAGGTACTTTTTTCTAAAATCTGATATCCGGCCGAATACTCGTTTACTATCCGGTAACCGGCTGG
Organism: Alsophila aescularia; assembly: GCA_946251855.1. NCBI lineage: Eukaryota > Metazoa > Arthropoda > Insecta > Lepidoptera > Geometridae > Alsophila > Alsophila aescularia. Next base: position 13,812,373 of record OX276378.1, read on the forward strand.
ATAGTAAATTTAGTCCGGATACCGGATATCCGTTTCATCTCTACAAGATACTTTTGATATGATATTTTACCAGCCTGCTAATAAGTATATTTTACGCTATGCATTTGTTTTGGCATGTCTATAATATTGAAGAACTAATTCTATTCCTACACCTTCAAAGTGGAATATGAAAAATCTGCTTGGTCTTACAATACATTGTTTTCTATTTAAGTACCTATATACTTTTTTTTATTACAATATATCCAAAAGGAAGAGGTTCCCAATTTGAAAGTATTTTTTGTGTGACAAAGTCAAAGTATTTTATTGTAAATAGGCATAATAATAGCACTCTTACAAGTCAAAATTAGCATCTCATGAACAAAGGAATATTATAAATAGATCAAATCAATAAAGTTTAGGTAAACTAAGTATGCTTTGAGTTTGAAAAGGAAATTTCCCTTTCATGTGCCAACAGAGTTAAATCTTACACTGGAAAAGGAAATACCCTTCTGACTCTACCGGTGCTTCGGAAATACGCCCGTTAGAGAAGAGAGCACCAATAAACTCTTTGGGGATATCATTTTCTCTATATTTGTTCATTCTTTATAATTTTTTCAAATGTCAGAAATTATTATTTAAATTACAAATATCCATACTGTTCTGTCTGTACTGTACTGTCAGTTTGTTTCGGGAGCTTTCACGCGATAACGGCTGGACGTATTTTGATGAAATTTGAATGGAGATAGCTTATAGTCTATACCCTACAATAAAACATAGGATATTTTTTATCCCGGAAAAATGTGTAAGTTTTCACGGGAAAACTGGAAAATGTTGATTGCTCGCTGTAAGGAACGGTTGCCATGGAAATGAAGTAACAAGTCTGTCAAATAACTTCAAGAATATTGGTGCTATACCTACCTACATTTGCATTGGTTTTTAATATCCTAGAAGAACATAGGATGCTATTTTCGCGATAAACAGTAGTCCGCGCGGACGAAGTCGTGGGCGGGAAAGCTAGTAAAAGATAAAAGTGACAATGAGATGTCCCACAATCATCAAACAATCAAACTTGGAAAAATAAAGTATAAATTCTAACCAAGTATCCATACCAATATATAAAATTGAAACGTTGTCTGTTTGTTTGTTTGGGGAGCTTTCACGCGATAACGGCTGGACGTATTTTGATGAAATTTAAAATGGAGATAGCTTATACCCTGGAATAAAACATAGGATACTTTTTATTCCGGAAAAATTGAAATTTTCCACGGGAAAACCGGAAAAATGATGATTACTCACTGTAAGGAACGGTTGCCATCATAGAATGGTCTGTGGTTGTCATGGAAACGAAATAACAAATCTGTCAAAAAACATCTAGACTGGTCCTCCTGAGTGTATACCTACTTTTTCATTAGTTTTTAATACCCTAGAAGAAAATAGGATGCTTTTTTTCGCGATAATCAGTAGTCCGCGCGTACGAAGTCGCGGGCGGGAAAACTAGTGTTGTATAAAACAACGTGACATCATGTCATGATCTCATGGCATGTTGTAGTCATGGGACATCTCACAAAGTACTTTGAACATTTTATTTACTTATTTTATTATCATGGAGCTTGGAGACTTCAGGCCATGCATTTTTCTCAACATTTACATTGTAATATGCTTTCTATGTTTTTTCATATCTCCGAGACTACTGAACTGATTTGGGTGATACATTTTGTTAATTGAAGGCTCCTCCAGCTCCAGTGTATAAATTTCACCAAAATTAGTCCATTCGTTTTTATGTAAAATCATTTGGAGTGGAAATTTTCTTTAAAAAAATATTTTTCCAGGGATTCTTAGCAGTTGGTGAGCTAGACCCTTTGAATAGGCGTCTATGCTCCGAAAAGAAACCAGACGTGGTGGTTCAAATTGTGATTCTTGCTGAAGATAATGAGATCAGAGATAAACTGCTGGAATACGACCTCCACGTTCAGACAATAAGCGAGGTTGCACCCATTGAAGTTCAGCCAGCTCGAGTTTTGAGCCACCTCTACACATATTTGGGCAAGTATACTTACTTAACTATTATTTTTATGTTTTTGCAATCCTTTCGTATTTATTAATTGAGTAAACAAAAGGAGGAAGTTCTTTATTTGAATGTATGTTTAGTGAAAACACATAAAAATGTGTTTTAACCGGTTTCTCCGAAAAATGCGGACTGGATTTAAAATGTAGATTTTCTTATTTGAAAGAGTAGAACTCCAAGTTGGTCCCACATAGATTGTATCAAATTCAGATCAGTACGTTTTTTGTTATTAGTTATTCCTTCTGAAATTGTTTTTTTTGGACCATGGTATTTTGTGCAGTACTTGTATCTAATATAATATATCTTAACTTAAAGCATTAAGTAACAAAAAGTCTGTACAAAGAACTTAATTAAAAAAAAGAAGTCTAGCCTAAGGGACTTAAAATAAACTACTAAAAAAATAAGAAAAAAATATAAAAAAATATGAATAGCCTTAATGAGTTGTTTTTTAAATGAATGTCACTTTTTTTTTTTTTTTACATTTTTTTTGTTAAGTTTTTCATATATTTTTATTGCTTTTACACTTTTTACGATTTTATGTTTTTTTTACTTTTTTATTGCTTTGTCATCGGTTTGTGAGGCAAGTGATACAAGTGAAGGCTAACATACAAGTGAGTTAAATAAAAGCTTTTAAAATATAATATATCTAAATAATTTTAGTGTCTTTCTGACTGTTCTTGCATCACATAAAACTACTGGACCGATTGAAGTGCAGTTTTCACTTTTGGATAGTTTAGGATTTGATGTAAAATCTGGTTTTATCGGCGGAACGAATTTTGACCTAACTTGATATTGTTAAGTTATATTTGTTCTTTTTTTCAGGTAGGAACAAGAAACTAGGTCTTTCCGGAAGAAAGTCCCGCGATGTCGGTATACTAAGTACCAGCAAGTTATACTCCTTGAATGATCGCATTTTTGCTTTTACGCCACAGGTAAGAACAATTACAATTAAATTATTATTAGATACCTAACAATTCAAAAACAAATAAAACATCATACTTTTTGTAGTCAGAGAAAGGGACCAAAGTATTTATCTATAAACAAGGATTGACCCAGAATATAATATTTATGGTCCCCTAATTTTCCCACCATGCATTTAGCAGAGCTCATCTTTTACAGTGGTTATAATAGTAGTTTATGAAACGGTTGCATAACGAGGGTTATTAAAACACGAGAGTGAGTTTAATAAAAACTCACCTAAGGCTCGTTTTTTAATAGTATCACTCAAGTGTTTTAATACCTAGTTATGACACTACTTTATCTACACTCATGCAATAGGAAATTATTTTTAATTAAAAAAGAAAATGGAATATTTTCTTGATTTTGCTGGTAAAAGCTCGTTCGAAATGTTCGTTACTGTGTCCGTGATGTCAGGTGGAGTTAAATTCTCCTCATTGACACTGCTGTCGGTCATTTTTTATCAGGATAAAACTTTTGATCCACACAAACACATTAAATTGGGTAGGTATCTACTTATTAAATGTAAAAAACGCCAAAATGCAGTCCAAAGCGAATTTGCGCGCATACGGTCTAACACGTGCCGCCATAGAAAATAAATGGCGAAAACCTTCGTACGGAGCCAAACCGGTGCTTTTATGGGAAAAAAATATATTATTAAACTGTTTAGTTCAAAAAACAGTGTTATAATGTAATTATTTTTCTTAATAGACACGTGCCGTGCCTAAAGTATGTCATTATGCCACCATTTTTGAGTTAATTATATGGATTTTACGATATGAGTGTAGATAAAGAGGTATAACCTAACACATTTTCATAAAGACACTCATAGGCAATATAGATATGGGAAGACGTGGAGTGGGAAAGAGCCCCCCTCTTTCCCACTCCACGTCTTCCCATACTAGGTAGGGGAATAAAAACTTTTATTTTTATTTTATAGCCGTCTTCAAATCGTATAAAACTTAAAAGAATGAAATAATTCAAATTTTTCGAGGTCTACGGCCAAACCGACTGAAGTAAGTAAGCCTGGCACAGACCTCAAAAAATTTGCATTATTTCTCTCATTTAAGTTTTATATGATTAAAAGTCAATTTCATATTTTTATATTAGTTTTGTTTCTTATTTTTTAGTTTCGTTAAAGTAGGCCTAAGAAAATGAAGTACTTATTCCGTTCGCTGAGAAAAAAGCCATGCCGGAAACAGTTAACATACCATATCTTTTAAACTACTGAACGGATTTTGATGAAACTTAAACTATTCCCTAAGTTGAAAGATACTGAAATTATTACAAAAAGAATCATTGCAATCGGACTTATAGTTTCCGAGCAATATGTGGACAAACACACATACATTCATTCGCGAAATTTGGTATATTTGTTCAGATACTCATATAGATTATCATATAAATATTTTAAAAAAAATAAAAAACAAGGCGAGGCTTTAAAGTTACACTTTTCCACTCCCCACTCCCCTGCCACCTTTCCTACACTCTGCTACCCGCTACCCGCAATAACCACTGAAGTGCCTGCATAACAAGGTAGAATATCGCGAGCGCTGTTTGAACATACAATTTAGTTCGGAAGTAAATGACGTAAGTCTCAAAAGTTATTTAAATTATTGGCAGGCTAATAATTTAGTTAGATAAATTTTGTCATGACAGTAGATGATAAACTATATTTTCTTGCTGTGAGATTTATTTTAGAGATATAACTTAAACAGTTGAGTAGAAAAAATGACAATATTACTGAAAATGACGTAATTTTTTATAAGAACATGTATCGAATGAAATTCTGTTAATCACGTTTTTGTCTTAATCACAGATAAAACAAGATCTCAAAAACATATGTGTAAAGTTTCACATTTATCAGGTTTGTGGTTGACCCAGCATATTTACGGTAAAAAACCGTTAAAAAGTGGAGTCTTAAGCATTTTTGTCACTATTACATACTTACACGAAATTTAGCACATATGCACACGCATATTGACTAACATATATTACGCATTTTCAACAATATTACATACCATCAAACTACAAAGTCGGTTTCAAAATGATCCATTCCAAATCCAAAAAAAAACCAGCCTATGCGCTCACAGAGAGGCCAGCTGGATCATTCCTTGTACTTACACATTATAGAATTTAACCTTTGTATTCTTTGATTAGGAACTACAAAGATTCTTAACAACATGCACAATTTAATGCAACTCATATAATGTTTACATATTATTACTATTTATCGTATGCATACTAATTTGATTGTTTCGTTTAGTATTCTGATATGCAGCGTTTCTACATTGCTTCGGACTATGAACTGATGGTCGATTATCTCAAGGCTGAGATTGCTTTCTTAAAGTCCTCTTGGCAAAACCTTCTCGGGCGGCCGCTTGTTGTCTTGACTTTGAATCAAATGCACTTAGGTACTGTTATGTTTTATACAAGTTGGAGTTATGCTTGCTGGATGTGGAGTAGCTTTGTATGTATCTATGTATTATATTTCCGATTGTGCCGTATCGTACATTCTAACTTTTCCATTGGTTTTTACTAACATTTTGTGTACTATATAATACATAATTACATATTTGTGAAACGATTTTTTTGTTTTCAATTTGTGTTGATTTTCGTTTAAGATTTAATAAGCATTGTTTGATAGACATACATCATTATAAGTTGGTGATTAGAATATACTTACATATGTATTAACTCTAATGCCTATAGTTATGTTTCGGAACAGTTATCAGCACTTGAAATAGTAAATATAATAGTGCGCGTTAGAATCGAACTATGCCGGGTTCGGTCCTTGGTTCCGCACCATTGTCTTTTCTAAGTTATATGTGGATTTTCATCGTTAAGCTAACTCCCTGGCCTGACAAACTCTGACATCAAAGGACAGACACTAGATACACCTCAATAAGTAACAAGTAAAATCATTATAAAAATACAAGAAACCCGACTGCGAACAAAATGATTGCATACGAGCTGACCGCCCGCAAAAATAATCACTACTAATATTATAAAGGCGAAAGTTTGTATGTATGTAAGGGTGTGTGTGCGTGCGTGCGTGCGTGCGTGCGTGCGTGCGTGCGTGTGTGTGTGTGTGTGTGTATGTTTGTAACTTTTTCACGCTTAAACGGCTGAACGGATTTGGATGAAATTTGTTATGGAGGTAGCTTATACCCTGGAATTACACAAAGGCTACTTTTTATCGTGGAAAAATGCATGGTTCCGAGGGGCGCAGCTAGTATTTATATAAATTTAATGTTTCTCTTTACTTACATATTTTAATTTACTTAAATAGTTCCAATTGCAACATTAGACTATAGTAGGTACATATTTGCATTAACTTGAAAATGTCGTATGAAGCTTAAAAGACAATTGCTACTGTTTAGTTCTAAGAATTATATATTTTTGAAATGGTCTTTTAAAGACCTTAATTTTGTTACCTCACTCTATAGGTTTTGGTTATTTTTTGTTTCGTCGGAATTACAATATGGCAGCTGTAATTAGTTTTCTTGACACTTCATATATCCTACAACACTCTCGTGATAAAGACGAATCCAATGATACCTCATTTATCAAAATCCATGAAGCCGTTTAGGCTGTAGGACGCGCCTATGAAACGTCCAAACAAACATACAACCCAAACAGATATCGCTCCGTGAAGTCGGGTAAAAAAACACGGAACATCTTTGCATTGTGCATCGTGTAATTTTGTGTGATTGGTGTCCAACATCCATTGTTTTATCGCCACGTAGTTTATAGTTTTATAATACCATGAACCTAGAACCACAATAACAAGTGCAAGTCCTATATAACAGTAGTAACACGACGGACTTGTTCCCGTACTAAATAATTAGAATACCTGGTCCTCTAACCGAGATTACCGAGGCGATAGACGGTGATGACTAAACTAAGTAACTGAATAATTGGTAATTCGCGTGACGGTCACACCCCTCCTGCACCGCTCCACTACCGCAGGAACCTTCTTCTTTTATTAGTTTTGGCAGGTACTTACAATAATAATTATTACCTTAGACATTCGTTCGACTTGTAATACTTGGTTACAACGGTGAGTAGAGTGCGGGCATGCTAGCGGATAGGTAAGGTCAGCGTACCACAGACTCTTGCCTGCATTCTACCGGCCGTTGTCTCGCGCAAGTACTGAGTCAGACGATTGTGTAGTAAGACTGGCTTGGATGAAGGCTCTAGCTTGCCTATCCAAGGTCACTGCCCATGGGTCTCGGATTGCCTATCTGGTGATGATAAGGGTCCGGCGGAGATCGAACTGTCCATACAAATGTAATACCGAAAGCATATATATAATTGAAGCATATTTTCAAAATATTATGATATTATTCGAATTCGGATAGTATTTATCTAGGTTTCCAGCTGTATTTTTTTCAAAGTGCTTATATGAAACAATATGGTGAAATTATGCTTAAATTACAAATGCTTTTGGTATTACGTTGGTATGGATAGTTCATCCTCCCCTGGACTCTTATCCTTAAGCTTAAGCTTAGGCAGAATATTTAATTTATTCAACTGACGAGACGAGCAGGTCGTTTTTCTGATGTTAAGCGCTACGCCTGCACTTGTGCCACCCAGATCACGGATTACAAAATCTTCCGCGTCGTCACTTGAGACAAAACCGTAAAACTACTGTTGTATAGTACTTGCCTGTAGCATGCGTGTGGTGTGCTGTAGAATTTCGACTACGAGGAGTATTACATGTCGCGCGACCCGGCTCTGCTCGCCAGCACGTTCACAGCCAACGTGGCCTTCCTCGGCATGAGCTGGAAACAGATGCTGGGGCGGCCCACCATCACTCTCCTCGCTACGCAGAACTTGTTAGGTTAGTCTTGTGATAATTCAGTAACACTACGTTTGACAGGGCCGTAGCCAGCTTTATTCTGTCTCTAGGATCTAGAGAGGTTAATACTAAACACCTAGCAAGTTAAAGAACAAGAAAGATAATGAGAAATTGTTGAAAGGAGATTAAGCAAGATTGTATGGGGGGTTGCCCCACTCCTCCAATAACAATAAATTATGTACCAAATGAAAGATCTTTACATGGAGAAAATTTGTTATTATGACAACTCATCTCAATTGTTTGTCCGTTCAGAGTTATATCATGCTAAATGTGACTAATTACATGATAGTCCAATGGCCATATCATAATGATAATTATAAAAAATAAAAAATAGTTATTATCAATTTATCTCATATAAATTATATTTAATATTAAAAAAAAAACATGTTTTTAAGCAAAATATTAATGATTATTATTTGAGATTAATTGATACTCGTAATAACTATTTATTGTTATTATTTATTACAAGGAAATAACAACAAATGTTCTCCATAAAAAGATCTTTCATTTGGTACATAATTTATTGTTATTGGAAGAGTGGGGCAAATCTGCCATTCTACTTTGCGAGAATTTTAGCGAAGCCAAACGAGGGCTGCAGGTCTCCTAGAAAATTGGATAAACGCTTAAACGGTGTCAATATCGTCACAAGTCCTCATAGTCGTATAGGAATAGAGCGTTCGGTCCTGTTTTCTTTTATCAAAGCTTGGCTCAGGTGGTCTTGTCTCTTTTGCAATTTAATTGAAAAGTTACCGTGTCACCTCATTTCGATATTTTATCATTTGTTTAATTTGGACCGGAAGGAGTCGTCTATAAAGTAATGTGATAATTTGTAGTACTTATTGACATATTGTGGTGTGGTAGACCCACTTTGGTATTTTGTTTGCGGTCCTTCTTAAATAGTCAATGTAAAGGCTGGCTATAGGCCCTGTGAAACATCTTTATAAATAGTACGCCTAAGTCCTAACTAACTAAATCATCATCACGAATTCATCCCATCATTTTATCAACGTTGCTTTTAACCAGCTATTAATTTGAATACATATTTTCTTAAACTGATGAACATTTTCAGATCAAGGTAAAGTCCCCATGGCTATGATAACGACAATGAAGAAGCTCAAATCTGGATACATAAACGGGACGCGGGTAACCCTAGGTAACTTGGGAGAATTTTTGAGCACTTCGGCCATAACGAACCTGAGCTTCTTAGGCAGTCAGGAAGATGGATATCCCGATAGTAAGTTACTTAAATGCACAAAGTCAAATATCGTTAAAAATACATAATATAATAATAACTAGTTTTCCTGCTCGAGACTTCGTCCGCGCGGACTACAGTATATCGGGAAAAGAAGCATCCTATGTTCTTCTAGGATATTAAAAACCAATGCAAAAGTAGGTATAGCACCAAAGTCCTTGATGTTTATTGACAGACTTGTCATTTCGTTTCCATGGAGATCGTTCTTTACAGCGAATAATCAAATTTTCTCAGTTTTCCCGTGGAAACTTACAATTCTCCAAGATAAAAAGTATCCTATGTTTTATTCCAGGGTATAAGCTATCTCCATTCCAAATTTCATAAAAATCCGTCCAGCCGTTATTGCGTGAAAGGTCCCCAAACAAACAGACAACGTTTCACTTTTATATATTGGTATGGATTAATTATATAATAAAAATATATATGATATACCTCGCACAAGAACGAAGCGTTACGCTTCTTCATTTATTATAAGAACTGCAAAGGAGTGGAATGCTCTGCCCTCGCAGTGTTTCCGGTAAAATATAACCCAGGTGTGTTCGAGTCAAGAGTGAATAGGTATCTACTAGGCAAGCGTGCTACACCTTTGACCACATCATCGCTTTCCATCAGGTGAGCTTGGTCAAACGATTACCAAGTCGGTAATAAAAAATAATAATGAACAAACTCATACAATATAGAAGAAAATATGACTTGAAGATAAGCAATATAATTTATGGTCCTTCGAGCTCATTATTCGAGCGGTGGTGGCGGAGCGGTAATATATTATGTATTCTATGTTTATAATGAAAACTCAATGGCGAGTTAGCAACCACAAGAACAATCGCAATTATTATTTCCGCCACAGGTGTTAATATACCGAAAACATTCCACTCAAGCCTGAACACTCTGCATTCCCCAACTACGTATATCCTTTTAAAAAAAGCAGTCATCCTCAACACTTGTCCTCAACGAATAGTACGGAAATTTCTGACGAACTGCTGTATTGGCTTCTCTAATTCTTGACACTGCTGGACTGATTTCCATTCATAAAACTATAGAACTGATTTTCTTTTCTTTTTATAAAGTTTGGCCGAAGCCAAATTTCGGCCCGTGTCATTTTTCACCTCCTGGGCCCCAATTCTACTAAAACAATTGTAATGACAATTGTCAACAATTTTCGCAAAATTTTCGCTTTTACCTCTTAAAAGTGGTAGAAAAGATTATTTTTTTGAAAATTTTTAAAATAAAATATTTCCAAAAAAGTAATACTCAAAATTCAAATTTTTTTCGCTTCTACTACTTTTAAGAGGTAAAAGCGAAAATTTTGCGAAAATTGTTGAATAATTGTCATTACAATTTTTTTAGTAGAATTGGGGCCCTGGTCAATCAACATTGTTGGAAAGAAACGTATACGTTATTTAAATAAATAATAATAACCAAGGTTTAAAAAAAGACGGAGACACACCTTCATACAAACGTGTATAGCATAGCAAATGGCGGCTGCGTATATGTGCGTGAGTGGATAATTTGTGGTGTTTTGTGGTTGATACACAATTTCAGCACAAATACTGCATTGTTTTTGTTTTTGTGAGAACTTAATAGAATTAACACGAGTATTAAGGTCGAGATCATGCTGCGATGTGATGCCCGATCGGCATTACATGGTGTAAGTGTGCGTGAGGCTTGTGCGTACGAGCGGATCGGCATATCTCGGGTGCTTCACTTTCGATTTGGCGGTTTGCTCTCCGTATTTTTACACGACTGCCCAAAAGAAAAGTGTATTGTTTTTAGGGTTCATGTATGTGTATGTATATGAGTGAACAGATTTGGATGTATGGGGTACCGTTAGAATCCTTACATGATCCCGAGTGACGGGCTATTTTTTTATGTTCCTATTTTTGCTAGGCAGTCGTATTTTTTCTCTTACCTTGATGATTAACTTGTTTTAAATATTCTTGTACTTCATACCATTATTTTGTATTTCAGAGCTAAACCCGCAAGTGCAGTGCTACCTGGAAGAACACTTGCTGAAATCGTTCAGCAACAAGATCAGCTACACCGCGCGGCCGGCCGGCGCACGCAACGCGCGCGCGCTGCGCCGGCGCATGTCTGTGCGCGGCGCTATCAAGAAGACTAGGTCTATCAATGTGGACTGTGAGTACATCAACCACAGAGATAAACAAAAAAAGTACTGTAAAACCAGTTTTTCGGCAACGATCGGAGCATAAATGTATTCAGCCATTCTGGATTATTTTTTTACTCGCTTAGCTTCCTTAATGTGGTAAATCTTGGATATTGTTCCTAAGATATACCTACTATACTTTTGTGATATATATATATATATACTTATGGTAAAGCAGTAGGTAACAAAAAATCTGTACAATGAAGATAATTAAAAAATAATGGTAGGTACTTAAAATAAGCAACTAAATAAGTTTTTTTTTAACGTAATCTGTTCGTTTGTTCGCGCATCACGAAAAAAATACTGGACCGATTGCGATGAGATTTTCACTCATGCTAATTTTGATAGCTTAGACTAACAAAACTGACTTCAAAACTTAGTATATGAATCCGATGAGTAGAAGTCAAGCAATCGAGATAAAAACCATTTAACATCTGAACGAAGTTTGATGAGATTGGTACTTTTGGTTTTAGAATAACACATTCTTATATCCCAGAAAAAATAACACGCGGGAATGCAACGGGGACAGCTAGTATAATAAAGTACACATATACCTACCTATAGTAGGCGCAGCGAAAGTATGTGTCTCGGAAGTTATCTGCTAGTCGCTGCGCAAACTACTATTTTTCAGGCGCAATCCTAATGTTGAAGGTGAAATCAGCATTGTATAACTGCATCGCTCACTCGCTTACGTTTTTCGCATGTTCTATCTCGCTCTTACTTTATGCTATTTTATCCCCACAGCAGTACCTACGTGCGCAATCGTCACAGAGCCTAACTTCACAAACATATACATTGGTTGCGACTACTTGTACATCTGATTGAAGTTGTTTTGTCACATCACTATCATCACGCGGTTCCAAAAAATAAATGCATCTTTCGACGTACTTTTGACAGTACAATTGTGCCAATAAGCCTGACATTCATTGTTGCTGTCCAAAAAAACAAGTAATTTTCAAATTTTATGAGCTACTAGCTGCACTCCTCGCTTTCACCAGGGCGGTCGCATTCCGCAACAATTACAAATAAATTCGAGGGCGCAATATTCGGGTCCGTTCAGTCGAGTGTCAAGCGTGCGATCGATGAGTCACGCGCCTTGTACTTAGCGATAAAGTACCTACTTACGTAAAGTTATTGACAAATTTTATTCGTGTTTTAATTATGAGTACCAAGAAGTAACCTAGAAGATATTGCATAGCCTTCGGCTGTTTGAATAGTGATAGAAATTACGACTTTCACTCATTATAAAGCAAGGAATTCAGACACCTTTATTCATCAAAGTGCAATACGTATAGGATATAATCATAATCAACCAACGACACTTATACGTAGGTAGGTATCTCACTAAACTTATCGGCGTTCTGAAAACGGAATAGGTAGGTAGTAAAAATGAGGTAGTAGGTCTATTCTGATAAGAATGTCATTGTATGTAATAGAACTATTTTAATTTATAATAATAAGTAATAACATAATACATTGTTACTTATTTATTCTGTTACAATATCTAAGTCATAACATATCACAGAATAATTAGTAGTACAAGTACCTAGTCATATCTTAATACAACCCTACCGAGCGAAAAAGGGACAGAGCGATCCTGAAACGGTTAGAGCAATGGAAGTTCTCGCGCATTGTGATACGGTGCATTCTAACCTGCACGCGATGGGCGAGCGCCTTCTAGGTAAATATAATTGAAAGCTCGCAGCGCTGTGCGAGTTAAATTGCACTTTATAGCGTTGTAGCGACAGTCGCTATTTATTTAAATGACTTTACTCAGTTATCCTTCTGTACTTGTACTATTATTTATTCTGTACTTTCACACACGTGGATATCACCGAGATGATGAATCTATGTCACTCTCTAGTCCTTGAAATATACATAATACATTCTAGAAATATACACAAAGAGAGAAAATAAAAAGTAATTTCAATCCGTCACTCAATTGCTGCGTGAAACAAGAACAAACAAACTGACAAACACAAACTTTCGCATTTATAATATTGTTCCACTTTTATTTTATTTCTATCCACAGCGGAGACATTAGGCATGGAGGGAGAGTACGTCGGCCCGCCTCTAGAACGGAAGCCTTCTTGGCTTGAAGTGGACCCGGCGGCCGGTAGAAGCCCATCGCCTGAAGAAGGCGCTAAAAAGAAGGCCATTACGAAGTAATTATGAGAATTGTTTAAACTTTATCGAATTTAACTCCGTTTTATAAATAAAACCGTGTCTATTCGCGCAGATTCGTTTCAGAATACCACTTCGATTAATACTTTTTACCCGACAGAGCGGAGGGTATTGTATTTATCAGCCTATGTATTTGTATATGTCTGTTCCTTTGTGATCGATTTGGCATCTTGAAAGTGCTTCTAAAGACATGACAGTTATCAAAATTCAATATGGCGACAACCAGACGCAATAGCGTGAAAAAGAAAAAAAAAAGTCGACGAACTGTGTTAAGTTTCTCATATAATTTTTCATTTCGAATGATAGGATCTATAGCGATTTAAAGTTGGCTAACAATCATTCTCAATCGGGATTTTCCAATGTGCGTAACTTACGCACATTGGAAAATCCCGTCTTGTTGCTAAAACTATTTGCGCCGATTCGTAGGTATCAAAATATAATGTTGACTAACCTTTTTGTCTTATCCGCTCACGTGTGGTGCGCCCCATCTGTTGCGAGTTTGGAAATCCTAACGTATGGCACGCAACAGCATTTGCTTTTGCGTTTATACGAAATTTGTAAACTTTTCGATTTATTTCCAATTTGGGTGGTGTAAAAGCTCTTTATTTGGTTTATGGTACTGTTTAATAGTGTGGCAATCCAATTTAATGACAAAGTTCAACAAAAAGTTATTGCAAATTTTAAATAAAAAAAACTGTGACGCGCACGCTCGGGAGAAAAAACAGTTTACGTTCAAATATTTTGCTAATTCTGCAAATATGCCGTTAGTTTATGTGATTACAAGTGTTATATATTAAATTAATCGTTGTTTCAACCTCTATCGATTAAATCATTCGTATGAATAAAGCTTCTTTAGTTGCAAAATAATTAAAGCCCGATTGCGTCATGTTTCCCTAGTTGCGAGCCGAACGTATTATCGTTTTTTTTTACAAAACTATCGAATTTAGGGCTCTTTATTTAATATAAGTTACTAGTAATAACATGTATATAATACTAACTTTATATTAACTTTATATTTCACCTCTACGCTCTAGATTTTTCATAAATATTGTTTAAGGATCACGCATGATTTTTTCGGGAATTTATTTCGATTTTAGTCGATTATTAAAAAAAACCCTTGACTATGTCGTTTATATTTTTTATCTGTTGAAAAGGTACGTCTAAAGCGGTCAATAATAAAGATAAAAAACCATAGGTCGTCGCTGAAGATTTCGAATAAAAAAATATTGAAAATATCAAATCCATACATTTTGACCTTTTTTCAACTTCCCACTCGTTTTAATAAATATTTTAATTCGGAATCGAGTAAAATAAATTCAAATACGTATTTTTAATTTATATGTTCTCAGAACGCAGTTATTTGTTTTTATGAGAGGGTTCTCAAGTGGCCCATACAAACGGCCGCCGGGCCCAGATTGGCTTCCGGCGGCCGCCACACGCTTCACGCCTTTTTTTTTAATCGCCACACGTGAGCGGTTATAAATTTAGCTACATCGTTTTCTATAGAAATTGTACAGTAAGTGTGTATTATGTGTTTATGGTTTCAGGGGTACGTCCACAACAAACCTAGGCGCGGTAACTCCGAAAATTGAAGTAACGAAAGATACTACGCCGTCACCACCTAAAGAAGAAGGTATGTTACATTCACGAAACATAAATAAAGTAGTTATCAACTTTAATAATACTAGCTACTCTACCCTTCGGCTCCGCCTGTAGTTTTCCCGTTACCCTGCGTAATCGTTGCATTCCTGGAGGAAAAAGTTTCATAGAGGTTCGAAAAATTAACACTTTCAGGAAATTTACAAAAATAAAATAAACTAATAACTCTAAATCACTTTTTAACTCGACTGTACACAATAATCACTGAACTCAACTATAGCACTGTTTATTTGCTTCGGAAATAAACAGTGCCGTTTATAACTTCGATCGCAATCGTAGTTTAGCCAAAACAAGACTGACTCGCTCAGCCGATGCTTGCCGTATTTATACCCCGAGCCGCCGGACGTGCACGTCTCGCGCTCTCTGGATATTTCATTTGTCATCCAGCCACCGCTTCTAGAACGTTCTGGTACCATTTGGGGAAGTCCAGAACCTTCCACCACGTTCCAGTACCATCTAGTATCTGCTGGAACATTCTAGTTCGATCCCTCTAGAACCTTCCAGACACCTACTGTTTTTCTAAAAATCGACCGCCGTAACAATATGTTCATCTGGAGTAGTTAAGCTGTCGATCAGTGTTTTTTTTTACAATCGTTCATTAGTTCTAGAGATTACCTCCTACAAACATACATACCAATAAACAACTTTACCTCCTTATAATACCTATTAGTGTAGACAATATTGACCCTTTGAAATGGGTTGTCTTTAGTGAAACTTCGGTTTATGCTCAAATAAGATATAGCGTAAGGTTAAAATTTATTACATCGATGTAGTTGAATTAAATTAATTGCGATTATATTAAACGTTATGTTTATTTTCTACATAATTATCATAACCTTACTTTAGTTTTTTGTAGAAAGGATGTAAGCCATACCTAATATTTGTCTATATTTTCAAAGTAACACTATCTATTAAAGAACTTAACGCAATTCATCAACGAATAACTATAATTTATAAAAATAAAAATTCGTGGTTACGATTTCGGATCTTTTTTCTTTTTTGAGTCCTCGCCAGGTTCTGATATCTACCAAATCTTTGGATCTTTTCGCAATCATGCCAAATAAATTTGTTTATTTCCAGAGGAATATAAAAATATTCTTATTATGATGGTTATATAATTATAATTATCAACTTCTGACATAATATTTTCGAAATCCTTGATTCTAGCAACTGGCAATAACGCTCTCAAGTCACGGATCGACTGCACTCAACATTCTGCATCTCAAAGCAAATCACAAGTGCGCTCTTGAGAGTCGAGATTGATTTATTATTAAACACTTACTCAGCTGATTACGGCATCTCCATCGGCATCTCAATCACTTGAGTGTTACAAAGCGGTTATAACCGGTATTCCAGTACAAGTTACGTTGCTTTGGCGCACAGGATGATCAAGTGGATAAGATATGTTTATCAATTAGTTTAGCATCTTGAGATCGCTCTCAATAGCGCTCTCAGTATTGAGGTCGGTTTATTAATACGGCCCTTAGATTAGATTCTTACATGTTTCATTTGAGAGGTCAACATATAGGCCGGCCATTTATCTTATGCCGTATGTGAACCGTCGAAAGTGAAGTAGTAGCATAAAAGCAGTAACCCTAGCCAAGAAAAAAGTTTTTAAGAGAAGAATAGATAAAACAAACTCCAGTCAATCAATCAATCTTCTTTTTTCAGGCATAATCAATATGAACATACAGTCAGTAGTGCGCAACCGGACGATATCAGAGTCGCAAAACCTGGTCTACGCTGAACAAGAGACTGACGAGCTGATAGCCATGCTCCGCGAGACTGAGAGCTTGGACGAGCAGGGAGATATACTGCAGTACTTGGTCGACACGCATGGACTGGACTTTAACACTGGTATGTAACACTAAACGTAGGTTACAGGACATTGTGTACCCTGAACAGGGAACAGCCGAGCTGATAGCCTTGCTCCGCGAGACTGAGAGCTTGGACGTGCGAGAAGACATACTGCAGTATTTGGTCCGACCAACACAGACTAGACTTCAAACAGTAGCAATTGTCATTCAAGGTTCTTACAAAATTTACAATTTTAGATTATTCAAGTTATGTACGTACTATAGTCCAATGTTGCAATTGCAACTATTAAATTAAAGTAAAACATATAAGTAAATAGGAAACATCAAATTTATTTACTATTACTTTTGCGGGCGGTCAGATCGCATTGCGTCCGTCCGGTATCGCGGCTGAAAAGCAAAAACCCGACAAAACACGTGTTTTTTTTTTTTATTGAATAGACACACACACAGTACATTCAGCACAGTACAGTACAGATGTTTTGTATTATTATACTAATTTTTACTTCTTATTTTTGACATTATTCTGTACTGTATATCTATCTTTCCATCGTTAGGAATGCAAGAAAACGGAAAGAACGTGACCGTAAAGGACCTCCTAAAGGTCCTATACGAGAAGGCGTGCACCCAGAAGCTGTGGGGCCTGGTGCGCCACACCGCCGGCATGCTCGGCAAGCGGGTGGAAGATCTGGCCAAGGCCGTGACCGACTTGTTGGTGCGCCAGAAGCAGATCACGGTGGGCATGCCCCCTAACAACGAGCACACCATCACTGCGCCGCTCCCTGAGAATGAGCTCAGGCAGTTGATACATTTGGTGAGTGCTTTTAAACCTGACTTAATAAAAAAAACTGTCCTCGGGGCGTTGCATTCGTTTTCTACATAGCTACGTTCGGGTCTGGACAATTAAACGGTTAAAAACCACCATAAAACTCACCATATTTAGTTTAAACACAAAGTTAACCTACATTTTTTACATTTTCGAATAACAACCACTTTATAGTAGTACTGCATCGAGCGGAAAGTGACTTATTGCTGCATCGAGTGTTAGATTAAACGAGGGCTCTAAAAACACGAGTGCTGCAAGAAGTCACTTGAGCGAGTATCAGTAATCTGCTTTTCTTTCCACTACAAAGTAATATCACAATTGTTCACCTAAATGTAAGCAGTACAATTATCAGTTACATTGATTTTTAAATTCGCGCCAATCCTGTCGCGCTCATATTAAAATATACAATAAGAAACTAATAAATCATTTTCTGTATGTAGTCTCTGCTAAGTTTAAAAAATAAAAACAGAACTGGGATAAAACCGAAAATTAAAAATAATACTGTGCAGTAATGGATTTCAATACTTACATACAGTAGTCGCAGCGGAACTTTGTGTCTCGGAAGTTGTCTGCTAGTCGCTGCGCAAACTGCTATTTTTCAGGCGCAATCCCAATGTTGAAGGTGAAGACAGCATTGTATAACTGCCTCGCTCACTCGCTCAAGTTTTTCATATTTTCTATCTCGCTCTTACTTTATGCTGTTTTATCCTCACAGCTGCGCAATCGTTCACAGAGCCTAACTTCACTACAACAAAGTTTCGCTTTGACGACTAATGCACTGTTTTTATTAAAATAATATATTTAAAAAAACGGCACTGTTTTTATGATGAGCAGTAATGTGGTGCTGTCTGCATATGCTTTAGGTGGACAGTGGTGATATTACTGTGTAGTGGGAAGAATATTTTTTACTCACGAGCACTTACGAATAACATTATTTTTTTAAATTTTCCAAATTTTTTACACGCAGCAATTTCGTCGTCAAAAGCAAGAAAATGAAAACAAAAAGGTAAACAAAATATAATAACAATTTTAAGATTCGTTTTCAATAAGTACACAATACTGGTGCTAATTCTGTTGGCACTAACATGTCTAAATTTTAAGGCGCTCGTAAACAGACTGCATTTACTAGCTTCAATTGTATAGCCGTCGAGTTGCCGTCTAATATATCGTGCAGCCAATGCAAAACTTGCCGCAATATTGTAAAATTGCCTGGTGATATTGCGCCGATATCGAGCCGACTAGATTGCTACTGATTTAACCAGCTTTGACTAATATTATTGCAACATCGATGGACAATATTTATGGCTTCGTACACTACGTAAATCTCTTTACCTCGCTCGTCTGAATAAATATATTGTATCTATTGATTGGTATTGTTTTTTTTGTTGCATGTTTTAGTGTAAGTACCAACATCTATGGCACATTTTCAACAGTGACCTGTAATGTTCGGGCTGATGATGCAGAATAATATTTTTTCTTTGAACACTTAAACAAATACTTACCGAGAATCAATCAATTCCATGTCTAGGTTAGTTGTGGTTCCCCGACTATTCAAATATGGCCGGATCTTTTTCACTTGTAAGGTTTGTATAAATGATGATAAGAATAAGCTGGACTGAAAGAAAGACGAAAGAAGAAGTACTCTGTCTCGTCCAAGAAAATCGAAACTTAATGGCGACCATAGAAAGCTGAAGAGGAAAGATGTTTGGCCACCTTATACGACATGGCAACTTCATAAAAACCATCATAGAAGAGAAGAGCGGCAGAAGCAGACCTAGAAACAAATTGACAGAGCAAATAAAGGAGAAGATAAATGTCATGTCGTATAGGGAAGTCAAAGCTTTGGCCGAAAATAGGGAACGCTGGAAATTACTCCACCGACAAGAGCTGAGCTCTTAAATAAGAGGAAGAAGAAATTATGATATCACGATAACTACTGCAGCAACAACTTAACAGTGACATCAACAACTCTATGTCCGCCATTTTATCTCTGCTAGATCTAAAGCCTTAATTTGCTTCACCTCAATTGCTTGGCAGTACTGCTGGAATTTACTCTAAAATTTTATTATCGCTGTAAATATTGTTGCACAATTCTCAGCAAGATTTCCAGCAAGTTGCATTTTTTATCGCCCGTTTACGAGCACTTTAAGTTTAGCTCCGGTCGATTTATTTATAAACCTTTTAAAAACGAAAGGGATAGCAATAACTTTAGAGATGTCAAATACGGTTTTAGTTAAGTTTGTGTCAACAGAATTGGTAGCTTTTTCAAAGACCACCGCAGTAATCGAGAACTGTAAACAGGCGTATGGAGACGACGAGAGTACTGCTATGCTGACACAAGAGCTGCTAGTGTACCTAGCGATGTTCATACGTACGGAGCCGCAACTGTTCATGGAAATGTTGAGGTTGAGAGTGGGACTTATTATTCAGGTATGTATCAGAACCGACTGGACTGTTATCGTTTAATGTATTTATTCTAAACAAAAGCGCGGAAAGTTGAATAAATACTTATAGCCAAAAATCATTCCGAATTTTGCTTTTCGCATATATTTTTAAAAGGTTTTATTTAACATCACTTGTATGTATCTATGTATCTTTGTATGTATGTATTTCTGTGTGTCCTGGAATCTTGCAATTCAAATTTTGAGCACTTTACGATTAGCTATCCGGCTGAAACTTTCAGGGTAGCACAATAACAATAAATTAAAAAAAAAACTTTAAAAGGGAAAGGCAAAAAAAAGTGACATTCATTAAAAAAACCGCAAAAGTTTTTTTTTATAATTTGTTTTTTAAATTATACGTATTATTATTGCACTCGTATCGTATCGCTTCTACCGTAGTTTGTAACTGCCAAGCATAATTATATTGAAGATATTTTTGAATAACGAATTAGTCTAGTATCGACTAGTAAAAGATGGAGGTGATACTGTTAGTGTTGTGTGTCGTGATCGAGTTACTAATGAAAGTGTGAACAATGGTACTTGTGTCGCGCGAAATAAACGAGTGAGAAAGAAGGTAGAGCATTTTGTCTGCTTGTAAAAACTAATCCACCCGCAGTTACTTCATTCCATGATCAGTCAGTTATTCTATGATCATGGCGCATGCAACAGTGCTGAAATATCGGGAACTCAATACACATAGTATCCATGGTAAATATCCCGTTTCTAATGTTTATACTTCACTCGAAAACAGCTGGACGTATTTTGACGAGAATTTCGACGTTTAGTAGCTTTAGTTTAAAAAAATAATTATCTGTTTCATAGCTGCATAGTCGTACAACAAAGTTTGCTAAAAATTCACATTTAATGATTGCCTAAGCGGATATTCTGACAAGGAAAATCACTACGTTTCAATTCGAGCCCTTGCGGACGAAGTCACGGGCGTTTGTTTGTTCTATGGTAGTGCTGGTCTCTGGTGTCAAAGGTTGTCAGGCTGCCCTAAGGCCTCTGACATGGCTTAACGACTGCTATTGACTAATAACAGCCGGGACCAACAGATTAACGTGCCCTCCGAAGCACGGAGCAATGGAAAACCGCATATAACTTAGAAAAGTCATTGGTGCGGTGCCTAGAACCGAACCCGGTATTGTTGGATTCTAAGCTGCATTATTGAAACTTTAGGCTACCATCGCTCTTAAGGGGCGTAAACTGGTTATTATAATGTTTGCACACAATTTTACAGGTGATGGCCACGGAACTTTCCCGAACACTGTCATGCGACGGTGAAGAGGCGTCCGAGCACCTTCTCAATTTATCTCCCTTTGAGATGAAGAACCTCTTGTATCACATACTGAGTGGAAAGGAATTTGCCATCAATAGTGGTAAGTAAAAAAAAAACTACAATCTCAGTGAGACAGAATTTACCTTACATTATCTTAGAAGCTTTTACAGACAACGAAGCGAACGTGTGGCAAAGTGTTTGACGTGAATCGTCTTTAAAATCACTCCGATACATACATGGTACCATGACTATACAAGTGAACCATAACGATCTATTTCGTCTCGCTTTTATAATTCTGTAACTGTAAGCTCCATATATCAAACTTTGGTGTCATTTTTTAGCTCATTTAATCAGCTCGATGATTAATATTTATTTTTTGTCAAAAGACAGAGGGGGCAGGACTCGCAGAGCAAAATCAACAAAATTAATGTTTTTTTGTCATTAATTCGGTATAAATCGCGATTTAAATAGGGCAGCGTATTGATTCGGGCGTTGTAAAGATAGTAAGTGGCGTGGACGTTTCATGACAAACAAACGGCCGTGCGCTCCGACACAGCTCCACACGTTTTTGTAGGGTTTCTTACCCAAAGGGTCCAATTTTTTTGTCAAAAGACAGAGGGGGCAGGACTCGCAGAGCAAAATCAACAAAATTAATGTTTTTTTGTCATTAATTTATTACCCAAAGGGTCCAAGCGGAGCCCTATTACTGAGCCTACGCCGTACGTCTGTCCTTAATTTTGTCACGTCTTCGCTTCGGTGTTTGTTTGCAAAGATCTTATAAAAACATCGTTTTTTGAGGTCAATGTTGAATGAAATGTTGCGCGTATTGTAAAAGCATACCTTTTTTCGTTTTTTTTTATGCAGTTTTCATTCAACTTGGCACGTAGTATTGCGATGTTTGCTTGCAACATGACGCGCAACATCCTGTTGTAGCATTGTTCGCATATGACACAATTCATATTTCAGGATTTCGTATAGTTAATGATAATGTTTTCATTTCGTTGCGTACTTCACTTAAATTCAGATACAATGCCATTTAATAATGGTTTTTAATACTGGCTTTTATAGTATGACATGTTTTTATCTAAATATTTCTTTGCAGCGAATTCTCTATTCGGTATACAACAAAAAATGAAAGGCGAGTCGATATACACCCATTAATCCGTGCTTCTTTTCATTTCAATTAACATTATATTATGTATATGTTTAATTGTTTGTTTTCTGAAAAAAATACCCTTCTTTGAACATAGTACAGATTGTAAATTAGATTTATTCTTCAGACATTTTGGATTTGATAATATTATTTTAACAAACAACACTCACTGCTGTTTTCTTGTTTCTAAATCGAAATTGATCTATTTAAAACTAACAGATCTTTGTGACAATACCTATTTTATATTTTTTGTCTCATACTTAAAAATTGCATTATGTTTTCTTTACCAATATTTCACATCCAAAATGATTGGAGTATTATTTAATAAGTGAAACGATTTTGTTTTAACTGAAGCTTGCTTTGTGTATTGCCATTGCAAAATATATAATGTTTTTGGACATTTCCGTAGGCAATTTCTACCCCACAGTGGTTAACATCGATGTATCACATCGTTTGTATATGTTGATTCATGTCAACTACTAGAATAGGTATATTATTGTTACGCCGGTCGATTCTTAGAAAAACAATAGGTACCTGCATGTTCGAGAAACCACTGCTGGATGACGCAATACGCGAGCACCTACATCAGGTACCTTCTGGAACACACCAGTGGCGCGTAGGTACCTACAGAAGTTTCTAGAGCGCACGGTTGGTAGGTACATACTTCGACCAGTATAACATAAAGGTACATACGGGCGCGACGCGACGCGGTAACATCGTAGGCGCCACCGGCCTTAGGTACCTACGGGCGTGGCGCGACGCGGTAACATCAAAGGCGCCGCTGGCCTTTGGTACATACCGACTACTGCTAGTACATACGAGCACCTTCTAGAAAGAACTCGATCCGTGCGTCGCGGTATAAATAGGGCGCGCATCAGCTGCCTGAACAGTCTTGACTTGGCATTCGGAACGAAACGATGAAAGTGATTCGAAGCGAGTATTCAATGATAATTGATTAGTGTGTACAGTCGAGTTATACAGTGTTTGAGTGTTAATTGTCGGTTAAATTTCTTTTTGTGATTTTTAGAATAAAGGTGTTAATTATTAGTTAAATTAGCAATATTATCCGAACCCCAGCTCGTAAAATTATATTTGACAGAATGGTTATACAGTACCGAACAGTACTCAAACTTATCGTTATTCAAGTGGCCCAATCAGCTCCAATGGAGCGTTGTTTAGTATTAGAAAATATTTTTATAATATCACTGCATATTTCTCCGTACCCTAGACAGGCTCTTGACGAACGTCGCAATGAGAGCATTTGATTATCGTCCATAGACAACTGCTTATTACTTCGTACACTCTAATATTATAAATGCGAAAGTAATGTTATTTGCTTAGAGCGTGCTGTCTGTTTGTCAAATTTCCAATATAAAAATAGTGTAAATAGTACACATAGGAAATGAATGGTAAGGACTCTTATATTTTCCCGGGCAAGGCCCCCCGGCTTGCTTTCACCCCGCGCGCTATGTTATCCCGGCAAATGTGGTTATGGTATTGCAGTTTGTAACTAATTCCATGTTATTTTTTCCCACGAATGTCGTGTTGTCTACTGGATAATCGCCTTATGTGGTGTCTGCATTAACATTCCCTTAGATGTAAAATAAATTAATAGTTAAATATATTTTTACTAATAAATATGTTGTAGGACGCGGAAACTTCTCTATAGTGAGCAACAAATCGAACCGCTACGGGAAGAAGTCTCAGATCGTTCTGGAGGGGCAATCTCTACAAGGAACTAGTGAAGATCGTAAGTTATTACACTTGCATGGCCGCTAAAACTGAAAATATACTTAGAAACACGATATTTACCATATGGATACTATAAAGGCGCGAGCGAAGCGAGCGCTAAAATTTCTAGCAATATTATGTGTTAAAATAAGATTGTAATATTTTATTTGGGTCAATATTTGAAAGTTTGAACGGGCAATCAGAATAGAGCAAAAGGCGCGAGCGTAGCGAGCGCGAAATATTTTATCATATTCTAGCAGTTTATTTTAGAATTTAAGGACTATGATTAATCTTCTGAGTATATGAGAACAGATTATATGACTACAAAGGCGCGAGCGAAGAGAGCGTGAAAATCTTAAAGCAGATTATATTAGAAATGTACATGAAAGGTAGACATTAATGGTCTCCTTAGCGAGTGAAATCGGAAATATACCAGATGCGAGTGTAGCGTAGGATCCGTAGGTCTCCTGGTTATGTAAAAAAAGGAAAATTATTACAAATATGTGAGCGAACCCAGGGCGTTTTTTTTTATTCTAGCATTTTACTCGTAACCTGTGGACGAATGCGTTATCATTGTTTGTGACCCTCACGCAAGGGTGTTGCACCGCCCTATTTTATTTTTTCATCAATAAAATTACATGTTTATTTTTTTCTAAAATAGAGGTTTCGTAAAAACATACCCTATTATATAATTATGTAAAAAGGGATTATCATTGTCTATGTATAATCAAGCTCACAGAGCAACATTTTGTATTAAAATTATAACAGACTATTTAAATAAATATGTAAACGTTATCATTTTTTGAAATGAGGTTTAAATGCAGTGTATGCATGTTGTTTACAGCATACAATTGTGATAAGCAAAGTAAAGTCTAAGTTCACTCGTTCTCACCCTTGAAGAAAATCTACAGCCATTCATAGGTTGTCTAGAGGACGCATTTGATGTTGCACATGTGTTTACTCACTGGCGGCATTGTAATGTGTCATTTACATAACGTTGTGTCAAGCGATGGTGACAGAGCTGTAAAAAGTGCGCTTTGCAACCCAATGACACCAGGTTCGTTCCTCGGCCCCGTACCAATATGTGTTTCTCTAGATGGCGCTTTGTTGTTGTTTGTCGTATGAGGTAGTGCTGGCCTCTGGTGTCAGAGTGTGTCAAGCCGCCCGAGGGCCTCTGACATGGCTTAACGACTGCTATTAATCAATAACAGCTGGGACCGACAGCTTAACGTGCTCTCCGAAGCAAAGAGCGCTAATGTAAATATTAGTATTATTAATTATTTTGGGCCTTAAATTATGATCAGGTTGGATTTAAAACTGTATTGGTGGCCATGTATTGGTTATATTTCCTCTAAAGTTTCAATTGTAAACCTAATATTTTAACCGTATTCGTTCGTTATAAATTTGGGTTCAGATCTTGAATCAAGATTGGAACCTAAACTTTTAGGGAACGAATACGGTTAATATATTAGTTTGACAATTAAAACTATAGATCAAACATCAACATTATACAGTGTTTTGACAGCGAATAAAGTTTAAATAAAACTTGTATGAAATTTAAGGCCAAAAAAATAAAATGCAAATATTGTCATAAGCGCCATCTATTGAAACTCATGTCATTATGTACGGTTTTGTCATCGCTTTTTTCAGCCGTCGGTCCTGGCTGCTGGCAATAACTGATTGTAGTCGTTAAACCTTCTCAGAGGCTCCTGGGCGCTCTGACAAACTCTGACACCCGAATTCGGCACTACCGCATGCGACGATTCGATTTTGAAGTTTATCTCAATTATAATTTTCAAAAAATATTTAATGTGCCTACAGATTTAGATTTACATTATTTTATTATTGTATAGAAGAGCTCTGGAAATGATAATAAAAAAGCAATTTACTTACATACCAAATAGCTACTTATTATTATACTTACTAATATACTTACCACTGAGGTTGTTAAGACAAAATTCGAATTTAATTCCATCTGTGTCGAAAGTCATGGGTTAATTGATGTTCCAGCGCCTACCGCCGAGCCAGACCGGCAAGGGCAGTGGTTGCGCAGGCGCCGCCTCGACGGAGCTCTTAACCGCGTCCCGAGGGACTTCTACCCTAGAGTTTGGGGAGTTTTAGAGAAGGTATGTACAGTGAAAATGAAATGTATTGTCACAGATTCTAACAAAGTTGATGAAAGTTGGAATAACAGTGTAACTACACCGTTTAGGGATGTGCAATATTTAGATTATAGCATGCATTCGTATTTAAGATTCATTTATCAACAATTAATTTAACATTTTTATCACTTTTTGAAAACAAAAATAAACATAATTTTGACAAAAACTTAATGTTGTCTGTTGTACCTATAAAATAGTACAGTGACATACTAATGCACAGCCTAAACTGATTAACCTAGAGATGTGAAATTCGGAGGAAATATTTCTTGAGTACCCTAGAGGAGTGCTATAAGGAGTATTTTTTTTAAAACCACCCTATGGGTGAACGGAGCTGGCAAGGATTGCACGCGCGAATACCGCGGAATAGCAGCTGGTTTTTGTAACGCCGGCTGCCGGGAGCTGTTACAACGACTATTAGTTACTATATGATGTAACAAGCACAAATTAAAAATGTATATAACGTTCGCTCACTTGTGTCATAAACTTTGAGCGGTCCTAAACTTTGGCGCAATAGCATTAGATTACAAGGTTTCGCTTTAGCTCAGCGGGCGTTACTCCTTTTATATTACCGTCAGCTGATCTAGGCAAACGTGAAGTTAGCCGTTATCAGCGCAGAAACGTTGAACTAAATTGTCTACTGCGCAGCCAAACAGCTAACTTCACGTTTGCCTAGATCGGCTATCGGTACTGTACCATAGTCTTGGTAACATAATTGCATTCTCTTTCAGTGCCAAGGCCTAGTCATCCAAGGGAAGGTGCTACAACCGAATCTGACCCAAGAGATGACGTCCGGAGAGTTGAAATTCGCGCTCGCAGTGGAAACTGTGTTAAATTCGATCCCTCAGCCTGAGTACCGCCAGTTGGTGGTCGAGGCGCTGATGGTGTTGACTCTGGTGGTCGAGTACAAGGCCGTGGCGCACCTTGGAGGGACGATACACGTGGAGCAGCTGGTGCATAGAGCTAATCAGATCTTTTTAGAGGATCAAGTGAGTAAAATAATACCTAAACAAACATAATACTTAAATATTTTAACGTACTTAAAAAAAACAAGAGGTTCTCAATTCGTTTTTTTCGTCAGCAGGCCTAGCACGGGGGTGCACATTTTTTCCCTGGGGAAACCACAAATATCGGTGGATATACAGTGGGAGTAGCGTTCTCTATGGTTCAGTACCATTGAATGTTACGTTTTATTCTTCAATATTTTGACAAATCCAACAAATTTTCAAGAATCATTCGTTCATTTGATGTTAATTTCTGTGGTTTATAGATTATATTTCCAAAATTGTTCGTCAATTTGTTCGCACCATTGACGTAGGAAATGTCTATATGGTGCGTACAGTCAGTGACACGTAGATTACGTGTACAATACAAACTTAAAAAACGCTACGCTAGATGCCAGATACGTGAGCAAAGTTTGAGAATAAATTTTGTGTGCGCTAATTCTGACGCCCGCATTAAGTGTAATTTAATGAAAAATTGTCGAAGAAAGGAAGTAGGTATTACACGAAAAAAAACCCTAAAAAAACTACTCATAGAAGGAAATCGTAAAATATTAAGATTTATCGTTTGTTGTCCGGGAATTCAACGAGTCACGGGCATCTCGGATATACCGTCCACGTCAGAGTTTTTTTTTACCATTGTTTGCGTTCATCAAAATATAATTATAAAATGCTCGCGACACCTAGGAGGATACATTACTATGGAGCGCGTTTACTCGGGTGCGAACAGTAGACATAGGTCAGATCATCGTCGCTATTAACCGGCAAGCGCGAACAGTCCTCGATCTGCGTTCGAGCGGAGTGTGTCAGTTTGAAATATTTTAAACGGATTTAATATTAAGTTATAGCGGGGGTGAGGATCGCGTGAGACGTGCGCTTGCGTGTCGCGTCTCACTACCCCGCCCGCCGCTTCGCCCGTGGCGCATCATGGCGAGTAGTGATGAGCGCGCTGTCTAAATTATGTCGTGGCATTCTTACGTTCAAGCGAGGTCAAAGTTAGAAATTATTATGATGCTCTAAAAAAGTGACTTATACGTAGGGATAATATAACGAATATATTATTATCTTGAGATTAATATTTCAAACATCCTCACACATCTGCTCTCTATACCCATCTTTTTAAACAAGAACCGTGCAATAACCACCTAGTATATCTGTATATGTAGAGATACAGGTTTATCTAATTCAAATTCAATTTTCAACCAACTAGGCTCAATACAAAAATACAATAAATTCATCAAAAATAAAAAGAAACACGCAAAAAATAAAAAAATTAAGTGGATTGAAAAATATATATAATAATAATGGAAAAAATAATAATAATTATACTTACTTAGAACAATAAGTTGAATTTAGTCAGGTGCACCATATCACAGTGGTACACGTACTGACAGTCAAAACGTTCCGCAAATGAAATACGGAAAATACGTTGCGTGCTGACGTTCGTAGTGCTCGTCGCGGCTTGTCGGCATAACACTCCCAGGTGAAGGACTTCAAAATAGTCTGAAACTGGTCGGAGTATTTCCGATCTTCTTTTTCGTGAGTTTTTAGCCGTTTTATTTATATTTAGTTTCATATATCATCTATGTCTAATAACTAAAGTTTTAATATAATTCTACAACACATTTCATGAAAATATACGTTTAATTTTATTTTACTTCATGTGTAGTTTTATAATTTACTACATGCGCGCGGCTTTGACCGCCCATTCATTTTTATGTGATATACCTACCTAGACGTGCTCGTGGCTTTGCCCGCGTGGTAATTTATCTGGGTAAAATGTAACTTATGTGTTATTCTAGGACCAAAAGTACCTATATAATAGTACTTTATGATAAAAGTGTGCAGTGTTGGTCATTACACTCGAAGCAGTATTATTCGCGCGAGACGCAAGTGAGCGCGATATGGGAGCTGAGTGTGTAATGATCAATTCATACGCGTTTATTACGACGATTTTCAACACACTTGCGAGGAAAAATACAATATTGTATTGTTATTAACTTTTAATTAGTTAAAGTCCAATTTCTCTAAATGATACCGATCAGCTTTTTTTTGGCATTACTCGCTAGATTTTGGTGGCAACAGGCTATCACTCTCGTTTCGTGTCTCGATTAGTATTTCCGGCGGGGTCAAATCTACGTATTCTTCCCGTGAAAGTTGTATTTTTTTATAATAATTAACCACACAACGAAAACGTTAACAATTGTGTACTGCAAATGGCGCACTGTTTCTTTTTTCCCGCGCGCCGTAGCTATGCGCACGCAGGTGTAAATAAAGGCACTGGCAAAACCGCTAAACAGCCTACTCGTACAATAACAATATAATAAACACAAAATAATGTTTTGAATACGCAAGTTAAGGTTAATATGTAGTGAAAAATATATATAATTTGATGAAATTATGATCATTTTGATCATTTATTTATCATAATGTAACCTAAAATCGTTGATTTATTCCCAAAAATATTCATTATTTGTAGTCATAAAAACTAAAAGCGGAAATAAAAAAAAATGTAAAATAAAAAAACACTAGTGTGGTAATGTAAAGTAAAGTAAAAATCACGAGTGTGTAATAAGATGAATTATGATCCTAAATGCGTTGCCATAACAGTCACTTTACGAGCAAGTGCGTTGAAAAGTCATTAAACTAAATTTCTTCAAAGTTCGTTCAGACGTCAAATGGTTCTTTATCGAATGCTTGGCTTCTACTCATCGAATTGACATATCAAGTACACTCTTTAAGTCAAACTCTATGCTATGCAATAATGAAAACCGCATCGAAATCGGTCCATTTGTTTTTATGAGATGTACAAATAAACACAAAGACACGATTTAAAAAATAATTGTATTCCTAATCTGTAGCTTATTTTAAGTACGTACCCTAGACATTTTTTTTTATTATCTTCATTTTAAAGACTTGGTTGGTACTGACTGCTTTATTACAAGTATAGATGTACCTACCTAGATAAATATATGTCTATAAATTA
Source organism: Alsophila aescularia (assembly GCA_946251855.1). Lineage (NCBI taxonomy): Eukaryota > Metazoa > Arthropoda > Insecta > Lepidoptera > Geometridae > Alsophila > Alsophila aescularia. The sequence continues at coordinate 13,842,887 of OX276378.1, forward strand.
TAAGAAAGTATTATGTTTTTAGGTAAATAGTTACTTTACGAGTATTGTGTGTATGTGGATTATTCAATTCATGGAAAGACAAAATTTAAGTCACAATCCACTATCGTAGACCCCCATTCATATCTCATGGACCTCAATTATTTTTTCTCTTACGTTATCCCTTTACAGGTTGTAGTCCCCAGGGAGTCCATATAGACCAACTTTGGGTATCACTTATCTAGATGTAGGAGAGCGTGCACGTCTTATTAATGTCAAGTGAAATGTGATCATCTGAGCACTTCAAGTTTTCTGCTCAAAATATCTTATGCAACAGTATGGCAACTTTTTATACATATCATATTTTTTACTAACCAAATTTGCTGACCCTATATTTACCTAGTTCGTTGAAAAAAAGCTTAAAATATTTTATTTAACCTTTGATAATACAAAATACGATTACCTATCGATTACAATAGTTCAATTAAATCGTTTTTTTTTTCGATTAATGTTAATTGTATAAAGAGGCAAGTCCCTAGCGTCCCGGTCTCTTAATTGCCTCCAATCTGACCCAAAAATAGCAGTCTGCGCAGTGACTTGCAGACAACTTCCGAACCATACTTTCGCTACGCCTACTAATAGGAGTAGCGGCACATAATGTCTATGACAAACGTCAATAGATACATTTTCTCCTTTGATTTTATCCCTTTCCTCGATTGCCGTGCTTTGTAAGATAGAGAATTATTTCCACTGAGAAGGGGATAAAAACGGGGGAAAGATAATTTGTCCACCCCCCATGGCCATAGGCCTGCTGGGATTTCTATATAGACAAGAATTGTTTAGACTTTCGGCGGAAAACGAAATCAAGACTTTTTTTTCTCATACTTTTGTTTTTTTGATTGGTAATGTGTAATATTGATGGAATATTAACCAATAAGTGTTCTTTAACGTGCACGAGTGTAGGCAAAGTATAAAAAAGCGGAAAAACATGGCGTTTCTTGTTCTCTCCGGAACTTCATAGGAAGTTTCAGTAAAGCTCCACCAGTTTACTGACTTGTGACTTGACTAGACTTTTGACTACCTGACTGACTGGGACTCGACATTTTGACTATTAGTTGAAAAAAAAAAACAACTTAGTTTTCATAATGGCTTGTGCACATTTTTTTCATTGTCGCGTGCATAGATTGGAAGACAAAAGCATACAACTTGTGATAGCTCTTTACTTGACACTGGCACTATTAGTGCGGAGCCACATAGTAATAAAAAAAAATGCTTTTATTGAGTTTCAACTAGCTTATTTGTATAACAGATGCGCTGCAACGGCGACGCGACCCTCTGCTGCGCTAAAGCCGAGCGCTACGGCGACGCGCTCGTGTGCGGCGGCGCCGCTGGCGTCTGCCAGCACTTGTACGACAGCGCGCCCAGCGGTAGCTTCGGGACCATGACGTACCTGGCGCGCGCCGTCGCCGGCATGCTCGCCACCAACGGCTCCACGGACAATATAGAGTGCACTATCACTTAGGATGCCTATTGACTAGAAACATAGAATGTCCAGTTGAACTCACTTTAGTAAAACATAAATGGAAAAAAACTACGACGCCCCTGGTGGTAACTCACAGAACTATCACGTACCTGGCGTGCGCCGATGCGGGCATGCTCGCTATTAACGGCTCTACGGATAACATAGAGTTCACTATCACTTAGGATGCCTATTAGAAACATAGAATATCGGCTTGAACTCCCTTTATTAAAATAGAGGATGCCTATTGACTAGAAACCTAGGATGTCCACTTGAACTCCCTTTAGTAATACAGATATGAAAAAAAAATACAACGCCCCTGGCGGTAAATCACAGAACTATCACGTATTAGGCGCGCGCCGTCGCGGGCATGCTCGCTATTAACGACACTACGGATAACGTAGAGTTCACTATCACTTAGGATGCCTATTGACTAGAAACATAGAATATCCGCTTGAACTCCCATTAATAAAACAGAGGATACATATTGACTAGAAATCTAGGATGTCCACTAGAACTCCCTTTAGTAATACAGATATGAAAAAAAAAATACAACGCCCCTGGCGGTAAATCACAGAACTATCACGTATTAGGCGCGCGCCGTCGCGGGCATGCTCGCTATTAACGACACTACGGATAACGTAGAGTTCACTATCACTTAGGATGCCTATTGACTAGAAACATAGAATATCCGCTTGAACTCCCATTAATAAAACAGAGGATGCATATTGACTAGAAATCTAGGATGTCCACTAGAACTCCCTTTAGTAATACAGGTATGAAAAAAATACTACAACGCCCCTGGCGGTAACTCTACAGAACTATCACTAATATAGTGTGCACTATCACATAAATGCCTATTGACACTAGAAACACAGGAACACTTTCTCCACTTTTATCACACCGCACCTCAAGCCAGCCCACACGGCGATCTCGAAGTGTCTAATATTTTAGGAATTTCTAGAGAATGTATTAAATAAGGCACTAATTTTAAATACTGAAAGGAGCAAATTAAAATTTTAAAACAAATTTATTCACCCCTAGAGGAGTTCCTGAAAGCACAAACTAGTGAGGCTTTCCTATTTTGTGATCTTATGTGTGATATTTCAGTTGCAGTTTTACCTAAACTTTTAGTTGTGTTGGAGTTATATATAATTTAATAAAATTAAATTCAATAACTGAACAAATTAATCTCAAAATTTATCTAATGTAGGTATTATGTCATTTTATTTTATTTGCAACATTAACAAAAATCAATATGTATCAAGTGTTTTGTTAAGTATTCATCAAAAATAGTATTTTCTAATTTTGTGCCACAAATTATATTTTATGACAAATTTTATATTGAAATGACTTTGTTATGTACATGAAATAAAGAGAATTTTCAATATAAATCTTTTCTTTGGCCTATCTTTGGAACTACAGAGTACTTATAAGTAGATGAGAAGACAATCATATTCAGGAATCACAAAATTCAAATGATAGTCACGTTATGTCCCCAACCTGCAGAGGCATTGTGGATCTTGCCCCAGCCAGGCCGCGTTCAAGTATTATGTAACGAATGTGGGGGGAGGGGGGGGGGGTCTTGTAAAACGTTACGATACATTACAGGGGTGGGGGGTGGTTTGAATTACGCGTTATGTGACATTGTTTTTTTCCCCTCCAAATCTCTTGCTTTTAAAAACGAGACGTTTCAAATGTTAAAGTCGCCACAGGCCACGCATGTTTGGTGAGTCCCTACAATACCCATGAAAAAGCGTGTGAACTGCTTGTCGCTGGCCACCTTTGGCTGAGGCTGGTGGCTCATTTGCGCCGAGCGTAAGATTGATGTACATCATTATCTTTTAGCTCCAATATCACAGAAACGCAGCACTTGATACTTTTTTTCGTATTGAAGTATTCTATCAATATACCAGTTGCGAAGATTCAGTATTATTTCAAAATCTATGCAGCAAACACAAAAAAGCCTTCTAGCCTTTTTGTTTGCTGGTTCTCACGGGCTTCTGTCAAGGCCTTGATTTTTGTTCTGTGGTCAAGCCAGACCCAGCAGAAGAGTCATATTGGCTGATGATAGTTTACTTTGATATACTCTTTGATATTTTTATAGGAAAACTAGGCACTAGCAATCAAACGAAAAATCTTAGGCTTATCTCATCTACTTCAAAATATTGAAATTTTTCTAAAACAACATGTTTATAACACAATTGGATATTCTACAAATTTTCACCTAAGCTTCATCTTTTTTTCCAAACGGATTCATTTTCGACAGCCATGATGTGGTCGATCTGAAACAGAATAAACTTGTGCTAGTTTTTGTTGACAATTTGGCAACAATTCAATTCCCAACAGATTTGCAATGTCAAGGTGCATCTAAATCGCAAGTTATATAAATAAAACAATGTTGTTACAATTTCAATACATAAGGCCAAGGTGCTTCAAATTTAATAGCCCATAAATCATAATAGCCCTACGAAAGATATTATGCAAATATCTAATTTATTTGACTGACCAAAGCAAGGACATATCAACTTGGACAAATTGATTCATTTTAAGCATTCTTTGCTTTTTAGTTAATGACGATTTGTAAAAGTATACAATTTAATTTATAAATCTATCACAAATATTATCATCTGGAAGAGAAAAGTTCAAAAGATACAGTAGTTGCAACAAATCTTTGTGGCTAGAAAGTTAGGCTCTGTGAATGATTGCACAGCTGGGACAATAAAACAGCATAAAGTAAGAGCTAGATAGATGAAGCGAAAAAGTAAGCAATTGAGCGAGGCGGTTCTTTGTACAATGCTCAGTTGTGAGGATGAAGCAGCATAAAGTAAGCGAGATAGACGGTGCGAAAAACGTAAGCGAGTGAACGAGGCAGTAATATAATGCTGTCTTCACATTCAACATTGGAATTGCGCTTGAAAAATAGCAGCTTACGCAGCAACTTGCAGACAACTTACGAGCCACCAAGATTCATTGTGACTACTGTAAGTAGATGTACTTATTTCACAAAGTGATATCTCTGAGTGAAAATTTGTTCTATAGTTTATGGGCTTACTTATTTGATAGTATTGTATTGTGTAGTATGGGAAATTCAGTATTCCAAGGAGTACATTAGTATTACATACGAAATCTCATCAGATGAACTTTTGGCTCCTTCGATTCCTGCCTCTTTTAATTTTTCAACTAGATTCTTTCTGTAGATATTTTTTAAAGGGACTGGTCTGTTGGCAGCCTCCTTCTGTTTTGCAACCTTGCACAATGCCTCGTACCATGTCAAGCCATACCATTCAACCTCTTCAGGAGTGTACTAAAAATAACAAAAACTTATCACACCTGTGCAGCTAAAACATTTAAAAAAAATATGACAACATCAATAATCAGAAAAAATATACTGGATTTAGGGTTTGTTTTATTCAAAGCAGCCCGAAAAATACGAGCACATAAAATTTGTGACATCTAAAACACCAAGATGTGTAAAATGCACTGATCTCTATGGATTTGCTATACTGTACTTTCGTTTGTGCTGATTCAAAGCGCCCTACCATGGGACTAAAATTGACATTGTTTCATATCCTGATGTTAGTCACAGAATAAATAATCGTCCTCCCATGCCCTTATTGCCTATGAGTGTCTTTATGGAAATGTGATAGATTATATACCCTGTGTAAAACCACTGTAAAAGATGAGCTCTGCTAAAATGCATGGTGGGAAAATTAGGGGATATAAAAATTATATTCTGGATCCATCTTGTTTATAGATAAATACTTTTGTGTCTATTTCTCGGACTACAAAAAGTATGATGTTTTAGCGCTGATCTCTATGGATAGGCTCTGCCGTACTTTCATTTGTGCCGATTCAAAGCGCCCCACCTATATAGAGTCCATGTCACTAAAATGTACAAATACATTCTGTGGACCCTCACTACTGCCAAACTACTGCTATCAGTGCCAAAATGGCAGTAATCAAATGCTCTCATTGCGTTGTTCGTCAAGAGCATGGCTAGAGTATGGAGTAATATGCTGTAGTCTATGGTAAAATGACACAATCTGCATTTCAAAAGTGCTAAAATAGACATAGCTGCAGCAATATTTCAGAAGGGTTAAATTGTTACCTACCTATTCAACATTCTCATGCCAGTATTTGATCAACGCATAATAATTCTATTGGCATATGTTTGGCCAACTTTTCATAATATTTAATGTGCCCAATTATTTAGGTACATATATATATGATGAATGTAATTGAACTTATTACTGAGCAAATGAGGTTTTTAATAGACTGTTATTGTATTGTATTGTTGTAGCATTATATTTTCTAGATTTGGTACTTTTGATAGTAACAAATAAATATAGATGTAGTATGTATATGCAAATGCAGACACTTTTTCAGGATGATTTGGTTCCTGATTCCTTATCTGGAGAAATTGGACGGGTGGTTAGTGACCCTGATTGCAAAGTCAATTAACGGTTGCTGGTTTGAATCCCACAACTCAATCACTTGTGAGATGAGCATGTTTGTTTCCGAATCATGGATATAGTATTCATATCTTTGTGTTTATCTGTTGTCTAGTACCCATAGTACCGAGAGTCCTAGTTTGGGGCTAGGTAATTGATGTGAATTGTCCCAAATATATATTTAATTAATTAGGAGTAAACAATTTGGGATTAAATTATGAAGATGTATGTATATTTCAGTGTCTAACAGCACCAAGATCTGCTATAACAGTTGATTGTATTACAAAAACATTAATAAAGTTATTGATCCAAGTGAATAATAGTTAGTGAATGTACCAATCATAGTTATTGAATGGCTAAAAGTTCTTTAAAATTTAACATAATAAAAAAAGAAAAAAAGTATTTGGTTCTTGATCCCAATCTAGTAGATTTCTGATTGAAAGATAACAAAAAAGAATTTTTTTTTTTTTTTTTTTTGCATATATATATATATATATGTATATATATGAGTTCTTTTGTTTCACTTACTGAGGACAGATATGTTTTGTACTCTTCATAAATTTCCTGCTGCCTTTGCGGGTCATGTGAATATCTGGGACATCCATTCACAAGTTCACTCAGTATTTGTTTCTTAAGTTTTAGTGCTAGCATGGATATAAGGTCACACGCCGGAGTCTTGAGCAAGTAGTGGTCAAATCCATAATGGTCATTGATTAGCTTAATAGTTCGGTCAGTAACAGTTACAGATAGGTGGGTGTTCAGAACCTCCGATTTTACAACTGTTCTCTTCAGAACTGGTACCCAGTAATGAGGAACCCTGCGGTTATATGGACTACGTTTTTGGAAACCTGTCAACAAACCAAATGTTAGTTTATAATAACAAAGGATTAAATAAAGTCTATAACCAGTAGATCATCAGGTGGCGATATATCTAACATTGCGTAGTACTGAGCGCATACATGCACATGCGCGCGTGGTAAGCAACTGGTTAATAAATAGGGCTTTGAGTATACTCAGAATAAGATAAGTAAACAAAGTAATGAAGAATAAATAATAAATTACATAATGATACACAGCTGTGAGTAAAGACATTATTATATACAAACCTTTAACCACAGCTTCTCCACCCCATATGCCTTCCCTCATTTCCTGGGGGAACTTAAGAGGGATGGCTACATTCTGTATGGGCAGGGTCTCGCCAGTGAGCTCATCTCGCTTCCACTTCCCCTCCTGCGGGACGAAATGAACTGCAGCTGGCTTTAACACCTTCCATTCACGCCAAAATTTCTTGTACGCGGCAGGCAACTCCGAGGCTATGCCTATCTCAAACCTACCCTTTTTTTTATATGTTCTCGACAATTGACGCGCAGTAACCTGAAAAATATGCAAGGTAAAATCGTACCAAAGGTATTGGCTACGTGACACACTCAATTCTGATGTTATAACAATGTGAATCATACTTTGCTAGAGGAATACCTGAATACGAGACGATGCCATTGAAGGATTTGATGTGAAGCATAAAATACAGGATTTGTATTGATGTTGAAATTTATTCAGAAGATTTCAGATTGACTGAAGCAGTGCCAAAAAAGAATTAGCACTTGGCTTGATTGATTGTGTTGTCATTGTCAGTTGTGGATTGACTTGACATTGACATATAATTACAGATAATATCAGAATTGGAATAAAGGCAGGAAAAAAAGTCAAGACGGTTGGTTTGGTTTGTTTATTTTTTCTCAAACTTGTTTCTTGGTTGTGTCACAGAATAAATAATAGTACAAATACAGAAGGATAACTGAGTAAAGTCATTTAAATAAATAGCGACTCTCGCTACAACGCTATAAAGTGCAATTTAACTCGCACAGCGCTGCGATCTTTCAATTATATTTACCTAGAAGGCGCTCGCCCATCGCGTGCAGGCTAGAATGCGCCGTATCACAACGCGCGAGAACTTCCATTGCTCTAACCGTTTCAGAATCACTCTGTCCCTTTTTCGCTCGGTAGGGTTGTATTAAGATATGACTAGACTAGATATTGTAACAGAATAAATAAGTAATAACGTATTATGTTATTACTTATTATTATAAATTAAAATAGTTCTATTACATACAATGACATTCTTATCAGAATAGACCTACTACCTCATTTTTACTACCAACCTATCCCGTTTTCAGAACGCCGATAAGTTTAGTGAGATACCTACCTACGTATAAGTGTCGTTGGTTGATTATGATTATATCCTATAGGTATTGCACTTTGATGAATAAAGGTGTCTGAATTCCTTGCTATGTAATGAGTGAAAGTCGTAATTTCTATCACTATTCAAACAGCCGAATGCTATGCAATACCTTCTAGGTTACTTCTTGGTACTCATAATTAAAACACGCATATAATTTGTCAATAACTTTACGTAAGTAGGTACTTTATCGCTAAATACAAGGCGCGCGACTCATCGAGCGCACGCTTGACACTCGACTGAACGGACCCGAATATTGTGCCCTCGAATTTATTTGTACTTGTTGCGGAGTGCGACCGCCCTGGTTGTGTCTACGTGGAATACTTAATAACCATTAGGTGTTTGTTAAAGTTGCAGGGAGGTCGGTACCTCTATGCACTGCAGCCCGATTCCATAACTTGGCTTCAATCGGATTATCACTTTTTTCATAGCAAATTTGACTCTATCGCAAGGCATTAGTGGCTGCGATACTGAGAATTCGATTGAAGCCAAGTTATGGAATCGGGCTGCTGGCTGAATACAAAAATAGTGAGATGTCAGATGTATACGGTTTAAGATTCTTTATTTCTCTAAATAACATAGTTCACGTAGAAGAGAAATTACAAACTTAATCTAATAGTTAGGTTTATTTGCCTTTAAGCATGCAGGCGTAGGTAATAATATGTTATTACAATTTTACAACATACTTAATCTAATTATGTTTAATAAGTGTAAACAATAACATTCTGTTTATAGGTACTTAATCATCAGCTTCAGTGTACAAGTTGACTTTACTTAACAAAAAACACAAATGATAATGACGATTACATATAATTTGGAATAAACACTGAGCTGCGAGTGAGTATAATGCAGGTCAGTGCGAATAAAGGAGGTAGCTAAATAAAATATTCGCACAAACTGGCCAAGTATGAGTGTGGAGGTTACAGATATGAAAATTGGTTGCTTAATATGTGTACCTTTAATAGTTTTTTAAAGGAATTAAGAGATATAGCTTCTTTTATTGTTTTTGGCAATTTATTAAATAGTTGTGCTCCTTCGTATAGAATTGTCTTTTTTCCGTATTTTGATCTGTGATAAGGTAGGTATAAGTTATGCGCATTTCTAGTATTCAATTTTTTTATTTCAATTTTTTTGTTAAATGAAATTTCTGAGTGTATAATATCTTTATTTAATATCTTTGTAATTAATAAACATGTTTTCGAAATATATATCTGTCTAATGTTTAAAAGGTGTGTTTCTTTGTATATTTTAGCTGTTGATTCTAAGAAGTCATAGTGAAAAAGAATTTTAATGATTTTATTCTGTGCAACCTGAATCATTTTTAAGTTGGTTTTAGCGGCACATCCCCATACTTCTATTAAATCGTCTAGGTGAGGCTTAACAAGTGAATTGTATATCAGATATTATACTTTCCGCGGCAGGCAACCTACAAAACTTCTCAATAGTCCCATCAGACTTCGCAATTTTGATGTTATGTGCTCTAAATGTGGTTTCCATGTCAAACCGGCGTCCAAAATTAGTCCTAAATATTTTTCACTGGTTGACTTAAGCAAAATTTGACCGTCAATGCTGAGAGGTGTGTGATCTCCTATTTTTTTCTGGGGTGGAGTAAAAATTACGTAACTTGTTTTAGAAATGTTTATTTATAGTGAGCAAGTTGGCTTTAAACCATATATTTAATTTATCTAGGTCTGATTGCGCATCTCTGATTATTTCCTCTATAGATTTCCCAAAGTAAAATAGGCAAGTATCGTCTGCGTAAAGTGTGAGGTGCCCATTTAGTCCAATGTTACTAATACTGTTAATGTAAATTAAGAAGAGTAATGGACCAAGGATTGATCCTTGTGGTACTCCGCATGTTATTAGTTTAGCTGCACTTTCTACACATCCAGTTTTGAAAACCTGATACCGAGAACTGAGATAAGATTCAAAAATTTGTAGTACATTTCCTGTAATTCCAATGGTAAGAAGTTTTTTTAATAAGAGAGAATGGCTTACGGTATCCAAGGCTTTTTTTAAGTCCATAAATATGCCTAAGGAAAGTTGTTTTTGGTCAATATTTGTTTTAACTTTGGTTATAAGATCAATAGTAGCTGATAATGTATTTGATTTTGGCCTAAAGCCATATTGCCTATCAAAAAGGAAGTTTATAGATGCTAAATAAGCATCAAGTCTTTTATAAATTATTTTTTCGTAGATTTTGGAAAGAACTGGCAATACCGAGATTGGCCGATAATTTCCAGGATCTGTTTTACGACCAGATTTATAAATTGGGCAGACTTTTGCCATTTTGAGGCTATCGGGAAAGGTTCCTGATTTTAAACTGGTATTTATGCAGCTTACAATATCATCTGTTATCAAATCTTTTAGACACTTAATGCATTTTGTATTAACTCCATCAATTCCTGTGCTAGTGTTTGAATTTAAATTATTTATTATTTTAACCACCTCACTTCTATTACTTGGGTCAAAATCCGATATATATGATTCATTGAAGAGGTTTGACACAGTTGCACAAGGGCCCATAGAGGTTGCTGGTATTATTGGGATTTGAGACGCCAATTTAAGACCTATAGATGAAAAGAAATCATTAAAACTGTCACAGATAACTTTCTCATCAGTAATTGTTCCTAGTTCAGTTTCCAGCTTAGAAGGAGCACAGCTAGTTTTAACTTTATTTTTAGACAAGGTATTTATAAGTTTCCACATTTTAAGAGGTTTATTATTACAATTCTGAAAAGCATTTATATAATAGTCATTTTTATTAGCTTATTTCTCATAGTTACAAATTTTTGCTTTACATTTTCATCATTCATGTATCTTGGATACTGTTTATGTTTTGACTATGTTAATAGGAGTATTTCTTTGCAACAAGAAATAAAAATACCTTCTGTTGAAATGTTACCAATGATTTATTTCTGAAGCTTCGTAGTCATTCTATTTCACCACGCCTATAATTCCACATACTCTGTTAGTGTTCACAAGAAAGTTCTATGTACTTACGATACGTAAGTACGTAAGAACATCCTTGGATGTGCATTAACGTGCACGAATGTGGGCAACTGATACAAACGCGTAAAAACGTGCCATTTAATGTTCACTCCGGAACTCCATAGAAAGTTTCAGTAATGCGCCATCACTTTACTGAATCATAACTTGACTAGACTTTTGCCTACCTATGTGACTGACTATATTTTGAGACTCGTCGTTTTGATTAAGTATTTAATGAAAAAAACATACAACTTGTTATATCTCTATAACTGGCTAAATGTATCGATGGTTTAGACAAAAATAAAAAAATATTTATAAAAAAACATTATTTCATAAAAAACTGACCAAGTGCGTTTTGGACACGCACAGAGCCACAAACGACGCGGACGCTATGTACAATCTTTAGTTGGTTTGAGCTTTGCGATACTACAACACGACGCAACTTATCTTCGCGACGCGGTATAAACCAACGACAGTAAGAAATGTCTATTGTATAAACAGAACTTAGAGAAATGATCTAAATTCTTGCTCTGAGAAACAGGAGACCATCGACAAAAAATGAATTTTGAAATACAGCCGTTTAAGGGGGAGTTTTCTCTGCTTTTTGACGTGAAACTTCTTTATAATCACTCCGATACATGCAGGTGCCAGGACTAAAAAAGTTAACTGTAGGTACGAGTAAAAGGTCTATATCTCCTCGCTTATATAACTCTGTATCTAGCTCCAGAAATCTAATGTTGGTGTAACTTTTTAGCCTTTTGTTTGAAATTATGAGATGGCGTTGTTGGCAGTTTTCAAATGTACTTACTTAACAAGCCTTTCGCTTTGAACATTTTCAACACTTTTGCCATTTTTGCAACTTTTGATAACTACTAATCATCCTTCCCAAACCAAATTTAAAACGACCTTATACCCAAACAGAATAATATCGCTTTTACAAAGTCAAATTTAACTGTCTTGTCATATAAACATGCAATACTGTGGGTCAAATCTGGTAGGGAGGAAGGCAATAACCCTTGTTATTGGGAGAAAGGGAAAAAAAGTAAGGCCTTTCTCCCCACTATGGATGACAGTGGGGACAGAGGTAATAACCAAAACGTTTTCTCTTTGTCCCCACTATGGAGTTAAAAAATATACCTATCATAGTAGTGGGGAGAAGGGAATAACCAATTTTAATAATGTATAATGTCCCACTAGACTTGACATGAAGCAAACATTATTTTCAGTAAAGACAATGATGTTTTCATTAAAAGTAGGTTTATAAAAAATAGATGTCGAAATATTTATTTTTACTTAGTTTGCTAAAAATCAGAAGTTTTAGTTAGTAATTACTAATAATACGGTTTGAGAAATTTAATAATGCTAATGTACAATTCTCATTAACATACCGTATTATTCCGCACAGTGGGATAACAAATAATTAGCTAAGAAAAACTTTTTGATTAGTTTTTTCTCCCCACTGTCATCCATAGTGAGGAGAAAGGCCATACATTTTTTATTTTTCCCTTTCTCCCCAGAAGTGGGACAAAGCTGGTGGGGAGAAAGGGAATAAAAACCGCTTCGAGGTAATTAAAAAATAAATCAAAAAATATAAGGAACACTAATTAGAAAAATAAAGAAAACCAGCAAGAAAATGAAAAAACCTGACACTGGCAAATACACGAAAAGTGTGACGCCAAATCCTCGAACGAGGAAAAGAAAAAAGTTGCCTTGTGGCCGTGTAAGAGCCACGAACATATACATATTTTTTTTATGGCTTACCAACAACTATTACACTAATGGTTGGGGCGAAAATTATTTTCCCTCGGGCAACGTATATTAAATCCCTCGCTATTTTCAGGATTCTAATTAAGAATCCCTCGCTACTCTAGAATCCTTCACTCCGCTCTGGATTCATAATAGCGCCCTCGCTGGCAAAATATTATTTTGCTCCCTAGTAATACAATCTATATGCAATCAATAGAAAAGGCTAGGTTTTTTCCGTACGAGAATAATAAAAACTTATTCTTGCCTATACTCAGCAAAATAGTCAGTTGCCGGCTGTTAATGATAATTTGAGCCATTTTTTTATGATTGAGTTAGGTAGGTAGGTACCAGAATATATTGTATTATGATAACCCAGACGAGTTTATTTTCTAACACATGTGTAAGAAATAAAACTAGAAAGTTAATGTAATAACATTTATTGTTACAATAACCTATTATATTAACGAATATATTACGAATAAGCTAATAAATTTATTTCGATTTTCATGATCGATTATTATTGTTTTAGAGTCTGTGATTAAAATGTCGCAATGACAATTGAACATCCCTTTCCGGCACACCAATAAACTATGACTTTGTTTTGGGTACATTTTGACGACATTTTGACTGTAAAAAATACGAAACTTCATGCGCGTTATCTTGATGACAGCCGTCATGAAGATCAAGTTATAAAAATCAAAGTATAGTAATTTAATTACAGTATGGTAAATGTTATCTTCGTTTTGGATGACAGTTGTCAAACTTAAAAAGGCTATACTATATACTCCATCGATCCTATTAAACAAAGGAGGACGGGCGTAGAGGATGGGGCAACCTAGAAATTCATGTAAACTACTCCCGGACTTAGATACAACTACAGGAAAACACACCCACACAGCTAAATTTGCACTGTAGTACACTTCATGCACCAACAACAAAGATAGAGAGACATACGCAGATAGAAGCGTAAAAGAGATAACAACATTAATTCTCGAACCAAATACGATTCGGGTATCGGGTAAGTTCGTCTTAGTCCGTAAACATAAAGTAATGTAATGAACCTTCAGCAAATAAATTTCAATGAAATAAAATAATTTTAGCTTCTACCGCGGTTTTGATCACCAATGTAAAAAATATATTGTTAACTTTGGTAGTTTTTTAGTAGGTACTTAAAACAGCGGTGTTAGTGTGTGCTCGAGTAACAATATTTGAAAATTTTATCGTCCAATTATACCATTTACAAAAGTTTGTTTTTATGTTACACAATCACGCTCGGACTGCTGACAAGACTATGATGAACATTTGAAAAAAAACTCGATTTCTTGGCCATAAATGAAACTAGTGTCAATCGATAGGGCAAATTATAAGAAACAAAAAGTGTTCTATGAAAAAATCGTGATATATTTTAAGACATATTTGGGTTTATTTTTCGTCCAACTTCACTTAATATTAATATGTCGTCCAATTATGGGATGGCGCATGTTAGATTAGTTGTTTGTGACATTAATTTCATCAGACCCCCTCATCCTTTCCTGAACAAGACTGAAAATCAAAATTGCAACTTTATGTTCCTAACGCATGTAAAAGACGAAAAAATATTTTTATACCCTGTAAATATTTTCCTGTCTATTGACACGAACTCATTAATGGCCAAGATATCGCTTTTTTTTTCAAATTCGCTGCTGTTTAGGAATGCCACTAAGATAATATGCTCTTTAATATAAGTAATTACATATCACCTACCCAAAAATATGGACCTGCGCTTTGTAATATCTTCCTATATCCTTTGTGAGTTGTATACATATGTTCTGATTTGAAGTGTATTGAAATTCAACTGTTATTGTTGGGTAGCCAATCTGGCTCTTCCCCATAGACAACTGCATATTACTAGTACTCTAGCCAGACTACTGACGAACGTCACAATTAGCTCATTTGATTATCGCCACTTTGGCGCTGTTGGCGCTGATACTTTGGCAGTCGTGAGCGTCCACGGAACTAATGTGTTTACTACGTACGTAAGTAGTTAACGTATTTACTTTTTTTGTACTATTTTACGCTCAGTGGGGCGCTTTGAATCGGCACAAACGAAAGTACGTCAGGGCCTATCCATACAGATCAGCAGCCCGATTCCATTAAAATCATCATTTGCAGAAAGGGACAGAAATATACGATTCGTAAGAGTGCGACAAGACAAACGGCGTATAAAAGTTTGATCAAGGCCCTATTTCATAAAACTATAGTACACTGTCAAATGTCAATCAAACCGACAATTGTCAATCAAACTATAGAAATGTCGTGCATTTTTGTTAAATGAAATGCAGGTTTTGCGTATTCGACTGACATTTGAAGATTTATTATGATTTGTCGCTTTATGAAATAGGGCCCAGATCTCTTTGTACCGTCTGGAAGTTTTTTTTTAAAATATATTTTAAAATTGATTTTATTCACTTAAAAATTGGATATTTTATTTTAATCTACCTACCTTTAGGTAGGGTTTAGGTTTTTGCCCCTTGTTTATATTAGAAGCGTCAACATAATAGATACTTTCTAACATGTTCCTGATATTTCTTCACATGTTTATTTTGTCTACTCTACACCCACTGATATGTTAATTGTTATTAATAGGTTTCCTAAAGATGAACTGTGGAAACATAATTGGCTACAAGTTGTCCGAAGACAGAGGGAAGAGCACTGTGGCCCAATTCCATAACTTCTACAATCAGATTATCACTTTTTTCATAGCAATTTCGACTCTATCGCAACGCATTAGTGGTTGCGATATTGAGAATTCGATTGAAGCCAAGTTATGTCAAACTTGCCAGAACTTGGCTTCAATCAAATTGTCACTTTTTTCATAGCAAAATCAACTCTATCGCAAAGCATTATTGAATTTTACGGCTTGAAACCGTCATGATCAAAATTACGTAATCCCACTGCTGAGTTAACGATGAGTTCTGAATCGGGGAGCAGTTTACGAAGTATTACAGACCTTGCGTTCGAGATGATGATTTGACGTTGTGGGCAGTTTCGAAATGTACATTTTTAACAAGCCGTTTCCTTTGAACATTTTTAACACTTTTGTCATTTTTGTATTTTTTACACTACCGATCCATTCCAAACTGAATGAAAAACGACCCTAACTGTGACGGAATAAAGTCGATTATCCTATGTCAACATGTCATCGAAACTTGCGAAACAAATGGTGATCGTAAACGTTCAGAACGCTAATTTCGCCCACAAATGGCCAAAGGGAATGCCAATTGTGATCATATTTAGCGTTTTTAACAGTTATTTTCGCCAACTGTTACAAAACGAACGGCCCATAACTCCGGATGATCGAGCGACAATCGCACAGATGATTCGAGCGTGGTAAGTGAACGCAGCCAGGGACTCTTAAAGTGTCAGAAATGACATAATTCGTAAAGCAGCTGACGTGTTAAAATGAAAAATAATGGAAATGGCATTTAGGTTTTGAGTGGTGGTGGCTAAATATTTTGTTTATTATTTTACTACTAAATGTATCTAATTCTTGTAAATTACTACTGACTAACCTAGCTTGATAGATCGTTTTCCATTCGAAGCATAGTGCTAACATCCTTATGTTGACAAAGTTTAGTAAAGTATGTCGGACAACAAAAACATCGAAAATGCCTCAGAAAAGGGCCAGACGACCCCTATGGACTCCCATATAGAAGTATCATCAGCTGAAGTGTCTTGTGTTGTAGGAAGTGTGAAAACTACGAGGGTAAGTTATCGCTAACAAGGTGTCGTTACTGCCGTTTTGTCATGTACGGTATGTTGTAAACTATTGCGTTGCGTGACAAGGCGCGGGGCCTCGATTCCTATTGATTATTAACATAGCGATCGCGCAGTTTGTAACTGTTCCACAACTTGTAAGACTCCAATTCGCAGAAATATATATCACATCAAATTCTTTCTATGTTACTTTGAATAGCAATGCACATCAGCAATATAGACAAGACTATTTTCTCTTCTAGACATCTCAACGAGTATCGTCATCTTCTGAACGACTAATCAAGTTTGAACGAGCACAAAAGTGTTTGGAGAATGCTGCTCTTGTGTCTAAACGGATCAAAGAGCATCGGAAGGCGACTGCGGAGCTATTGGGCAGACCTTTCGGTATGTTTATAGTTTTATTTATTTATAAGTTCTTTAACAGTAAATGTATGTATTTTTTCTAGTGATGTAACGAATAGTACTTTTACGAATACGAATACGGATATCAAACCTACTATTCGGCGAATACGAATACGAATATCTCGCCATGGTAATAAAAGACTAATTTATTTGACGACCGGTTGGTCTCGTGGCTAGAGATTCTAGGTACGAAATCGAACCGTCGCGGGTTCGAATCCTGCAAGGTGCAATCATTTGTGTGATGAGCAGAAATATTTGTTTCCGAATCATGGATGTAATATTCTTATCTATGTATGTTTATCCGTTATCTAGGGCCCATAGCACAGGGTATCCTAGTTTGGGGCTAGATAATTGGTGTGGAAAAGTCCAGAATTAAAAAAAAAAAAAACTATTCTTTTAATAATTAAAATTTACAACAGGCAAATTTTATTTAAAAAACATAAAATTTGTAGATTTTCTGGTTTAAGGCGATTTCTTATTTCAGTCTGAATGTTCCCAGCCGTTGAAAAAAGACTTTCTGAGGCGACTGTACATGGCTTCAGTGAAAAATATTGATGGGCAAGTTTTTTCAGACTTGGAAAATGGACATCTTCTCGCCAAAAGGCCAGTGGATCAGCAGTCGGCAATAAATTTGGGAGCTTTAGATAAGCATCTGTTTCGTTTTTAGTTTGCGAATCCCCTGTAAAAAGACATTTTGAAATTAAATTTAACTTTTAGTATACTATGTAGATGACAAAGAGTACCTATTAATAACTTTTCTAACTTTTTTCATACTCACCAGAAAATATTGAAATTGGCTCTTCCATTTCAGCCTATTTTTACACGCGCGTTTTTCAAGTCTGCCAGTAATTAGAGTTGCGTTTGTACGTAAAATATTAGTTTTTAAATATTCGTATTAGTATTCGCCGAATACGAATATTCGGTAAATGTCTACTATTTGGCGAATACGAATATTCGTATTCGTAATCATTGCATCACTATTTTTTTCTTAATGGAAATAGTCATGGTAGGTAATTCAAGTAGGTATGACTTAGAGATGGGATTTATAGTTAATTATTGGCATTTTGATGCCAATAATTTATATGCATAGTTATTTCTCAAACACCAACCGATGCCGGCATCATTGTTTTCGGAATAGATGCCGGTCTAGATGCGATAAACTTACTGCCTGGTTGAGGCTCGCGCAATGGAATATTTGTGAGACGATGGTACCTGATAATTACAAAACTTTTAAGTTGCCTATTAACCTAGTGTTGCTTATAGTTATGGCCAAAAACATATTTAGTTGTTTCCAGTGGAGTCAATTGAATAAATGATGAAATGAGAATAAACATAAAAGTAATAAAAAAAAATATGTAATTAGTGTTCAAAAATATAAGTTTTTCTATTTTGCACTTGAAAAGGCGTGTCTTTCGTTCATTGAAAATAGACCCGGGTTTGGAGAATATCTGTTCTGACGAAACCACCATCCCGTCGGAGACCTTAAGTTTCCCGTGGTCCACTTATAACTTATACACTGACTGCAATATTTTCAAATTCTGATAGTATAGTCTTTTATTATTAAATTTGGTCCCAATAAGGATTTGCTGCTCTTTGCCATCTCGACATGATAAAAAATACAACTAGTTTAAACAAATGACTGCGTGCGTAATGCATATATTTTACAAATGATCCATTACTTGGTCATAAAAAGAATGATTGAAAAGAAATAGACAATTACAAAGGTGTTATCCTGTTTGCTAACTTTCTGACCAGATGCAAAATCCCATGGTCGTGGGAATTGGTTGCAGTAATTGTAAGGAGTCTTGAAATAGGTGAAGATATGAGCAATGATATATTATACTCATTCAACCTAAAGAGCTAAAGGTTCATTAATTCCCTAATTAAAACCTAGCTGTATTTTAATTAATGAAACCCAAATAGTTTATAAGTACTATGTTCCAGCTGCATGCATATGGATTTATCATCTTATTTATCCGCCCTAAGATATAATAAATAATAAAATATATATTTTAATAAATACTATAGTTATATAATAAATACTATAGCTATATATAAAGGCATCTCATCAGCTCTAAGAATAGAGACACATCGCTTGATGGAGTTTACTTTCCTATAACTGCTCTCGGGTCCCTGTCATAAACACCTTTCTACCCAGCTTTAATTATTTTATGATCATTATTATTAATTACCCTTTGTATTCCGCAGCCAAGCACTTGCGCACACAGGGTTAATTTAGGTATAATATTAGGTTGTCATGTTGGTTGTCTTGCTCGAACAGCCACGGGCGCGACTGAGAGCAAGCGAGCGAGACTAAAATGTTCAGTTAGTCGGCGCCGTACGCCCGGTGGCATCTGTGATGTGTGATGTTCTGTATTCACGTTTCTCAGAATCGGGTGTTGAGAGCATCCATTTTTCATTATATCGGCATCGGATGCTAGCATCATTCACTGGCATTGATGCCCAACAACGTTTTATTTAAACGGCCATCTCTAGTATGACATAACATACATACCAATGTGTTTTGTTTTTCTCCGTAACAATCAGTGTAACTAAAGATCTACTTTAAAATGGGGTGTTTAAAATGGAACAAGGGTTACCTTGAGTAATACAATAGAAATTATTTGCACCGTTGTATGCCGTTGTACAGACTTAGTCAATCCACTATTTCTCAAGAAAATTATCTTATTTACTTGCAAAATTTAGACGTTACAATGATGTGTTTCATTGAAATCAACTTCTTTTTTTTTAAATATACATATTATGGCCAATTTCAGATAATATCCTGTTGATACATAATAAAAAATACAAACTCATTTTATTTGAAAAAGCCAAGACTGTTTAGCTAATATTTCTTCCAGTTTAATGTTATTTCGAAATTGCTTAAAAATTACTATATATATATATATATATATAGCGTTTTGTGAAATGCATATATGTGAAATGTATATATATAACATGAAAGCGTTTTTATCCGCTTGTGTTTAACAAAATAATAAGGCACAAATGAATGATTTACTTAGCGATGGTGATGGTGATGGCTATGGTGGTCATTTTAATATATAGCCTATGACAAATAATGTGGCTTTCTATATTGGTAAAAGAACTTTCAAAATCGGTTCAGTAGATCCAGAGATTACCACCTACAACCTCACAAACTCACAAACTTTACCTCGTTATAATATTAAGTATAAGTATAGATGTAAATAGCGATGGTGGCCTAACGGTTCTATAGTGCAATTTAGAATCCAATGATACCTGGTTCAAAACCTAGGCTCCGCACCATTGACTTTTATGAGTTGTGTGCGGTTATCCATCACTCTGTGCTTCGTGGGGCACATTAAGCTGTCGGTCCCGGCTGTTATTGATTAATAGGAGTCGTTAAGCCATGTCAGAGGCCCTCGGGCGGCTTGATAAACTCTGACACCAGAGGACAGCACTACCTCATACAACAAACAAACTTAACGATAATATTATAATAATGGCCGACTACATTATTAATTTCATATTCGTTAGCTCGTTCACTAAAGTAGCATCATAAAAGCGTTAGTGCGTTAAACATCCATTGCAGCTCTTGAGGCACCATCTTACTACTATTGTGCAGTTGTAATGTAACTAAAGGCTACATAAAAGTGTGCTCAAAATGGCGCTGGAGCTGCTGCATTAGGCCTCTAGAGCACATTCTCTTACGTCTTAGCAACTTTAGGCATAATCAGATTGGCTTTAAAGTCGTTATGCAACTAGTTAGAGTTGGTTGGGCGTTCATCTATTATTTGGTTGTATTTTTTTTTCTTGTTATGCATGCTAAAACAATTCTTCAGGTACTCCATTAGTTACTATAGCTACTTGCCAATACTATAAATAAGCGATTGATTCTAGAGATGGTTCTTCACAGTTGAGAACAAAACACGGGCCCATCTATTTCTACTGCCTAAATGTAATGTCATAAAGATGGTTACATTCTAGTGTGTATAAAAAGAATGTTTTATTATTTACAGAAGAGGATGATGCTGGGGACACTGCCTCTGAAATAGCCTCCACCATGAGTGAGAGGACAGGCTACTCTGTTGCTACAGACACCTCAACAACAATGTCCGTCCAGGATGCACTCAACAGTATGTATATCTAAATCTGTCACCCATTCCAGCTGCATCCCTCAAGGTCCAGTCCCATTCTAGATTTAGTGTGCTTCCCAGCTTTGACCACATCCTTACATTCTCACCTTCGGCCAAATCTTCAGTTAACTTCAGGTGAGATGGCTAGTATCTTACTACCGCTACTATTCTAAGATAGTACTTAATTACACTATCTTCAGGGGTTTTTATTTCTTGGCCTGATACCAGGTAACCCATGTCAATGATGCCATAGATCCTAAATAAGACAAAAATAAGAACATATTATTATCAATACATAGTATAAAACAAAGTCGCTTTCCGTGTCTGTCTGTCTGTTTGGTCGCTAACTCCTCCTAAACCACGTAACTGATTTTAATGTGGTTTTCACCATCAGTTAGATAATTTTTCACGGTAGGTTTATATATATATATAATACGAGCATACAAGACTTGAACGTAGTGAGCCCCCCAACTGGAGTTTCACTTCTTTTTCTAAATTACACCCATGCGAAGACGGGGCGGGTCGCTAGTTCACCATAAATATTTACAAAAGATGAAAGCAGTGTAAATAGTACTTTGCAAATGACTGAATAGGCAAACATTGGATCCGCAACTAGAAAACACCATTAAAATTGGTCCATTACATAGAAGTCTGTTGTGGAGGGATGTGTTAGTAAATGTTTTAAATAAAATTGGAAAAAATTACATCCCCATAGAGTTTCTTGGTGCTTTCTTCTCTAACGGGCGTATTTCTGAAACATTGGTAGAGTCAGAAGGGTATTTACTTTTCCTGACCGAGATTCATTACATGAAAGGGAGATTTCCTTTTCTAACTCAAAGTATACTTAGTTTACCTAATTTTATTGATTTGATCTATTTATAATATTCAGGTTTTCTCCTTGTTCATGAGATGTTAATTTTGACTTGTAAAAGTACTATTTTTTGCCTATCTATACTATAATATATTACATATATTGTTGGGGGTAATCTCTGGATCTACTGAACCGATTTTGAAAATTCTTTTACCAATAGAAAGCCACGTTATTTTGAGTGTCATAGGCTATATATTAAAAAGACACGCGTGAGAAGCCGCGGGCATCAGCTAGTTTAAAATAAAAATTCGTTGACTTTGTAAGCACCTATGAGAGAGGAATTATTTAAGGTGGTAAATATAAACCAACTTGATGTGGGTCTGTTCCAGAGCATCTTAGCTGCGCAAACATCTGGCACAGCAGGGATTCTTTATCAAACCTCATATAGGTTGGTCATAAGCGGTTACAAACTATTACGTATACTATGGGACTGACATAGTCGTCGGACGACACAAAGCCGATAAAAAAAAAAGTGATAAAAATAGTAAATCATTTACTGATCTTTTCAAAACATTCTCATAGTAGGTATTCTTTTAGTTCATACAAACTTAACTCTGTCCAAATGTCTATTTACATTGTTAATTTTGGACTCTATCCAAATGTCTATTTTCATTGTTCCGTTATGCTATAATATAAGTGAAACTGCACGACCCAAATAACCCTATTCCGATCAAGACGGGGGTGAGTCAGGGAAACACAATTTCATCACCAACAGCCATATAAAGCTTTATAAAGCTTTATATGGCTGTTTCGTAAGACGTTGTGAAAACGCTGGAATGGGGCACAAGCGCCATAATTATCAACGGCGTCAACTGTCTCATAAGGTTTGCAGATGATCTTGTGTTGTTTGCTAAAAACTTGGATGATCTCCAAAGCATGCTACAAGACCTGTCGGATGCTTCTTTGAGTTTTTATTTTTTATAGATGAATATGACTAAGACGAAGGTGATGTTTAACGTTTCTGGTAAATTGCATCCAATTCTTGTTGGTAATGAGAGCGAATTACGGGTATCTTGGTCATGTTCTCTCTTTTGCCAAAGAGCATCAAAACAGAGCGGTCTCCAGGCAAATAATTTTTTTATGGTCGGCATTCACGCTAAATCCCACAGTATCTTAAAACTCGCCTAGTCAGTCAATGTGTCCTACTCACCATGTCATATGGTGCCGAGACATGGACCCTCACGCGTGAGGCTGTTCACAAGATCAAAATAGCACAGAGTGCCATGGAGAGGACTAAGCTGGGCATTAGACTTCAAGACTGATCCGTAATATTGAGATCCGATGAAGAACTAAAGTTCGGGATGTCAGGAATCAAAATTACGATGAAAATGGAGTTGAGCGGGACAGATATCCAGCCGAAATGACGGACACGTGGAGTAAATCAGTAACCGAGTCGAGACTGAGGCAGGGAATGCAAAAAGTTGGTCAAGATGGACCGACGTTATTGTTCTGATCGCAGGTCGAATCTGCATCCGATTGGCACAGGACCGAGGCGGATGGTATGCTAAAAGAGAGGCCTATACCCATCAGTGGGACGATAAAGGCTGTGGATGATGATGATGAATTTTTGATATGTAATAATTAGCAAGAAAACAAAATTGGACAAACCAATAAAATCATCAGGCTGTGGTGATTGACTGCTCAGCCGTAGAACTGATACACAATGTAATAATTACAATAAGATAGGTTCTACTATAATATTTATAATTTAATAATAATAGTATGACCAACTGGGACTACAGAATGGGCTTAACAATAGTGTGAAACAATACTATTGTTTGAAATGTTGTATTGTAGCATCAATGTTATTACCAATGCGCATAGATATACATATCACTTATTTACTAAAACAAGACAACAGGGCCCCAATTCTGTTAGCTGTTATCAAAAAGCTTTGCTACTGCGATACATCTGCGATTGGACAGTCTATTCTATAGTGTCAAACTTGGTAGCCTGCTAAATCAAGTATAATATCGCAGTTTATAGCAAAAGTAACGCAGTAGCATGGGTGTTTTGCGGCTTCCGAAAATCCCTTGAGTGTTGTCACTGAAACAAATTTGATGACAGCTATCTACCAAGCATCAGCGTCAAAACATCAAATTTCAAGTAGTAAAAATCTATCGATAGCAGCTATTGGCGCGCGATCGAGCCTAAATAGCGAGCCAATAGCGAAAGCAAATAGCAGACTACGAAAACTGTCAAAATATGCGATTTTCATGAAATCGACTTGCGCTATCACGATTCAATAGTAAACAGACTTGAGGCCCAGTTCAAAAACTAAAACCTGACTATGGTTGGGTACAAAATAGACACTCATGCGATTAAGACGACTCGATTGATACCTCGCTTGTCAAAATCGGACCAACAGGGGCGACATTATGGTAGAACATCCACATACCCACATACATGGCTGTTATACTCATTACCCTTCCGTACTTCGTTCCGTATTTCCGTAGTTCATTTCGTACTTGGTTAAAAGCGGCCAACTGCGTGTCAGACGTGCATTGACTTATGAGCAACAAAGCCATGCTAACAACAAAGACCAACAAAAAACCGCTTTGCAGTTGGTCTAATAGTTTTTAGCGTTTGATAGATAGATAGATAGATTAACTCTTTATTGGACACAAGTACAACAAAAACTTGTATTTGTTGTCGGACTACAGAACTATTTAAATCTATCTTGTCCTAGTGTTTCCTCTAGTATTTTGAAATGACTGGGTTGATTCATTTGTATATAGAACAAGCTGTGCCCGCGTGGTCAAAGTTTATGTATTTTTCCAGCGCGGTTCCAAAGTTATTTTTCAAAAATAAAAGCAGCCCAAGTTACTCCTTGACACATCAGCTATCTTCCAGTGAAAGTCCCGTCAAAATCAGTCCAGCCGTTTCGGAGAATAGCGGGAACAAACAGACAGACAGTCAAAAATTAAAAAATGCCGTTTTGTTATGAGTACCGTGTATAATGCATATGAATTTAGTAAAAAGCTGTTATTTTGAAATTACAAACAGACACTTCAATTTTATTTATGTGTATAGATAGTATACCTCCTGAGGCCAAGCAATGCCCTGCTTGATAATATCCCCCCTAATCCCTTCTTATCCTATGTGTGTTGTGAAAACTAGCAAAGGGGATTTAAGAAATTGGCAGAAGATAAAAAAAACTGCAATAACCAAGACGCCTGCCAAGTCTGGTGACTATGGTAAAACCCCTATTATGGGGAGGCCAAAGCAAGGTTCAGCAGTGATGTCATATGTAACCTACATTCATTTTATGTTTTAATACATTTATTTATTTTGTGGTTCTTGAATTATTTAATACTAGTATGCCTGTGTCTGTGTTAAAAGTAAATTTATTATTATTATTGTTATCGGTATATTAATTTGTAATACCACAAAATATTACGATAATAGCCATGGAGTAGTTGGTGATGAGCTGACTGTAGCGTGAAGTGCATGCAAATCCCACACAGAGCAAATATTTGCGCTCAAAGTCTGGGTGTTTGTGGGACCTTGGTTACTTGTACTATTATTTATTCTGTGCTATGGTCCTCGTTTCCCTAGATACAGAGAATCTTACTTATGGATGAGGATATATATATGTAACTAGCTGCGCCGCGTGGTGATGATGTTGAAAAGTACCCTATTTGTTATTCCAGGACTCAAAGTATCTATATACTAAATTTGATCGAAATCTGTCGATCCGTATCAGCGTGAAGACCTGACAAACATACAAACTATCGCATTTATGATATAATTATTAATAATTGTCAATATTAATTTTCAGTACCTGGAATCAGTGAGAGCTTAGCCAACACTCTCAAACAAAAGGAGTTATTGATGGAAAGGATTAAACAGTACAAAGAAATCACCAAGAGATCGCCTATTGCAAAATCGTCCACTGTACGCAGAGAGTCAACTGCTGATTCTAAGTTAGATTTAAGAAAGGTTAGTATTTATACCCGAAACAAATTCAGATTTTAAGTCAGATATTCAACCGGCAAGCAGTAGTGTGTAAACGTTTCGGTTTGAAGGGCAATGATTCCAGCGAAATTACTGGGCAATGAGACTTAAAAATTAATATCTCAGGATGACGAGTGCAGTGCAGTGAGGCGCAAGATTTTGCAACCAAAGTTCTGGGTGGCACTGCAACTGTTATGGGCAGGCGTGACGCTTACCATCACGAAAGCGACATGACCGTCTCGACTATCAAAGAAAATGGTTTTATTAAAAATTCTTCAGCCAGTAAAAAATATTTTTTATTTTTTGCTAGCTGAAGATTTGGGTCACAGTAGCCGAATTGGTTAGAGACATGTTCCGCGCAGAGGCATGGATGTATGCGAGTTCGAAACTCGTCAGTGATCCAAATTTTTCTATAAAAAAATATCAAAATTATTCATATTAATAAAGTCTTTTGTTTTTTCCAGAGTGCGGATAATAATGAGCAACTAATAAACGCAATAAAAGAGAAAGAGAATACATTGAGTGTGATGCAAGTAAAGATGAAAGCAATGGAAACAACTATCCTAGACTTGCAAGAGAAGATTACTGAGAAAGACCAAATAATAGAAGCTAAGAACAGGGCAACTACTCTGATGTCCGACAGCCTTAGTAAGAAAGGTAAGTTTGTTTAATTAATACATCACACAAGGTGTCAGGGTTAAGCTGTTTTTTATGTAACCTATAAAATCATACATTTGATTACAGAGAGAGACTCTTTGGCTTTGCTAGAAGACACTAGGGAACAAATGACAAAAATGCAAGAAAACTTTGTAATAATGGAAACTGAATGGAAAGAAGAAAAGCAAAGATTGCTCAAAGACATAGATACAAAAGCAGACAAAATTAGTAGCTTGGAAGAAGCCAATACAATACTGGAAAGTTCACGGTTTGAAATCAGTGTTGAACATTCTAAACTGCTCGAAGCATTGGAATCAAAGAATACAGAAATAAAAGAACTGGAAGGACAGATTCAGACTTTGTCACAGCAATTGGACGAGAAACCATCTGAAAAGGAAAGAAATGACTATGAAGAAGAAAAAGGATCCAGGGAAATATCTGATATGGTAGAACTGACTAAAAAAATCGAACTGTTAGAACAACTAAATTGTCAGATAAGGCAAACTAACAAAGAACTTGAGAATAAGCTTGCTGCAATTAATACTGAATCGAAACCTGTTGCTGGTGGGTCTCCAAGCAAGAAAGGAAGCCCTCTTCCAGCTCGCAAGGGCGGCAGAAATACGGCGTCTAAACAGAAGTCTCCGTGGAGTAAGATATCATCAGAGTCACTGCCTCAGGAATCAGATAAAAAACTTACAAAGAGTGAGTTGGCAAGGTTAGAGATGCTGGTGCAATCTTTAAACAAAGACATTTTGGACAAAGAGTATACAATTACGCAGAAAGATGCATTGATAATTGAACTCCAGGAAAACAAGCAAAGGGATTCTGTTCTTGCCGGGCCTGATGTGGTTGATATTGGTATCGGCACTGAAGCAATAGATGAACCTAATATTTTTCAACCAGAACCATTGGTAGATAATGTAGTTGTTTCTACTACTGAAGCATCTGAAGAACATCAATCAATAGATGTTAAAGAGCTTGAACAGAAATTTAAGGAAGCACTGGATCAAATTGTATTGCTTAATGGTGATATTGATGCAGCTAATAAGAATATGATCAAGGTGAAATCAGCCCATAAACTGAAATTGAAGCAAATGCAAAAAACAATCGACAATTTCAGTAAAGTCTCTGACGCTAATGCTGAAATTGTCAAGTTAAATGAAGAATTACACCAACTTTCACAGAAGGTGGCTGAACTAGAAGAAGAAAAAGGCAATCTTCAGTTGCATCTTGTTGATTACGACAGTGGCAGATGTAAGTAAAGGCCTGGCCAAACAGGAGACGCACCTAGCGCGCGTCAAAACGCTAATAAGGCTTTCTGTTTGACCAGACCTAACTACTTATAATAATGTAATAGTAACGAAATACTCTGTACAATGAAGATAATTAAGAAAACATGGTCTAGGGTACTTAAAATAAGCAACTGAACAAGAATAGAACATTTCTAAATTTCGTGTCTGTCTGTTTGTTAGTTTGTCTGTATGTTTGTTCGCGCATCACGTAAAAACTGCTGAACCGATTGCGATGCGGTTTTCACTGTTGGATAGCGTAGGGTTTGACTTAAAAACTGGTGTACCTACTTGGTATCTAAATCCGATCAGTAGAAGCCAAGCAATTTAGCTGTGCCCGCGGCTTCGCACGCGTGGTCATCAAACTAGGTTAAAAGTACTCTATGTGCTATTCTAGGACCTAAAATAAGCTACTGAACAAGAATATATATATTTTTTAAATAGTGTCTGTCTGTATGTTTGTTCGCGCATCACGTAAAAACTACTGGACCGATTGCGATGCGGTTTTCACTATTGGATAGCTTAGGGTTTGACTTAAAAACTGGTGTATCTCAATCCGATAAGCAGAAACCGAACAATCGATAAAAAATGTTTGACGGTTGAAGAAATTTTGATCAAATGTTGGTATATTGGTGTTAGGTCTTGGAATAGCACATAGAGTACTTTTAACCTAGAGAAATGACCACGCGTGCGAAGCCGCGGGTACAGCTAGTTCTGTAATAAATCACAACGCTGCGTCCTGAAGTCTCGCGACAAAGCGTCGCGTACTATTTGCGCGCGCTCTGTTTGAAAGATATTAACTTGAATAGTACAACAAAACACAGTGCTAAAGCGCGGCGCTAGTATGCGAAGCTATTACGCTTTGACACTCTCTAGGTAGTCTAGGTACGCCTCCTGTTTGCCCAGGCCTTAAAATAATAAGTTTTTACATTCACACTTGAATTTTAAGGTAGTGATAATTATTATAATATACTTACTATGACATTGTGTATTTTCAGTGACGGAATCTGATGTTTACAAAAAGCTGGTGGACATGGAAAACTTAGCGGACACAAGACTAAAAGCTATCAGTGTTCTAGAGACACAGAAATTTGATTTAGTTCAAGGTAAAGTAGAAATAATGTTTAATTATACTAAAAGTAAATTGTTTATACTGTTATATTCAAGTTAATAATATTATAATATGCAATTTGATCAAAGAATTTGATAGCAGTCTCACGTGTTAATAAGTGATGTCGCATCCGGTGGTGGAGATGCTTTTACCCATTCTGGTCTAAAAGATACCTTATTACTCTTGATCTTAACTCTCCCAAATTATAATTATAGAGAAGTAAAGATGCTGTGTGCGTATTTCCCTCCTTCGCTGTTGACTTAAAAATTTAGAGGCGAATCGCTTTGAGTGGATTGAAAAAATGCCAACCATGCGTATGTCGTGTTTCCATCCGTACAGTAGTCGCAGCCTATCTATATGTTTGTGAAGTTAGGCTCTGTGAACGATTGCGCAGGTACTGCTGTGGGGATAAAACAGCATAAAGTAAGAGCGAGATAGTAGAATATGGGAAAAACGTAAGAGAGTGAGCGAGGCAGTTTACAATGCTGTCTTCACCTTCAACATTGGGATTGCGCCTGAAAAATAGCAGTTTGCGCAGCGACTGGCAGACAACTTCCGAGACACAAACTTCCGCTGCGACTACTGTACGTCCTTTTGTCCGATGGTGGAATGAAGTTCGGGAAATCAAAATGTGCAATTCTTTTGCACATTCTCCGAAATGATTCCTCTGCAGTAGAATACTGGTACCTTTGGGACGATGTTCGAGGCTTTGGAGGTTAGGCTCCGTCACTTCTACATTATATTTGGAAGTAACTTTATATAAAGTATGTTTATTTTTTCAGAGTTGCATACCTTGCAGCAGAAGAATATGGAGATGGAAGACAAGTTAGCAGACATTTCACATTTTCAAAGTGAACAGGTGTATACGGAAATTAAATCAGTTCAACTCGAGGAGCAAATTGATGAACTTACAGCTTCTAAGAAGGAACTAGGACTCATAATAGAAAACTTTAAGCTAGACAAAGATCAGTTGAACAGTACCATTAAAGAACTGCAAGAAGAAAAAGAAGAACTTCATCACAAACTAGAAAACTACATTCAAGAAAATATGGATTTATCTGACAAGCTTGAAAAGCTAAGTGCTGAAAAAGTCAGCTCAGCTGAATCAATCGAGATCGTAGAGTCTCTAACTACACAAGAAAAGCTAGAACTTGAAGAATATAACAAGGGCATTGAAGGCGAAAAAATAGATGATTGTGATACGGAAAATGTATCTCCTCATAATGAAATGAATATAGAAAAGTTGATTGAACAAAGTCAAGAACTCAACAAGAAAATTGAATTATTCACAGAGGAAAGAGAAGAAGTCATGGAGAAGATGAATAAAATTACAGTCGAAAACGATTCACTACATGATAATATTTCAGAATTAAAGGAACAGTGCGTTTCGCTTCAAAATAATATTGATCACTTTAATAGAGAAAAGCATGAACTACAAGAGTTGAATCAAGAACTAAACCGTCAAATTGAGGAGTTAAAACGAGAACGAATAGATATTATTAAAGAAACCGTGGAAGTTACTAAACCGGTTCATGAAGATACTGCTGAAGTAGCTATGTCAGAATCACAACACGAGGACAAGTTAGCTACCGAAAAAGGAATGAATAGAACTAAATCTGTTAAGCAATTGACAAAGGAAATACTAAAATTGAAAAACACTATCAAAGAAAGAGAGGCTGAAATTGGTGATTGTCAAATGAAAATTCTGTCGTTGGAAGAGCAACAACAAAAACAAAATGAAACATTGCAAGCCAATGCGAATAACGAAATGAAACTGAAGTCTTTAGTTGATGAGAACCAACAACTCAAAGAAGAACTAGATAATTTAAAGAAAAATAAAGAATGTGAGCAGCAACAAATTCAATACAAACAAGCTCACGAGCACTTACAACAAGAGCTACAGAAAATACAACAAGAATATTCTTCTACGATTATGGTCCGAGATGCCAGAATTAATGAATTGGAAAATCTTCTGGTGGAATATGAACAACAAATATTTAATTATGGTAACACATTGCAGCAAAAAGATAAAGATTTGGCGGAATATATAAACCAAATAACTAAGTTGAATGATGTCTCACAAAAACTTAAATCTACTATTGATTTGCTCGAAGAAGAGAAAGCAAAAGATCAAAGCGCAGAACTCCTGAAATCACTTAATAAACAAATAGTGGCATATCAGAAAAAGATGGCTGATAATGAAGAAAAAATGAGAGTATTAGAAGAGGAAAAAGCACAGTTAATGTCTCTGAAATCTGTTTTAGAGAATAAAAATATAAACATTGATACTGAGCTGCAACATCTTCAAGGAGCATTTGATGAAAAACTAAATATTATTAAGGAGTTACAAGCTTTACAGCAAAAACATTCCGTCGAACTATCGGAGGTTAAATTACAGACAAAAGAGCGTGATGAAGAAATACACGAAGTTAAACTTCAATTGAGAAAAGAATCGATAGAAAATGAAAAGCTACGGAACAATGTAGATGAGAAAGAAAAGTCTGTAAATGAACTTACGCAAGCTCTTACGGAAACTAAAGAAAAAGTGAATGCTTTGAGTATCGAATCGCAAGTTCTTATGGAAACGAAAGAAAAAGTGAATGCTTTGAGTATTGAAAAAGATGCTTTGAATGAACAGTTTAAAATGATGGAAACTAAAAATAAAGAACTCTTAGAAAAATTGAAAAAGTTTGCTATTAATATCAAGAAAAAGTCTTCTATGTACACTGATTTAGAAAATCAATTGATTGAGACCCAAAAACAGCTAGAAGCAAAGAATGAATATCTTGAACAGCTTTCTATTCAAGTCGATACTTTACCGGCATTACAAGAAAAATTGAAACATGCTGAAGAAGAAATAAATAGAATTCAATCTCTAAAACATACCATTGATCAACAAAAATCACAGGATATAAATCTTCTACAAGTTGAAGTTAAATCATTGGAAGAAAAGCTTTTGCTATTGTCAAATGAAGTAACAAAGTCAAATGACGCAATAAACGCTTTACAAAAAGACTTACATTTGGCAAATGAAGAAAATACAAAACTAAAATCACAGAACGATAGTCTTAATAATAAAATTGTAGAACATGAAATTGAGCAGAAAAACAATATGAATCTTATTACAAAAGTGTCAAGCTTGGAATCAGAAATAAACCAGAAACAAAATTACATAGCGGAATTATTAGATAAACTTGAGAATCATCACCAGCAGGAAACACAAATACAATTTGGATATGATTGTAAAATCCAAGAAAGAGATATGTATATTGAAAGTTTAGAAACAGAAATAAACAAATACAAAGACCGAATTGGTCGTCTCGAAGAGAGTATTTCAGTGATGGAAGATAGAAGACATTCTCTGGAGCGGAAAGCTGACCAATTAGGTAATCAATTACAAGAGAAACAGAAAGCATATTCAGAATATACAAGCCAAGAAGATGATTTGGTTAGCAGATTAGCAGTTCTAATGGATCATGATAGAGTTGTAGAAAAGCAGCTACATGAGATAGATAACGAGAATAAGGACCTACAATTCAAGATACAACAACTAACTGAAGATAATCATAGACTTCGAAAATCTTTGTCCGATATACAAGAATATTGCAATACATTAGTAGAGAAAGCAAGCAAAGCTGATTTAGCAGAAATTGAGCTTACCAAATATCAAGGTCAGGCCCATGAGCTTGAAGCCAATTTAAAAAGATTAACACATGATCATCAAATACTGCTAGCACAAAAGAAAGTTGATATCGAAGAATTGGAGTCAGAATTTAATACACAAATAGAGAATGCTTTTAAAGAAAAGAAAGCACTTAGCGAAAAATATGAAAAAGTTATTGAGCATGTGTCTCAAATAGAAAGTAAACTTAATGAATATAAAACAAACAACGAACTTTTGGGTGCGAATCTTCAAGAACTTAATATAATAAATCAAGAACTAATTAGCGAAAAATCATCTCACCAAAATCAACATGTGACTCAAGATTACACAGATCAATATATTTCCGAAATCAATAATTTAAATGCTGTAATAAACAATAAAAATCAGGAAATAATTGAACTTAGTAATAGAGTTCAAGCTTTGCAGACCCATAACCTTTCTACAATTTCTAACTTAGAGAGCAAAATATCTGATATGTCAAGTAAATTAATCCATACTTCAAATGAATTAAACCATGCGATTAAAGAAATAAATGATTTTAAGCAAAATAATGAGCACTTGCAAACAGTGATATCAGAAAAGGATGATTACATAAAAGAGTTGAAAGAAACTAAAACATTGTCATTTGAAATGAATATCCCTAAAACAGAAGGTATGATAATTTCATCAAGAATAGAGCCAATGAACTTAGAGCCAAAGTCATTTGACATGACAAGTCTTGAATCACAGATAGTTTCTGATGCTGAAATAAACCAAGCTGAAGCCAAGACAGAAATCAAACAATTCGAACGCTTACAAAAACGATCTGCCCAAAGTGTGTCTGCAAACGAACCAGTTGAACCAGCTATTATTGTTGCCAAGAAAGCTTATTTGTGTTATCAAGGTGAGGATAATGTTGTACAGGAGCCTGATCCTTTCAATTCAGATGAAGGTTGGGGTCTTGGTGAATCTGAAGATGCAATTGATGTAACACCAGGCTTATCTAACCTTAATGAGCAAATACAGAAGTTAAGTATAGAAAAAGATAAACTAAAATCTGAACTCGAGGCAAGCAATATCAAATTGTTAAAAGCATTGAGAAAACTCAAAGAATTGAAGTCTAACAATGAAGTACTTACCAATGAACTCAACATATCTAAACAAATATCACAATCTTCGTTCTTAGACACTGCAATTGAAGACGAGTTGAGATTGAAGGTTGAAGAATTAGAAAAGAAAGTCGCAGAATTTAATGTAGATATTAATAAAGAAAGAAAAGAGAAGGAGTCTCTACGTAAACAAAATGAAGTATTTAATAACGCTAATGACAGATTGACCGAAATGAAAGAAAAATTAGAGAATGAGGTTGACTTATGGAAATATAAATTTAAAGAATCCAATGACAAAATTTCAACATTACAGTGGGGCTCAGAAACTAAAGATTCACATCGGCATGAACCCACTAATACACCAAGCGCCAATGTCAATGCTTCAAATGATAAATTAAAAGAAGAGATGTTGAAAATTGAAAAAGAAAATGATGAACTACAGCAAAATATTGACCAACTGACTTTGCAAAACAATGAGTTGCTGATTCATCAAACACAACTTAAAAACAAAATTGAAAGCTTGAACAAAGAGTTGCTTCAACAACAGCCATCATGTGAAAATTGCGAAACATTAAAAGCACAGATGAATGATTTACAGAATAACAACACAGAATTAATAAAAAGCATGGAAATACTTAATGAAAAATTGCGCGATGTTGAGGTACGCTGCAATGAGCTAATACAAAATTATGAGACTCTCAAATCTGATACAGAAAAAATACAAAAAGAATTACAAAATGAAAATAGAGATCAGACTGAAAAGTGTTCTAGTTTAGAAAGTGAAATTGAACGTTTGAGAAAGCTTGACATAAAATCGAATGAGAAAGTTTCTTCGCTGTCAGCTGTAATTGAAGAGTTAAAATATGAATTGTATTCGCTTCAAGAAGAACAAGTCACATTAAAACAACAAGAAACAAGTTTAATAGAATTGAGACAAAAACACTCATCATTAGAGGAGCATTGTTCACAATTAAGTCACCAACTACAAGTAGCAATAGACAGTTGTGATGTAAAAGAAAGTACAGATGATGAAGTGGTACAACAGAGTATTACTAACTGCGATCATATAAAAGAATTAAATGCAAAGATAGTAAAATTAAATGACGAAAATGATTATTTACTATCAACCGTCGCTGAATTGCGCAACTCAGTCACTAGTGCGGTAGACCAACGTGGATTGGAAATAGCAGAACTTTGGAAGCAACATCTAGCGCAAAGGGAAAGTGATTTCCAAAAGATTGAACTTGAGCTGCGAAATCAAATAAGCGCTGCCGAAGCTAAATATGAACAGCTTTTAGATAGTGTTCAGTCTTCAAGTCAAGAAGAGACCAACAAATTGGTGATGATGGAGCAATTTAATTCGTTACAAAATAAACTGCATGATAAAGAGGAGCATTTGCGTGATCTCCAAGATAAATATTCTGAAGTAATGAATCAGTTAGACATGCTCAGGTCAGAAATGCAAGATGAAAAGATAACACATGAAAATAAAATACTGGAGCAACAAGAGGAATACGAGAAGGTAATTCAAGACATCAATGCCAAAAGCAAAGAAAATTTACAAACTTATGAAGAGACGTTTAAAAGTATACAGTCAGAGTTAGCGGCATCTAAATCAAATTGCGAAGAATTAAATCACCAAGTTGGTGAATTGATTGGCAAATTAAGAAATTCAGAAGAAAAAGTGATCGATGTGGAAAATCAGCTTCGAATGAAAGATAATGAAGTCCACCAAAAAGTTAATGAATTAACTATGACTTTATCACAAAGAAACAATGAATTGGAAAATGTGAGGCAACAGCTAGTGGAATATGAAAAGACAATCGAAGATTTGAATTACGAGAAAGAGTCGGAATTAGCCGTTCTTAGATTAAAAATGCATGAAAACAGCAATTATTACGAAAGAGTGCAAGGAGAATCCGAAAAGGAGAGGTCAGCATTGTCAGAAGAATTGCAAACAAAGATCACAGAATGTACAAATCTTAATAAACAGATAGCAGATCTAAACAAGACGTTAGAAGAGCATTCAAGCAAAGCGGCAGAAACGCAAATGGTTTTAGAGAATCAAGAATTAGAAATAGTGACATTGAAAGATGAAATCGCCAATTTGGAATCATTGCTCAGATCGACAACCAGCAAAATACAAAAACATGTTTCGTTCGCCTCTGATACCAAATCTGCCAGCGACGGTGACTCTAACGTCAGCAGTTTGAATAGGGAACTGTTGGACGCCGTTCCAAGAGCTGAATTGGATTTAGCTTTGTACATGTTGCATCAACGGGACGTGCGCTGCGAAGAGCTCACTATGGAGCTAACACAACTACTAGAAGAAAGGGATACACTGCAATTACGGCTGTCAGACAGCTTGCGGATGAACGAAGACTTGAAGACAAAATGTAAAGAAGCAGGACTGGACGAGTCCATTGAGTCTAGTCAAGGGACGATATCGGAGCTACCGACGTTTTCTGTTGAGAAGGAGCATCAGTTTGTCAGTGTTCATCGAGGGCAAAGTTCGCGGAGCAGCAGCATAAGCGATCTTGACGGGGATAAACCAAAATTACAAGCTAAGTGAGTAGTTCGAGATAGTATTCAATGATAGTACTTTTGCGACGGAACGTTATCGCAATCGATTATAAAATATTATTAAGGTGCTATCATAAACAGACTTAATCACTGACGTATTTTTTCTTGCTTACTAGCTAGTATTTGACCACTATATGAGCTGGTGTTAACTGACAATGTCATCGGTGGCACGCTTAGCCTAGACCTAGAATGGGATTGACTCTCAAAATTTCTCGTTAGTAGTGAGATATTGGTCAAGGCTGACCAATATCTTACTCACCTGGCTCTCAAGGTCTGGAGCCAGAATATCCCGAATGGCTTGGCGGATACTAACTCTCCAAGGTATTTACAAGAAAGTTGTTTGTTGCGGCAGGTTGACGGAGCTGCGCTCGGTGCGACACAGCCGCGACGTCGTGCTGCGGAATGAGAGCGAGTCGCGACAGCTGGACATGCGGCTGCTGCATCGCGACGTGGCGCACCTGCCGCCCGAGGCCGTCGACCAACTGGCGCAGGCGCACCACACGCTCTGTCAGTATACACCCCACTAATACTAAACACAGCAGCATTAGTAAACCACCTCTTTCATTTAGTAAGCTATAGAAAACTGACTTGTTCAAATAAGTTATTCTGTGCTCAAGGTTGAAATAGTAGATATAGGTGTACCTCGGAACTTTGAGATGCGAATAAACTGAATAATAACCATAGTAACAGGGTTTGACATGCACTATTATTTATTCTGTGACTATGACAATGCCTCACGTTGATGAGCGCAGTGCAGTGACGCGCAAGATATTGCAACCAAACTTCTGGGTGGCACTGCAATCGTGACACATAGCAATTGATATAGGCAGGCGTGACACTTAACATCAGCCAAGCGACCTGTCTGCATGGATCTTTACTCAAACAAAACAATATATAAGGCACCACCCAAGCTCGTCTTTGAGTCTGATTTTCGGCTCCCCTTATCTGACTGCTCTCAGCCAATTTGCATTTGTCTGTTTGTCTGCAGAGATGCCGTCTTCCCCACTTCTATCATCGTCCACAGCTTTTATCTTCCCACAGCTGGGTATAGCGGTCCTGTGACAATCGATCAGGATCGACCCGCGATGTTTATGATACCGTCGGCCCATCTCGCTGCCGGACGGCCGACGCTTCGGTTCCCTTGTCCCGACCACCACTCCTGTTACCGCTGCCCTCCACATAACGACACTTCGTCTGGCCATTTATCCTACCCAGATCCATTCAAATCTCTATAGTAGTACCGGCGCACAGATCACCCCCCACAGATACCGCATTACTGGACTTTTGTTCGGATCCTAGCTCACCACAATTGGAGGAAGGCGCGAGTTGCGGGGGAGTATACAAAACCAATAGTAACTAGCTTAACGTATCGGTGCTCACGGTTCAGACACTTGGTCGAAGCTGACGCCGTGCTTCGAGGCAGACATTTTTATCTAAGCATTTGCATCGATGCTTTGTGCGCGGTCATCGTCTTTCATTCAGTATCTATAGTACTACCGACGTCACGAATGTTTGTTCTTCCCCGGGTTTTTTCGATATCATCACCACCTTCATCATCTTTCGGTATTTCGTACTACCTTGTACCGCTTGTATCTAATTAATTTTATCTTGTTCTCAGCTCGAGATTCGCAGAGCACACCAACGGTCCTTCTGAACTGGCTCCGAGGGAAGAGCACACCGAAAGTAGTGCATATGTGAGGTATGCCACATATGTGGTCCGATGCCATGTATCTTCTTACTTACTAACACTTGCACTGTCGAATTCAATGAAGTTTATTCTCTAGAATACTTACTTTAAGTTTTGTTACGTTTAATTTTTCTGACTGTTACGCATTTATCATGAAGTAAATATAGCCACCACTATCAGCGATACAATTTATTTATGTTTGGATTAAACATTCGATTATAAATTGTGCACTTATCAGCCTGCCTACGATTGTCGCCGAAACAATTCGCCAACAGCATTGTCCGCTGTGGTTCAGTACAGTAATACCCCGTATTACGCGAGGGATACGATCCGCAAAAACTCACGTTAAGTGAAATTCGCGCATTTGCGCGAATAATAGAAATAGGGGTTTGCGTTTAAATACACATTGTGCAGCGTTATCTTAGGCATTTGTTTTACGGAAAACGTATCTATTGTCTTCTGGGTTGCGTTTTGTTTACGTTCTTGTAAAATATTTTCATAACTCGCAGACAAAAAGTCCTGCTCTGAGGGGATTCCCCATACTTTTATCAGAATGAAAGTGGGAATTTCCGCAACCAAATAGTATTAAAGTAGTAGTACAGAAGGCTCACTCCGTTATAACAATTAAATAAAAAGCGACTCTTGCCGCCACTCAATAAAGTGCAATTCAGCTCGCACGACCTTGATGCGTATCATTTTATATACGTCTCTCTAAAGCGTAAGTCTATCTCGCGGCAAGCCACGGATAGAGTAACGCTGGCGTCACAGAAATTAGCGCGCGTAAGTACATCGAGGTAGACAGGCCTATTACTACATACATGTAACCAAGCCGCGGAAAGCGAGGCATAATAGCGCGAAATTTGAAATTCGCGTAAATCTGAAACCGCGCCCAACTGAGTCGCGTAAAGCGGGCGTTACTGTACAAGAGTAACTATTATGTAAGTACTTACAAAAAACTGATTTTACAATTTACAATTGTTAAAGCGGGTGTTACTGTACAAGAGTAGCTATTATGTAAGTACTTACAAAAAACTGATTTTACATTTTACAATTGTTAAAGCGGGTGTTACTGTACAAGAGTAGCTATTATGTAAGTACTTACAAAAAACTGATTTTACAATTGTTTGCAAAAGATTGTTTAATCTTCAATGTTGTTGGTGATAACATTATTCTTATTACGATATTGAGCCCTAACTGAGCTTAGCTCGGTTTTTTAACAAATTCCTAGGTTTTTCCTCTCTTTCAGTAGTCTTACCTTGACTGTTGAACAGTGTCAGTAGTCCGTACGGTCATCGCGATTTTTTCCAATTTTGACCAAGAGCAAAATTCTGAATAAATACTTATATTTTAAATCTGCTTTTTAATTAGATAAATGCAGATCAGGCGTCAAATAATAATTCTTCGTCTATTCTATTTCTATATATAGTTATTTTCATACGAACTATTGTTATAAAACTGAAAACATGAGGTTGAATTACAATGAAATTTGTAGCATATTCAGTAATAAATATGATTCTTTAGGGCTCCCAATCTTTGAGAATTATCCTCGGCGCAGACGAACGAACGACGATTTCTTTAATATATAGCTTTAGCATTCCTTGTATTTCCTATTTTCTTTAATTCCGCTAATATTGTTACTTTAATTATATATATATATATTATATTATTGTTTTAGGTCTTGTATAAGTAATTGTAGGTATCCAATGAAATTCTATACAAATAAAGTCAATGTATCTAACATTATTCCCGTGTGAATCGATGTGAAGAAAATTCCCAACAAGTCACACTGCTACACTGGATGTAACTCGTTGGGAACCATCCTGAAAAAAAAGGTTGTAACGAGTAACAGTGTGACTCGATAGGAAGAAAATTCCTAACGAGTCACACTGTGATACGATTCGGTGTGACTCGTTGGGAACCCACCCCATTGACTAAGGTTGATATTTTAGTCGCCGCAAGAGTAGAATCTGATTCAGAGATGAAACAATAGAAGCCTTGCAATGAAAGAGGCCAGCATCACCAAAGTTACTTTAACTGAAAAGTCATTCTACTCACTAGACGACTATATTTTGTATGTATAGTACCTATCTTCGTCATAGCAATTCCGCGGACGTTGTAACGTTAAGCGTGCCTTCATTAATATATTATGAATTTTGACGTTATCTGCTTCTGTACTTCGTGTATATAAAATTGTATATAAAATTAGCGGATTCTAGAGTTGAATCCGTCTGTACATGAAATTGCAAATATGTTTTCTGATTAAAATAAATAATATTCAATCTATGTGCTTGTTTTGTTTAGATGTTCCCTTGGTATTATTTAACACTTACCCTTATAAAGCGAGTCTAGCTTATAAAGCGAGTGTGCTGACGATGACGTCACTGAGTTAAACTCAAGTTTAAAAAAACGCTGGGCGTTTTGCCGCACTAGCTTACTTTATCCCTACATCTTAGATGATGATGTTTTTTCATTGATATATCAATAGTTTGTCTGGTGGAAAAAATAAGAAACATATATATTTTCGAAATTTTATTGTCATTTTTTAAATATAAACTTATTTACATCTCAACACCGTAACGATCACTATCCAAAGACTTAATGTAATCACAATAACATCAAAATAACGCAATAATACGTTCTTTAATAACTAATTCTTTAGAATTTTGCTTTCTAATTACACAGCTGTGCGAAATTAAATTATGTATGTTATCAAGAATCTTGATCACCTCTTAAACAGAGCCTAAAATGCTCCACAAAAGAAAATAACTTGAAAAGTTACATTTTATCTCTACTCCATTAAAAATATAATTACTTATCTTAAACTAATTTGAAAGCCAGTCCAAAAGCCAAATAAGCATTAAATAAGACTAACATTATAATGCGTTTTCTTTCCCACATAATTTTATATACAAACTATAAAATTAAACAAAAATTGCTCATGTCAAAATTGAAAATGGTATGGTATCTAATGATTATGGGATAATTCTACGATAAAAAAGTGGTACCTATCTTAGTGAATAAGTAACATAGTTATTGCATTAACTTGTTTCTGAGATATATATATCTATTGTGGGGTCATGTTTCGATTATAGCTTTATATATTTATATTATCAGTATATTTTTATATATTTTGTTACATAAAATACTTTTATTTTAAGTAGTGTTATGGCACCACATGCTTTTAGCATTTATTATAATATTTACAATTTATTAATATAATAATATATCTACTTAGCAGATCGGTATATATTTATATATATTGTATCTATAAGGAAAAATCAGGCTGGTTAATTAAAGAAGTAGGTACGTATAGCTTTGAATAAAGTTATTATAATAATACGAAATATTCTGATATATAAAATGTTTTATATGATTATTGGCCCGATTTCCTCATAATTATGGAAGACTTGAGTGATATAATCTAATGAGCACAAACATTCATTATACTTAACATTTTAAATTTATAATTAAATGCTATATATTTATTCTACGCCACCCGTACTACACAATTACTATTAGTAACTTATATCTGAAGAGAAAATATATCACAATAATATTTGATGTAATGAACCTTGCTATCATCCTACTATTTATTAAGATATTAAGTACAAACACAAACTTGACTATTGCAGTTCGGTGCATGAAAATTTCCCGATGGGTATGATCGACATAGGAACAATATTTATAAAGTATTACAAAATAATACTTAACTCTAGCTTACAAATCTTAATCATGATCACATTTTTTACTTTATATTTTATTCAAATACGCGTTTCCATAGTACTTCTAGGTTAACATATTATGACTGGAAGTGACTATGATACGAAATTTAATTAAACTTAACTTATCACATTATTTTATAAAGTAAAGTCTAACACTAACTATTGGTATTTATCAAAAGGAACAATGTGTAATGTTCGATTTCACATACGATACCTTGAGTTTCAAGTTTCCTTATTTTTAGGCGCCAACACATATTTTATAGGTTTCTAAAAGCTAAGATACTTGTATCGTCTGTAAAGTTGAGCACAATTTATTCAACTGTCCTAGGATCAACGATAACAAATTGTAGTCAGCCCTTTGTCTACTTAATATTTTACATTATACAGTATCGTCTATTTATTCATAATTTTAATCTGTGGGTACATTTATCATAATTTGACTGTTTAGTATACATACATAGTTATCCATCTATTAGTGAACGTAATTATAGTTTATTTTTTACAAATTAAAAGCGTACTTTATTGCCTTCCCCCGATAAAAGTTGAATAATCTGATATAGTGTAATATTATAATAATAAATCAGTGTAAGTGACACCATGTTACATGGTGGGATATATCTACCACTTGCGCACCATTTGCTCAAAAGTGAAACAAGAATATGCATGATGTGATGACAGTTGCACATATCTTACTTGCGACTTAACATACCTACTTACATTGTATTGTATCAATATATTTAATGATTGTTAGCGTAAATACGAATTATTACAGAATATCCTGAAGAAAGAAGCAAACTAAATATAAAAATAGAAAATGTGAAGCTTTGGTCCCATAAATTTCACGTAACAGGGCGTGTCTGTGGTAGCTATATAAAGCGACATTGACCATAGGCTGATCGGAGCGGCAACTAAATTCTTAACTATTAAGAGGTAGATTATAATTGTAAGAACCGTTTAATCTAGAACTGAAGGATTTATCTAAAGTAAACTCGTACACGACAGAGTCATAGCGAACATATAGACTAGAGGCAAATTACAAGTAGCACGCAGGGCTTAATAGTGTCAACAACTTGCGAAACCGTACAGTTATCTAAGAGACATGCGATTGTCAGTCTTGTTATCAGTCCTCGATTACGAACGCATCAACGTGTAGTTTAAAGTATT
Source organism: Alsophila aescularia (assembly GCA_946251855.1). Classification (NCBI taxonomy): domain Eukaryota; kingdom Metazoa; phylum Arthropoda; class Insecta; order Lepidoptera; family Geometridae; genus Alsophila; species Alsophila aescularia. Next base: position 13,885,875 of record OX276378.1, read on the forward strand.
TTCGTACTAATGCACCGTAACGAATAGTCCGGCACCAGGGCGGGCGCGGTTGGCCAGTGAGATTCTGGTCGCGGTCAGAAGTGAACGTCTCGGACGTCGGTGGGAGTGGCAGCGTTACTGTGCGCCTTGTCCTGCGGCGGCGGCGTCCACGCCTCACGCGCCGGCCCGTTTGGGGCCGCGCTACCGTCCGGGATCATGTTCGCCACCATCGCCTCGATCTGCTCGAGGCACGTTTGCAGACAGTCCTGCGCAACAAACAGATCCCATTAGCACAAGACGCTCCAGCTCAAAAAATACTGATGTCCAGGATTCAAAAAGCTGCATTCCCTATGCCTTCTCATCTGCAAGTTTGAATAGAATCTACCATCATTTCTTTATCATAATCAGGCTTTCTGTACCTGGACATAGGCCACTCTCAAGACACGCCACAGCCCTTCGGCTCTTCTTTGCCAACTGGCAGCAGTTGGCTGTAGTTCTTTATGTATTAGAAGTTATTTTTCATTAACTTACCAAATCTATACGAGTCAGGTCATGCAACCGCTGCAGGTTTCCATCGAGGCCTAGGCCCCTCAGAGCGGCCGCGATGCTGCACGACGCCAGCGTGCTCGCAGAGTACAGCGTGAACTCATAATCTGCAACAAAAGAAAATAATATCAAACAGAGCCCAGCACAGATTGCGCTTGAATGCCTGCGACACAGCGCGAACAACAAAACAAACGGCCGTATCCACAGGCCATATCAGTTGAATCCGGGTCAGTCATGGCATAGTGCATATGCGTGCTTTTTAACTTTTTTCCTGTTTTTCATTCTGGCAATACATGAATCAGGAAAAAATTACACTTAGATAAACTGAGGGTCAGAATGTGATGCATAAGCTAGATGAATAATGTTAAAGGCAAGGTGAATGCGTAAACATCGGTAGAAGAAATGTTCCTATCTCCTTCTCGCAGACTTGTCAGTCTTCCCGGAGAGTGCGCCGTCAAAGGCGCCGGCAACCCGCCCTCGCGCCCGCATTCCAGCCGGCGTCCGCGCCACCGCGCGCCTCTCTCTGGAATATTTCTCACGGCTCGCTTTGGCGAAACCCGTACCCAACTTACAATGCAACGCACCAATTTCGGTCCGGCTGCCTGAACTTACTGACTAGGTATGAAGGCGAACGGACGACTCTAATTGAAATAATGGACGAAACAGGGAGAGAAAGGAATAACTTGCGTCTACCAAAATTTTATTAGGCAGTCTAATTAGTTAGGTATCGGTCTCGTGCCAGACGGTTAGCGACAATAATTTAGAACCTGCGGAACGGCCTTGGTTTAACACTTATCAGCTGTTGTTCCCCTTCGCTCTTTTAAACTAAATACAACGCGGCCTATTGTGAAACGATAACTTAGCAGGAAAACCTATTTGACCTTCTTAATACTTATATTAAAATTTGTAACAACCATTGAATTATTTTATTAAATTATGATCTAAATCCAGACTTCGATTATTCCTTTTATCGCTGATTTATTATTATGACCGGAGTAATTATGTTCCCACGCAATAACGAGAGCCGGTAAAGAAGCCCCGCGTGAATCACAAATACCCACAAACACCCAGACAAAGCAAGTGAAGACTTCCAAGGCATCCATTCATCATTAAGTAGGTTCCCATTATACCGACCAACGTAGATATCGAACACTCTTTTAGCTCATTTAAAAGATTTATTTTTCTTTTTTCAATTTGCATGTCGGCATTCCCGAGATAAAAAGAACGGGCAGGAGAACGAATAAAAAAGAGAGACGAAACAACGAAAGCGGCCGCTCACTCGGAGCATTTGCATAATCTGATGTTAATCAAAGAGCCAGTCTGGGTTGTGGCGGCTCTAAGGTCTACGCAGTCTCGCAGGCAGGGACCTTTAGTGGGATCAGCCTACGGGTGTTTTTTCGAGTTTAACGGACCACGCAAGGGCTTCGTACCAAACCAATTACCTAATTTATAAGCCGCCTAAGTCACACACAGACAGCAAACTCAGCAACGTTTATCATACGTAGTACCTTCGAAGATTATGATGGAAGGACAACGACTGGACGAGACACACGTAGCGGATGTGGTGTCCATCCTTATTAGACGTGACACGATCGTAACATTACGAGCTAACGCACTGTTCTTGAGGAAGTCGGTAGGGGAAGTTTTGCTTCTCCAAGCCTTATGTGAATCTAAATACGGTGTAGCTCTAAATCGTTAAGCGGAAATGGCAACTATGACGTTAAAAGTCGTAGCTGGGAGCATCGTAAATATTTGGAATCATCATCAGTGGTGACATAATCGTCTTATTTGCCATTGAATAGTGGCGTAGATGTAGTATAAATGTCAATAATAGTCGACGGCGGTGGGGGCCCCGCAGCCGCCAGTGTGCGGTCTATTCGCGAGGTTAACGATCCCGCGAGGCCACATCACTGCTGCCTAACGATACCCAAACATTCGGGAACTCGCTTAGAACTTTGGTAGGCACTTCAGCGTAAGATGGAAAACTACAAGGTTCTTAAACAATTTCGAAAATATCTTCAATTTGTTGGAGGTCTCGGCTCGTCGAAAATGCCAATGACCGAGTGCTGTGTGGCCCAATCATCACACCTGACAAGATTATCTGCAATTATCGGATTAACAGCGTGGCGTGCCGTTTATGCTAATGATTGTAACTCCACACTGTGCGCCCGCGCAATCAATGCCCACCGGAACAAATACCCGCGCGGCCCCCGCGCCTCCACCGACGATCGTTTCCTGACAACAACGTACCCACGAGCGCTTACATGTTACTGATAAGATACCTGCCTCACGCAATCCGAGGCGACATCCTCCACCAAACGTACCGGCTTCTACTTATATCATCAATGAACCAGTCGTTTTGATCGACCGCTACAAGGCACGTAGCTAATAGACATTGTCATCAAGTGAAACTTTTTGCAGAACAATAACATGCATCAACATGGAGATGATGAAGATGTCAGCATTAAAATAACGCATTACAATTTTTAATATCCCCTCGAGTTCCGATTCCAGAGTAAATTGTGCCATTCCAATAATGATACTTAATGTGGGCTCTCTGGGTGCGCGAAATGTAGCGACTACGCCGCGCGCCGCCCGCGGTCTGCGCTTGAGGGTAGGCTCATATTTGTGATTTGATTATAGACCCGGCATATTACGATATTACAGACAATTTATCAAAATCAAATTATCCCTTACATAGAAAGCGTATACTACATTTAAGCGAGGAATCTTAGCACAATTGAGACCAACTTTATTTATAAATATAGGTACAAACTTTGCTTTATAGACACCAAATCACCTAAAAAAACGAAACAAAACGGTAGTTGGGCAAAAGGTAGTAAGATTTGAAATTAAAACCTAACTATAAATAAATAATTAGATCTTGAATCGAACAACGAAGAGTTCAGTTCACACATTGTTCAGTTGGTAATGCTCCATTAATAAATAAATCTGACCTTATCTAGGGTGCACGTTGGATTGCTTCTTATATTAGGATTACATTAGCCGACTGACAAGTGAGAGATGATATCTGAGTAGCAAGTGAAATAAAAGAGCTGGAGCGTGAACTTCTTGAACAAAAAACAACAAGACACGAGAGCGCGGCGGCGAACAACAAAAACCGTTGCACAAAAACATATGATCCCATGAGGGTAGCGGGGTGATGCAGTGGTGAGGCGCGGGCGGGGCTCCGAGGCGTGCTGGAATGCGCTCGAGCGAGCGGCGTGGGAGGCGCCGGGACGGGACACACACGCCGCCCTGCCCGGCTCGCCGCTCTACCCTCACTGTAAACAACACCTATTCACATCTCGCAACGCCGAGATAGCCATCATTCCAATAAGCTGCTGAACCTAAAGCCAATCCGCAATCTTAACCAGTTCGCAACAAAACAAGTCCGCGATAGACGACGAGACTCGTTCAATTGCTAGCTGCAATAAACTTGTAGCAGGATGAACACATATTCATACTGAACGCCTTGTTTGATGTGTGGACGTGGCCATAAAGAAGAAAACCTTTAGATATATAAAATAACACGGTTCGGCTGATTGGCTATTTGATCGATAACGACAACCGTCACCATGTCGTGGTCCGTTATGATATGGCCTATGCTTTTGTATGATTGTCTGTCGACGAGAACTCCGTCAACCGCTCCATCAATATGCTAACGCAATTGGCCAACAAATCATTTTGTCGTTATCTGCCAAACAGCCTTACTAGTTAACAAACAACCATACCGTAAAGTAAACTTCATAGAGCCTTAGATAGTTCGATGACTTTAGACTCGTTATTATAACGTCTGATCTCCGTAAATTCCACATTTGTTACAAAAGATATACTAAAAGGTTCAGTGACACGTGACGGGGCGACGCGACCAACGCGGATCGGGTCGCGGTGCCTACAAGACCACATTGTCGTGACATGACGCGGTATCCCGATGCTAATTAGTAATTACTGTCTGCCGTTGCAAACAGAACGCGCCGCCTTATATTCTATTCAGAAGAAGTGAGTGCGGATCTACATTGCAAATGTGTAAATTAGATACATTTTCGCACGCTTCAGTAGGATTAGCATTCGCGGGATCAGCGTTCGTGTCGGTTGAAGTAGGTAATAGTTAGGTAGAGCCTGGTACTACTATTTATTCTGTAGAGCTTACCTCTGGCAGCGAGTGCGATGAAAGTCTGTGAGTGCCTCTGAATCATCTCAACAGTGACTCGCCCACGGAGCGGCAGACGCGACAGCAGAAGCGGCAAAAAGTCGTGGGCCGTCACTCCAGCCACGTCCCATTTTAACTTAGACAGCACCAGCAGCTCCCAACTCTGTTGACAAAGATAAACACGTTTTATAGCGTCGCCGAGACAATGGAGAGAAAGTAACAAGGATACGCCTATCGCCACGTCCGCCCTTTAATCTTAATCGTGAATAGTTTCGCTCGACTTCCCGGAACGGCCGCGTAGGTAGTAAGTTCCCTTCCCAGAGTTATTGTTCTGTACTTAGACACAAAAGTAGTACTATTATTTATTATGTGGCAAAAGTAACGGCTACAGCTTCAAATAACATTGCTTTTTGTACTTTACTCGCTGGGGTTAATAAGCCAAATGGATACTTAATATCATAAATGAATTATGAAATGGACAGTAATAGCACAGCTTAATAGTAACCATAATTTTAGTTCTGATTGTTTATTTGACCCGGAGTTGATTTAGGATTGACCCGGACTCTGTTTAATGCATTCCAGCATATACTAAAAGGAAATCCATTTCCATTTTTCTCAGCTTTTACTATTCAGCACTTATATGCTCTCTGAGCCTTCAGCACATGACATGCTAGCCTTGATGCTGAAGGTGTTGGATCTGCTCTTACTCCTTCAGCATGAGCGACAATATTCCAAAGATTTCTTCTATTTGTCTAGAGAGCGTTTGACCAATGAAACCGAAGTGACGGGCACGTGGTGGAACTTTTTTGCGTTTTCATTGGTCAAACGATCTGGACCCTAGAGAAAAAATTCTCTTGTCATTTGTCGCCCATGCTTATGCAGGTTTGCTAAAAGCCTCTCTAAAATAAGCTCTCTCTTGAAGTGGAAGTACGCCAAAAAATTGCTCACTTTATATCCTTTCTAACATTAGATTTGACCATGTTTATCACTTTTCCTTTATCTGCTTGGGCAACTTAAACTCTGTCGTAAATGACCCACATTAAATTAATTAACAAAAAGATAGTTCCTCCGCACGCACACACACGTCTTATTGATATGATAAATAACAAAATTATTTCGGCGGTTGCTTTTATGAATAACTTGATTATTTCGTATGCGGATACACCCATACATGTAAGCCGTGCATGTCCGTTGACAGATAATACTCGATGTTTACTTAACTCAATCGACGAGGTCGACTGCGGGCACCGCCACTCAGTTATCTCCACTCACACGATTATGCATCACATTGCGATAAAGTTAGAGCTCTGAATCGTTCGGCTACGCTTAGCACTTAGGGCCTGTGGGCTCCCCGCTCAGAGCTTTTATGAATGAATGAAGAATCGTCACTGGAAGTCGAAATGAGACGGGGCGGTGTGCGTGCAGTATAAAATAATAGCAACATTATCATCGAGCATCACAAACGAATAAAGTTCACTTCATAAAAGACGTCGTATTTAAATTTCTACCTTAGTATTAGACTGTCGCTCTTTGCCTAAGTATCGAAAGCAAAAAGAGCAGGTTAACGAAAGCGGTCAATGATGTGTTGGTATGCGGGTCGACCGCGAAATGAAAAGATTGGTCTATGCTGGGACCGGTCCGGAGGCCGCTCGAAACAATAAGTTCATAAAGTATTCACCGCAGATGCCGCTGCGAGCGATGTCAGTTAGATGGATGGCCATGTTCACACTTAAGATGTTTAAAAATGATGTACGTTTTACGATGTGTTTCTCCGACCCGTATCAGCTGAGCGGATAGGCCGTGCGATCCTTAATGACCGGTGATGTATCATGTGTGTATTGGAGCCGGAATGCAGCTCGTAAATACTGGACGGGTGTTCATTAGAGATGAGGTGGCCGGCGCGCTGGCCAGCAGTTACCGAGCGCGTTACTGCCAATAAAGCGAGCTATGCAAACAGCCCCCGCGCTGGCTGAATTCCGCGGTCGGTTCCCATGCTTTATCCAATTTCATCGAACGGTGTGACTGCGCCGCTATTAGAATCAAACAATGAGTTCGCTGTCGCGTGGCCACTAAAGTCCTGAGACTAAACAACTTTGGAATTTTCCAGATGCGGATATGAACATGCAGAAATTACCAGAAAGTTAACTCAGGACTAAATGCCGAGCAGTTTATTCGTTTCTAATCTAAGATAGAACCGTTAGATTTCTACTTTGAAATATTGTTCTTGTATTAATCTATGTTAATGAATTACAGAGAACAGCTGTCTGCATTTAAATTAACCGTCACGTGGCAAATGTTACGAGTTACGAGCCATCATCAGCACATTCCTTTGTTATGATATTACTGCTACAATTGCACTCCTGTATTGAAACTTTTGCAGATTCCAACAATATGTTGCAAAAGTGATAATAATGAAAGAATGAAGAACGGACCATCGAAGAATGATAAGGTGAAATGAACAATTAAAGATTTCTTTTAAAGTTGGTAGTTTAGCGTCGACCCGACAGTGGTCAGGACAGTCGAGAGCACAATGGTGGGTCGTAAGACCGCGTTCCAAAGTTCCACGTCTCGGTTCGCCTAACCACAAAATTTTCATTTTTTCCCTGACGCGGCGACGGCGCGCCGCCCGCATAGGGCAGCAACTCGTCCAACTGGACCAGCTGGAATTTTATTGCCGTTGGTACCTTTTAGTACATTCAGGACCAAAACGAATCTTTATTAGAATTAATATTACTTTTTAATACGAATAGAGGAGATCCTACGATGGATGATCCCTACTCAATAAAAGTCAACGTATATTATGTTTTGTGTAGTTGTCATTGGTAATAACTTTATACGGCGAAGGCCTTATGATGATTGTACTATCATTATCGACTATAATATAAAATGCTACATTGTAAGCGCTGAGTAGGTAGTGACAGTAGAGTAGGTATGTGGCACAATTATTTTATAACTGCTAGTGGCATTGGTGCACCTCAGCACACGCTTTAGATCCGTGTGGTACATTACATGCGCTTATTAATCATCACATCACACTAGAATATTATAAATACGAAAGTTTGTATATATGTGTGTATATTTGCTGCTCCTTCACGCTCAAACGGCTGAACGGATTTGGATAAAATTTAGTACCAGGATAGTTTATATCCTGGATTAACACATAAGCTACTTTTGATCCTGAAATAGGGAAATTATCTTTTATCGTTTTCTTTAGGATTTAACAATAATAAAAAACTTATGAAGCTTTTGAAGCATTTGAAGCTTTTGAATAAAATTTGACCTAAAATCCCTAAGGATTTTGGCTTTTGATGCGGCTGAAAGGATTTGGGTGAAATTTGGTAACAGGTGTCAGTCAAAGTGACAGATGTCGGTGACAAAGTGACAGGTGTCAAAGTGAAAGGCAAAGTTTGTATTGCGAAATCTAACTTATACACAGAGATACTTTTCATAAGTATCATTCCACAGCAGCTAGTTTTATTTAATCTCCGAAAAGGGAAAGAAAGAAAAGATTCTTCTCCATGGGTATAATGATAGGAAAAACAAAGAAGATTAAAAAAAAGACCGTGTCTACACCGCACACAAGAGTGAGTGGCGCAAATGGCGACAGCGTATGTGTGCATGAGTGGATAACTTGTAGTGTTTCGTGGTTGATACACAATTTCATTAGAAAAAACTGCATTGTTTTTGATTTTCCGTGAGAACTTAACAGAATTAACACGACTAACAAAGTCAAGATCTTGCTGCGATCTGACGGCCGATCGGCATAATATGGTGCGTGAGGCTTGTACTTACGAGCGGATCGGAATATCTCAGATGCTTCACTTTCGAATTGGCGGTGTGGAATATGTTCTTGGGAAAAACATATATTGTAAATATTTCATCAATAATACGAGTAGCATACCTTTAAGTCCTTCAGAATGCACCGAGGAATCCGTTAGGAATTTCTTTGCCCTGACACCGACGCAAGTGACATCTTCAGTTTGCGTGCTGCGAATCCAGACCGGCTGGAATGCGACTGGTTTATGCTACTGAGACCTCATAAAATAAGTACTTAATTACGCCCAATTGCGGGTTCATTTTCAATATATCACTAAGCATTACCCATCTTTTGTATCGGATGGTTAAATACTTGTACTCATTACGTTTACTATGAATACAAATGATTCTTGATTAGTGTCAGTAGTAAGACGTCGGTCGTAAAATAATTAACCAGCAGTTCATTTACCCTCTTTAAATGTAGATCAACGGTTTTGATTTTTAACTATACCCAACAACAATACAAAAAATGTTTTTTTCAGCGGTTCTACATTCGTATTATATACTAGCTGATGCCCGCGGCTTCGCACGCGTGGTCAATTCTGTAGGTTAAAAGTACTCTTTGTGCTATTCCAGGACCTAAAATACCAATATACCAACATGTTTTGATCAATATTCCTTCAGCCGTCAAAAATATTTTTATCGATTGCTCGGCTTGTACTAATCGGATTGAGATATAAAGTACCCCAGTTTTTAAGTCAAAACATAAGCTATCCAACAGTGAAAACCGCATCGCAATCGGTCCAGTAGTTATTACGTGATGCGCGAACAGACAAACAGACGACACGAATTTTTAAAATGTTATATTCTTGTTCAGTAGCTTATTTTATGTACCCTAGACCATTTCTTTTTTAATTATCTTCTTTGTACAGCCTTTTTCGTTCCTATTGCTTTATTATAAGTATAGATAACTGGACGGTGGCCTAATGTAGAAAAAAACAAATCACAGTTGCCTCCTTGAATTTGCGTGGACTGCGCTTCTTTAGGTAGGTAGATTAGAATGTAAAACTACAAACTTTTACATGGAAGGCTTAATGCCACCGTCAGACTCAGCGTGTACTTAAAAGTGTTATCGATATTTTCTCGGAGAACATTCCAAGCTACGCTTGCACTTAGTCGTTTTGTTTTGTCTCAGTGGTTGGTCTGGCGGTCTGGAAGTACGCGCCGGATACAACGCGTGAGATCGGCAAACAACGACCGGCGCAGGCGCAGGCTAGCGGCGTGCTAATTCGCTCATTCTTCATATTCTAAACAATCATTCGCATTTCCTCGCACCGACCGACACTCGACCTCTCGCCGTGTTTTTAGAACTTAGTCAACTTACACCAATAATTAGCGAAGTAGTTACTAAGGTATAAATTATTTATATAACTCGGTAAGTACTTCTAAGTTTCATCTTGTAAGTAGTTGTGAATAAAATCATCAATTTTTAATGTACTCGTATGTATATGTTTTTTTTTAATTTACTTTCGAGTGTCGAGACGGGCAGGTCGCTCGCCTGATGGTAAGCGTCACGCCTGCCATGACAGTTGCAGTGTCACCCAGAACTTTTGTTGCAAAATATTGCGCGTCACCCTGACACATTGGTTGTTAAATGTCATTGCCCAGTAATTTTCTTGGAAACATTGCCCTTCAAACGAAACACAGGAATGTTTACACACTACTGCTTGGCGGTTGAACTTCTGACATAGGTGTGATACTTGCGTAAGAGGCCTACCACTACAAAATTAGGACTACGACTACATGAAAATCTAGTTAGGTGGTAGACTAGACCATACATCATGCCAAAAGGCAAAAACCAAAACTGATCTTTGGTCCATAAATCTGAGTTCAATAATATGGGATCTGATTTAGTGCGAACTAATCATTGAAATCTGAAGTGCGCACTGGAACATGTCTAGATTTAAAACATGCTGGTATCAAAGTAACTAACATTGCATAACGTTGTTACTATTAGCTATCCTGTGGCTACATAGTTCGCCTACTTACCGCTAACGTTCTTGGTTATCGACATCGACCGAGAAAGATAAAAGGAAACGTATCAAGAGTTTAATAACTGTAACGGACTAGATTCGAGCGTACTTCTAGCGTAACATATCATTTGCTCCCATTGATCACATTTATGACACTTAGATATTGAAGATCACTTGTTAATTACACTAAAATGGCATGTAGATCACACAAATATATTTGGATCACTATTTTAATTACGCTTAGATTTAAGCAACGGTTGTTTATTATACCTCGATATTGAGCATTACTTGTTGTTGTTGAGATGAGGATCACTTGTTAATGATGCCTAGATTTAAGCAACGCTTGTTGATTATACCTCGATATTGGGCATTACTTGTTGTTGTTGTTGAGATGAGGATCACTTGTTAATGATGCCTAGATTTAAGCAACGCTTGTTGATTATACCTCGATATTGAGCATTACTTGTTGATGTTGAGATGAGGATCACTTGTTAATGACGCCTAGATTTAAGCAACGCTTGTTGATTATACCTCTATATTGGACAATACTTGTTATTTGATAATGACGCCTAGATTGAGGTTAATTTCGTTCATGAAATCTTTAGCATCGAGCGAAGATCCTCTCTCTCGCTCTTTTCATTAAATGAATCTTTGTAGAGTGAGCCATAGACGAGGCGTAGTAATGATTTTTCTCTTTTGACAGACTGGCACCGCGCTCATAAACTTATGCTTCAATTATAATAAACGTTTACGGTGGTGGTGTGGATGTGTGAACGCGCAACGTTTTATGGCCTTATGGCAAGCGGCGCGAGCGCGGGAACACTGCACTTAACCCGCTCGGATGCCGCGGTCCATACCACAGTATATAAACTAGTTACTGAGACAATAACCCCAGATTAAGTGTAAGTTACTGCACGAGCAGATCTGTGGTTACTGCATGAGAAGAACGTGCTCTTTTTGTTTCGAGAGCTTCGTCCGCCGTCTTCACAGGCCGAGCCGCAATCGAATCGAAGCTTACACATACACATTACACACATATTTATTTAAGTGCCATAAGGAAATAGGAAGTTTTACTTATTTATATTTTTATATCATTGCCTTAAATTAACTAAATATCTACTCTTTTTCTTCTGTGACAGTTTTCTTAATATATTTTTCCCATTGCACTACCAACAACCCATAAAAAAATTGTCGGCTGTTAATGTATGACATGGTACGGGAATCCCCGTTCAATATTACAAGTTTATGTAAAGGCGGATCACTGACCCGATTCTAAACAAAAAGTGAATCACTCTATCAGAACATAGGGCAGCTCTGGTGTAGTTTGTGGAACCAAATAAAAAAGTGAATCACTTAGTCAGAACATAGGATAGCTCTGGTGTACAGTTTGTGGAACCAAACAAAAAAGTGAATCACTCCATCAGAACATAGGGCAGCTCTGGTTACAGTTTATGGAACCAAATAAAAAAGTGAATCACTCAGTCAGAACATAGGATAGCTCTGGTGTACAGTTTGTGGAAACAAACAAAAAAGTGTATATCTTAGTCAGAACATAGGGCAGCTCTGGTGTACAGTTTGTGGAACCAAATAAAAAAGTAAATCACTCAGTCAGAACATAGGATAGCTCTGGTGTACAGTTTGTGGAACCAAACAAAAAAGTGAATCACTCAGTCAGCACATAGGATAGCTCTGGTGTACAGTTTGTGGAACCAAATAAAAATGTGTATCTCTCAGTCAGAACATAGGGCAGCTCTGGTGTACAGTTTGTGGAACCAAATAAAAAAGTAAATCACTCAGTCAGAACACAGGATAGCTCTGGTGTACAGTTTTTAGAACCAAACAAAAAAGTGTATCTCTCAGTCAGAACATAGGGCAGCTCTGTTGTACAGTTTGTGGAACCAAACATCGTCACGATATACGGTATTACGAGTATGTTAAAAGCTCGATTACGATACAATAAAGTAAATGCTCACATGTTAGTTTATATTAGACTAGCTGTACCAGCGGCTTTGCCCTGGTATATATTTTTCTGTGCAAAATTATACGTATAAGGTATTCGAAAAGTAGGTACTACAGGTACACACAATATACCAAATTTCGTTCAGCCGTCAAATAGTTTTTAATCGATTGCTCGGCTTCTACTCATCCGATTTAGATAAAAAGTATTAAGCTATACAACATTGAAACTGTATCGCATCGGTCCAGAAGTTTTTACGTAATGCGCGAACAGACAGCACCATTTCTACAATGTTATATTCTATCATCTTTATTGCACGCACTTTTTGTTACTTCCTGATTTATTATAAGTATAGATAAAACGTTATGTCTACCGACTTATTGTTCGTTATTGTATCCTATTATCCACATACATGTTTTTCATGATTTTATAATGAGAAAGTACCGCTTTATTAGTAGAAAAATACTGAAAAGATTAGTAAGAAATGATAAAGTACACGTATTTGATTAAGTTATTTATCACTACCGATAAAAAAATTAAAAAGTACACTGATAACCGTTGAAAACAACAGTGCTACGGACTTTCGTAGAGCTGCTACGAAAGTGCTACGGCGATCTTTTCGCGCTGTTGTTCAAGGAAAACAAAGCTCTGTGACTTTCGAAATTGATATTTATTGGTCTGCAAGCAAATCTTTAAGACTGACAGCGTTTCTAGACAATTATATAGTAATAAAAATGTAACAAAACATTTATGTTTACGTGTAAACGAAATACTTATGAAAATAATAAACGCCAAATTGATTTATTACTTTATACTATAAAAGTTAGAGTATCTATTAAAAATACTGGTTTAATAAAAGCTATGACAAATCTTTAGAAATATAAAGTGTCATTTTGAATTGTACTTTTTTGTAAAGATTGGCTTCGCTTAACGTAAATGAAAACATTACTGTTTCTTGAGGAGACGTTAGATGGGCCAGTATGGTCGATGATGGCCTATAATCTCTCCCTCCTCATTCGCTCTTTCACTTTGAGGAAGACTGTTCGGAACGTAATCGATCGGTGATAATTTTCCAAATTACTCGAATATTTTATCCTACGGAAAAACCAAAACAGTTTCAACTTCTGCATCGTATTCTGTGCAATTTATTGCATTTTTTTGCTATCAGCGTTGCTATCGTGCAAATTCTGTCACCTCCTTTAGGGATGGAATTAAAAAAACCTTCAAGTCAAGGATTATTTCCTCCAAATTTCAAATCTCTAGGTCAACCGGTTCAGGCTGTGCGTAGTCAGTACGGCACTGTAACGGCACTGTTTCAATTTATGGAATTCCCTCTTCCTTGAAATCTAAAATCTGGATATATTCAGACTAGAATGATTTAGCATTTCTAGAGCTGCGGGCTCCAGCACCAGCGGGCACATCGTCGTATACCATCAGGCGAGACAATATTTCAAACGTAGGTAGAGGTAAAAGAGAATATGGCTACTCAGCCCACCGGCTCCGCCCGTAGTTTTTGATTTTTCCCACGGAAACTTTGCATTTTGTCAAGCGAAAAGTAGCTTAGATCCGTCTAAAATAATTTAACTTTTTACGAGAAAGGATTTTAGGAATCTGAGCTGTAGTTCCAGACATTGGCTCGTGTAAAACAACTTTGCCTCTTTGTAATACCTTATTAGTGTAGATACAAAAAACACAATAGTGCAGTCACAATAATACATTTCTGGTTCCAACAACTGTATCGTATCGATTTAAAAATATAGTCGTGACGTGACCCAACCAATTGAAAGGCGTTATCGATTCGGATGTGTCATCTCATTTATTGGAATCGCAATCTATGTATAACCGCCTTATTCTAAGTTGGTTCCTCCACTTGACTTCAAGCGAGGAGATTTTAAGAAATTCTTCATCATATTAAATTTGTTTGTTTTAGTCCGGAACTTGTCTCAAGTAGGTAGAGATATAGGATAGGTAGTCAGTTTTTTTTTAAACGGCTTCTTTTTATGTAACATCACAACAAGTTCACGGCTACTTTGTATGACACTTTGGAGATAAAAAAGATATTTGGCAAGATCGGGTTTATTCGGTTTGTAGAGAGTCTACTTCCTGATATTTCATTTCAAAATAGTCGGATAGGTTCTGGTTCTGTAAGTAGACACCTCAATATTGAGGCACCTCAAATTCGGCAGCTTATACAAAATAAATCCTTGAATCCTCAAGTGATTTTGACTTGAGTTGATAAAACCAACCATAAGAGATAAGGGAACGAAACTGCTCATGCTTGCTTGTCGTATGAGGTAGTACTGGCCTCTGGTATCAGAGTTTGTCAGGCCGCCCAACGGCTTCTGACATGGCGTAACGACTGCTATTAATCAATAACAGCCGCACATAACATAAAGTCAATTAGTCATTGGTGCAGAGCCTAGGAGTCCTAGGACCGAACCCGGTATCGTTTGATTCCAAGTCGCAATAGTAAACCGCTAGGATACTATCGCTCCATTCGTAATTTTCGTAACTGAATTATTTTCCAAAAATCACACCGCCTCCAACGAAAATTCTTCAAGTTGACAACGTGTGCACAGTGTTCAACGTGAGTACAGGAGCAACCTCTACTTAGAAGATGAGAGGTTAGAATTAGAACGCGACTGGCGTGAGAAAAAATATTCGGCGCACTTCGACCGTATTTTATAATAATTGGTCTGATTGAATCGCGACCATCGCGCGGCCCCCGACGCGGGCACTTCCAAGAAGGCTGTCTCGACAGAGGACACTGTCCGCAGCCCGGGCGGGGCAGGCCTCGGCGCATTCCTCCATGTTGCATTTACGAAACAAATTTACTTAGTTTTACGTGAAAATCCGAGTTGTGGTAGAGAATTGAGGCGACTCTGTTTAAGATTGGAACGATGCTTTATCCTTTCCTTGTTACGGGGAAATGCAAAAACTCCTGGACCGATTGAAATTCGGTTTTCATTAAGTTTTGACTTAAAATCTGGTGTATCTCAATGCGATGAGTAAAAGCCGAGCAATCGATAAAAAGCTATTAGACGGCTGAATACATTTTATTGAACCTGTGTTTGTGTGTATGTTGTACTTTGTAGATAGGCAGTTTTAGTCCTGGAATACCACATAGTTTACTTTTAACCCAGACAAATGACAAAGCGGCCAAAATTAGTTGTAAAATAGAATCAAAGGTTTGGTTGGACTAAAGGTCTAAGCTAAGGCCTTTACAAATTAATCTGCACGACATGAACTAAGTATTAACAAATTCCATTTAATCAATATTCAGAGGGTTTTTATCACCCCGCCATCCACCAAGTGTACCTGTACATACCTACCTAATGGCTAAAGTGGCTTTCCACTCATAAGCGCTTATCGTTACTATCGTACAAAGGGATTTGCGAACCGTTCCGAATAATCGACAAGTGCATACGCTTGCAGGCAAAAAAATAACGTCGCATTCACGTTGAATACCTATATTAAAGTGGCGTGCACTTATTTATCTACGGGACGCGACGATCAAGGCGACGGGGCCGGGCGGGTGGCCGCGCGCCCGAAACGAAATGCAGCGCCTCACTCGCAGACACTCAATGCAAATACACCCAGCCAATGTGAAATAATACAAATATCTCTCAACATTGTCACTCACTGGAGGCGGTGAAATATTGACGTGTATACCTAGGTATCTAGGCAGATCAAACGTGAGTGCCAACGCCCTTAGCATTAGGAAAGGCACGGTCCGTGTTAGGTTCAAGCAACTATAGAATGGGGCCGAATGCGCTAACATACTTGCACATGCGAGCACGTGGCTTGTGAGTAACCTATAACAACTGCTATACTTACCTACTTATTATGAGAATAGCGACTGTTGGGGATATTCGACGTTATTTCTGGTTTTATACAGGCAGGTATTTTATTTGAGTCATGGCGATAAAATTGCTAAGACGAGGCGAGATGATGACATCTCGCCTCGTCTTAGCAATTTTGCCGATGACAATGAGCCGATGTGGCAGTTACAGAAGAGCTCGCGCTTTATGTTCCAATTCTTATAGGTATTATATACATTCAAGATTGTCACTATACCATTTTATATGAGCTCGACTAATACTGATGAGATTAGGTAATCTATACATATTATATTATAGCAGTTAGTAACAAAAAGTCTGCATAGTAAAAATGTTCTATTTGACTTAAAATAGGCCACTGAACAAGAATATATCATTTTATTTAATTGTGTCTGTCTGTCTGTTCGCGCATCACGTAAAACTACTGAACCGATTGCGATGCGATTTCACTGTTGGATAGCTACCCTAGTTTGACTTAAAAATTATTACCTAGTTTAACTTGGTATTTCAATCCGATGACTAGAAGTAGAGCAATCGATAAAAAACTATCTGAACGGCTGAACGAAATTTGGTATTTTGTACTTTATGGTACTTTTGGCTGTGCTTTTGGTCCTCGAATAACACCTAAGTTACTTTTAACCCAGAGAAATGACATCGAGGGAAAGCCGCAGTCACAGCTAGTAAGTGATCGAGCGAGCGCGAAGCGTCTCCGTTTCAGCTCGGCCAAAAACTCTTTCGTATGTTTTTCCGGATGTCCGGCTGTTCTCTACAAGGTCGAATTTCTCAACCGATCTAGACGAAACTTGGCAATACAAATTTAACGATTTTTTATAATTTCTCAGTCGTCGGGGATTTTTGATTTGGGGGTACTTCACTCAGAAAAGAGATCCGATTTCGATGGTTCTTTTTTATTTGAAAGTTAGCACCTACTAGGTAAAGGGCTGATTGATGGAGCACCCTGGTTATTAATGTCAGTTTTACAATAAGATGGCGCTACTGTGCACCGCTAGATTGTTTGCAAAAAAGATTGTGCTCGCGAGGTGTACAGCTCACAGCGCCACTAGTTATTTAACTAGTCACTAGTTCTGTTTTATAAAACAGACGACCATTCGGAATAAATAAACATACAAGACCTTATTACTTAATTAAATACTACCCGAGCGGAAAATTCTTTAAAATTAGGTCTCTAAGCTAATAATACGCGACACTCCTATTTATAAACTTCTTCTCTGAATGAAGTTACAATAATAAACGTGTGCATGTGTCACCGCACATTGCTGCTATTTATAACGCGGTTTATACCTAGGTATGCCTAGTTAATAAAAGTCCTATGCCAGCTCCAGTGAAACTGCTTCATCACGGGCTAATTAAGACAGCGTCATCTATCAGGAATTTCAATCTCACACGGATGCTCCGCGTGTAGAAATCTCGAGAGCTCCCGAGCGCAACCTAGCTGCAAAACCAGCGCATGTGACCAAAGCAAAAACCAGCCAGCACGATAGGTACCGCATGATTAATTACATCAGCTGTTTCCTACGATGAAAGTTAATTAAATCGTCATGTTACTTCAGACGGTTCTATTACGATTGATTTTCTAACGATTCGCACTAAATATGCTAATACCGCAAGGGGAGTAAAAAGACGAATGATGAAGAGTTGTCGGGAAGTAGAGATCTGTGGCAAATGGACCGAAGAGATAAGATACGTTGAATAGTTGGATCAGACTTGTTAGTTAGGGGCGGAATTAATTGAACTAAGTTGAGTAACGATAACTAAGTCGAGTATTGAGTAAGGTTTTCTTAAACCTATCTTTACAGGCAAACCTGCACGAAAGGAAGACAAAAGATCTATCTAGGACATAAACCACTTGAAAAATTATCATAGACACTGAGTTTGAACTCGCGATACTTCATAATGTCAAATAGGAACTTATCATAGACATCTGAACATATATTTTGGCAGTGTAGAACGAATTCAGCCAGTTGAAGCGCAAGAATAGAAAGCATAGACAACTGCATATATACCCGTTTCTCCTATTTAGTTTGTGATATTACTCCGTACTCTCTGTAATAGAGAGGCACGCATGACTGGTTAGTGGTTAGAGTACTTACACAAAGGTCTGCCAGCGTGATGCTATTGGCGGTGTAGAAGATAAGGATCTCCGCTGACAGCGCCCGTGAGCCTGGCTCTCGCAGTTTGGAGGCCAGCAGGAGGCAGGTGGTGCCCAGGAGTTGCACCTGGCTCTTGCCAACCGCACATATGCTGAGGAACCGGTCTAGGTACGATATGGCCAGCGGGAACACCTCCTCTTGGCAGCCCTGCTCTTCACATACCTGTAATGAAAAGCTCTCGTTACAAATAGTTCTCTATATCAAGTGGAGATTCCACGAAATACTAGGAACACGTAGAGCGGCGCACCCAAGCCGTGCCAACCTTATCATCTGGAATTCCTGATAACCTATATATAAAGCTGGAAATACACACTTGGCGATAAACACAGCCATTACTTTCCTGTTGCAGTTACAAAGTTCTTATCAGCCTACCGTTAGCTAACGTAGCTCGGATATTTAATCTAGGTTTTGTTTAGCTTTTTTTGTAAAGCTTCAATAAAGTCTACTATGAACAAAGGTGTAACAAGGCTTAGGTGATTTTTACGTGTGTGTGGTATATTTATTTAACTAAGAGTGGAAGTTCACCAAGATTCGAAGAGGTATTGAAAATGTATGTATGTATGTATGTATGTATGTGTGTATGTATGTACATTGTACACTAATGATCAGTTATGTAAAAATATTTTCAAATTTCAGGTTTTCAAGTTTACCTACCCAAGTAAACACTGAACAGTTGGTAGTTAACCAGATGAACTAGTTGAAACCGCAAAATGAAAACCCGGGAAAAGCGAAAGCAGACCGTTATTCTGTAGGTAAATGTGGTAAATTGAGTAGATTGCGATGAGAGCGGGACGCTGCAGATTGTTCCGCCTGTCGCTCCGGATTCGCACGCAGGGTATTATACCGTACTAGCATAATGTACAAGTATGTACAATGTACACTAATGTACAGTTCTGTATTGTATAAACATTCCATTCCATTGTGTTTGGATTACACTTTATGTACGTATATACCGAGCTAGTCACTATGCATGTAATGTACCCTATGTCAAATGAGGTAGTGTACATAACAATATTAAGTCATTGGTGAGGTGCCGAGGATCGATCCCGGTGTCTTTGGATTGCAAAGTACACACATTGCAACTCGTCTACCACCAAGACACTAAAACCCACGAACGTGGTGAACATCAATGATGATCTATAGGAACTGAGGGTGAACATCTTTCTTTAATCTCATCTTAAAAGAGAACTATCTGGGAGTCTTTAAAGTGAACATGTCATCTTCGAGCAGTTCTATATGCATAGGTAAGCGTGTCATATCAGATCATAAATAATGTTGGTTAAATGCGAGCCTTATTGGTTGGCCGTATTGGCTATTGGCCTATTTATTCAGCAAAGGAAGTGACAGACTAAGTACAACCTCCTGACGCTGCTTTATTCATATATATGAATATTTTTAGATGTTACGCTTAAGGAACACTTTTCTACAAAATAACTACTGATTCATGAGGTCAAAATATTAAAATCTACCTACTTAGAACATTAAAACAATTTGTTTGGTTATGTAGCCAGAACAGATGTTTTTAGCCGGTAAGGCGACGACTAGACGAGATCTTTCCACGCTGCCATTGTACCTAATTGTTAAAGCACGTGAAAAGGTCTAATGAATGGCACAGACGGTAATAAAACATCGCGATTGTAACAGTGTGTCCTCGCCGGAGCTCTAAGGCTACATCTGTGTTATCGTCTACTGGCCTGGGGCACAGTAATGTTGTTGAATTGACTTAATTTATTTTCGATGGCAAGTTTTTGACCGCGGTTTCACATGGTGAGAAGTTTCGACGAGGGCAGCGGTGGAACATGCTTGTCAGTCGGTTCCAGTCCAGCTTTAACCACAAACAGTGAAATAAAATTGTTGATAGCAAATTATCACACTATCTAATTCATGGTAGGTATAAAGCTGTGGGAGCCGAGCGGTATTATCTATACTTAAAATAAAGCAGTCGGTAACAAAAAGTCTGTATAATTAAGATAACTAAAAGAATTGGTATAGGGGATCTAAAATGAGCTGCTGGCCTGCTGTACAATACCTGTGCTTCGGATTGGCACGTAGCCGTCGATTGCTAACGCCGCGCGCCGCCTAACAATAATTGATAGAAGTCGTTAAGCCAGGTATAAACCTGTGGGAGCCGAACGGAGTAATCTATACTTATAATAAAGAAGTCAGTAACAAAAAGTCTGTACAATGAAGATTACTAAACGAACCGGTATAAGGGATCTAAAATGAGCTGCTGGCCTGCTGAACAATTCCTGTGCTTCGGATTGGCACGCTGCCGTCGATTACTAACGCTGCGCGCCGCCTAACAATAATTGATAGAAGTCGTTAAGCCATGTACTGGCCACGTCAGAGGCCCTTGGGCGGCCTGCCAAACTGACACCTGAGACCTGACGTCGTCCCTACCTCCTATTCGACGTACCTACATCGTTACATTTTTTTTTTAACAGCGCAAGTGCCTTTATTATCTACTTACTACAACAAAATATTATATAATATTCAACAGCTGGACAACCCACATGCCATTACAGGCAGTCCAAATGTTCTAGCCCACTACCAGCAGCGTACACAACATGCTAGTGACTTGAACTATTACTTATTCTGTGCTAGTAGCATTATTACATTACATAGGTACATGGAGGTAATTAATGGTTACCTACGACCTACGTCTGTGTAATAAAATATTACATCGACGTAGGTCGTACACTTTTTAAATATATCATCATCATTAGCCACGTTCCCAATGCTGGGTCCCTGGCCTTCTCTCAAGAGAGAGAGGGAGTGAGAAACCTAAAAGAAAACTATTAAACCTTAGGTATGTATTTATGAAAATACACATGATACCAAGCTGGAGGTCAAATAAAAAAACTAAAAAAAACACGCCTGCCCTGCCAAAAAATAACTTTTGCTAATAAATTATATACTGTTGGAATGTGCTTATGGCCTTTAATTTGATACCCATATTGTAAAATTAGAAGTTTTTTTTTTTTCGCATTTGGAAATGTTGCCATACTGCCGCCTCATTGTTTTTTTTTTTTTTCAAAAAATAATGTAGCCTATGTTACTCGGGGGGATGTAAGGATTCTAACGATACTCCATACGTATAAATCTGTTCAGGCATTTAAAAGTTATGTTGGACTATAGAAACTCACATACATACAAACATACATGAATCCTAAAAACATTACACTCCTTTTTTGGGCAGTCGTGTAAAAACAAAAAGCATCATTCGAATTGGTGCAGTACTACCAAATCCCGGAGTTAGGTAAGTCTGTGCGGAATTAAGATTTTTGTATGGAAGCACAAATCAATACTTTCAACCATAGACCTAGTTAAAGGGTGAGATACAGCACGCTTTTAGGTGTGGTGCGTTTCATTGCACCTAATTTATGCGGGCCACGCCCATGAAGTTAGCACCTAATCTTTTAATAATATCTATGCATTCAGCTGACAAAAAAACTGTCTACGCAAAAAAAGGAAACAAATTAAAAAGTGAACGATACAGTGTTGCCATAGATTCAAAATTTGTAATTAAACACTGTAGCGCCCTCAAATCACACGACGGACGGTTCTCTTTTCGCACAACTCTACCAAAAATGAGTGAACACAGATAAAAAACCTGTTGAACTCACGTGGAAAGGGTTCCGTACGATGAATATACTATTACCTATCTGATAATATTGAGATTTAACATGTTATTTTACGATCATAGACTTGTTACAGGTTTTCCTGTAATAAGTAGGTAATGATTTTACGTAATTATTTCAAAATTTTAGTATAGTTTCGGAGAAAAGGATGATGGGCAATTTTCATTTATTTTCTGTAATAACTTTAAAACTATTTATGTTAAAATAATTAAAAGAAAGAAGTGAGACCCTCACAAAAAGCGCTTTCATCTGTTATGTCACACGGTACAAATAGCAAATTTTCTTTTGAATTTTCTTATTTACCCCCAAAAGTGAGTTACGTTACACGTCACAGAAATTCATATGTGTACATAATTTTAACTTAATCAGTCCAGTACGAGGCTTACGTTCCAATTATTATTTTTCATTCGAATGTATGGAAATCTTTTGAAAGTCTCTAATGGTGGTGCTTGTTTTTTTTTCGATGCGAGCAACGTAAGTTTAGCTCGAGCGAGTCTAAAAGCATCCAGCATGACTGTGCTAGCTGCTAGAGCACAGATTACGTATCTGCTACGTACTTTAGGTAGGGCTGATTAATAATGAATCGTTTCTCAAGACAAACAGGACCACATTTTATAACCGAGCGATCTTTAAGTATGTAAATGGACATTTAACTGGTCCTTTAATGTTAATTTTTAATTAACCAATTGTTGAAGGAACTTTTTATCGTGCGAGTGAGTTGTACTGTATGCGCTCGACGGTTAGCATTTAAGTTGCTCATAAGCACGTCATGTCATTGACCTTACGGGCTATGAGGATCGTTTCGGTCTGCTTGTGCTGAAATATGGTATGCGACTGGTTTAAGCGGAGGCAGTGTGGAGGCGCAAGCGCAGTGGCAGCACCGAGCGCGTCGCGACGGTGACGTCAGCGCCGGCCGGCTCGCTCCACGTGGCCCCAAACCAGCTGACTGCCTATTTTTTTCTCTATCACAAATAATGTACCTTTCGGCCTATTTAAACATTATCGCGTCGGGAGTTCGACTAAATAGGGCAAATTTCGTAACACACCGGACGTGTTTACGTTTGGTACAATATTTTAATGAAAATCATAAATCACACGTCATTAGGCCACTGAGACGGAACAATGACGTTGATGTGGGCGCTAGCGCTAGCAATATATTTTACTAAGTACGTACTATCTACGGGAAGATAGTGCGCAACCGAGCGTCAGCTGAGTGCGTGTCAAAATCAGCTGATTATTCAAATAGAACGAGCGGAGTGGCATCGGTCGCCGACCGCACCGCGCCCCCGCCTCCCCGCCCCTGCCCCGGCAACGACCACACATTGAATCAGATTCTGTACTTAGATATTCTTCGATTTCTATTAGGTACCTACTTCCCCCATTTGCATTTATGATGAATCACTACACTACGCAACCGTCGAGAAATCATAGTGTCTATTCGGAGGAGAAAATAGAATGAAATTCGTATAAGAATCTAACATGTGGTGGATACAAAATCGTAATCAGCTGATCGTGTAAACAATGTCGCAGCATCTGAGTTGTACACAATGCGAAATCAATAACAGTAGGTAGATGAGTGAAAATGTCATAGCGAAGTGGAAGTCGCCGGTCACCGGTGGAACTCGAGCTGGGAGGTTGGTGTGGGTCAGGTTCGGAAGGTGGCGGAGGCGCACGGGTAGGGCTCCTGCGGCGGGCAAGTGGCAGGGCATACGGGTGCCACCGGCCGGCAGGCAGCTCACCTACACGTGGCCGGGAAACGAGACAAAATGGCGAACGGAGCGGTCGCGCGGTGTGGGTGCGGCATGCGGCATGGCAGCGGTACCGTGCGCTCACCTCTAGCATCCACTCGGCGACGAGGCGGCGCATGTGCGGCGTGAGCTCGCTCTGCACGGTGCCGAAGTAGTTGGCGGTGATGGCGTAGCGCTCCTCGGTGCGCAGCAGGTTGTCGAGCACGCGGCGCCTCAGCAGCACCGGGTCGGGCCCGGCGGCGGCCGGGGTGCTCCGGGCCGGGCGCGGCTCGCTGCCGGGACTCACGCGCTCGGCGCACAGCAACTCCATGGCCATGGCGCGCCGCACGGCGGCTATCGCTGGCAGTGCTCGGGGAAAGGCCGGCGCGGGCGCGGGCGGTGCTTGGGCGCTCACAGCTGATCGTGCGAGAGCGGGCGCCGGGGACGCGCGTGGAGCTGCGACGGCGGCGAGTGCCCGAGTCGCAATGAGCGGCCGGCGCGCGGCCCTCGCCCGAACATATGATCGGCGCGGGCGCGGGGCGGGCGGGGCGGCGCCGCGCCGTGAGGCCCGCACGCAGGTTTCTCCATTCGACACTCGAATAATAATAGCTATACGTAGGTATATATCATGGTTTTCTTGCTTGCTAGCGCCGCGCCGCCCGCGCCGACACCCTGCGGCTCCCTGGTTGCTGCTGCTCCATCTCGTCTGCTCTTGTTTCTCCGACATGAACCTTCCAATTTCCCCACCCGACCACCTTCTGCCCTCTACCCTCTAGCACAGAATAATGAGTAGTACCTACTCCGCCAATATCTACATAAATCAAATTCACTAACCTTGATAACAAACAATGCAACGGCTGATTCTGCAAGGAATTTCATTGCGAAGCAGCGATAAGCGATACCTACCTAATGAAATTAAAAAATAAACATAAAAGGTAACCTGCTGATATGTACCTACCAACCTAGTAGGTACAAATGTCGATTTTTTAAAGTACATAAGCGGACGAATGTCCTCGGGCCTGTTTATGTTTAAAAAGGCGCATCTGTCTATATTTTTGAAATTCACTTATATATGGGATCTAGATAGGTACCTGAGATACCTACCTATGCTAAGCAAGTACCTAACTGGATAAAGAGCGCAACTCTCATTTTTGCAAAACAGAGTACTTACCTAATAATAAGAATTTATTTATTCGGAATCAGAATAAAAAGGCGTATCTGCCTATATATTTAAAATTCATTTAGATAAGGGATCTATAGTAAGCCCTGCGATACCTACTCGTACCTATGCTAAGCAAGTAAGTAGGTACCTAGTATAAGTAGGTATTTTTGCATAATGAGTACTCAATAATAAATATTTATTTATTTGGAATCAGAATCAAAAGGCACATCTTCCTATATGTTTTAAATTCATTTAGATATGGTATGGGGTCTAGCCGTCTAGTATCCCCTGAGATACCAGTTTTATATGCTAAGTATATAAAGCGCAATTTAACCATATTTAATATTTTTAAAGGAAAAGGTTCAATAACGTGCTAATTTGAAAGGACTAATTTATCCCAACGATATACCTACCTATAATTTATCATAAAGGTAATGTATATATTGACGACCGGTTGGCCTAGCTGTTATAGTAACCTTAACTGCGAAGTCAAGCAACGATCGCGGGTTCTAATCCCGCAAGGTGCAATCATTTGTGTCATGAGCAGAAATGTTTGTTTCCAAGTCATGGATTATTCGTATCTATATATGTTTATCCGTTGTCTAGTACCCATAGTACCTTTGTAGTAGCACAGAATAAATAATAGTACAAGTAGTAGTAGTTTGGGCACAGAATAAATAATAGTAGTTTGGGGCTATGTCATTGTCCCGAATTGTATCGAATATATTTATATAGGAATTTATCATACTTGAGAAGTTGAAAAGACCTAAATAGCAGAGCAGAGTTGATAAGTTTAAATATTTATGAACAGACTTTCGAGTAAGTGCGCAGATGCATCTAATCAATGTAGTTCAATACGTACGTAATACGTAGTATCACAGAATAAATAATAGTACAAGTAGTAGTACATATAACTCAATGTGTAGTAAACACTTATTTTTGGTATTAAAAAAAACATAGGTATGTGCCTAGTTATTTTATATCCTTAGATACTTCGTCCCGCGTTTTGTATGCGTTCCTTTCCCTTCCTACTTCCAACAGTTCCATCCAAGAAGGCTTTTTTAAGCCTTGCCCACAAGAACGCGTGACCGCCCCAATTCTTAACCGATTTCAATAAAGGAGAAGGTACTTATTTTATTCTCTAAATGTGTTTGTTTTCTAATCTAAATGTGAGGACCGTTTTTGTCGGAATGGCCTCGTTACGCGTTTTCGTGCACCGCATCACTGTTCGATTAACTTTAGGCACTCCAAAATTAACTCCGAGGTCATCGAAAGGTGATTCACAAGACAAGTCTAGATGCTGGGAAAAGCTACAGGAAAAAAAAACCGGAAAAATAGGTACCTACTACGATATGCAAAAAAATATACTTTTGGGAAATTCTAAGACCATCATTTTATGGTACCTAAGATTCCTTTGAATATGTATCAGATCGCTCCGTTTAAACGTTTTATGTACTATTATTTCTTCTGTGTCTATACGCCGTTATTATATATCGAAGTGAGCGTTTCGCGTTTCGTGATTCGTTAAATGAAGTCAGGTTTTCGACCCGAAAATCAGCGACCGTTTTGTCCGAATTCGATGCAAAAACCTTAATGGTTTTTACTCGTCTGGTACACTTGACGAATAGAAAATAAGTGACTTATTTAGCGCCTGTTAATAAACCAACGCGGAAATCAAGGAAAACTACTCAGTAAAGTATCACCTACTACTTACCTACAGATTCTTACGTGTCCGTGGCACAACAACCAGAAATATATATTATTACACGTATATTACATAAGGTTCGAATAAAAACTTGCCACCTTCCCCGTCGTCCGTGACATCACTAAGGTCTTCGCTTGTGCAGGTGGTAGGTCACAAGGGACAGATGAACAAGTAGGACATCGTTTGGATGGGACCCCGCAGTCACATTGAATTTGAATGGGGTCACGTTAGCCCCATTTGCACATACTGTGTCTACAGCGACCTGGGCCTGGCCGGAGTCGGTTGATGGACTTCCAGACTGGCCACGGAAGATCACGTCCTGAGGTAAGGTATTCTTGCGTTTTGAAAACTGGTGGTGCTGGGTGTTTCTCAAAGAGTGATCTTAAGTGCGTCTGGATGGTCCTCGGTGGCTGTTGTCATGCGCAAAAAGCTTTTACGGCTTTATAACCGGTCTCTTGGTAGACCTGTCGTCGGTAGAGAGGATGTCGGTGGTCCCGTTCTGTACCTACCTGTAGACATAGGTCAACAAATCATTATATTTGGTACTGTAGAAGATTTGTACCACGCATAATACCTATTAAGAGCAAAAAAGTGTAGTCTAGTAGGCAAAAACATTGATTCTATTTTAACAGTTTAATAGGATCAAAATCAATGCCTATAAATATATTAGAATTTACACATCAGCCCCTTGCACATGGGGGCAGTTTTAGATTTCGAAAAAGGACAGAAAATAATACGATTTCAGAACAAAGAGTGCAAACAAATTTCTTACTCAGCGCATGCGGGTTGCTGCATAGGTAATGTTAAATACTCGGCTTCATCGAATAAGGCAGACTTGTATTCCCCAAAGTGGGTTTTTTCTTCTCTATGCTTGTATCAATCGGGGATACTCCCGTTTAGCTCGGGAAACCCCAATTGATATAAGTCGAGCTATCACTGGGGGATGTGTGGGAGCGAATAATGATCTCACTGCTCCAGCCCACCTCACCTGCACGCGGTCATCCTGTTGGATAACAAGTGAAGCTCTGGCAGCCGACAGATGGCGGTACAATCATCCTAAAAACATGCGTGGCCAAATGGCACAGGCTGGTGACGGTCAGCAGCGTCACCGGTGCAAGAAGCTATGCCCTGCGATCCACAACCCCATGCCCAGAGTGGCGATTATGGGCAAAATCTCCAACAAACAGCACAACCAAACAATCGCCCCCAGTTCCTGGTCACCCTGCCTTGTACTATTATTTATTCTGTGACCCTGCTTGTCCTGACCACGGTGGCGGTCAAGGAAATGGCAGAGCAGGGGCTGCGATAAATCCCCAGGCTACCGTAGGCTACCCAAAACAAAAAAACTGGCCCTGGCTACGTGCAACGCACGAACGATTAGACTTGACGATCAATAGCGCAACTCCAACGGAGCTTACTAAGATAAGGTGGCATGTTTTGGGGTTATCTGAAGTCCGAAGAGCGGGGTAGGACACTATAACTGTAGAATCGGGTCATCTATTCTACTTCCGACAGGGTGATCAGTCTCAGGGTAGCATGGGGTTCCTCGTCAATAAGGTCTTCATTGATAACGTTGTTAACGCCAACGGACCCGCTGAAAACAAGCCGTCCACTCCAGTATAGCAAAGACGTCCTAGTGATCACGATCTTCAGTCATGAAGTACCGACCACAGAGACAGAGAGAGATAACGCTGTAGAAGTATGCAGTGTGTCGACTAGGGTATCGGACCTGGTTCTTAAGCTGACCGAAAGAGGCCTTAAGGTCGTACAGGTTTACGCACCCAAATCAGCACACTCAGATGATCAGGTAGAAGATATGTTTGATGATATATCTTTGGCCTTATATACCACCACAAAGGCCCACTACAACGTTATCATGCGAGACTTTAACGCCAAAGTGGGAGTACAGACTTGCAGTAAATCGAAAATAGGTCCACACGGCTATGGAAAGAGGAATCACAGGGGGCAAATGCTATTTAACTTTTTGGAAAAAAAAGGGCTTCTTTTTGATGAATTCAGTCTTCAAAAAGCAGCCCCAGATGAAGTGGACTAGGCAAAGCACCGACACTGTGACTAACAATGAGATTGACTTCATCATGACGGACAGTAAGCACATATTCAGGGAAGTCTCAGTGATCAGTAAGTGTAATACCGCTAGTGGTCACCCACTTGTCCAAGGCTCCTTGAATATCGACCACAAGCTTGAAGGATGCTATTTGGTGAAGTTTACGCTCCGACCTAACCTGCTCCAACACGCTGTTGGATTAGAACAGTTCCAACTCAAGTTGGAAAATCGATTCGCAGCCTTGGAAATCACAGATGACGTGATTGAGGAACTCCAAAAAGTTGTGGGAATCTTTAAAGAAGAAGACACTAAGTCTAAAATCTCGGATGAGGCTTTTCGACTTGTGGACAAAAGTTGGAAGCAACAGCAAGCCACACCGACAGGGAAAAGGGAGCTCAATTAGAAGATCAGTAAGATGGTGCGACGTGACCTCCGGTGCTCAAATACATGCCTGATAGAAAAGGCAATTGAGCAAAATCGGGAGTCAAAAGTCTTGAGTCGGCAATTAACTTGATCCCGTCTGACGAAGCTCAAGACCAATAATGGCACAATGGTCGTCTCTAAACCAGAGATCGCTGACGATGATTAAGACGCTGGATTGGGAATGAATGGACATTAATATCAATGGTGAGAACATCTCACACTTACGATTTGTCGATTATATCGTCCTAATGGCGGAGTCGCTGCAAGACTTGCAAAGTATGATGACCAACCTAGATGATGCTTCTCGACGCATTGGTCTCGGAAAGAACATGGATAAGACCAAGATCATGTTTAGTTTAACGATCTTGTTGATCCGGAACCGATTGCAGTCAAAGGTTGCCGATTGCCTCTTGAAGTTGTCCAACAATATGTTTACCTTGGGCAAATATTGCAATTAGGTAAGGACAACTCTGAAAAGGAAGCCAACAGAAGAATTCAGCTGGGTTGGGCTGGGCAGCATTCGGAAAGCTCCATAGCGCAGTGCCTGAAGACAAAAGTCTTCAATAAGTGCGTCCAGTCATGACCTACGGAGCCAAAACGTGGACATTCACTTACAAACTAGTTCACAAATTTAAGGTCTCTAAGCGAGCTATGGAGAGAGCTATGCTTGGAATTTCTCTGAAGGACAACATTCGTAATAAAGATATCCGACAGAGAACCAAGGTACCCGACATAGCTCTAAGGATAAGCAAACTAAAGTGGCAGTGGGCTGGTCACATTTCCTGAAGTACCGATAACCGTTGGGGTTCTCGAGTGGAAACCATTAGGAAAACGTATAGTATACGCCCCGTGGCTAGGTGGAGTGACGACCTGCGAAATGCGGCTGGTAGAAAATGGACGAGGGGAGCTGAAGACCAAGTTCACTGGCATGCATAAGGATTATTTTGGAGAGACCTACGTCCAGCAGTGGACAGATATAGGCTGATGATGATGGATGATAATAGAAAGCTACACTGCTCCACATGAACATAATGAAAGGCCGCGCGCCGGTCGATTTTTAGAAAAAAAGATCTTCAACCGAGCTCAGTGGCGTGCATTAGGAGGCCTACGTCCAGCTGTGGACAAATATATGATGATGATGAGCTATCACTAAACCTGGGTGAACTCCATAAGTACCTTTCATCCAGAGCAACTAAGCTAACTTAAGTTGACGCAAGACACTTTCTTTTATCTTATTTATAGTTGTTACTGATTAACGACCGTTAACTTGAAATAGGCACTTTTTCAGGTACCTAACCGATGTCAGAGACTCAAAGGTAAAATAGAATAAGATATCACAACTTTTTACGGCAAAAGAGTCGCTATACTTTTCTTATAAGTTGATCTAGATCTAGACAATCCGTTTCAATTTGAAAATGGTTCACACACGTAGTAGAACTAGAGGTACCTACACATGCTCTGTGCACGCACACAACTATACCGCAATGGATTAATTTGGATTAGCAAATAACGCTAATCCGCAGGCAGTGGTCGATTTGTTTGCTGATTTGCTCTTATTGTTCCCAAATATATAACAAAAGCAGTCGCTTGGCGATAAGATCCGCGGGTCAATCAACTTTTCCTTTTTTTGCTGGTTCTAATCAGAGAATGGGGAAGTAACTATTGAGTAATCTGCGTCGGAGCTTCGGTGGTCTGTGAAGCGCAGGAAATGTGCTATACCAACCACCTATACTATAACCGCACATCGTTATTCAACGGGCTGGCTTAGCTCAATGAACTTCGCTAATGTAAGGGCGGCATTTTTATTGATTCCCAATGCACTTTGCAGTTTATAAAGAAATCGAGAGTTTATTCTAACAAGACTTTTAATTTTGATGCATAATGTAACAAGTGGTTAATGTGCACCTGTCAAAGTTACTTTAGGTATGTAGTTATGGTAAAGTACCTATTATACCAACGCACATAATTGACCTTCTTTGGCCTAAGTCACAACCGCTGTGGCGGTACAAAACCGCCACACCAGTTGTGTTAGCAGTGACTCTCATTCGCGCTACAGTCTGCTATCTCTATCTTTGTTGTTAATACACAACTGCACATGAAATGATGAAACACGACTGTGAGAATGTAGCTGTGTGGGTGTGGTTGCTTGTAGTTGTATTTAGTCCAGTTATTTACGTGATATTAAAGCGTGCCGTATCTTCCCCTCTTTAACTAGATCAATGACTATAACGAAGTAAGTCTGATGTCAGCGTAAGAATGGGAGACAGATCTCGTCTCCTGTACCTATTTCCACGACAGCAAGATATTCTGTTACGAGTAAACCTTTGACCGGATACTCGTTTAGTTCCTTACGTGTATTGAAATGAGCTCGAGCGCAAACAATGAATAGAATTCCGAAACACGACAATAATATGGAATGCTTAGTGCGAGCGGGATATCAGCTTTTCTCAGAACCTCAACACTGCGGGATGGAATACAACCGGCATCGTTCGTCGGCAAAACATCTACTTTCTCTACTACATTTTAAAAGTAATAAACTGAATTATCTACCTTTTTCTGAAGATATTATTAATAAGTATAATTAAAATAAAAAAAACGCTTTTCTGAGTTTTTTTTAATGCATTGTCACTATTTATATTTTTAAATTATTTTTTGTTCTGCATTGTCACATTTTACATTTTTTTTCTTTTGTTTTGCATTGTCATCAATTTGTGAGCTACCCTGAAAGTTTCAGCCGGATAGCTAATCGGAAAGTGCTCAAAATTTTAATTGCAAGATTCCTGGAAAGGCTTACATAGATACATAGATACGATCATACAAGTGAAGTTAAATAAAAGCTTTTAAAATAAGCTTCTGCGTGTTTTTTTAAATGTAATTTTTAACCTTTTTTTTTGTTTTTTTTTTCTTGCATTGTCATCGATTTGTGAGCTACCATGAAAGTTTCAGCCGGATAGATAATCGGGAAGTGCTCGTAATTTGAGTTGCAAGATTCCAGGACAGACAGAAATACATAGATTAGATACATACATACAAGTTAAGTGAAATAAAAGCTTTTATTCAAATTAAGCTTCGGTCCAGCCGGTACCTGCTAAGGAGACAAAAGCCGGGCAGTTTCGAGGTACTCGAATTAGTGTTACAAGGAATTGATAATAAAAAAACATACAAGACAACTAAGTTTGTATTATGTAACTTGAACCCTTTCCTAAGGAATTTATTTATAATTCAACATTTCCTAGCTTACAACTCCAGAAAGTAAGTTGAAACCTTTTTTTGAGTAGTTTTTCGATGACGGCATACAAATCAACTTATAATAAAGCAATAAGTATTAAAAAGTCTGTGGAAAGGAGATAAAAAAAAATATAGCCTCGATTACATAAAATGAGGTAGATTATAGACTATAGAGCCTCTACTCTACCTAATTTTAAGTAAAGTTCTATATAATGTTTTTAACATTTGTGTCTGTTTGTCTGTCTGGATGCTTGTTCGTGCATAATGTAAAAACTGCCGGACCAATTGAAATGTACTTTTCACTGTTGGATAGCTTAGGTTTTGACTTAAAACCAGGTGTACTTCTTCATATCTCAATCAAGCCGACTAGGTAATATACCTAATCGTTAAAAACGGCTAAAAGAATTTTGGTCAAATGTGGTACATAATAATACATTGGAATTTTAGTTCTAATATTATGTTTATCTTATAGAAACGGCCACGCGTGCAAAGCCGCTGGCACAGCTAGTATAATTAATAAGAAACTAAAACTTCAAGACTTGTTTCCAGTCAGTGTTCGCGGGATGGGACGACAAATGATGAAATGCTGGCCTGGCCAGCCGTTAGCGCGAAACAATGCCCGCAATCCCACAATGAGGCTTCGGAGATGAATGTAATTAAATACCGACCAATTATTATTCTGCGTTGTCCGATGTACTTATGCCAATTCCACCGTTTCCTGATACACTCCCAGCTAGTAGAGCGAGTACATAGATGGCTATGTTAAATTGTTGTTGTTTGTTAATCTTTCTTTCTTTTCTATTTAAACCCACATAAATCAATCGACTGCTGGGTTCCTCCTCATGTGCACGCCACTCTTCCCGGTCCAACGCTATTCGAGTCTGCTGCCTCCTTAGATTATAAATATATTCCTAAAGTACCTATAATTATACTCTAATGCTGCCTTCATGTAACGCCACTGATATAATATAACTGATAAATAGTCACCACCAGAAATTAAAAAACTGTCTTGTATAATGTCATTCCTAAAATTAAAATTAAGAAAATGCAAAATATTACACAGTTTAATGTTTATTGCAAATCGCACTAAAAAAATTAAAAAAAAAAGTATAAATATTGCTAATGTTTTGTAAATTCCGCAAACTTGCGAAGTTTTTCTAAGAACAGTTATCTGTATTTCCAAGTTCTTACTTATTTTCTAATTCCAAGCATTCAGATTTATTCATTTCAAGAAACGTTTGTAATTATAAAATTATACAAACGTTTCTTGAAATATTATTATTATTTGTTATAAAACAAAAGACTTCATTTGATATAACAGAAACGTTTAGTTTTTACTTTTTGTAATTCCAAGCAATAAGCTTTAATCATTTCAAGAAACGTTTGTAATTTTATAACAAAAGGCTTCATTTGATGTAACAGAAACGTTTAGTTTTTAATTTTTGTAATTCCAAGCAATAAGCTTTAATCATTTCAAGAAACGTTTGTAATTTTATAACAAAAGACTTCATTTGATATAACAGAAACGTTTACTTTTTACTTTTTGTAATTCCAAGCAATAAGCTTTAATCATTTCAAGAGACGTTTGTAATTTTATAACAAAAGGCTTCATTTGATATAACAGAAACGTTTACTTTTTACTTTTTGTAATTCCAAGCAATAAGCTTTAATCATTTCAAGAAACGTTTGTAATTTTATAACAAAAGACTTCATTTGATATAACAGAAACGTTTACTTTTTACTTTTTGTAATTCCAAGCAATAAGCTTTAATCATTTCAAGAAACGTTTGTAATTTTATAACAAAAGACTTCATTTGATATAACAGAAACGTTTACTTTTTACTTTTTGTAATTCCAAGCAATAAGCTTTAATCATTTCAAGAAACGTTTGTAATTTTATAACAAAAGACTTCATTTGATATAACAGAAACGTTTAGTTTTTACTTTTTGTAATTCCAAGCAATAAGCTTCAATCATTTCTAGAAACGTTTGTAATTTTATAACAAAAGGCTTCATTTGATAAAACAGAAACGTTTTGTTTTTACATTTTGTAATTCCTAGAAATAAGCTACAATCATTTCAAGAAATGTTTGTAATTTTATAAATAAAGAATAATTTGATATACTTAACAGAAACGTTATGTTTTTACCTATTTTGCAATTCCAAATTTTTGTGTTGTTTTTTTTTGTATTTAAATTTTGGAATATTTTGTAATTCCAAGCATTTTGTCATTTTAAGAAACGTTTATAATTATAACAAAGGATTTATGACAGAAATATTTAGTTTTGTAATCCCAAGCAATAAGCTTTAATCGTTTCAAGAAACGTTTTGTTATTCCCAGTGTGACGACTATCCGCACCCACCTACTCCGGCACTTCCGGCAGCCATGCTGATGTTGGTTTCACTGGCGATGAGTCGATGACACCTCGCACGCTCGTTAATTTAAATTGTGTAAAGAAAACTTATATTACTCACAGATCTGCTGAAAATCAAATTGTCTTTTACGCGTTTTTAAAAATTGTTACAGTGAAACAATAGGTCCAGCTCAAGCTTCATTAGGAAAGTTAAATTGAGGCATCTTATATAGCTTCCTATGATATACAGTAATTCATACCAATATATAAAAGTGAAACGTTGTCTGTTTGTTTGTTTGGGTAGCTTTCACGCGATCACGGCTGGACGGATTTTCATGAAATTTGGAATGGAGATAGCTTATACCCTAGAATAAAACATAGGAAAACTGAAAACTTTTTATCCCGGGAAATTGTAAGTTTCCACGGGAAAACTGGAAAAACTTTAAAAAAATGATGATTACTCGCTCCATGGCAATCGTTTCTTACAGAAACGGTTGTAGGTATATATATAATATACAGTTTTTATAACTTTGCTTTGCTCTCTTTTTTGAATAATTAAGTGCGTACCTATTTAAATAATTTTGAATCTTCTAAATGTATTAACTACAACAATTAGTTAAAACAACACCACCAACTTGATATTACAATATTAAATTATTGAAAATACTAGGGCTTATCTAGATATTACAAAACTAAGCTATTGAAAGTACTAGGTCGTTTCTAGACACTGAACTATTGAATCTACTAGGGCGATACTAAATATTAAAAAATGAACTATTGAATCTCTAGGGCTTTACTAAAAATTAAAATATGAACTATTGAATCTACTAGAGCTTTACTAAATATTAAAAAATGAACTATTGAATCTCTAGGGCTTTACTAAAAATTAAAATATGAACTATTGAATCTACTAGGGCTTTACTAAATATTAAAAAATGAACTATTGAATCTCTAGGGCTTTACTAAAAATTAAAATATGAACTATTGAATCTACTAGGGCTTTACTAAATATTAAAAAATGAACTATTGAATCTCTAGGGCTTTACTAAAAATTAAAATATGAACTATTGAATCTACTAGGGCTTTACTAAATATTAAAAATTAACTATTGAATCTCTAGGGCTTTACTAAATATTAAAAAATGAACTATTGAATCTACTAGGGCTTTACTAAATATTAAAAAATGAACTATTGAAAGTATTTAGGCTTTACTAGATATTAGAAAACTGAACTATTGATAGTACTAAGGCTTTACTAGATATTACAAAACTCTGCTATTGGAATTACCTAAGTCTTTAATTTTTATCATCATCATATCATCGTCATCGTTTCGGATATAACTATGCACGCTTAAATCAAAACATTTACGAATGCATTTACTAAAATCTATTTGCTGTCATCATAAGTCATTTGTTGTTCTCGGATTAAGTACCTAATATTTTTGTAAAAAATAATGTTTGTAATAAAAACAGTGCGCGCCGTCTGACTACTGTGCAGGTGACCTGCCTCTTAATCTCTGACCGCCTCTTGTCCACATCATCGTCCCGAAAATGTGCAACGCTGAACAGGGCCTCCCCCATAATTAAACGTAGAATTTCTTCTCGCTTTATTTCAGTAATTGCATAAAATCTAAATTATTGGTAAATCGTTTGGGCGAGAGAATATCACCTTGTCGAACACCTCGGTTGATGGGTCGGTGAGTCTATGTTGCAAGGAGGCGGTCCTAACAGCTCCCGGGGTAGATCCACACAACGCTTCTATTGTCAACTAGCTATACCCGCGGCTTCGCGCGCGTGGCCATTATTATTTTGAATTCTATTACTATTCCAAGACTTAAAATACCAATATACCAACATTTCAACAAAATTCCTTGAGCCGTCAAAAAGTTTTTACCGATTGCTCGGCTTCCAATCATCGGATTGAGATAATAAGTACACCAGTTTTTAAGTCAAACCTTAAACTATCGACAGTGTTTTAACACGAATTTTAAAAATGTCTTTTTCTTTTTCAGTAGCTTATTTTTAGTACTAGTTTTTTTTTATATATCTTCCTTTTACAGATTCTTTGGTACTTACTGCTTTTTATAGATGCCCTTCACTAAAAGAGTACCGTGACATACCTACTGACTGCCTACTTTTATCATTCTTTTGAAACAATATGTTTTACTATTATTTATTCTGTGACAATACACTGCTACACAAGTGCAGAGAGTAGAACTGCCTCCCGATTCAGAACCATAGACCTCAGAACCTTTCGATAACTCAGCACTTTTAGTTAACAATATCGAATCGAATCGATTCGGTTCTTTATCGGAAGGATCTGTATCAGGAGGCCGGCCCTAGTGTTTCGCCTATGTAGATAACGGAAAGGTTTTCGACAGTGCCGAATACTGGCTCGTGTTTCACTCCCTCCATAGCATCATTGACAAATCTATACTTATAATAAAACTGTAACAGGTCCAATTCTTCAAATTGAAAATATTTTGTAAAAAAAATTTGGACGTTGTTTTGTATACCACACTGAAGCCATTTTTTTTTTCATTTTTGTATGCCTGTTTGTCTGTCTGTCCGAATTAAAGGTCCGATGAATTAAAGGGTTCCCGCAGGATAGGGGTTAAAACTTATTTAAAAGAACACGTATCACGCTGACACCATTAGACGGATTTTGATGCAACTTGGCACAGTCATAGTTTATATGATATATTAAAATTGAGGATACTTTTTACTCCGAAAAAATAAAGGGTTCTTGCGGGATAGGGGTCTTTATTCGATACTGAAGCCAAAAATGTTTTCTTTTTTTCATTTTATTGGGCTGTCTGTCTGTATCTTGATCGCGTATTACGCTGAAACTACTGAATGAATGCAAATGAAACTTGGTATGATTTGAGTTCAAACTGCGAGATAGGACATTGGACACTTTTTATCCCGATATTTAGCATGGTTTCCTTGGGAGAGGGGATGAAAGTCAAAATGTGTACTTAGTTGTATTTCATGCAGTACTTCAAACATTGGCCATTTTCCCTAAAAAGTTCCAAATTGTAGTTATAGCCGCCTTCCGAGCAGAAAATCGGCTATAATAGGCATACGAGAAAAGTCACAGAAAAAAGTTGCAGGACAGTATTTAACTTTAATATAAGCATAAGCGAAACTTTGTAGGACCAAAAGTGCCCCTGTATTCTGGTCAAAAGGAAAAATAAGGAAATCGGAATTTTCAAGATATGTCAATTGTTATTAATACTACACAGTTATCCATTGTAATGTTATTAAAATGACATCACATTTATGAATTAGATTTATTTACAGTGTATCACACCTATATATAACATTTTTTTAAATCGTGTCTGTTCTTTTGTCTGTTTATTTGCGTCTCTTTGTTTATTCACGTAAAAAGTACTGCACCGATTGTGATGCGGTTTTTTCTGATGGGTAGCTTAGGGTTTGAATTAAAAACTGGTGTACTTGGTATCTCAATCCGAAGTGTAGAAGCCGAGCAATCGATAAAAAACTTTTTGACGCCTGAAGGAATTTTGATTAAATGTTGTTATATTGGTATTTTTTGAGGTCCTGCAATAGCTCATAGAGTACTTTTAACCTAAAGAAATGACCACTCGTGCGAAGCCGCGGGCACAGCTAGTTATTAAATAAATATATTCGGGACAATTCACCCCAATTACCTAGCCACAAACTAGTATACCCTACCCTGTACTATGAGTACTAGACAACGCATAAATTCATAGATACGAATATTTTATCCATGGCACGGAAACAAACATTTCTGCTAATCACACAAATGATTGCATCTTGAGGGATTAGAACCCGCGACCGTTGATTGACTTCGCAGTCTGGGAAAATGACATTGTAAATGGAATACATTGTAATTTAATTAATATTAGTAACCCAGAGTAGTGTATATATTCTGTGCCAGAGCTGCAATGATATTCAGGGCGGCAAAAGCCCGAAAGCTTGGATCTCGAACTTAGAATTAAAGTCAACTTCAGTTGGGTTGGTCAGCGGAACTTTAGGAATAACTATGGTAGGTAGATGTTGAGAAAAGAGCTTTTCTTCCTCGTACCTCTACTCAAGGTTTTACTCGTATTTCCATCAATAACACATCAATAGAACGGCTGACGGATGTCACGAATCTTTCTCATTAAGCGTAGCAAGTACCAATCCGCCATTAGTGGGCCTTCTGGATTGTTCACGTCTGTTGGTAGGGCAGTCATGGCCGAATTGAAAAAAGCGACTAGAGACAGCAGCGTGCATTGACCTGGTAATGTTTACTGTCCTTGATCGCGCGCCGCGCCCCGCACAGCCCGCCCGCCCGCTGTGGCGGGGTGACGTCACCGCGGAGGTGCCGATGGGTTTCAGCAACGGACGAGGCCTCGCGAACTGACAACTCACCTTCGCACCTTCGCTCCTATTCGTCAGCTGGCAAAGTGTGACTACAACCCTGCAGTAAAATGCAATACCTTGCTTTTGTAATCGTGATCGCTTTGATTTGGACGGGTTTATAATTTAAAAAAAAACCTTTACTATCTTCTGCTGAATTTGAAATTAGTGCTAACGGCCGCACTCAGTGTTTTGATCGGTTTAATCGCATCGTTAGATCTAGAATTAGGAAATCCTATAACTAAGTTAATAAAGGATTAGGGACCTTACTCAAAGCATGTAATGTAATGTTTGGATTGGACAATTTCAGTAGATAAATTAGGTAAATACTGGGGTTTTTTCAGATTTCTCTACCGATGACAAATATAATATAATATAATATAATATAAATACGAATAATATATTATTATTTTTATTTATATCGGTGACGTAGATTATTTGAAGTTGTGAACTGATTGAAACTACGTAGGTTAGGTATTTAGGTAATTAAAATTCTAACAACAGCATACGATAATGAGGTTACTGACTTTGCAGTTAGAAATAGTCTGACGTAGCAACAGGTTGCTAGAGCGAAAAGAGAAATAGGTAGTCATCGTTGGGTTTATCGCAGTCACATTTTACGAATGTCTCGTTTGGGAGCGAATATATTTTATATATCAATAAACGAACCATACCTGCCGAGACGAGCTACAATATAGATAAACACGATATAACGTTCAATATATTTTTTTAACAGATTTAAACAGACCCGGCCAAAGATGGAGATGTGAGCAGTCGGTGACTCTACATGATGTCACGCTTCTGTCATTTAGCAAATGGCAACCATTCATCCTTGTGAGATGTCGTTAAGTTACTAAACTTGCGAGCAATTTAATCTGATTGTGCATATCTTCACCAACTACTTGGAATGTTTTAGTTAGATAAGTTTTGTTCCATTATATCTTCAGTTGTCCGACTTTGTGGAAACAGCACGCAACGGTTACTTTTCAAATGTAGTACCTGTGTACAGCGGGTGTAACGACTAACGACTGATAGGACGCTATGCACGGACGTGTTATGGGCTGGGAGAAACGGCGGGAACGAAGCAAGTAAGGCACATAGGAGCGACTGGTCTGGACATTGGATCCACATACTTGGAGATGGCATGCGATGGCTCACGCACTTTTTGCCGAGCGGCGGGCGGCGAAGGTCGGTCGAGGCGAGCCACGAGCTACCTATCTAGCATTCCAACCGCTATGAATGAATAGCCGCCCGACTGGTCGAGAGTCGAGAGGCGCATACTAAGTAATTTCAGATTAATTTGACAACAAACGCTTAAGTTCGCAAAAACCGGAATGGCGGGCGGCACCCTCCTCGTGGGAAACGCGAGCGCTCCGAAACGTTTGTCTCCGATGATTAACCGATTAATAAGTACCTGCCCGGAGCCCATTTAATATTCCGTTTATTTTGCGCTTTTCGTCGCGTGATGTGCGCCCAATTTGCGCCGCGATTTTCCTCACGCGGCTCTGCTCTGTGCACGCAACGCGGATACATATACGCTGGCATTATTCACAAATTTCACAATACACAGTTTTCTTATAGCATTTGTTAAAATATGTTTATAAATAATTAATGAAACACAATAATGCAGTGAGTTGTAAGCCGTTTTGGTCCTGGTATTTTTATTGGGCATCTTGAAGGAATGTAGTTGTCCGCAGCGATAGAGAATTCCTGTAAGTCAACTTCTTACACCCACGCTCCGCTTCGGAGGGAGAGTTCGTGTCTTGAATTCTATTAGAAATGCTGATCAATAATCATTTGTCTATGGATGCTTTTTTTGTGATTCACTGATTTAGAATAATAGAGTTATTGTAATAAGGTTCATTGTAGACAGGGCCTAAGAACTTGAGATTTAGTCGTGTCGTTCGCTGACATTCAAACGGAAAGCACGAACGGAAATCAGTGACTGTAATATTTATCAAACAAACAAACAAACAGCTAAGTATATGCATTTTATAATATGAAAAGTATTGATCAATTGTTTTTTAAACCTATATTTAGCTTAGTGCCTAGCGGAAATGTTCCACTGATAAAAACGGCATTGAATTCTCCAATAGGCGCTTTAATATGTTTTATTTTAATAAGTCAAGTTATATTTTACACAACCGGAAACAGTTTGTAATAAATTCTTCAAGTGTCACAATGAACCTTACCTTGAAATGTGTTTAATTGATTAGGTAACGTATCATTCAAAAAACGTAGTACAATAAAAAAACATACAACCTTGACAACTTATGGTTTTAGATCATCATCGCCAGTGGATCTGCGAAGAATTACCAACCAACTAGAACAAATCTATATTGTTTTGTTACTTGAAACATGTTTTGGGGAAAGAATCATAATAAAATGAAATGAATCCCTTCATTTCATTTTATTATGTTTTTTTTATTGACCTTGGATAAATTAAATGTAAGAACAATACGAAACAGTAGGTATTTATATTACTTTTCCCAAACAGGCTTTCAAGGTTGAGAAAAATTCAGTAAAAAGTGGCAAATTCAAAATCCAAGTGAGAAATGAGCAAGTAGATAACCTACATTGGAAACTTGTATATACAGGATGCCCCACGTTATGTGCCATATGTATGTACTTCAAATATTGAAAATATAAAGTTTTATTTAACGAACACAGCATTTTATTTTTATAAGTTGGTAATAATGCATTCGAAAGATTTTAGAAAAACTTCTTCCTGATCCGGTGTTCGCACAGACCATCCGAAAAAATAATTAACTTTATTTTATGGTAGCGATCGAAAGGGTACATCAAAAGGATCAATTGTTTCCAAGTAATACAGCATCTTAAATTATAGGAACTTCATTAAAATTTAAATTTAATTGTCATTATTGTTCAGAAAAAATAATAATACTTAATTTTACTTACAACTTCAAACAATATCGGTATTATCATTTCATAGAACGATAAACAACAATTAAGAAATAAAAAATATCACAAAAGAAAAGTAACAATGCTGAGATAAATTAATTGAAATTAATTACCGTAGATTATTATGAGCCTGCGGTGTCCCACTGCAGGGCAAATGCCTCTCTACCCTCTACACTTTTCACGACTCTGTGCTACAGATTGGCAAGGTCATCCCGCCATCTCTCCAGCTCCATGATAATAATAATTGATCACTTCTATGTTTATGTTAAGTGAATAAAATGTTCAAAGTACTTTGTGAGATGTCTCATGACTACAACATGTCATGAGATCATGACATGA
This sequence comes from Alsophila aescularia, assembly GCA_946251855.1. Taxonomy (NCBI): domain Eukaryota; kingdom Metazoa; phylum Arthropoda; class Insecta; order Lepidoptera; family Geometridae; genus Alsophila; species Alsophila aescularia. Next base: position 13,928,263 of record OX276378.1, read on the forward strand.
TGTCACGTTGTAATAAACAACATACTTAGTTAGAATTTTTGATTTATTTTTCCAGTTTGATCGTTTGATGATTGTGGGACATCTCATTGTCACTTATATTTTTTTAATTCAAATCATATATTATTATATATAGAAAAATGACAACCCTGTTATTTCTTGGTGCTCACTTCTCTAACGAGCGGGCGTATTTCCGAAGTGCCGGTAGAGTCAGAACGGTATTTCCTTTTCCAGTGTGAGATTTAACTCTTTTGGCACTGTAAAGTGAAATTTACTTTTCAAACTCAAAGCATAAGTACTTAGTTTACCTAAATTTTATTGATTTGATCTATTTTATGTATTTCTCCTTGATCATGAGAAGCTAATTTTGATTTATAAAAGTGCTATTATTTTGCCTATTTACAATAAAATACTTTGAATTTGATTTTACAGCAGATTACCGTATAAGTTTGTAAACTGGTGGTTACAGTTTTCATATAAGAATTAAGATTTCTTCAGTTTAAAATTTGTTTCTATACAATTATTGAATTCTAATTCTATTAGAAATGCTGATCAATAATCATTTGTCTATGGATGCTTTTTTTGTGATTCACTGATTTAGAATAATAGAGTTATTGTAATAAGGTTCATTGTAGACAGGGCCTAAGAACTTGAGATTTAGTCGTGTCGTTCGCTGACATTCAAACGGAAAGCACGAACGGAAATCAGTGACTGTAATATTTATCAAACAAACAAACAAACAGCTAAGTATATGCATTTTATAATATGAAAAGTATTGATCAATTGTTTTTTAAACCTATATTTAGCTTAGTGCCTAGCGGAAATGTTCCACTGATAAAAACGGCATTGAATTCTCCAATAGGCGCTTTAATATGTTTTATTTTAATAAGTCAAGTTATATTTTACACAACCGGAAACAGTTTGTAATAAATTCTTCAAGTGTCACAATGAACCTTACCTTGAAATGTGTTTAATTGATTAGGTAACGTATCATTCAAAAAACGTAGTACAATAAAAAAACATACAACCTTGACAACTTATGGTTTTAGATCATCATCGCCAGTGGATCTGCGAAGAATTACCAACCAACTAGAACAAATCTATATTGTTTTGTTACTTGAAACATGTTTTGGGGAAAGAATCATAATAAAATGAAATGAATCCCTTCATTTCATTTTATTATGTTTTTTTTATTGACCTTGGATAAATTAAATGTAAGAACAATACGAAACAGTAGGTATTTATATTACTTTTCCCAAACAGGCTTTCAAGGTTGAGAAAAATTCAGTAAAAAGTGGCAAATTCAAAATCCAAGTGAGAAATGAGCAAGTAGATAACCTACATTGGAAACTTGTATATACAGGATGCCCCACGTTATGTGCCATATGTATGTACTTCAAATATTGAAAATATAAAGTTTTATTTAACGAACACAGCATTTTATTTTTATAAGTTGGTAATAATGCATTCGAAAGATTTTAGAAAAACTTCTTCCTGATCCGGTGTTCGCACAGACCATTCGAAAAAATAATTAACTTTATTTTATGGTAGCGATCGAAAGGGTACATCAAAAGGATCAATTGTTTCCAAGTAATACAGCATCTTAAATTATAGGAACTTCATTAAAATTTAAATTTAATTGTCATTATTGTTCAGAAAAAATAATAATACTTAATTTTACTTACAACTTCAAACAATATCGGTATTATCATTTCATAGAACGATAAACAACAATTAAGAAATAAAAAATATCACAAAAGAAAAGTAACAATGCTGAGATAAATTAATTGAAATTAATTACCGTAGATTATTATGAGCCTGCGGTGTCCCACTGCAGGGCAAATGCCTCTCTACCCTCTACACTTTTCACGACTCTGTGCTACAGATTGGCAAGGTCATCCCGCCATCTCTCCAGCTCCATGATAATAATAATTGATCACTTCTATGTTTATGTTAAGTGAATAAAATGTTCAAAGTACTTTGTGAGATGTCTCATGACTACAACATGTCATGAGATCATGACATGATGTCACGTTGTAATAAACAACATACTTAGTTAGAATTTTTGATTTATTTTTCCAGTTTGATCGTTTGATGATTGTGGGACATCTCATTGTCACTTATATTTTTTTAATTCAAATCATATATTATTATATATAGAAAAATGACAAACCTGTTATTTCTTGGTGCTCACTTCTCTAACGAGCGGGCGTATTTCCGAAGTGCCGGTAGAGTCAGAACGGTATTTCCTTTTCCAGTGTGAGATTTAACTCTTTTGGCACTGTAAAGTGAAATTTACTTTTCAAACTCAAAGCATAAGTACTTAGTTTACCTAAATTTTATTGATTTGATCTATTTTATGTATTTCTCCTTGATCATGAGAAGCTAATTTTGATTTATAAAAGTGCTATTATTTTGCCTATTTACAATAAAATACTTTGAATTTGATTTTACAGCAGATTACCGTATAAGTTTGTAAACTGGTGGTTACAGTTTTCATATAAGAATTAAGATTTCTTCAGTTTAAAATTTGTTTCTATACAATTATTGAATTTAAAGTGTTTCTTAAATTTCAGTTGTTGTTATTGCGCAGGAATTTATTCTTTTGATTGCTCGTTTCGATCAGAAGGAAAAATACAAAAAAAATAATATGATTACATACATCCTTTTAAAAATAATCTTCAATATTTGAAGTAGATTCGTCCGTCCATGTGGCATGGTCGTAGGTCCGTCCATGTGACATGGTCGAGGGACATCCTCTGTACAATATCATTGATATATATGGCAGCGTATGCTTTAGAATTAGCCCTATCGTGTGTCTGATACATCCAGATTTTCCTGAATCAAAATCATGTATAATACTATATAAATGGATATAGAAATCGTAGGCTTCGAAGCGCAGAGCATCAAAGTCCACGGAAAAGGTGAAATCTTGTGCAACGGGCTTGCATACCTACTCATCGCATATAGCGACAGAATTAATGTCAGTTATCTGTCATGTGGGTTTATCAGAAGATAAGTTTAATATCGAAATCTTGATACTTGCACCAATTAGCGGCGCGATATTATGCTTTACAAGCATTTCACGATGTTGGGTGGGGCATGTTTTTCAGAGAACTGCAACATCATAGGAATGTTTCGTTTCCACCCCAGATATGGATAGTTAAAATTTACAATATGCTTTCCAAATATATGACGGCCGGTTGGTCTAATGGCTAGTGGCCCTAGAAACGAAATCAAACGGTCGCGGGTTCGAATCCTGCAAGGTGCAATCATTTGTGTGATGAGCAGAAATATTTGATTCCGAGTCATGGATGTGATATTCGTATTTATGTATGTTTATCCGTTATCTAGTGCCCATATTACAGGGTATTCTAGTTTGGGGCTAGGTAATTGGTGTGGAATTGTTCCTAATATATTTTTATTTATATGTAAAAAGAAATTGGCAGTAGGAATTATAGCTGACAAACTAAGGTGAAAATAAGTGAAAGAAAAGCTCATTGACTCCGTTCATACTTTTAAGTGGAGAAGTATTGAAGGCGTCAATCTTCTTCTTCGATGGCGATTACTAGAGTAGAGTTCCCAATATCAGTGATGACAATTGCGATTATTTGCTATAGAGGCAAATAGGCTGCACACTGGCATTAGCCATATTTATTGACCGAGCGAGCACGAAGCGTCTTCGTTTCAGCTTGGGCAAAAATGATTGGTCTCATAAAATTTTGATCTGATGAGGACCTTCAGTGTGATAGGCAGAAAAACTCCTCAAAATGCAGTAAGTTTCTCACTTTTAGGTTTCTACCAGTGGAATCATCCCTTTACCCACTAGGTAGGGATTGATGGAGCACCTTGGTTATTAATGTTAGTTTTACAATAAGGTAACTAGATGGCGCTACTTTGCACCGCTAGAGTGTTTGCAAAAAAATTGTGCTCGCGAGGTCTAAAGCTTTCAGAGCCACTAGTAATATAGTTTTTAAGTTGATCTAGATTCTAGCCTAGCGATTTTTCGATACATCTCGTATGTAGTTCAAATCAATGAATTTATCTAAAATCTGCTCCCAGACAGCATCGGATCGAGCAGAAGCTCGACCTGGACGAGTAGGAGAAACATTTGAGAGCGTGCAGCCTTAATCAATCAATAACAGCCGAGATCGTCAGCTTATCGTGCCCTCCAAAGCACGGAGCGATGTAACACCGCACATTACTTAGAAACTCATTGGCGCGGAGCCTAGGACGAACCCTGTATCGTTGGATTCTAAGTCGCACTAGTATACTTAGCGCAAGGCTACCACCATTAAAATCGTTAAATCATCAATACCTAAGTTCTTGTGGGAAATCCACAAAGCTTATAGCTGCAAATAATAATATCGTAGGCTCATAGTTCATAGTGTCTTCCCATAAAGCCGTTTTTCATAGCGCGGGCTGTTGCGGATATTTCTTTGATGTATTGAAGCGGTCGCGTCGGACCGGTTCTGGGCAGCCATCGGCAGCGCCCGTATCCGTAGGTTATGGACACAGTTTAAATACTAGCCACTCGTGCATGAGGGTAGGTACGGGAACGGGACACGAATACTATACGTGTGGGCTTAAGTTCCCTGCTTGGAGATGAACACACGTACGAGTAAGAGCCGGGTTTGAAATGTTAAATTATATTAAAAAGTTCAAAACTGTTTTAAAATTAAAGTAGCTGCGCCCCGAGGCTTAGTCCGCTTGGATATTTTTTTCCGGAAATGTTCCAGGATTTGAATAGCTGCTGATCTATTTGCGCCTGATTTTGATGAAATTGTGAACATGTATGAAGTTGTATGAAGATGATGAATATGTATGAAGTTTTATTTTTTGAGAACATGAGTTTTGGAGGTTTAGAAACGAGCCTATTCATTGAGATGCAAGGTAAGCACATCCAGTTTTTAAGTCAAATCCAAGAGTACCCAACAGTGAAAACCTCATTTCAATCAGTACAATAGTTAAAGTGACGGGAAAACAAACAGACACATCATTCTACGCCCGGTGAGCTAGTACCTAGTCTTCCCACTTTTAGTGAGATCTGCAAATAAGTTGGCCAAAAGTTGATAATTGTCATAGATCATAGACTTCAAGTTGTATAGATACTACCTAATGGCACATACACTTGTAATTGTCATAATACTACCTAATGGCACATACACTTGTAATTGTCATAATACTACCTAATGGCACATACACTTTTAGTTGTCATAATAGTACCTAATGACACATACACTTGTAGTTGTATAGATACTACCTAATGGCACATACACTTGTAATTGTCTTCATCATGTCAGTCTATAGAAGTCCACTGCTGAACATAGGCCTCCCCCAAAGAGCGCCATGACGAGCGATCCTGTGCCACCTCCATCCACCGACTTCCTGCGATGGCTACAATGTCGTCGGTCCATCGTGTGGGGGGTCTCCCCACACTTCGCTTGCTTGTTCGTGGTCGCCATTCGAGAACCTTTATTCCCCAGCGGTTGTCGGTTCTGCGAACTATATGGCCTGCCCATTGCCACTTCAACTTGCAAACTCTGAAAGCTATGTCGGTAACCTTCGTTCTTCTACGGATTTCCTCATTTCTGATTCTATCACGTAGTGAAACACCGAGCATAGCTCTCTCCATTGCACGCTGCGCAACTCTGAGCTTGTGTATGAGACCAATAGTTAGCGACCACGTCTCAGTGCCGTATGTCATCACTGGCAACACGCACTGATTATAAACTTTCGTCTTGAGGCTCTGCGGTATCTGCGACGAGAAGATATGGCGTAATTTCCCGGACGCTGCCGATGGGCAGCGTTTGGAGCGAGTTAGATTCGTTGGTTGACCTCTTTGTCGAAGTTGGATCTACCCAGTTGGATCGTCTGACCCAAGTAGACATAGTGATCAACAGCTTCGACAATATCGTTCCCAACATAAACCGGCATGGGTAAGACATGGGCACTTGACATGATGTTAGTCTTGCCCATGTTCATTTTAAGACCCACCTGTTGGGAAACAATATTGAGGTCACTGAGCATTGTGCTTAGGTCTTCCAGGGTTTCAGCCATGATGACTATATCATCACCAAATCGAAGGTGAGTGATGTATTCGCCATTGATGTTAACACCAAATCCGTTCAGTTCAAAAGCTTGAATATATCTTCCAGTGCAGAGGTGAACAGTTTCGGAGAAATAACGTCTCCCTGTCTTACCCCTTTTTGCAGCTGGATTAGAATTCGAGCTCTGATCCTGAAGACGAACTGTCATGGTGGCCTTGCTGTACAAACACTTCAACACTTCGATGTACCGGTAATCAATCTGGCACCGCTGTAATGACTGTAGCATTGCCCAGGTCTCGACTGAATCAAAGGCTTTCTCGTAGTCCACAAACGCTAGACATAATGGCCGATTATACTCTTCGGTCTTCTGTATAATCTGCAGGAGCGTATGGATGCGGTCTATGGTGCTAAAGCCTTTCCGGAATCCAGCTTGTTCGGGAGGCTGAAAGTCGTAAAACCTACGAGCGAGACAGTTTGTAACTACTCTCGAAAACAGCTTATAGACGTGGCTTATATGAATTTTTGACTGATGAAAATGTAAACTTACAATTAACCAAAGGCACTTTATAGGTAATTTTGACAATATTATTATTAAATTGGATTGTAATTATGACTTAAATATTGAATTTTGACATGAGAATAATAAATATAACCATGTGTATAATATTTGCATGCTGACAAAGCATAAAACATGCTGTACTAATTATAATATTGCCATCTTATGTTTTATAAACAAACCATGTTTTAGCGAATAAATGTTTTGATTTGATTTTGATTTGATTTGATTTGGCTCAGCAGCGAAATGGGCCTATAATTATTCAAAAGGGTTTTATCACCTTTCTTAAAGAACAAAACCACTACGCCCCTGTGCCACGCCTCTGGCGTAGTACCCTCGAGGATGACGGAGTTAAACAGCTTCTGAAGGACTTTAAGTACCGGTGTTTAACCCGCTTTCAGTACCTCTGTCGTTATTCCGTCCTCCCCTGGTGCCTTGTTGCTCATAAGCTGTTTGAGAGCCATTCTGGTCTCGTATAGGCTGCCGTCCGGGATATCTTCGGTATAATGTCGGGTCAAACGGGCTCTTGCATCGCTAGTACTGCTAGGAGGACTACGCGATGAGGTGTATAATTGTCCATAGAACTTCTCGAGCTCACTCAAAATCTCTGGCTTCGACGAAATGATGCTGCCACTGCAGTTTTCAGCTTCGTCAACAGGCTTTGCCCAATAGACAGATCTCTTGCGAACACTTTGGAGCCCTTGTTCCGCTCTATTGCGTTCTTAATACAAATAGTATTATAGGAACGCAAATCGTGTCGCATCGACTTGGAGATCTGTTTATTAAGCAAGCTGTAACTCAACATATCCACTGAAGACTGCAGCCTCATCTCGCCTCGTTCTGCAATAAGTTTGGGTGTATGCTCAGAGAGTGTTTTTGTTCTTTTTTTGCGGGGGGTCTTAAAGAACTCCGACCCGACCGCGTGGACAATTTCTACCTGCCCGTTATTTAGTTCGTCCACTGTATCGCATTCGGTAAGGATTTGGAAGCGATTTTGGAGGTCCAACTGAAAGCTCTCGGGGTTTTGGATTTGGTTAGGACTTGGGCGAAGAGTAGATCTCATCAAACGAGACCTCTCCAGCTTCACGTTGATATTCAATGAGCCTCTTACCATGCGGTGATCACTGCCGGTCCGTACCCTGTTGATCACAGAGACATCATTGAATATATGCCGATTGGTCGTCAAAATGAAATCTATCTCGTGCTTATGACCGCCGTTGTGCAGCCACGTCCATTTCCTGGAGGGGCGCTTCTTGAAAAAGGAGTTCATCATAAAGAGTCCGTCCTTCTCCATGAATTCGGCCAATCGCTGACCCCTTTGGTTCTGCTGTCCAAATCCAAACTGCCCCACTCTCAGTTCATCGCCATTGCTCATGCCCAGCCGTGCGTTGAAGTCCCCCATCACCACTGTGAAGTGTGTTTTCGGGGCATGTATGGCATTAGAAATGTCGTCACATAGCCTCCACTTCATCGTCCGGGCGTTTCGAGTGTGGGGCGTACACCTGTATGACCTTCAACGAATACCGTTCGGTAATTCTGAGTATAAGGTATACCACCCTGCTCGAAACGCTTTCGATCTTCACAATGTTGTTGACGAGGGACTTGTGGACGAGAAACCCGACACCATGTTGGGACTGTTGGTCACCCTCCCGGTAATAGATTAAGTTGCCGGAATTGAGGGTCATCGTATCCTCTCCCTCTCTTCGGACTTCTGATAACCCTATAATACCCCAGCGCAACTTACTTACTACTTCTTCCAGCTCTATCAACTTCTCATCGGTCCTCAAGGTGCGTGCGTTATAAGTTGCCAGGTCCAGAGATCGTGGGAGTTGGTAGCTGGGTCTCTGCCGGAAATTCTTAGCATTCCCTGCTCCTCCGTTACCATGGCTGCTACCGGTGCTAGGAATAACGGAGCCGCCGGGGACTGGGGGCCGTCTTTTTGGTGTGTCTATCATAGTCATGGCGGATTGGTGATTGCAGTGTAGCAAATGTGCTCTAAGGTCGCTGCTGCCCATCTTCCGGTGTATACTCCCTTAGTCGCCTCTTACGACATCCACGGGAAGATTGGGAGGGGTCTTATTCTAAGCCGAGACCGCCACGACTCGATACTTCTAATGGCACATACACTTGTAATTGTCTTAGATACTTCTAATGACACATACACTTGTAATTGTCTTAGATACTACCTAATGGCACATACACTTGTAATTGTCTTAGATACTTCTAATGACACATACACTTGTAATTGTCTTAGATACTACCTAATGGCACATACACTTGTAATTGTCTTAGATACTTCTAATGACACATACACTTGTAATTGTCTTAGATACTACCTAATGGCACATAACAACAGAATAAATAAGTACTATTGGCACATACACTTGTAATAAATATTTTTGATTAAACTACTCATCGTCGTGGGAAAATAACACGAATGTCTATTTAATTAATTGATTGATATGAAGGTAGACTGTAGACTCGGTAACAAAAATTCCTATTAAGCGAATAAAGTGATTATTTTTTTCAATAATTGATCAATTGGCGTTTTTGTGCTATTTTACGACTTACATCGATAGGTAATAAAAGTGTATTGTAATACGAATGTTGAAAGTCTTTTCTGTGTTATTTTATTGTATAACATGAAATTTTTAATTATTTAAATGTACATCTACCGAAGAGTAGTAAAAAAATAGCTTGGCATGTACAGATAAGCTTAAATTGTGTATACATATCTACGTACTTCTTCAGTCTGAAAATATATTTTCTTCTTTGCTTTTGAATTTCGCGGAGGAATTGCGTAACTGAAAGGAAATCATTTAATAGGTTGAAGACGATTACCTTATTGTAACCAATTTATCCGTTAGCTTATAATTGTCTATAACATGTCAAAATGATGCTATAAGCCGATTCACACTCAGTTTTGCAATTAGCTCACGGCACAGTCAGTAAAAAAAAAACACGGGCACGAAAAAATACCGCTACGGAAAAACGACACATACAGCATGATATAGTGTTTATCTACTCGTATCATTTTCAGCGATGAAAATATATTGCTACTACCATAGAAACACACCACATTGTATTCCTTGTCCTTTAAACAGCACTTTTTATGCCAAAGTCCAACTTAAATCCCATAATGTTGGTATTGTTGGTAGCTGGGGAGTGGGGACGTTTACGTAAATTACTCTTGGTAGACTCAACTGAATATTTAAATCTTAGAGTATAATAAAGCTAGCTAATTGAAACCTCTATTTTACTTCCCCGTCATACTAAAGCCTATAAATAATAAATGTTTGATTGTTCATTGCTGAATATTTTAGAGTTATTAAGACCAGGCTCTGCTTTGTAAGGGTTTTTTTTCATAAATATGCTGGGAAAACCACAAACCCGATAAATGTGAAACTTAACATATGTGTTTTTGAGATCTTTATCTCTCTATGATTAAGACAAAAACATGATTATCAGAATTTCATTCAATACATTTTCTTATTAAAAATTACTTTATTTTCAGTAATATTTTCATTTTTCTACACAACGGCATATGTTTTATTAATAAAATAAATCTCAAAGCAAAAAACTATAGTTTATTATCTAATGTTAAGATAAAATTTACCTCACTAAATTATTAGCCTGCCAATAAAATAAATAATTTTTGAGACTTACGTCATTTAGTTCCAAGCTAAATTGTGTGTTCAACAGCGCTCGCGATATTCAACCTTGTTACGCAGGCACTTCAGTCCTTATTGCGGGTAGCGGGTGGCAGAGTGTAGGGGAGGCGGCAGGGGAGTGGGGAGTGGGAAAATGTAACCTTGGAGCCTAGAAAACTTAGTTTACTTATTCAGAAGATACCTACCGTTATGTATATACCTATTACTATCGTTGCACATACTTCTACAGTTCCCTTCGTCCCACCCAGTAACCGGGTTTTGTAACCGTCTACGAAATGAGAAATATTTGTTTCAGTTTCAAATGAAACCAAGTTACGTCCTGGGACAATCGAGCGTGTAGTTGTACCTTATAATTTAGATTACGTAAGGATGCCCTCACGCGCGGCCCTGAACCCAAAGGATTACGTTATCTGGCAGTTGGTATCGGAGACCATGGTTTCGGCAGATGCTCGCCAAAACTTCGCTGATAACTTCATGGAAGTGATTACTCGGTACCCAAAGCCCATAGGTATAATAAAATGTAGGTATCTTCTTGTACTCGTCAAGGATTTGCGCAACATTTTGATGAAGCACATCAAAAAAATATTCAGCATAATGGCATTGTGTTAGAAATAGGTTGGTAGCTAGGTCTGATATCTCAGGCTGAGATTTTTAGAATTTGGTAGCGGAATGGCGAAAACGGAACCATTATAATTTCCAAATTGAAGGTAACTTAGCAGAAATCTATAATCTCTAGTTGGTAAACATTACAAACGATTTTAAGGTGGGGATATACGCCGTTGACCTTGCTCGATTGGGCGTTACCGATGAAAATGCCCCGCGCAGGCCCCGCGCTCCCTGATAAAAGTTACGCCAGCCGCGCGCCCTCTACCACAGCTTTTTTAGATAGCATACTCTATCGAATAGTACCTACCTAATTATTATGTTTACAATATATAGCGTTATGTAGTATTTTTTTTACACATATGAATCATGCTTTCGTACATACCTATACCTAAACACATACTCGTATAAAACACGCATTCTCTTACATTACTGGCATTGTAATTGACTCAATAAGTTTTTACTAGATCTACTACTATTACATTCCACTATTCCTGAGACTTATGGACTTGGATATAAATTATTTTAGTCAACTTGGAATCAGGGCTTGAAATACCGCTATTTTTTTAAACCAGTTCCACTGACTTTGGGACGGTACCGGTACTGTGTTGGCATTTTAACTAACATATAGGTATTACTTAATAAAGTGGTATCTTATATGGGTTCTAAAACCGGTTCCCGTAGTACCTACTTTTCATAAGTGTGAGCGAAAGAGTACATTAGGCGAATGATGCCAGTAAAGAGGCGCACAGCGCAAGTGTCTCGCCCCATGTAACACGCTAGCCTTTAAGTCCACGAAATTTTATTTTTGCATTTCCAGTAAATATGAAAAAGTAAATTTTCAATAAAGTTGCTTGAAATGTGTACTGTCAAGGCCTTGTGGTCTTGAAACTTCACTTACCTTGTTTTTTTTATTTCTGCATGTCCAACCAACTTTACTTCCAAGGAGGTTTATATCTATACTTATAATAAAGCAGTGAGTAGGTACTTCACAGGTTGAAATAAGTAGTGAATTCAAAATTAACATCACCCGTAATTTTTAATAAGGGCAATTTTTTTTTCTCTCGCTATACTACGATAATTTTAAATCGTGAAAAAAAGAAGACATTAAAAAACAAGTCGTTCTCGAAGAATAGTTTGATGGCTCATTTCCGTGAATGCAGCAACAGTCCTCAATATTCTATCCCGATGCAATAATAAGTAAAAATATAAAACTGAGTTTTTTTTTTTCAAAATTTCTAGAGACAAATTGCTGAGATTTTTGTTGTAGCACGTGATAGGCAATATTATTGCCAACAACAAAAAATCATATCAATACATCTCTCCAACTTATGGCCAGAAATTTTCAAAATACATTTACATCTACAGTTGAAAATACCCTTGCACGTTACAACATTCTATGGTGCATCTCTGTACAAGCTGTTAGACTATGGAACAGTCTACCAGTTCTGATACGTCAGTCTCCATCATTAAACGTATTTAAAGAACGGATAAAAATATTTTACTCATCGCAAATTGGAATAAATTAAGTTATTGTGTACATTTTCTTTGTTTGTATTATATTAAGTCTATGTAGATGTGTGTATGTATTGTATTTTAATATATTAGTATATGTGTAGTTGTTGTTTAAGTTAAAACTAGATTAGTTGTTTAAGTTCATGTACCTTTTAGATTTATTTATTTTTGTTTATTATTGAGCGTCACCGTCCATGACAATTAAATGTATTCCTCTCCATTCAACGGTTGTCTGGAAGAAATCGCTTTAAGCGATAAGACCGCCCATTGTACTCTATTTAAGTTCAATGTTTATTCATGTGTATGATTTATTTGGTGTGCAATAAAGCGTTTATCTATCTATCTATCTATATTATTGCATTGCAATACTGACCCGCCACTACACTGACAAACTGCCCAACGTCAGCTTAGACGAGATTGAGATGGCGCTCAAACAACTTAAGAATCGAAAGGCCCCCACGGTGAGGATGGTATAACTTAGGAACTTTCAAAAGCAGGGCGGAAGTCCGTACTTTGGGAGCTTCTGGGGTTATTTAGCATCGTTTTTAACAGTGGGAGAACTCCAGAGGTGTGGAGCAGGAGTTTGGTAGTACTATTTTTTAAAACAGGGTATAAAACTCTTTTAAAGAACTAATGACCTGCTTCACTCTTGAGCTACGTCTATAAGTTGTTTCCGAGGGACACCTCAAATCGTCTCGCTAGAAGACTTGATCCAGTCTCCTGAATAGGCCGGGTTTCGCGGAGGATTTAGCACCATAGACCACATACACTCAGGGAGGCAGGTTATACAGAAGTCTGAAGAGTATAACCAGCCCCTGTGTCTTGCTTTTGTGGCTTATGAGAAGGCCTTTGACTCCATTGAAACCTGGGCGGTTCTGGATTCTTTGCAGCGGTGTCAAGTGGATTGACACCGCTGCAAAGATACATCGAAATGCTGTATTACGCCGAAACTATGAGGGTTCAAGTGCAAAACCAGCAGTCTAAGCATATCCAACTGACAGGGGTGTGGGACAGGTGGATGTTATGTCCCTAAAACTGTTCACTAATGCCCTGGAAGATATGTTTAAGATGCTGAATTGGAATGGAATGCCCATTCCTTTTCAATCCAGCATCTTAAACATATCTTATTAATATCAATTGGGAGAATATCTCACACTTTCAATTTGCCGATGATATCGTCCTAATGGCGGAGTCGCTGCAAGACTGGCAAAGTATGCTGTCCAACCCAGTAGACGCTTCTCGACGCATCGGTCTTGGAATGAACACAGACAAGACCAAGATCATGTTTATCCTATCTTGTTGACCCGAAACCGATTGCAGTCAAGTGGTGTATTTATTGACAATATGTTTACCAAGATAATTGCAATAATTTCCCAAAAAAACAACTTTGAGAAGGAATCCAACAGAAAAACTCAGCCAGGTTGGACAGCTTGCGGCAAGCTCCGTCAAGTCTTTTTGTCGTCTATACCACAGTGCCTGAAGACAAAAGTCTTTAATCAGTGCGTCCTACCTGTCATAACCTACGGAGCCGAAACGTGGACACTCATGGTCAAACTAGTCCACAAATTCAAGGTCGATCAGCAAGCTATGGAGAAAACTATGCTTGGAGATTCTCTGGACAAGATTCGTTATGAAGATATTCGTCGGAGAACCAAGGTAACTGTCATAGCTCTAAGGGTAAGCAAGCTAAAGTGGCAGTGGGCTGGTCACATTTCCCAAAGAACCAATAACCTTTGGGGTAGACGAGTACTCGAGTGGAGACTACGTTTAGGCAAGCGTAGTGTAGGACGCCCTGTGGTCAGGTGGACTGACGAGCTGCGAAAAGTGGCTGGAAGAAAGTGGATGAGGAGAGCTGAAGACTGAGCTCAGTGGCGTGCATTAGAAGAGGCCTAGGTCTAGCTATAGGCACAGATATAAACTGATGATGATGATGATTATTATTGCATCGGGGTGAATAAAATATTAATAATCGTTGGTAAGCACAAGCTGACTTGCCTTCGGTCAATGAGTTTGTAATAATCTGTTACGCACACGCATTATACGAAGTTTTTCAATACAAGTGTGAGAAAACCGGAAAATATAAATAATCTTTTTTATTAATCAAATCAAGTTTGTGTATAAAATAATAATTATGTTTCCAATAAAAAATACATGTCTCCGATTTACTCTATTAGTGCGCGTTTTTTAATAAATAATGTTTCATCAAAATACAATAAATTACAATATCTGATGTTTCAAAAGTCTGGAGTTCAGAGTGACAAGGAACCTAATTTAAAAAAATTATAAATTATTATTATTATCCGACCGTGAAACACACCAAACATTGGAATACCTACCTACAATATTTGGGTTTCAAAACAATTTAGAATCTTAATTATTTGAAAGCAAAATATCGACAAAATTTTAGATCTTAAGAAAGATGAGTCAAGTGTTCAAAAAAACAGTACCTACGGTTAACTTTAGAATTTTAGCACTGATAATGAACAATGAGATTTAAGATGAATAATACAAAGTCCCTACTCCCTAATCATTATCATACACATGATTTGTATTTTCGTCTCATCATTCAAAACAAAAAGTGCTTGTGGTGGTGATTGTCAAATCTGAGGCTGAAATCCCGTGATGTATTATTTTTTTATCACTGTGTTATAACACTATGTGACTCAAATAGTTCGTGTGAAGGTACAACGTCGCAATCCGTAGACATCCGCTGCGTTAGCACGAGTGTATGGTGGCATTCTAGCATTGTAGCATAAGAATTATCTACCGGTACCTTGAGGGGAAAATACCGGTTCTTAGGTATTGATATTCAAGTACCGAAATGGAAAATACCGGTATTTACCGCTATGATACTAGTATTGTTCGTACCAATATCAAGCCCTGATTGGGACAATAGAATTGTTACCATATCATACAGAAACCAAAAACTAGTTATTGAAAAAATATTATTATTTCATAAACTCACGCATAGAACTAAATAATTTAATAAAATAATAATTACTATTATGTGAGTATAATAAAATTAACTATAATAATAAAAATAATATATAAGGAACCAGTTCTATTTATTTAGATAATTGATAAACATTATTTGATACTTCATTAAATAATAATTACTATAATATCATCATCGTCATCATGACTATAATACGAATAGGTAAATTAATAACTATAATAAAAGACTATACTATTATGTACAGCCTTATTACAAAAAACTAAAAAATTATCATTATTATTAACTCAAATAATCCCGCCTACAACTAAAAATTGACATATTAAACGATTTCCAAATTGGTTATGCGCAAGACAAGCCACAGATTAATAATAGGTGCCTTTTACGGAGAAAAGTGTCGCAGGTCCGTTCAGCACAACGTCTCGTCCCGCACTGATTTACTGGGCGACAGAGTGGTTGCCCATGCGATTAGCGAGTATAGATTACGTAAAAAAAATGTTAAAAATAATTAGGAAAGATATTTGCAAAACTAATTCCAAGGTTCCCTTATTAAGCGTTTCATTATTGAATATGCTAAAGGAAATAAAAAAAATATGTGATTGTTAGTTTAGAAGAAAAACGGTAATAACTACAAAAACAGAGGCTACTTTGCGTATTAATTATTGATATTTAAAATTGTATTTTCGATTTTTTAAGCTGAAGAGGAGCTGCTCTGTATGATGTAACTTAACATATATTTTATTAGAAGTTTTTTCTATAAAGATTACGGAGAAAAAAGGTTGTAATGTCACGAAATTGAGGCCAATTCACATATATCTCCGCCTTAACAGCAATGTTGGGTTTGGATCGTCAAATGATTTATCTATAGGCTGATGAGGATTTATGATCATCACGTAATTTACTCGATATAAATAACACGACAAGACCTTCTAGGTAGTAATATTCGTAGCAGCCTAATAGGTATTTTAATGCCATAATCTTCGATATAATCCTATCACGGATTATGAGATTTAATCCCTAAGGTCATCTAAAAGATTGATGGGGAATTCAGATATGAAAAAACAGCATAGATGCTCCATTATTAGTAGATGAAACCATGTATCTAAGTTATAAGTATATGTATGCGTGTGTAAGCGATGACTAGATCAAGTCTGTCTAAATCACCAAACCATTACCATTCTCATTGGCTTTTAACAAAAGCTTCACTGAGAGCAACCGCACCCCTACCTGCACCCCTGTTTGGTAGACGAGTAATATGGTCAATCGATCCCAAACATTCGAATCTTTATTAATAGTAGAGTTCAAATAGTTATTTCGGGAGAAATTCGTCTGATTTCGAATCAGGCGCCCCGTCACAATAAACCAGTTCGAATCTGTTCGTTGAATAATAAAAATGGCCTCTATTTTGGGAACGTCTCGACCTTATCGGGCCTCTGAGAATCCCGCCGGCCGTAGACAGGAACACTTGCTCGGCTCGCTTTGCTGTAAAAGTTGTGTAACTAGTAAATGAGCATAGTGCCCCTGCAGACATAATAGGTACCGTCTACGGGGAATTGCTCATAAGTCGTTGACACCTGTTGTAATCTCGTAGCCAATTAGTAATGGCTAGGGATTGACTGACGCGCATCACTGATGCGTAACATCATCTGAAACCACGTAGAGACACGAAAAACTTGAATCAAGTTTTTGCCGATCTCGTACTGGCTGGGAAAGGTTTAGGTTATTTTAAATGTGGCTTAAGCCAATTTTATTATGAAAATGTCAACGGTTCTCATAAATGTGAAATTGATACATGAATAGGCGGCCATTTTCAACAGTTGATAAGCTGACTGCTGTTTTCGTGCAACTGTCCTCTACCGCTTACCTTGTGATTTGTTGAACTTGGAGTAAACTAAATCAGATCCGCTTAGAAGTCTTTTTGTAGTGGGAGTCCTCATACGCAAGTCTGCCTGAGGAAGTACCACACCTTTGTTAGATATTCAACCGCCAAGCAGTAGTTTGTAAACATTACTGTGTTTCGGTTTGATGGGCAATGTTTCCATCGAAATTACTGGGCAATGAGACTTAACAACTAATGTGTCTCAGGGTGACGAACTCTGTGCAGTGACGCGCAAGATATGCAACTATCAAAGTTCAGGGTGCCACTACAACTGTTATGGGCAGGCGTGACGCTTACCATCAGGCGAGCGACCTGCTCGACTCGTCCCTCAATGGAAAAAAGTGAATAAAGGAATAATAATTTCGTTTCGTAGGAGTAGGTCCATACAGCATGTCATTTGGCGGTCGCGCAGCCGCCCGGCGCGGCGGCGCAGGCGCAGACATGCCAATGACTCGCGGGCCTTGAGCGCGCGCGCCGCCCGTGGGCCTCACAGTCGCACTTCATATCTACTCCATTTTATCAACTTAGATGTCAAGTACAAACGGAAAAACCGCGTAACGAATCTTCGGTACATTCTCGTACCTTATATATGTAGAGGTGGAAAGATTAGGTACGAGATGACTCCATTTTAGGGAACAATCCTACTCGATCAAAGAATATGTTTTATGAATTCTTAAATCATCTTGTTTCCTGAAGTTACTGCGTAGTTTACCAATACTTAATTTTATTGATATCCATCACGCACATTCGAATTATTTAGAGACCTTGATTCTCGTCGGATCACCTCATTAAATTTTTTTAGGTGAATTTCCGAGCATATTCTTACCTACCTTTCCATAGTCTGCTGAGGAACTGCGCCCCACGGCTTTGCCCGCGTTAAAGCTTTGCCAACCCCTCTTACCCACTTACGGTTTAAATTTTAAAAAACCCTCCTTAACGCACCGCTGGGTCTCAACAAAAATTTCCTCCAAATTTCAAATCTCTATGTCCACCGGTTGAGGCTACGCGTTGTCTGTCAGTCAGTCAGTAGGTATGTCACGGTACTGTTTTATATAGGAATAGATAGATAAGTAAGGACATAGTAATATTATTTAAATAAATATTTCCACCAAGCCGCGGAGCGTAGTAATAAATTGAATAAACAAATTAAAAAACTATTGTTATAACCACCTTCGTATCTAATTGTAGTGTTTCGTTTTTATATTAGAAAGGTGTAGCAGGCAGGCAGTACAGTAAGTATATTGTTTATAATTCAATCCAAGACGAGCATACTCACTAAAATTTTAATAACCTACATTTTAATTTGTGCTGAAATTTGCACTCAGTACTTTTAAACTGGCAAATACTTATCAGTAATGGCGGTCAAACATACCGCAACACAAATAAACATGGGGGCGTTATCGCATATAATTTATCCATCCTTGTAATATTGGCGCCAACATTACTGGTGTAATTTTTGCTTTACCTGTCATTTAAGTACTAAAAATACAGGTTGTTCGGTGCAACGTTGAATATACGAAAATGGGAGGTAGGTGGGGTCGTCTGCTACCTACTCAGCCCCGAAGATTTGATCTAGGCACCAATTTTTTTTTATTCGAGGCTTAAACTAAATCTGTTTTTTTATTATTTAACTGATGTTTTTTAATAAAGGATACCATATTTGAATCGATCGTTTCATTGTTTTCACCTTTGCATTGTCAAATTTCGCAAAACATTTAACTTTCCACATAAGTAGAATTTCTCAAAGAATAACTCTGCTTACAAAAAAGATATAAAAGCAAACTATATACCGTTAGAAAGCTCATACTTTAGAAATGTTTAAAAAAAACAGAAGTAATCCATCACTTTTAGTTTTTTTTTAAATGCAACGCGAAGTTGAGTTTTAAAACTTTTTTTAACTCTTTTTTATAGACCTCCATTACTTTGTTTCTAGCAATAACCTGCAACAAATATCAATTTTAAAAGGACCTACCAAACAATACAATTCTCAGAAAAAAACAAACAGATATGTCCATAAAAAATAATTAAACGGGTTTAAATGTATGAAAGTGAAGAAATACCAAAAAATAAACTTGTGGCCTAGGTCAAATCTTTGGGGCTGAGTGGGTAGCAGACTACCCCACCTACCTCCCATTTTCGTATGTTCAACGTTGCGCCAAACACCCTAAAGATCCGTAGGATAGAGTCGTTATACTATTCGTTTACAAGGCTGTGTTCCATCCAAACTGTTCATATCCGCGCTTAGGGAGAGGCGTATGCTTAGCAGTTGACTTCTTCGTCTTCGTGTCGATGTTAAATCTCGTTAAAGAAGGTAAGATACGGCACGCTTTAATATCAAGTAAACAATAACTGGATAAGATACAACTACAGACAAATATATAGAGCTACATTCTCGCCATCGTGCTTGATGTGAATCAATCACAAAGATAGAGATACAAAAGCAGACTGTAGCGCGAATGAGAGTCACTGACACGGTAACACGTGCTACGCGAACGCAACTCCGATTGTGACTAACAAGCCATTTGTGTGTATTGCACCTAATTTATACGGCCCACGCCCGGGGGCTGGTGCCGTATCTTTTAATTAGATCTATGGAAATCATACAACTATGATTTAGTTGAAACATCGTGGAGAGTGCATAGGTACTCCGGATGTTTTTAGAATCATAGAACATGTTGTTCATTTAGTCAACATATAAAAATCCGTGGTTTAGAACAGTCTTGTAACGTACAAAACTTCTTGATCCACAAATCCCCTCGATTCAATCTTTATTATGCTACTAATTATCAGACCCATATACTTATACGAAGAATGTCGTCGAAACTGAACATTTGGGCACTAACTCGAAGTTCCTAGCTGCAGCAGTGCCGATACCCTTTCACAAAGAGTTATCAGATCTGAATATCTTGGGAAAAGCTGCACATTTTTTTTCCAAACTTAGTTAAGAACTTTCTCCCCAACTCCAGCTTCCAAATAAAAAAAACGCATTGAACCTAAAAATCGGTCTAACCGTTTCGAAGCCACGATGCCACAGAATATGCAGATAGGCATGCAAAGCTTATATTATATATTCTTTTTGAGGGTTCATTGTCATAATTCCCACTAGACTATCTCGACTGGTGGTGGTGCTGGTGGTCTAAGACAATATAAAAAAATACTTCGTTGATAGGTATTGTTAGTATTTTATTTTATCTTAATCATAGCTATAAATGATTAACTGGGCTGGGCAGCGTTAGGCAAGCTTCATCAAGTCTTCTCGTTGTCCGTACCATAGTGCCTGAAGACAAAAGTCTTCAATCAGTGCGTCCTACCAGTCATGACCTACGGAGCCGAGACGTGGACACTCACAGTCAAACTAGTTCACAAATTTAAGGTCGCTCAGCGAGCTATGGAGAGAGCTATGCTTGGAGTTTCTCTGAAGGACAAGATTCGTAATGAAGATATCCGACAGAGAACCAAGGTAACCGACATAGCTCTAAGGATAAGCAAGCTCAAGAGGCAGAGGGCTCGTCACATTTCCCGAAGAACCGATAACCACTGGGGAAGACGAGTTCTCAAGTGGAGACCACGTTTAGGCAAACTTAGTGTAGGACGCCCTGTGGTCAGGTGGAGTGACGACCAGCGAAAAGCGGTCGAAAAAGAAAAGAAAATGCTAGCAATGAATTGTTAGCAGGAGGCAAATGGATGAGGAGAGCTGAAGAACGAGCTCATTGGCGAGCATTAGGAGAGGCTTATGCCCAGCAGTGGACAAATATAGGCTGATGAAGATATATAGCTATAAATATAGGGGAATACTTAAAATACTTAAATTTATTTCTGTCTCAAAAAATTACTTCTTCTTTTTAGTTAAGAGCCCAGCTCTTGTCTGTGCAGTAATTTCCAGCGTTCCCTATCTTTGGCCAAAGCTTTGACTTCCCTATACGACATGACGTTTATCTTCTCCTTTATCTTATCTGAAAATTTCCTTCTAGGACTGCCTCTTCCTCTCTTCCCTTCTGCCTTCCCTTCCGTGATGTTGTTTGTGAAGTTGTCATGTCGTATAAGGTGGTCAAACATATTTTCTCTTCTCCTTACTATGGTCGCTATTAAGTTTAGTTTTTCTTGTACGGGACTGAGTACTTCTTCGTTCGACTTTCTTTCAGTCCAGCTTATTTTCTCCATGCGCCTCCAATACCACTTTTCAAATGCTTCCAGCTTTTCCTCTGTGTCATTGTCCACGTCTCGCTTCTGTACAGAGCAATGTTCCAGATGTACATTTTTAATAACCTTTTTCTGAGATGTTTTGCAATTTTGGATTTAAGGAGAAGTTTTTTTATTGTTAAATGTTCTTTTTGCCATCGATATTCGAGCTTTAATATTAGGCGTGCATCTGGACTTCTGGAGTTAGTGCTGATAAGGCTTCCTAAATATTTCAATCGAGGTTACTATTGTGCTATTGGGGTATTGTTTAATTTAATTTGGTTTCTAGTCGGTGAATCTTTGGTGATTGTCATTGTTCTTGTTTTATTGACATTAATTTTTAATCTAATTTCTTGAAAGGTTCTGTCCATCAATTTTACAAGTCTATCTAACGCCTTCTGATTCTCTGCCAATACCGCGATGTCATCCCCGTAATGTATGAAAATAATTTTAATTCCTCCGCTTTCTGACTCTATTATTTCACTGATCGCGTTTTCAATAAATATGATAAATATTGTTGGTGAAAGAGGGCATCCCTCTTAGAGATAGCGCTATTCGGATATATCGCTATGCCTTTTGAAGATAAACGGTAATTCTATATAGATATTTTTTGGGCAAACGTTATTTGAAGTCCTGTCTGATACTACATTATAGGTACCTTCCTTTTTATATATGACAGAAATATAAGATGATCTTTAAAGTAAGTATCCATTAAAAATCATTGTAATACTGAAGTTATACTACCATTTTATCATAATAAAAACAATTAACGAGTTACCGAGTAGATGCTGCTATTCTTGGGCGTGCTTTCATCTGACTGAGCGATATGGATCGCGCATAAAAACCTACCTTTACTTTTAGTAAGGGAATTCATGCAAGGTAATTCATTTAATGCTATTAATTATTGTTGGTTTGCCTTAAACATCCTGCAAACTGGATTACGCAGCGTTCGAATGGCTAAGAACTTTTATTTCGATTAATTATGCACTTCGACTTACATAATTAATCGTTTTGATGCAGACTTTACTGTAGAGACAACGAATACTCGATACTCCTGTAATATGGCGCGAGAAAATTCTTAAGATGCTTTAATTTATTTGAATTTACGTGAGGATAGTGAAATAATGTGGTATTTGTTTGTATGGCCGGACAGGGTACTTCCATCTAAGGCATTCACACAATTTAAGCCTACTCCGGAATTCACGAAGCCCTTTAACGCAGACTATTTAAACAAAAGGCCTGCTGCTATACTCAGTCGGAAAGTCTCGAAATTAATTGGAGTAGATAGATAGATTAACTCTTTACTGACACCAAGAAAATAATAAGTATAATTAAAAAAAAAATATAAAAAATAATCTTTTACGGGTTTTTTACATTTATTATTTGTTGCTTTGTAACTTTTTACGTTTTTTTTTTTTTTTTTTAATTTTTCTTTTTTTAATATTTTTTGTTTGCCTTATCACTTTTAACGTTTTTACGTGTTTTTTCTTTGCTTTGTCATCGGGTTGTGAGCTACCCTGAAAGTTTCAGCCGGATAGCTAATCGGGAAGTGCTCGAAATTTGAATTGCAAGATTCCAGGACAGACAAAATACATAGATATAATATAGGTGAAGTTAAATAAAAGCTTTTAAAAAGATACAGACATAGCAAAACCCTTAAATTATAGGTACAATGGGCGGTCTTATCGCTAAAAGCGATAGATAGATAGATGGAGTAGTTTTCTAGCTTGAGACGCCTCATAACATATGAAGAATCTTAGAGGATTTTCAGCCTCATTCAGAGTAAATATGGAAATAAATTAATCGGTTAAATCGGTAATTATATGGTCTATGGTGGTGACGGTGCATAAATTATTGTTATGTCGCATTATTAATTCAGAACTAAACCCATGGAAACAGTAAGATGAGAGACTTTGCAAACTTTTCTTGTAACTTCAGGTTATCAAAGTTCACGCATACTTTAGAGTAGTGTCTATATTTGCTCTTGATGGGAATGTAGAGGCCTATTAGTTGTGTTTTCGAAGTGAGGGTTTACTGACCGTCTCCAAGTTAGACAAGCACTATTTCCTGTGGGGTCGCGGGCCTGGGCGCCGCCGCCGCTGGCCACTGCTGAGCGTCCGCGACCGCGCTATCGCCTGTCGGTCAGTTCGCACGCTCCGCCAATGAGTTTTAATTGGATCGCAGGAAGCAACGGTCAGACTCAGCCCGGCTGTAGGGTGACATTTCTGCACGCAACCTAATAAAAATAACCAAGAACCAGTGAATATGAAAGGGATGAGATTACGTGGTCAATCAATTATAATTTTCGATTTGGTCCCGCTTGTCCGCCACCATTCTGAATTCAAATGTATCGAATAAGTGCAGTTTTAATAATTTGTGGTAGTTAAATGGTTTATCTGTCTAATTACTACTAAAAATATTGCAAATCAGCAAAGTCAAACTATTTGATTGTAAATAGGCAAAATAATAGCACTTTTATGTATAAGTCAAATTAACATCTCATGAACAAGGAGAGAACATACAATATTATAAATATATCAAACCAATAAAATTTGGTAAACTAAGTATGCTTTGAGTTTCAAAAGGAAATTTCCCTTTCATGTAGCGACAGAGTTATATGTATATTTATATATATATATATATATATATATATATATATATAATTATATATATAGAAATACACCCGTTATAGAAGCGAAGAAACTTTACGGGGATGTATTTTTTCAATTTTTTGACAATTCTAATGTTTTATATTGAAAGAAATTATAATAACACACATTTATATGGCAAATATAAAAGATAAAAATGACAATGAGATGTCTCACATCAATCATTAAAGCATCAATCTGGGAAAAATAAAATAAAATAAACTTAAATCAGCGATTACCAAACAGATTTCCAGTTCGTAAATGTACTAGTTTCTTAGAAAAATGCCTGCACTGTGTGCTGATCGAAACAATTGCATGCGCATAGCGGCTGATGAAAAGGTCTAGAAGCCTATTTCTGCTTTTAAAATGTATTAAAATTTCAATTTCGATCTACCATCAATCTCATGAAAAACAACGTCAAAACTTGCTCGAATTGCGAATCTTATTGTAATGTCACCGAGATTTGAGCTTATGGTGGCTCCAGACTATCTTCCAACCACCCAACTTATCTTCCCACCGCCCAACTTATTTTCCAATCTTCGATATGTGGGAGGGTGGTTCGTGCACGTTTGACATAGATCGGTTGAGTTGGCCCGAGATCGGCGATAAATCGACAAAAAATCAAAGGAGTTTGAAAAAGCTACACCCAAACCCCCCTAAAGTAAGTAAGTAAGTAGGCACAGACCTAGCACAGACCTCAAAACTTTAGAATTATTTATTTCTTTTAAGTTTTATACTATATGAAGCCGTTTTTTTTAACTAGTTTATATTTCTTACTTTTTAGTTTCGTAAAGTAGGCCTAAGAAAATGAAGTACTTATTCCGTTCGTTAAGAAAAAAAACTACTGGAAACAGTTAACAGTCCATATCTTTTAAACTACTGAACCGATTTTGATGAAACTTGCACTATTCCTTAAGTTGAAAAATATTTTAACTCTTACAAAAATCATTATTGCAATCAGACTTGCCTTCAGATATTCGAGTTTCCGAGTTTTCCCAATTTTCGAGAAATACGTGGACAAACATACATACATTAGCGAAAATTTGTGTATTTGTTCAGATACTAATATAGACTAACATATATGAATATTAAGCATTTTTGACAATATCACATACAAGAAATTCGGTACATATGCTTAGACACCTATATCACGGCCTTCAAAACTTAAAACAACTGTACATATTGCGATGCGATTTTCACTGTTGGATAGCTTAGATTTTAACTTAAAAACTGGTTTACATGGTATCTCAATTTTATGAGTAAGAGCTGAGCAACTTAATAAAAACTCTATTAAGTAATTTGAAAAGTGTTGTACTAAGTTTTGAAGGCCAGTTTATATTAACATATATATATACACATTTTCAACAATATTACATACAAACATACACATCAACTTGAGCACCTTCTTTTTTTGAAGTCGGTTAAAAAAGGCAGCCCGACCCCGACCCAATTATGCCTACAGATTATCATGAACAAAAAGTTTATTTTTTATTACTTAGTAAAGAGATAAATATTATAATTGAAGGTGAAAATGGTGTTGGGAATAATGTAAAATAGATTATATGAATATAAGCCAGAAGGCGAGCATTAGCAGAGGCCTACGTCCAGCAGTGGACAAATATAGGCTGACGATCATGATGATGAAGTCAGAAGGCGGTAAATGAAAAAAATCCGAGAGTGAGATCAGCTGGAAACGCTGTCATATGTCAGATCAGAGAAAACAAGCAACAAAATTGTTCTGGGTGGCATAGTCCATGGAAATACTAATTATTGAGCAACTGTGACACTATCAAGAACGACTCATCATGCCCTCCATCGCTCCGTGCTGCGGAGGGCACGTTAAGACCAGGCTCTTCGATAAATATACTGGGTCAACCACCAACCTGATAAATATGAAACTCAACACACATGTTTTTGAGATCTTTATCTCTCTAAGACTAAAACAAAAACATGATTAACAGAATTTCATTCGATACATTTTCTTATTAAAAATTACGTTATTTTCAGTAATGTTTACACTTTTCTACTCAACGGCTTAAGTTTTATCTCTAAAATAAATCTCACAGCAAGAAAATATAGTTTATCATCTAAGATTAAGACAAAATTTACCTAACTTAAATATTAGCTTGCCAATAAAATAAATAACTTTGAGACATACCTACGTCATTTAGTTCCAAGCTAAATTGTGCGTTCAAACAGCGCTCGCGATATTCAACCTTGTTACGTAGGCACTTCAGTGCTTATTGCGGGTAGCGGGTGGCAGACTGCAGGGTAGGTGGCAGGGGAGTGGGGAGTGGGAAAATGTAACCTTGGAGCCTGGCCTTAAGCTGCCGGTCTCGGCTGTTATTGATTAATAGCAGTCGTTAAGCCATGTCAGAGGCACTCGGGCGGATTGACAAATTCTGACATCAGAGGTCAGCACTATCTCATACGACAAACAAACAAACATCAAGAACGACTTGGTCGTTTATTAAAATGTTTAATTTTGTTAAGGCAAATTTGGCTTAGATACCTACAGTACGGCCGATAAGTCGTGGCCACTCTGTACTCTGCCTAGACCACAACCCCGTTTATATCGCCTCATTCCGCCATTCGGTTCCTAAAAATGATCATTGCGCAGCCATTTGCACGAAGTACAGAGTGGCCACGACTTATCGGCCGTACTGTACTACACACACAAAACGAATTTATTATGGAAACTCCCGATATCTATGGAGCGAGGCTAAGATCATGAAGCATGATTCCGCAATAAAAACAATTGATAGCTGTGTATAGGTTCTTTTAACCTGCTTTTTGCTAAGTGGAATAAAAATCGATAAAAAATAGCAGGAAAATTCTAGCACCGTTTCGGTTTCAGACTATTTCTTTCATAGCTATAAATCGAAACGGTAATAAATTTTTTTCAGTGGATTCTTTTAGAATCAAAGTTCTATTTTGAGGCCCGGATTCAATTTCTTCCTTTTTAGTACAAGCTCGAGGCCATCATCTTTTGTTGTTATTCTACACGGGCTTAGATGACATTTGTACCCGACTACGGCGAAGCAAGGGAAGGGTAATGAATTCAACAGTCTATGTATGTATGTATACATGTATGTGGGTATGTGGATGTTCCACCATAGCGTTGCCCCTATTGGTCCAATTTTGACAAGCGATTCGTCTTCATTTATAGAGTCATAGACTTTTTCTTACCCGTCTACGGCGAAGCAAAGGAAGGGTTATGTGATCAAACTAAAATCTTATTCCGATTTTGAAAACCGAGGTATCAATCGATTCGTCTTCATCGCAAGAGTGAGCAGGCTAATTTTTACCCGACCGTAGACGGGTTTTTGAACTTATGTCTTGCTACGTTCTGTATCATCGGCCGCTTGATTCAACGTATAGCGACAAGCAAGTTTGCACGTGTAAACTTACCATAACAAGCCATCGTCCTCGACATATCGGGAACATGGTCGCCGCTGTCAGGCCCCTCAAGAGATCGAGCGCAGTCGTCGTGACACTCGCGCCGCCCTGTCACCGTACAAATTGCATTGTTTATAGCTGTTTAGTAAAATATATCTAGCTAGACAGATGTGACCATATTTCTTTTGAGGAATGTCAGTGAGGTAACCTACGTGAGGTTGCCAAACACTAGGGATACTTACCTACATCTGAAGGCCTTAGCAGAGCGTGATGGATCATTAACTATAACGTCTATTTATGTATTTTTTATAAACTTAAATATCCAGCTAAAAATATTTAATCACTCGCTGAAATTATGATAAAAACTGGTAATAGGTAGGCATGAGTCAGATAATGTCCATGTGTATGGAATAATAATATGCGATTAGTTAGATATGCTTTATTATTTTCCATAATATCAAACTAACGAATCCCCGCGGTAGAGGACATTGAACCTGCTGTAGGAGATGACAGATGCTGACCAGAACCGATTATGAGACTTTGTGTCGAGGAAAATATTAGCATATATACACATTGCCAAAACAAATAAAGGTTAGTTCCTACATTTATGTATTACCTCTGTAATACTAAAATAGTAATGACAGCATTTAAAATATTTTTTATACCAATCTTTATACTTATAATAAAACTGTAACAGGTCCAATTCTGTACATTGAAGATATTTTACTGAATATACTGATACATACTGAAGCCAAAACTGTTTTTTTTTTCATTTTTGTCTGTCGGTCTGTCTGTCTGTCTGTATCTTGGCTAGGCATCACGCCGAAACTTCAACTTCAAACTTGGTATGATTTGCGTTCATACTACGAGGGTGGAAATAGGCTACTTTTCATCGCGAAAAATTAAACAGTTCCCGCAGGATAGGGGATGAAAGTTATTTAAAAAAACACTTACCAGTCTGAAACTACTGGACGGATTTTGATGCACCTTGGCACAGACATAGTTTATATAATGGGCGAATATTGAGGATACTTTTCATCCCGAAAAAATAATGTTTTTCTACGGGAAGGGGATATTTTGTAATATTTTTTTTAGGTTATTCTATATTCGTACTGAAGCTAAAACTGTTTTTTTTCTTTTGTCTGCCTGTCTGTCTGTCTGTATCTTGGACGCGCATCACGTCGAAACTACTGAATGAATTCAAATGAAACTTGGCATGATTTGAGTTCATACTACGAGGTAGGACATAGGATACTTTCATCCCGAAAAATAAAAGGGTTACTGCAGGGCAGGGATTGAAATTTATTTCAACGAATACTTATCACGCTGAAACAACTGGACCGATTTTGATGTAACTTGGCACAGTTATAGTTTATATGATGCGTGAAAATTGAGATTACTTTTTATCCCGAAAAAATAAAGGGTTCCTGCAGGATAGGGGTCCAAATTCTGTACATTGAAGATATTTTGTAATTTTTTTTTGGAGGCTTCTCTATATTCGTACTCAAGCCAAAACTGTTTCTTTTATTAATTTTCTGTTGACTATCTGTCTGTAGCTTGGACGCGCATCCCTAAACTACTAAATGATTTCAAATGAAACTTGGCATGAGATTTTAGTTCATACTACGATGTAGGACATTGGATACTTTTCATCCCGAAAAATTAAAGGGAACCCTTTATGCGGGAATATATAAAAAAAAGTAACCCGATTTTGAACAAAACTAAAATACGTATAATTTAAAAAATTATATTAAAAAGTAAAAGCTTTTGCGGTTTCTTTTTTTTTGTTGCTTTGTAACTTTTACGTTTTTAAGTTTTTTCTTAATTTTTCCTTTTTTTCATATTTTTTTTTCTTTGTTTTTTTTTATTGCATTTTCATCGGTTTGTGAGCTACCCTGAAAGTTTCAGCCAGATAGCTAATCGGGAAGTGCTCGAAATTTGAATTGCAAGATTCCAGTACAGACAAAATACATACATAGATATACAAGTGAAGTTAAATAAAATCTTTTAAAAACGGCAAACAAGGTTTAGATTCTTGATTTTGAAATATAAGATGCAGTCGGAGGCATCATGCATTTCATTTCTCGTTTGACGGGATCAGCTAGAATCTGGTATCATGATGCCTCCGACTGCATCTTATAAGATGCAGTCGGAGGCATCATGCATTTCATTTCTCGTTTGACGGGATCAGCTAGAATCTGGTATCATGATGCCTCCGACTGCATCTTATAAGATGCAGTCGGAGGCATCATGCATTTCATTTCTCATTTGACGGGATCAGCTAGAATCTGGCATCATGCATTTCATTTCTCGTTTGACGGGATCAGCTAGAATCTGGTATCATGATGCCTCCGACTGCATCTTATATTTTAAAATCAATAATCTAAAGCTTGTTTGCCTTTTTTAGTTCTGTTCACAGTCGTTTTTTTTACACTGCGAAATAAACTATTAAATAATTAAACGAAATTAACTATTTAAAGTGAGTCGTTGTTAAATTACAGAATAAATAATCGTACTTGTATTAAAGTAAAGCGCGATCTCTTTCTCATGACATGACGTATGGAGAAGATGATAGTCATTTTCGACACGATTGGCTTTAGGGGTATTATTGAACACCACATTAGTCTTGACTTGACTCTTGATGTGTGGACGGACCATTGATCTAGATTGACGTCGCATGTTTACCATTATGTAATTATACAATATGTCTGGACCTGCACTTGGACTCGGAGACTTTAGCAGTGTGCAAAACAATTAACTTTATTGATAAAAAAAATGATTGGAGACCTTTAAATGGAATTTTGTTAGGTAGATCACATGATATCATTTAAGTACAAAATAATTAATTGTTCAATGGTTATACTTTGCAATAGATTAGAAAATCTTAGAATGTCTTTAACAGTGTTCTAAACACTTAAATGCATCGATAACAAGAGGGGATTATTTTAAATGGAGTTTCGTCATGTAGAACATATGATAAGATATCGTTAAAATAATAATAATTAGTTACATTAAGTGTTAATAGTTTAGTTTTTGCAGTAGAATAAAATATCCGAGAAAAATACCTTATTTTTGACACAAATTTTCACATTATGGCCAGGCTCCAAGGTTACATTTTCCCACTCCCCACTCCCCTGCAACCACCCCTACACTCCGCCACCCGCTACCCGCAATAAGCACTGAAGTGCCTGCGTAACAAGGTTGAATATCGCGAATTGTTTGAACACACAATTTAGCTCGGATCTAAATGAGGTATATCTCAAAAGTTATTTATTTTAATGGCAGGCTAATAATCTAATTAGATAAATTTTATCTAAACATTAGATGATAAACTATATTTTCTTGCTGTGAGATTTATTTTCGACATAAAACTTAAGGCGTTGAGTAGAAAAATGTACATACTACTGAAAATAACGTAATTTTTGATAAGAAAATGTAGCGAATGAAATTCTGTTAATCATGTTTTTGTCTTAGAGAGATAAAGATCTCAAAAACATGTACCTATGTTAAGTTTCACATTTATCAGGTTTGTGGTTGACCCAGCATATTTATGGAAAAAGCCCTTAAAAAGCAGAGCCTGGTCTTAAAGGGTCGGCGCAGGATGAATTTTCCACACGAGTATTTCCACAGTTTTGTGATAATGTTCGGATTCGGATAGTGTTTATCTAGGTTCCCAACTGTATTAAGTTTTCAAAATACATACCTCTGTCCTCCGCCAGAATCATAATTATTTTTTTTGCCATGATGTCATATAAATTTCTATGATGTATAAACATTTTAAATATAAACTTATTATTTTATTAAAATCATTATTTTCATTGTTAAAGAAGTTAATTTTTAATTTTTATGTCTGGGAGACATCTACTTCCGCAGATATAAATTATTGACAATAAAATAAATAAAAAAGTAAAATGGCAGCCAATTTAACTTTTATGGTATTTTTTATCGATAAAATTAAGTGTATCAGTATATCTGCTAAAGTTAAGTCTCCAAGTCACATTGTAGGTATAATGAAAGCTTTCACTTAAACAATACTGATCAAAGTGTAAGATATTTCAGCAAAAATAGAAATAGAAGAAGGAAACCTCATTAAGGTAATGTATTTCAAGATTCATGATTTCAATATATTTTTTCAGAAATGGTCATTGGAACTTTTTACCGGTTACAGTAACTAAACTCGTCTATATTGGTTGCCTTATACATTTTATTTCTATTCGTGTCCGGCTGATATTGGCGATAGCGCTCGCATCTCGCCGCTCGCGCCCGCGCCGCTCCGGGGCGGGCGGCGGGGCCCCAAGTCGTGACAGCCGTTTGTTCAACTACAAAATGCCGAACATGAATAAAAACCACCGTCGATTCTTCCATTAACTCTGTTCAAGTGCGCGACTGTTGACTTGAGCAATTTGCACGCGAACAGAATTTGTCTTTAAATAAGTACCTACCCATTTCTATTGTTAAGTTTTTATTTCCGTCTCGACGTTAAAGCGTATCATTCTCGGAGTTCTCGCAGTCACAAATAGGTTTTTCAATGTCCAGATAGATGCGTCGGTCTAATCCGCGCTCGATTTACGGCAAAATGGGCTCCTTTGACGATTCGTCCTCACGAACATTTAAAACTATTAGACCTTTGAAAACGGTTGATTGACTTTATTTTTTTTATGTGTAATATTGATGTTCACAAAATACTTTATCCGGATGTGGTCACCGAAACACGATTAAGTAAATTTGTCTCTATAGAAAAAAACATAGGTTCCTTAAAAAACACCCGTTTTAACTTTCCCGTCTATGGAATGAATCAACTTCATTCAGTATCTATCAAAGATAATTTTACAAAAAAAATATGTGTATTCCAATAAACATTCAAATACTTCTGTGAAATTAGTTTTTTGAAAAATCGTAAGATTATTCAAAAAAATAAAATTACATTAAAAATCCATACCAATATACAAAAGTGCAGCGGTCCTCGTGCGCGCGGACGAAGTCGCTGGCGGGAAAACTAGTATTAACTAAAATCGGCTCCTGAGTTGCATCACCTGTCCTGCTTAATCTGCACCTTGAAGAGCAGGACAAAAAGCTCCCATAGCGCCTTAACAAGATTGGACAAGAGCGTTAGGTAGTAATATTTAACTACCTATTACACGATGAAGTAATTAGCGAAGTTGGCGCCATGTGCTGCGCCCGCGCCGAGGGGGTCTTCGGCGACGGATCGGCTTGGCACATGGAGCCCACGCGACACCCTGTAACACCGAGCTGCGATAAAAAGTTCTCCGCGCGGCACAGATTAGCTCGCAGTAACTTCACTTGCGGGCGTGAGAACGAAGACACGTGGCCGCGCTACAGAGCTCATTCATGCATTTGATTCATAAATTGTTCGTTTGTCTAAGCGGTACACTCTACACATGGAGTCACTGACATAAATCTGCCTTCAAAATTATGGCTCCCCAATTTTGTAACTGCTCCCATAGTGTCAATTGGACACGGGCTGTTTGCAATGCATGCTGCGTTTGTTTTGGACTAAAACACTTAATACAGTTTGTGTTAACTGACCAAGTTGCGAGTTGTGCATGGCATATTGAGGGTTCCGTACATTTAAAACTTCTTATACTTGTTTCTATAGCCATTACTAATTTCACTAACTGCAAAATTTTGGTAATAGAAAAGTGATAAAAACTAAAATATATGTAGGTGTTTTGTAAATTTAAAGTATAATTAGCTAGTTTCAATAACTAGCTTTACAGCTTAATTAACACGCCTGCCCTGCCAAAAAAAGAGCTTTTGCCAATAAATTATATAGGTACTGTTGGAATGTGCTTATCAAGGCCTTCAATTTGATACCCATATTGTAAAATTCGTTATTTTTTTTATAATTTGAAAGTGTTTCCATACTGCCGCCATATTCAATGTATTAAAAAAAAATGCCTTTGCTACTCGGGGAATGTAAGGATTCTAACGACAACGACATCCCATACGTCTAAATCTGTTCAGGCATTTAAAAGTTATGGTGGAATAAAGAAACTCACATACATACAAACATACATGAATGCTAAAAACATTACACTCCTTTTTTTAAGCAGTCGTATAAAAATAAGTTTCAAGTTAATGTGTCAGGATGCTTATCAAAATACTTACGTCGCAAAGACTTTTGTCTGTACTGCATTATAGGTAGTGTTGTGTGGGTACGTTGAATATAACTGAAATTAAAGGCTTTATTATGTCTTTGTTTATGAATATAAAAATAAACAAAAAATATATGTGTGCTCAAAATATAATTGTACAACAAGTGCATAAAACAAGACATTTTATCCGCCCGAGCCGAAGTCCAGGGTAGAAATTGAAGTCGAGGATAAAATGCCTTGTGTTATAAATGAGTGCGAGGAAATGAAACAGTTCTATTTTAAATAACCAAACATTTAAATACTGCTAAGAAAAAACTAGGGCTTCATTCCCGCCTTTTTTTTTGGAAACTTTCTCATGACATGTAACTAATGTCGCGGTTGGAGACCATAGAGAATAATTAAAGAAGTTATTTGTTCACCGTACGAGGTAGTGCTGGCCTCTGGTCTCAGAGTTTGTCAGGCCGCCCGAGAGCCTCTGATATGGCTTAACGACTGCTAATAATCAATAACAGCCGGGGCCGACAGCTTAAAGTGCTCTCCGAAGCACGGAGCGATGGAAAACCGCACATAACTTAGAAAAGTTATTGGTGCGGAGCCTAGGATCGAACCCAGTATCGTTGGATTCTAAGTTTCACTATTGAACCGTTGGGCTACCATCGCTCTAAAAGAAAGAAAATTTATTAAAGAAGTAAAACACTTTAATGCACTAGAGCATAAAATGCAGTTTTATGTCGCATACACAAGAACTTTACGAGCACGAGAAATGAAAATGTTATTTTTAGCGATACCCCACAACAAGTTTTTTTTTTTTGCCCGTATTATTTTAAGGTTTTATACGATTTCCTATATTGGGTCACGGAACTACATAATTAGCTACTTGATATGTGAACATTTCTAGTCCCTCATCTGACGGACAGATATACAGACATCGTTGCAATTAGGGTTCTGTTTGGACCCTTGGGGTTCCGAACCATAAAAGGGATAATCTATACTTATAATATAGCAATAAGAACGAAAGAGTCTGTACAAAAAAATGGTCTAGGGTACTTAAAATAAGCTACTGAACCAGAATATACAAATTTTTTTAATCGTGTCTTTCTGTATGTTTGTTCGCGCATCACGAAATAACTTCTGGACCGATTGCGAGGCGGGTTTCACTGTTGGATAGCTTAAGGTTTTACTTAAAATCTAGTGTATTTGGTATCTCAATTATAATTTCTCTGAGATCTGATGAGTAGATTTCGAGCAATTGATTAAAAAACAATTGAAGTCTGAACGAAGCTTGATGATTTTGGTACTTTTGATTCTGGAATATCACAGGATCCTTATCTATATACTTATAATAAAACTGTAACGGGTACAATTCTGTACATTGAAGATATTTTGAATTTTTTTTTTGGACCTTACTCTATATTCGATACTGAAGACAAAACTGTTTTTTTTTCATTTTTGTGTCTATCTGTCTGTATCTTGGCTAGGCATCACGCCGAAACAACTGAATGAATTTACATGAAACTCAAAGTATGATTTGAGTTCATACTTTGAGTTAGACATAGCATACTTTCATCCCGAAAAATTAAAGGGTTCCTGCAGGATAGGCGTTGAAAGTTATTTAAAAGAACATGTATCACGCTGAAACTACTTGACGGATTCTCAGACGACCGGTTGGTCTCGTGGCTAGAGATCCTAGGTACGAAATCGAACGGACGCGGGTTCGAATCCTGCAAGGTGCAATCATTTGTGTGATGAGCAGAAATGTTTGTTTCCGAGTCATGGATGTAATATTCTTATCTATGTATGTTTATCCGTTATCTAGTGCCCATAGCACAGGGTATCCTAGTTTGGGGCTAGATAATTGGTGTGGAAATGTCCCGAATATATTTATTAATATTTTATTTATTTATTTTGTTGAAACTTGGCACAATTATAGTTTATATAATGGGTAAAAATTGAGGATACTTTTTATCCCGAAAAATAAAGTGTTCTTTCGGGATAATGTCCAAAATTCTGTTAATTGAAGATATTATGTATTTTTTTTGGAGGACGTTCTATGTGCAATACTAAAGCCAACACAGTATTTTTTTAATTTTTGTCAGTCTGTCTGTCTGTACCTTGGCACCACGCCGAAAATACTAAATGAATTCAAATTAAATTTGGTATGATTTCAGTTCACACTTCGTGAAAGGAAAGGGTTCCCGCAGGATTGGGCTTGAAAGTTATTTCAAAAAACACTTACCACTGGACGAATTTTGATGCAACTTGGCATAGTCATAGTTTATATGATGGGTTAAAATTGAGGATACTTTTTGTCCCGAAAAAATAAAGAGTTCTTGCGGGATAATGTCCCAAATTTTGTAAATTAAACATATTTTGTAAAAAAAAAAATGGGGCTGTTCTTTATTCAATACTAAAGCCAAAACTGTATTTTTTTTAATTTTTGGCTTTCTGTCTGTCTGTCCGTCTGTCTGTTTGCACCTTGGAAGTGCATCACCCCGAAAATACTCAATGAATTCAAATGAAATTTGGTATTATTTGAGTTCATACTTTGAGGTAGACATAGCATACTTTCATCCCGAAAAATTAAAGGGTTCCTGCAGGATAGGCGTTGAAAGTTATTTAAAAGAACACGTATCACGCTGAAACTACTTGACGGATTCTCAGACGACCGGTTGGTCTCGTGGCTAGAGATCCTAGGTACGAAATCGAACGGACGCGGGTTCGAATCCTGCAAGGTGCAATCATTTGTGTGATGAGCAGAAATGTTTGTTTCCGAGTCATGGATGTAATATTCTTATCTATGTATGTTTATCCGTTATCTAGTGCCCATAGCACAGGGTATCCTAGTTTGGGGCTAGATAATTGGTGTGGAAATGTCCCGAATATATTTATTAATATTTTATTTATTTACTTTGTTGAAACTTGGCACAATTATAGTTTATATTATAATGGGTAAAAATTGAGGATACTTTTTATCCCGAAAAATAAAGTGTTCTTTCGGGATAATGTCCAAAATTCTGTTAATTGAAGATATTATTTAATTTTTTTGGAGGACGTTCTATGTGCAATACAGCCAACACAGTATTTTTTTAATTTTTGTCAGTCTGTCCGTCTATCTGTCTGTACCTTGGCAGCGCACCACGCCGAAAATACTAAATGAATTCAAATTAAATTTGGTATGATTTCAGTTCATACTTCGAGGTAGGACATTGCATACTTTTCATCCCGAAAAAATTAAGTGTTTTTGCAGGATAGGGGTGGAAAATTATTTAAAATAACACTTAGCACGCTGAAACTATTGGACGGATGTTGATGCAACTTGGCACAGACATAGTTTATAAAATAGGTGAAAATTATGGATATATTTTGTCCCGAAAAAATAAAGGGTTCCTGTGGGATATGGGTCCAAATAGTGTACATTAAAGATATAGTGTTTCTTTTTTGGAAGTTACTCTATATTCGATTATGAAGCCTAAACTGTATGTTTTTTCATTTTTGACTGTATGTCTATCAGTCTGTATCTTAGCCGCACATCACGCCATCGGAACTACTGGATGAATGCAAAATAAACTTGGTATGATTGGAGTTCGTACTACGAGGTACGACATAGGATACTTTACTTATCGAAAAATTTATGGGTTATTATTTAGGGGTTGAAACTTATTTAAAAGAACACGTACCACGCTGAAAGTGATGGACGGGTTTTGAAGCAACTTGGCACTGTCTTAAGTTATATGATGGGTTAAAATTGAGGACACGTTTTATCCCGAATAAGTAAAGGGTTTCTGCGGGATATGGGTCCAAACTTATGTTAATATTTAAGTAATAAAATATATATTTTTTGGGTGGTTCTCTATATTCGATACTGAAGCCAAACTGTTTTACTTTTTAATACTGTTTTACTTTTTAATTTTGTCTGTCTGTTTGTCCGTATCTTTATCGCGCATCGCACCCAAACTACTAAATGAATTCAAATGAAAAAAATGCTCTTGAGTGCTTAAAAAAGGTATTGAATTGAACTTTTTTTTTTGTTAATCGTGTCTTTCTATCTGTTTGTCTGTATGTTTGTTTGTTCACGCATCACGTAAAAACTATTGGATCGATTACAATGCGGTTTTCATTGTTAGATAGCTTTGGGTTTGATTTAAATCTGGTGTAATTGTAATCTCCATCCGGTGAGTTAGAAGCCGAGCAAATGATTAAAAAAAATTGACGGCTGAAGAAATATTGTTCAAATGTTGGTATATTGGTCCTGGAATAGCACATTATGGTACTTTGAACCTAAAGAAAAGACCACGCGTGCGAAGCAGCGGGTACAGCTAGTATTCTATAAAAAATACCAAGCCGCGGGCACAGCTACTAAAGTTCTTATAACAATAACTGAATAACGAGTGAGAAAGCTGATGAAGGATGAAGGCATGAGAGTACGTATCGCAAGGGCAGCTAAAGTTGTTATAATTTGTGTTATATAGGGTAGGGATGCAAACTTAGCAAGGCGCTGCATGCAGAAGCAACGGCCGTCAGAGACGATTGAAGTCGGGCCGGACGCATGTTATTTTTAAAATTGCGTGCACAATATTATGAGTTTAGGTGGAATATGATAATTGCGGCGGCGAAAGTCGACACCGACTATGGGATTACAGAGCGGTCGCCGCGAGAGTCCGCGGCCGCCGGCTTCGCTCGCCTCGCCTCATCACGCCTCGTTACGCCCGATGCACTTTTCCAAAATGCACCTTTCTCGCATTGTTTTCATTTTACCTGACCTCCGCGCGGGTATTTTGATGATAGCCCTTCAAACGTTTTGTATATTTACAACTGGAGAACTTAATGATACTGCGCTCAGAAGGAGCGAGGGTCAACACGGTCAGACAATAGATCTTCGTCGCCATCTAGATCATTAATTTTACAAACAAGACATCTGTTTAGCTGAAACCTAGAGACGAGTTAACCTATAATTAATTAACTTTGACGTCTCATGGTGTTGTTTAAACTGTGCGAGAGGAAGTCTCATTAGAATTATTAATTGTTTCGTCTGGCTTATTGTTTCTAATGAAGATTTACAAGTCTTACACTAATTTCAATTTCCTGCTTCACTTGATTTTCTTGAGCGCAGTGACAAGCATGAATTGCCGTTTACTCCAATCAACATAAGAAAAGCCTCCCCCTGGCTCAAATAATTACTCGAGAATGGTACCGCATAATCATAACAAAGCTATTATGGCAACTATGAATAATGTTCTGATATTGTATTAGACATTAACATAATATTTTTTGTCGCCTTTGGAGGTGGCCGCAGACAGGTACCTACAAGCTATGAGGATGCAGAATTCTTTGAATGGACATTCTTTTCCGCGTCAACATTGAATACTATAACGTGTTGAGAACGAGCGAAGTCCCAAAATTGTTTGTAAATGTCCAATGTTGTCTGGAAGGAGATGACGGCAACACAGATTACATGTTACTACACGGCAACCGGTCTCTCATAAATCTCTTAATGTGCACCTTCCATCGAAGCCACAAAATGGGTATTCGTGTGCCGCGGCGAAGGTGCTAAGCTACATCTATCAATCAGTAAGGCGCCATTGAGGGTTGGTCGAGCTCGTGAGAAACCGTAAACACTTACCCGTATTATCTGATAGGTTTTTTCGCTCAGCGGCAGGTCCAGTCAATTAATGGATTGCCCCGTTACTTGGTTTATTATTGGTACCGAGTCTGCTGATCATTACTAGCGAATAGTTTATTTAATGGAGTTTGACAGCGGAGGCATCACTTTGATGCAGATCGCCCTCACATAGGGATGTACTTACGTCTTATCGCCGATTATTATAAATGGAATCTATAATTCTCTTTATGGGTGGTTATTATTGCTCTTCGGCCCTTTTGATGAACAACGAGTGAGGTCCAACCATAGATCTAGATATAAGGGTAGATACGGCACGCTTTAATATCACGTAAACAAGAACTGTACTAGATACAACTACATGCAATATATACCCATACAGCTACATTCCCACCTTCATGCTTCATGTGTATGAACAACAAAGATAGAGAGGTATACGTAAACTGTAGAGCGAATGAGGCACTGCTACACAAACGTCACTTAGATTGTGGCTAAGGGCCTATACAGACGTACCACAACCACACCACATCGCAGAGACAAAATGCGGTGAAACAGGGGTCACGTGTGAATAGTGTCGATTTTTTGAGAAATTTTCTTATTTACCACTTAAAAGTGCTGGAAGCGAAAATTTTGATATTTTTTTTTTTATTTTTTTTGTTTTTTTTTTGTTTGTTTTTTTTTTCAATTTTTTTTACTTTTTGAATATTTCCAAAAAAAATATACTTCTAGCACTTTTAAGTGGTAAATAAGAAAATTTCTCAAAAAATTTCAAGCGATCGACTTGCGTTATCGCGATTCAATAGCTTACAGAATCGGGGCCCTGGACTTGTGCGCACAGTGTCGTTGCGTTGCGTCGACGCAACGTTGTGTTTGCGATGTGGCCGGTATAGTTGAACGGTTGAATTTTACGGCAGCAAATTAGCACCCGTCCACGTGTTGTCGTTCTGTTGTGGTCGTGGTACGAGTGAAACAAGACTTAGACCATTGTGTGCGTTGCACCTAATTTATGCGGTCCACGCCCGAGGAGCTGGTACCTAATCATCCCACTTTTAATTAGATCTATGAGTCAAACATTCGGTGTGTAGCGAGAGCGGCGCATCGCATACCAGATTGACTCGTTCTGTTTTATTGATTTGTAGAGCCGTGAGGTTCTAAGCGTTTTAGAATTGAAGACAAATATTTGTCGGGGGTTGTGGTATGGGCGGTCTGTCTCGAGCACATGTGCGCATAAAAAACTGTGTGATGTGTGTAGTGTGCGGAGGCACGGTGTTGACAGTGCGCATAGCTGCGACAAAGCGGTGCGCCGCCGACCACCCTCCTGGAGGCCTGCCTCTTATCATTTGAATAACTTTACCTATCGCCATCAGCCAACACCGAGCGCCTCTAACCGTCTGCTGGATAAACGTATTTGGAATTTCTCTTCATCTCTACGTACACAAACTTAATCCCCCAGCAACATTGTCTGAAGAGTTTTAGACAACAGTAAACACTTAAACATACGCACCGAATACGCCGACTGCATTATTTTTACGCCTTTAGAAATGTCTCGAACAACAATGGTGAATGTATCAATGTAATTGCACGTGATCTCGCGGCGTGCATTATTGACACGGGGACGCTCGTGAGAAGTGGCTTATCTCGAAGCTTCCTTTCTTCTATTTCACTAAATATTTAGTTTAGCTGGAAAGCGAAAGAGGCCGTGAGACGCCTGCAGGAGTGCACTAGCAATAATATAATGTAAATCCAACTGATTAGATACCATTCCCGGCGTGCCTGGGAACCGACAACAAAATTAAATAGTTGCCCTCATTTTCCGGTGCTCCAAATTCTGGTGCGTGTTTATATTGAGTTGTGAAATCAAATGAGTTTTTTTGGGAATGGCATTCTCATTAGCTCATTTTGTAGACGGGGACATCATTTGCATGTCATATTTGAAATTGTGTACATCTATTGCCTCAGACAGTCAAGAGAAAAACATACTTCAATTGAATGGAACAATTTGTAGAATGCATTTCTAACCCTCATGTCATGACTTATCATTCAGAAATGTGTATCTAACAAAGATTCTCCCATCGGATCTATTTATACGGTAAAATGCTGCATTCGCTTGTAAATGTATACCATGAGAACTGGCGAAATTGCCCCGGGAACGTGGCCCATCTCCCACACGTATTGTTTTACAATCACACCCACAACAGTTATTTCGCTAATAGCTATGGCTTCACGGAAGTCAACTTTCATTATCAGCAACATTCTGCACACCGGGCAGTAACGTTAATCAAACTATTTATGGCTTAGGTAATCACATGGTAATTACATTAACTTAGTGCATTCAGTTTTAGTTTAGCTAGTTGTATAAATATCATAAATAGTTTCATTTTAATCCACACCAATATATAAAAGTGAAACGTTGTCTGTTTCTTTCTTTGGGGAGCTTTCACGCGAAAACTACTGTACAGATTTTGATAAAATTTGGAATAGATATAGCATCATCGTCATCCCTAACGTGGGTGAAACCGCGGGGCGTAGCTACTGCTAATAAGGTTGACCTGATGAGTGTTTGTAGAGGAATCCATTTGAAACTTTGCAATTGTTTGTAATTCTGATGAAAATACAATAATGGCACCATCGAGCTGGTCTGACGAAGAAGCTGGAAGGCGGGTAACGGAAGTTCCGTTCAAGGGTTCCGTTGCGGAACTCTTGAATTTCTTGTAGCCACTGGAAAGTCGATCGAGTTCCGGCTCAATAGATTTATTTTGTCTTAACGAGCACTAGTGCTTAAAAAAAGAGGAGCGTAAGTACCTCATTACTCCAGTAACCAACAAGTTGTATAAGGTATCTTGATATATGTAAGATAAGGTACTACTAACTTAATTATTACATTAATAAGTACTTGTATTAAACCGAACCAGCATACAGTTCCGGTCATTTGTATGCGTTGATAATCTGACTAATTACGACTAAGTTATTATGACTTATGATCATTTTAATTAATGTTTTTGGATAATTTAATCTATTCAATATTGATAAAATTTGTTAGGTAAGTAATTCCTAATGAATATTTTTAATTAAGTGTTGTTTTTAAATGTAGATGATAATAATATGCAATAGATACAAATAATTTTATAAAATGTATCCAGTCTTTGTCAATAATATATGTCCGGTAAAAGTCTTAGGTTTTACAAGGAAATCTTAGGATTTACAGACATGAGTTGGTAAAACGTTTTTTTCGGGCTTTTACGGAAAGCGATCATGTAAAGATTAGGTTGGTATTTTCCAACATTTACCGTGTCTCGTGTGATAGTAAAAGTTCGAAATGAACGATGACCATGACTGTTCGGCCTTTTACCATTAACAGTTTGTAAATCTTAGGTTTTAGTGGATAATATTGGGTTTATCGTAGT
This sequence comes from Alsophila aescularia, assembly GCA_946251855.1. Taxonomy (NCBI): domain Eukaryota; kingdom Metazoa; phylum Arthropoda; class Insecta; order Lepidoptera; family Geometridae; genus Alsophila; species Alsophila aescularia. The sequence goes on from OX276378.1 coordinate 13,970,850, forward strand.
TCGGTCTTTATAGTAACATATAAATAAGAATACCTTCAAAGGCATAAAGAAAACATAAGACATCTATTACTGACTTCATAAGACATCTATTTAGTGGAGCGTCTCTCTCAATAATTTTTTTTTTTTAATGAATCAAAGAAAAAAAAGGAAAAAAGTCCTGTAAAGCACCAACACCAACCAACATTTAAATTATAAGCTATGATTAACCAACTGTTAAAATATTTGTCAATTTAAAATTAACTGTGATTTTACTATGGTTAAAATTTCGGTGAACTCCAGCACGAATGAAACAAAGCAATTGTTACCAAAAAATAGGAAAAAACAGAAGGAAGTTATATTTGAAATATTTTGACATACAATACGAATGTTTAACATAATTAGTAAGCTGGTTAAAGTAACGTGTTCAAATTATATTAATGGCATTCGTCAACACACAAATATTGTTTAAGTAATGAGTCGACTCACCCGGGCTCTTTTCCCACGGCCCAACATGGGGGAAAATAAATTCCCAATAGATACATTGTCTCTACATAAACAACGGGTAAATTTCACCCGGAAAAAACAGCTTTATGTGGAGACAGACTAATGTTGTTACTTTGTAGTGGCATTATTGGTCGTCAAATAAATGGTTTTCTTTTTGTAATTTAAAGTGATTTTTTAAATAATTGATTTGTTGTGCCCTCGTTGTCATTTTCTGGGACAGGATCCTTTGTGTTATACCAAACCCAAAATTACCAATATAGGTACCGATTTTCATAAAGCTACATACAGATGTCAAGTATTTTTTTATCGATTGCTCTGTTTCTACTCATCATATTGAGCTATACCAAGTACACCAGTATTTGAGTCAAAACTTAAGCTACCCAACAGAGAAAATCGCATCGCATTCGGTCTACTAACTTTTACGCGATGAGCAAACAGGCAGACAGACACAATTTAAAATGATTTATTCATGTTCAGTAGCTTATTTTAAGTCCACTATACAATATATTTTTTATTTTTTTCTTTGTACAGACTTTCTGTTACTTAGTGCTTTATCATTATGTATAGATAAGTTCCAAGGATTGAGATTGTGTAATAAGTACTTATAGAAGATTATATATTGGTATGGATTAAAAATCTAATAATAATAATGCCAATAAAAAAAATCTCAACTATCCGGATCGTTAGTTATAGCACCATAAACTTTTAGGCATTTATATCTTTTCAATTAGCGTCAGTGTAATCACGCCGAAGGATCAAAGCATGGAATTATATTAATTTTAATAAAACCACACAAATGAAGGTACTAAAATCCCACTCCATAACAGCAGAGCCGCCATTATCTAAGGAATGCTCATTCGTCGGCGAGACTTCACTTTACGCCTTTGAAAATTGATTGCTTATTCTCTTTTTGGCTGCTTTTTAACAACCAGAGGGCCAAATTGTTATGTAACTTATTAATTAGGTTACTATGACCCCATTCATGGACGTATTAGTCCATATTGATGGGAACACGACGCCGGCCGACTTGTGACTTATGGGAACATTGTTCCATACTTTCAAGTTGTTAATTGACGTATGGCGTTTTTCTCAACTAAGGATTGACCCGATAAATGAGAGCTCGTAGCCGCGCCATGGATGACTCAATGCTTGACACAATTAACCGCTGTGACATGGCGTCTCTTAATTTTATATCTTCAATTGTTAGCACGCTTGTTACTCAACAACTAAACTTCGGAGTTTCAAACAAAACAATTTAGAAAAGTTAAACAATGCGCGTACGCGCCTTATTGACAAATAAAGCTAGTCCTCTACAAAGTTATATCTATTCGTTTTCGGAACCTTTAACAAATGTATCAGGGCTTTTAATCTTAATTTCTCAAAGTCCAAAAGGCAATTTAGTTCTACATGGTATTTTATTACTTGATATGACATAGGTAACGTATCAGTACCTAGGATTTTCCAGTAATTTGGAATTTTGAGGACGAAAACAAGAACCTTTCCCATTGTTGGCGAGGATGCGTCAGACCGCAAAAATGTCGCCGGCCTGTAATTATCACTAGGATTCCAAGCACAACGCAAATAGAATTGCTCTCTTTGTGTTTCTTGGTACTTGTCACACCAGCAGGGCATTGTACTTAATGAAAACACACAGGGGTACACACAGGCCTCTTTGGGACCAGTTTGTGCTTGTTATGCCTAGTACTAGCTCTACTTATGTTGCCGGATCTTTGATTTATTTTCGACCGTTTTGTTTTCCATTCGATCACCCGTTTCTTTTTTCCGTTCTTTACTAAAGATAGAAGTTTTTCCAAACGATCGTAGAATGAATAATTGCGAATAGAAACACGGGCCATCTCTGAAAGTGACGGGGGATGTCGTCAGTATACATATACGGACTTTCTTATATTTGTCATATTTAGAGGTTTTTTTTTGTAATTTTGTCCAACATGAGTTATTTTTTTATAATCTTGAAAAAAAGTGAAGCTAAAAGATTAGCTTCTAATAGAAAATTCCAATTTTGCTTAACAGATGTGTCTTGGATGTTTGTAAAACGAATAAGTGCTGTGATGTTAGTTTGTATATAAAGGCAAAGGTAAAAGCCCCTTTCATCTACGGATGTGTCTATTTAACACCTTGACAATTCATGCTTCCACTTTCTCCAGTCAAACACCCGACGTTAGTGTTTAGACGTGGTGGGGTAGAGGCATGGTATTTATTTACCAAATCAGGGACCCACAATAACGGAACAAGCAAGATCAATAAATAAATCCATTCCATGTAATTCTCACAGCGGAGCCCGCCCGGGCCTGGCTGGCCGCGCGGGCCTCATTCCATTGAGCGCGCGTCACGTTCCCGCGCGCGCCGCGCCGCGTACGTTTGTCTCCTTCCACGGCTTTGTGTACAACCGCCCTCGGTCGGAGTTTCTCAGAATCGAGCTCGTGGCATTTTTTTGAACGAATAATAATTTGATCGGGAAATATTTATGGAAGGGGTGGCCGGACGCGAACTCGTCCGACGAGTCAATTATCAGCTACTCGCGCCGCCGGGCCCTGAAAGCCGCGATGGGTGGCGATGCACACCTCACCGATGTTAACTCACAATTTATAGCACTGATACACCGAGAGGGTGGAATTTCACATGATTCCCTTCTTTTTGTTCCTCTATCATATGGTATATTAGGGTTTATAAATAAGCTTTTTGTACAACTAATGTCGGACGCACCGTGGGTTCTTCCTTTCTAAGATAAAGCCCAAGATCTCTTCCACGAAGAGAATAATGAAAAGGAGTATTTATTTTCATTCCGATAGTAAATAAGGATCGGTATCACAAATAGCGAAATAAAATCTTTCTACCTGTAAATACGTTAATTATTGCATTTTTATCTTTCGATTCGTAGCACATGTGCTACGCATCGTTTTGCTACGAATTTCGTAGCAGTCGTTCTGGTTTATTTTGAATAATTTTGAAAATTACTGATCTTAACAACTCGCATTCACGAACGATTTTATAATGTTAGGCAAATAATTTATACGAGCGCGAGCGCTCACTTACAGAAACACCTAACGGTATTCGTTTACGGTTTAGGTATCAATTCCATTGTGATCGCAAATGCTGACGTCATATCCGGCCGGAGTTACAGCATACAAAATGGCAGAGTATTTTTGCATATACAATATTTTCTGTGCATATTATCATATCATTTCATATTTTGTACATTTCACACAATTATTATGTGATTATTTACATCATAATTACCTACGTAAATAGTTATTTTTTTAAATTTGTCTATTAGTTTTTTCTTTTTCTGTGCATAATATCATACCATTTCATATTTTGTACATTTCAAACAATAATTATGTGATTATTTACATAATCAGATTTTCTAAATGTATGTTAGTTTGTATTTTTTAACATCAAGTAAACACTACTGGACCGATTACAATACCACTTCATGCACCCGACATGCATGATTCATGTTTTTTTATTGTTAGGATACCTTAGGATTTAACTTAAAATTTGATGTAATTTGCATCATAATGCAACGAGATGCACAGATTGATAAAATTTAGTATATATACTAAAGGTCCCGGATACTTTTGAATCAGAAAAATGACCACGCGGTGCAGCTAGTTGTCAACATAATCATCAGCCTATATCAGTTCACTGCTGGACGTAGGCCGTTCCTAATGCGCGCCACTGAGCTCGGTCTTCAGCTCTCCTCATCCATTTTCTTCCAGCCGCTTTTCGCAGGTCGTCACTCACGCGGCGCACCGCGCAGCTAGTTGTAATAAAATAAATACAGTAACAGTTTAAATTGGCATGAAGTCATGCAAACCATATAAACATGGAGGAACATAAAAATTTATATTCAAATCGTGCAACCAAAGAACAATAGTACTAAATTGTAAATCCTCAGAGACCGTTAGTCAATGAAAATAAAAGGTTTTTACAAACAAGCGCGGGGCGTGTTATCAAGAGCACATAATAACACTCGCTTCTGCTAACTTGTCGCAGTGTGCGCACATTGCGTCGAGAACCGTTGCAACGCTTCCGGTGCATGTGCAAGACAATGCTGAATGGGCCCATTAATAGCACAAATGAATGAGTGCGTAAAGACACATGTGCCGCAGCCCGCTACCCCACACGGCACCCGACTCTTGGCCACATGGTCTCCCATACATTGTCTTATGCAAAAGGACGGCCTTCGTTCATTCACTAATTTGTGTAGGACTTCACGGAATTCTCGTTTTATGCGCCGAAACAATTCGACGAATTGGCATCTCCTCTTCTAAGCGGAAGTGGCGCATTAGTAACGTGCTTTATCCGCCCTTGAGATATGGTTTGTCAACTCTTCAATCTTGATCATCACAGCCAAGTTGGGCTTCCATCCTCGCCTTCTATTTTACGATATGATCCCTAATGTTTGACCATATCATGAAGTAGCCGTGCGTTTGTTTCATATCGCCAAACGCTGATCATTCATTCAATAATTTCACGTAATATAAGTTTTTCATGATGTGGCCAACCATTTCAGGAAATGATCAATTCTATGATATCGCCACGACATATGCATTTAATAATGCAGTAAGTGACAAAAAGTCTGTACAATGAAGTTAATCTGAAAAAAATGATCTAGTGGACTTAAAATAAGCTACTGAATAAGAATATAACCATTTTTTTTTCATGGTGTCTGTATGTTCGCACATCATGTCAAAACTGCTGGACCGATTAAAATGTGGATTTTACTGTTCTGTTGAAAAACTGCCAAGTACAAGCAGATCAATCGTTCAAAACTATTTGAAGGCTGTTTTTTTTAATGCAATTTATTACATTGTAATTTATAGGTACTTTAGGCAACACATTATATATATGCATCCTTACGGAATACATATGTTCTGTGCTTTTGGTTCTGGAATAACAGATAGGATACTTCTTTCATCATTGCGGCGGAGCGCTTTCGCGCCCGCCCCACCTGTGTGACGCTGTAGAGGTCAGTCATAGACAAACAGCACGAAAAATTAAAAAAAAACTTTCTCATAAAAATGACCACGTGGGCAAAGCTGTGCACAGCTACTTATAAATAAAACCCAGCAGATTACGCTGCCAAGCATACAAAATGTACCTACTCTATCACAGATTATTATAAAGTAAGTAACTTGCCGCAGATAACGATCGTTCAAGTTAGAAATTAACCATATAAAAACATAACACACCCCTTTCATGAGCTTACGTGAAGCTTGGTGTCATATCGGGATTATGTATTGTCAGCTTCGAGAGATACCATCGCTTCCTGTGCTTTTCACTTTTTTTGTAAAGCAAAGCAATACGCAGTGCAGAATTACCTGCTGGACAATGGACAACAGGTACCGGGGGTTTTGACAATTTGTCTAGTCTGTTACCCGACAGTTATGTTGTTGTGCTGCGACGTGCTGGCGCCAGATATCCTGGCCTATTGTACATCGCCCATTACCTTTTACTCAAAGCCGTAAACGGTCATCAGTTGTCAATACTTCCCGGGAGGCATATTCCGAGAGATGAGCCGAACTCCGGGATTCCCAAAGGAAATTTTTAGACAGTGGCGCTTCTACAGCTTTTGTCACGCAGTACGGCCCTTTGTTTATATGAAATGTAAAGCTGTTGAAACGTCTTGGGATGTTAAAAACATGTTCTTTTATAGAGTAAACATTACACAGGTGTAGTGCGGAGTTATTAACATTTTCTCAGAGCTGTTCGTATGCGGTATGATAACACTGCCATTCATATTTAGTTTGCGCTTGTTTGGACCGGGGTCTATCACATATCGGGGACCGGATACGAACGTCTCGCCGCCTTCCCGGCTGATATCGATATAGACTTCATACAGCCCACTCAATATTACATCACTTTAAAATATAGCGATTCGCGAGTGAAGACATCGTTTTGTAAGGCCCGATAGCGCCTGAATATTGATGTAATCTATATTTATAATAAAGCAGTAGGTACCAAAAAATCTGTACAGTGCAGATTATTAAAAAAACTCTAAGATACTTAAAATAGGCTACTGAACAAGAACATAACATTTTAAAAAATCGTGTGTCTGTTTGACTGTATATTTGTTCGCGGATCACGTAAAATCTACTGGACCGATTGCGTTGCGGTTTTGATAGCTTAGGGTTTGACTTAAAAATGGGGTAGGTACTTGGTATCTTAATCCGATAATTAGATGCCGAGCAATCGATAAAAAACTATTTGACGGCTGAACTAATTTTGAAGAAATTTACATATTGTACTTTATAGGTACTTTTGGTCCTGGAATAACACGTATGGGCTTACTTTTAAATAAAATGACCACGAGGGCAACCGCGGGCACAGCTGGTAAAATTCATATAATACAGTTTATTTAGTAATAACATAGGATCGAGGTAGATAGGCAGATACTGGAGTATGTCGATGAGTATATCTACTTGGGCCAGCTTGTCTCCTTCTAAAACAGCCTTCTAAAAAAAACGGCCATCGTATCGAAAACGCCTGGAAGAGCTACTGGTCCATGAAGACGCTAATGAAGTGACCTACCTCTGTCGCTGAAGCGCACTCTCATTGACATGTGTATTCTGCCCGTCCTAACCTACGGTGCACAAACATGGTCATTGACTGAGGCGCAGAAGTCCAAACCCAAGGTTTGTCAGAGAGCCATGGAATGTAGCATACTCGGAGTGAAAAGGATAGATCGAGCCCGGAACACTACACTGTGCTCGTAAACTGACATCACTGAGGCTGGTTTTAAGAGTGCTAGGTTGAAGAGGGACTGGGCCGGACATGTGGTTCGTATGCATCCGACGAGGTGGGCAAAACTCACCACACAATGGGAGCCTGTCGTGTACGCTCTCGAAAAAGGTGGCGCGATGACCTAAATGTTTACAGGATTGGTTGGCAAGACCTAGCCCTGGATGGAAGGATATGGGAGAGACCTTTGCCCAGAAGAGGGAAACAATAAAAAAAAACATCGAGATGAGCTCAATCCGTGAGCTCATTACTCTTAATTCTCACGGGCTCCCACAATTTGCAAGGATCGCCAGTCATGGCGCGAAGCCGGCCCGCATGAAGTATGATATCTTAATTGGACCATAAATAAACTCAATGAAATGTTTGGTGGCGATACTTTTACGCCAGCAAATAGTGGTCACGTGCCGTAGATTCGCCACAATTGCCTCATCGTACGTTCCCTTAATAACCAGAATTGGATGTGGAATGATGTGATTATTATGTTTCATGCAGTTGTTATATGAAACAATATAAGGGAGACAAATTCTAATGGCAATAATGGGGTGTGCAGTAGGGGTAAGCGGATAAGTTAGTCTGTGAGTTTCACTTACTAAACTTACACGTAAAGAATTAAGGACACGCTTCGAATGAGTCGCCCCTCCACCCCTCTCGAAGAAGCACGTAGACTATATTTACACTAGTGGCTCTGTGAGCTGTAGACCTCGCGCGTACAAACTTTTTTGCAAATAATCTAGCAGTGCACAGTAGCGCCTTCTAGTTACCTTATTATACAACTAACCAAGGTGCTCCATCAATCCCTACCTAGTAGACCTGTATACCAAGTTTCATCTAGATCGGTTGAGAAATGCGACCTGTAGAGAAGAATAGCCGAACCAACATCAGGACATACGAAATAATTTTTGCCAAAGCTGAAACAGAGACGCTTCGCTCGCGCTTCGCGCTCGCTCGGTAAATAAGTAAAATATTGTGTGTGCAATTTAAATGCTGGTATCTTAAGAACTGCCGCGAGCTAATAGACAACGATAAATAAAATACACTGCCCTTCAATACTTAGTAAGAACCACACTTTTTAAAAACGAATAGTTTTTATTAAATTGCTCCTACTCATCGGATTGAGATACCAAGTAGGTACACCACTTTTAAATTCAAAACCTAAGCTATCCCTCAGTGAAAATCGCATCGCAATCGGTCCAGTAGTTTAAACGTGATGCGCGAACACACAGGCATTAAAAGTGTGGTACTAAGTTTTGAAGGCCTGTGTATATGACGGGCCTCAGCACAACTACAGAAAGCATCAGACTACTTCAAGTACAACGCGATTAGGATTGTACTATCATTGCACACATAAGTTGTCATCTTTTGTCATTCACGTCACCTAGTTCCCATGGTGCATGTTACGTACGGCGCAGCGTTGCGTTTCCCATGCAGTTATAGTTCGTCCGCCATGTCGCCCGTAGGTCAGTGCTTTTCGATAAAAGATCAACTCTTTGTATCACGTGCGTGCGTCATGCTATCCTATGTATTGTTGTGCCAATGAAATGGCATTGCCATCTATGCCAAGGATGCTGTTTGTTCTATTGAATTATCCGATTGTGGATTATTATTATCTTATTAGTGAAAAGAGTCGTGCTTGTAAAAATAAAACACGATTATAACTCTACGAGATTTTGTGTTTTTATTTGATTTGACCCTCCAGGCCCAAACAGGATGATCCTCTCTATCATGCCACGTTTTTCTTTATTCTTGTTACCCGAGTACGACGAAGCAAGGGAAGGGTAATGAGTATAACAGTCTATGTATGTATGTATTTATGTATGTATGTATGTATGTATGTATGTATGTATGTATGTATGTATGTATGTATGTATGTATGTATGTATGTATGTATGTATGTATGGGTCGTGACCCGTCCACCCACCGGCTTCACCCACATAGTGGTTGCACATGTATATATGTATCCCCTATTAGTCCGATTTTGACAAGCGATGTATCAATCGATTCGACTTCAGATATAGAGTGTCATAGGCAATTTTCGACCCGACTTGGTGAAGCAAATGAAGGGTTATGACTTCAAACTTGGTCCGATTTCGACAAGCGAGGTCGATCGATTCGTTTTTATCGCAAGAGTATCTTAGGTTACTTTTTACCTGACCGTAGTCGGGTTTTTGAACTTATGTCTTGTTCTGGAAAGAACTTCGTGCTTGTTTGCTGAAAGAGAATATGCAACGGACGGTTCAATAGCTAATACAAGCCTCATAGTTGAAGTTAGTGAATGATGTTGCACATGAATGCGCGCATGCATGAAACAGCCGCCATGGACGGCATTCCCGACATGTCACATATACGTGTGTATTTGAGTTATACATTTTACGGCCACGCACGACTGTTTGCGTAGCCCGTTGGAATTTCGTGAACGTAATATAACTTAGTAGGACAATCTGTTTAACAGTTTCTACTTTCTCTATAAGTAGTAGATTCTGGCAAACACTGGCAATGTTGCGTGGTTAATTGTAGACAAACTTTACATCGATACACCTGAAGGTAAGAGCTTAGGAGCGGGTTAAAGTTGAGACATAACTTAATTTATAATGGTTATGTGACATCGTCCGAAATGTAGGCAAAACATGGTGTAGGTTGGTTCAGATCGATATGAATGGCGCAATAAAGAAGAGGCCTATGTCCAGCAGTGGATTGCTACGGGCTGATGATGATGATGTGTAAGAGAATCCTAGGTTGAGTAGGACCACATTCAGAACTGTGTGATTTTCGGACGTTATTATAATATACCTACTTATCTTGTAAAACTTTTTTCTAACTAGAAATTAGTATCAAATAGTCAACCGACCGTTGAAACCAATAAGAAACTTATTTACATTGCCCATAATTTATCCATTACCATAACTCGTACGGTTTATTTTTTCTAAATCAAAGTAAATGGCTTCTTTGCTGGGGGTCGACCTCGGGGTTTAGAATTTAGTGCTTACATGTGGGGTAAAATGGGGTTTTAATAAGAAATGTATGAAGAAATTATACTTTAATTTAAGACAAGCCAATAAAGATGTTTTAAAGGTTCTCGGCATTCATTCCAAACCATGTGAACCAGGCAGTTCTCTGTATCCCCATTTAGATTACCACAAATCTTTCCTAATTCTATGCAAAAAAATACGATTCTAGATAAGCCTGGGATGGCTTACAATGAAGAAGAAGAAGAAAAACAATGGAGTTGTTCTACAATAACTCAGGTAAGCAAGCGAATAGCCACAGGATCTGAAGGCCATAATGAAAGGCTCGATAATGATTTACTGCACATGAATCGCAGGCTATCGGTGTACCACCGTGCCGCGGGACAATCGGCCGTGGGAGCGTCACGGTGGCATTCCCTAATGGACGCTCCAAATCACCTTATTACTTTTGTATTATTGTCAGCGTTTTTTGCACGCCTGAAGATTAACCGCGTTGCGTAAAGGAAGCATACAATTTATAAGTACCAATATCGTCCTTTTTGTGCCATAGGCCTTTTGATTGGAGTAGGACTTGGAATGAAAAATGTCTTCATACGATTATTTCTCTTCTCATAAAAAGAAGCCAGATTTAGGCTTTCTCTTGTATATGCCGCCATGAAAGACGTATTCTAGATGTGATTAAAACTATCATTAGAAAAAACTCATGAAGTCTAAATTTTAACGCCTGTTCAGCGAAACTCATCAGCTCATTTATTGGTTGTTGGTTGTTGCCGATGCACCAGCGGACAGCCTGGGCGCTGCCGGTTAGGGCGGCGACACGCTGGCGCCCTCGGCCTGGCCGCTCCGGGCTGCATCAGGAATGCGAGTTCGCCAACTATCACACGCCCAACATGAGTTGGATCTTTTCTAAGGGCGCGATTCCTGGAACCGTATCTCGCCGGTCGGAGGCTGGCGCTCGCCGGCCATTGTGGCGCGCGGCGAGTTTTGATCTTATTGTTAATGGGACGCCAAGTTTTTTCAACGCTGTTCGGAAAAAAGGTATCATAGGACCCCAGCGGAAACGTTACGGACCCTTGTGAAATAAAATGGATATACGTTCTACGAAGGAGGTGTTATTTTAATCGTAGGTCGGCTTTGTTGTTCAGGAATGTAGATGGCCTGTCATAATTTTAATGGGCAGTTCTCAGACGTTCTACGAACATGCTGGTGTACCGTACACGTCCTGAATATTCATCGGATTCCATCGCATATCTTTAAGCGTTATATCTGATTTAATGAAAATGACACTTAACTGAATTTTAAAGACTACTTTTATGATCAAGTTATTTTTTATGACGGTGTACCTATTGTCTACAGTTTTGTTCCATTCACAAATGATCTTTTCATACTACTTTGTAGTAAGGTAAGACGTATTATCTGACCTCTGATGTAAATACGGGCACATTGAATACCGGTGCTTTGTTTAAGAATAATCTCTTAATTCATTGATTTTTTGAAAGGCACATTTATCGGTCGCTAAAGGCGGATTAATGAATGAGCAGGCCCAGTCTCGCCGCCGCACACGAAGTTTATAAAGAGAGTAATTGTTGCCGCGGCTGCCACGAATATAAACAACATTGCATGAAACAAAATAATGTGCTAAGGAAAAGGAACTTTTTTATTTCTCTCAGTGTGTAAATAATAGGCAGTGCCATAAAAATAATATGCACAGTACAACAAGGCAGTCATAACTGTTAAAATAATATGCACAGTACAACAAGGCAGTCATAACTGTTAAAATAATATGCACAGTACAACAAGGCAGTCATAACTGTTAAAATAATATGCACAGTACAACAAGGCAGACATAACTGTTAAATTAAAACGTCAGGATCTTTCTTCTCTAGGTTTATACTTCTCTCTTCACTTTTCTTTTAAGTATTTTTATTTATTTATATTACTTTACATAGGACGGTTTAGTCCTTATCGCATTATGCCCCGCTCCTAAAAACTTTTACAATTGGCGGTACGTCCCGTTCGCGAGAAGTAACTTTCGTGATAGGTCCCGATCGCGATAGGTCCCGTTCGCGAGAGGTCCCGATCGCGATAGGTCCCATTCGCGATAGGTCCCGTTCGCAATTTATCACTGTCACTGTGTGTTTTTTTTATCACTGTCTAGGCAATCGTTTGACCACGATCTCACCTGATGGAAAGCGATGATGTGGTCGAAGGTGTAGCACGTTTGCCTAGTCCCTACCTATTCACTCTTGACTTGAACACACCAGGGTTATAATTTACCGGAAACACTGACGAGGGCAGGGCGTTCCACTCCTTAGAAGTTCTTATAATAAATGAAGAAGCGTAACGCTTCGTTCTTGTGCGATTTCTACTACTTGTGATATTTATTTGCGTAGGTTACTTCTTCGTCTTCTTTGAAGAGCCCAGCTCTTGTCGGTGGAGTAATTTTCAGCGTTCCCTACCTTCGGCCAAAGTATTGACCTAAAGTTTTTAAAAAAATATTTAAAAGCTAAAGTGGTCAGTGCATATATATATATATACTAGCTGTACCCACGGCTTCGCACGCGTGTTCTTTTCTTTAGGTTTAAAGTACCATAATGTGCTATTCCAGGACCAATATACCAACACTTGAACAAAATTTCTTCAGCCGTCAAAAATACTTTATCAATTGCTCGGCTTCTAACTCACTGGATTGAGATACCAATTACACCAGATTTAAATAAAACCCTAAGCTATTTAACAATGAAAACCGCATTCCAATCGGTCGTGTAGTTTTTACGTGATGCGTGAACAAACAAACATACAGACAAACAGAAAGAAAGACACGATTAACAAAAAAAATATTGTTCAATACCTTTTTTAAGCACCCAAGAGCATTTTTTTCATTTGAATTTATTTAGTAGTTTGGGTGTGATGCGCGGTCAAGATACGGACAAACAGACAGACAAAATTAAAAAGTAAAACAGTTTGGCTTCAGTATCGAATATAGAGAACCATGCAAAAAATATTTTTTATTACTGAAATATTAACATAACTTTGGACCCACATCCCGCAGAAACCCTTTACTTATTCGGGATAAAACGTGTCCGCAATTTTAACCCATCATGTAACTTAAGACAGTGCCAAGTTACATCAAAACCCGTCCATTACTTTCAGCGAGGTACGTGTTCTTTTAAATAATTTTCCACCCCTATCCTGCAGGAACACTTAATTTTTTCGGGATGAAAAGTATTCAATGTCCTACCTCGAAGTATGAACTCAAATCATACCAAATTTCTTTTGAATTCATTGATTATTTTCGGCGTGGTGCGCTGCCAAGGTACAGACAGACAGACGGACAGACAGACAGAAAGACAAAAAAAAAAATACAGTGTTGGCTTTAGTATTGAATATAGAACGGCCTCCAAAAAATATTACATAATATCTTCAATTTACAGAATTTTGGACAGATCCCGCAGGGACACTTTATTTTTCGGGATAAAAGTATCCTCAATTTTTACCCATTATATAAACTATGAATGAGCCAAGTTTCAAAAAAAACCGTCTAGTAGTTTCAGCATGATACGTGTTCTTTTAAATAACTTTAAACGCCTATCCTGCAGGAACCCTTTAATTTTTCGGGACAAAATGTATCCATAATTTTCACCTATGTTATAAATTATGTCTGTGCCAAGTTGCATCAACATCCGTCCAATAGTTTCAGAGTGTTCTTTTAAATAATTTTCCACAACTATCCTGCAGGAACACTTAATTTTTTTCTGGATTAAAAGTATTCAATGTCCTACCTCGAAGTGTGAACTCAAATCATACCAAATTTAATTTGAATTCATTAAGTATTTTCGGCGTGGTGCGCTTCCAAGGTACAGACAGGCAGACGGACAGACAGACAGACAAAAATAAAAATATACAGTGTTGGCTTTAATATTGAACATGGAACGTCCTCCAAAAAAAAAACATAATATCTTCAATCTACAGAATTTTGGACATTATCTCGAAGGAGCACTTTATTTTTCGGGATAAAAAGTATCCTCCATTTTTACCCATTATATAAACTATGACTATGCCAAGTTTCAACAAAATCCGTCAAGTAGTTTCAGCGTGATACATGTTCTTTTAAATAACTTTCAACGCCTATCCTGCACGAACACCTTATTTTCCGGGATGAAAAGTATCCTATGTCCTACTTCAAAGTATGAACTCAAATCATACTCAATTTCATTTGAATTCATTGAGTATTTTCGGCGTGATGCATTTCCAAGGTGCAGACAGACAGACGGACAGACAGACAGAAAGACAAAAAATAAAAAATACAGTTTTGGCTTTAGTATTGAAATTTTACAAAATATCTTTAATTTACAGAATTTGGGACATTATCCCGCAGGAACTCTTTATTTTTTCGGGATAAAAAGTATCATCAATTTTAACCCATTATAAAAACTATGACTGTGCCAAGTTGCATCAAAATCCGTCTAGTAGTTTCAGAGTGGTAAGTGTTTTTTGAAATAACTTTCATCCCCAATCCTGCGGGAACCCTTTCATTTTTCGGGATGAAAAGTAGCCTATGTCCTACCTCGTAGTATGAACTCAAATCATGCCAAGTTTCATTTAAGTTCATTTCGGCGTGATGCCTAGCTAAGATACACAGACAGACAAAAATTTAAAAAAAATAAACAGTTTTGGCTTCAGTATCGAATAAAGAGTAAGGTCCAAAATAAAATTTCAAAATATCTTCAATGTACAGAATTGGACCCGTTACAGTTTTATTATAAGTATATAGATTTACGTTTCCCCGCCTAATGTTGATCGTGTAATTTTTTAAGGCAAATGTTGATCAGTTAGTTTTGCCGATTACTCCTCCCCCTTGGGGTACACCGGTGCGAGCTCGCAACAGCGCCTATATATTCGCGACGTTGCCCCTCCTCATCCGATCTCCGCGTGAAATACTCGTCATCAATTTTCCAATCAAATCTGACTCGCCTAACGGTTTTTTTCTTACATACAGTCGCACTTAGTGGCTCCGATTGTATAAGTATTTCTGGTGGTAGATGTGGCTCATATACTATTTGCTTACGTTTACCCATCGTTCGTGGCTCTTCATCCGACTGTATCAAATGTGGATCATATATGCACATTGCTTACGTATTACCATCGATTGTGGCTCTTTAATTTATATTCAAAATATGAGGATGGTAATTATATAAACACAAAAAAAATACAAATCTCCCGTCTCATGTGACTCAAGTAACTGATATTTTCGCAACAGATGTAGCTCTTATAAAAAATTATATCCATCATTTGTGGCTCTTCATGGTTCGTTTGCTTTAGTTCAATGTTAGGCACATCTTTTCAGATGATGCCGGCATGCAAAACGTCAAACGTCGTCCTTTCCTACCCTATTCCTCGAATCAACGTTATATTGCCAATGTCCAAAATAGGTCATTTTAGCGTCCTATTTAAATTAGTAGTACCATTCTATCACGGCCCGTGTCAAGTGGTTTTGTTTCATTGCTAGTGATATTACATTCCTCACCAAAGTGACCAAAAAGCTATCAAACGACTACTATCTGATGAATTAATTACCTGTGGCAACTCTGAATCCCACTCCCGTTTCCTTTATGATAATAATCGCATATCTGACTTGAAATAATTCGCACATTAATTATTCAAGCCTGAGGCAATCTTGCCTATACAGTGTGTGTGTGTGTGTGTGTGTGTCTAATCAATACAGCGTGGATTGAATTCCACACTGTATTGATTGCCCATAAAATCTGAAATCAGTGTTTTGCTTTATTTCTGTCATTAATAATATTCGTTTCAGTTAATTTTCATAGTCAACCAGGAAAATTACAAGGAAACCTTATTGTTTCGTAATGTTCGTCTGTCAGTATGATACAGTCATTTTATTGAGACACTATGAGACACAACGAGGTTGAAATTTTATATTTAACCGGTACATAGATGTTTAATAAACATATTTTTTTAATGCCTTTCACGTTTTCACTCTTCATACATGGGACAAAAGATGAAAGTTAAAAACTAACTCTCGTTGAATAGGTATTTTAAAATTATTAGGAAGTTTCTTTGGCAGTTTTTTTTTAATAAGGTTTTGTTTGTGCCTTAGATACTAGACTGTCAAGTGACCTTTTTGCAAGCAGTTGCATGTTTCCCCCTAACTCTTATTAAAGACTTATTTTTTACTACGTTTTTATTAAGTCACTTTCTTGTTTGTCTGTTACGGGTCGAAACTTCCAACTCAAATTTCAAGTACTTCCCGATTAGCTATCTAGCTGAAACTTTTAGGGTAACTCACAACTTGTACAATGTTAATGCATTTTTAAAAAACGTTACATTTACATTTGCTGCTTATTAAATCTTAAGCCTTACATGAATTTACTAACAAAATAATCATTTGTATCTAGAACTGACTAGTTTACGACCTACATCTGACCAAGTTAATGCTTAGTTTTGCCCTCGTCAACTCTGATCAAATTCCATAGTGAGAGACGGAATTCACCTGTAAAAACAAATGTGTTGGTGCATTAGATAAAAACTAACGATTGAAATGAGGTATTCATTGTTCGTCTTTGTTGTTGACATGGCAAAGAAAGATTCTGCATATGTTCTACTACTTATCAGCACAGAATCCCAGAAATCAGTCTAGCCAGCCAAACAGACTTTCGTATTCATTAATGCAAACGCGAGGCTGGTTACATTTTTTAAATACATCACAATGAAACAAAAGTAAATATTAAATAGCATTCGAGAACGAGGCATTGATATTTTTATTTTATAATCTTCTGAAAACCAATCATATAATTAAATCTTAAAATAATGTATTCTTCATGAATAGCATGTAGCATTAACGCCTGTTTATCGAGAACATAAAAAATATCAAATATTTATTTTAAAGGAAAATTTTAATCGCTTGTTAGAATTGAACCTACATCTTCCATGCCACTGCACAACACAAAACACATTGGTAAATCTTGAAATCATTGTGAAATATTTTGTATGTGCTATTAAGTTTTTAATATCTGACAAAACCGACTTCTTTAGGTTTACTTGCAAAAAATCGGAAAGTGCAAATAAACTAAACATTGCAACTTGCACGTTCGTTTCCATGATTAGTACCTACTTATATTTTTATTGTAAATTATATATGAGCCACATTTGAAAGTGAAAATAAACATCAAATAAGGCTCATTTTTTTTTTTTAAAAGTCCATACATTGTTGATCATATATAGGGATAACTTCTAATATTGTATATATCGGTACGTTGTTTAACCATCAAAATGTGGCTCATATATAGATTTTTTTACATAAAACCATCATTTGTTACTCTTAATTATTATAGATTCAAAATAATATTAATTTAGTAAGCTTAGCAAAAATTATATAAATATTATTTACTTGTAGGATAGTCTTAATAGTTTTTTTGTACTTTTCTTCATAATTTAATTAATAATATTTTTATTACTGTTATATGCCTCTTGTGACATGAACAAATAAATGGGACAGGAAGACCGAAGATTTTTCCTGAGTGTCAATCAAAAGAGTGCGCAAAATGCACAAGTTATTAAACTTATAAATCAAGATGAAATATTTGAGATACTAATAAACAGTGTTTTAGTCATCATCATCATCATCAGACTGTACCTTACCACTGCTGGACAAAGGGCTCTCCTAATGCACGCCACTGAGCTCGGTCTTCAGCTCTCCTCATCCGTTTTCTTCCCGCCGCTTTTCGCAGGTGGTAACTCCACCTGACCACAGGGCATCCTGCACTACGTTTGCCTAAACGTGGTCTCGTCTACCCCAACAGTTTTCGGTTCTTCAGGAAATGTGACCAGCCCACTGCCACTTTAGCTTGCTTATCATTTGAGCTATGTCGGTTACCTTGGTTCTCCGTCGGATATCTTCATTACGAACCCTATCTTTCAGAGAAACACCAAGCATAGCTCTCTCCATATCTTGCTGAGCGACCTTAAATTTGTGGACTAGTTTGACCGTGAGTGCCCACGTTTTTTCATATGGCAGCCAATTATTTTTTACTGGTTCTAAAAATGACTAAAGGTTTGAACTTTTTGAGTTCCAGCATTACCTCCCTACAAATTGTCTTTTTCGTGATCCCATTGGAAAGGTACTCCATTTAGGAATTCATTTTTACCTGATATCGGACTTTTCCTATAGGTACTCACTAAGCCCATTTATTCAAATCTCTCATACATCAGTTATACATATACATCGACTCTTGAAGAAAATACAGTCTCGCTTGCTACCACTACTGGCCCAAGAACAGAAAATCGTTCCGTATATCCCGAATAACCAACGTTAAGAACTGCACGCACACATTATGTATAAACACATAAGTTTTAACCAATCATGTGCAAGACAAGCTCCGATTGGTTCATTCAAATAGGATCAACATGTGCCTGGGTGTAATTTGTACATACGGAGGTAAGCGGGGGGCTACTCTAAGTTTAAAGTATAGAAAATGTGGCTCCAATTGGTGCCAAATATTCCGTAAATTATTACAAAAGATCAACAAAGACTGCCCAAGATCAACATTTGCTAACGGGTCAACATTTAACTGATGCTACGTCGCGAAAGAACATTAGGCGGGAAGGGATAACTATATATATATAAATATAGATAACTCTAAAGAGATTGAGATTTTTGATTGAGATATTGAACCTTTCATGCACATTACAAAAACAATGTTTTTTTTTTATATTAAAATATATTTTTAAACATGAGTAAGGACTTGAGCGTATAGCCGAAAGTGCCAATAGGGCTTATATGCGATAGGGCTCATATGCGAAAGAGACATTTCGCAAAAGAGCCGTATTGAGTATGCGGGACATATCACGAACGGGACA
Source organism: Alsophila aescularia (assembly GCA_946251855.1). Taxonomy (NCBI): domain Eukaryota; kingdom Metazoa; phylum Arthropoda; class Insecta; order Lepidoptera; family Geometridae; genus Alsophila; species Alsophila aescularia. The sequence continues at coordinate 13,989,938 of OX276378.1, forward strand.
AACGCGGCATTACTCAGGTCGTACTCAGGTTAATACCTACGTATTAAGTTGCTGCCTGCCCATGTCATATTAAAGAATGTAGAAAGATGAACAGAATAGACGTGTGTATTTGGGACTAGCTTTCGCCCGCGACTTCATTCACGTGGACTACAGTTTATAGCAAAAAAAACATCCTGTGTTCTTCTAGCGTATTAAAAACCAATGCAAATGTATAGCACCAACGCTCTTGATGTTTTTTGACAGACTTATTTTTATTTCATTTCCATGGCAACCGTTCCTTAAAGCGAGTAATCAACATTTCCAGTTTTCCCGTGGAAACTTACCATTTTCCGGGATAAAAAGTATCTATGTTTTATTCCGGAGTATAAGCTATCTCCACTCCAAATTTATTAAAAATTGTTCCAGCTGTTATCGCGTCAATGCTTCCCAAACAAACAGACAACATTTCAGTTTCATATACTGTTGTGGAAATACGCCGCAGTATTGAGATTATAATGTAAGCTATACCGAGCCCTTAGGCTATAGTCCGAGAGCGGTCTCAGGCGGAGGCATAATAAGAGGTTGTTAAAATTATTATGAATGGAACATCTTCCGAGACCCTTCCGTGTGTGCGAGTAATTCGTTCACGTACACGCCAGCACACTCGCACACTCACAACAGAAATCAGTCTGTCGGCACCGTGTGTGAAGACCTACGTGAGTAGGCGTCAGTATGAAATATCTGATAGTCATTCTGGAATTTTCTTACTTTCGATATTTATTTTTCGTAAGGGATCCAGATTACTAATCTAGATAAGACGCTATCTGTATAATATGTTGGGTAGAGGTACCAGTGCAAGCATTTCCCTGTGGAAAATTCTCTTTATCGGGATTAAAAGTAGCTTTTGATATGAGGATAATCTTTTGTTTATAAGTTAGCGCGGGTGTACGCGCGTGGAAGATGATGTGTCCTTTGTTATTCTCGGCAAAGCTACTATAAAGGACCAGGTATTTAAAAGGGTGGTCTTTTATGGTAGAAATACCACAAACAAGAAAGAAGCGTTACGCTTCTTCATTTGTTATAAGAACTGCAACAGAGTGGAAAGTTCTGCCCTCGTCAGTGTTTCCGGTAAATAACCCAGGGCCTCGACCACAGAACTTGGTTTCTATCATATTGTCACTTCCTTTATAGCAATTACGACTCTATCGCAACGCATTAATGAATTTGACGGATTGAAACCGATATCATCAATATTGCGTAATAGCCTGTGTCAAGTCGAGAGTGAATAGGTATCTACTAGGCAAGCGTGCTACACCTTCGACCACATACTTTCTATCAGGTGAGATCGTGGTCAAGCGATTGCCTTGTTCGAAATAATAAAAAAGGACCCAAAGTAACTGCTAAAGTCAGCCCTAACAAACAGACCTACCCAAAAACTTTCACATTTAATATATTTATGAGATTAGATAATAATATTATGCTCGATCAGAGTCAAGGGCTTAAACCAAAATTAACTATAAAAAACACTCAAAAGAATCTAAGTTTCATCAAATCCAAAATTAATCAAAGCGTTAACCGGACGGTAAGAATGCGCACTAAAGAGCCGGGCCTCAAAGGAGGGGTTTCGAAGCGAGGCAGTTTAACAACTGTAGACTTTTGTGTGCGTCCGATCGAAGGAATTTTAAGATCCAATTACCAACTAGTGAGCCGACCGTCTTAACAACTTTATATATCACGCGGCTTTTTAATCAATCATGTGGCCTACCGCCATCCGGTGGGCGCGACAATTTAGTACATAGTCTAGTATCAAAGGTAACTAACTCCAAAGTATGTAATTTTTGGACAAAGTTTTTTTTTCTTTTGTTTTCTTTTTCTAAAGTAAATTTTAAGTATATACCATATTTATTAGAGATGCGCCGAATAGTCCTTAATTATTCGTATTCGGCATGGTTATATATTACGTTCGGTATTCGGCCGAATAATCGGTTGATGTGCCGAATATTAACTGAATATTAAACTTAAATCATTTTAAGACCTACATACAGCTTGTATTGACGAAAACTTTAAAAAAACATGTTTATATTATATAAGTATTTATTATAGTTTCAAATATTTAGCATATATATCAAATATTAACCAATTAATTAATTATAGTTGATAGATTCAGGCTCATTTATATTTTACAATAGTTCAATTTGGGTAGGGTTTATTTAGCGTGGGGTTTTATTTTTGTTAATTTTACTATTTATCATTTGTCTGACTTACAGTTTTGGCGGAAGTAAGCTACATATTTTTATTTTGTTCATTTTTAATTGATTAATTATTTATTTATTTATTTAATTGAAACGGAAACCCCTATTACATCAATTAATCACATTAAACACCAGTATACATTAAATGCAGTCCTATTTTGAACATACAGAAATTTGAATTATTAGTAGAATGTCACAAAATAATAATAAATTTCAAATAAAATGTTTCAAATAAAAAAATAAAATGTTCCAATACATTTTCAATAGAAATATCGAGTGCATTGTGGTCAGAAATAAAATTAGTCAAAATTACAATAATAATTACACCTACTATTTACAAATAAAATATATATAATTAACAAAAACCCAGATGTTACAATGATGCATTAATATTTAAGCCCCCAGTAGCCTTTTGATTTTGGTAAGGTCGCAGAAAGGTCCTGGGCCCTATTCTAATCCCAGATTACGTAGTTTTAGGCTTAGTTTCGAACGATCGATTGGTACCTACTCTAATCATGCGAAAGTTATTTCGAATAGTTCGGCCGAACATTCGGTTCGGCAATCGCTGAACCGAACAATATTCGTTATTCGGTTCGGTTTAGAAATCCATGTTCGGCGCATCTCTAATATTTATATTACAATCTAGCTATCAGTTAGGCTATTAAGAAATTTAAATTTAACTTAAACTATTAGATTAAATGGAACTAAGAATGTGTCCAATAACACTTTTCTTACAGTATCTATTAAGGCAAATACACTTTGTTCATGTGTTCTGTATAGGTAGCACTTGAACCACATTTCATTACACTAACACTAAACTAACTCGAACGGTTTTGTTCTTTTGAGTCTTCTCACTATGTCCGTGCAATATTATAGTGCAATTTAGAATCCAACAATACCGGGTTCAAAACCTAGGCTCCGCACCAATGACTTTTCTGAGTTATGTGCGTTTTTCCATCGCTCCGTGCTTCGGAGGGCACGTTAAGCAGTCGGTACCGGCTGTTGTTGATTAATATCAGTCGTTAAGCCATGTCAGAGGCCCTCGGGCGGCTTGACAAACTCTGAGACCAGAGGTCAGCACTACCTCATACTACAAACAAACAAACTATGTCCGTGTGGCCCAGGAGCTGGATTGCCTCGACATTCACAGGATGATGGAGTCTTTTTTCATGAGCTTCTGCATATTTCTTGACTACTTTATCAACGAACTCTACTTTAAGGGCCCGATAAAGATCGTCATTTCTTATGTACATTAGAAATGCATTCACTATTTATTTTGGAAAAGTGAAAATCTTCATTGTTTTAACTGCTGTATTGATTTTTACGGGTTTATAGATTTGGGTCATGTAGAACTGCATATATTCCAACTTTAAATAATGAAAATCATATGAAATGAGCATAATAATTTAACGAATAATTCACATAAAAAGGATGGAGATTGCTGATTTTGTTAGTAATGTTTGGAGTTTTGTTTGTAGTTAGATAGATAGTTAGATTGTCATTTGAAGGAGATTACTGCTTATAGATGCGTTTACGTAGATAGCCCTTGATAATACGGCATTCATAAAAGTGGTTTTTGTATTGGATTTTGATGTTTTTAATGTGGAGAAAATTTATTTTACGTAAAAAAATGCCATAGACAAAAAATTGCAAAAAAATAATGTATAAGTACCATATACTTCATCGGTTAAATTGTTCAGATTACCTCCATGAGACAATCATTGCTGATTTTTCTAACTAGGCTGACATCTTTTTGAATTTGCCCTGCGAGCATGGATCTTATCGATCGGTAAAGATCGATAAATTTATCGATTTCATCGAAATTCGGTAGCATGGACCTTCTAGCTTCAGTAAAAGTTTATCGATTCGGTAACATTCGTCAAATTTGACATTGAAATTCGGTAAATTCGGTAAGTTTATCGTTCGATAAGATCCATGCTTGCAGGGTTGGAGTCATATATGTCTATGTTTTAGACCCAGTAACTACATAAGTCAAATATATGCTAAATGTTTTATTTGGTACTAGCTGTGACCGCGGCTTTGCTCGCGAGGTCAATTCATTTAAAAAGAGCCTATACGTTGTTATTCCAGGACCAAAAGTACCTATAATGTACAATATACTACATTTCTTCAAAATTCGTTCAGCCCGTCAAATAGCTTTTATCGATTGCTCGGCATCTAATCATCGGATTAAAATACCAAGTACCCCAAGGTAAGTTTTTAAGTCAAACCCTAAGCTATCCATCTGTGAAAGCTGCATCGCAGTCGGTCCGGTAGTTTTTACGAGATGCGCGAACACAGATACAGACAAACAAACAATTTGTTCTTATTGTTTTATTATAAGTATAGATAGATGTAATGACAAGATCGTTGAATCTCAGGAATCAAGGACAGCGAAATTATCTGATATGCTCAGTTGCTCTCAGACAGATTAGTAAAACCCGGCCCATTACCGGGTCGAGTGGGCAGCCTGCCGCCCACCGCACTGCACGCACTCGTCCAAAAACACCCCAACACGTAACATAATATTCCCAGGCAGCCTTTTATTTATTAGTCGGTAAGACAAGCCCGGCGCCGCGACATCTCTACTTCCAAGAACCGAGCATCGTCGCGGCGGCTCTGCGCCGTTACATCTATGAAAAAACAATATTTATGTCGAAGAAAAAATAGGGATACGAGCCGTATTTATCTGAACACCACCGTGAGCTATGCACTTTTTGTTCAGACCCTATTTGCAGGAATTGGCAGGTACCGCCGAGTGTGGATAAGCATTAATTTGTTAATGTGACGGTCTACTGTGGGCGGGGCCGTGCCCTGTTAGCCAAACGATTATTTTGAAGAAATACATAATTATACACACTAATGTTGCGGTGAAAGCCATTATTTGCAAAAGTTATGTAATCATCGAATCTTGTCATTTAGAGAAACTCCAAGCAAAGAACTCTCCATAGCCCGCTGAGCGATCTTAAATTTCTAGAACAATGTGACCGTGAGTGTCCACGTTAACATGGTCATGGCTGGTAGGAAGGACGCACTGATTGAAGACTTTTGTCTAATGATTTATTTTTATTTTTGTGTAATGAAGATACAGAGAACCAAGGTAACCGACATAGCTCTAATAATAAGTCAGCTGAAGTGGCAACGGGTTGGTCACATTTTCCGATGAACCGTGGAAGTGGAGTACCGAATTGCGAAAAGCGGCTGGAAAACACTGGATGCAGAGAGCTGAAGACCGAGCACAGTGGCGTGCATTACGAGAGACCTACATCCAGCAGTGGACAAGCATGGGCTGATGATGATGATGATGTAGTCAAGCGATGTGATGTAGTCGATGTACAAAAACCAGTTGTGTGTTTGAGAGACACAATACTGATTTCTTGACACAAATATTCAACCTAATTCTTTGATTTCTGCAATTCAAACTAAACGCGATAAAAATTATTCAACATTTTAAATTAAATATAGTCTCGCGTTTGATGTCTATCTCACCTGATGGTAATAAAATTGATGATACGGTCTAGGTTGTAACACGCCTTGAATATATCTGCTCACTCCTGGAAATTCCCGATTATAGTTATCTGGCAGGCAGTATTCCCTTCCTTGGCCGTTTGAATAAGAATGTGGAAGCAAAGCGTTTTGTTCGTATGTCTGGGATGGCGCTGCGACGTATTTCTGGCTGTCCGACGCGACGGTGGAATGGCGATGGCGGAATAAAGTTGTGTAACTCCATGGGTGCACATTCTCCAAAATGTATACGTTAAAAAACCCGCTGGACAAGCAACCCTGCGTCTACGATCAAGTCTCAGGAGGTGAGTGTCAAACAGATCATTGTCAGGTTCATGGCACGTTTTTCAATGGAGTCCAGGAGTTCCAGATGGTACTAAGCCGAGCTATTCCATAGGTGGCAGCAATACTCCACGCACGGTCACACTTGATCTAGGTAGAGATTGACTAAGCCGTTCAGTTGCTTAGTACGCATGACCTTGGCTAGGATACCTAGCTTAATCGATATTAGTCTCCATTTTCAGGTTGGACATTAGGGTGATTCTAAGAAGCTCATGGGGATCAGTTATCGATACATCATGAACACGAACGGACTTCGCTTAGTAGAGAAGAAACTCGCCTGGGTTTAAGTTAAGAGGTAAAGAACTTAACCAGGATAAACACACCCCAATTCCAATTGGAAACCGCATTCAAAGCTAACGCATTGGTTTCAAGCAAACTCCTTGGTATTATTCAAAATATTATAAAAACTGATGGTCAAAAGTATACTTTATGAACTTACTAATTAATGTGAAAGCCCAATCTTTTGATACTCTTCATATCTGTAAGTCAAGGTGTATTGTGATGTTTTATGTGTCACAGTTTATTGTTAAAGACACATATATTGTTATATTAGGACAACAATAATTCTCAACATTTAATAGCGCCTACGCTCTTTCCCAATCTTTGTTCATCAAACGCATAAAACGGCTTTTTCCGATCAATTAATTCCCGACGCGCAGGTACAATTCAACAAAAAACTAGATACAGGCTGAAGAAAAATGGTGCGACCATGGGTGCGACCCCTGTTATTATCGGTAAATTCCTTTGCTCCAATGTATTGATTTATGAAAGTACGTCAATTCGGTGAAGGTCCCAAACTAATAACTCGCATCCTTAGTGTATCAGGTTTTTTTTTAATTTTATAATTTGAGATGCTACGAAGATACCCTACTATACATAGTCTGAACGGAAAGAGAACCGTCGCGGCGTAAAGGAGAACTAACGTTTTGATTTTTGTATGCCAGCACAAATCAATACACTCATCTGTCAACATCACAACAAATTAAAAAGACAACGTGACGGTGTTGCCAAAAATAAAAAAACGCCCAAGTGCTAGTCGGACTAGCGCTCCGAGGATTCCGTACAAACTTGTAGGTATGTAAATAGTTCGTCCATCAAGGGAGTAGTGTCGTTTGATTTATTTTTAAAAACAAATTTGTTGTTACATTTGTTGTCTACCGCTTTTTCGGATTTTTCCGTATACTTGTTCTATAAGCCATTACTTTTTGCCAAATTTCATGATTCTAGGTCAACGGGAATATAGTTTTTGTTACCCTTGCGAGTGTTAAATCATGCGGCATAAACGGCCGTATCTTTTGATTGCGTTGACTTAGAAGATTTTTTTCACAGCTTCAAGGGTTTGTAGACCTGAGTATTTAAAATTAATTTCAACTTGATACCTCAACGCGTTTGCGTTCCTGAGAAAAGGGGTCTTGACAGACAGACATACGGACGGACAACAAAGTGATCCTATAAGGGTTCCTCTTTTCTCCTTTTGAGGTACCTAAAAATTGTAAATATAAGCTGGAGCGCCTTCAAATCCTACGACATGGTTCTCTTTCCGCACAGACTCTGGTATAATAATATAGAAATAGATAGGTAGATAACAGAAAATAACTTTCAGGACCCTCATTATGGATGGATTGTTTTGAACATCGATATAAATTTAATTATAAATGTACTTAATATTCGTAGATAATTAATAAAAAGAAACAGAACCAACATAACAAATTCAACTGTTGTTAATCCATAGGTGGCAGCAGTATCAAAATGAATTTTCAGAAACCTACAGCAGTAATCAACTGTGTGTAGCTGTCGTGGTGATATCGTAAATTGATCATTTCATGAAATGGTTGGCCACACCATGAAACATTATTTCATGAAATTATCGGTGACGTCATGAAATGGTTTGGCCAGATGAATGAATGATTAGCGTTTGACGATATGAACAGCTAAACGCATGGCTATTTCATGATATGGTCAAACATTACCATTAGTGATCATATCGTAAAATAGTTACATTATGCACCGCTAGAGGCGCTAGACGGATGCCCGACTTGGCAGTGATAGGTTAGAAGGGTTAAACTTCGCATTTTCTTTTAGCCTTGATAACCTATCTGTTTGAACACCTTTTGGTAACATAATGAAAACCCTACATTAATGATATGGCCAAACGTGGATTGAAATATCATTACGTTGATGTTTCAACGACATGGTCAGTTTTAGGTCGCCATTTAATAAAACAGAACCATTTCATGAAATGATTAATTCTACGATATAGCCACGACGTAGCCACAAACCAGCATCCACTGCATTGTAATTTCCATTTTCAACCGACTTCAAGAGGAGGTTCTCAATTCGATCCGTATGTTTTTTTCGTATGTATGTTACGCGATATCTCCGCCAATTGTGGATCGATTTCAAAAAGTTTTTTTTTATGGTTAGGGAATGCCTCAGGGGAAGTTCCATTTAAATTTAATGAAAATATTCCACCTCTAAGGTTGTAAAATTAGTGGATGATTTAATTTTATTAACTTTCACCCACTTATCGCAATATCTCCATCAAATGAGGGTCGACTTTGAAGTTTTTTTTTATAGTACAGGATATGCTTTAGGTATGGTTCCATATACATAATTTGGTGAAGATCTGATGAAGACCAAAGACTTCGGAGATACAAAGGAACTCCTCAATGGATAACAGCAAGTCACATACGATTGCTATAATCGCATGTTCATGTATTGTTCACGCCACACAAAATAGGTAAATAAAGTAAACTTAACAAAAAAAGTATAAACCGACTTCAAAATTATAAAATAATCTTATATGCCGTTGATTTGGTTAGGTTTAAGAAAATTGGGCACCAACTTCCTTAACTGTTTCCCACATAAGATTATTTTATTCATTATGAAGTAAGTCAGTTTTCACTTTCTTTTAAGTTTATACAATCTAAAATTTGATATCAGCCTGTATAAAAATAGATGATTGGAACGAAACAAGAAAGCGCCACGTAAACTCGGCGTGTGAACGCACTTGACACCGTAATAAATGGGCGACCGCGGCAACAAAGGGCGCGGAACGGCGGAATTTCGACGCACACGGGCGCATCCTTCTTATTATTTAGCCGGTTTGCATTATAAGCCGATTATTCCGTACCGATTGTGTGCCGTACGGTGGGATCTTCTCCAGCGTGTCGGCAGTAATCTGTTTTTGTTGTGACGCGGCGTCATAATAGCGGATCTCATAATTGCATTTTTTAGTTTCGCACGCTCTTTGTCACCTTTCCCGTTTGACGTAATTGCACCTCTGTGGACAAGTGTAGGCAATTAAAGCGTTTTAGCGTGTTAACTGGCTCCAAATTAATTTTACCCTAAGATTCTAATCCTTAGCTTTAGTTATAAAAAAGCTGCGCCCCGCGGTTATGCCTGTGTGTGTGTGTGTGTGTGTGTGTGTGTGTGTGGACATTTACCTAGAAAAAAATGTCCTATGTATTATTCCAGGGCCAAGAGTGCCTATAAAGTATACCTACTATATCAAAATTCGTTTATGCGTCAAATAGTTCTTTATCGATTGCTCGATCCGACCTATCCACACCAATATACAAAAGTGAAAACGTTTGTTTGTTTGGGGAGGTTTCACGCGATAACGGCTGGACGGATTTTGATGAAATTTGGAATGGAGATAGCTTATACCCTGGAATAAAACATAGGATACTATTTATCCCGGAAAATGGTAAGTTTGCACGAAAAAACGGGAAAATGTTGATTACTCGCTGTAAGGAACGGTTGCCATGGAAACGAAATATCAAGTCTGACAAAAACATTGCGTTGGTGCTACGAGTAAACTGTAGTCCTCGCGACGAAGTCGCGGGCGAAAGCTAGTCCGATATAAATACAACGATATTACACATTTTACGTCATACAAACCCTAGCTATCCAACAGCAAAAACTGCATTTCAATAGGTCCAGCAGTTTTTACGTGATTTGAGAACAAAAATTCAAATAGATGGATGATTCGGGCAGCCCTTCCAACGACACATATGACTAGGACCTTCCTTCATGATTCTAAAATAAACTCGAATGTATTATCAATATAACTATATTGCAAAATCCACATCCACACTAATATATAAAAGTGAAACGTTGTCTGTTTTTTAGTTTGAAAGGGCTCTCCAGCATATACTCTCCATATACTCTCCAGCAGGCCAAGCATGGGGGGTAGACAAATTATCTTTCCCCCGTTTTTATCCACTTCTTACGTGTGAGAAGGGAATAAAAACGGGGGAAAGATAATTTGCCCCATGCTAGACCTAGACTATCTGCAGATGGTCCCATATACATTGTATCAAAATTGGTTCAGCAGTTTTTCGAGAATAAATAGTTTTTTAAGTAAATCCATTCGATTTTGGGTTTATATTGCCTTGATTTTGTTTTTATCTCTAAGATTTCTAAACCGATTTAGATGGCTGTTTTTTTATTCAAAAGGGTAAACTTTCTGTGTAGTCCCGAATAAACTTCATCGAAATTGGTTCAGTAGTTTTATTAGAAAATCTATTTGTTTTATTGTTTGTTCTCTAATATCTTGAGATTTCTGAGCAAGAGCAAGAGACACAATTATTATGCACACAGAGAACAAACGCTTTTACATTTCTAATCTCGAGTGCATCACAAAGAATGCGGTAGTCTGCGCGGTCACGCAACATAACAATCTAAATCTTAATAACAAAAAAATATCTTTATGAACTAAATTGACTGAAAATTACGCCGTTTTTATTGTTCAGTTGGATTGTTAATGTAGTCGATTAAAAACCTAAAACTCGGTGGCATAACGATGACTTGAAGCGACATAGTAACAATCGGATTGTCCTTCTTCTAGTCGTGTTCAGGTGCAAAGTATCACATCAGAATTTAAGTCAAATTCTAAGCTATTTTCAGAAAAAACCGGGCAAGTGCTTGTTGAACTCGCGTGGAGACCGTTCCGTCATCATCATCATGCCTATATCTGTCCACTGCTGGACGTAGGCCTCTCCTTATGCACGTCACTGAGCTCGGTCTGCAGCTCTCCTCATCTATTTTCTGCCAGCCGCTTTTCGCAGGTCGTCACTTCACCTGGCCACAAGGCGTTCTACACTACGATTGCCTAGACGTGATCTCCACTCCAGCACTCGTCTCCCCCAACGGTTATCGGTTCTTCGGGAAATGTGACCATTCTACTGCCACTTTAGATTGCTTATCCTTTGAGCTATGTCGGTTACCTTGGTTCTCAGTCGGATATATTCATTTCAAATCTTGTCCTTCAGAGAAACTCCAAGAATAGCTCTCTCCATAGCTTGCTGGGCGACCTTAAATTTGTGGACTAGTTTGACCGTGAGTGTCCACGTTTCGGCTCCGTAGGTCATGACATGACATGGTCGGTTGGTCGTCATTTGTGGTTTCTTTAGGCACTGTGGTATGGACGTCAAGATGACTTGACGCAGTTTGCCTAACCCAGCTGAATTCTTCTGTTAGCTTTCTTCTCAAAGTTGTTCTTACCCAATTGCAATATTTGCCCAAGGTAAACATATTGTCGGACAACTTCAAGACGCACACTATTAACTGCAATCGGTTCCGGGTCAATAAAATTGTTGAACATGATCTTGGGCTTATATATTTTTTTAGATCTTTTTCTGTGTTCATTCCGTGACCGAAGCGTTGAGAAGCATCATCTAGGTTGGTCGGCATACTTAGCAAGTCTTGCAGCGACTCCGCCATTAGGACGATCACATCGGCAAATCGTAAGTGTGAGATGTTCTCGCCATCGATATTAATGCCCAATCCGGCGTCTTAAGCATATAGTCCAGGGCATTAGTGAACAGTTTTATAACATCGCCCTGTCTCACTCCCCTGCGCAGTTGGATATTTTAGACTGCTGGTTTTGTACACTCATAGACACTCTCTCTCTCACTCTCTCTAGGACACTCATAGTCGCGGCGTCATAGAGAAACCTCAGCACTTCGATGTATCGCCAGTAGTGGATTGGCAACTGACAACGCTGCAAAGACTCCAGAACCGCCCAGGTTTCAATGGAGTCAAAGGCTTTCTCATAGCAAGCCCAGGGGTTGGTTATACTCTTCAGACTTCTGTATAACCTGCCTCACTGTGTGTATGTGGTCTATGGTGCTAAATACTCCGCGAAACCCAGCCTGTTCAGGAGGCTGGAATTCGTCAAGTCTTCTTGCGAGACGATTTGAGATGACCCTCAAAAACTACTTATAGACGTGGTTCAAGAGTGAAATAAGTCGGTAGTTCTTTAAAAGGGTTAATTCACCTTTTTTAAAGAATAGTACTACCAAACTCCTGCTCCACGCAGTTCTCCCACAGTTAAGAACGGTGCTAAATAATCCCTGAAGCTCTCGAAGTATCAGGCTTTCCCCCTGTTTTCAAGAACTCCGAAGTTATTCCATCCTCTCCACGGGCCTTTCCATTCATAAGTTGTTTGAGCGCCATCTCAATCTCGTCTGGGCTAACGTCAGGCAGTTCGTCAGTATAGTGGCGGGTCGGAATTGTGCGGGTATCCTCTGTGCTAGGTTCGGGTTTAGAAGCATGCGAGCCGTACAATCGGCCATAGAAGTCTTCGATCTCAGAAAGGATCTCCGGCTTAGAGACGACGGTTATTATTGGTCTTGAGCTTCGTCAGATGGGATAAACTCAATTGCTGTTCGCCCAGCAATTGACTTTTGACCCCCGATTTCGCTCAATTGCCTTTTCTATCCGACGAGTATTTTAGCATCAGAGGTCACGACGCACCACACCAGCCTACTGATTTTATTATTTAGATTAAAATCGGTCGTTTCCGACGATGTGGCTAGCTTTTGTTCCCGTCGTTTGTCCATAAGCCGAAGAGCCTCATCCGAGATCTTTGATTTCGTGCCCGTACGCTGCAGCTGATAAAAAACTGCATTTTTCCCTAAGGATCTTACAACTTTTTGGAGTTCTTCATCTACGTCATTTATGGTACGTATCCAAGGCAGCGAATCGATTTTCCAACTTGAGTTGGAACCGTTCTGATCCAAAAGCGGCTTGGAGCAGGTTAGGTCGGAGCGTATACTTCACCAGACGGCATCTTTCAAGCTTGTGGTCCATATTCAGGGCGACTCGGACAAGTCGGTGATCACTACACCGGTATCGAACCTGCAGATGACTGATACATCCCTGAATATGTGCTTATTTGACTTCAGTCATACTTATTTTTAGTCACAGTAGTCGGAGCTTTGCCAAGTCCATTTTCTCTGGGGCTGCTGTTTGAAGAATGAATGCATCAAAAAGAAGCCCTCTGTTTCCAAAAAGTTAGCTAGCATTTGCCCCCTATGGTTCCTGTCTCTATAGCCGTGTGGACCTATTTTCGATTCACTGCAAGTCTGTACTCCCACTTTGGCGTTAAAGACTCCCATGATAACATTGTAGCGGGTCCTTGTGGTGTTATGTAGGGCCGAAGATAGGTCATCAAACATATCTTCTACCTCATCATCCGAGTGTGCCTAAACCGGTGCGTAAACCTGTACGACCTTAAGACTTACCTTTCAGTTAACTTAAGAACTACGTACGCTACCGTGGTCAACACACTGGATACTTCTACAACATTATCAATGAGGACTTAACTGACGAGGACTTTACTACGCCACCCTGAGACGCTGATCACCCTCTCGGAAGTAGAATAGGTGGCCCGATTCCAGGGTTATTATGTCCTCCTCCTGTCTTCGGTCTTCACTTAACCCTAGAATATGCCACCAGATCTTAGTAAGCTCCGTCTCGAGTTGCGCCATGTGTTCGTCGAGCCTAATCGTTCGTCCGTTGTACTTAGCCAGGGTCAGTTTTGTGTTTTGGGTAGCCTACGGTATTCCGGGGATTCTTCGCACCCCCTGCCCTGCCATTTCCGTGACCGCCACCTTGATCAGGAATAGCAGGGCGACCGGCAACTGGGGGCCATATTTTATTTGTGCTGTTCATCAGGAGGTTTTGCGCATAATCGCCACGCTGGGCATGCGGGTTGGCGATCGGTTGGGCGTAGCTTCTCGCACCGGTGACGCTGCTGCCCGTCACCGGCCTGTGTCATATGGCTTGTTTTTGGTATAGTTATACCGCCATCTGTCGGTCACCAGAGCCTCGTTCGTTATTCGGCAGAATGGCCGCGTGCAGGTGAGGTTGGCTTGGAGCAGTAAGATAGTTTTTCGCTCCCTTACATCCCGGTCATGTACATTCGGAGCAAATTGGCTGACAGACACACGAGTGACCCGTTCCGTTTTTTCATTCGGTCGTGTGGAACCCTACAATCACATTTCTATTGGTCCAGTAGTTTTTTTAGATGCGAGAATACACATATATACATAAAATGTGTAAGTACCTACTTTTAAGTCCCATAGATCAAGTTTCATATTTAATTATCTTAATTGGACAGACCTTTTGGCCCTACCGCTTTATCATAAGTATAGAATACATTATTATCTTATTTTATAAACTAGCTGTGCCCGCGGCTTTACTTGCGTGGTCATTTATCTGGGGTAAACCAGAGAAATGACCACCTCACACAGTAAACACTGTATTATTCAAGTACCAAAGTGCCTACAAAGTACAATAATATACCTACTAGACTTCTTCAAAATAGTTTTTTTATCGATTGCTCGGCATCTTCATAACGGATTGAGATTCAAAGTACTTTTGGACATGGAATAACACACAGGTTACTTTAAACCCAAAGAAATTAACACGCGGGCAAAGCCGCGGGCACAGCTTGTAATCAAATAAATGACAAAAGGGGAAACTGAGAGTAAATAAAAAAATAAAATATAAAAAGTATAAACCGACTTCAAAATTAATAAAATAATCTTATGTGGGAAACAGTCTGTGCCGTTGATTTGGTTAGATTTAAGAAAATTGGGCACAGTACTTAACTGTTTCCCACAAGATTATATTATTTCCCTGTTTTGAGTGGCGTGAACAATACATGAACATGCGATTACAGCAATCGCAAGTGACTTGCTGTTATCCATTGAGGAGTTCCTTTGTATCTCCGAAGGTCTTCATCAGATCTTCACCAAATTATATATATATGGGACCATACCTAAAGAATACCAATTCAATAAAAAAAAACGGAGATTTGACGGAGATATCGCGTCATAAAGTGGGTGAAAGTTAATAAAATTAAATCATCCTCTAATTTTCCACCCTTACAGGTGGAATATTTTCATGAAATTTAAAAGGGACCATCCCTGAGGCATGCATACACTATCCATTAAAAAAACAATTTTTGAAATCTATTCGCAATTGCTGGAGATATCGCGTAACATACATACAGAAAAACATACGGGTCGAATTGAGAACCTCCTCTTGAAGTCGGTTGAAAATATATCCCCTCATTTTACAATCATTTGGAAACCCTACCTTTTTTCTTACTTACCAGGTAGCAGTAGCTGCCCCTCAATTTCACTGACACTCCCTGAATAGCTTAAGCATCCCTGACAATTCCCTGACCTTCCAGAAAGTGGACACCGTTGCTTGTTTGCTTGTCGTATGAGGTAGTGCTGGTCTCTAGTGTCAGTTTGTCAGGCCGTCCGAGGGCCTCCGACAGCTTAACGTGCCCTCCGAAGCACGGAGTGATGGAAAACCACACTTAACTTAAGAAAAGTCAAGGGCCAAACTCGGTTTCGTTGTATTTTAACTCGCAGTAGTATACCGCTTGGCTACCTTCGCTCTTGGACACCTGCTAGAGTTGGGTTGTTGGGTGCATCCAACATTAATGTCACGTACAGTTTCAGTCAGGCAGAATCTATTCTTAAATTAGCTGCGATCTGCGTGGCCGATGATGATGATGATGAAAAGTACAAATATCCATCGGTCGAAACTTTTTAAACGTGAAACCTCTTTAAAATCACACCGAAACATTCGGGTGGTACCACGGCAGGCAAGTGAACCGTAACGAAAAGTTCTATTTCGTCTTGCTTTTATAACTCTGTAACTATAAGCCCCAGAGATCTAACTTTGATGTCATTTTTTACCTTATAACACACACCTCGATGATGTAATGTTTATTTTTTGTCAAAAAGGGTACGACGCACAGAGCAAAATCATAATATGGATGTATTTGTGATCTTTAATTCGATATAACTCATAGGAACTCATTCTATTTAGATAGGTTAGCTTATTGATTCGGGTGTTGTTGTAAAGATCTCGTTGAGAATGAAAAAGATTACAAACAGTCTACTAAAACTACAGAAAAACATTAAAAATCACAAAACAAATGTTTATTTTATTACGGACTTTCCGGGCGCCTTTTCCTTTAAAGTAGTTTGTGATGTACCTGCAAATTTACGGTTTTATGGAGTTTTACTTGTGCAAGACAGACACTGATTGTTTCTTGCCAAATTTCAAAATTCTAGGTCAACGGGAAGTAACCTATATGTTTTGATTCCCTTGCAAGTGTCAAAATATATGGCATTAACGGCCGTATCTTTTGATTGCGTTGATTTCAAAGGATTGCAGACATGTGTATTGGATATTAATTTCAACTTGATACCCCACCCGTTCCTGCGAAAAAGGTTCTTGACAGACATACAGAATAAAAAGGAACCCCTTTTTTCCATTTGAGATACGAAACCCTAAAAAAAGAGTTTGAAGTTGTTGCCAAGCCAAGCCATAATTTTTAATATGGTGGAACTTTTGCACTACTTGACATCTTATTATTTATTCGTAGCTTGACATGCTAATTTCAAATTTACTCAGCTATCTATGAAAGTAAGTATATACAAGTACCTACTTTATCACTTGCTAGTTTGCTATCAAATAATATCATAGACATCGACTAAATCGGCTTGTGGGCACCGACTTCAAAACACTTTCTTAACTTGTATTTTTACCCGGCTGAGGAGGGTTATGTGTTTGGGTTGTATGTTTGTTTGTACGTTTCTAAGGCGCATCCTACAGCCTAAACGGCTTGATGGATTTTGATAAATGAGATATCATTGGATTCGTCTTGATCACGACAGTTCTTTAGGATATATGAAATATAATAATTTTCTAATGGAAAAATTTGGATCACGGACGAGATTCGAACTCGCATACTATGCCCCAGCGCGGCACATGCCTTTACCAATTCGGCTACCGAGACCTATGCGTCGTAATCCAAATCTTCCTTCCGGCCGCGAGGTTCGATCGCGTAGTTCGATCAAGCGAACCACGAAGATTTTGAGGTCCTTATGGTTCGATTCTATAATCAAACTGTGTAGAGTTTTCTATTTGATGTCCAAACGGTTCGATCAAGCGAACCACGAGGATTTTTAGTTCCTTACGGATCAATTAAGCAAACTACGAGGAATATGGAAATAAATGGACATTTTATATTAGTAATTACTTTTACAGTGCAGGTAATGTTTCGTCACGCGAAGTTAGTTGTTTGTTCACGCTTTTACAGTGCAGGTAATGGTTCGTCACGCGAAGTTAGTTGTTTGTTCACGCTTATAAAATAAATAAAAATCTATTATGTCCGGATTGGTCACCTACAAGGCCCACTTAAAATCTATTATGTACGGATTGGTCACCTACAAGGGCCACTTAAAATTTGTGTAGGTACCTATTTGTAGTAAAAATAGAGTCTTTGCCTAGAGGGGCAAATACAAAAACTTATCAGCCAAATATTTTTATTTAATACAGATTCATTGATATTCTTTTAAATAATGATTCTGTATTTAATAAAACTTGAGGTTTCGCAAAATCATTAACTACGACCTAACTTCAGTATACACGATTACATATATTATTATATTAACGTTTTAACTGTAACTACTACTATAAACGAGTTTATAAAACTACGTAAATATCGATTTAATCATCAACCTACGAGAAATTGCAAATCCTAAAAACAAACAAACAATTAAAAACATTAAATTGATATAAAAACTAGAGCTACACCCTGCGGTATCACCCACGTCCCTCAGGAACCGTGCATTTTTCCGGGTTGAAAAGTGGCCCATATGTTAATCCAGGGTATGAGTTACCTCCCCCCCGTGGGTTCCCGCCTTGTCGTGGCGGGGGGGCTCTAGTAACCGTGGTTGGCGACCCCACGGTGAAGCTAAGAGGAACCCGGGGCCGCGCTGGCAGGGTGTCGCCGGCTGGCCCCAAGGAGGGGCCGCTTCACTGGGCTTTGCGATCCAAGCCTATGCTGAAGTGGCCACAGTGGTTGGCGGTGGGGCCACTGATCAGACCCATCGCAGGGGGACCTCGGGCGTCCAGACTCGGAGTGGTCTGGCGTCCATTTGCGGCTGGTCCTAGTAGGAGGAGGTGGTCCGCTCCCAGCACTACTGTATGGGCAGTAGTGCTTGGAGTGTGACGTGCTCCATGGCTTCCTTAGTCTAGTGTCGCTGCTCGGTTCAGCGCCGGATAGTCCGCCAGCTGTTGCTGTGGCTGTACTGGGTGGTGGCAATTGATGTGGGAGACCATGGAGCGGAGGATATTGCGTCCATTCTCTGCGCTGCTGCTGGGTAATCTGTCTCCACCCAGGTTGGTCGGTAGTGGTGCGGGGAATGTGACGTGGAAGGGGGGCCCGGGCGCTCGGCGCAGGCTCGAGGAGGTGGGGCCCAGTGCGCTCGGCGCAGGCTCGAGGAGGTGGGGCCCGGGTGCTCGGCACCGGCTCGAGGAGGTGGGGCCCGGGTGCTCGGCACCGGCTCGAGGAGGTGGGGCCCGGGTGCTCGGCACCGGCTCGAGGAGGTGGTCCGCTTTTAGTACTACTGAATATCAGAAGTGCTCGAAGTGGACGTGCTCCATGGCTTTCCGAATCTGGCGTCACTGTATAAGGTGCAGCGGGCCGGACAGGCTTCCTGGCGGCAGTCGTGTCGCTGTGGCTGTACTGGGAGGTAGCATTAGATTTGGGAGGCCATGGAGCGGGGGATGTTGCGTCCGTTCTCTGCGCTGCTGCCGGGCAGTCTGTTTCCACACGGGTTGGTCGGTAGTGGTGCGGGGAATGTGATGTGCAGGGGAGGGGTAGGGCAGGCGCTTTGGCGCAGGCCCCAGGAGGTGGTCCGCTCTTGGCACTACTGTATGGGCAATAGTGCCTGGAGTGTGACGTGCTCCATGGACTCATAAATCTGGCGTCACTGTTGGTGCAGCGCCGGATAGTCCGCCAGCTATAGCTGTGGCTGTACTGGACGGTGGGCAGATGTGTGAGGCCATGTGGAGCTCAACGCCGGGAGTCGGAGGAGGAAATCATTCCCTTCTGACCCCCCTGAGGCCTAGGTGGTGGACACGGGGGTGTCTGCCCCAGCATAAGGCCTCGAGGTGGCGCGCACGGTGTTCTGTGCGCCCCTTAATGGCGTTCATGGGATGGGGAATGACTCAGCTCCATCCCAGCCAGGAGGGGGTCCTCAACAGGACCAGCGCCGTCGGGGCCGCGGACGAGTGCGAAAGCGTACCCGTAGCCCCGGCACAAGGCGTTCTGTGGAACACCGTGGGGTTTTAGTCGGTAAGAGTCCGACATAACCACCTTGCTGCCCCCGCAGCTTGGTGGTATCCATGAGGATTTCCCCACGTAAAAAAAAAAAAAAAGAAAAAAAAAGGGTATGAGTTACCTCCATACCAAATTTCAGCCAAATCCGTTTAACCGGAACTAACGTACTTGTAGTATCATTTATTCTGTGACTAACGTCAGGAGATGAAACAATTTAAATTTTAGTTCCATGGACCCTAGGTGGGGGCGCTTTGAATCAGCACAAACGAAAGTACGGCAGCTCTCACATTGTTATATTCCTATTGGTATAAACGATACCGGGTTCGATCCTAGGCTCTGCACCACTGGTGCAGAGTCAAGGAAAAAACTTAGAAAGTTATGTGCATTTTTCCATCGCTCCGTGCTTCGGAGGGCACGTTAAGCTGCCGGTCCTGGCTGTTATTGATTAATAACATTCGTCAAGCCATGTCAGAGGCCCTCGGGCGGCCTGACAAACTCTGCAACTAACTCTGACAATAGAGGCCAGCACTACCTCATACGACAAACAAACAAACATTGTTATAAAAATGGCCGGTACTGGATTTGTCCAGAAAACTAATGTGACGGCTTACAGCTGCCATATTACTCAAATTAATACAAATAAAAAAAAAAAACAAAAAAATGAAATACTGAAAAACATTCAAACACTCTTTAGAAATTTTCGAAAGAGTAATTAGTTACTCTTTCGGAAATTTCGAAGAAGTGTTAGAGTGTTGTTTGTTAGTGATTATTATTGTTCTTGTTCAATTATAATAATTTTATTCCTATTAGTATTTCATATTCAATGTCATGAAGAAATATTGAATATGAAGTCTTTTTATTTCTTGGTTTTGCAAACAAGACAAATAACTAAATAGGTTCAGCCTTTTGATAAATTAGGTAACAAACATAAAAATACAGTCGATTTGAGAACCTCCTCCTTTTGTAAAGCCGATTAAAAAATTAAACAGCTGGTAGTTTAGAAGGATCCGAAGTGAGTAACCAATAAAAAATATTGTCTTCAGAAACTTATTTATCTATTTTAAATAAATGTGTACATTATCAAGCCCATGATTTTTATAAAGTCTTGGACGTAAATCTTACATTATTCAATCACTTGTTGTCAGTGTATTCATGCACGTTTATATTGTATAGAAAACACAGTGAAATGTACTTAGAATTTTCACTGCGAATCACTGTCACTGCCGGAATAAGCCGCCAACAAAGAAAGTCCTGACGGTTTGGGATTGTCCTTTATGCTTGTACTTTTGTTGTCTTCACTGGTACTGGCATTATTTGTGCTACTACTGTCGTCTTTACTAGTAGGTTGAGGGGGCTTACTTGGTACATCCTTAGTTTCTTCACTTTTCTTACTTTTCACTAGGTTGGCCAATGGCTTCTTAGACATAACGCCTATACTCCTGTTCCAGGATTCTTTCTTTGTGTCAGTTCTAGGTGGCAGCACTTCTATTCTGGACGTCTTGGCTGGCGGCTCGTCTTCTTCTTTGATGTCTTCAATTATTTCTTCTGTGACTACTTTCTTTGATGAAGAATTACCGAATTTGATTGATCTGGAATTGAGAGGATAATATTTTAGGGGTTTCTATAATCCTACTAATAATATAAATGCAAATGTGAGTTTGTTTGTTTGTTACGCTTTCACGCCTTAACTACTCAACCGATCATTATGAAATTTTGCACACACGTTGTCAGGACTACAGAAAATGACGAAGTATTTTTTTACGGAAAATCCTAAATTGTTAATTTTGTATGGGAATTGCCACATCCATGTCAAAGTGACAGACGGCAAAGAGACAGGCGTAAAAGTAACAGATGTCAAAGTGACAGGTGTCAATGTGACAGGAGCCAAAGTGACAGGTGCCAAAGTTACAGGAGCCAAAGTGACAGGTGTCAATGCGATAAACTGTAGTGGACGAAGTCGCAGGCAAAAGCTAGTGCTATGTAAATTGAGCTAAAAAATGACTTTAGTATATGTTTAACTAGCTGCGCCCCACGGCTTCACTGTCCAATGGGCTGTTTTGGATAAAACATGGTGGTGATAGGATTAGCTAGCTATTGAGTGTGATTGCTCACGGGTAATATAACCGGATACACTCAGTATGGGGATGGGGAACCGGATATACTCAGTATGGGGATGGGGAACCGGATATATACCCTGTGTGTGGCGTGCTGACGGTCGTAGCGCTGCCGGCACAAACCATAGATTAAACAACAGTTACTTGTTAAAACTCCCGGAGGAAAGGCTTTAAAATATAGTACTCTCTTTAATCCGCCGCTCGACTATCCGACTACTACTATTATCCGCCGTTTTTGCGAGGCGAGACTGGTCTGATCATAATCTGTAATCCGCCGTCATTCTAAATCTTTAGCCCTACAATCAGTTGTCTACCGTCTCTTTTATGTATATGACTGTACACAGTTCTATACTTCGCCGCACGGTCGTAAGCAACCATTCTTTAGTCCGCCCACGACAGCAACCATCTATCTATACTTATAATAAAGCAATAAGAACGAAAAGTACAAAGGAGATATTTTAAAAAAATGGTCTAGGATACTTAAAAAAGCTAATGAACAAGAATATAACATTTTTTTAATTCGTGTCTGTCTGTTTGTTTGTCTGTATGTTTGTTCCTGTATCACTTAAAAACCACTAGACCGATTGCTATGTGGTTTTCACTGTTGGATAGCTTGGGGTTTGACATAAAAACTGGTGTACTTGGTATCTCAATCCGATGAGTAAAAGCCGAGCAATCGATAAAATCTTTTTGACGGCCGAAGGAATTTGGATCAAATGTTGGTATTGTTACGCCGGTCGATTCTTAGAAAAACAGTAGGCACTAAAATATTCGAGAAACCGCGGTTGGATGACGCAATACCTACATCTACAAGAACCTTGTGGAACACACCAGTGGAGCGGAGGTACATGAAGAAGTTTCCAGAGCGCGTGGTAGGTATATACATACAGGCGCGGCAACATCAAAGGCGCCGGCCTTAGGTACTTACTGGGGCGGCGCGACATCAAAGGCGCCGCCGGCCTTAAGTACCTACAGGCGCGGTGCGAAGCGGCAACATCAAAGAGCCGCCGACCTTGAAAGTTCAAATACCTATCGACTACCGCAAGTACATACGAGTACCTTCTGGAAACATGAACCCCAGCTCGTAACAGTATATTGGTATTTTAGGTCTTGCAATAGTAGGTACATATAGTACTTTTAACTATGAGAAATGACCACGCGAGCGAAGCCGCGGGTACAGTTAGGAAATAAATAATTAAACTCAAAATTTAGTTGTTTCATTGAATGTATTGTTCCTTTACACTATAGTTCGCCCTTTTCAGTAATCTGCCGAAGGTTGGAATTTTGTAGTGGCGGATTAGCGAGAGAGTACTGTAGTCCAAAACCTGGGTGGAGTACATCCGGCTGTCTTACCTGCGACTCACCTACAGCCTTTTTTCATATTTTAATAGCCAGCTATCATTGGTACATTTACTCTTAATCTGAGAAGGCAAGGAGAACCTACAAACATATCATTTTAGAATTTGGCAAGCCATATAATACTCCGAGAGTACGCAGTTAGAATTTTGATCAGTCCGTTTAGAGCAGAGGTCCTCAAACTTTTTTGTCTCGTAGACTCCTTGTTATGTTTTTCGATTTCGGATAGATCCTGGTTACCTAAATATTGTATTATTTTGCAAATTCGTGAACTTCAAATATATTTTTGACAGCTGGTATAGTGCTATTATGAAAGATTTAACTTTCTAACTGTAGTGAAGAGGAGAAAAACTTAATAAACACATATAAAACAAAACCATAGTAGTGCATTGTCAGTCTGTTTGTTACGATTTCACGTAAAAATTACTACAAATATCCGTGATCTTTTGCACATGCTACAATTTATCGCTTTTTTACACGATAAAAACTTACGTGTAGAGAAAATAAAAACGTACGCAGACGGAGCTGCGAGTAATTGGTAGTATATAATAATTCTGAGAAAGTTTCATATATCTGAAATACTACCTAATAACTAAAATTTTAGTTAAATACTTCATCACTTTTCATGAACATTGCAAGTAAATAATAAACTAGCTTAAAACCTAAAAAAACACGCCTGCCCTGCCAAAAATGAACTTATGCCAATAAGTTATACACTATTGGAATGTACTTATCAAGGCCTTCAATTTGATACCCATATTGTAGAATTAAAAAAAATGCAATTGAAAATGGAGCCATACAGCCAACAAAGGGTTTTTTTTCAAAAAAAAATTAGCCTACGTTACTCGGGGGGATGTAAGGATTCTAACGACGTCTAAATCTGTTCAGGCATTTCAAAGTTATGGTGGAATAAAGAAACTCACATACATGAATGCTAAAAACATAACACTCCTTTTTTTGGGCAGACGTGTAAAAAAAAACTTTATTAATAGTTTTATAATATTTCGCTGACGTGGACCCCTTGCAGGTCTTCGTCGACCCCTGAGTGTCTGTATAGACCACTTTGGTTATCACTGGTATAGAGTCTAAAACCAGACACCGCGGAAGTAGGGGGCAGAGGGGGCCCCCCTAAAATCAAATGAGGGTGCCGCGCCCTCTCCAAACCTGGTAAAGAAGGTTCTTCTGTGCTCTGTGAAGGTTTCGTAGTCTCTTATATCTTAAATGAAAAGCGCTTGTACTTAAGAAAAATTGCCGGAGAGAGCAAAGAATAAGTTTTTTTTTATTTTAGCTTCACCTATATGAAGCTAAAGTAATAAATAATAAAGTATGTTTGTATGTAACGGAATCTTTGAAATCGATTTTTACCCACTTTATATGGTCAGATTAATTCAAAATTTTGCACAATTATCAGGGCCCGAACACAATACAATAAATTGACCCATTATTTATCACGCTTTTATATTAGTTCTACCTGTATGTATGTTTGTTTGTAACGGAATGAAAATGATTTTCATCCACTTCAAAACTTCAAGTCGAACTGAAACTTTACACACTTATGGACCGATGTCAATAATTTGATACAGACTCGCCGTCTCTTTACATTTATAAGAAGTAAATACAAAACAATTAACTCAAAACCGAAAAAAAAAACAATAAAGAAACTTTGAAATAAATAATAATTTAAAAAACTAAAAAACACGCTTTTATTGTAATTGGAACTAATAAGTAAAAACATATTTTTCAATTTAAGAATAAAGTCATCAACGAGAAAGGTTATGTTATTGTAATAATATAAACAAAGTAGAAATTTATAAACACAGGTTGCACTCGTCTTTACTGCGTAAATTGGCCGGAGGAAGCCGGGGCCAGAGATTGAAGGAAGCAGGTAACCAAAGAAAGAAGTAGACCCCCCCCAGTCATGGAGTACTTCCGCGGTACCTGTCTAAAACCCAACCAAAGACTCACTTGATGAATTCGTTATCTTCCCTCTCCTCCCTAGCTTTCCTGTCCTCCGTGGACTCGGGCTGATACTGCTTGAGCATGGACTCGTAGTCGATGGTGCGCTGCCTCCGGTTCAACTCTTTTAACTCTTCCAGACTCTCCAGCAGTTCTATTTCTTGCCGTGACTGTTCCGTGCGATATTCTGAAATTTTAATAAGTTTACTTTTAGATCATTGTAAAGCATGTTCTGTTTTGACTGCCGAACTCTAAAAGATTCCTGATGTATTTTTAAAAATAATACTTCTTCGCTCTACCGGTGCTTCAGAAATACGCCCGTTAGAGAAGAGAGCACCAAGAAACTACAAAATGTAATTTTTTCAATTTTTTACTATACTATATAAAAAACACAAATTATAATATACATCTACACTAATATTATAATGAGAAAAGATTTTTTGTATGTTTGTTTTTTGTGATGGATAAACTCAAAAATACTTAAGGTCAACCGGGGTATTGGCGTCTATGGAGCTATTGCGTTTTTTTTAAATTACTCGTTAAATATTCAATATATAACAACTTCTGCCAACTGTTCATAATTACTTAGGAGTTTATCTAGTCATAAAACTATCATTTTCTTCACAAATAGAGCATATATTCGACAAAGCTTATAAAAATCTAGGATTTATACTCTGTTTCACTAAACATTTTACCAGTATAACTTGTCTGAAAGTACTATATTTTGCTTATGTTCGCAGCATAGTCGAGTACTGTAGCCCAGTATGGAATCCACAGTATGTAATATATGAGCATGCAATAGAATCCATCCAACGTAAATTTGTTAAATATTTGGAATACCGAAATAAATCAAAGTATGACAATTACGAAACCTCCTGTAGTAAATATGGTCTATTGTCACTGCGCAACCGTCGTATCGTAAATGATATGTCCTTGCTACACGATATTTGCTCAGGAGCAGTCGACAGTTCAACGTTGATTTCTAAGGTATAAGAAGTTTGTTGGTTTCTAAGATACCGACTGAGTTCATGGTCGAGTGAGGTTGTGCTCCGCGTTATTTTTAATTTTTATTCTAAACATGGCACAAAAAGTGCTGGACGGTCTCGCTCGCGAGTTAATAAAGACTGTCGAAGGTCTAGTGAACAAAGTGGAGTCACTGGAGGCAAAGATTGAGGATCAATGAGCTGTAATAGCGAAGCTGACTCCACCGCATTACGAACTAACTACCCACAATTTAATGACAAATGCGCCAGCGATCACTACGTAATGTACGGAAGAATGCAGCGGCCACTGAAGCGGATTTTGCCGGCGCTGCTATGAAGATAACGGAGAGAGTGAGCACGCCTAATGGACCACGCGTTGTTGCGAAAGAGAAGCCTGTTTGTAAAACGTCTTCAGCTACACCGGCCACGCAGCCACCTCCACTGGCAGGTGAGATGACGTCACAACGGGCCACAAAATCTACGTCTGCGCTAGTTGGAAACGACGTTGACAATTCAGGAGGCCAATGGCAGCCAGTGGCTTCTCGTCAACGTCGCAACAACTATCAACAGCGACCAAGGGCGGATCCAACCTTCGAGTCAGGGGGGGTCACACTGAATTCCAAAGTTATACAATACTAGCTGTTCCCCGCTGTATCAATCGCGTAGCTGCTACTCAGGAATAGTTTAACTTTGAATCAATTTTCAAAATCAGGCTACTCAGTTGTGCGGCTGAAGGTCCCCCGAGGGTATCTACCAGCTCAAAGGGACTCCAAACACACAATATTATGTAGCAGGTGTAGAGAAAACTTCGTAGTGAGAGCCATCCTTTTGGCTTTGGATAGTAGATTCCCTCTCATAGAAGATAACTGGCTCGCAGCTAAAGTAACTTAAAGATCTCGCACTCGGTTACTCAGTCTTCTCTCGATTTAATATCTTTAAAAAAACTAACGTTAATGATCTATCTTCTATGAGTGCGAAACATGTTATATTACCAATGCGCCAGCGAAGCGAGCGCGAAAATTTTGCGTTACTTATACTTTTGTTAGTGTAGTTATGTCAAAAAAACAGAAATTTTACGATCGACCTTTTCAATGTGTGCAAAACTTGTAATATTATGAAAGAAGGGCGAGCGCAGCGAGCGCGAAAATTTGAGCTATTTCCTTATTATTTTTTTATACGAATGAGGAAACAGAATACACCATTTAACATACTTAAGTGTAGAGTGTGCGAAAATGTTCGGTAAACATTAGACATTAATGGAATTCCTCAGCGTGCGAAAATAGGTATTATCAAAAGGCGCGAGCAAAGCTAGCGCAAAAATGTTGAACAATTTGAGGCCGTGCGTAAACAAAAGAAGAAAAATTACTATAACTACCTCTTCTACTATACCTACTCTACTATTTAGATAGATATATGAACGCAGCCAATAAAAACAAGGCGCGAACATAGCTCGCGCGATAATTTCAAATAAATAATAATAATTATTTATATAATTATTTTAAATGTTTGTTAAAACTGAAGGAAAACAATATGCATCTTATCCAGTTGCTAACCGCGCGCGCACGCGCATGTATTTATTCAACAGGCAATAACAAACATGGGTGCAAGTGTAGAGAGCGTGAAAATTTGGAGTTATTTCTAGTTTCAGTGTAATTCTGTGTGTTTAAAAACATAATATTATTTTAAAGGCGCGAGCGAAGCGAGCGCTTTAAAATATATTGGGTGGCTTTTCGCTATATTGGGTGGGTAAGAAAGAGAAAATAAATTTGCTTTTCTACTGAGTACGTTTAATTATTATGTAGGTACCTAGGTCTGAATTATTATTGTAATTGCAATCTAATCTTATAATAAATATCCAAAAGTTTGTGTGCATTTATGTATATTCAATTTGATTTATTTCAGATATAAACATTCATATTTGTTAGTATACCTATGTGTGTCTGTTACCATTAAGCGCTGATATGGCTGAATGGATTTTGATGAAATTGTGTATATCCTATCATCATCATCCATCATCATTTCTCCACGCAGGTAAAACCACTGGGCGCAGCTAATAAACGTATAGCTGTAATAATATCATACTAATAAAATTTGTGTGCCTATTTATGATTGAAACTATGTTATCTATATCAGTTGAACGGATTTGGAAGAACGGCTAAAATTAGAAAAAGTGTGATATGGCATATTATTTTTAATGTATGTATAAACTAAAATATTTCACAATATTTTCACTCTGTAATGTCGTACGGGTTATTGCTCTGGGACAATGCTGCCGACACCAATATTTTTTTTGTTTTACAGAAATGCTGAAAGGGCTATCTATAGGCTTAGCCCTAAAGAATCGCTAAGAAACGTATTTTCACAAGTGAAATTTTTAACATTGCCTTGTTTGTATGACCTCTTGGATATTCTGCACGCTCGGAAACATTGAAACAGGATTACAACATGCGGACAACGTCACAACTACGAGACAAGGCACAAGTATAAACATGTGCTGCCAAAAACTAAGCTATCAAAAATTTACCGATCCTTTTTTTAAAACTATGTTCGTTTTTATAATTCACATGGAGTGAATAATTTGTGTGAGCGGATAATTTGTTATTGATACACAATTTTATCACAAAAGACTGCATTGTTTTTGATGTTTCATGAGAACTTGACAGAATTGAAACGACGAACAAGGTCTAGATCTTGTTGCGATGTGGCGGCCGATCGGCTTAACATGGTGTAAGTGAGAAGCGGCTTGTGCAAACGAGTGGATCGGAATATTTTAGTTGCTTCTCTGTAGATTTCATCATCATCATCAGCCTAGATATCTGTCCACAGCTGCACGTAGGCCTCTTCTTATGAAAACAATACTATTAATTCAAACTGACAGCGTATTTAAAACTAAAGTAAAGGATTTTTTAATGCAAAAGGCATATTATAGCGTTAAAGATTTTTTAAGTGACAAGGCTTTATGGCTGAATTTGGACGGTACCATAAGTACTAAACTCTAAGATAATTTTCACAGCATTAATTTACTTTAATTCTTTAATATATAGATATTTTTATTGTTTATAATAGATTTGTATTTTATGTTTTCTCTGTTAACGCTCATAAGTGTACCGTGTTGTACCTATATTAAAATAAATGAATTGAAATTGACAATCATACTCAAATATAAAAACAGAGACAAAGGTAATCAAATTAGAATGACATGGAAACTAAAATCAGAGATCACATCAGCGGTCTGCTGATGGTATTTATTTCTTCTCATCAAAGCACAGCATTTTTTTTGTGTTATCCTCGCCAATTATACGGCAATTTTTCGACCTTCTGATGCTTCATTATCAATCAAAGACAAAAAGAATAAATATTGACATATATACTTTAAAAATATGTGTTTTTGTAGCAACCATCTTAGCAGCACAAACACATATACACAAAATCACTTGCGCAGGCGTATTATTGAAAAAAAAAACAAAACAAACCATGGTATGAAACGAACATGTGGTATATCACAATGCATACTTTTTATGGAAATTATCGATTACTCGCTGTACAATGCTGTCAAAAAGCATCAAGAGAGTTGGTGCAAAAGAGAATACTATACGTTGGTGCTATACTTTTGCATTGATTTTTAATACCCTAAAAAACATAGGATGCCTTTTTTCGAAATAAATTTTAGTCCGCGCAGACGAAGTTGCGGGCAAAAGCTATATTAAAAAAAAACTGCCTTGTAAACCCCAAATGAATTGGATGAGAAACTCCAAAAAGTTGTGGGAAGAAGGCACAAAATTTTGTCAGCTGCAGCGTACGGACACGATATCTAAAATCCCAGATGAGGCTCTTCGACTTATGGACAAACGGCGGGAGCAACAACAAGCCACACCGTCAGAAAAAAGGTAGCTCCATCAGAAGATTAGTAAGCTGGTGTGATGTGACCTCCGATGCTCAAATACACACCTGATAGAAAAGGCGATTGAGCAAAATTGGTAGTCGAAAGCCTTCGCCCAGCAATTAATTGAGTAGGTCCCATCTGACGAAGCTCCATACCAATAATGGTACAACCATCGTCTCTAAGCCGGAGATTCTGTCTGAGAACGAAGACTTCTATGGTGGATTGTATGACTCGCATGCTTCTAAACCTGAACCCAGCAAAGAGGATTCCCACGCAATGACCCGCCACTAAACTGACAAACTGCCTGACGTCAGTCATGACCTACGGAGCCGAAATGTGGACACTCATGGTCAAACTAGTCCACAAATTTAAGGTTGCTCAGAGGTCACATTTCCCGAAGAGCCAATAACCGTTGGGGTAGATGAGTTCTCGAGTGCAGACCACTTTTAGGCAAACGTAGTGTAGGAAGCTCTGTGGCCAGGTGGAGTAACGACCCGTGAAAAGCGGCTGGTAAAAAATGGATGAGGAGAGCTGAAGACCGTACTCAGTGGCGTGACTTAGGAGATTAAATTTTTGCCTAAACGGCTTGATAGATTTTGATAAATGAGGTATCATTGGATTCGTATTAATCATGAGAGTGCTAAGGAATATATAAAAGGTCAAGAAAACTAATATGACGGCATACAGCTGCAATATTGTATTTTCCACTGAACATACAATGATCCAAACCTATCGAGTGAGGTATAAAAATTAAGGTCTTTAAAGGACCATTCCAAAAAAATACAATTCTTTTTCCTAAATAGTAGCAAATGTCTTTTAAGCTTCTTACAAAATTTTCAATTTTAGACTTTTCACGTTAGTACTATAGTCCAATATTGCAATTGCAACTATTATTTTAAAATATGTAAGTAAATATGAAATCATTTTTTTATTTATTTATCATTTTTGCAGGTCCGTCCGCTAGCGTGGCTGTAAAGCAAAAACACGAGCATGAGCATACGTTTGCGTCATGTGTTCCGCGCCCCACGCATGCACGCCAGTCGGGTTTATTGTATTTTTATAACAATTTTTACTTGTTAATTACCTAAGTCTATCAAAACATTGTTTCTACTTTATCCTTGATTTCAGTGATTGGTTGAAAACTAGTCAGCAGGTGGACGAAACTGGATTTAGGGTCGAAAACTGGCGAAATGTGCATATTCAGTCATACATAAAATAAAAATAAAACACCTTTACTAGCAAATGGCAAAGAACTGGCGAACTTACTACACTACTTTTTCATTTCCCATCGTTTTATACTGAATTACTGACCCAAGTATTATTTTGGGGTAATTGAGCAAAGAATTTTAACTAAGTAACTCAATCTGTTCAGAAAATCTTACCTACTGTACTTTTTTATACTGTGGCATGCTTGCGTAAAAAAATGATTAGGTCGTCAACGTAAATCATATACTGTAAATAAATGAGTTAGGTAATTGATTAAGTATCGGTAAGTATTTTTTGTTATTTTTTTGTAACAAACTTTTATCTACATAATTAAAAATCAAAATACTTACCTAATAATTATTATTATAAAAAATAAATAACCTGCTTACAACTTTTCAAGTATTTACATACCTATTTTCGATAGATATAGGTATAAGTATCTATTATTTTTATTTTCAGTTCCAATCTGAATTATTTTATTATTATTACCCATTTTGGAAAATATAAATCAACATCAATGAATAAAAATACGTTACTCACAATTTTTACCTATACGATAACTTTACTACGCCAAACATTAATTTACAGTTCTACGCTACAATGATCATACAAAGGGGAATAGGGGTATATTTGCGGAGACAAACGACACAGGTCCTTCCTCAAAGAAGCCTCGGCGGACACTGACGGACGACGACTAGCGCTCGAAATGCAAAATTTTGGTTGTTTTTCCTTCTTGGAAAAAAAATAAGAACGAAATTTGTTTTTTTTTAATGCAGCTCCTAAAGAATAAAAAGCCACGTCTATTGGAATAACTTTCACATGGATTTATGATAGTATCACTTAACAGGACACTTTTTAAATACCGATTTAGAGTCATCTTTGGAATTATTTTTTATCGAGCCAACAATTCTCAATCACGTTTCTATAATTTACAATTTCTAGAGTGTATATTCAAATTTAATAAAACTTTTTTTTTTCTTATATTTTAGTCGATTTACAGAGGTTTTAAAACCTTCAAATGTGCTAGAAGCCCGCCTTCATGCGAAAATTGACATATAAATTCCCATTGAATTTAAATTTAGTAATTAGAATAAATGAATTTCAAACCAAATATGATTGCTTGCTTCAGCGTGAAAGAAGCGCTTACAATTGTAATTTAATTGATGAATCTCCAATTGTAATCAAATCTATGTGGGAGGTAGTAAAACTTAAAAACTGGTAAGTCGAAGAGGAATCGAGACTATACCGAGTCATTAATGCAACCCAACGGGTCGAAATTTCTCAGCATGGTGGACGTCGTTAATGCTGTAAACGCGCACTTTGTGAGCGCAGCTGAGACGTGCGGCGCACCAGCTGCGGACGTAACAGCCGCGATTTGCGCGCTGGCGGCAGCGCGACTTCCTGCAGACCGCTCACTTAGGCTGATGCCGTTTACTGCGCTCGAAGTGTTTCGAATTCTGACCACTGGCGTAGCTCGTAAGACCTCTAAGGATGCTTACGACATTTCAATCTCGTTGCTCCACGCTGCCGCTGAGCAGTTATCTTGCATCTTCTCTTCCCTTTATAATAGCTGCTGTAGAGAAGGTTTTTATCCTAAATCTCTGATGCACCTAAAAGTCTCACCAATTTATAAAGGAAAGGGAAAACAGGAGGACATTGATAGCTACAGACCGGTGTCTATTATCCCAGCTATAGCAAAAATCTTCGAACATGGTCTTAGTTTGCGACTTACAGAATACTTCACAGACTGGAACGCCTTATCAGATAGGCAATATGCTTACCGTCGTGGCCGGTCTACGACTTCTTTAACACGGAAGTTAGTCCGACGTATTCTCGACGTCCGTGAGAGAAAACAGCAAATAGCCGTGATTTTCTGCGACCTATCTAAGGCGTTCGATGTCGCGGACCATAATGTCCTAGCAGCTAAGATTAGGTTTTATGGTGTCGAAGGGCCAGCTCTAAAGTTGCTGACTGATTTTATGTCAGGCCGACGTCAGGTAGTCGTAGGGGATGGTGGCACGGTTAAATCGCAGTCGCTAAAAACCGTGATTGGAGTAGCGCAGGGCTCATCGCTCTCCAATATTATGTTCTCCATTCTCCTCAACGACTTGCCAGAGAATGTTCGTGAAGGCCATATACTAATGTATGCAGATGATGTCGCGGCAATCGTCTCCGCTCCAACAGTAGACCAGCTGGAGCAAAAGTTGAATAAAGTAACAAGTGACCTGAGATATTGGTTCAAAATCAACGGATTGATTTTGAACATAAACAAGACCCATTTCATGCACTTTAACCTGTCAGGCCGCACATACAGGCAACTCACAGTTAAAGTTGGGAACTCTGAGATGGATCAGGTAAAAACCACCATGTTTTGGGGTTTCCAGATCGATAGCGGTCTCACCTGGGAGGGCCACATAAACACATTATGTGGAAAAATCGGCCGTGCTTGTTTCGCGCTGTGGCGTGTATCCGCAATACTTCCCTGTAGCATGGTCCGGAACTGCTATTTCGCATCTGTGCACTCCCTACTTCAATATGGCGTCGAGCTCAGGGGACGCGCAGCCTATTGGCAGCGCGTCTTCAGAATGCAGAAAAGAGCGATTAGGGCCATAGTGCGAGTAGCACAAAATGAATCGGCACTTCCATTATTCCGGTCCATGAAGATACTGACCCTCCCATCCTTGTTGTGCCTTCAGACGGCTCTGTATGCCAGAAACCACCTGGGAGATTACTCGAGGCTCGGGGACGGGTACAAGTATAGCACACGGAACGCGCACCGGCTGCGAGCGGTGTCACGGCGGCAAACAAAGACGTCCAAACTAGTGCACGTGATGGCGCCGCGCCGGCGGTCTAAAACCGGCTGCCAGATAACGTTAGAGATGCACCTTCGAGGGAATCATTTAAATACAAATTCAAATGTTGGCTTGTTGAACAATCATCCTATACATATGATGACATTGTTAAAATTATTGTGTGTGTAATTGTGTAATTTTATTTCTATAACTTTTTGACAGTTTTTTTTTGTTTTATTGTATTTTTTACAGTAAATTATTTATTACTATTATGATATTTAGAAATAACATTGTATTGTTATTAATTAATTGTTGAATTATATTATTATATGATTATTTTTTGCCTGTTGACATGTAACAAAATTGTTATGAATAAATGAATATGAATATAAGGTGAGCTCCAACATCAAGAAAACATAAAAGAGTTGCGTATGTCTATACGCAACTCTTTTATGTGCCTACTCATAGTACAAAATACTCGGCGAATAGTGTCACCAGTAGAATGCGCAGAACGTATAATAAACAGTTTAGCGAAATCGATCCTTTTATTTTAACCAAAAACGGGTTTAGATTGGGAATTTTTAAATCTTGACTGGATAAAGTACTAAGCACCTACTTTTTCATTTTTATAAACTTATTAACCATGGCATGGCAAAATATATTTCAATAAATAATTATATAAAAATATAGTATGAAATACTCCATCTACGGTCCATGTAATCCATGTAAACGATATACCAATCTAAGCCACGCACGTCACTGCATGCCTAGTCTGTACTGTATGTGTACGGTATCCTTGTTACCGTCGAATCAAGATATTTTGCCTCCTCCTCCCTCATACACAAACACTTTCACACATACACACCCTCACATACTCACCTCATACACCTAACATGTGTGTGTTATACTTAAACCTATACTAGCTATGCCCCGCGGCTTTGTCTGCGTATACAATTTTCCGGTATGGGAAGTATCCTATTGTTGGTCTTTATTGTATACAGCATCTACATACAGAATTTCATTGAATTCGGTCCAGCCGTATGACGTGAAACCACCTAAACAAACGAACAAACAAACAGACCTTTCATTTCATTTTTATAAATTAGCTATTAATATAATTATTTAATTCAAAAATGTTTTGTAAATATTTACATTTTGATCACAAGTTTATTGATTCTGACTTGAAAGTTTTGTTTCAAGTCAGAATCATAATTATGTAGGATACCTTCATACTTTAGTAATTACTAAACTACCTATTTTTGTGACTACCATCAAACAAAAATGATATATTTAGCATATGTAATGTAGATTCACTTTGGCTTATGTTCTGCATATAATGTAACAATATACATGTAACTATTATTGAAGCTGTTTAATCTAAGTTAATAAATAAATAAATAAATTACTTTTACTAAATTAATTACATGAAGAACAGATAGAGAGCGCTGTACGTCATCCAATCGAAATATTGTCATTTTGAAAATCAGGTGCTTTCTATCAAGTTTTGCTGCGTGAGATGAGTGATCATAATCATGTAGAATCCGCATTTTCCCTTGGTTTACCTTTTTAATTTTATGCTGCAGCAGGCAAGCACTATGAATTAGCTTGTCGATAAAGATTTCTCAGACCGATATCCTTCTACCTTTTCCACACTGCTTTATTATAATGATAATAACATCCACTAACTATTTAATTTGGATACACGGTCCTAAAGGCACTAATACTCCAAGCACATCACGCGTTAAAATAAATAATGCGATATAAGTAACAGTTGATACGCGTTTATTCGGTAAGAGCAAAGATAATCGAAAGAGTGAGAGAGGTAAGAGTGATGTTGAACTTAACCAAAGATTATCGAAAGGACAGATAGCTATCTCCTTACTCTACTCACAGTAGTTTTAAAAAATGTTGCTAGATGGCGATACTTGGCTCGCTAGAACTATCGCATTTTACTGTTCTGGTTCATCATATTTATTTATTTTGAGGATAAAATACTAAAATTTCATAACATTAGTAACGAAATTTGCAAATTCATAAGCAGGTATTTTTAACAGTTGATTTATTGAACCAATATCACGATTTAGCTGAAGGAGCATGCAGTTATACAAAAAAAACGGAAGATGGCGCACATTGTGTCATAGGCGTCAAGCGTTTTATGTCAACCTTTTTTTTTTTTTTTTTTTTTTTTCATGGGGAAATCACTCAACCTCACTCAATGAAGGATGGTCCCTAAAAATACGTATGGTCCCTAATAAAGCCGACCTACCTACCTTTAATAAACTGTAGTTTATTAAAGTTCAAGCTTTGGAGTGAAGTTATTTATGCTTTAGTTACATAGTTACCTATCAAAAGAAATTGTAAACAATCCCATCCCTGTATATCCACACCAATATATAAAAGTGAAACGTTGTCTGTTTGTTTGTTTGGGGAGATTTAACACCAAAACGGCTGATCAGATTTTCATAAAAATTTGCAAATACTCGTAGGTACTGTACAGAAGATATTTTTATCCCGGAAATGGTACGTTACGTTACTCGTTCGTTACGGGAAAACTGGAAAATGATGATTACTGGCTGTAAGGAACGGTTGCCATGGAAACGAAATAATAACAAGTCTGTCAAAAATCATCAAGAGCATCCCAACGCTTAGGAACATCGGATGGTTTTTTTCGGGATATACTGCACGAAATCGCCGGCGAAAGCTAGTACTATTATAAATGCGAAAGTGAGGTTGTTTGTTTGTTTCGCTTTCACGCTCAACGGATTTTTATGAAAAATGGAATGGAGATAGGTTATACCTTGGAATAACGCATAGGATACACTCATCATCATCATCATCATCATCATCATCATCATCATCATCACTCACGTGGATGGAACGGATTTTGATGACATTGGAAATGAAGATTGCTAATACCCTAGAATAACACATAGGATACTTTCATCATCATCATCATCATCATCATCATCATCACTCACGTGAATGGAATGGATTATGATAAACTTTGGAATGGAAATAGCTTATACCATGGAATAACGCATAGGACACTTATCATCATCATCATCATCACTCACGCAGGTGGAACGGATTTTGTTTAAATTTGCAAAGGAGATAGCTAATTCCATGGAATAATTCATAGGATACTTTCATCATCATCATCATCATCATCACTCACGTGGATGGAACGGATTTTGATGACATTTGAAATGAAGATTGCTAATACCCTAGAATAACACATAGGATACTTTCATCATCATCATCATCATCATCATCACTCACGTGAATGGAATGGATTATGATAAACTTTGGAATGGAAATAGCTTATACCATGGAATAACGCATAGGACACTTATCATCATCATCATCATCACTCACGCAGGTGGAACGGATTTTGTTTAAATTTGCAAAGGAGATAGCTAATTCCATGGAATAATTCATAGGATACTTTCATCATCATCATCATCATCATCACTCACGTGGATGGAACGGATTTTGATGACATTTGAAATGAAGATTGCTAATACCCTGGAATAACACATAGGATACTTTTCATCATCATCACTCACGTGAATGGAATGGATTATGATAAAGTTTGGAATGGAGATAGCTTATACTCGTATCATGGAATAACGCATAGGACACTTTCATCATCATCATCATCATCATCACTCACGTGGATGGAACGGATTTTGATGACATTTGAAATGAAGATTGCTAATACCCTGGAATAACACATAGGATACTTTTCATCATCATCACTCACGTGAATGGAATGGATTATGATAAAGTTTGGAATGGAGATAGCTTATACTCGTATCATGGAATAACGCATAGGACACTTTCATCATCATCATCATCATCATCACTCACGTGGATGGAACGGATTTTGATGACATTTGAAATGAAGATTGCTAATACCCTGGAATAACACATAGGATACTTTTCATCATCATCACTCACGTGAATGGAATGGATTATGATAAAGTTTGGAATGGAGATAGCTTATACTCGTATCATGGAATAACGCATAGGATACTTTCATCATCATCATCATCACTCACGCGGATTGAACGGATTTTGATGAACTTTCGAATGGACATAGCTTATACCATGGAATAACGCGTAGTACACTTATCATCATCATCATCACTCACGCAGGTGGAACGGATTTTGATGAAATTTGGAATGGAGATAGCCAATACCCTGAAATAACACAGGATACTTTCATCATCATCATCATCACTCACGTGGATGGGACAACTTTTGATAAACTTTGGAATGGAGATAGCTTATACCATGGAATAACGCATAGGATACTTTTCATCATCATCATCACTCACGTGAAAGCAATGGATTATGATAAACTTTGGAATGGACATAGCTTATACCATGGAATAACGCGTAGTACACTTATCATCATCATCATCACTCACGCAGGTGGAACGGATTTTGATGAAATTTGGAATGGAGATAGCCAATACCCTGAAATAACACAGGATACTTTCATCATCATCATCATCACTCACGTGGATGGGACAACTTTTGATAAACTTTGGAATGGAGATAGCTTATACCATGGAATAACGCATAGGATACTTTTCATCATCATCATCACTCACGTGAAAGCAATGGATTATGATAAACTTTGGAATGGAGATAGCTTATACCATGGAATAACGCGTAGTACACTTATCATCATCATCATCACTCACGCAGGTGGAACGGATTTTGATGAAATTTGGAATGGAGATAGCCAATACCCTGAAATAACACAGGATACTTTCATCATCATCATCATCACTCACGTGGATGGGACAACTTTTGATAAACTTTGGAATGGAGATAGCTTATACCATGGAATAACGCATAGGATACTTTTCATCATCATCATCACTCACGTGAAAGCAATGGATTATGATAAACTTTGGAATGGACATAGCTTATACCATGGAATAACGCGTAGTACACTTATCATCATCATCATCACTCACGCAGGTGGAACGGATTTTGATGAAATTTGGAATGGAGATAGCCAATACCCTGAAATAACACAGGATACTTTCATCATCATCATCATCACTCACGTGGATGGGACAACTTTTGATAAACTTTGGAATGGAGATAGCTTATACCATGGAATAACGCATAGGATACTTTTCATCATCATCATCACTCACGTGAAAGCAATGGATTATGATAAACTTTGGAATGGAGATAGCTTATACCATGGAATAACGCGTAGTACACTTATCATCATCATCATCACTCACGCAGGTGGAACGGATTTTGATGAAATTTGGAATGGAGATAGCCAATACCCTGAAATAACACAGGATACTTTCATCATCATCATCATCACTCACGTGGATGGGACAACTTTTGATAAACTTTGGAATGGAGATAGCTTATACCATGGAATAACGCATAGGATACTTTTCATCATCATCATCACTCACGTGAAAGCAATGGATTATGATAAACTTTGGAATGGAGATAGCTTATACCATGGAATAACGCGTAGTACACTTATCATCATCATCATCACTCACGCAGGTGGAACGGATTTTGATGAAATTTGGAATGGAGATAGCCAATACCCTGAAATAACACAGGATACTTTCATCATCATCATCATCACTCACGTGGATGGGACAACTTTTGATAAACTTTGGAATGGAGATAGCTTATACCATGGAATAACGCATAGGATACTTTTCATCATCATCATCACTCACGTGAAAGCAATGGATTATGATAAACTTTGGAATGGACATAGCTTATACCATGGAATAACGCGTAGTACACTTATCATCATCATCATCACTCACGCAGGTGGAACGGATTTTGATGAAATTTGGAATGGAGATAGCCAATACCCTGAAATAACACAGGATACTTTCATCATCATCATCATCACTCACGTGGATGGGACAACTTTTGATAAACTTTGGAATGGAGATAGCTTATACCATGGAATAACGCATAGGATACTTTTCATCATCATCATCACTCACGTGAAAGCAATGGATTATGATAAACTTTGGAATGGAGATAGCTTATACCATGGAATAACGCGTAGTACACTTATCATCATCATCATCACTCACGCAGGTGGAACGGATTTTGATGAAATTTGGAATGGAGATAGCCAATACCCTGAAATAACACAGGATACTTTCATCATCATCATCATCACTCACGTGGATGGGACAACTTTTGATAAACTTTGGAATGGAGATAGCTTATACCATGGAATAACGCATAGGATACTTTTCATCATCATCATCACTCACGTGAAAGCAATGGATTATGATAAACTTTGGAATGGACATAGCTTATACCATGGAATAACGCGTAGTACACTTATCATCATCATCATCACTCACGCAGGTGGAACGGATTTTGATGAAATTTGGAATGGAGATAGCCAATACCCTGAAATAACACAGGATACTTTCATCATCATCATCATCACTCACGTGGATGGGACAACTTTTGATAAACTTTGGAATGGAGATAGCTTATACCATGGAATAACGCATAGGATACTTTTCATCATCACTCACGTGAAAGCAATGGATTATGATAAACTTTGGAATGGAGATAGCTTATATCATGGAATAACGCATAGGACACTTTCATCATCATCATCTTCACTCGCGCGGATAGAGCGGATTTTGATAAAATTTGGAATAGAAATTTGCTACTACCCTCGAATTGTTAATAATTTAATCAAAATCCGTTCCACCTGCGTGAGTGATGATGATGATGATGATGAAATGTATCCTATGCGTTGTTGCATGGTATAAGCTATCTCCATTCCAAATTTCATAAATACCGTTCCACCCGCGTGAGTGATGATAATGATGTGTTGATGATTATAATGAAGATAAAAAGTATCCTACGTTTTATTCCACGGTATCTCCATCCCAAAGATTTTAAAAATCCGTTCCACCCGCGTAAGTGATGATGAAAAGTTTACTTTTTGTTATTCCAGGGTATAAGCTAACACTCACCCGCGTGAGGGATGATGATGATGATGACGATGAAAGTATCTTACATGTAATTTCAGGGTATAAGCTATCTCCATTCCAAATTTCATCAAAATCCGAATCGCGTACATTTCATCGTCATCATCGTCACTTTGTCTGGAGCTAATCCATGGAAATGAACCAACATGTTAAAATTCTACTCCGTAGGATAAGAGGAACTGGTTCTAATTCAGCTTGTAAGATTTAACCTAGACAAACATACATACATACAAACATTGCAAGTTAAATAAAAGCTTTTAAACACAGTTTTGGCTCCAGTATCGAATATAGAGTAGAAGGTTCCTGCGGGATAGGGGTCCAAAGTATTGTTAATTTGAAGTAATTAATATCTAAGTATACTTACTCGTATAATAAAGCAACAAGTACGAAAAAGTCTGTACAAAGAAGATAATTATAAAAATGTAGGTAAATGATCTAGGGTACTTAAAATAAGCAATTGAGCAAGTGTATATCACGTGCAATATCACGTAAAAACTACTGGACTGATTGTGATGCAGTTTCTACTGTTAGATAGCTTAGGATTTAATTAAATCTGGTATAATTGGTATCTCAGTCCAATGAGTAGAAGCCGAGCAATAGATAAAAATATTTCTGACGGCTGAAGAAAATTTGATCAAATGTTGCTATATGGTATTTTCCCTTCGGACTCATTCGAAACCAGTTTCAAGAAAAGTTAGGTCTTGGAATAGAGAGTACTTTTAACATGAAGAAATGACCACGCGTGCGAAGCCGCGGGCACAGCTAGTCTATTATTTAGTGCACCGCACCACAGAATAAATAATAGACTGCACGCGCGCGCTGCTAAGAACATACAGAATAGAAAACTAAAATAAAATTACGTACATGTAGCACAGATTAACTAATAGTTACTTCGTAAGAGGTAGCTCAGCCGGCAGATGTGCCGAGAAGTCTGGCAACCTCGCGCACAGGTCGAGGCGCGGTCCACGCGCCAAGCAGCGGGCATGCAACGTCGCTATCTCATGCGCATACTAATTCCTGATCATATTTTACGAGCAAAATACGTTCGTGAAAAGTTGCGTTTTAGTAGGCGCAAATAGTTTTTACGTTAAACTCCTTATGTTTAATTATATATTTGAAAAAATAGGACCTACAGACAAACCTTACGAACTATAAGAATGACTAGGCTGAGTTTACGTAATATAAGAATAACTAGGCCGAGTTTGGTACTTAACGAATTTGACACACCGATAAAAAATTACTTCTAAGATTTTAAGATCTTGGCACTTCAAAATATTTCTGACTGTTAACTATAACTAATAGCAAGTATCTGAAACCTACAGACATAACTTCAAGATATGTGTAATACGATATCTTAATTTCAAAGCTCCACATGCTATATTTTCACCAGGAAATGGCACGAAAAACGCCTCGTTTTTGTGTTTTCTCCTTACCCTTCACTTTAATTTATCAATTTTACTTAGGCAAATTCTAGTTATCTAGAATTGTGACGTGAGCTTTGTACTCATGTATGACGTTAGCATGTATGACGTTTCCTTTCGATTATCTTTGACTTAACTAAGTACCACTTTTTGATTACTGGGCGTATGCTTATATGGTCGGACAGCTATTTAGCCCTAGCGCAACAATGTCATATCAAGATTTAATCCTAAAGCAATCTAGTCATACCTGCTATCTAGTCATATTGAGATGTAGTCTTAAAGCTTTTAACCCTAGTATGGGGACAAGTTTTCCAACGGCAAAGTTAAGTTTGTATGGAACCCACAGTGCGTGAGTCCGACTCAAACTTGGAAAATGGGTTGAGAAAATGGGGGTGACGACCGTAGCTCTCAAACGGATGGAACTATTTTTATCTTATCTATAATGGGGGGGGGGAGTTATATTTTTTTTTTGTTTTGTTACTATTATGATTTTAGCAGTAATTACACTGATTACACTTGTTCCATATCTTGTAATATTACGATAGAAAAAACCTGTATAATGGAAAATATTTTTAACCTTAGAAAAATAGTATGATAGTTTCCGTTTACCTAATAGTTTCATGGGGTTATTAGCCTCCTCCTCTTTCTGTTCATCTTCCTCCCGTTTAGCCTGTTCCTCCGCCAGTTTCAGAGCCATGAAGTTCCTCGTAGCACCAGCTTCTATCTCATAATCCGTATTCTTTGGGTCTGTCTTGAATGATATCTCTTGGAGACATCTTGTGCACTATAATGTAATGTTTTTTATTATAATCAACACATTTGTGCTGCTAAGTTTTTAGGAACAACTAGCGACGCGCCCCGGCTTCACAAGGGTGAAATTTAGAAAAAAAAAAAGTGAAAAATGTGTAGTTCTCGCACACTCGACCTTCACTCAGCTTGGGTGGTCGGCGGCTCACTTCGCTCACCGCTTCCCCCCTCGCTGCGGTCTGGTTCTTTTAAACGAAATAACCACGCGGGCAAAACCGCGGCCACAGCTAGTTATATATATAAACCTTCTGTGAATGGTGAAAACCCCATCAAAATTCGTTGCGTGGTTTAGGAGGAGTTAGCGGCCAAACAGACAGACAGACGCGGAAAGCGACTTTGTTTTATACTATGTATTGATTGATATTGATGATACAACATTTTATTACCAGTATAGGATCTACACATCAAGCTGTTAAATTTGTACAAACAGTACAAGATGATTCCAAAAACGTAAAGTGGAATAATGTTTGTTCCTGACACATTCAAAAATTACATCTACCTATTTCTTACTGCCACACTCATAATCGTAAATTAACGCTAATCAGGCATCGCTTGTTTTGTATGGGTTTTGACAGCTTGAGCTTCATCAGCGTCACTTGATGATTATTAATGCGGCAGTTAGTCTTATTATTTCAATGCGATATTAATAAATTCGGTATACACTTTCACACTGAGTATAATGGTGGAATAGTCCAAATCAATACTAATAAACTCAAAATAGGGTCAAATGCAGAATATCGTTTTTTTTTTATTGTTTTATCTTATAATACTTTCAATGCTGACTCTGCTTCAAGTGAGTCTAACTCCGGGTGCTGACGATGACGTCACTGGGTTAAACTCACGTCTAAAAAAACGCTGGTCGTGTTATGCCGCACTGGCATCCCGCATTTAAAAACACACAATGTAGTGAACTTTAAAAAGGGCTTTTAGCCGCATTGTTCGCAGCTATGTCAGTCCCATTGGTACATTCACTATTACAGATCACTTGGATTAAGGACTTTATGCCATTAGTTGTAGACTGTATCAGATGTGGGCTCTGCTAAGACACTCTGAAATATACCTACATCTTCATAATTTAGGCCCACAGGCTCTGCTTTTTAAGGGTTTTTTCCATAAATATGCTGGATCAACCACAAACCTGATTAATGAGAACCTTAACATAAATGTTTTTGAGATCTTTATCTCTCTACGTGCCGTATTAATAAACCAACCTCAACACTGAGAGTGCTATTGAGAGCGATCTCAATATGCTAATCTAATTAATATTACATAACATATCTTAAGCTGTTGATTGAGATGCCGTAATCAGCTGAGTAAGTGTTTAATAATAAATCAATCTCGACTCTCAAGAGCGCACTTGCAATGTGCTTTGAGATGCAGAATGTTGAGTGCAGTCGATCCGTGACTTGAGAGCGTGATTGCCAGTTGCTAGAATCAAGGATTTCGAAAATATTATGTCAGAAGTTGATAATTATAATTATAGACCATACGCGCGCAAATTCACTGTGGCTGAATCTTG
The DNA here is from genome assembly GCA_946251855.1 of Alsophila aescularia. Lineage (NCBI taxonomy): Eukaryota > Metazoa > Arthropoda > Insecta > Lepidoptera > Geometridae > Alsophila > Alsophila aescularia. The sequence continues at coordinate 14,034,530 of OX276378.1, forward strand.
GCGCCTTAATTTACTTGACCACACAGACATAGAAGACTCAAAAGAACAAAACCGTTTGAGTTAGTGTAGTATTTATTGTCAGTGATATTAGTGTAATGTAAAGTAGTGCTAGTGAAAGTGCTACTGATAAAGAACACATGAACAAAGTGTCTTCACTTTATTAGAGACAATAAAAAAGTTGTAATGGACACATTTTTAATTAGGACATTTTAAAAGTTCATGTTAAAATTTAATTACTTATTAGCCTATCCCAGGCTAGATTGTAATTTTAATAGGGGCCATCTTTATGATGAACTATAGAAAAAAGAACAAACAATATACTTATAATTTTATTAGTACCAAACCAATTTAATGTGATAATTATGTGTTTTTGTTGATCAATAGTTTTATCCTGATGAAAAATGTCCGAGTCCACTGCTTAACATGGGCCTCCCCTTAAAGGGGCTTTGCTCTATTCACCACATTTGACCATTTCCTTACAATGCAAAATGTAGCTGCCCATTCCCAAAAGCTGGTTCTCACAGCACCCGCAGGATGAGAACAAAAATGTTTACAAACAATGAAACCTGTGGTTCCCATTGCAGACATAATTGCTTATGCCAAATTATTCATAATTATTGTATGTTTTTCTTAGTAATTCCGGTCTAGTATTTTACTTACTTTTATATAAAACCTATAAATTCGGATACCAAGATAGTCTTCATTCTCGACATCCTCTTTCCTGGCATTGAACTTTTTACCCTTGTAAATGTATTCTCCGCAAGTAGCGCATCGCATGTTGAAGGGGGCCATCAGCCGGACTGTATACTGCCGGTTTTTGGCCAGTTTCATGCGAGGGATCTTCGACGGATCGAAGTCCGGTGGATAGTATTTCTGAAAACATTATTACAGCTCAGATTCCAATGTTTAGGTTATATTGCAACAAAATTGAATTTAATAATAATACATATATTTTAGAATTAGGTTTTGTTATCAGGTAGGCACTTACATTAAGAACTTTTCTTTCAGACATTTTAGATGGCTACAATAGTCGTTTTAATTATAAAAAAAAACTCAGAAAACCAACAACGCGAAACGCGACGCAACGCAAGCAAAACAACCACAGACTATTCAGAGATACTACGTAAAAACAACTTTATTTTTGTTTTGACATTGACATCAGTGTTACCAGTCAGTGCCCGATAGTCAAAAGTAACCAAACCAAAGACTACAGTGTGGGTGCATTGCGAGACGCGCAAAAATCGATAAAATCGATATTATCGCGCTAAAACACGTACCAAGTCATCGTGAGCGCAACATTGATATCCCTTGTGACGTCACGGATTACGTCATTACATCCGCCCAGTGTGACCAGATTCAAATGTCAAATCCTGCTAGCCTGAATGACAAAAACTGCTAAAACATGCTAGATATTTTTCATATAATGCTAAAATACTGCTTTCACAGATTTTGCTTAAACATTAGAAAATATGAAAAAAATGCCAATTTGTACGATTAGAATGTCATTTTTATTAGGGTTCCGTACCCAAAGACTGTCAACGGTCAACTATAATATTTTTAAGCCTACGCTGTCTATCTGTTTGTCCGTCCTACCTTTTAACGACTGTATCTTTTGAACCGATACTGTATCTTTGGAGAAAATAATATCCGAATGGTATCATGTTGCGCTTTACAATCTGACGGATTATGGCCCATTCTCTCTCTCTCTCAAGGCCCGTGTCCCAGCAGCGGGAACTGATAACGATGATCTTTTGAACTGTAATAGATATTAAAATGTTTATAGAATATGACTGTAATTTTATGGCGGATTAATTAAGAAATAATAATAATAAAAAAGGGGGATCCCTATACAACAAAAGTACTTATTACGTATTTTGTCTTTGCTCTAAGCGGTGATAAGTACAAGCGTAAAAGTCAAACTTGGTATGATTACACACTCTAAAGTAAAACTATAATAAGAAAAATAAAAGTGGTGTGGTAAGGAACCCTCAGTGCGCGGCCCAACTTGCACTTGGCCAGTTCATTTCTATTTACAACACAATTCACTCATCACTTTCACTGTTCTTAGCAAATTCTTTGTATAATGATGATGAGTTAAGTGATAATGTTAATATATTTTTGTCGGCTCGAAATTCACACACCCATTTTCTCATATATTTCCTTTTTGCCCTTTTGGCATGCAAAATTACAGAATAGTCATGTATATTTTTGAACCGATTTCTAAGCTGGATTTTTATATTGTTAATAAGTGAAAAGATTCGTTCACAATAAGTGTGTGGCATTAGTAAAATCATAATAGCCCCCGCAAGATTCACAATGTTGGGTTTACCAACACCATTACCATTACCATTACCATTTAAATTAAAATAAAATTCATGGTTTCAATTTGTCTTCAGAAATTTTCGGTATCTCTTGGTTTGGCATCAGAGCTGCTTCCAGAAGCCAATAAACTCAAATATAAATGCTTGAGCGTACTGTGTTCACTTTTGGGGCATTTTGAAACGCGTTCAATAAATCCTGCCAGATTATTGCTATTATTGGATGCTATTATTGGATGCATCATTGGATTCTGCTAAATAATGCTAGATTTCAATAAAATGCTAAAAAACCTGCTAGGAGCTAAAATGAGAGTCAAATCCTGCTGAAATCGCAGGAACCTGCTAAATATGGTCACACTGCATCCGCCATTTTGCGATTACACCGACCATGCCCCAAACAGAAATCACCGTGAGCGCTACTGTCAAAGTGACAGACTGACGGTTGTTTACAAAGAAAACTGTTGTTTGAATTCAGTGTGTAATTTTCGTACAGTTTTCCAAATATTACTGCAGACAATTGACCAATTTTTAGACAGACTACTTTGCCCACGAGTAATACTTTGTATATTGAGCAAATTTTGAGGTTATGTTGTTGTGATCTTGTAATCACGCTCCCGAGCGTTCCGAATCAACTGCAGCACTCAACTGCCGTGAGCGCGATATCTGAATCGGAACGCAAATTAGCGCTGTGATCGTTCACAGCGATATCATCGTGAATCGGAATGCACCCTATATACTATACTGTATATATAACACGAGACAGCTCAAAAAGTAACATTTTCACGGGAAAAGTAACATTATCATATTTTATGTAGAAAACGACTCTAATACTGTAATATGGCACTTTATTTATTGAACAAGTGAGCGCGAAGCGTCTCCGTTTCAGCTTGATCAAAAATGCTTTCGTAGGTATGTCCAGCTGTGTAAATCGCAAATATATTTCTTTCTTCGTTTTTTAGCGTTTTAATTATTTATTGATTTAATTGTTTTGCATAAAAGTAGTGTACAAGGAAGGACATGTTTTCATTCACAGCATTTTTATTCGACGGCAAAGATTATTTTCAATTGAAGTTTAACTTTACCTGAGAAGCACTATAGTATATACCTATAGGAACATGGTATTTTTAAATAGGCAGTCGTAATAATTATTTGAAGTAGGTAAGTAGGTACATTATTGCTGAGAAATAATATCAATGTTTAGATTTTCTTTCAGAGACGTAAAATCATCAAAATGGTTATTGACCTATTATTAGATAACTATAAAACTTACGATGCTAATTAACTTTTAATTTTATTACACTTAATATCTACACGGGAACAAAATTTTTGATAGATTAAAAGCGAGAGAGAAAAAACAGAAAATATATTCAGACGATGATTGTTGGAGGGCGATTGCCGCCATTGGTTGGCTGGCGCGCCACCCACAGATAATCACTAGAAAATAAAACCCAGCAAAATTTGAAAAGTCCTTTTTCTGCTAGAAGTAGTATTTGTAGGCTAGGTTTAGCTTAATTCTGCCGCATAATTACCGGTTTCCCGGTATTAGTGTTGATTGCGGGTGCTTGACGGGTGCGCCTTAACTGTTTAGTGAATTCCAAAACCTTCACGACCATCAAGTGCACCCGCAATGGGTGCTCGGTGGCAATCACTCAACCTCACTCCTTATGGAATCAGCCTGCTGATTCCGTAAAGTTAAAGTGCGGTTCGGTTAATGCCACTTGGACCATTCACTGCCACCGATCACTCGTTTCGAATTCACTTAGCTCAGTGTGCATGTGTAATGACGTCATCAAGGCGATGAGCATTCAACCGCAAAAAACTGTCATTTTACTAGGAAATACAAAACAGGTAATTCAAAATCAGAATTCACAAGGAATTCAGTAGCAATGAGTTTTCGTCAACCGAAGAGCACCCGGTGCGTTCATTGCATTTACTATCTAGCAGTGTTTGGTTAGTGAAGATCATTGATAATGCATAGTCATTATGAAACTTATAGTTCTAACACCTTCATAGGTACACTTTGTTTCATGTTTTATCGTGCCATGAAATTGTGTTGTTTTTGTGAAAGGTAGGTTTAATGACATGTATGTATGTGGTATTTCATAGAACCTACCTATCTTTTTCATAGCTAGAGTAGGATTTTAACCCTTAAATAGAAAAATACCTACTCGTTTTAAATCTAGTAGTTTTCTTACAAAGCCTAATTATGTAAAGTTCTAAGAACGAGGGTCAAAGCAAATATAAGAAAAACTAAATCAAGTGTAAGTATTAAATATCATGTAATTATGTTATAATATTCACATAAATTGAGATTTACATTATCCTAGCGGAAAGCGGAGATGTATACATTCTTATGAACTGCAGTTCTGTGTGCATCCATGCACCTGAAACAAATGTATCATATTATTAGTATAATCAAGTAGTTTCAACATTCAATATACATAGTTAGGTACTTGTCTATCAAGTCCTAGGCTATAATTATCAACAAGACGATCATTTTTGTGAATCTACAACGATACTTAGGACTTAGGTAGATACAATACACTTCTATAAAGGTACAAAGCAAGAGATTTCATCTAGAAATACATTTCTAAATCGCAAATAAATTTATTTCTTCATTTTTTGGTGTTTTATTTATTTATTGATTTAATTGTTTTGCACAAAAGTAGTGTAGGTACAAGGAATGACGTGTTTTCATTCACAGCATTTTTACTCGAATGATTAAAAAAGATTAATTTCATGAAAGTAACGATCCTAGACTAGTAGTTTCATTATTTATTTAATAGACTTCATCGATATCTTCGGTTTGGACGTCAGCTATCAAACTTCTTCTTCTTCTTTTTTATTAGATGGCTTCTGCAGAGGCACTAGCCTATCAAACTTAAAAGGGCTATAACTCTGACACTGTTGATTGTTGACTAGAGTCTACGAATAAATAATAAGTCAGGAACTCTAATTCAGAACAAATGCCACACAAAAAGTGTCCCTACTTAAAACCAAAACGACGTATGATTCAAAAACGAATGACTTCCGAGATTACAAATAGACATGCTTGATGATTGGGTTAAATTCAAAACAAAAGCAGGGATTGGTTCACGCGCGTGCTGCAATGTCTGCTATGACAGCTGAGTCATAGCGGCGTGGACGATGTTATGCAATAAGTGGACAGGGCCAATAAGTAATAAAGCAATATGATTGTATAATGTTGTTTTTTGTCTTACTTTTTACAATTCATTGAACTCTATGTCCTTCGAAATATAATTAATTTAGTATGTTTTTGTCTAGAAGACATTCAAAGAGAATCTTTCTTCGCAATGTAGTGAAGACGGATTCTGAGAAATTGAAAATGGAATGTCCTCTAATGGTATGCTGTTGCCTGTGAATTTTCAAGTTCGGTAAATTATTTTTATATATTCCCATATACTATCGGGCGTTTGGGTTGTTGTTGCAACGGCCGTGGTTGTGGATCACTCCAAAAAAACAACTCAATATGATCTTGGGTAAATCTAAAAGAAAATAAAATTCCAAAATTTGTACCTCTACTAGCCGTGCAAAAAGTAATTTAAAACTTGAAATACATAATGAGGAGTCCTAGAAATCCAGTTTTGGATTGAGTTTTGGTCACTGGTTTCAAGGAGTTGGTATATACTATTACTCTTTGTCGAGTAACAGTATTCGAGTTTTTTTATTAAGCAAAAATTAACTGACTTCATTTTGCATAGTATTGACCATCTCTATAATTTTGCAACTGTTTACTAGTGAAAAGTGATCCCTGGACATTTTAATCTTGTATGGCTCCTGAACCACTTCACAACACATGCTGGCATGATGATTTACAGCTGTAGTTCACAATGATAAAAACTAAAACGTACGCGAAGATATGACGTGGGCTCGCTTGCATGTAAAATGTCCGACTGATGACGCGCTGGACACGACTTTTAAGCCCCACCTACTTGGGCACGACTTTTGTTGGGCCATTTTTTTAACGCTGTTACATTTCCTGACTTATTACTTATTCGTAGACTAGAGTACGTTTCATCGAATAGTTCCTATGCCGTCATATTGGCACCCCTGTCTGTCAACAGTGTCAACACGTTACGTGTTATGACATATCTCCTGTTTTTTCAAGGTTTTATTGGAATTTCTATAAAAATCATGCCTAAAACATTAAAAAATGGTGAAAGAGTGATGGTGTTGAAGGTGAAGGACTTTTGTGAAAGAAAAAAACGTAACGAGGCCTTATTCCATGATGTGTACAAGCTCGGGTCGCCGCCATTACAGGTTAGTAAAATAGGGTTACCAGCATCAGTTTGATTAGGTCCTTAATCATATACTTATTATCATTTATACTAAACTCTCTTTTTTTGTATTTGCTGTTATATTATCTCCTCCCGACCTTTTAAATAAGGTAAGTAAAAATACTGACAATAGTCAGAGTCAGAAATACCCATATAGATTATACATGTACAGCGTTCTCTAGAGCTATAAAATAGAAACACTGTATCTACTTCAGTTTAAATTTAGTTAATATATTTTTATAGTGGTTTTCTGGTGCGTTTTCCTATATACTAATGATATAAAAATCAAGGGTTTGCTTATAATGTCAGACACTACTGAAACGAATTTAAGCACTTGACTAATGTCAAACCAACGAAAAAATAAGTAATTAATAAACATCGAATTTTGTTTTAGGAATATCTGAAAAAAAAAACAGTATTGAAAATCACCAAAGAAGGTAAGGTGGCAGCTTCAACTTCGAAAAAAATTACAACACCGCGCAAAAGTGGTCTTCAACGAAAAACTCACGAACTGGATGACTTCGAACGGTGTGCTATAAGGCATAAAATACATGAATTTTATGCCGTAAGAAAGGAATTGCCTACACTGACAAAATTATTGAATGAAATGCGAATTGACATAGATTATAAAGGGAGTCGCACTACTTTGTGGAGAGTTATAAAAAATATGGTATTTTATTTCAAAAAATAAAAATCCAAAAGAAAGGTTTTGATGGAGAGATATGACATCGTCGCCTGGCGTCATCGATACTTGGAAGAATTGAGAATAAATCGTCTTGGTACTCAGCGGCCAGTGGTGTATTTAGGCGAGACATACATACACGCTACATATTGTGCTGGAAAATGTTGGCAAAGTGAAACTGAAGAAGGCGTTTTATCCTCAGATTCCAAAGGTCCACGGTGGATTATTGTTCACGCAGGTAGCGCCATGGGCTTGATACACAATGCTCAGCTGATTTTTAGATCACAATCAAAATCAGGTGATTATCATGATGAGATGAATAAAGTTAATTTTAATAAGTGGATTAAAGAAAAATTCATACCATATCTACCTCCACAGTCAATTGTTGCATGGATAATGCCTCCTACCATACTGTGCAGATCGATAAGCCACCCACAATGTCCAGTACTAAGTCAGAAATGCAATCTTGGATCACAAATAAAGGACTTTTTTATTTGACTACGATGATAAATGCACATCTGTACGAAATTATTAAAGAACACAAACAGCCACCTGTATATGAAGCAGATGTGATGCTGGAAGAGAATGGCTATAAAGTGGTAAGGCTTCCACCTTATCATTGTGATTTGAATCCCATTGAGCTCATATGGAGTGTATTAAAAAGACGAATTGCAGAAAAAAACGTGGGTCAGGAAGCCAGTAAGATAGTACAAATTACTGAAGAAGCATTTGCAACAATCACTGAAGAGGAATGGAGGAAAGAATGTGAGCACGTAATAAAAATTGAAGAAAAATACTACGCAGATGTCCTATCTATAGATAGTGAAATGGATAGGTTCATAATCGAAGTAGATGATAGTGATACTTCTGATGACAGCGAACATGAGGAAATGTCAGACGTAGACATTTTAGATGAACACAGCTACTGTCGAAAATAATAAAAATATTTGTTTGTTGATTTTTTTTACTCATTGATCCTGCATTTTTATATTCCCTACTATCTTTCTAATATACTAATGATATAGACTAGCTGTTCCCGCGACTTCATACGAGTCTTGTAATAGGAATTTCATATAGTTGACTTTTACTACGGTTATGGCTATGAATGGTATCCTATTCGTATAAGACAGGTAATAAGTTGTAATGTGGACGAAATTTTGAAAGCGGACATGTTTATAATTTAGATTAATATAATTTAAAGCTAAATGTTTTAAAAAGAGGAGATCGTAAAAGTCATTACATAAGGCGCGTACGAAGTCGCGGGTACTACTCAGATACATGATCTCCCTGATTTTATGGTAGCACAGAATGGGTAATAATGACAACACTTATTTGCACTACTGCCAACATGACGGCATAGGAACTATTTGATGAAACGCACTATAATAGTTCCTTTACAGAAGTGATAGATCTCATCGATATCTTCATTTTGGATGACAGCTGTCAAGCTTAAAAGGGCTGTAATTGAAGCTATTGATCTTATACTAGTAGTTTATTCACATAAAGGATAGATCAAGGAGGTTGGATACACACTGTGATCCGGAGGCCAAAGGACATGGCCAGTTTTTGCCTAAAACGTACTTTGACTGCAGGTAATTTATAATATTCACAAAAAATATATAGAAATTACGGCATGTGTTATGTATGTCTAAAACTCCAGGCTTTAAAGGGCTGCTATTAAAAGAAATTAAATTGTTCTATCTGAAAATCAACGACATTTTGAATGTCTTACTTTTTGAATGTCTTACCTACCGTTCAACGAAATGTTGTTACGATGATAAATAAACTTATAAATGAAAAATGAATCAATAATTAAAGTGAATGCACATAATGTTTATTAAAAATAATATTGTAAATTGCAACATTTTTTGACTTGATTATTTGTTTGTTATTTCATTCTTACAAATAATTCAATACGATTTTGCTTTTCACTTAGCAAAATCGGCGACGGACTCGTGGTCACACCGTTTTGTCATACTAGTGTGACCACGAGTAATAACTATTACTCGTGGTCACACCACGACAAGAGGCTAAAACGTATCGAGTTATTATAATATTTAAAATAGTCACAAATTACCAGGAGAGCAGAAACCCTTAGGAGCTTAGAGGAGGGGAAGGGAAGGGGGAGTAAGGGGACGTGGAGTGGGGAGTATCTGGAGTGGGGAGAGGGGGAGTAAGAGTAGTGGGGAGAGAGGGGTGTTAGGGGTGGGAGGGCGAAGTAAGGGGAGTGGCAGGAGGAGAGTGGGGGGAGAGTGTGGGGACGGTTAGGTTAAGTGTTAAAATAGTCACAAATTACCAGGAGTTCGGAGAACTCTTTGGAGGTTGGAGATTGGAGAGGAGGAAAGGGGAGGGGGAGGGGAGTAAGGGGGGAGTGGGGGAAGGATTGTAGGAAGTTTTGAATGATAGTTGTCAAACTTAAAAGGGCTATAATTCAGAAACTAATGATCCTAGACTAGTACTTTTTTTACAAAAGTGATAGCTCTCATCGATATCTTCGCTTTGGATGACAGCTGTCAAACTTAAAAGGGCTATAACTCTGAAACTAGCAATACTAGACTAGTAGTTTCTTTACAGAAGTGATAGATCTCATCGATTACTTCATTTTGGATGACAGCTATCAAACTTAAAAGAGCTATACTCAGAAACTAATGATCCTTGACTAGTAGTTTCTTTACAGAAGTGATAGATCTCATCAAAATCTTCGTTTTGGATGACAGCTGTCAAACTTAAAAGGGCTATAACTCTGAAACTAATGATTCTGGACTAGTAGTTTCTTTACTGAAGTGATAGATCTCATCGATTGCTTCATTTTGGATGACAGCTGTCAAACTTAAAAGGGCTATAACTCAGAAATTAATGATCATAGACTAGTAGTTTCTTTACAGAAGTGATAGATCTCATCGATATCTTCGTTTTGGATGACAGCTATCAAACTTAAAAGGACTATAACTCTGAAACTAATTATCCTGGACTAGTAGTTTATTTACAGAAGTGATAGATCTCATCGGTATCTTTGTTTTGGATGACAGCTGTCAAACTTAAAAGGGCTATAACTCTGAAACTAGTTATACTAGACTAGTCGACTAAAATCGGACTACGAGAAATATCAGACATATGTCACATCACACTATGTCATGTAACTTGTGAATACTTTTTTGCATTTTGTAGTTATCAAAGAGAATATAATCACTACGTTTTAGTAGTTATCACAAGTAGTTATTAATTGACTCCGTTGCGCTTGCATTCTTGTGTATGGTTATACCATATAATTCTGATCTTGTTAGTGCATTATAAAACCGACAAACTTCGCTTTTCTCCCGGACTGATTTCTTCTACAAATATATCTTTACCATCGTTCTTTACTTCGGACTCATTTTTGCTCACGTTTTGGATAAATATTTATGCGACTGATTTGATTGAGGTGTATCTACTGCAGCATAGCCACATGATAGCCACGCAACGTTTGCGAAGGTATAATGTATCCTCACTATCAACGCATTTACTTACGAAGCTCACACGATGGCTATCAATTGAGGTAAGTATGTAAAAATGAATTTTGAGTGGGCTATGTAAACATTATATCTAAAATTAGTAATTATTCAATGAAACACTCTATAATTCAAAAGATTTTCTCAAAACAAATTCAAATGGAGTGCCTGAGAGCCTCTATAGCTATTTCTAAGTGTTTCAACTTGTAAAAAAGTATCTTGTCATTATCTTTAAAACTAGAAGTTCTTGAGAGATGTTGCTTATTTGCAATTAGTAATAGGGTAATCTTCAATACAAATAACATTAAATTATTGATGAACATGAACTTTTAATAACTAGGCAGAAAGCGCTAGCAAAACGGGCCGTGTCCTTTCAATACTGAGCTCATTTCAATATAAGAAGCAGGTTCTTGGCACTCTTTGACGCGAGTGATACCAGTACATAGAGATTATGCAAAACATTTGCACTTTTTATAGTTTGGTAGTTTAAAAAGTTTAGTAGTTTTGGTAGTTTTTATATAAGATGAAATTACAAAATATAAATCTACGGTACAACAAGTAATTTGTGTATTAACTACTAAAAATACAATTAGTTCCACAGAATAAATAATAGCACTCTACAAGTAATAGCGTACAGGTACGAAACATGAAACAGTGGGACAACCCGCATGCCATAGAAGTCCAATTGGTCTTGCCCACTACCGGTTGGCAGCGTACCCAACCATGCTGGTGGCATTGCCCCGTTGAACTGCAATGCTAATTTGATGAGCTAATTTCGATTTCTCAGGGTGATTAAAAATTTATTTTCCAATCCAAGATGGCGGACATGTTTTTTTAGCAAAATGATGTGGGTGTCGTTTTCGAGGTTTCTTAGGATGTTTATAACGAAAATGACATCCATTTTGAAATCCAAGATGGCGGACATGTTTTTTTTAGGAAAGTTATATGGGTGTCATAATAAGGTTTTTTTGGCGTGCTTATAACGAAAGTGACAGGACATGTTTTCATTTTAATAAAATGATAGGGGTGTCGTTTTATAACTTTCTCCGGGTGCTTAATATTATTAAAAAAAACCTAAAAAACACGCTTTATATAGAAAACCAAACTAAAAAATAGAAAATAAATTTTAATAGTGTAAATAAAAAAAATGTTTTATTTAAAAAAAACGTGGGGTGCATGGGTCAATAGTTATAAATATTTCATTGACAGATATGAGAAGCACCCCACGTTTTTTTTTTAAATAAAACTTTTTTTTCTTATTTACACTATTAAAATTTATTTTCTATTTTCAGTTTGGTATTCTATATAAAGCGTGTTTTTTAGTTTTTTTAAACTATTATTTATTTTTAACTTTTTTTCGAATTATTGCATTGTCATTGGTCTTTGACAGGTGTTCAAAATTTGAATGAAATCTGACCGTTTAAAGTGGGTCAAAATTGCGTCCAAAAGAGTCGGTTACAAACATACAAACATACAAGTGAAGCTAATATAAAGCGTATAATAAAAACACACACACGGAGGATTTCCATAAAAAAAACAAATTCGTGATACCTACTACTACACAATAGCGAAAATATTTATGCACGGTGTTTGTATATGCTATAGAGCTAATAAGGGACTAATAAGCTAATAATATATAGGAACTAAAATTAGGCTATGAGCTGCCTAATTTCAGTTCCATAGGATAAGTAATTTTTAAGATTTTGTGTTTAATCAGTACGTAGTATTTTGCTTTTATATTTTACTAGCTGCACCCCGCAGCTTTGCCCGCAAGTACAATTTTTGGGGACAAAAGGCATGGGCTATGGTATCTATGGTTTACATCATCTACACATAAATTCTCAATAAATTCGGCTAAGCCATAATCGCGTGACAGCTCCTCCAACAAACAAACAAACAACCTTTCCCTTTTTATATTAGTGTGGGTACAACACTATATTCATTCATTTTTGCGTAAAACATGAGTACGTACGTACGTGAACGTAAAAACATGGGTATAATAGCACTAAATAGACGTCGACCTTGGCAAACCCGAAACAGCTGTAATGGCGGCACAAAAAAATAATAATCGTTTTTTATCTTTTGAATCAAGAATTGCACGGGCAAGTTGACTACTTTTTTAGGAAATGTGTTTTTGGTGGACTTTTCTTTATCTGTAATATATTTTATATGTGATTACATTGCATAAACAGTTTTTTTTTCTAAATGAAATCGCACCGACTCTCCCAGTAAATGTTCATTGAGGATCGAGCATTGAGTGGAAATTTTCACTCATTTAAGTGGAAGTATGTACGAAACACCTACTAGGTATCTTGTTGTACTTATAAAATTTATGGGATAGATCATAGCGAGATCTTCATTTCATATGACAGCTGTCAAAATTACAGGAGACAGCTGTCAAACCTCAAAACATCTAGTTTTGACAGCAGATGTCAAAAATGACAGGCAATATAAAAAATACATAGTTCACGGATTTATACGAAACTATTCGTGGTTACTATAGGGTAATAAATTGACCTATAGGTATGTAAGGCTGCTTAATTTCTCATATTTTATATTTATACATCGCCTGTCATTTTTGTCATCAGCAGTCATTATTACCATTGACTTTAATTTTGACGTTGCCTGTCATTTTTGACATCGCTTGTCATTGCTGATATCATCTATTAATACCATTGATCCTATTAAAGAAAGGGAGGATTAGGGACCAACAACTCAGTGTGGACCGCGTATATTAGGTGCAACGCACACAATAGGCCTCAGTCGTAATCGAATTTGCGTTGGTGTAACATGTGCGTGTTCTTTACCAAATATTATTTGGAATTCGCAGCAAAAATGCATTCCTGTTATCTTATAAGGTGCACAAGTCAAGAACCAAAAATAAGTTCCACGGAATTACTTTTCACTCGTAAGATTTTTATATCATAATTTCCTTTAAAATTCTACTGATTGATATTGTTTGTAAAACGCTATTTGCAGAAAGAGACAGAAATATACGATTCGTAAAAGTGCGACAAGACAAGTGGCGTAAAAAGTACGCGAAGTATAGTACGAATCAAACTTAATGGCGGCTGTGAAGTTGGCGCGGAGCGCTGCGCAGTAGCAAATAGTAGGTATGCGCGGGCGTTGGAGGGGTGGGGGGATGCGCGATGCCGCACTAGCAGCGCACTTCACAGCCGCCATTAAATTTGGTTCGTACTATATCCGTGATCTGTAGCCCGATTCCATAACTTGGCTTCAATCGAATTCTCAGTATCGCAACCACTAATGCCTTGCGATAGAGTCGAATTTGCTATGAAAAAAGTGATAATCCGAATGTAATTGGGCCACAGATCGCTTTGTACCGTTAGGAAGAAAAAAATTACATAAGTAGATTTTAGAATTGATTTTATTCACTTAAAAATTGCATATTTTATTTAAATCTACCTACCTATGGGTATTTGCCCCTTGTTTATATGAGTAGCGTCAACATAATAGATACTTTTTATAATGTTCCTGTCATTTTTTCACATGTTTATTTTGTCTATTCTACACCCACTTCTATGTTAATTGTTATTAAGTAATAGGTTTCCTAAAGACAAACTGTGGAAACATAAGTGGCTACAAGTTGTCAGAAAACAGAGGGAAGAGCACTGATCTCTATGGATAGGCTCTGCCGTACATTCGCTTGTGCCGATTCAAAGCGCCCCACTGAGCGTACAAAAGTACAAAAAAAGTAAATACGTTAGTTCCGTGGACGCTCACTACTGCCAAAGTACTGATATCAGCGCCAACAGCGCCAAAATGGCGATAATCAAATGCGACGCTAATTGCGACGTTTCGTCAATAGTCTGTCTAGAGTATTAATAATATGCAGTTGTCTATGGGGAAGAGCCAGATTGGCTACCCAACAATAACAGGTGATTATGTTCAATACACTTCAAATCAGAAGATATGTATACAACTTACAAAGGTTAGAGGAAGATATTAAAAAGCGCAGGTCCATATTTTTGGGTAGGTGATATGTTGTTACCTATATTAAAGAGCATATTACCTTGGCATAACTAAACTGCCGCGAATTTGAAAAAAATAGACGATTTCTTGTCCATTAATGAAACTAGTCGTGTCAATCGACAGGAAAAAATATAATAAACATAAAGTGTATTAAAAAACTGCCTAAGTGATATATTTTCTGAGATATTGGGGTACATAAATATTTTTTCGACTTTTACATGCGTTAGGAACATAAAGTTGCAATATTGTTTTTCAGTCTTGGTCAGGGAGGAAGAGGGGGTCTGATGAAATTAATGTCACAGACATCTAACTTGCGCCATCCCATAATTGCATGACAAATTAACATTGTCGTGAATTTGGACGAAAATGAACCCAAATATGTCTTATAGTAGGTTTATCACGATTTTTTCATAGAACACTTTTTGTTTTTTATAATTTTCCTTATCGATTGATACTAGTTTCATTTATGGCCAAGCAGTCGAGTTTTTTTTTTCAAATGTTCATCCTATTCTTATCAGCGGTTTGAGCGTGATTAACATATAAACAAACTTTCGTAAATGGTATGATAAAATGGGACGATAAAATGTTCAAATGTTGTTAATCAAGCCAACACTACGAGTAACAGCGGATATATATTAGGTACCTACTACAAAAAATACGTAATAATAACATTTTTATTCAATTCTCACTGTCCCCATTGATGGGGAATGGGTAATGGGGACAACGGGAACTATTTACAATAATTTTATTAAATTCCCATTGTCCCCATTAATGGGGATTTGGAAAATGGGGACAGTGGGAATACACCAAATTTAGCTGTGTAAGGAAAACATACCCGTGTTTTCCTGTAGTTGTATCTAGTCCGGGTGTAGTTTACATAAAGTTCTAGGTTGCCCCGTCCTCCTTTGTTTAATAGGGACGATGATTAATACTGGATGTTTTGACGTATGACAGCTGTCACCTGTCAATTTGACAGCTGTCTTATAAAATGAAGATCTCAATTTTCATATATATATAGAAACTAATAATCTAGGATCAATAGTGTCAGAGTTATAGCCCTTTAAGTTTGACAACTGTCATCAAAAACGAAGGTATCGATGAGACTATCACTTCTGTAAAGAAACTACTAGTCTAGGATCAATAGTTACAGATTTATGTTCTAATAATTCTAATAGAATAATGTTAATGTCGCACTCTAGTGGGACATTAACATTATTACCCATAGTAAATTTGGTTATTCCCTTTGACCCCACTAATATGAGAGGTATATTTTTTGATTCCATAGTGGGGAGGAAGGCCATACGTACTTGTTTTCACTTTCTCGCCATTAGTGGGACAAAGCTGGTGGGGAGAAAAGGAATAACCCAAATTAGATAGTCTAAATGGTTTTTCCAACAGGAATCATTTTCCCTGTAGTCAAATAGGTAGCTTTTCTGTAAAAAGACATATTTATAAGTATATTGTCAATAATGGCATCTCTTTCCAGTTTCACGCTATAGGTCTTTTCAGGAAAGTACAGCTACGGAAGTAGGTACCTACCTAATATAATAATAAGGTTGTCTGGACGAGAACCATATGAGTGATAAGAACGCCTTGTAACTATTGCTGATGTAATTATTTTTTTGTTTGTTTTAACTGAGTGTGTCAATAACTCTGTAGTGTCATTACAGTACAGAGTTATTGATTGCTTATAAAAGGTTCCACTATCTACTCGACGAATAAAAATGCAGTAAATTATCGATTCCAATAAGGAGGTATTTATTTCCACACAAAACGGACAGTTCTGATCTGTTAAACGCTATAATTTTCATACTTGACGCCACAAAGACACGCCACGCCCGTCACAAGGTACCTAAAAACTTTGGCCCAAAATCTTCTAGAAGAAAATGAATTTTCTGTAAAAAAACAAAATTTTCTCCTTTAGTTATATGGAATCGCGGAGTACCTACCCACGATACGAAATACAACTGGATACAGGATAGCACAAGCACAGGATATTGTTGAATTAGCTTCCAAAGTGACTGGATAGCTGGATGGATATGTAGGTCCCTAACTAACCCGCGGGACGGTGTGGGAGAACGGGCCCCGATGGGCTTGCCTGCGCCAAGCTATTGCTTCTCTGGTGCCAGTGGGCCTACTGCTGATTGTTTGAAAAAAAAAACTGGACTCATAACTATAACCCATAATTACCTCTCGCGGCGGTTCCCACCGGCCGCTAGTTCGTGCTCGAGCGCCGCGATCTTCTCCTCGTGGCGGATGCGCTGCGCCTGCGCCCGCCGCTGTTGCTCCTCCAGCGCGAGCACGATCTTCTCCAGCCGGTGGATCTGCTGCTGTTTGTTCTCCAGCGTGCCGAACAGCTCCTGGATCTCGTCGGCTTTCGCCGCGATCTGTTTGTTTACCTGTGGGTAGCGAAAAAAACTGGTTGATGAATATGGCAGACCGATATGGCTAAGCAGCGTAATCATTTCAAGAACTTGAGAGCTAATCTGAAATTTGTTTTCACCCTAAGTACATAGTGTATTCCGGTCTAAAATCGTAGTTTGTTTGGTAGACGATATTTGCGCTATTAACGACCAAATACTCTCAGCTAGCCTGGTTTTCAATTTGTCTTAAAGTACTCGTTTAATTATTATATCAGGCAAATTATTATAAAAACTGATACACCAGACAAATTGCAGAAATCAGGTGAATTGATAATCAGACAAACCGAAGAACTGTATAATAATAATAATAATAGTGATAATAATGTAATAAATATATAATAGTGATAACTTTTAAATCGCATTTGGTCTACCAGACAAAGTAATACTAAACCAAACGAATTGAGAAAATATTTTCTCAATTCATATACTAGACATTTTGAGAATCGGATAAACCGCGAAAGAACCATCATCATCATATCAGCCTTTAGAAGCCCATTGCTGAACGTAGGCCTCCCCCAAAGAGTGCCACGACGAACGGTCTTGTGCCGCTTCCATCCACCGACACAGTGCGATGGCTACAATGTCGTCGGTCCATCGTATGGGGGGTCTCCCTATACACTTTGCTTGCTTGTTCGTGGTCGCCATTCGAGAACCTTTATTCCCCAAAAATCTTTTTTCTTTTTTCGGTTCAAAAAACTGTATGGCCTGCCCATTGTGACCGTCAGAATGGACGGTCACTAGTCGTATTTAACGTTGAAAAGGTTCATTGCCACTTCAAGTTGCAAACTCAGAGCTATATCGGTAACCTTGGTTCTTCTACGGGTTTCCTCGTTTTGGATTCTATCACGTAGTGAAACACCGAGCATAGCTCTCTCCATTACATGCTGCGTAACTTTGAGCTTGTGTATGATAGTTAGCGACCACGTCTCAGTGCCGTACCTATGTCATCACTGGCAACACGTACTGATTATGAACTTTCGTCTTGAGGCTCTGCGTTATCTGCGACGAGAAGATAAGGCGTAATTTCCCGAACGCTGCCCATCCGAGTTGTATTCGTCGGTTGGCCTCTTTGTCGAAGATGGATCTACCTAGTTGGATCGTCTGACCTAAGTAGACAATCAACAGCTTCGATAATATCGTTCCCAACATAAACAGGCATGGGTAGTAGCAGTTTTGTTCGGCAGACAAAAATAAAACGTAGGTTGTTTGGTAGACGATTTGCGATATTAACGACCAAATATTCTCAGTTAGCTTGGTTCTCAATTCGTCTTAAAGTAATCGTTTAAAATATCATATGAATTACTACACAAAAATGATACACCAGACAAATTGCAGAAATCAGACGAATTGATAATCAGACAAACCGCGAAACAACCACAGATAAGAACCATCTAGATCACACGAGCTATCAAACAGAAAAATCGCATCAAAATCGGTCCATTCGTTAGTGAGCTACGATGCCACATACAGGCACAAGGATACATACAGTGATACACACCTGATTTATAACACCCCTCTCTAATAGAGATCGGGGGTTAATAAAATCGCACTCTAACCAAAATGCAACTCTTTTTACGAAGTTCATGTGCGAGCATTGTAAGATATTTCAAACAAAATAAAACAAAAATAAATCTCACTTCATCTACAACTTTCATGCGATGTTCGAGGTCTTGCTGCAACGCGGTGAGGTCTCTGCTTTGTTCCGTTTCTTTGTTCTTGAGCATGTTGATCAATTCTTCGCGAACCTGAAGTAACTCAAACGCATTCAAATATCACAAAAATAAAATCATCATTATGTTTTTTCAGATAGGGGAATTTCCTTCAAACACAAAAATAACGTATTAATGGGATCTACACTAACAAAAAACAAATCTTTCCTCTTTATAATATAAATATTTTTTAGTTTTTTTTGTATTATTGTATGTTTGTTTTAATGGATAAATTCAAAAAATACTCAACAGATGCTAAACAATTTTCAACTATAGAAAGCTACATTATCGGCGAGTAACATGAGCGATAATTTATGTTTAAAAAACGAGTTTCCTACGAAAACTGCAATAATGTAACTCAAGGTACAAACAAAAATATCCAAAAATGACGATTACTCGCTGTAAGGAACGGAATGACATGTTGCCATGGAAACGAGATAATAACAAGTCTAATAATAATAATAATAATGCGGTTGTCGGTCAAAAAACACTACGATCGTTGCTGCCAAAGATTTTGAATTACGCTTATTGGGGTTTTTTTTTTAGGTTTCTGTTTATAATATTAGTGTAGATGAAAATAGTATTTACAATATTGAAATTATTATAATATCTAACATCATAGATACTTTCATAAAAGTATTATTACTATGTATAATTATTTCATTTCATACTAGGTTCTTTATTATTGTAGTAACCTTTATGACTCTTGCCTGGGCACGTGAAGTCTTGTCTTGTTGTTCAAGTTGCTGATCCTTCTGCACCAGCATTTCAGTCAACTCTTCATTGCGATGCACCGACTCCAGTAGATTCATTTTCAACTTCATTATCTGCACGGTATATAGTTATGTATTGTTGGATATTGGGATTATTGTCTAAAGGTATCCTATATTTATTATAGTGTCTAAGCTGCATATAAGATAGGTGGGTTGATTGATTACAAAGGCCGCTACTGGAGCATTATTTGAAGCTGATGCGAGTTTGACTGTTTATCAATTACCTCTTGCTGCAAGTCCTCGTAACTGATTTCTTCCGGAGACTCCTGAACTTTGCCTGCAGCGCGACTGTGCCTTTGTAAATCTCGCACATATTGCTCGTACTGTATCACTTTCTGTTCGCTGTTAAAATGAAATCAATGTTATTGCCACCTTTAATTTATATGAATCAAACGCGAATCAATAGAACCAATAAGCAAATTAAAACGGTATACTTTTTACCTGACTGTGCGGAGGGTATTGATTTTATCAGCCTATGTATGTATGTCTGTTCCATTGTGGCACTATATAAACCAAAACACGTGGACCGATTTTTATGACTCTTTCTTCAATCGATTTGTCTTAATCTTTCGAGTGTCACTAAAGAAAAGACATGAATAGGGCGACAACCAGACACCATATTGTGAAACAGATATAGGTACATGAAGGTCGAGGAACTATGTTAAGTGAGGTGTCATTGAATTGGTTTTTGAAAATCATGTAAGTTTATCATTTTGCATTTTTGTTTACCATTTAGGATCTAGGACGATTTAAAGTTGGTTAGCAACCATTTTCAGTCGGATTTATTCTATGTGCGTAAATTGTCTTGTTATTAGCCTGGTTCTATCGACGCGATCGATTACCCGCGGCTCATGTGACAACCAGCTAACGGATATTAGAATAAGGGCAGCAGCATGCATCTGTGTCACACATACTGTGATCACCAAGACGCTTGCCAATCCCTCCATCATGGAGGTTATATACAGCTATGTACAGCAGCGGAAGTCTTTCAGCTGATGACGATGATGTATCGAATCGAACTCCGCTTGAGAGGCACAAAACGTGAATGAATAGATAGATATATAACTCTTTATTGACACCAACAAAATAAAACAAATAAATATTATATATAAAAACGACGATGACTGAGAACTATCCCAGTTCGTTCAATACCCAATTCGATCAACGGATAGTAAATACACAGTTCGTACAATTAGTTTTGCTCCCATACCCAATTCGTTCAATGGCTATTAGTATAGATTTGGTTACATAAAATAAGTAATGGTTACAATCACAACGGAAAAGTTTGAACCACAGAACACTATTACTCTCTAAATTTAATATTGTATCATCTAACAAAAGTTCAATACATTTTAGTTTCATGATTTGTAAAGAACCAGGAGGCCACTGCCAAAGGATACTGCCGACCATATATATATTCTTGGAAAACTGAAATTACAATAAAGGACAGGTGCGGACAGTGTAATTAGGAGGTACTCCTAAAATCATAAGTCATCACTGTGGGAACAAAAACTCCCGGTAGTCAAATTAATCTGGACACCGTGTCACCACAAGCACAGAATAAATAACAGTACAAGGCACAAGTACTAATGAAATTCTCTTTTCCCAAACTGCCTGTTCCTGTCCTGACTCCTGCCTGTCTCGCTCTACCTGGACTTAGACGAGCAGGACAAACATGAAACGATTTGTGCATTTATCCGAGTGGTGGGAAAAAAAACATATATAAGCGTTTGAAGACATATTTTTCCCCTCTGTTATTTAAGGAGTTGGTGGATATTAACTTAATTATCTTTGAATTTGTTTACCTTTGAAGTAAAACCTAATATATTCGTACCTATACTATAATAATAGAATCGCTTAT
The DNA here is from genome assembly GCA_946251855.1 of Alsophila aescularia. NCBI lineage: Eukaryota > Metazoa > Arthropoda > Insecta > Lepidoptera > Geometridae > Alsophila > Alsophila aescularia. The sequence continues at coordinate 14,056,075 of OX276378.1, forward strand.
CAAACGGTATCTATCGTTTTACAAATTAGGAATTAGAAATTAGGATAAATATAATATTGAACCAAAGAGGACGCATGTCACGCATGAACCTATTTTTGTACCAATTGACAGTAACCATTGAACGAACTAGGTAAATAACGACACAGAACGAATTGGGTATTGTACGAACTGGGAACTAATCAAAACGACTGCGAGCAAAACTAAAAAGAGGCAAGCAAGCAAATATATGATGCAATCGGAGGCATGAAGTTCTTTCTAGCTAATCCCGTCAAAGGAGAATTGAAATGAATGGCTCCACCTGTACCTTATATTTTAAAATCAAGAATCTAAAGCTTGTATGACTCTTTATAGTTTTATTCTATTTTTATTTTTATATTTTTATTTTTCCATATATGTTTTTGGAATGTTCTATAAAATTCCTTCATTTTGATACTTCAATCGATAGGTTTTGGTAATTTTTTGATCCGTCAGAAATATATATGACAGCTGTAAGCCACCATATTTAGTTTTCTTGACACTGCATATATCCAATGTAACTCTCGTGATTAAGACTAACCCAATGATACCTGCTTACTCGTATCAAAATCCATCAAGGCATCAATTTAGGCTGCAGGACCGCCAAAAAAGCACACAAACATACAGGCCAAACACATAACCAAACCGCCGTTTGACATACGGCAAACTTAAGGAAAGAGCTCATTTTTAACGAAAATAGTTAAACCATAACTGATTAATTGTTCAAAATGATGACCGTTGTTTTCAATACATCGAACCCAGCTAGGATTCGACGAATCACGGATTGTACTGCATTCAGTATTAAAATATAAAATAAATTAAAATATGGTAATAATATTTTAATACTGAATGCAGTACAATCCTTGAGTCGTCGAATTGTCGCCATATGTCATTTCTTCCCAGTATTCAATTCTTATTAGTGACACTATCGAGTATGTGCTTTTTTTCCAAAATCAACGTGTTCGATTCCTCCCTAGGAATATTGTTTTTTTTTCAAAAATCCAAATATGCAGTTTTAGTTTTCATCAAAATCGGGCCCGAGACTCCATTGAGTACTTTTCGCTATTCCTCATAGTTTCTGGTTTAGCCATCCACGCCCACTTGAAAAATTCAGCCTGTATACTCAAAACTTACTTTAGTTTGACATTTTTCGTTAATTCCCTTATCTGAATCTGCATCTTCCCCATAATTTCCTCTTTGTTGAGAAGCTCTGCTGCCAGTTTCTGTTGCATTCCTACTCTGTTTTCCGTCGCCTGAAATGGGCCCCATTAAATTAAATTATTTACTGTAATACATGTATTGTAAATGTTTCGACATATTTATTATTATAGTGTGCATCACCTCATACGCAGAGGAAAAAATATATCGGGGATTAAGAACTGAAAAGAAAAACATGATGCTACACAAAAAGATCCGAAGAACAAGTCTACAAGTATTTTATAGAAATTATATTGTAACAATATTGGTCAATATTGGTCAGCGGAGTATTGCGGTTTTGATATGGACCGGAATGTTTTCTGTTGGCAAAAACTTAGTGGAGCCGCCACTTGTGGTCAGAAACTAAAGTTGTTCAGATATATATATATTATGAACATTAAATAAGTAGTGTGATTGTATTTAAAAAATGTATTTCTAAGTACTAGGACAGCAGAAAAAAATAAAAAAATTGTCTATTATAGTTATTAAAAGTGAGTATACTTATCTCCCCAAGAACATGAAATGGTGTGATTATATTAAAAAAAATATCTAAGAACCAGGAGAGCAGAAATATTTAAGAATTTGGAGATATAACATCTATATATATATATATATATATATATATATAACAGAAAGTCAGAAATTCGTGTTACTTACACTATTTATAACTCAAGAACTGCTGGACAGATTTTTATTATCTTTGATTTTTTGAATTTGTATTCGTCCCGAATAGATAATAAATATAGATGCAAAAAGGAGGGATTTTTTAAGATTAATTTTCTAAACTTGTGGGAGTAGCAAAGTTTGACCGCGGGCGAAGCTGCGGGGCGCAGCTAGTATAGTGTTAATTTTTAGCCATGTGATATCTTTCGTTTAAATTCGGAAAAAACTTAACATTTGAGCAAATTGATTCGTGTCGTTATAAACTTCGCTACCAAGCAAGGAAAACCTCCTCGAACCATAATTAGTGAGATGGGAGCCGTATATGGGAATCAGTGCCCTGGTAAAACCATGATTTACAAGTGGCATGGTTTTTTTAAACAAGGCAGAGAATCGATTGAAGGCGACTCCCGCCCAGGACGGCCGGCCGAGGTCACACCGAATATCGTTGTTTTTTCTTTCTAACCTGTACCACTCTATACTGTCCCATTGCTTGGCAAAGATCTCCCCCATATCCTTCGAAGATTCTCTTTCCTGAGCCGCCTCGTATCAGTCCTCTTGGTGGGCGTCTAGGTCATCTCGCTACCGGTTTTTCTGGGCCGGCCTCGGCGGCAGCGCGGGCGTCGTCCTTCTTCAGGCGTCGTGTCCATCAGAATGAACGGTCACTAGTCGTTGAAAAGGTGGCCAATAATTGCTGCCTATTTGCTTCTATTTGCTGCCTACAATGAGACATTTGCTGCCTAGCTATTTTTATAATAATCAAAACATTTTGAGTGACCGTCCATTCTGACGTCAAGGTGACTGGTCACCTGTTCGTGGGGTACATGCTGTGTGGAATCACTGAAATGTTCATAAGCCAATAATTGCTGCCCTTTGCTACCTTCAAAGTTTTTATACCTATAGATCTTGTAGCTGTCAAGGAAATAAAGATATCGATTAAATTTAATTCAGATAAGCATATTTCTTACAGGCACTGGGGGCCTGTAAGAAATATGCTTATCTGAAAATTGAGTTTATTTATTAAAAGGTGTTCCTACTGGTTTCACGATGATTTATTTTTAGCCATCTTCCAAATAGTAGGAGGTACCCAATTTGCAGCACTTTTGAAAAAAAATGTTACTTTAGCTCAAACCTCATATCTGTTAATTGGTTCATTCTTTCTTTGTTCAATAGGGGGTATGTTTTGTGTGGTCTCATAGTGTAAAGTAATTAGCGTAGAGTTATTCTTAAATTAGCTCTCTTAAATTAAAAGTAATATATAAGGCAATTATATATTTAATGAAATACTTTGGTATCTTAGTTACATAACATAATTATTAAGATTGATTTGTGAATAAATTGGTATCACACATCAATTTTCTTAATGTATATAAACACTTTTCAATATGTAAACACAATTTTCAGATAAACACTTTGGCTCTCATATTTATTAGAGGCACTGGGGGCATTCGAATGATTTTTTATCGATATTTTTATTTCCTTGACAGTTACAAGATCTAGGTATAAAAATTTGAAGGCACCAAAGGGGCAGCAATTATTGGCTTATGAACATTTCAGTGATTACACACACATGTACCCCACGAACAGGACACTTTAAAGTCAGAATGGACGGTCACTCAAAATGTTTTGATTATTATAAAAAATAGCTAGACTAGCAAATGTCTCGTGGTAGGCAGCACATAGAAGCAAACTGGCAGCAATTATTGGCCACCTTTTTAACTTTAAATACGACTAGTGACCGTCCATTCTGATGGACACGCAGGCGTCCATTGTGTCATGTCATGACCTTTGCCAACCGGATGCAAACGGCTAAGGTGACCAGCCCAATCCCATTTGAGCTTGGCATCTTTGCAGCCTACGTCCATAATGTCTGTCCTGGAGCGTAGTGTTCCGAACTCTATCAGATCTTTTCGCACGAAGAACGCTACGCTCCATCGCTCTCTGGCAAACCCCGTGTCTAGACTTCTGTGATTCGGTCAGAGATCAGGTCTGAGCACCGTAGGTGAGGATAGGCAAGATACACATTTCGATGAGTTTGCGCTTCAGTGAAAGTGGAAGGTTAGTGACTTCATGGACCAGTAGCTCCACCTGGCGTTTTCGATGCGGCGATCGATTTCTTTATCTTGCCGGTTGCTGAAGGAAACTATCTGGCCCAAGTAGATATATTCATCTGCCCATCTACCTCGACCCTACGTTTCGTGCTATTGGTTATCAGTTGAGTTTTGGACCGATTCATCAAGAGTCCTACATCAAGGCTTGTCGAGCTCAGCTGTCGGAGCATCTGTTGAAGTTCATTTGGAGCATCGGTTGGGGCAAACAGGACAATGTTGTCGGCACAAAGCGGAGGTTTGTTATCCTTCTATTGCCGACTTCAATGCTTTTTGTTTCCCACGAGGCTGCCACTTTTCGGAATATTTCCTCAAGGGTACTCGTAAATAGCTTGGGAGAGAGCGGATCATCCTGTTTAGTGAGCGTTCAAGTATTACGTAACGAATTTGGGGGGACGGGGGTCTTGTAAAATGTTACCATGCGTTAAGGGGGCGGGGAGGAGGGGTTTGAACTACGCTTTACGTAACATTGTTTTTTTTAACCCTCCAGAACGGTCGACATAACACATTTCAAATGTTAATAAATAATATTAACGCGATTAAAACAATAACAAAAGTATTTTAGCGACTTTCCGGTACTTTACGCCACATAATTGTGACTTTTAGGTAAAAATGTTCACTTGGTGGTTACGTAACGTTTTACTCGGGGAGAGGGAGGGGTATAGAAAAACGTTACGGCGCGTTACATGGGGGAGACGGGGGGGTCAAAAATCTCAAAAAATTGCGTTATGTAATACTTGAACACTCCCTTACACCTTTTAGTATTTTAAATGAGGGTCCTGCGGAATTAAGTTTTATGTTTGCAGAGCTGTTTTTATAGATGTTTTTTATAAGATCTATGTAGGATGTTTCGACATTTTGATTTTCTAAAGCTGTAAATATTTCTGAATGTTTAATACTGTCAAAAGCCTTCGTATAATCTACAAAGGCCTAAGGGTTAAGGGTAAAGATATAAGGGTTTGTTGTACTCTGAATATTTTTCTAGAAGCTGGTTAAGTGTCTGAAGGTGGTCGGTTGTGGAGAAACTATGGCGAAATCCAGCTCGCTAGGGTAGTTGATGCTTATCTAGTTGACTGTCTTTGCGATTATGTATAAATTTTATGAATGTTTTGTAGATGTGGGAAATTAATCTTATGAGACGATAATTTTAAAATTTTGCAAACGTTGAAAAAATAATATTGGAAGATGTTCGTCTGAAGTAGTAATAGCTTTCTGCAATAGTAGGAGTATCAGACAGATCAATTTGTCATGTCAAAAGTCAGGGCAAGATGAGTGCCAACAATTCTCACGCCGCTTCACAAGCAACAAAGAATCGAAGAAACAAAGCACTTTTTGGAGCTATGTAGCGAACAATCTTCCCATATTTTGGAGAGAATTGTTACAGCGGATGAAACTTGGTTCATCACTTTGAACTTGAGTCCAAACAGGAGTCGATGCAGTGGCATAAGAAGGGCACACCACCCCCTAAAGAGTTTAAGGTGTCGGAGTCGGCCGAAAAGATTATGGCTACGAATTTTTAGGATTGTGAAGGAGTCCTGTTGATCGAACACATAAAAAAGAGTGTCAACATTCCGTACACAACATTATTGTAGCAGTTAAAGGAAGCCATCATAGAAATAAGGCGGGGAAATCTGTCAAGCTGTGTGTTGTTTTTGCAGGACAACGAACCATTGCAGTTCACAAGAGCAAAGTTGCGATGGCTTCTCTAGACCGGTGCGGCTTTGAATCGCTTGTCCATCCACCCTGCAGGCCGGACCTGCCCCCATCGATTATTCATTATTTCCAAATTTGAAAAGTACATACTAAGGGTGTTTCAAGACGATGAAGAAGTTAAGGCGGCGATTTTGTCTCATTTTGAGGGCAAAGATAAAAAAATGTTTGATGGTATACATAAGCTGGTTTCTAATTCTGAAAAAATATTAAGCTCAAAGGTTGCTCGAAATGGAAAAATAGTTTCATTGTTTTAATTTAATTACTATAGTAATACTCCGCGGACTTTTGTACCTCTACTTACGTTATGGCTGATCAAATTAATTGGTAAGCAAGCAATTAACACGTCGGTATTTGTCGACGATTATTCGCTGATTTTCGCGGGTTAGAATCCCGCTAGGAGGAAACCTTTGTATGATAAGCACAAATGTTAGTTTCCGAGTCATCATATTTATGTATGTTTGTTGTTAGTGCCCTTAGTACAGGGCAGGGTATCCTAGTTTCAGCTAGATAATTGCTGTGAATTGTCCTGCATATTTATTTTATTTTATTTAAATAGGTACAATTAATTACTTCACATTAATAATTGTTAGACAGCAATTATTAATGCGAAGTAACCAGCACAAATTGGCGGGCGGCATGGTAGTACGAGATCTGTAGTTAGAGTAGGTATTATTGACAAAGAAATAAAAAATAAAAAATAGTAATAGATAAAACAAAGACATAACAATTTTAGGGTATCAACTGTTTCATAGAGAGTCGGTCAATTTGTGCTAGTATTTAGACTCGCTTACTGCGATTTTAGTGAGCGTTTCCAAAAATCGAACTTTTTCCCGCTTGCTAGCATTCACTTCTTCTTCAGTAATGCGAAGAGTGTCCTTTGTTGCTTGAAGCTCCGCCCATAAATCCATTTCTCTTTCAGTCGGTAAATCTACAATCACAGTAACTTTAGTATAAATAGTACGTAATGAAGTAGATATCATAGACGTCTTCTACTTACGTTTCCGGTCAGCTGTAGGTATTTGGTAAATATTTTCTATCACACGATGATTCTACTACTAACAATCATAGATACAGTAGTCGCAGCCAATCTATATGTTTGTGAAGTTAGGCTCTGTCTCAGAGAAATTAATTTCTCTGAGGGCTCTGTGAACGATTGCGCAGGTACTGCTATGGGGACAAAACAGCATAAAGTAAGAATGAGTTAGAATATGCGAAAAACGTAAGCGAGGGTGCGAGGCAGTTATACAATGCTGTCTTCACCTTCAACATTAGGATTGCGCCTGAAAAATTGCAGTTTGTGCAGTATATAACAGTATATAACTTCCGAGACACATACTTCTGCTGCGACTACTGTAATGAAGTAGATATCATAGACATCTCCTACTTATTCGCGTTTCCGGTCGGGTGTAGGTATTAGCTGAATATTTTCTATCACACTATGATTCTATTACAAACAATGATAGGTTAGGTATCTTTTGAAAAAAGTAGATATGTACTGTACCAGGATTAGGTTTGCTGTTTTCAAGTTCTGTAATTTGTGTTTTTAAATTTTCAATAATATTTCGACTCTCCGCCACAGCCGCTTCTGCAGATTGTTTGAGTTCTACTTCCTTCCGATTCAGTTGTCGTTGTTCCTCAAAACTGGCTTTGGTTTCTTTCAATTGATTTGTTAATTCTTGTATTGCTGATTTGTGTTGTGCGGTTAAATTTTCTATTTGTTCTTTTAGGGTGCAAATTCTGTAAGTTAAAAAATCTCTCGATTTCTATGCTACAACTCACGCACAAGTTATATATTTATAATAGTGGTATTTCTAACTGTACCGGTATAACCATGTAAGTAATAATGTCACATGCTTATTGTTCCAATTATGATTACCTAGAGATGAACTGCGAGAAAACAACCATTGGTTGTTGATGAATGTATATAAGCACTTGTTATTTTACTTACTTCTTCAGTGACAACGATATTGTACCGGTAATATCTCTGAACCTTTGGGGATATTAAATTTATTCTACTATGAGGCCTTAGTTCAGCAGTGAACTTCTAAGGGCTGACATGATGATGATGATGATGATGATGATGATGATGATGAATACTTATACGGTACTAGTAAGCTTCTGCTCGTGGTTTCGCCCGCGTAGCCTACCTACCATATAACTTGAACTATTACAGATTATGTACGTGTTGTGATTGTGACTTACTCAGTCTGCAAGACATCGCGTTGTTGTGCCAAGTGGCCGCTCGTTATTTCACCAGTTTTCAAGGACTCCTTCAGCTTCCTTGCACGAGCCTCCAGCTGCGATTCTCTTTGACGACTCTAAAATCAGCAAAGTATTACAACTAAGCAACCATGAGGTTGTTTTAGATCTACAGATCTACTGTATATAGCTCTTTACTCAGATATTGCGTGTATTACCAGATTTGGTTGTTATTGATGCAAGGATTATTTCCTATACGTACCTACTTATTAACCCCCGAACAAAGAGACTGGTGTTATAAGTTTAGGGTGTGTATCACTGTGTGTGTGTGTGTGTGTGTGTGTGTGTGTGTGTGTGTGTGTATCACTGTGTGTGTGTGTATCACTGTGTGTGTGTGTGTGTGTGTGTGTGTGTGTGTGTCTGTGGCATCGTAGCTCCCAAACGAATGGACCGATTTGGATGCTGTTTTTTCTGTTCAAAAGCTGATGTGATCGAGATATATGGGGGAAGGGGGGGGGGCACTTTAGAGGCGAATATTTCGTAACGGACGCGACGGACAGACGGACATGACGAAAGTATAAGGGTTCCTAGTTAGACCACGAAACCCCAAAAACGTCCTTTGTAGTTACCTGGTCTTCCAATGACTTCACCGTGGCTGTGAGACTGGTAATGCTGGCCTCTGACTCTCGAAGCTGTCGGTCCATCTTGGCGACTCGTATGCGCATCTGTCGGAGCTGTGACTCCGATGTCACCAGTTTGTCCTTGGTGACTGCCCGTGCTGTACGCTCTTCTTCTAAGTCGCGGCGTGTATCCTGAAAACATATTGATTAGTTATTAGACTAGGTATAGCTAGCGGCACGTAAGTCTAGCGGTGAACGAAACGTGGTGGGGATCTTGGCACAGTCAGTTTTCGGGATAAAAAGTATTCAACATTTTAACACATTATGAAAAAAACTTTGACTGTGCCAAGATCCCCGCCACGTTTCGTTCACCGCTAGACTTACTTGCCGCTATACCTAGGTGATTAGTTACTCGTAGTAGATAAAACCAAACATATTGAAAGACGGAGGTAAGTCAGAAAGATATACGGGACGCGTTGGTCCGACCAACCTCTAACCTCTAATTTCTAATTTAAAGTGTGGAGCGTAGCCTTGTACTATTATTTATTCTGTGGCGTAGCGTAGTTCTTACTTCTAATAAAAAAAACTGGTTGTCAGTTCATAATACTACCAAGATGGCTTTACCTTCCCCGTAAGAAAGGTTAAGATATTACGGGGAAAACTGGGTTAAGATGCAGTGGTCACGGTAGCCGATTTGAGTGCAGGCATAATATGTGCCGCGCAGAGGCATGAATGTATGCGGGGTACGAATACCGTCCTTGATCCAAATGTGTTTTTTTATTTATTTGGCGTTTCACTTGTCTTACGAATAGTCAAAACATTCACAAAGATAATGCGAAGATTGTTCAAACTTCTTGAGGCGAACACAACATGCTACAATTAATTTAATTCTTAAGATTGAAAAGACCAAATGAAAAATTAAAGATTTACAAATAGTTATTTTTTACATTATTTGATTATAAATTGATTATGTTACCGAAAATGTCAAAATCATGGCATTGCATAACCATTGCATAACTTTTTATAAGTAAGGGGTTAATGTTTACGCTAAGTAGGCGTTAACAGTGTTAAAATCATAAAAATAAAAGTATAACATAATTATTACCTCGAGCACTTTAGCCATTTCTGTTTCAGCTCGAACTTCAGGCATTTCATTGATGTCGGCCACACGTATCTCGATATCTTGTCGGAGCCTCGCTATTTCCCTGACCAGTGACTCGCCAACTGAGATCAGCGCACTTCTCTCTCGGCAGGCTCGTCTGCAAAACACACCTTGTCACCTTGCATACTTACAAAAATAACAATTGTAATTTTTGTATATTTTTGTTTTGATTGATATGTGTTTTTACCCGACTGAGCGGATTTTGTTTGAATGTCGTACTCCTTTGTGGTAGTATATACTTTCTTTATTCTTCTTTCTTACGTTCTTACTTCAATCTTTTTGTCATAATCTTGCGAGTCCTACTAAAGACATGTCAGTAATCAAAATTCAATATAGCGACAACCAGACGCCATATTGTGAAAAAGAAAATAAAAGTCGAAGAACTATGTTAAGGCCCACTTGCACTGACACTTGCATCTGACTTAGCTCCGGGCTTGTGTCTAGTCACTAAGGAAGGATGTTTTCGCTCCATATCAGAACGTCGATTTAGCTAAATAATGGAACTTTAGAAAGTCTGAATTTTAAAATGCCATCGTGGGAAGAACACTGCAAAAGCGAATCGGCCTGCTAGTAAAACATCTTAAAAGTCGAATGGTCATACTAGTATAAGGTCTACAAAGATACACCTTGCTAGTACAACGTCTGTACGAAAATGTACAGTGAATCCCTAGTATTTTATGAGTGAATAACAAAACACATGTCCGTGTATAGACAAATAGGTAGGTCACAATCAAGGAACTTATATGTACTTACGTACAACTGATCTGTCATATAAAAAAGTGGACTCACCGAAAACGTAATTTAAAAAGAAAATGCGAGATAAGGTAGTATACGGAGGATCCGAAGGCTCTTTCTCTCTCGTACAAAGTTTTAGAGTTTTCGCGCAGATTAAAATAAACTTGCGATGTAATCATCACAAAGACAACTGTACTAAAGAGGTCACCTATTTAATACATTTACATAGTACATCCTCTTTGGCATCTAATGAGATTTTAAATACTAATCTGGAAATTAAAGAAGTTCTTGTCCTGTTTGTTTGTCGAAGTATTTGCTGTCATCTGAGATTGACACTATAAATATGAAAAGAGACAACAAGGGCTTCCGCTCACGTCCTTGACTTTTTTATTTTAAAATCGTTTTCAAGGTCAAATAATCGATACCCAGCTTTTTCTTTGAAGATATCGTTCCAGTTGTACGTAAGTACCTACATAACTTCCTTGTCACTCCTTTATACACTCCTTTGTTTTCCTTACTGGCCACTTCTAATATTATTAAGTGACTTTTAATCAATTGATAGGTACTTGTCAACATGAACGAATACCAATTATGTTAATAACTTTAATATAATTTTTCATATTTTGGCGATTAAAATGTATAAAATTAAAGAACCGTTAAATTTTATATCAAAAAGGAAAGTGCTTTTACGGGAAGGCTATAGATATAACTTAAAGGTGATTTGTTATTTTAATATTTAAAGATCGAATTTCCATTTATGTTGTCGAGTGTAGCAGTCGTCTTACATAATAATGACGATTTATCTATTTAAATATTTGAAATTTAAGACGTTTTAGTAGCAGGTCGTTTCTCTTTTGCGGTGTTCTTCCCACAATGGCATTTTATTCAGACGTTCTGAAGTTCCGTCGTATAACTAAATCGACATTCTGATATGCAAGATGAAACTGTGGGAATAAAACAATGAATTTTTTTCTTTTCTTTTTGTAGTTCCCAAAGGAAAAAAGAAGTGAATTAACAAAAACATTTAAGAAAATAGAAGCATTTATGCAGTAGCTATGTCCTGGTGAAATTTAAAACGAGCTATCACAATTAAATGCGTATACAACATTCCATGTCTGTGCTGTTAAACGCCGAGGAGTTCCCTAGTCACAGCCCAACTGAGTGCAGCAACCATGTCATGGTAAAACTTAAAACCGGCTATCATAATAAAATGCGTACAAAAATAATCGTGTCTGTGCTGTTGACCACTGAAGAATTCCTGTATCTGGAGCTCTTGGATGTCGATTCAGGTCATACTTACCACAAAAATGCATTTTGATCGGAACTGAACGAACATGTAAAAATTCAACTTCGTAGGATAAGATTATCCTACGAAGTTAAACTAAGTGGTTCTAATTCAGCTTGCAAGATTTGAAATTATTATAAGGTTCCTTTGAAAGTTTGAACGTAGCGTAGGGGGGGAGGTGGCGAGCGAAGCGAGCCGCCGACCCCCGAAGCTCTATTTGGTTCCGTTTACGAAATATTTGTGTGTGAAATATTTGTAAATATTTATTTGTGGGCTTTTTGCTTATTTTGGGTCATGCCACTCGATAAAGTTCAAGACTGAAAAATTAGAAAAAAGATTTTTTGTAATTTTTTCGCCATAATACGACTTTACTAACAAAATTATCACGACTATCTTGGATCTAGAGTTTACTAAGACAGGTGTCGCATTTTATACCCGTAAAAACAACGTTGTTGGCGTATCAAGTAAAAACAATGCGGTATTAATAGTTGGGTAACTTTGGATCCTGACTGCGGAACCCAAAGTGCGTGTCCGACACACACTTGGCTAGTTTTTTACCTAGAAACTTGTGTGACAGTATCCACCGCGTCCTCAGAGCGACTTTTGAGATCTCGGAGAGCCTCGCAAAGCTCCAGCCCCTGAGCGTTGTATCTTGAGATGCGCTCCAGACATTCTCCGCTGCCGTCCAAGCCCTCCTTCACGCCCTGAAAATGTGCTTTTTATCATTCAATATAAACAAAAAACTTATTCATAGAGTAGCCCAATAGTGTTATTCAACTGCCAATAAAGTACAATTATACTACATTAGTTGTACCCGCGGCTACGCACGCGAGGCCATTTTTATTAATATTCCAAGACTTAAAATACCAATATATAAACAAAATTCCTTCAGCCGTCAAAAAGATTTTATCGATTGCTCGGCGTCTACTGATCGGATTGAGATAATAAGTACACCAGTTTTTAAGTCAAGCCTAAGCTATCCAACAGTGAAAACTGCATCGCAATCGATTCAGTAGTTTTTACGTGATGCGTAAACAGACTAACAGACAAAAAGACAGACACGAATTTTAGAAGTGTTTTATTCTTTTTCATTAGCTTATTTTTAGTACCCTAGTTTTTTTTTAAAGTCTTCCTATTACAGATTTTTTAGTATGTACTTACTTCTTTATTATAAGTATAGATGCCCTTCACTTTTGGGCAGAATATTAAAAATGTGTTTTATTACATTATTTTAATCATACCTATAAAAAAGTATCGTGACATACCTACAGACAGACAACACCCAGCCTAAACCGGTGTACCTATGTATTTGAAATTTGGAGGAATATTCCTTGAGTATCCCTAAGGTGAACTACGGAAGTAACTATAAACCGTAAAACATGAATACCAATTCCAAATAAAGTACTATCTTGCGGGGACCCTTTAGTTTACCTATCGGTAAACTAAAGGGTCCCCGCATGAAATGTCCCCCCCGATGAAATGTCCTTTATTTTATGGTATCCAATGTCCTACCTCGTGGTATCAACTCAAATCATGCCAAGTTTCATTTAAATTCATTCAGTAGTTTCGGCGTGATGCGCGTCCAAGATACAGACAGACAGACAGACAGAGAGAACAGACAACAGACAAAAAAAAAACAGTGTTGGCTTCAGTACGAATAAAAGAAAAGCCTCCAAAAAAAAATTACTTTTTTTTTGTTATAAAACATATCCTCAATTTTCACTCATCATATAAACTACGACTGTGCCAAGTTGCATCAAAATTCGTGTAGTAGTATCAGCGTGATACGTGTCCTTTTAAATAACTTTCAATTCCTATCCTGCGAAGGCTGCGAATCTAAATTCTAATAATTTTGTGAATTCTATCCCTACACTGAATAATCATTTGAATTTATTCAGTAGTTTCGGCGTGATGCGCGGCCAGGATACAGACAGACAGACAAACAGACAGACAACAGAAAAAAAAAGAAAAAAAAACAGTTTTAGCTTCAGTACGAATATAAAGCAGCCTTTCAAAAAAAATTACAAATTAACTTCAATGTAAAGAATTGGAAATGTTACAGTTTTATTATATGTATAGATACCACGTTTCTTTATTCTTTCGGAAAAGAAACGAGTGATTCCAGTGGAAAATGAGTGTGAGAGATGTGGTCCTAGTTATTGCGTAACGGAAATCTAGTTGCGATGTCCATATTGGCCGAATAATCAGACAAGAAATGAGCATCTCTAACTTGCCAAGAATTTAACTCACGTTATATTCGATGAGCTCTTTGACCCAGTCAATGAGTTCTTGTCGAGCTGTGAACGCCTGGAGGCACAAATTCGCAAACATGCCCGGAACATCCCCCGCTTTTGCGTCCAACTCTTGCAAGGCGCAGTCATCTGGAATACCACAAAACAAAATGCATGGGTTACAGCTGTCTTCGCACCGGGATGCGCCATGCCCACTGGGGCGGCCTAGCCTGGCGGCTTTACAACAATGCTGTACAAGCCAGTACCAGTGGCTGTTTGGAAATCATGAGTCCAATTAGCGGTCGGGTCCGGGCCTAACCAAGCCACGTAAGATCCACGAAAGTAGATGAAGAAGTTACTTTTTATATTGCTGAAAGTATCTACTTGTGCTACAAGATTGAAGGGCTACGTGGACTTGGCAGCCCCGGTGTCTCCACTCGGGCAGCCAAGTCCACGATTACTTTGTCTCCCAATACCGGGGAGACAAGACCAAGAGGCACATGAGGGAAGCTAGGAACACGTAGCCGATTGAATGCACACTTGGCCTGCGTTGTCTATTGCTGTTCTGTAGGTATACCTTTATAAGTTTACATAATGCATTTGAGGATAGACATGAACTTTCTCTACATTAGGTAACCTCTAGCTATATCTTTGTGTATTACAAGCTACAAATATTTAACTTGTCTGCTGTGCGTGATTCCATGGAGTAAATAAAATAATTAGTGCCGTGCCATGACAATAAATACGTATTTTATTATGTTTTCTAGATAGGTGATAGGTACAAAAGCAGAGTTGATGAGGAGCAGTGAGTACCCACCAATAGGCACGGTAGAATCTAAGAGTTCGACAGCGCCATCTATAGAAGAGGCGGTGGCATCGCGGCACAGCTGCGCCACTTCCTCCGACGTCCAGTCTCCCACGTTGAACACCACCAGCTCTTGTAGGAAGCGCTCGCCGCCGCCCGCTAGGCCCTCGCGTTGCATGCGGTCTCGCAGGGAGCGCAGCGTGTCGAACACTTCCAGGACTGCTTGCTACATGGGACCAAAATTCTCAGGATAGGCAGCTATTTTAGGCCATAGATTCCTAGATACTCACATAATTTATTATTACGAGTATAATAAAAGAACAGATTTATTACTAGCTGCGCCTCGGGGTTTCACCCGCTTACACTTTGACACCTATCTCACTTTGATATAATATATCACTTCACTTCTTGTTTTATGGCATTTGTGGAGTTGCCATTCCACAATTCCGCCAATGTCACGTAAGTCGATATAATATATCACTTTGACACTGACATTACATCTGTCACTTTGACACTGACATTACATCTGTCACTTTGACACCTTTCAAACATATATTGACATAATGTAAATGCGTTAGTGATGATTATGATGATGATGATGATGATGAAAAGTACCCTATGTGTTATTCCAGGGTATAAGCCATCTCCATTCCAAATTTTATCAAATTCACATACATAATACAAATAAATATGCCTTTATAATATTAGTGTGATAAATATTACACTAATATTAACTACGTAAATTCTAGCTTGAAATGAATGAAATGAAGAAAGCAATTGGCTTTATAATTTGGATTTCAAAGAGTATTGGCAATTGTTTCCGTAGATTTCATAGCCGTTTTGTAGTAGGTGAGGTAAATTAAGGTACAGGCTTGTACTTACCAAACCAGCTAAGTAGTAATATCTAAGCTTATTAAGCCCGGTTAAAATGTAAAAAATAATAACCTGCTTCAAATCCAGTTCCTTCTTCATTCGATGGAATTGCCTCTGCTTCACCGTGAATGCAGTCTTGATGTCCTCATCGTCTTTGTTGTGATGTTGAGGCGGGGGTGAAGAGGCCCTGGCGTTTGGATGCAAGGAGCGCGGCGTCGTCGGTCTGGTGGGGGGGCGCTGGGGGGTACTCGGTCGACTGACGGGGGTTACAGGGGTTCCGTAGCTGGGTCTCGAATCGGAGCGGCAGGGCGCGCGCGGCGTCTGCGGCCGACTCGATGGCAAACTTTTCGGCGTCACTGGCCTACTGCTCAGTGGCGAGCGACTTAGATCTGTGGAAATTATTTCAAACTAGCTGTTGTGCCCGCGTGGAAAAAGGGAAAAAGGTGTCATCAAATTGTTTTTATCGATTGCTCGCGGCTTCTATACGGCTTCTCCAACCTACAAACGTCAAGCTTTCCAACAGTAAAAACCGCATTTCAATCGATCCAGTATCGATATTCTTTACCCGACTACGACGAAGTAAAGGACGGAACTGGCAAACAGATAAACAGAAATACACTATTGAAAAAAAAATAAAAAATTCACTAGCTTATTTTAAGTACCCTAGTACCAATTTTGTTTAAATTATCAGAAGTATCGCCATCCTTACAGATGCTCAATTTGTACAATTCTCTATTTACATAAATTATCTGTTCGTACAATGAGCACTTGGTACAATTCTGCAATCGGCGCAATCAATCTCTAGGTTCGCCTTGCGGCGTTACGTGCGTGGTCACTTTTCTGGGATAAAAGTATGTAAATTATTATAATACTTACATAAACATCTTTTTCATGGAGAACTTTTATGATATTGTTTTGTTTGCAGATGATACTTCTCTTATTTTTAAGACTGACAGAACCTTGAATAATTTTGACGATGTTAACAAGACAACCACTAGTTCTTAATTGGTTTAATACTAATAATTTAATTTTAAATCCTATGAAAACTAAATGTATTAAATTCTCACTGTCCAATGCCAGAGGGGTTCCTAAGAATTCAAGTATTTTAATAAATAGTGAGCCTGTAGACCTTGTGCAGTCAATCACATTTTTGGGTATTACTGTAGATTCAAAATTACAGTGGGGTCCTCACATATCGTTGATAGCTGGTAGATTGAGCTCTGCAGCCTATGCAGTACGTAAAATTAGAGTGTTTACCGATGTAGCCACTGCAAGAATAGTATATTTCAGTTACTTTTACAGTAGTATGTGGCATTTTGCTGTGGGGTAAGGCCGCGGAAATTCAATCCATATTTGCGCTGCAGAAGAGAGCAATTCGTTCCATATACAATATTAAATCCCGCGTTTCTCTCAGGGAACGTTTTAAAGAGATCAATATTCTTACAGTGGCTTGTCAATATGTATATATATGAAAATATAATGTATGTTTCGGAAGAATATCGATACCTTTGTTAAAAAATATGGATGTTCATAATTTTAATACTAAAAAAAACTGAAAGTGTCAAGATTTCGGTTTAAGAAAGTGTGTAGTTCATATATGGGGAACTGTATACGCTTTTTTAATAATTAACCTGACGGCATTGATCAATGCATAGGTTTAAAACTTTTGTTAAAGTAAATCTCATAAGGAAAGCGTATTACAATGTAAATGATTATATTAATAATAATAAATATATTCGGGACATTTCCACACCAATTATCTAGCTCCAAACTAGGATACCCTGTGCTATGGGCACTAGATAACGGATAAACATACATAGATAAGAATATTACATCCATGACTCGGAAACAAACATTTCTGCTCATCACACAAATGATTGCACCTTGCAGGATTCGAACCCGCGACCATTCGATTTCGTACCTAGGATCTCTAGCCACGAGACCAACCGGTCGTCCATTAATGAGAAATGCATGGCCTGATGTCTCCAAGCTCCATGATAATAATAAGTGATAACTTCGCTAAGGTTAAGTGACTAAAATGTTCAAAGTACTCTGTGAGATGTCTCACAGCATACCATGAGAACGTGACATCATGCATGACATGATTTAAAGGCTCTATATGGATATGTTGTTTCATACGACATATCTATATGGAATTTTTGCTTTATTTTTCCCAGTTTGATTGTTAGACGATTGTGGGACATCATTGTCACTTTTATATATGTAGTTTACGTAAGTTTTGTTATAAAATGTGACTTATGGAAAAAATATAAAGAATTAACAAATATGAAAAAAAAAACATCTCCGTAGAGTTTCTTGGTGTTCTCTTCTCTCGCCCTTCTCTCTAAAGGGCGTATTCCCGAAGCACTAGAGTCGGAAGGGTATTTCCTTTTCCAGTGTGAGATTTAACTCTGTTGGCACATGAAAGGGAAATTTCCAACTCAAAGAATACTTAGTTTACCTAAATTTTTATTGATTTGATCTTTTTATAATATTTTATGTATTTTTCCTTGTTCATGAGATGTTAATTTTGACTTGTAAAAGTGCTATTATTTTGCCTATTTACAATAAAATACTTTGACTTTGAATGTCGGATATTTAGTTTTTTTGATAACGTAAATAGATATAAACAAAAATGTCTTAACAGATTAAGAATAATATCATTCAAATACGAAGGAGACTTCCAATAAAAAGCCTTACTACCAGAATATTGATGAATCACGAGAAGTATTGCAATATTGAGTGCATAGCTAATTTTATTTCTAAGAAGGTATATCCTGCTTAGAAATAAAATTACTTTTTCATTTTTTGGTTGCTAATGATTAGGAACGTTTCATTTATTGTTTTATCATATAATTTAATCCTATCTTTTGTCTCCTGGATGCTCATTGCCACAACTTCTTTATTTATATCGATTGTACGAAATGCTGATTTTGTACAAATCGATAATCGATAAGTTGAGCGAATTTGATAAACAAAGAAACAGCACAATATTTTTGTACGAATTGATTAATTGATAATATGTCAATCAAAATTCTGTACAAACTACTAAATAAACACGAATTGAGCATTTGTACGGATGGCGATGCTTCCAAATTATCTTCTTTGTACAGACTTGTTGTTACTTAGGTACTGCTTTATTATAAGTATAGATAGTTAAGGAAGTAGTTGTCAATGGATCAATGAAGTTGAATATGCCTTCGTTTTATAGTTGAATTAACGTACCGGCACGGATATCTTTCTGCAATTCGAGATCTTCTTGGTCCGCAGCTCTGTTGCGAATCAGAACAGAATCGACATTCTGTTTTAGTTCTAAAAACAAATGATTTATCTAATTGAGTTCATAATAAAAACAAAATTAAAAAAAAAACGACTTTAAATCATATAAAACTTAAAACAAAGAAATAATTACATTTGATTGCGGTCTGTGCTACGCCCAAACCGACTAAAGTGTAGGCACTTGCATTGCACAGACCTTAACAATGTTTAAATATATCTTTCAAGTTTTATACGATTTGAAGCTGGTTTCTTTTTATTTCTTCCTTTTTAGTTTCGTTAAAGTAGGCCTAATAAAATGAAGAACTTATTCCGTTCGCTAAGAAAAAAGCTTTACTGGATAGTTATCAGTCTTCGCACGCGTGGTCATTTATCGATGCTGAAAGTACTCTATGTGCTATTCCAAGACCCAAAATACCAAAATACTAACGTCTGATCAAAATTCTTCAGGCGTCAACAAGTTTTTCATCGATTGCTCGGCTTTTACTCATCGAATTGACATACCAAATACACCAGTTTGTAAGTTAAACCCTAAGTTATCCAACACTGAAAACTGCATCGCAATCGGTCCAGTAGTGACGCGCGAACAAACCAACATGCAGACTGAAGAAAAGATATTTAAAAAAAAAACTTGTTCAGTAGCTTATTCGATGTCTCATAGTTTTTTTTTTATTATCTTCTCTGTACAGACTTTTTCGTACTTATTGTTTTGTTATAGGTATAGATATTTATTACTTCAAAATTAACATAACTTTGTACTCCTATCCCGCAGGAATCCTTTATTATTTCGAAATAAAAATATTTTAAATTTTAACCCGTCATATAAACTATGATTGTGTCAAGTTGCATTAAAATCTGTCCAGTAGTTTCAGCGTGATACGTGTTCTTTTAAATAACTTTCAACCAATATCCTGCGGGAACCCTTTAATTTTACGGGATGAAATATTTACAATGTACCGAATTGGACCTGTTACAGTTTTATTATAAGTATAGATAATAATTATGAATATTACGCATTTTCAACAATATTACATACATACACATCAACTTTAGAACCTTTTTTTTATAAATCGGTTTAAAAATATTGTGGAAGACAAAACTCTCACACAGACATTGATCGTATACATCGTGACGAGACGTACCAAACACGTTGTTTTCGTTGATCTCTTGCAAATGAGCACCATTGTCAGCAAGTTCATTCGGCGCGTCATCTGTCTCCACAACGGCGGGGTTGTCGTTCACTACGTATAGATTTACTGCTTGTTGGTTCTCCCCCTAGAAAATGTATTTTTTGTTATATTTCCGCGGAGGAAAGTACTGAAGGGTTTTATTAGGTTTTTAGACGAATTTCGCCTGATGTTAGGATTTTCTAACTCGTCCTTCCCCCCCCCCCCCCCCATAAAAAAAACCGCATTAAAATTGGTCCATTAGTTTGGGAGCTACAATCCTCGACCCCTTCCCTCCCCTCCCATTATAGCTAAAAACCATCTCGTTTACCTCAGCTTTCAAACATAAAAACCCGCATCTAAATCGGTCCATTCGTTTGGGAGCTACGATGCCACAGACAGACACACGGATACACACAGTGACATACTGATTCAGTTATACATACACACCCTAAACTTATAACACCCCTCTCGTTGAAGTTCGGGGGTTAAAAATCAATTCATGGAAACAAAATTACTAGGTATACCTATCTACCTATTGGAAGTTAAACTTACATCAACATGATCCGTTGTTGGTTCGGAGTTTCTATTAATCTGCAATTAAATAAACACTAAAAATTTATCATATAAATCTAAGTTAAGTCACAGAATAAATAATACTTATAAAACTTACTAGAAAAACAAACATTAGGTGCATACCTCAAGATCTGATTTAGAAGTCGTTGTTGGGACGCGCGGTATCGGAGATTTCGCCTAAAAATTAATAGAACCTATGAGAACAATCAACAGGACCAGCAGTGCTATTACGCATTGTTGATCATATCGGTTTTAGGCCGTCAAATTCATTAGTGCCTTGTGATAGAGTCAAAATTGCTATGAAAAAAATGACAATCTGATTGAAGCCAAGTTCTGTGGTGGGGCCCCAGAGTCCTCCCTAACTAATTAGAGAGGACTGAAACATATAGTGCTTGTCTTAGTGAGGGCGTACACTGGACTACAATTTGAAGTGCTAATAAAATGATTTACTTTAGACGGTGCTGCCGAAGTAGTGCGACCTGGCGACAGCCTCTGCGAGGAGATCAGGTTCCGATTAGTGGCGTTGCGGGCAGCGCGCGCTGCCGACGCAGCCGTGGGCCGCGGCATGATGCGAGGAGAAGAGCCATCTGCTTTATCTGTATAATTGCACACGTGTTTGCTGATTAAACTATTTTAACTACAACTTATTCGCTGCCACACGAAATTCTTTGCAGAAAACGTGTGACGTCATTCCAGGACGAAATCGTAACGCGAAGCGTTACTTGGCCGAATGGCCATGGCGGATACGGCTCTCAGTAGGTTCCTGCGGTAGTGGCTGCTACCCCTGCTGAAAACTGACCAGTTCATGGGCAACTTTAAAATTTTGTTAAAACCCTACAGCGCCGAATTTTAAGAAGGTAGCGTGCTTTTTTGCACAACGTCCAATATAGCTATGTATTCGGGACCATAGAACTTCTATGAAAGGTCTTAAAAGATTAAGTTTGTGATAAAAGTGCATCTACCTAGTTCTGTTGGCAGATAATTCAATTCATATGTTTGTAAATTAATTAGGCACCAACAGCCTTAGCTTGTGATTCAAAAACATCAGCTTGTACTAGATAGTACTTAAATTATATACATAAAAAAGCTTACGGGGTTTGTCCTTCTGCGATTTCGAAGTTGAGGACATCCTGATTTCAAAATAATATGGTCAGATGATAAAGATTTAGAATTTTGATGTAAAAATTCGACGCTATTAAATATTCGCCATTTGTCGATTTGAGTTTCGAATTTTCAATTTTCACAAAAGAATACATGTATGATAGCGACGTCATTTTTTTTATCAAGAAGTTGCTATACAAACTAAATATTTGGAATATACCTACTTGTTACTTTTCTCTTTGGTTGTTAGGTATCTAAAAGTAAGGTTTTGGCCGTTTCGTCACAAACGTAGACGCGAGCAAAGAGAATATAAATAACGCGAGTATGTACCAAGAAGCTTATAATTATATACTGTGTTTAATAACTTTCTACATTTAGGGGGTATATTATGGTAAAAAACTGTTTTGAGTACAGACATCATAAAAGGAAAGGTCCATATAAAATACTTCGGTGCATAAATAAAATAATTCTGGCCGATTATATTTTACTTCTTTCTTCCCATGTTTCTTCCATAGTTGACGGCTTCTTTCAACAGCTTCAATGTCACAGCACAGTCGATTCTGTTTTGGCATGGGTGGGCAAAAGATTTTACCAAAAATTTTTGTATTATTTTTATGAGTCTAATATAGGTCTTTGGTGATGTCTATGCTTGTGTCCACTGAACCTCGAATACAAGGTCAGTGTTTGCTACACTACAACTCTGCTACACCTACATTAACCCTTCCATTTCCAAGCCACGTGGTGCGGCGCGGCGTGACTGGTGTCCCAGTTGCCCCAGTATATAATTTTTCTTTTTGCAATTTTAACATTATACATTGTTTTTCTGTTGTTATAACAAACACAAATAAAAAATATATAACCCCCGTCCCACCCACCCCCTATTTTTACCCGACTACGGCGAAGTATTGGAAGGTTAAGGAGTTTAACAGTAGGTATGTATGTATGTATGTATGTGGGTATGTGGATGTTCCACCATAGCGTCGCCCGATCCGATTTTGACGAGCGAGGTCTCGATCGATTCTTCTTCAGGTATAAAGTGTCATAGGCAATTTCTTTTACCCGACTACGGTGAAGCAAAGAAAGTATTATGTGTTCAAACTAAAAAGTTGATTTGATTTTGAAAAGCGAGGTATCAATCGATTTGTCTTCATCGCATGAGTGTCATCGGCTATATTTTACCTGAGAGTAGTTGGGTTTTAGTGTTGAACTTATGCCACGTAGATAAGAAGCACCTCGATCACATCAGCTTTGAAACATAAAAAACCGCATCAAAATAGGTCTATATTTTTGGGAGCTATGATGCCACAGACAGATACACGGATACATACACATATACATACAATGATACACACCCTAAACTTATAATATCCCTCTCTTTTGGAGTTCGGAGGTTAAAAAAATCAAAACAGCTGTCTGGCTGTGCAGTTGCACTGCGTAGTCCAAGTCTGAACCCAGTACTATTTTCTACAGATGGGATTGAGGTTGCCAGGGGCCTGCCGAAGTGCCGCATTCCACAGAGACTCCCGTCGTCAGGCCGAGCGAGGCCTCCCAGCACTTCTATTACTAAAGCCAGAGATGCTATAGTGAGTTATTCTTCTAAGTATTTGTTGAGACTTTACCTGTGCAAAACAATATTCAGATCTAATACATTTTAAACTAGTGGCTCTGTGAGCTGTAGACCTCGCGCGTACAACCTATTTTGCATACAATCAAATAGAAATAGCACTACAAATAGCGGTGCGCAGTAGCGCCATCTAGTTACCTTATTGTAAAACTACAATTAATAACCAAGGTGCTTCATCAATCCCTACCTAGTGGGTAAAAGGATGATTCCACTGGTAGAAACCTTAAAGTGAGAAATTTACTGCTTTTTGAGGAGCTATTCTGCTCACCACGCTGAAGATCCTCATCAGATCTTCACCAAATTTTTATGAGACCAATTTAAAGTTACTACCTTTCAAATAAAAAAAGAACCATCGTAATCGGATCTAATAAGGCGGGATTGTTCAGTAACCCCCCTTTTTGCCCCTTTTTGGGGGAAGTACCACAATCAAAAATTCCTGTATACCAAGTTTCGTCTAGATTGGTTGATAAATGCGACCTGTAAAGGAGAACAGAGATCCGGACAGACGGACATCCGGATATACGAAAGCATTTTTGCCCAAGCTGAAACGGAGACCCTTCGATCGATCAATTACAGACACGTCATACTCTTACTTAATGCCCTAAAGAAATAAATACCTAGCGCATTTAACAATATTGGTTCTTCACATCGTGCTATGTTCTAGCCTCCAATGCCCTTGTTATGAGCAGGCGTTTACCATGATGCGAATGACCCGCTGATCTAGTCAGTCGTCGTTTGGTTATATAAATGCAAATATTGTTGATTAAATATTTATATTAGTTTTTATATTGGAATATTTATATTATTGACGAGTCGACTTCTACCACAGAATAAATAATAGTACCAACTACTTCTACGCTAGCGGGTGTCGTCTCGTATGCTTGTACTTAGCTTCGTTGCGAGACCGCCCGTGCGCGACATAATTGTGCCGACATAATAAAGTCAGCCCTTACCTATGCAGGGCATAGGTAACACTACAACTGCTCTAAAATATTAGAGTGCAGCTAACGCATCTACAGTAGGTAAAGACGCAAAATATAGAATATCATTGATTCAAATAGACATTGCTGGCACAGCACAGCAATTGCTAAAGCCAATTTTCAATTTGAATTTGAGCAATACAGGCAAAACGCTATATCGTACCCAACACGTTGTTGACGGATTTAATTAATGTAATGTAGATATGAGTGTACACTTTTTCTGAATTATTTTTTTCCTCTTGGGTTGCGTTTCCAACTAGTGAAGATGGGCAGTCGGCTCTGCATATTTTCTCTTATCATAGGCGAGGCAAAGCTGTACGGCGGCACTCTCAATCCAACATGTGCCAAAAATTATCTAAAAAAAACTGCAAAAAAACCGTACTCAACACAATAGATTTTCTATTTCAATCTTAGGTATCTAACCTACTCAAAGTTTCTCGGGAAGATTCATATGAATCGCTGATTTGTAAAACATTGACAATTTTCTGTACATTTTCTTATACAGAGACCGAAACATGAAGTAACGCCATCGTCAAATCCTCGTTTTGCTCAGAAGAACATTGCACGTCCTCGCTCTGACGATGTAAGTACACTGCCATCTTTAAACAACGATATAAGGTTCTGTTCTGAGCTCCACACCAATTACTTTTCTAAGTTATGTGCGGTTTTCCACCGCTGCTACGTTGGCACGGTCCCTGCTGTTTATTGATTAATAGCCGTCGTTAAGCCATGTCTGAGGCAGCCTGAAAATCTCCGACACCAGAGGCTAGCACTACCTCATACGACAAACAAACAAACCATCTATAAAGTTACCAGCGAGCCGCCCCAGCTTCGCACGGTTAGCTAAGGGTTTCTCTAAATATTTCTTTGTACAAAACTTTACAATTCCTTTTTAACCCCCGAACTCGAAAAAAGAAAGGTGTTATAAGTTTAGGGTGTGTATTTATGTATCCGTGTGTCTGTCTGTGACATTGTAGCTCCCAAACGGAAGATATATACATTTTTAATTTGTGCTTGTATTAGCAGTTTCTCGACAGCACTCTCGCGTCTGCGCACTATAACCAAGGAATAGCGAATGTAGGTCCAAACTAAGAACGGGTCAGCCAAAGTTAATTTCAATCAGCTTAATTAAAAAACATCACCATACTACACTATGCATAACTTTCATAATAATTATAGGTAGTAGATAAGATGTACCTACCTACCTAATGGTAAATGCAGCGCTCAAATACATGTGACTGAAGCTGATTTATTCCATGCTTTGATTCTGTCCGTGTTTTGTGACCATCCATCGTCCTCGAGGTAACGCCAAGCTTTTGTAAAACCATTTGGCTACATTAATTCAGGGAATCCTAGTTAGGAGTTAGAGTCGGATATATATGAATATGATCGATGTTATAGTTGTCTATGTAAATTTTTCTTATTGGCAGTCAAGAACAAGACCAAAGTCAGCCAACAGGCCAAAGGAAGAACTTTCTTCTAACAAACAGCAATCGCTGCGATCCAGTCGGACTTTTGAAAGGTTGCCTCAAGTGCTAAAAGTAAGAAAAACCTGCAATTATTTTCCTTTTTTTTTGCAATCGGTATTCTGTAGAAGACATTTAAGTCCACAGTATGTAAACATCATAAAGAAAAATAAGTTACCTACAAGAAAATATTCTACAGGAGCACCAATGCGCGTGCAGCGTCAAGGGTTTTTCAATTTCTTATTTTTAGTGATCCGTACCTCAAAAGGAAAAGAGGAACTCTTAATAGGATCACTTCCTTGTCCGCAAGCGCGGATGCAGGGGAAGCTCATAGGGGTCATGACCCTCTTCCCCCCCCCCCCCCCCTCCCCCCAGGCTTATTTCAATCAAAGGTTTTTTAGTTCCATTTGTTATTTTCATGTTTTGTAATCATGTTTATTTGTTTCACTGATAGAAATATCTCAAAATTTCCGCGCTCGCTTCGCTCGTGCCTTATTGTATTAATATTACCTTTAAAACACACACAGTAACACTGATACTAGAAATAACTCTTAATTTTCGCGCTCTCTGCACTCGCACCCTTGTTCTGTTATTGCCTGTTGAATGAAGGATAAGGCGCATCTTGTTTTCCTTCAGTTTTTAACAAACATTTCAAGAAATAACTTGAAATTATCGTGCTAGCTAATAATCGCACCTTGTTATTGTTGGCTGCGTTCATATATCTATAATATACTCAATGGACCCATCGTATTTATTCTTCTTTTATGCGCACGGCCACAAATAGTTCAACATTGCGCTAGCTTTGCTCGCGCCTTTGTGATATAACCTATTTTCGCACGCAGAGGAATTCCATTAATTTCTACTTTTTACCGAACATTTTTGCGCACGCTATACTCGCATCTGTTAAATGGTATTTCTGTTTCCTTATTCGTATTATGTATCCGATATAGCTCAAAATTTTCTATAACTACACTAATAAAAGTATAAGTAACACAAAATTTTCGCGCTGGCTTCGCTCGCGCCTTCTTGGTAATATGGCATGTTTCGCACTCATACAAAATGTATCGAAATTTTCACATAATTACATAACACAGTAAAAGTATACCTAGTGTCTCAGAATTTTAGGTAAAAATTGTGTTTGTATAAGATTATTATAACTAGCCTGATTTTGAAAATTGATTCACCACTCAAGGCTACACCAATCCTGAGTGGCGTAGGCTACGCGATTGATACCGCGGTAACAGCTAGTAGTAGGCTGGATATAGGAACCTAAGTGTGTCCCTGAGTCGATGACTGGATCCGTCCATGGTTGTCCGTCCATTTCTCTGGCTGTCTGTAAATACCCTTTTCCTCAGACACGAGTGCAGGTATCAAGTTGAAATTAATACCTATCAATTAATCGGTTCTGCAATCCCTTGGAGCTGTGAAAAAATTAAACTTCTAAATCAACGCAATCAAAAGATACGGCCGCGTATGCCACACATTTTGACACTTGCAAGGGAATCAAAACCTATAGGGTACTTCCCGTTGACCTAAAATCATGAAATTAGGCAAAAAGCAATGCCTTACAGCACAAGTAAAGGGGAAAATCCAAAAACCGTTAATTTGTAGTTAAATCACTTTTTTTGCGATTATAAACAAGTTTGTACGGAATCCTCGGTGCACGAGTCCGACTCGCGTTTGGCCGATTTTATTTTATTTTATTTAGCTTTACTTTTTCTACACAGAGACCAACAACATTAACCAGAAGACCAAACGAGAACCTGAAAAGCTCAAGACCTGTCATAATGGTACCGGTGGCACAGGTAGAGTTCGCAGGGTTCGGGAACCGACAGGGCCAGATAATGTTTCCTTCGTTTTGATTTGTTTCTCTTTGGTTTATTTTGTACTCATTCGTTTTATTTTGCACTTACTCATAATGCGTTGAACATTATTTTCAGAAACCACCCGTGAAGAATACCAAGAACTCGTATCACCCCCTCCATCAGGTAAGTACCTACCTACTTAATCTTACTCGCAGTTTTATCGTTAACTCTTTTTGAGTTCAATTAGATAGGTACCTACACATTTTTTCTTAAATAGAATCTTGTCAAAACTGAATGTTAGTTAGATACAGGAAACAAAATTCATGTTCTGACTTTAAGATTGTTCTTACATTTATATTTAATTCATAAATCAGGAAACATTAAAGACGCACGAAGACTTGGAATTGCATCCTAGTGAAACATATGTTGACGAAAATACAATGTCACCAATATCCAACGAACGTACCATTGAAAGAGGTATCCTCAATAACTTAAAAGAATTTAATTCACAGCTTGTACACAGTTATCAATGTTTATTTTGGTATTTATTTCTTATTCTTAGAATCTCTAACATCACAGCAGAGCGACCAACTGATGCAACTCAAAATCAACTGGCAAGACAAAGTGGTTCAGTATGAAAAGATGAAAAATGACCTCAATAACCGACAGGTGTGTCTGTTCTGTACTTATCCTGTAACTAATTTTCTTCGGGTCATACACTTAAATTCCATAATTTAGTCTATTAGGTACTCTACAATGTTTATTGACGAAGGACAGCATGCAGAGTCAATAAACTGATTGATTTGAAGAATGAAACACGTTTTTTCCGCAGAAAAATATATTGGAGATCTATGCAAAGATGCGCGAAACTCAACAGAAAATGTCGTCGTTGGGCGAGCGGGCGCCCATTCTGCCACCGCCTGAGGATCTGCGGATCATGAACGTCTCCAAAATGACTCCGGAAATGCTGTTGCAGCTATGTTCTGGGGGTTTCGATCATTTGAAAGACAGACATCAGTGGGATGGTAGGTATTGTATTCTTGCCCATGTCTTGTACTTAGGACAAAGGGGTTTTTTGAAATTAATTATACTTCAGCTTCGTGCTTCGAGAATTTTGAGATAAGCATTTAAGACATGTATACAAAATGCTCATCTCAAGCCTTCGTTATAATTATGATAGAACTTCACGTGCATGTAAGTTCATTTAATCATTAATCTCGTTTATATTATATCGATTTCAAGGTAAAACATTGACAATTGACATGGGAAAATTATACGAAACACCAAACAAGCTAATAGAAACTTGCGAAGAGGCACTGC
The DNA here is from genome assembly GCA_946251855.1 of Alsophila aescularia. Taxonomy (NCBI): domain Eukaryota; kingdom Metazoa; phylum Arthropoda; class Insecta; order Lepidoptera; family Geometridae; genus Alsophila; species Alsophila aescularia. The sequence continues at coordinate 14,084,992 of OX276378.1, forward strand.
AGAAGAGAAAGGAAATCATTAACTGGTTCGAATCATTAAAATCAGCAGAAAAGGTAAACCATAAAGTTTAATCATTTATAGTTTGCCACGCTTACATTTTTTCAATGCATTTTTTATAATTCAAATTATATTTATTATGCTAAGGGAATTAGTGTGCATAAATTGTCTAAGAAGATCAACGAATTCAATGGAGAAAACGAAATGTTGAAATGTTCTCTCGACAAAGTCAAAGCCGAATTTATCAAGGAGTTGGAAGAAATTATTGATCTGTTGAGGTAATAGTATTGCATTCTATCATCGAATCTATCTTTGCTGTATGTAGGTACACATTTGTGAGAATATCATTAATCACTAATCAGTGATAAATAATTATATTCAGAAAAGAAATAAACGAGACAATGGCCCTTCATCTCCGCACGGAACAGCTGACGCATAAGGTGACTGAATTGAATTCGCAGAACACTGATCTTAGGAAACAAATACAAAAAAATAGTGATCATATCAGATCACATGCAAACAAGATACGAATCGAGGTAATTTATAAACTTTAATCAACTCTAGGTCTCTGATCTCGGCGTTCAATGTCATGTTCTTAAATGTCATAATGTCGAAGAAAGTCACATTCTCAAGATGTCACGTTCGCATAATGTCCCGTTTGCTGTTTGTCACGTTTGCAATACGTCACGCTTGCATAATGTCCCGTTCGCTTTTTTTTTGAGGATTGATTAATTTGATGATTTTAATGATTTACCACGGAATTGTGGTGCCTCATTAAAATTACAATATAGCCTTAAGACTAATAAGTAATTTTACTTTAACCTAATCTGCTAAGTAGAGTATAAACTAAGAATGTGTCCAATAACACTTTTCTTAATGTCACTATTTAAGGTGAAGTCACTTTGTTCTTGTGTTTATTTGATTTGCACTAATTGATACTACATTGTCACTATCATATCACTAAACTAACTCAAATGGTTTTGTCCGTTTGAGTCTTCTCACGATGCCCGTGTTGTCGAGGAGCTGGATAGCCTCGACGTTCACATGATGATGAAGTCTTCGTTCGTGAGCTTCGGCAACTTTTTTAATAACCTTAGTAACGAGATCCACCTTTAGGTCTCGATGGAAGTCGTTACTTTTGATGTACCACGGTGCATTAACGATGCCTCTGAGTACTTTATTTTGGAAACGTTAAATGATCTGTATATTAGTGGATTTGGTACAGCCCCATAGCTGGATACCGTAAGTCCATATTGGCATGAAGACTTGCTTGTATTAAAGTAATTTATTGAAAACTGCCAATACATTTTTGTGTAGCGAAGCTCCATTTCATCGCGTTTCTTTTTGACATGGGCCTTCCAGCGAAGCTTTGCGTCTAATGTCATACCAAGATAGTTGGCCGCATGAAGTCACTTTTGTCACGTTAGCGTAATTTTTACACGTCCTTCGTTCACGCGAACCAAGCCGCAGGTGAAACTTAGTAATAACACGGACTAACATTTACTGTGCAAGTGGAACATTGTGCCATAGTGACATTGTGCGAGAGAGAAAAATGAAGTGACGTTGTGCTAATGTGACATTTTGAGAACGTGACATTGTACGCCGAGACGTCTAGTTTCACAAGACTTCGTTTTTATTAGGAGTTGGAGAAAGAATTAAAGGACGAGAAGTGTAAAAGGATATTCATGAAAGATCGCTTGGCTCGCTCAGATGGGTTGGTAAAAAGTAGTGCAGAGCAAACTGCCCAACTCGAGGCCACATTAAAACAAGCACACTCTGAAATATGGTCTTTGGAACGAACAGTGCAGCAATTACATGAACAGGTAAATATATTCTTTAAATCGGAAAATATAATTAAATAGGAAACCTATTGTATTTTATACTGTAACTTGCCCACGGCTTCATTCTTCTTTTCCGTAGGTACAGTAGTATACTGTACCTACGGCCTACTGCCCACGTGGATACGTGGATACATAGAGATACCTCTCTTCACTCGATCAATAAGATCTAATAGAACTTCGCATTGTGTTACGATTAAGTATCTACACTCCTGGCAGGCTTCTTGATGAGCAAGCAATTTAAGCTGCTAGTGGAAGCGAGTTCAATACGCCGTGACTACAAAAACACATTATGGTTATGGTACGGGAGTGGAATGTCGAATATTCCTATTTTAACAGATGTCATAAAAGATTTAGCAGGCCTTGACCTCCAAATTTCGAGGGGTGATTTGGGTTCTGCGTTGATATATTGCACTGATTCAGTCATGACTTATGCTTTATACTAGTACTAGCTGAGCCCGCGGCTTTGTTTTAATTTCTACTGTTAAAAGTAACCTATGTACCAGGACCATAAGTACCTATAAGGTACAAAATACTACATTTCATCAGAATTCGTTCAGCCATGAAATACTTTTTTATCGATTGCTCGGCTTCTACCTTGATTAAAAGTAAACCATTGAGATAAAAAGTAAACCAGATTTTAAGACAAAACCTAAGCTATCCAACAATTAAAACAATATCTCACTCGGTCGGGTAGTTTTTACGTGATGCGCGAACATTCAGAAAGACATTTTTTTAAATGTTATATTCTAGTTTATTTTAAATACCCAGGGGTCGGCAAGTACTTTTTAGTGGGGTCCGGATAATGTTGTTTTTTTTACCGAGGTCCAGAAAAGAACTGATAATGATTAAGTAGGTACTATTTTTTATTTTGCTTTCTAAATAAATTATTAATACGTAAAATTAATGCGAAAAATTACACCGAAGGTCTTGAGCCAGTTTTTTATAGTTTGGTTCACGAAGGGAACAGCAAATGCGAAGTGTGTCTTTAATGTGGGCGTCAGTAAATTGCAAACGATAATTGTTCTTCAAAAAGTTCATCTCTGAGATAAATATTCGCATACATATGTCGAGCCAAACGAAGTGGCCAGATTGATAGCTAGTTTCTTGCAATTTTCATACTTTTCTGAAACATGCTTACCCCAAATTTCTTCAGTGGATGCAGTTTTATACATTAGCAAGGAAATATCTTCTTGCAAGTCAATTATCTACATTTGATGTGAAGATCTTTTAAGTCTAATCAAAGCGTGTGTGTGTAGGCCACATAAGTAATTAAATCACTTGTAAACTACTTGTACAATAGGTACTATGTAACTAGAATAATTACTAAGTTAGATTCTACGTGCCTTTCAAACGTATGGCTAGTTATATGAAAATATTATTAAATTAGCAACAATATTTGGCAGTCCGAGGTTCGACCTTCCGCAGTCCGGACACGGACCGCGGTCCGCCTGTTGAGACCATTTCTAATAATTATCTTAATTGTACAGACTTATGAATTCACAGAAGAGAAGTATAGATGTATCTATTATTAGATCAAGATCATATTGACTTATATTTCATATCTGTTGTTTATTCACAGAACCAAAAATTACAAAGTAATTTTGACAAGGAGCTCAATAACCTGACAGAATCCATTAGGGAGCACACGATGCAATTGGAACAGATTGCAGACGCTCGTGAGAAGCTACAAGCAGAGTAAACTCTTTGTGATGATATTAATATTCTCAACTTCGAAACTGTATGTTAGTTAACATGTGAGAAATAAATTTATTTCTTCAATAGGAAAGAAGACCTTGAGAAACGTCTCGCAGAGCTTTCATTGTATTACAACGAGTCTATTAGTAATACAAAGCACGAAATGAATATAAACCTTAGTAAGCTTATTGAAACCGAGAAGAAATACGAAGAACAAGTAGATAACAACATTATACTAGAAGGAAAACTGGAATCACTGTGTGCCAAGATGCTTGAAACAGAACAACGACACAAAGAGACATTGCAAAAGCTATGTGAAATGGAGACGCAACTTAGTGAGTTTTTTTTTCTCAACTTCCTGTAACAAATATAGTTTGAAGATAAAGTTGGTAGACAAAGTTAAGTTTGATAGTTGAAAGCTGTGAATTCCTAAATAATCTATATGTTTGTGAAGTTAGGCTCTGTCTCAGAGAAATTAATTTCTCTGAGGGCTCTGTGAACAATTGCGCAGGTACTGCTGTGGGGATAAAACAGCATAAAGTAAGAGAGAGATAGAATATGCGAAAAACGTAAGCAAGTGAGCGAGGCAGTTATGCAATGCTGTCTTCACCTTCAACATTGGGATTGCACTTGAAAAATAGCAGTTTGCGCAGCGACTAGCAGATAACTTCCGAGACACATACTTCCGTTGCGACTACTGTTCCTTTATGATAGATAAGAACATAGACGTTTTTTTATTGAATTAGGAAGTAAAATATGTATTAGAGAACGCCATTAGCCTTATCTATTATAGTTATCTTACGTTAGTTTAATTAGATAGGGCTTATGGTTACCTAGTATAGGGGTTATGGAGTTTCGTCATCTGTGTAATTTATCAATAGCATTAGTCTCAACTGGTAAGATACATATTTTCTCTATAATCTTTTTTACCCGACTACGGCGAACCAAAGGAAGGAATATGTGATCAAACTAAAATTTTGGTCTGATATTGACAAGCGAGGTATCATTCGATTTGTCTTCGTGTATAGTGTCATAGGCCATATAGTTCCCAGAACCGACAACCGCTGGGGAATAAAGGTTCTCGAATGGCGGCCACGAACAAGCAAGTGAAATGTGGGGAGACCCCCCACACTATGGACCGACGACATTGTAGCCATCGCAGGAAGTCGGTGGACGGAGGTGGCACAAGATCGCTCGTCATGGCGCTCTTTGGGGGAGGCCTATGTTCAGCAGTGGACTTCTACATGATGATGATGATGATGATGATGATGATGATGATGATAGTGTCATAGGCTATTTTCTTTACCCGACTAAGGCAAGGCAAAGGTCATCGCAAGAGTGTCATACCCGACCAGATGTTTGCGCCATCTGTAATATTTTTATAACACCAACAGAACTAAATTACAAATCATTCACACACTCATTCACAACATTCACTCATTCCCTATCCCGCTCCCGTTCCAATGTTCACTCTTCTCTCGCCGCCTAACCGTTGATGTTCGAGCGTCTGACATTGAGCCACACGCAATCAAAAATCCTCAAAATAACAAATAAATATAAATCACCGCGACGCGAGTGTGTGAAAGCTGAAAACCCAAAAATACAATTGACTTGTAGTGGAAACCTAATCAGTGCCTGAAGCCTGTGGATTGCTGCTCACCACCAAAGCTATCGAAGAACTCGCATCCAGACGGAAGGTACCTATCTTCCCTTATTTCCCCACAAGTTTTGGTCACTTCGACCGGACGTTCCCTCTTATCTCTTATCCTCAACTCACACGCAAATTCACGCAACTCTTATCGTTACTACGCCATTTACCATTCGTTGTACTAAAACACGAAATTATTTTTACCTACCCTACGCTATAAATATTAATTTCCAATTTTCTCACAAATATACGCATATTTCTCATTTACAACACACACAAACGTATTGTCTTATTAAATACTAAACATTTCATGTAACATTTTTATAATACATTAGATTTTGAGAATTTTCAATCATTTTTTACAAATCTACAACGCGTGGCCGCATCTAGGTCACGTAAGTACCTACCTACGCACTAACTCATTTTGTGTTTTTGTAATATTTGCTCGAATATCTAAATCATATTTACATTGATAACCACTCAGAATGCCTGATAAACGTAAAGCTGAGTCAGGACATTCTTCAAATAACGTAAAAATTTCCATTATGGAAGCTAAAAAGGAACGATTGTTCGAAATAGTGCAACAACTTTACAATCAAAGCCTACAGATTTCTGATCCTATTGTAAAAACACAGTTTTTAGCTCGAGTACAATCGTTGGACAAAACTCGAACTGAGTTCACTGAGACACTAGATGCTTTGAATACCGCATACTTGGAAGAAGATCCATCGGACAAACCGAACTACTTGCCTTTAGACTCTTTCGACGAATTGTACTGTTACATCATATACGCCGCTAGTTCTCTCAAACAACAACAAAACAACGAAAGAACTAACTCTGAACTCATGAATCAAAAACTGCCTCCTCTACAGCTAGTGGGTTTCGACGGCACTCCTACTAAATGGCCAATTTTCTATGAAAACTTTAAAACTATAATTCACGATAACTCAAGGTTATGTGACGCAGAAAAGGTTCAATACCTAATAGGAAAATTGAGCGATAAAGCTCTGACTGTGTGTTCAGGCATCCTACCTACAGGTAACAACTACGCAATTATCTGGAACTCACTCGTAGCCAAGTACCAGGACACTAGGGTACAAGCTTCTCGTTATCTTGATCAACTGATTAACTTCAAACCTAATCAAACGATTGATACAGTCATAGAACAACTTTGCTCGGCTGAGGCCGCTTTAAAACGCTTGAACTTGGAGAATCTATCTGATTTCATGTTAACGCATATTACACTCAGTAAACTTGACAAAGATTTAGTGAATTTATTTGAACAAACGCACAGGCATATTGAAATACCTACTTTTAGTGATGTCACTAAATTCTTAAATGAACAAAGTAAAATCCAATCGTTACGTTTATTCGATTCGTCACGAACATGCTTTAAAAATAATTCGCAAAATTTGTATAAAAATAATCACGGAATTAAGTCAAAGTCAACTCATGCATATATTGCAAGCACCCACTCTGAGATTGAAAATAGTAGTCTGCGTGCGAATGCTTCGGAAGTGCATGATAACGCTTACCCACAAAGACAATATTCGTGCATTGTTTGTAATGCCCAGATTCATCCATTGTTTAAATGCCAACAGTTTTTACAACTTGAACCCCGCAAACGATATGATATTGTAAACAAACATAAATTTTGTAAAAATTGCTTAGGTTTTCATGACGTAAAATTTTGCAAATCCAAAAATAGGTGCTTTTTCTGTCGAAAAATTCATCATAGTCTCCTCCATAATAATGACTTCAAACGCTCGGTAATCGAACCTACCCAGCAACGCAACTCACTCGCTGAGCCATCGCCATCGCCGCCGCGGCCGATTGTAGCGGTTGCAATGACGGACGCACCGCAGCGCGCTCCGATGCCGGTTAAACCTTCTGACACCGCACCGCTCGCCGGGCGCCCCGCGCAACTCCCTCCGCTCTCCGCGTCTCCCGTTGCTAGCATTTCAAACGTAAATAATGATGCGCGCGGAAATTCAAACGGCTTGGCGTACACTGCAACGAATATTGCTTATGATAATCGAAAGGACAGTATTGTGTTACTCCCTACAGCTTCTGTTCATGTATACAATAGGAATAATACACGCTCAAAAGTTCGAGTATTTATTGATACGGGGTCAATGAGTCATTTTATTACAAAAGCTTGCTGCGAACGCTTGAATCTCGTTGTTACATCCGTCTTATCACCTGTTCAAGGTATAGGTAAAACAGAAAGTTCTTCTTTAGGTTTTACGACTTTAAAAATTCATTCACGTTTCGACAAAACATGTTTATATACTATCACCGCCAGGGTTATAGATACCATCTCTGACCGCTTACCGAACGCTTTTGTTGACACCGGGGAGTTATCGCACTTTGAAAACTTACCATTGGCCGATGATTACTTCCATACGCCCGGCGATATTGACTGTCTGCTCGGTAGCGAACTCTTCCCCGCCATTCTCGGCAATGATAAAGTCACGTCGCCGAACTCGTCCCTTGTCGCACTGGAGACCACACTCGGATACATTGTCATGGGCAGAGCGGACTGCACTCCTGTCCAATCTAATTTAACTCATTCACGCACGCAGAACGCTGACAAAAATTTCTTTTGTTCGGTAGAAAATACGCAAACGCTCACGGAATTGACAGAACGCTTCTGGGAACTTGAAAATGTCCCCAATAAAACTCATATAAGCCCTGATGATGAAGCATGCGAACAACTCTTTCTCTCCACTTACTCGCGCGATGATACCGGTAGGTACATGATACACCTTCCGTTCAAACATGAACCATCAGAGTTGGGTAACTCTTACGCTATTGCAAAACGACGCTTATTCCTCCTGGAAAAGAAACTTGACGCTAACTCTGAATTACGCTCTAATTATAACGCGACCATACAAGATTATATTAACAAAAAATATCTCACTGAAGTAAAAGACTTAAAGCCTGACAGCGAATGCTACTACATTCCACACAGGGCTATTTATCGTCCTGAAAAATCCACTTCCAAGACACGCATAGTGGTGGACGCCAGTTGTAAAACAACTTCCGCAAAATCACTCAATGACCTTCTTTATAAAGGTTCTAACCTACAAAGTCATATCTTTGACCTACTTATAAACCTACGCCTGTTCTCCATAGCGCTTACTGCAGATATCGAAAAAATGTATTTTCAAATACTGTTGACACCCAAAAAACACTCCTTTCAACGAATTCTTTATAGATTCGACTCCGATTCAGAAATACGCATATTCGAATTTAATAGGGTCTCATTTGGCGTAACCAGCTCACCATATCTCGCTATGAGAGTCGTCCGCCAACTCGCCGCTGATACACGTTCTGAGTGTCCACTTGCAGCTTTTGAAGCCGAGCATCATATGTATATGGATGACTATGTGGGTTCTGTCGATGGTATTGAAAAAGCTGAGCAGATTTACCATGAAATGGTAAGTATGTTCAAGGCTGGTGGATTTAATATTGTAAAATGGATCTCTAATAGTTCAGAGCTAATGCAGAAAATATCCTTGTCGCACAAGAACCCGCAAATAGTTAATTTTGACGATGACCCCTCATTCCCTGCAAATACAAAAGTTGTAGGTATGCAATGGCAACCTACCACTGATTATTTCCAGTTTCAGATAAACGCAGGAAATTCTGATTGTACAAAACGCACGATTCTCTCTGTAACCGCGCGCCTATTTGATCCGTTAGGCCTAATCGGTCCTGTTATCGCGTTTATGAAGTTACTTGTTCAAGAATGTTGGTTGTCAAATCTTGGTTGGGACGATCCCGTACCGCAGCCCATCTATGACAAGTGGTTACAGTTCCATAACGAACTATCGAATCTCGAACTCATTAAAGTACCACGTCATGTAGGTATCACTTTAAATTCGCATATAACCCTGATAGGATTTGCAGATTCGAGCGAAAAATGCTACGGAGCGGCAGTTTATATCCGCGTCAGTTCCAATGAAAATTCTGTTGGCTCTGTCAATCTTTTGGCTTCAAAGTCTAAAGTAGCTTCGCTAAAAAAGATGCCCCTAGCTCGCTTGGAACTCTGTGCTGCCCTCTTGTTAGCAAATCTCATCGAATCCGTCTGTGAAATAATAATTCAGCGCAGTCACATAAGTGAAATCATCGCTTTCTCCGACTCAACTGTTACGCTAACTTGGATTCACTCTCCAGCATACAAATTCCATACATTTGTCGCGAATCGAATTACTGAAATAAATGCAAAGCTATCCGCCAGCCATTGGTTCCATGTCAAAAGTCAGGAAAATTCAGCAGATATTCTCTCGCGCCCTGTTACCCCCAACTCACTTATAAACTGCAAATTTTGGTTCCATGGCCCACATTGGCTCACTCTCCCTCGTGCTGAATGGCCAGTGAGCCCATTTCAAGTAAACCCTACAGTTAATGACCTCTCAGAATCCAAGACAGTCTCCCTTGTAACTGACATACCGCCCGCGCCTTCTGATCTAAATACGAATCTAATAAATGACATAGCAGACCGCGTGTCCAGCTGGACTAAATTACTACGTACGATAGTTTACGTTTTACGTTTCGCTAAGCTTATACATAAAAAAGGCCCGATAACTCTAACGGACTTAGACTTTGCCGAACAGTACGTCTTAAGCTATGTTCAAAACAAACATTTTGCTTCAGATCTTAATGCCATTAAAAATAATAAACTATGTAGCAAACGCATTATAAAGCTCAACCCCTTTATCGACGACAGTAACCTTATCAGAGTCGGCGGTAGACTCGCTCACTCTCAGCTTGACTACGGTCAAAAGCATCCAATTCTACTCCCCTCGAAGGAACGCATAACCCAGCTGCTAGTTGACTACTACCACCTTATCAATCTGCACACTGGTCCCGCATTGTTAATCGCGCTTCTCAGACAAAAGTTTTGGATACTTTCTGCTCGTAACCTCGTTCGACAGAGAGTCCACGCATGCAACATATGCTTCAAACTCAATCCCAGATTTACTAATCCGCAAATGGGAGACCTCCCTAAATTTAGAACTTCCCAAGCTAAAGCCTTCGTTTACACAGCTGTTGATTACGCCGGCCCCTTTTTTATAACGCACATTCGCCGTCGCGGGGTCAAAAGTCAAAAGGCGTATATATGCCTTTTTGTCTGCCTTACTACGAAGGCATTACACCTGGAATTAGTTTCCGATTTGAGCACAGAGCTCTTTCTTTCAGCTTTTAAGCGCTTCATATGCCGCAGAGGGCCTGTAGCAATGATCTACAGCGACGGAGCTTCAACATTTCTAGGTGCAAAACGAAAGCTAGATGAAATTTACGATCTTATACAGTCCACTTCTTTTAATAATTACATGAGCGAACAGCTGTTGTCAGCGCACCGCATCGAATTCAAACGTAGCCCTCCATACGGTCCCCATTTCAATGGACTTTGCGAAATCAATGTACGCTGTGTGAAAACACATTTCGCTAAAATAGTAGGGGCTCATATTCTTACCTACGAAGAGTTCTCAACAGTGCTCGTGCAGATTGAAGGATTAATGAATAGCCGACCCCTAGTCGTCCTCAACTCTGATCCTTCAGATCTATCCCCTTTGACACCGAACCACCTGTTAAATGTAACGCCTCATAAATTCTTACCCGCCGAAGATTTGACAGATGTTCAAGATAATCGTCTCTCACGTTTCCAACTAGTTAGTAAACTCACGCATATATTCTGGCGCCGGTGGAGCCAGGAATATCTCACGTCTCTACAACAAAGAGAAAAGTGGAATACTCCTACGAACCCTGTAACGTTGGGTTCTATAGTGATCATCAAGGATCAGAACGCACACCCAATGTGTTGGCCAATGGGAGTGGTAGAATCGCTTTACCCTGGAAAGGATGGCATAATAAGAACTGTTAAAGTCCGCACCACCTCCGGTACATACATAAGGCCAGTGGTTCGGATTTGGCCGCTGCCTACTCAGTAAAATGTTAAATTAAACTGTCTCATCGCAACTCTAGTTTAAGTTTAGTTTAACGCCTCTTTTATTTTATCTCTTACTCTTTCTCATTAATAATTAGAGGAAACCTCTAGGCCGGCGGAGTTGTTTGCGCCATCTGTAATATTTTTATAACACCAACAGAACTAAATTACAAATCATTCACACACTCATTCACAACATTCACTCATTCCCTATCCCGCTCCCGTTCCAATGTTCACTCTTCTCTCGCCGCCTAACCGTTGATGTTCGAGCGTCTGACATTGAGCCACACGCAATCAAAAATCCTCAAAATAACAAATAAATATAAATCACCGCGACGCGAGTGTGTGAAAGCTGAAAACCCAAAAATACAATTGACTTGTAGTGGAAACCTAATCAGTGCCTGAAGCCTGTGGATTGCTGCTCACCACCAAAGCTATCGAAGAACTCGCATCCAGACGGAAGGTACCTATCTTCCCTTATTTCCCCACAGTCGGGTTTTAATTTTTAACCAACTAACCGGTTAAAGTATTTTGAATCTTATGTCAAATGTCTATGTATGCATCGACATATGGAATAAGTCATAGTTACTGCAGGGCAAAATGGCGCGAAATATTATTGCCGCTGTGGTCGCGTGAAACTTATTTTCCGTTCCTTCCTCAACGGTTTGGCGGATCTGTACAAAACTCGGTCTGTGATTGGCTGAATAAATGTAGCCACTGACAAACCGAACCAAAGAGTTATGAAATTATTATGTAAGTAGAGGGAACCGCGGGAAAAATTGAAGGCAAAATGGGGAGTATTTTTGTAAAAAAAATGTATCTCGGAAATAAGATCGATGATACCCTGTTATTATGTTGTATTTCCGACGGTACAAAAAAAGGACTACAACCTATCGAGTGAGGTATCACAATACTTTAAAATACCATTTCAAAAATATATATTTTTTATAACTAAACAGTCTGGTAGCAAATTTCTTACAAGCTTGTTACAAAATTTTCAATTTTAGATTGTTCAAGTTAATGTAAATACTATAATGTAGACACACACACACACACACACACACACACACACACACACACACACACTTACATACATACAAACTTTCGCCTTTGTAATATTAGTGTGATTATTAAAGCGGGCGGTCAGCTCGTATTCAATAATGTTGTTAGCAGTCGTCTTTTATGTATTTTTATAATAATTTTACTTGTTGAACTTATGTTTTGTTGAGGATAAACTTTTTACCAAGACTATTATTTTTCAGATATAGCAGTAGAGGCTCAAAAAGAACTGGTAACGACAAAGTGTGAATTAGAAAAAGCGAATTTAGAAATGAATGATAACAGAGAACGAGTGTCAACACAAAATGAAGTTATAAAAGAAATCAAAGTTAGTTTCAAACACAAGCTGTTATAGTATAGTACCTATTATATTATAGTAGTAAGTAACAAAAGTCTGTACAAAGAAGGTAATAAGAAATGGGCTAGGGGACTTAAAATAAGTACAAGTTTTTTTTTAAGTATCATATCGTACCGTTTGTTTCTCTGTTCACGTATCAAGTAAAAACTACTGACGGATTGCGATTCGGTAGGTAGTATTTTATATATTTCGTTGCTCTCTAGAATACACTTTTATTATTAATTTAAATACCTATTTTAGAAAAGTTTTAAAGAAGCTCTTGAGTTGGCAGAAAGCCTTAAAAGTGAATTATCTATTAAATCCGAATATATCGAGGGACTTGAAAAGAAGCAGGAGTTTCTTGAAAAACAGGTGCAAGAAAAGTAAGATACATTTTCTATTTAAGAGGACAGGGAACCAACGCGGCTTGTACGGGTTTTGCTTTACATTTCCGTGAAATTTGTGATTTGGGTGAAAACGTTTCTACCATACTAAACCATAACCAAATCAAATAATTCAGGTCTGTTTTTATTAATCACTAGCTTTCCCACCCGCGACTTCGTACGCGACGACTACTGCTTATCGCGAAAAAAAGCATCCTAAGTTCTTCAGTTCTATCAGTGTGTGTTGCCAGTGATGACATACGGCACTGATACATGTCGCTAACTATTGGTATCATACATAAACACAAAGTCGCGCAGCGTGCAATGGAGAGAGCTTTGCTCAGAGTTTCACTACGTGATAAGATCCGTTAGGAGGAAATCCGTAGAAGAACCAAGGTTATCGACATAGCTCTCAGAGTTTGTAAGTTGAAGTAGCAATGGGCAAGCTATATAGTTCGCAGAACTGACAACCGCTGGGGAATAAAGGTTCTTGAATAGCAACCACGAACAATCAAGCGAAGTGTAGGGAGACCCCCACACGATGGACCGACGACATTGTGGCCATCGCAGGAAGTCGATGGATGGAGGTGGCACAAGATCGCTCATCATGGCGCTCTTTAGGAGAGGTCTATGTTCATCAGTGGACTTCTTAAGGCTGACATGATGATGATGATGATGATGAAGTTCTTCTAGGATATTAAAAACCAATGCAAAAGTAGGTATAGCACCAATGTTTTTTGACAGACTTGTTATTTCGTTTCCATGGCAACCGTTCCTTACAGCGAGTAATCAACATTTTTCCAGTTTTCCTGTGGAAAATTACAGTTTTCCAGGATAAAAAGTCTTAAAATTCTATGTTTTATTACAGGGTTATAAGCTATCTCCATTCCAAATTTCATCAAAATCTGTCCAGCCGTTATCGCGTGAAAGCTATCTAAACAAACAAACAAACAACAGACACCGTTTCACTTTTATATATTGGTATGGATAATAAGTATAGATATGTTTAAGACTAAATCAATATAATTGAATAAGATCAATAAAAAAACAAAATTATTGGATTTGGTTATGGTCAAGAATTGTAGAAACATTTTCTCTCAAAACGCAAATTTAACGGAAAATCTATGACAAAACCTGTAGATGCTACGTTGGTTCCCTATCCTCATATGTAATTAATAATTATATTATTAAGCAGGGTGAGGAGAGCTGAAGAATGGGCTCAGTGGAGTTCTCTAGGAGAGGCCTACGTCCAGCAGTGAACGGATATAGGCTGATGATGAATAAGCTAACTTTCGGTTTCTAAATTGATCTTTGAAGCTGATCATATGACATGATCAGCGCTGAATAATTAATGTCACGTCAAATCTTGTATATTTCAGTTGACTCCACTGGAGTCATAGACAATTGCATATTACTCCGGAGTTAATGGAAATATGCAAAGTTGACCTAACGTAAGTGTTATGTGTGAGTGAACGTAAAATTTCAGAATATTATTATACACCGTGACATTGAATTCGATATTTTTCTTAAATGCATGTATTCTGTCAATTATTTAGGATCTTTCCATAGCATTAAATTATAATATATACCTACCTACTCATATCTGCCGGCCGCTCCTGCTATATCGCAGGGATAACAAGTTTAAATTTCGAATAACTTCATTATTCCTACCTAGTCTATTGATTTATTAGTTATTTTCTTTTCATATTTAGTGCTACAGATACATTTTGTTGCATGCACTGAGTACATACATTTAAGAATGATATCGAATTCAATGTCACGGTGTATATTGACACAACACATCATCAGCTGGTACCTAAAGGTCCACTGCTGAACATCGGTTGCTCACTGTTTTCCTACAATCAGGAATAAGCGTGGCATATTGCCATAATCACCACGCTTGTCTTGGCTTGACAGGCATCTTGGTGATCGAAGTACTAAAGTTGGTGATATGATAATACACAGGAAAATGCAGCTGCCTTAGAAGAACTTAGGTAGTTCTTCTAAGGCTGTTGCCCATTTACTGATATGATATTTTGTGTACGCCGGTTTATTATCATAGCCGGTTTTAAATTTTACCATGACATGGTCTTCAGATAAAGGAACTCTGCAACGGTCAACAGCACAAACGCGAAATGTTGTATACGCGTTTTACTTTGTGTACGCGTTTTATTATAATAGCTATGTTTAAGTTTTACTAAGACATGATTGCTGCACTCAGAGTTTGGGTCCTGACTAGGAAACAACTCAACAGCTAACAGCAAAGACACGCAATGTTGTATACGCATTAGCCCGTGTTAAGTTTCACAATGACATGGCTACTGCATAAAAGGTTTTTAATTAACTTATTAATATGTCTTACTCAAATAAGTAGTACTATAGTACTTATTAGGTTCATAATATAATAATAAGTTTCATGAATGACGGTATTTTATTTCAGCGAAAATAAGATGGAAACGTATGTGGAGCAGTTATCTGCTCTCAAGATTCATATAAATCAGTTACAGGAAGATTTTGGAGAATTTGAAAATATTGAGGACCTACATGAAATGGTGAATAACAAAAAAACATGTTTTATTGTTTAGTTTATTATACAATAGTCAACACTGAATGTACTATTTTTAAGGTTAATCAACAGCGAACAAAATTACTTGAAGCTACTCGTCAGAATGAAGAACTCGCTGAAGCTCTGCAAAAGAAGGATAAGGAATTGGAGCAGTACTATGAAAGTCTGTCAGAGCACGAGCAACTGTTGTTGGAAAGGGAGGGCGTCATCAAAATGCTGTCAGAAAAAGAAGAGGAACAGAACAACATTATCAAATTACTGAGAAACAATCTGGAGCTAAGGTCGCAAGCTGATAATGACGTTAGTGTACTTTTTTTTTAAAATAAAGTACTTAGTAAATAGATTTGCTTTCCTTTGCTCAATTTGGAAAAAAACATACTTTTCATAGTCGCCGGCATTGTTAAAATTAAATAGTCTCAATGTAAAAGGTTTTAGTTTTTATCGAAACTTATGTGATTTTGGTGAGCAGTGTGTTAAATGCTACACTTGCGCATCCTGCCTCGGTGTGTATCCTTCGTCGCTAGTGTATTCCCGATTAACATCATGAATAATCAAGCAAACAGTGCTTATGATCCTTTATTTGTCTGCAGGACGTAGGTATCTCCTAATGCATGTCACTAAGCTTGGTCTTCAGCTCTCGTCATCAGTTTTCTTTTCGGGCATTTTTCGCAGGTCTTCACTCACCTGGCCACAGGGTTTTCTACACCTATTCATTACATCCCCGTATTTTTTTATGCTGGCTTCTCTAGGGGGTATTTCCAAAGCACCAGTAGAGTCAAAAAGGGGTTTCTTGTCCAGTGCGAGATTCTACCCTGAATCGGAACATGAAAAGGAAATATTTCAACATTTTTTTATCTCTCCAACTTGTTCATAAGATGTTCAGTTTCTAACTTATAACACTTTGACTTTAATTTGAACGATTCGACTTGTATGAAAAATGATAACATGGATAAAAAATGAAATCCTGATTTTGAAATCCAATAAGAATTTTGGAAATGCTGGCAAGATAAACGAAAGACTAAGCAAGTTTGGCAATTTTCCTAACTTGTACTCGACCTGCAATTGCTTGTTCCTGCACTCGACAGTAATTTACTAATTTATTCCAGCTAAGCCACCAATTAATGGAGAAGAATACTGAAATCGATTCCCTCGTTGTTAATTTAGAAACACGAAAACAACAAATATCTAACATGGAGAAGATCATATTGACATTAGAAGATCAAACAAGAAAAGCTAGCCTTCAAAGGAAAAGAGACCGGGACCACATCATGCAGCTGCAAAATAAAATCTCAGAGTACGAGTCTTTTTGCGTGGATGCTTCGCGAACTATGGATGCCCCTACGGAGAACCTCGATTCCCTAATCAAAATACTTGAAGATGAATTGGGTACTCCTATGAACGCCGAATTAAATTCCAAAGATCACGGTTTTAATAAAAATATGGTGGTATGCAAAAAGAAAGATATTGGAGACCGCAAGCGTGATAAACTTGACTACCATGAAGATGATAATTCTCAGTCACGCTATCGAACTGAACCTGAACAATTTCCAACGAAAATCGTAATGGGAAACTTTATTAAGAAGACGTACATCCCCGCAAATGACATCGGGGATAATTTAGATCGTAAAAAAGCTATAACTAATATTGGCACGCAGAAGTGGAACCCCGCACCTGAAGCTATCCTCAACTCGCCACCAATGAATACCAAAAAGGTCAGTTTGTCAAATATTCGTCGCTTTGTCGCCAGTGGAACGCAAAACAAGCTGTTCTCTAGAAATTTGCAACACCTGCACCCTGATCAACAACATGACAAAAGATATAAAATGTTGAAATTGGCCGGTCATAGATTGTAAAACTAACGACCTGTATCACGAGGATTGTCAGTTCGTTTCTTGAATCATAAAAATGTGTTGTGTTCTCTGTTTGTGAAATAAAATGCATTATTTAATACAACATTATCTTTAATTGGGAACATGAAACTTATTTCACAGATCAGTACTTAGAACAGAATAGACATTTAATTTACACTTAAGAGAATCTTCTTCTATTGGCGGGAAAGAACATTTTGTATCTGAAAAGAGAATTAGTAGGTTAGGCACAACAATTGCATAAAAACCATATAATGAAGATCCAGTATGTAGATATGCATATAGTCCTAACCTAACTGCATAGAGCACACAGGCGCTGCCCCTTTAGGATAATTCCAGTTGCTGAAGTGATCGTTTCACGTACGCGCCATCTTGTTAGTTGTTAGAGTTAGGTCCCTTTAAACAAATGTACATATGGTGGTCATGGTTGAAGCCAGAGGCGTATTTACCCTAGGGCCAAAAGGGACATGGCCCGGGGCGGCAGGAGTGCGAGGGGCGGCCCATGCCGCTCCTCGCGCCCCCCTTTAGGCGCCTTTCATAATTGTAATTATTTTATTGCTTTTTGACTTAACTTGCAAGCTAAAAAAATATCTGCTATAATTGTATCCATCCATATGATTTGAAGTCATATATATATATATATAATATTTAAGCTGAAAAAAAATGCTCCAACATTATCGCGCTATTTTACGTGATTTTTATTTAAGATTTATTTTAGAAATTATAAACAAGTTTCGCGATCGCTTCACTCGCGCTTATTTAGTAGCGATGATTACACATCGCATACATTGATTATTTACACATGATTGTTTTTTTTATTTTGCTTGTCTGAATGTTACTTAAATAAATTAAAAATTAGGTTTAAAATTTCGCACTCGCTTGAGTGCGCTTATTTAGTTGGAATATTTATATGATTTTTGCGTGATTCGGAACTATGTTTTACTCTAACATAAAACGCTAAAAAAAACGCGCTCGTTTCGCTCGAGCTTCTTATTTGGATAAATTGTTTCATAACATTTAAAATGTTTGAATTTACACTAAGTGCCTAATGGAACTCTCGACATTTTCGCGCTCGAGCTTTATAATTCGTTTTTCTTTTATATCATTAATCTACTCGTATTATTTAATATAATGCACAGATGCATTCCCGTGCAAATAGTCATGTCGGCGCCCATGTAGCCATCCTTAATATAGAAGCTGGCTATTAAATCAGTTAATTGAGATATGACAGTGTATATCAGTGTATGGTGGAATTTGACAAAAAAATATGCTTCGTAATTAAATTGATGTGTATTCTGTTGTATATAGCCTTTTATATTAAAAGTATTTTTTTCTTTAAATTTATGGGGTGGCAAATCTTAATAGCCCGGGGCGCTTAATTTTAAAATACGCCTCTGGTTGAAGCCACAGTTCAATGTCACACATGAGATAATTAGTACCTAGCAGTAGCAGTGTATAAACATTATAATAACAAACAAGAATTTCTATTGAAAATGGTAGAAATCTAGTCAACATTCACAGAGAAACTACATTGCGGCACATGACAAAGTTGTAATCAATTAACAAGAAGATCAAAGATGGAATCATCGTTACACCTCTCTTCATCAAATCGTCCACGTAACCGAAGCCACGTGCCGTAGTTGGTGACAAGTACAGGGCACATGTACCTACTACAAATTATACCTTGTTACAACAAGTAACTAAGGGCGAAAACACAACAGCGCGGTGAGGCGCAGCCACACGGATTTAATAGCCGAATGCGTCTGACTTATTAATACTCCGTTCTCATCCTGCGGGCACCAGCTAATTAGGAACTATTGAATACCTATATACAGTAGTCGCAGCGGAAGTATGTGTCTCGGAAGTTGTGTTTTATCCTCACAGCAGTACCTGCGCAATCGTTCACAGACACAAAGATTCGCTGCTACTACTATATATATTTCTTATAGGCCTCTTCTGCAAGTGTCCGCCTGGGGTAGTATTACACCTTTGCCAGATTGAAAACAAGCAGTACCTGGGCACATATTCGCTATCGCCATTCAGACAAATAACGCGTTACGGTATCTTCGTAGTTTGTGAATTGAATCGATTATTTTTAGAAGTTAGCTTCGTTTTCATAATTCCGTCTTCGACCTATCGATTCGTGCAAAAAATCTTAACACTACTCTAAAGGAGGAAAAATGCATTCCGAGCCACGCTTGGCAGGCGGATTCGCAAGTGTCCGCCTGGGGTAGTATTACACCTTTGCCAGATTGAAAACAAGCAGTACCTGGGCACATATTCGCTATCGCCATTCAGACAAATAACGCGTTACGGTATCTTCGTAGTTTGTGAATTGAATCGATTATTTTTAGAAGTTAGCTTCGTTTTCATAATTCCGTCTTCGACCTATCGATTCGTGCAAAAAATCTTAACACTACTCTAAAGGAGGAAAAATGCATTCCGAGCCACGCTTGGCAGGCGGATTCGGAATGCATTCCAAAACGCAGTTATTTCAAAAACACCAAGTGTGATAAACAAGAAAAAAATACTGTTTAAAGGTTAAGAGCGAGGGCTATGTATTAAAGATATAAAAAAAAACGGACTTGAACACTTTTCCCATATGTCCAAAATGGATAAGAGAAACATCGATTTAGATAGGTTTGCTGTACCAACTTGTGGTAATAAAATACCAGAGTTTTAAACGAATATTATCAAAATTAAAAAATTATTAATCAAAATTATGTTGATTTAGAAAACCCCATGTGATACAAGTTTATTTTGTATTTATACTATATAAATCGTTTTAAATTATGTAATAAATAACCATCATATACTTTATAAGGCTCTATATTTTCCAAATAGGCTATTAACATTAAATAATCAGTTAATTAATGAATGCTCAGTTTTTATTGTCTCCTGTTTTTTTATATGTGTAACCGAGTGAACTGAGCAAGTGGACCACGAACAATGCCCGAACATGTAGGGTTTTAAAAAAAGGAATTTCGTGTGGCGAATAAGTGCCCTAATGTGCATTATATTATTTAGTGCCGGTTTGAATTGCAATGTTTCCAGTAATAAGAAAAAAATGATTTATTTAAAAAAAAACGTGGGGTGCATGGGTCAATAGTTATAAATATTTCATTGACAGATATGAGAAGAACCCCACGTTTTTTTTTCAATAAAACATTTTTTCTTATTTCCACTATTAAAATTTATTTTCTATTTTTTAGTTTGGTTTTCTATATAGAGCGTGTTTTTTTTTTAAACTATTATTAATTTTCTACTTTTTACATATATTTTTTTCGTATTATTGCATTGTCATCGGTCTTTGACAGGTGTGCAAAATTTGAATAAAATCTGACCGTTTAAAGTGGGTCAAAATAGCGTCCAAAGGACTCGGTTACAAACATACAAACATACAAGTGAAGCTAATATAAAGCATATAAAAATGTACAATTTGACAAATCAAGGATTTGATTAAAAACTAACGACCAAAAATTAATATGTCGAATGTCGTGGCGGGTAGCCATGAGACTTATAAACCAACATCTCAGGGCGACGAGCTCATTTCGTGACTGCACTGACGCTGCGCGACATACTATTATATTATTGCGTTGCGGCGCCGCACAGGACTGTTTTAAACATATTCGGCAAAGGATAGCAGCTTAAATACCAAACTTGGGTTATTCACTATGGAGGGGGAGGAGTGCTGCATCCGCAGTAGCTCGCGCTCGAGCACGGATCGGCGGCGCTCTAGCTGCGTCCGGACCCTGCCCTCGCGCTCCAGCTGAAGGTTCTGAGACAGGATAGCGCTCTCCAGGCGCAGGACGCGGGCTCGCTCGGCGCGCAGGGCAGTCCACGTGTCGGCGGCTTTGGCGCACACTGAAGATAGCGATCTTGACACCTGTACCAACAGTACCGGTAGGTACCTCATGTTTTAATTACTAGTTACGTTAACTCTTTACTCAACTCTTTCAAAAGTACGGAAAATTTATGGAATTTTGTCTCCCCCCACCCGAAGTTGTCTTTCACCACAAGCAAAATCTTCTTTCCCCCATGGGAGATACTGGGGCAGCCTAGTCCACGATTATTTTGTTTCCCCGCCCGTGAATCGTGGACTAGACCAATACCACTAGCTCTATTGAGTGGAACTACGAATAATAATTGCAGGTCAAGTGGAATGGAATGGGGTATTGTCAACTGCATAGATGTTACCTCTGCTTGCTTTGTTTCGTCCAATTGTGGCGGCTCCGAGCGGCCGTCAAGGAGCGCAGCAAGCTCCCGCCTGGCGCGGGTCATCCTGGCAAAGAGCTCGGCCGCGCGCTCGTGGCGCTCCAGCATCAGGCCACGGGACGCCGCCGCCGTCACCAGCGCGTTGCGTTCGCGAGACAGCGTGTCCACTTGCATGTGTAGCTCTACCAACTAACGATAGTTTTCATTATTATTAAGTGAAGCTATAAGTGGTGACGATGGCGTGATGAGCTACACATTTGGATAGGTCTCCGGGGCGAGAAGAATGGAAAGAGGTTTTTTTTTGCCCAGCAGTAGACGACACAACTGAACCATAAAAATAATATTGAATGGTGAATAAGCCAGGCGGCACAATCACTATTATTTTATTTCGGCCAAACCGTAGTCAGCTGTCAGACTAATGAGAGATAGATCAATTAGATTATCTATCTCGTACGTAACTCTAACCCCTAAACTGTAGAACCCCTTGGAAATAAAAAAAAACGTAAAATAAATACTTAGCAATGGATAATGTCATTAAATGTTATAAAAATATATTGGTCTGAAAACTCCCATTTCAAAACTGCACCTCGGCGTCCTCGGCCAATACCTTGCTTTTTAACGATTTTAAAACCTCTTGGTGCAAGACAAGAGGTTTTAACGTCGTTAAAAAGCGATGAAGGAAAACCGGATGTCAAGATTCCAAGGGCATGTCACATCCGCCAGCCCTTACAGGGCCTGTGGGATGGGAAAATGGTGGATGATGGTTCGTACTCTTTCTATGTAAGCTACGAGTCATCAGCATCATCTTCATCATCTCAGCCTTTAGAAATCTACTGCTGAACATAGGCCTCCCCCAAAGAGCGCCATGTCGAGCGATCTTGTGCCAGCTCTATCCACCGACTGCCTGTAATGGCTACAATGTCGTCGGTCCATAGTTTGGGGGGGTCTCTCTACACTTCGCTTACTTGTTCGTGGTCGCCATTCGAGAACCTTTATTCTCCAGCCGGCGTTTGTCGGCTCTGCAAACTATATGTTTATGGGTAAGCCTAAAAAAACTTACGTTGTAACTACATCGGGTCCGACGCTTACCTAAAGGTAATGAAAACGTTATATAAGGTTAAAAGTGGATCAAATTAATAATCATACCTCGGTATGCAATTCCTGGTGAGGAATATCTCTGGTATAGCATTCATAATTTCTAAGGCGTTTCACTTCTAAACGTAAAGATGCAAGCTGATCTTCGTATTCAGTCATGCTTTCTTCCCTATGAAACAAATAAACAACACAAAGGTATTTAGAATTTATTACTTACTTCGATAACTGTAAAGTAAAACTTTATTTCGATAAAGTAGCATTGCTCACATAATTTTTTCATTTTCACGATGTTCTGCGATGATACGCTGGAGTTTGGAAATCTTTCGCTCTCTTTCTACTAATTCCGTTGATAGTTTATCCCTCACATTTTCAGCATCATCTTCTTGCTAAAATGTAAATTTATTTGACAACTAAGGAAGTATCTACTTTATAAAAACAAAAAAAATAAGTTTTGAAGTTGAATTAGCCTCTGATTGGGGTATATTCTCAGTAGTTTAATTAACAGTTCAATATTGACTGATCTGAGATTTTTAGTTTCACTATTTCAATGAAATAATATAATTTAACAACTGATACTAAAAAATCTCAGTAGTTCAGTTAACAGTTCAATTGATTGAACTACTGAACATGGTTAGTCTCGTTAGTTCAACGAAAAAATGACATTCAACTACTGATACTCAAGTCTCAGTAGGTAATTCAACTTCAGTTTTTTTTTGTTTATAATATTAAAGGTACCTTTTTATTTTACTCACTTTTTAACATACCATGATATTATAGGTTTTTAGAAACTAAAAAATAATTAAATGAACTCCTTTAAGTTTTGATTTCCTGGTACTTACTTCCACTATTTCATTGAACTAGTCAGACTAAAAAACCTCAGCAGTTCAGTCAATTGAACTGTTAATTGAATTACTGAGAATAGACCCTGATTAGCCTCTTATATCCTGACTGAATCTATTTATCCCTAAAATGCCGCGGCTGACGATGGTCAGACGCGAGCCTATTGGAATTCCAACCTTATTTGTATTCGATTAGAGTACTGTTCCCTATTAGAGTATTATTTGAATAACCCAGATTGAAACGAGCGATTTCATTGTTTGATAAAATGGTTTGGTCTCAACCTTAAAGAGCTTTTTAAGAGATGTTTGTGTACTTAGTACTTATACGTATGAGACGATATTGCTATCAACTAATCATAACTTAAGACTAATCATAAGCGAAGAATAGTCGCAAATTCGTACTTAGAAATTAAACACAATTTATAATATCAGCAGCAATACATACAGCAATCCGATTCAGGGAATTCAAGAAGCTGTCCTTTTCAGCTCGACTTTGTCGCACCTCGTCCTCTGCCCGAGCCATAGCTACTCTCATCATTTGCAACTCTTTCCATAATTCAGTTTCCCTCTCAGACGGTTCGTTCTCTATCAAAAATAAGTATGTATTTAGGTCTGTCTGGAAGAGGAATGAATGCCTCTAAATAATGATCTTTATCTAACCTTTAGTAGGCACGTAGTCCAGGCAGCGCATTTGCTCGTTGTTGATAAGAATGACAGATCGCTCTCTCAAAGCTTGATTTTGTTCTTCGAGTGCTTTGATTCTGGATTCCAGCTCTATGACGCGCGATTCCGCTTTTTGTTTGTTTTTCTCCTGCACGGACATGCGCTAAAATTCATTTATTGTATGAAATGCATTCGTCATCACACTTCATTGAAAGCAAGGTAGCCCTATGGTAGCAAGGTAGCAAGGTATGTATGCCTAGTTACACTAGGCCGGTTTTCCTCATGTCACGAATAAATGAACTAACTTTTTATGCCCACCCACGTATTCAGGATGGGAATCTGCCGTACCCGGAGACGTCAGTAAACTCTAATTAGCCTTAATATTGCAAACACTTGATGTCGTGCCCTTTTTTCTGTAATTCCATCACTAATGAGGACCATAGGAAGGCCACGGACAGGACTGTTGACGTGACTACATACCTAGAGGTCTAAGCTAATATAAAAATTGCTAAATAATCTACACGTATTGAAGAGGTAGCGTCAAAGAGTAAATTTACAAATTTTAATGCTTCATAGTACGGTACGAGTACAAGAAATTCAAATAGTAACTAGGTAGGTACTGCACTTGGCTATATTGTGGCGATGAAGCCAACAGTCAATTCCATACTTAAAGTGGCGTAGGTAAGGTTTCAAATGAGATATGGAATCGAAGGGCTGGGCGCTTATTCACTATGCCGCATTAAATTCCTTGCCGAAAACGTGTGACGTCAGTACGGCAATTGCCGTACGATTCCACGCAGATATCTTAACGCGGCGCGTTACGTGTCTTATTGGCAATAGAGAATAATAGCCCTGGTCATTTAAGGAGTACGGAGACCAGACTGATCACTTTAATGTACATAATAGTAGATTGTATTACTAGGGAGCAAAATAATATTTTGCCGGCGAGGGTGCTAGAATCCTGAACGTAACGAGGGTAATAAACGTCGCCCTGGGAAAAAAAAGGAAAAAAAATATGTATACATCAGATGAAGGGTTTGACCAATGAGAGCGCGCGGTGCAAAGCGATTGTTCGTTGTTTTAGTTTTTTTTTAACCACTGAACAAAGAGACGGGTGTTATAAGTTTAGGGTGTGTGTCTGTCTGTGACATCGTAGCTCCCAAACAAATGGACCAATTTTTCTGTTTGAAAGCTGATGAGATCGAGATGGTTCTTAGCTATAATGAGGGGCATGAGAGTGGGGGGGGGGGGGGGTGAAAAAAGTAGCTTCCTAAAACTAATGGACAGATTTAGATGCGGTTTTTTATGTTTCAAAGCTGAGGTAATCGAGATAGTTCTTAGTTATAATGACGGAAAGGGGGGTGAGGATTGTAGCTCCCAAACCCCACAAGAATGAACCGATTTTGAAGCAGTCTTTTTTGGCTGAAAGCTGATGTAAACGAGTCCATTCTTAGCTATATCGAGAGGGGGAAAGGAAGAGGAGTCGAGAAATGGGGGTGAGAATCGTAGTTTCCAAACGAATGAACCGATTTAGCTGCGGTTTTTTATGTTCGAAAGCTGATGGTTCTTAACTATATGGGGGGAATGGGGGTGAGGATCGTAGCTCCCAAACGAACGGACCAATTTTAATGCGGTTTTTTATTTTTTTAAACTGATATGATCGAGATGGTTCTTAGCTATATTTGGGCGAAGGGGTGGGGGGAATGGGGGTGAGGATCGTATCTCCCAAACGAATGGACCGATTTTGATGCGATTTTTTATGTTTGAAAACTGATGTGATCTAGATGCTTCTATGTTTGAAAGTTGATGTAATAGAGATGGTATTTAGCTTAAGGGGGGGGGGGGGGGTACTTAGCTATTCGATTCTATTCGATAAATATATGAGCTGTAAAGTATCTACAAGCGCCTTTTATTTCTTTTTCTCATAGAGGGGATGAAAAGTAGAGTGTACCTATCACTCGGACGCAAGATTATTTTTCCTCAGGCGACGTTTATTGAACATAAGAATCCTTCCCTCCACTCTGGATTCAAAATAGCGCCCTCACCGGCAAAATATTATTTTGCTCCCTAGTAATACAATCTACTATTATATTAGTACTTAAAATTTATTGTCAATGTTGTTGATCAAATGTTTTATCCTGAAAATGTGACAAAGATGTGTTTGTTAAACATGTGAAAGCATTGTTCGTGAGGAGAATCTGACCACCTGAAATCACGGAACAGCAACGAACACGACGAACGAATATTGCTCTCCTTGGGAAGTTTGCCGCTCTGTCAATCAACCTGCACTTTTGGCGATTGGTAGCATTGCCAGCACTATTGATCTAATGAACATTGTAGAATTCGTTGCCGTCTAGATGAGATCCATCCAGCGAGGAGGTGATCTGCCCAGTGCTATTTTTCCTTATACCTGGCCTTTGATCACAAGTCTCTTCATATCTAGTGAGATATGAAGAGACTTGTGATCAAAGACTAGCCATCCTGAAATTGTCTACCCATTCCTGAAATTATTTACGAACACGACGAACGAGCTTTTACCAGAATGTTCTACCTCGGGACCTCCGCTTATCACTACTACCTGATGGGACACCTGTATATATATATATATATATATATATATATATATATTAAATAACTTCCGTGAAAACATATCAAACTGATGGTGAAATCTGCATCAAAATACGTTGCGTGGTTTAGGAGGAGTTAGCGGCCAAACAGACAGACAGAGAGACTGACGCGGAAAGCGTACAATGTGCAATGTGCGGTCTTATCGCTACAAAGCGATCTCTTCCAGACAAACTTCCAGATTATAACGTGTTAATAGTACAAACAACAGTCCTAGGCGGCATTACCCACTGACCGTCACTTCTCCTGCCGTTCCTTAGCCCTACATTGAAGATTAGATACCTAATATTCAATGTAGGTAATAAATTATGCCAGAGCAGGCATACAACACAGATAAACTAAGCACATTATTAGAGTACATAATCTACTCTAACTGTAGTTATCTGCGTTATTTAATAGTTTTACGAGAGTTTGATACGAGCTGTACAATAGAAAATACTTGATGTGTCACCTGTTCTGCCAGCTGCAGCCGGTTGGCTTCGAAGCGCATCTTCTGCTCCGCTTCACGTTGTTCAGCCGCTTTTTCGGCGGCTTCTGCTTGCTCTCGCAGCTCCTTCACTCTATCGCGGAATACACTAAGTGTTCATAATAATATACAGAGAAATGTAACGGCACTTTGACTACAAGTACCTACTTCTTTATTACTTGTGTTGCAAAGAAGGGGCGAAATAGGGAATCGTAACGTAACCAGATGTACCTTCATGAGAAGTAATATTAAAAAGAATGAACCTTTGCTCCAAAGCGTTCCTCTGTCGGGACAATGTTTCGATGGCAACTTCTCCCGTTTTCGACACTTCAAGGAGCTTCTTTGACCGCGCGTCGTAGTTCGATTCCCGATGGCGATACTGAATCAAGACAGGTTAATTTATAATACTTAATTAATTCTCGTTAAGGGAAGAGTGAGTTTTTTATGTAATCGTTCACCTAGGGGGGTACTCTAATGAATCGATTTTGCTGGGGATCGATTTTTAGACAGATATACTAATGGGACTTTACCATAGGGTTTGAGTACAGATTAATTATAATTAAGTTTCTTCTAAATATGTATACTTCCTCAAGTCATCATCATCATCATCATCATCATCATCATCATTATCATCATGTCAGCCTTAAGAAGTCCACTGCTGAACTGAATGTAAAGTGAATAAGAAGC
Organism: Alsophila aescularia; assembly: GCA_946251855.1. NCBI lineage: Eukaryota > Metazoa > Arthropoda > Insecta > Lepidoptera > Geometridae > Alsophila > Alsophila aescularia. The sequence continues at coordinate 14,112,932 of OX276378.1, forward strand.
TGATTCACAAATATCGGATCAGTAATGCAATAACTAATGAGCGTCTCCACTTATTATCTATCTATCAAATCAGCCCGTAGCCCCGTATCCACCCACTGCTGAATATAGGTCTCCTCTCGTTCACACCAGTCTTTCCGGTCCTGTGCTAATCTCATCTATTGGCCACCAGCGTACCTCACAATGTCATATGACCATCGTGCGGGTCGGCCTCATGGTCTTAGCCCTTCTCTTGGATACCATTCGGTGACTGCCTTGTTCCACCTATTTTCATCCCTTTTTATGCCAAATGTCTTGCCCATTTCCACTTTAGCCTGACAATTCGCATACCTACATCTTCAACTTTGGTACAATGTTGTATTTCGACGTTTAGTATACGATATACCAGGCGGATGCCTAGCAAAGCTCGTTGGGTCACAACTACACTGTCTGCAAATGATCGAGTGCGAGTCTGCTTACCGTTTGCTCGAGTTCTTTCTGCTGCCGCTTGTTTGTCTCCAGCTCGCCCTTTAGTTCCTTGAGCAGCCGTTCCAGGATCGTGGTCTTGGCGCGCGCCACTTGCAGCATGCTCCCCGCCGCTGACAAAACGTGCTTGAGGGCTAATTGAGCGTCACAACTGCACTGTCTGCAAATGTTCGAGTGAGAGTCTGCTTACCGTTTGCTTGAGTTGCTTCTGCTTCCGCTTGTTTGTCTCCAGCTGCCCTTTAGTTCCTTGAGCAGCCGCTCCAAGGTCATGATCCTGGCGCGCGCCACTCGCAGTATGCTTCTCCACCGCTGCCACCACGTTCTTGAGGGCTAATGAGCATCACAACTGCACTGTCTGCAAATGTTCGAGTGCGAGTCTGATTACCGTTTGCTCGAGTTCTTTCTGCTGCCGCTTGTTTTTCTCACTGGCCCTTCACTACTTTGAGCTGCCGCTCCAAAGTCGTGATCCTGGCGAGTGCCACTTGCACCACCGCCACCGCCACCACGTCCTTGAGGGCTTCTCTAGGTGCGAGTCTGCTTACCGTTTGCTCGAGTTCCTTCTGTATTCGCTTGTTTGTCTCCAGCTCGTCTTTTAGTTCCTTGAGTAGCCGCTCCAGGGTCGTGATCCTGGCGCGCGCCACTCGCAGCATGTTCTCCGCCGCTGCCACCACGTCCTTGAGGGCTAATGAGCGTCACAAATCTCACTGTCACTGTCTGCAAATGTTCGAGTGCGAGTCTGCTTACCGTTTGCTCGAGTTCCAGCTGCTTCCTCTTATTTAACTTCAGCTCGCCCTTCACTTCCTTGAGTTACCGCTCCAGGGTCGTGATCTTGGGGTGCGCCACTCGCCGCATGCAAATGTTCAAGTGCGAGTCTGCTTACCGTTTGCTCGAGTTCCTTCTGATTTTACTTGTTTGTCTCCAGCTCGCCCTTCACTTCCTTGAATTGCCGCTCCAGGTTCGTGATCCGGGCGCGTGCCACACGCCACAGGAAAATGTTCGAGTGAGATTCTGCTTTCACTTGTTTGTCTTCAGCTCCCTTCACTTCCTTGAGTTGCCGCTCCAGGGTCGTGATCCTGGCGCACGCCACTCGCCACATGCAAATGTTCGAGTGCGAGTCTGCTTACCGTTTGCTCGAGGTCCTTCTGCTTTCACTTATTTGTCTTCAGCTCACCCTTCACTTCTTTGAGTTGCCGCTCCAGTGTCGTGATCCTGGCGCGCGCCACTTGCAGCATCCAAATGTTCGAGTGCGAGTCTGCTTACCGTTTGCTCGAGTTCCTTCTGATTTTACTTGTTTGTCTCCAGCTCGCCCTTCACTTCCTTGAATTGCCGCTCCAGGTTCGTGATCCGGGCGCGTGCCACACGCCACAGGAAAATGTTCGAGTGAGATTCTGCTTTCACTTGTTTGTCTTCAGCTCCCTTCACTTCCTTGAGTTGCCGCTCCAGGGTCGTGATCCTGGCGCACGCCACTCGCCACATGCAAATGTTCGAGTGCGAGTCTGCTTACCGTTTGCTCGAGGTCCTTCTGCTTTCACTTATTTGTCTTCAGCTCACCCTTCACTTCTTTGAGTTGCCGCTCCAGTGTCGTGATCCTGGCGCGCGCCACTTGCAGCATCCAAATGTTCGAGTGCGAGTCTGCTTACCGTTTGCTCGAGTTCCTTTTGCTTCCGCTTGTTTGTCTCCAGCTCACCCTTCACGTCCTTAAGCTGCCGCTCCAGGGTCGTGATCCTAGCGCGCGCCACTCGCAACATGCTCTCTGCCGCTGCCACCACGTCCTTGAGGGCTTCTCGAGCAGCCTTCTCTTTCGCCAACTCTTCCGTTATCGTCTAAACACAAAGCGTTCATCATTTTATTTAGCGCACTCGTGAGATTGTATTTTAGCATTTCACACAATTTACCTAGTTTAGGGTGTGTAATGTGTATGTATCACTGTGTCACTGTGTGTATCCGTTTCTGTCTGTGGCATCGTGGTCCCAAACAATGGACTGATTTTGACACGGCTTTTCTGTTTGAAAGCTGATGTGACAGAGGTGTACGACGATTTCCGACCACTGACGACCGTCCATTAATCACCGTATTTATTAAGTTTAATTTCCGTGTCATTTCATATGAAATAAATAGTGCACTTTATTAGTTTACGTCAAATCGATGACATGTAAACTTTAAATATCTATAGAGAGCTGTTGCAACTACTAGAAAAAGGGTAGTATAGTAGATTATATTACTAGGAAGCAAAATAATATTTTGATGGCTATTTGAATTCAAATCAAATCATTGTTCAACTGTGAATCAGCAACCTTTCGTCTGATCTATACTAAATTTTCGGCCTAATACCAGAAGTCTGCATGGCTTGACGGAACATCGTTTGACTCACGATCTTTATTAGCGGAGTTCAATTCCCAACGGGAGTGTATACACATTTTGTACATAAAAAAATATGTGATGTCAAACTCATTACTGCCCTCTCTGAAAGTCTTGAACAGAAAAGACCTACTTTGCTCCCTCTTTTCGAAGAACCCATCAATGCTTTTCAAATATAAGGGATGAAAAAAAAAAAAAAAATTGTAAGTAGTTTTTTATATAATACTTATTAATTGTATGAAGTTATTGTATAATATATGTAAAATAATATATGTAAGTACATGGAAGCGTCAATTTTTTTAAATTTTAACCTTAATTTTAAAAAATTGACGCTTCCATGTACCAATAAACAAAAAACATTTTATATAAAAAGTTTAAGATCAGGTGAAAGTAATATGGTTTTAATTTTAATCTAACATCTCTTACATCTTAACGGGCGGTGCCGCAAAACAAGTTATGACAACATCAATGCAAGCCTGCTGCCAGTCTCATTTGAGCGTACAATTATTTACCAGAAACTATATTCATATTCTGTTAACAGGCATATCAGCTTTTATTATAAAATTTGCTTAGTACATTTACCAACATTATGTTGGTAATACATATACTCATTATATATAATGAGTAATTTTATTAACTTTTATTTCTATTAATTACCACTTGGGCTATTTGCGTGCAGAACTGAATAAGTTTTCCTTTACAATCGTCATCAGTCATCAACAAACTTACAGTCTGGGGGCCCAATTCGCAATCCAAAAACTGCTCCAAGTCGAACCTCCGAGAAGCAAAGACCGGGCAACCGAACATGATGTGCGGAACAGACTCCTCCATGGCGGGATCACAGATGCACGATGGGCTCTCCTTACACTTGAACCGATTCAAGTATTCGGAGAACCCACCGTGCCCCGTCATCACTTGTGTCACTACTTTAGTCGGCTTAAGCCGTTTCACTATTCTGTGCGCCAGTATCGCATCCGGTAGGAAGAGTTTGGTTATTGCTGCTGTGGTACCAGACCGATAGCATGGGCTTTTATCCAGAACAAGGAGATTTCCTTATTCTGGAGTATGCTGTTGCAGATGTTATGTCTTGATTCATCAGCAAGAGGGTGGGAGGAACGTGGATTGGTCAGTGTTTGTAGTGCTGAGCGTGAATCGCTTAAAATGGCAAAACTGCCCTCTCTACTCCGCGAGATCTGTTTCGTGGCTTTGCATATGGCCAGGAGTTCCGCCTGGAAAACCGTGCAGTAAGGCGGCATCGCAAGCTTGAGGGCTCTAGTCTCGGCTCCATTGCTCCATAGAGACAATGCAGCTCCAACTTTGCCCTCAATCTTGCTGCCGTCCGTGTAATTACGTACTGTTTGCGTCACATGTGTTTCGACATCTATCTGGTTTACCAGGCTTATGAACTCCAGGCTCATATGTTTAGCTGGGTGCGGGGATTCAGCAAAGGGCAGTTTACGCTCCACCTCCCTGTCTCCTAGTGCTGGCCGAAATATCCCCCTTTTCGCCTCATACAGAGAGGCTGCCTCCCGTACGCGGACGTCGAGTGGTAATATCCCGGCCAGCACCAGTGCCGAGTTCAGGGAGACGGTACGATATGCTCCACAAATCTTTTGAGCGAATCCTCTCTGGACCACGCTCATCTGTTTTTGGACGCCAATCTTCGTCGAAGCAGAGGCCCAGGCACTGGCCGCGTAAAAGATCACTGGCTCCACGGTCGCCACATAAATGGTTCGAACAACCTCTGGATGCAAGCCCCAACTGATCCTGGCGGCTCTGGAGACCTGTTTGTAGATGTTAATGGTTTTTTTGCAAACTGTTGATATGTGCTGGTTGAAGGTTAATTTATCGTTTATAGTGAGCCCCAGAATCTTAATCTGACCCCTGAACTGACCCGTTAGCCCATGCTAACTTGGACTGATCGCCGTAGTATAGGTTGCATGATTCGTTCCTAGTTACTGTTATGTAGGCCGAGTGATTTAAGTTCAAAATTGATCAATTTTCTGATAATTAAAGAAATTATACAAATACAAAAATACAAATTCGTTTATTAAGCGAAATACATTTTTACAAAATAAGGAGTTTCCAGTGGCCCCCGCACTATGTCAAGCCTGTATCGCGGGAGGCCGTTACAGATTAACAAAACATGTAGGTATGTTATGTAGTAAGTATGTATGTAGTGTTCGTTTGGATTATAACAGGGGTGTGTGCATGTGTATTGTTTTTTTGTGTTCGTGCGTGCGTGCGTGCGTGCGTGCGTGCGCGTGTGTGTGTGTGTGTGTAGATGCTTAAATATTTTGCATGTATTTTTATATTTACTTATGCTATTTCTGCACGATCAGAAGTAACTCCGTTTCATCATAATCCAAAGTGAGTAGCCATTTCCTCACTTTTTCTTTGACACCGTAAAGCGAGCTATCAGTAAGATTGCAGAGCTTCATTATGCGTCTATATAAGAATGGAAGTGCATAATAACTAAAACGTCTGGCGTAAGTAGATTTGACAGTGGGAACTTCTATTTTTATTCTGCGTTTTTTGGCTGATATGTCTGGATCTGTATTAGTATGTTTAGTTGTTTTATGGAATGTTAAAACAGCCCTTTGAATGTAAAGCTTCCGAACCGACAACGTTTGAGTTTCATGGTATAGTGTCTTAGTTGGATATCTAAAAGGTTTACGAAACATTACTTTAAGGATCGATCGCTGAGCTCTTTCGACCTGTATCATGAAGGTCTTTGCAGCTCCACCCCAGGCTAGAATACAATAACTCAGAATCGATTGACAGAGTGCTGCATAGACCAACATGAGAAGTTCTTTATCAGCCCCTTGTCGCAGCAACTTCATTATACGGATTAGTTTTCTGACACGTCCAGAAAGAGAATGTAGGTGATGCTTGAAAGTGAGCTTTTCATCAAGAATAACTCCAAGGTATTTAATTGAGCTAACACGTTCAATAATCGGGCAAGAGCAAGATTGAGTTTGCATGGGGTCTAATCTTTTACACTTTGTCTTGTAAATTCCAATATTAAGGGTCTCAGAGGGATTAGAAATGTGTCTTTTGAATACACAAGTATGTCGATTTTTTCGCATTTAGCGTCAAAAGATTTTGGTCGAGCCAGGATGCTATAACTGACAAACCAGCCTCTGCTTTCATAAAAACAGTGTCCCAGGACTTCTCTTTAAACAAAATAGCAGTATCGTCTGCATAGCAGACGATTTGGCTGTTTTCGTGAGTAACCAACAAGTCTGCAATATCGTTGTATATAGTAAAAAGTGTGGGGCCTAGGATGCTTCCTTGTGGCACACCAAAAGATACACCCTTAGTGCTACTCGCATAGCCACCCACAGCAAAATATTGAGTACGTTCGGAAAGATAGCTGCTGAACCAGTCCAAGGCGACTCCACGTATTCCAATTCTTTCGAGTTTTTTGAGGAGAATTTTTGGGAAAACAGTGTCGAACGCCTTGGCCAGGTCCAGAAAGACACCGATGCATTTTTGACCGTTGTCAATAGATGAAGCTATACCTTCCAAAAGCAGAGCAACTGCATCTTCAGTGGACCTTTTTTGTCGAAAACCAAACTGAAATGGTGTCAAAGTATTACGCTTTTCTAGAAATTTCACTAACCTCTTATTCGCGATCCGTTCAAGAATTTTTGAAAATACCGGGAGAAGCGAAATAGGACGATAATTGCAGGAATTATGCTTCAAACCATCCTTATGTATTTATTTCCAATTTTCCAGCAATCAGGGAAAATACCTGAGCTTAAGCTTAGATTAAATATGTGAATCAAAGGCTCTAGAATTAAAGGACACACTTTCTTTACAAAGGATTTTTTTAGATCGTCTCGTCCTGGAGACTTGTCATTTTTGAGGGAGTTAATAATATACTCTATCTCTACTGAATCAGTAGGGTACATGAAGAAAGAGTCCGAACAGCTTGAAACCGTATCAATAGACGATGCCAGTTCCTCCTGTGTTGTTCCCAAATTGTCAAGTATTGAATTAGCAAGGTTTTGTCCGACATTGACAAAATAATTATTACACACATCCAAAGATTTTGATGGGGTTGACTCAACATTAAGTAGTTCAGTGTTAGATTTTTGTTTCTTGTTTAGGTCGCAGATACTTTTTACTGATTTCCAGAGTTTGTTGGATAAGAAACGCATCGATGTAACGAAACGATTTGTTTTCATTTCTTCAATAAATGGGTAGGTATATAGGTAGGTTTATGTAAATACTTCACTTTTACAATCATTACGAACACGTTATTTTATCAAATTGTGCCTCACTACTGTAACCTATTCGTATATATGTATAGTTTACTGTTGAACATGGGCCTCCCGTGGGATTTCACCATGTCTGTTTGTTTGTCGTATGAGGTAGTACTAGCCTCTAGTGTCAGAGTTTGTCCGGGCGCCCAAGGGCTTTAACGACTGCTATTAATCAATAACAGCCGGGACCGACAGCTTAACGTGCCCTCCGCAGCATGAAGCGATGGAAAACCACTTAGAAAAGTCAATGGTGTGGTGCTTAGGACCGACCCGGTATCATTGGATTCTAAGTTGCACTATTGAACCATTATAGGCTACATCGCTCTTTGTAGTTCCACCATCAAACGTGAAACAGAAAAGCTGGATTGTTACTTTCTTACCTGTAACTTAAAACCATTTCCTGGCGTTTCTTCACCTTTTTCCACGTTTTCTTTTTTACTTAGCTCCTCAATTTTATGTTGCAGCACAAATTTATCCTTTTGTAAACTTTCCACTTTATTTGTTAGCGTCTCCCGGTCTATCCATGATATCCTACGGGTCATAAACATTCTACATATAGTAGTCGCAGCGGATCTTTGTGGTTGTGAAGTTAGGCTCTTTGAACTATTGCGCAGGTACTGCTGTGAGCTGCGAGCTGTGAGGATAAAACAGCATAAAGAGCGAGATAGAATATGCGAAAAACGCAAGCGAGTGAGCGAGGCAGCTATACAATGCTGTCTACACATTGGGATAGGGCCTGTTTTTTTTTCTATTTTATGCTATTGCTTATTGCTATTGCTTATTTATATTTTTGCAATTTTTTGCTTGCAGACAACTTCCGAGCAACAAACTTCCGCTGCAACTACTGTAAATAGGTATCTAATTCAAGCTAAATGAGTAGGTAACTAACCTAACTTTATTATAAACTCACTTTGCTAAGTTTAGGCAGTACGTAAGCTTCGCTTTTAAGTTCTCTGTTTTACCGGCTACCATCCGATGAAGTTGCTCCGTCTCTTGGTCAAGTTCATTGTTCTTCGTTTTCCATTCTAAATTCTGAAATAGATCAATACCTCATTTCAAGGCTTTCAAGACATTATAGAAAGAAAATTGATAAACCTTTGATGACATTTTTGCTACTGGCTAGGTAGTTGATTTTGTTAATAAGCTAACTATACGCCAGTAAGTAGAGACATAAAAAGGCCTTTGCCTTGCAAAAGGTGGTGTAGTATCGATTTTCACATATTATGTTGTAGAGGTCTAGATTCTGATGAAAGTCATGGTGCAAGCCACCATCTTGGATTAAAGGTGTGAAAAATTGGTTTAATCAATATAATTCACCAACGGTTCATTTTAAACCAAAAATTTCAAAAGCATAGTTTTAGAGGGTATAATTATTTTCATTTTTGTAAAACCCTTTTTTGTAAGTCCGATAATATATTTTTTACAGCGGTGAAAAGATTTTACCATAAAACCCCTATACTAGGTATTTTCCTCACATTATTTCTGGCAGTTTATTGCAATTATATACTCCTTTATCACAGCATAGAGAAAAAGAAGAAAAATATTTTTTTCTGCTTAATAGGTTACTAAGTTTCATAAACTACATAATCGAAAGGGTGCAGAAGCTGTTATTTGACTGTATGACGTCACTATTGCTCAAAGGTGTACAAAAACGCAAGCCACATATAAACAAAATAACCGCGAATTAGTAAAAGTAACGTCACGCCTACTGCGCTGTGTTTTTAGCCAAATGACAAAAAGTTTCAAGATGTTGAAGTTCTAAAAATAAAATGTTTAATTATTAAAAGTTAAATTATGAGTATTCGGAAAAAATATATGAAGCAAACAGACAGCTGAAGCCACATTTTGTAACACTTAATTTGTTAACGTTGCCAAGCTTGTACCTACATATTATATAACATTTATGTCTTTGTGAGTCACTAAACTGTAATAAAATATGCTTTCCCCTAATAGAACGTCTCTTTAAGACAATAGCATGTTTTGTACGGCCCTCCGTATTTACAACCACATTCCAAGAATTAAAGACAGTGCCATTATTTTATTTTTAATTAAAATATTAATAATCCAAAAGACACATACAGTATGAGGGACTATTTGGATGACAAATAGGTGTGTGATGTATAAATTAATGAAATTTTATATTTATCGAACGTTAACAATTTCACTTCTCTATTTTTAATTATTATTATTGTTTCGTTATCCAATGCACTTTTTTTATTAATTTTATACTTCACTAATAAATTATAGTAAATAGTTTGCTACATTCAACTTTTAGGCATTCAATAGTTCAATAGTAAAAACCACTGAGAATTTTATTAAAATTCAACATGCATAAAAAGTTGAAATTACAAAAAACATAATAATATTCAGTAAAAATTAAAGTGAAATGTACAAACATATGAATTTGGTAATGGCACATGATACTCACAGTAACATACGTAGTACGATCGTTTCGGTGTTTCCCTCTTAGCAAGTTGAGAATATCTATTCGTCGAGCCATGATTTCAGCGCCCATTTTCAATACCTCTTCTGGAATGGGGAGTAGGTGAGCATGCAACTGCTGCAGTATTTGAGGACCTTGCCAAACAAAAAATTGTGTAAATTGAAAGAAAAAACAAAGAAGTAAATAATATAATTCAGTACCCCAAAAACAGACTTCAAGTAATAACAAAAAAAAACTACGGAACCAATTTTCGGTAAATTAATAATGGTCCATCCTGAAGGTAGGTAGGGGAAGCCGGGGGAATGGCGTTCACGGGAAATATGCCATAACATTTTACTACTTTAGATTAAGTACCAAAAAAGGTTTGAGCGCTATTTCCCCTGACCATGGGTAATCGCTAATCGCGGTTAGGCAAACGGGTGATATAGATAGGCAGCGACTACATACCCGAAGGGTATAAAAGGTATAAACGGGTATGGGTTTATACCCATTTATATCGGGTATTTATTAGGGTATAAATAAATCTGGAAATGATATTAAAAAAAACACACGCCCAATTGGGTTAAATTAGATACTAAAGGTTACACATTACACAATTATGTGGGTAAATAAATCTGGAAATTATAATATTTAAAAATCGCACGTTACATTAGATACTAAACAAAAAGTAATTAAAAATGATATAATTTAAATTTTTATAGCAGTTAACGCCTGCTCAGCGCAAATATATATAATAATTTTCTAATGGAAAAATTTAGGTCTCGGACGAGATGACACGGAGTTGGTTTGAGGCACAGTATGCGAGTTCGTATCTCGTCCGTGACACAAATTTTTCCATTAGAAAAATATGATATAATTTACTATGAAAATCAAAATAATTACACTAAAATATGAATATAATTGTTTTACTTACTTACTTAAAAACGGCATATTGTTAATCGGCCAAATAAAAAAAATATGGTAACTGTTAATGGGATATTTTAATTGTAAGCCGAGCTGCGTTAAATTATGTTTGCAAAAAATGAACTTAAATGGCAATAATTATGAATAACTAAAAATATGTGAAATGAGCTCCTAAATGTGAGAAATAATTAATCTATATTCTATACTAGCAATTAAAGTTCCAAAAGACGATTTAAATACTAAACCGGGTGAAAAAAAACACTTATTGCGGGAATTTTACACCAAGTAAGCAACTATATAACCGATTTGAAATAATGAACGTGAAGTTCATCATCATCATCATCAACCTGCATTAGTCCACTGCTGAACATAGGCGTCTCCTAATGCACGCCACTGAGCCCAATCTTCAGCTCTTCTCATGTAATTGCTGCTAACTACTTTACGTAAATTGTAGCTTTATCTGGCCGGAGGGAATACTACACTACGTTTGCCTATGCCTGGTCTCCACTCAAGAAGAACGTGAAATTAATTAGGTTGAACAAGAAATTTGATCATAAACATTCGTCTGTTTGCAAAATACTGTTTGATAATACTGCGCCTATAAAAACTGGGTAGGTTAGTTAGGTTGAACATGAAAACTGTTTATGAATATTAGTCTGTTTGATACTACACTAAAATAGAAATAAGTTCGCTTTGTACTGTAAAAAAGCCTCCAAAAAAATTTACTCCAAAAATATGTTCAAAGTACAGAATTTGGACGCATATCCTGCGGGAAACCTTTTATTTCTCGGGATGAAATGTAACCAATGTCCTACTTCGTAGTATGAACTTCAACTCAAATCATACCATGTTTCAGTTGAATTCATTCAGTAGTTTCAGCGTGATGCACGGTCAAGATACAGACAGACAGACAAACACACAAACAAAAATGAAGAAAATTATCAGTTTTGGCTTCAGTATCGAATAAAGTGTACTCTCCAAAAAATATTATTTATTACTTCAAAATTAACATATCTTTGGACCCCTATCCCGCAGGAATCCTTTATTTTTTACGTTTTTGTTTTTACGTTCTCGGCAAACGTTTGACCACGATCTCACTTAATGGGAAACGATAATGTGGTCAAAGGTGTAGCACGCTTGCCTAGTACCTATTCACTCTTGACTTGAACACACCGGGGTTATAATTTACCGGAAACACTGACGAGGGCAGGGCATTCCACTCCTTTGCAGTTCTTATAATAAATGAAGAAGCGTAACGCTTCGTTCTTAACTTACAAGGTACTTTAACCATAAAAGGGTGGCTTTTTGCCGAACGTCTTGTCGTATGATGATGGAAAGGTGATGGTATCAGATTGTGCAGTTCTTAGTTCTTGTGCACACTCTCCATAGTGCAATCTGTAGAATACCGACAGGCTTGTGACCTCATGTCGACGCACTAGACTTTGAAGCTTACTCTTTACCAGAGTGTCATCCCCAATGAGCCTCATAGCATGTCTCTCAATTGAATCCAAAGTTCTTAGCTGACCTAACCCATCATATAATCTATGACTGTGCCAAGTTGCATCAAAATCCGTCCATTAGTTTCAGCGTTGCACGTTTTATTTTAAATAACTTTCAACTCCTATCCTACGGAAACCCTTTAATATTGCGGGAATAACATTTATCCTATGTCCTACTTCGTAGTATGAACTCAAATCGTTCCCAGTTTCATTTGAATTCATTCCGTAGTTTCGGCGTGATGCGCGGACAAGACACAGACAAACAGACAAAAATTAAAAAAAAATACAGTTTTTGTTTTAGTATCGAATAAAGAGAACCTTCCAAAAAAATATATAAATATTTTCAATGTACAGAATTGGACCTGTTACACTTTTTATTTTAAGTACCTATAGATAATTACATATGTTTCTGAAATATAAAAATGTGCCATTATTAATCTGTAATACACAACTTTTCCGAAATGACTTATTCAGTAAAGAATACCTCTATTAAGCTTTTTAAACATCATTAGATAACTTCATAATTATCAATTGTAAGATTTTACTTCATAAGTTGAGGAACAAATTCAAGCATTTTTTTTTATTCTGTTTATAATTTGGGGCTTTTACCATCGTTGGCATGCCAGCCCCATCGTACGCTAAACATGTCCACACATCAAACCCACAATTATGTAATCGGAAAAATCACTGATACACAAATAACTTGTACAATGATATTGCAGCATCTGTCGTTGGTTCCGCTAATATTTTAATGTGTTCAGAAACATAATTTATTATTACCACAGATTTCAAACTCACCATAGATCTAAGAAATTACATATTTACAAACAGATTCAATCGGTAGTCAGTTTTGGCTTGACAAGCAATCCACATCAAATATAAAAATGAAACGTTGTCTGTTTGTTTGGGAAGCTTTCACGCCAAAACTGCTGATCCGATTTTGATGAAACTTTGTAAATAGGTATTGTACAATATATATACCAACAAAGGATACTTTTATCCCGGAAAATGGTAAGTTGCCACGGGAAAACTGGAACATGTCGATTACTCGCTGGAAGGAACGGACAAACCTTGAAAACGAGATAATAACAAGTCTTCAAAAAGCATCAAGAGCGTAGTTGCTATACTTTTGCATTGTTTTTTAATATCCTAGATGAACATAGGATTCTTTTATTCGCGATAAACTGTAGTACGTGCGATCGCAGTCGCGGGCGAAAGATAAATTATTCATTATAAATGCGTTATAATATAGTACCTATAATATAGTACCTAAGTGGTAAGTTGATTCAGTGAGAATATGCATTACATTGTTAATTACAAAAAATGTAAGTATCAAGTTGTATTTTTAAACACTTCTATAAGTAAGTAGTACCTAACCTAACACAGGCGTATCCCCTCTACAGAAATCCATCCAAAGCACACATCATGAGCCCAAAGTTCGCTATGCAGTTCTGCGATACCAAAATCTTGGTTCCTCCGAATTATTCGCATTATTATATTGTTGTAATTTTCATCGTTTTCTACCAGGACCATTATTCTCTATGAACAGTCACACGCGTAATGCGTCTCGCTGTGGAATCGTTCGGAAAAGTACGGCAATTCTCGAACATGCAGCAACAATTCCAAGCAGATATCTTAACGCGGCGCGTTACGTGGCCCAGTGGCAATAGAGAATAAGGTCCCTGTTCATTGTCACCGTCATCTTTGTACAAAATCTGAACCTCACACCTTCATCTTTCTTGCAAAATATGCGTTTACAGCGGTAGTTCTTTGTCATTTTTTAGGCAATCGTTTTTTTTTTAAATTAAGCAATGTACCTTTCTGCAATTTGAGTAATAATTTCACAACTAACAGATACCTACAATTGCTCAAAAGTACTTACCTATATTACTTATCATGGAACAGAATGATCAAACGTTAAGAAAATTAATATGTTCTACAAAGAGGAAGGTATTCAATATTTTGTTCTTACCGAGTCGGTAATACCTACCGACAAAATTGTCTGGCCGAATATTAGATGAAAGCTACTGCATGCAACTTCTCTCTCAAGTGCTGCGAAGGGACTAATAAACTCATTGGCGGCGCGGCGCTTGCAATTTAGTTATATCCTCGACCCTTTTGACCACATGTTGTGTTTCTACGCATCGTATTTTTTGCGTTATTGGACTGAACAGCATTACCCACTGACCGTCATTCCCTCTGTTTTGAATAGGAAATGAGGTAATTTTTAAGAAAACTAAAAACTTTCGTATTGAGAAACAACCTTATCTTTTTGAACAACTTGTCATTGTTATAGGGTATAGGTATAAAAGGTGCGAATAAAATGCACCTTGTGATGCACATGTTGTGCAACGGTTGAACTCTTACTCAAACTGTGGCTGTATAATCCCTCTGATAAAATAAATTATCGTTATACCTATGACGCCCCTTATCTCCGAGTTCATCGACACTTGAAGGTCATCGCGCACTAGCAGGAGTAGATCGTGTGCGGGCCACCCACTGAGGGAGAATATCCGGATCTCTGCCGTAGAGTCGTCCGCTGCTATTCCCGCTCGCGCCTCAAGTTCTTTCACAGCAGCAAATTGTTCGAGCATCGTATTCTGCGATACCAAGTAAGTTGTTACAATATGTGCCTAATATATGCTTTAAAACTACTTAACATGCTCCCCAATATAAACATTATTAACGAGATATTGACCATGGATACTATTTTTAATGAGTTCCCGATATTTCGGCACTGTCGCAAGAGCCATGATCACGGATAACCTGAATTATACATCATTGCTTCGTCCTTCGAGATTAGTTAAACATTTTATTAATACGTGTACCTTACATCGCCTTTCTACCACATACCTAGTTGAAAGCAGAGAATCTGTTATTTTTATATATTTTTTGTGGGTAGGTACGTGTGGGTAGATCTACTCGCTGGTTGCCTGTAGTGACACTCATTTTCGCGTTTTTGTGCCTCGCCGATCACCACGTTATTCCATTTTTTTCGCCAAAAAGTGTTAAAAGATGCCGAAACGTAGTCACAAAAAGGACGACACTGATTATTTGAGAAGCAAGATACGGAGAATTGAAAAGATGCTTGCAAAACGTGACGAACGACGGTCCCACGATCAAGTTTCTTCCGATAGTAGCAGCGTATCGGCAAATGTCTTACCCGTGCTACTAGACTCTGAACCGGAGCATGAAGGTACTTACAGTGTATTGTTACCTATTTTGATAACCAATTTAAAGATATTGTGAATAGTTTTTAGGACTATTTCCGTATCTAACTTGTGACATGACGTCACTCTCCAATTAGTGTTGTGTACATCTTATGGGGATGCTACCTTCACACAATTTGGAATTCCGCAAAATTGGTGGATATTAATGATTACAAGGAATGTTACGATGCGTATTTTTTAGTATCTGTACACCCTAGCTATAGAAAGTACCTACGATTTAAACATGAGGGGAAAATGTACCAATTTAATGTTTTAGCATTTGGTCTTAACACAGCCCCTTTCGTTTTTACTAAATTACTAAAGCCGGTGGTGTGTTTACTCAGATCTTCAGGCTATTTATCATCTATTTATTTAGATGATATATGCATAATTTCGAAAAATTATCAAAATTGTTTAGATAATATTTTCCATACAAAAAAGTCCTTAGGATTTATCATCAATGTCCAAAAGAGCTGTATGACCCCAAGTACCGTTTGCAAATACCTTGGTTTCCTGATAGATACGAAAAAAAATCACGTTAGCCTGACTGAAGAAAAACGAAATTTCATTAAGAAAGAGTTACAGACATTTCAATCCAAAAGACGTTGTAAAATTAGACATTTTGCGCGCTTGGTAGGACTCCTCACTGCGGCTTGTCCCGCGATCCAGTATGGTTGGCTGTATACTAAACAGTTGGAAAGATGTTAATACCTGGCTTTGTGTAACACAAATAGCTACGATAGTTACATGTCATTACCACTGTATTTACAAGAGAATTTTACGTGGTGGTTAAAATCTATTGAACGTTCAGTCAATCCCATTAGACAAGACAGCTACTGTGTACAAGTTTTTTCTGATGCTAGCAAAAAAGGGTGGGAGGTAGCATGCGGTGAGGAGACCGCCAGTGGCCAGTGGAGTATTTCGGAATCAGTCAAACATATTAAATACTTAGAACTCCTTGGTTCTTTTTTAAGCCTACAGATATTTGCAAAGGAATTAAAAAATCGACAGATTTTATTGCGCATAGACAACAGTACTGCTATTTCTTATATCAATCGTATGGGTGGAGTTAGATTTCCCCATCTTACTGAATTATCAAAATCTATATGGCAGTGGTGTGCAGCTCGGGGAATATTCGTCTTCGCTTCATATATAAGTTCAAAAAATAACGCAATAGCGGATTTGGAGTCACGTAAATCCCATCCAGACACCGAATGGGAGATAAAAGATCATGCTTTTGAAAAAATTGTACAAGCTTTAGGACAACCTAACGTTGACCTTTTTGCATCCAGAATAAATAATAAATGTATGAGATATGTATCTTGGAATAGAGACCACGGAGCATTTGCCGTGAATGCATTCACCTTAAATTGGAAAGACTTTTCCTTCTACGCTTTTCCTCCCATTGCGGTTATATTAAAAGTTTTAAGGAAAATAATAACTGATCAGGCTGAGGGTATAGTCGTGGTTCCATTTTGGCCCACACAACCCTGGTTTCTTATATTCCAAAAACTTATCTGTTCTGTAATAATTCAGTTCAGACATTGTCATAATGTTTTATTGTCTGTCTCCAACAGTCACCCCAAGCTCACGTTGATTGCAGGGAAGTTATCAGGATGGCATTACTGAAGAGGAGCGTACCACCGTCATCGCTAGATATAATGATAGCTTTATTGTCAAAAAATTCAATAAAACAGTACGACGTCGCAATAAGACGTTGGGTTAGCTTTTGCTAAACACACAATATACATATATATGAGGCGTCAACTCCGATGGTACTTTATTTTCTGACTGATTTGTTCCAGTCCGGTTTACAATATGGATCATTAAACAGTCATCGCTCCGCTCTATCATTGTTCTTAGGATCGAGAGTAGGGTCTGATGACCGTGTTACTAGGCTTTTCAAAGGTTTCTACAGACTCCGACCTCCAGCCCCAAAATATAATATTACATGGGACCCGTCAGTAGTTCTAGAGTTTTTGTCAAATTGGTACCCCAATAATTATTTGCCTTTTGAATATATGACAAAAAAGATCGTCACTTTACTCATGCTGGTAACTGCACATAGAGTGCAGACTATTGGAAAAATAAATGTAGAAAATATAACTATCAATAGTCAGCAAATATCAATAAAAATAAATGACTTAATAAAAACGTCACGACCAGGTTCAGCTCAACCTTGCCTAAATATTCCGTTTTATAAAGACCGACCGGAAATATGTCCAGCAGAAACTTTGGTAGCATACATTGATAGGACGAAACTTTTAAGAAACAATGAAAATGCCCTACTCATAAGTTTTAAGAGACCGCATAAAGCAGTATCCACAAATACTATCAGTCGTTGGATAAAAGACACGCTATTAGCTAGTGGAGTTGACACCTCTATATTCTCCGCTCACTCCGTCAGACATGCAGCAACTTCTGCAGCATATAGAGCTGGTATTAATATTGATACAATACGAAATACAGCTGGGTGGAGTGGCAACTCTAAGGTATTTGCCAGATTTTACCGTAGAGATATTCAGTGTAATCAATCTAATCAGTTTGCTTTATAAATCTTAAGTACTGAAAGTAATTGACATGTACAAATGTTTTAATTTTACATGAATATCATAATTACAACCTAAATACGGGTAAAGTAACCGTAATTTTGTTAATATCATAAGGAAATCTTAGTTATTTTTGTTAAAATTATATTGCTAGATGATTACAATATATTCAAGTTAACGAGTGTTTTAATATTTCATTATCTTTCAAAATCTACAATGTTTACCTAATCTCGAAGCACGAAGAAATGATGTATAAATTAGAGATTAAACGAACTTACCTAAGTGAAGTTCTATCCCAATTATACGAGTTGCTTCGTCCGAAGAGATTAGCTCCCTCCCAGCCCAGAAACCCAAAACTAAGTGAAATATTAAGTTCCAGGCTTTTAACTGAATGAGTGTCACTACAGGCAACCAGCGAGTAGACCTACCCACACGTACCTACCCAAAAAAAAAAAAAAAAAACAGATTCTCTGGTTTCAACTATGTGGTAGAAAGGCGATACCTTACACGTATTACTGCAATGTTTACCTAATCTCTTCGGACGAAGCAACTCGTATAATTGGGATAGAACTTCACTTCGGTAAGTTCGTTTAATCTCTAATAATATGCCGCATAAAAATAATAATAAAGGAGCACATCAGGGCAGTCAAAAACAATGAAATGCAGAAGTTAGCCATCGCTTAACATCTTGTGGTTTTGGGGACAAACAAAACAACTGAATCGAGTTACATAACCCTCAGATACTATCTACAGAATGCCAATACATACCAAGATTGGTTAGAGAAGCGATTGAAATTACCATATTCAAAAATTACAATCTAGAGGTTTGGTTTTAAACTGTGGAGTCCGGAGTCTCTCAATGTGTGTCGGGATGGAGTTAGTAACGAAAGTGTGAACAATGGTGTGTCACGCGTAATAAACGAGTGAGAAAGAGGGAAGACCATTTTATTTGCTCGTAGAAACTTATCCACCCGTAGAAACTTATACAACTTCAGTTAACCGCTAGCATGGCGCTTGCTACAGAGCAAAATATCGGGAACTAATTAAAAATAGTATCCATGGTAAATATCCCGTTTTTAATGGCTGTTCTTCTAATATATGCGTATCCCAACTAGCGGTTTAGAATAAGCGATTATAGCCAGAGGATCGATAAATTGTCAAACGAAATCCCATTTAAAAAAAAGTCCATTAAAAAGAATTACTACTTATTAATGCTAAAATAATATCTGCATGACAAACTCTGACACCAGAGGCCAGCACTACCTCATACAACAAACTTTTTTTTTATAAAAAAAATAGATGTTCTACCCGTCTCGTATCAAAGAGGTCAGTACTGTAGTAGCTGATTCCCATAATACATCAATCAACTTTTTTAATGTAATTTATTTACAAGGCAAGATTTCTGTTGCCAGGGTACTTCTTTTCTACTTTTATAATGTTATAGTACTATCTAGTTGGTACTCTTACCTGTTGCACAAAAACAATTTTACGCATCTTGATAAATTCGCGCTTTTTCGAGGCCAAAATTCGTATTACTTTTGTTAGCACACAGTGAGGTAGTGTGGGCTCTTTCTCAGCATGTTCTGCAACTGATGGATTATTTATGATTAATAAATTGTCTTAGGTATCTATACCTATTTAAATAAAGCAATAAGTGCCAAAAAGTCTGTACAAAGAAGATAATTAAAAAAATATGGTCTAGGGTTCTTTTAGTAAGCTTCCAACATACTGAATAACAACATAACATAACAAGTGTTCGCGCATCACGTAATAACTACTAGACGGATTGAAGCGCGGTTCAGTTGGATAGCTTAGGGTTCGACGTAAAAACTGGTGTACTTGGTATCTCAATCTAATGAGTAGAAGCCGAGCAATCGATAAAAAACCCATTTAACGTCTGAACGAAGTCAGATGATATTGGTAGGTACTTTTTGTTCAGGAATAACACAGGATCCTTTTATCACAGTGAATTTAACACGCAGGCGTTTAGTTTTTTTACACAGGCACAGCTAGTTTTTACTATATCGCTAGCTGTACCCGTGGCTTCGCATGCATGGTCATTATTATTTCTCTAGGTTAAAAGTACTCTATGTATTACTATGACCTAATATACCAAATTGATCAAATGTTGGTATATACATTTGATCAAAATTCCTTCAGCCGTCAAAAAGTTTTTATCGATTGCTCAGCTTCTACTCAACGGATTGAGATACCAAGTACACCAGTTTTTAAGTCAAACTCTATGGTATCCAACAGTGAAAACCTCATCGCAATCGGTCCAGTAGTTTTTACGTGATTTGCGAACAACCAAACAGACAAACTAGCAGACACGAATTTAATGTTATATTCTTATTCAGTAGCTTATTTTAAGTACCCTAGACTATTTTTTTGCGCATGTCAATCAGTCTAGTAGTTTTCACGTCATGCGCGAAGAAACAAACATACAGACAAACAGATACGTTTTTTTAAATGTTATATTCTTGTTCAGTAGCTTATTTTAAATACTCTAGACCATTTTTTTTTATTATCTTCTGTGTACAGACTTTTTCATACTTATCGCTTTATTAAGAGTATAAATGGCGGACTAGTTTGATTAAACTGACTTGCTTACCAATATCTGTACAATGTTGTCGGCGGTCGCGATTGTTGTCGTCAAAGTTAAGCGTTTTCGAAAAACATGAGTTAACGGATGTGTATGAAGGCTTGACTTCCAAAGTTCGCTTTGATTTCTCCTGTAGTATAGCTGAAGGTGATAAGCTGTGACATCTTCTATCTGATGGCTTGTTAACTAACAAGGTACTCTAAAATTTAATAACGCATATCGGAATGAACAAAATGTTTCTAGTATCAAAGGAACCGGCTCTCTGAACTTATTTTTTTAATGTAAGTAGTGAGTGTATTATTTATCTTTTCTGCCTCATACTACAGTGGGGCAGAAAAGATAAATAATACAAAAATAATATTCAAAAATAAAAGACTCGGATCGTATGTTGAATATAAATAGATAGAATAACAGCCGCAGTCAGAGACGACAACTAATTCTAATAGCCATTTAACTTCTAATCATATCACATAATAAATAATAGTAATATTTAAATATGCTTTCAGTACCTACAAATTAAGTACACTAATAAATAGTTCTGCGAACAGTAGACCTCGCGAGCACAAACTTTTTTGTAACAATCTAGCGGTGCTTTATAGTGCCATCTAGTAACCTTATTTTTAACTAACATATCTAGCAGGTAAAGGACTAAATACTCGTACTTATGTACTGTGGTAAAGGGCTGATTTCACTGGTAGAAACCTAAAAGTGAGCAATTTACTGCATTTTGAGGAGATATTCTGCTCATACGAATATCCTTCACCAAATTTTTATGGGACCAACTTAAAGTTACTATCATTCAAATAAAAAAAGAACCATCGAAATTGGATTTAACAAGGTAGAGATATTCAGTAGCCCCCTTTTTGCCCCTTTTTGGAGGAAGTAACCTCCAATTAAAAATCGCTGACCTAGATCGGTTGAGAAATGCGACCTATCCGGATGGCGCGTTGGCAGTCGGACACACGAAAGCATTTTTGTCCAAGCTGAAACGGAGACGCTCCTTTCGCACTTCGCGCTCGCTCAGTCAATAATACAAAAATAATCTCCATAAATGAAAAACTCGTATGTTGAATACAAGGCATGGTCGTCAACTAACTCTAAAAACCATACTCCTAACCATATCACAGAATAAACAATAGTCATATATAAATATGCTTTCGTGACAAAGTACATTATTCTGTAATGTTGTCTCTTATGGATTGTATGTGTGTGAGACAACAATAAAGCATTGTTCCTTTATAGTTATTGGTGAGAACAACGATACCCTCGGTTTTGTCGCAATCGGGCCGACTGAATGAACTCTCTTCTTTAGCGGCGGGCGAGCAGTACGCTTCTTAACAGGATCGACGTCAACTGTACAACATTGTTGATTACGTTAATAATGGCTGTTCCAATTTATAGATAGATAGAAAATGACTAGTTGTACCTACACCCATTTATAAAAAATATTACAAAGTTAATGTAAATGGGCGGGCTTATCTCTTGCAGTCAACCAATGAATGGAGAGAAAAAATACAACGGGTCAACACATTTTTTCTTATTTTTTTAGCTATTCGGTATTTTCTTCTGTCTATCCTTTGCTATCATCAAAATTGACCATTGAGGAATGTCGGCATACTTTTTCTTTTTTTTTTTATACGGACTCTAAGCAACGTAATCGATACTGTATATACAATAAAAATAATTAATTAAAAAAAAGATATTTAAAGAAACAGATTATTAAAAAATGACTTAATTAAAATAAATGTAGGGGACTTAAATTAAGCTGCTGAACAAGAACATAAAATTTTTAAAAGTGATGTCTTTCAGTATGTTGGCGCACCACGTAAAAACTACTGGACTGATTGACATGCGGTTTCACTGATAAATTGCTTAAGGTTTGACTCAAAATCTGGTGTAGGTACTTAGTTTCTCAATCCGATGAGTCGAAGCCGATCAATCACTAAAAAAGCTATTTGAAGGCTGAACATAGTTTGATGAAATGTAGATATTGTACTTTGTAGGTACTTTTGGTCCTGAAATAATACATAAGTAACTTGTAACCCAGAGAAATGACCACGTTGGCAAAGCCGCGGGCACAGCTAGTACATAAAATAAAAAGTTGGAAATCACACACCTCAGTAGATATGTACCGTACCGACGCACCCATTGGTATTATTATAAAAATAATATTTAAACATCTCAATGTCAGCACCGAAGATACGGGATTAATAAAAAACTTGCGATAACCTAAATATTACATGGAGGCAAGATTAAAAATGCATACTCAAGGAGCATTTTTTGAACAGAAGATAAAATGTGATATCAAAATAAAACATATTTGCAAGGTTCTATTTTAGTTTATAGAATCTACTAGCTGATGCCCGCGGCTTCGCACGCGTGGTTATTTCTCTAGGTTAAAAGTACTATATTATGTGCTATTCCAGGACTTAAAATACCAATATACCAACATTTGATCAAAATTCCTTCAGCCGTCAAAAAGTTTTTTATCGATTGCTTGGCTTCTGCTCATCGGATTGAGGTACCAAGTACACCAGTTTTTAAGTCAAACCTTCAGACCTAATATGTAAACCCTAAACTATCAAACCGCATCGCAATAGGTTCAGTAGTTTTTACGTGATGCGCGAACAAACATACAGACACTAATTTTAAAAATGTTTCTTGATTGAATGATTCTTGTTCAGTAGCTTATTATAAGTAACCTAGAACGTTTTTTTTTAATTATCATCTTTGTACAGACTTTTTCGTTCTTATTGCTTTATTATAAGTATTGATATATTTATTTTTATTTCGTACTTATTCGTGATAAGTTTTATAGCAATAAATTATATATTATTGTAATGTGCTCATCAAGGCCTTCAATTTGATACCCGTATTGTGAAGTTCGTAGTTTTTTATCATTTCGGAAAGGAGCCAAAAAAATAAGTAATTTGCTCTGATGAATTAAAAAATAAAATTATAGCCTAAGTTACTTGGGATGATGTAAGGATTTTATCGATCCCCAAACATCCAAATCTGTTCAGGCATTTAAAAGTTATGGTGGAATAAATAAACTCATACATACATACATACAAACATACATAAATCCTAAAAACATTACACACACACACAACACTCCTTTTATGGATAGTCATGTAAAAAATTATCATTAAAACAGCAAAATAATTTTTGAATTCGGCTCAGTACAAACGACCAAGATATAAGCATTTCAGTTGTCTCCAAGAACTTTGAAAGATCAAAAAAGAAATCGTAACACCGCTAGTGCTGTGGGTAACCACATATACACAAAGAAAACCTACTTACTTTACTTTTTAGAACTTTGCCTTTGTTTATAGACTAAATCCCATGAGCATTCCAAAAGATATCTTAAGACACTAGTAGGACTTTTAGCTTTGTCTTCGAGTTAGTTGTTTTCTCGAAGCTTTTTAAGTTCCTAAATGGGTATTTTAAATTATCAGAACGGCTTTTTTCCTTTCGTGGCTGAAGATAGGTACATTTTCCAATGAGTCGTAGTTCTATACATACACATGCAAACCGAAAACAACCATTAGCTTTCATTAAGGGGATTAAAAAATAGATCATTTCAATAGCCACGGAGCATACCATGCTTAGCATTTCATTGAAAGACCGAAATCGAAATCAGGAGATTTGACGGCGGACACGAGAACAAGTTTGACGTCGGAAAACGCATAACATAACTCAAGTGCAGGTGGTGGCCTGGCTAGGCCAAAAGACAATAGGTGGATAGAAGCAGTACTTATTCAGATCAATTGGCAGACGACCAACCAATAGGTGGGTGATATCGTCCGAATTGTACGCAAAACATGTTGCAAGTTGGCTCAGGACCGATATAAATGGCGTAATTAAGAAGAGGCTTATGCTCAGCAGTGGTCAGATACGATGATAATGATGATTTCAATATCTACTATTCTATTTTTAATTTTGTAGGCACCCATATATGGGCGTAGGTTGCCGTAGCCGTGTAGACATATATTTACAGCGTAGACGGGTATGTACTGGTAGGGGAATATATAGGGACTTTTTAAAATCTTGTATAAGAGTGGCCCCTTCTGTGACCTCCTCCATCTACTGCAAACATGTCGGTCCAGTCATGGGCGAGTTGTACATTCTCGTAGCTCTGCCTACTTATTTACGTACTATGCGGGGGGCTGCCAGCTGCCTCGATGAAATACAGGAAATACCACAATTAATCACAGAATGAATTTTAGAGTAATCTTGTTCGTTTTTTTTTAAAGTACTTTGTGTAACGACATGGGCAGGTCGTTCGCCTTATGGTAAGCGTCACGCCTGCCCATAACAGCTGTTGCAGTGCCATACATAACTTTGGTTACAGAATCTAGCGTGTCACTGCACTGCGCTCGACACCCTGAGATATTGGTTTTTAAGTCACAATGCCCAGTAATTTTGCTGGAAAAGTTGCCCTTCAAACCGAAACACAGAAATGTTTACACACTACTTACTGCTTGGCTGTTGAATATCTGACAAAGGTGTGGTACCTCCCCAGGCGGACTCTTGCGTAAGTGGCCTACCACTACAAAATACATACTAGAATAGATCTAATTACATACTAAAATATATAGTACGAGTAACTCTACGTACATGGAATTGTTGTCTGGAACATGTTGAAATATATTTTAAACTTTTGTAAAATTTTATACAAAAATATCGACTTACTAATTTTGACAATTGATCATCTAATGTCTGAATTTGACGTTTGACGTGACGTAGCGGTTTTTTTTTGCCATCAGCAAGGTTCTATTAGCAAAGCAACCAGCCTTTTTAAAAACTTTAATTTAACTTGCAATGTTTGTATGTATGTATGTATGTATGTTTGTATGTAGGTATGTTTGTTTAGGTCAAATCTTGGAAGCTGAATCACTTCCTCTTATCCTACGGAGTTGAATTTTTGCTTGTTGGTTTAATTTCGATGACAATGCATTTTTATGGTAATCTCATGCTTCGACATCCAGGAACAGCTCCAGATAAAGGAACTATTCAACGGTCAACAGCACTGTCACGACATTTTGTGTACACATTCTATTAATATAGCCAGTTTGATGTTTTACCATAAAATCACTGCAGCATCCAGGTTGGCTCCTTACTTGGGAACTCCTCAACGGTTAACACTAACAGCACAGACACGAAATTTTGTGTACGCATTATATTATGATAGCCGGTTTGAAGTTTTACCACAGAATAAATAATATGTTTAACCATGACATAGCTGCTGCACTCCGGCTTGGTTCCTGACTAAAGAACTCCTCAACGGTTAACAGCACAGACATGGAATTTTGTGTCAGCATTATGTTATGCTAGCCGGTTTGAAGTTTAACCATGACATAGCTGCTGCACTCCGGCTTGGTTCCTGACTAAAGAACTCCTCAACGGTTAACAGCACAGACATGGAATTTTGTGTCAGCATTATGTTATGCTAGCCGGTTTGAAGTTTTATCATGACATGGCTGCTGCACTCCGGCTTGGCTCCTGACTAGAGAACTCCTCAATGGTTAACAGCACAAACATGAAATTTTGTGTACGCATTATGTTGTGCTAGCCGGTTTGAAGTTTTACCATGACATGGCTGCTGCACTCCGGCTTGGCTCCTGACTAGAGAACTCCTGAACGGTTAACAGCACAGACATGAAATTTTATGTACGCATTATGTTATGCTAGCCGTTTTGAAGTTTTACCATGACATGGCTGCTGCACTCCGGGTTGGCTCCTGGCTAGAGAACTCCTCAACGGTTAACAGCACAGACATGAAATTTTATGTAAGTACGCATTATGTTATGCTAGCCGTTTTGAAGTTTTACCATGACATGGCTGCTGCACTCCGGCTTGGCTCCTGACTAGAGAACTCCTCAACGGTTAACAGCACAGACATGAAATTTTGTGTACGAATTATGTTATGCTAGCTGGTTTGAAGTTTTACCAGGCAATGGTTGCTACCATGGTTGGCTCCTGATTAGGGCACTCCTCAACGGTTGACAGCATAGACACGAAATGTTGTGAAAGCATTTCATTGTGATAGCCCGTTCTAGTTTCATCATAACATGGCTACTACATAAAAGCTTTTTTTTAAATGTTTTTAATTTAACTTATTATCATAGTCTTCTATAACTTATAACTGTGAGCTGTAGACCTCACGCGTACAAACTTTTTTGCAATCTAGCGGTGCACAGTAGCGCCATCTAGTTACCTTATTGTAAAAGTGTGCTCCATCAATCCCTACCTAGTGGGTAAAGAGCTGATTTCACTGGTAGAGGAGAACAGAGATCCGGACAGCGGACAGCCGGACATACGAAAGCATTAGTACACGACTGCCCAAACAAGGAGTGTAATGTTTTTAGCATTCGTGTATGTTTGTCTGTGTTTTTTTCATACAGAGAAATAGATATACACAAATTTAAAAAATGTTATATTATTTTTCAGTAGCTTATATTAAGTACACTAGACCATTTTTTTTTTAATTATCTTCACATTGCACAATTCGTTCAGATTGCTTTATTATATGTATAGATTTCTTTTATATGCCTGAACAGATTTATACGTATGGGGTATCGTTAGAATCCTTACATCCCCCCGAGTAACATTGGATATTTTTTTGAAAAAATAAATTACTGCGGCAGTTTCAAGTGCGAAATAAATATGATTTCTTCGTAATTTACAATATGGGTTTCAAATTAAAGCTAATTATTTGCCCAAGCTGAAATGGATGCTTCGCTCGCTCTTCGAGCTCGCTCGGTCAATAGAAAAAAAAATAAAGCAATAAGAACGAAAAAGTGTGTAGAAAGACGATAATTAAAAATATATGTATATCCTAAAATAAGCTAATGAGCAAGAATATAACAAATTTTTAAATCGTGTCTATGTTTTTGTTTGTTTGTCTGTCTGTATTTTTGTTCGCGCATCACGTAAAAACTACTAGATCGACTGTGATGCGGTTTTCACAGTTGGATAGCTTAGGGTTTGACTTAAAAACTGGGGTACTTGGTATCTCAATCCTATATATAATTAGATACCAAGCAATCGATAAACATCTATTTGACGGCTGAACGAATTTTGAAGAAATGTAGTATTTTGTACTTTGTAGTTACTTTTGGTCCTGGAATACAACATGTGGGCTACTTTTAAATGAAATTACCACGGGGGCAAAGCCGTGGGCACAGCTAGTATCTTATAAGAATAATTCCTAATCCTAATCACCGATCTCGCTTGGCGTTAGATCAGTTGCATTGCATCTCAAATAAATATTATTTTGCTTTTCAACGATCTTCAGATCCGCTGTAACTAGGTAAATGACTCTAATGAGGATCTTACAACAACCAAGAGCCTATAAGTCCCCTAAAATGGGATCTCTGTGAACCGACATCCTTGAAACCAACCATATTTTGCGAGCCGAGGTGGTACCTACCACGGTCGTTTTAAATGTGGAATATGTTCAAACCTCCAAAGAAGAATGTATATAGGACGCAAGCAAGGAGGTTGGATACACACAGTGACCAAGTAAGCGTAATAATTTTTCTATGTATACAGGATCTAAAGTAACCCTAATGCTTTTTTTCTAACTGACACTCTAGCCTACAAATTGATTAATAATAATTAATGTCCATGGCACAACACAACATGCGAACAAACTCGAATGCCAACCATATAATAAAATAATTATACCTAGACCTAGATCTATCGATGTACGATTTATAATCAATGACTAGATCCACAGATCCTTCTTTTATGGATCTATGCCTAGATTTGTATTATATTATATTTTCTCTGCAATATTTTTATTATTTTACTACCTACCAATAATCCTTATCTCTCGGTAGAGTTCTTAGTTCTAATGATAGGTACGTAAGTACCTAGGTACTAATGGTAGGTAGGTAAGTAGGTAAGTACACACTGCTAAAATATTTGCGATACGCTATCCGAAAACCTTGCTAAATTGATTTCAATGTTACAGCTACCAATAATATCGATATCGACTTATCTGAAGTACAGTAATAACGTGTTCAGATATAGATCAAATTGTGATCGCAGGCGATATTTGTTGACTTAAATACATTATGTGTGATGTAATGTCTAACTAATAACAAGCCGAGGATATTTAAAAAAAAACTACTCCCTACTAAAATAACCTAATCGATCTGTGTTTGGTTTATAATTACAATCGATATTATATGTAGTACTAGATGTGCCCGCGGCTTTGCCCGCGTGGTTATCTTTCTGGGATATATAAGGAAGGGCCCAGCCCTATGTGTTATTCCAAACATAAAACTTCGATCAGACTTCAAATATTTTTATCGATTGCTCGACATCCACTCATCCGATTGAGATACCAAGTATACCAGTTTTCAAGTCAAAGCTATACAAAAGAGACTGCAGTACAATTGGTCCAGTAAATTTTACGTTATGTGCGAACAGACAGACATACAGACAGAAAACCAGACAGTAGCTTATTTTAAGTAACCTAGACTTTTTTTATTAGGTATCTTCATTGTACAGACTTTTTGTTACTTACTGCTTTATTATAAGTATAGTTTAGATATACTTCATTGTACAGAATTCATTACTGACTGCTTTATTATAAGTATCGATGGTCATACATCTCCTCAAAAGTGGGCATAGAATTGAGAGATACACTTTCTCACTCGTTTTTACCCTCGTAATTATTATTGGAATTTCGATAACGCAAACATTGCTGTGCCCCATTTGAATACATTAATTTAGTTGACTCCGCTGTTGCTGAACCATAACTTATTTATCAATACAAATAATTAAGTGACAAAACTTCATAAATATCCCGACACAAATAAAAGGCTAGCCATGTAGCAAGAGTTTCGACATCAATATTTGTGTAAATAACAAAGGATTAAATTGTTATCTTTGGCCCAATTACTAAAGCACTTATAATAACTGTTTATTGGGTGTAAACAACGAAAGTAAAATACTATCAGTGATAGATAATGTTTGAAGAGCTACTGAAATGAATCTAATGAAGGTAAAACATAATAGTATATTCATACAAAATGTGAATAAAAAAACGAAATATATATTATCTACTAGCTGTACCCGCGGCTTTGCCAGTATGGTCATTTCTCTAGGTTTAAAGGACACTATGTACTATTCCAGAATTATGTAATTCGTACATTGTACATAATATAATATAGAAGTAGCGGTAACACAATCGGCAGTCTTATAGCTTACAGCAATCTCCAAACCAGAGTAAATGCCAGTAGTATTCATGTCACTCAATCTGAAACAAATAAGAAAAAAATATAAAACTTTGTATGTATTGTACGCTGACATAAATACACTGAATGCACAAAATATGGGTACTAGACAATAGATACGAGTACACATACAAAGATATAAATATTACATTCATATCTCGGAAACAAATACTTCTGCTCATCACACAAATGATTGCACCTTGCGGGATTCGAACCCGCATCCATTGGTTGACTTTCAGTCAGGGTCACTAGCCACTCGGCCAACTGGTTGCCAAATGTAGTGGCACTGAATGTAAATGACAAAATGAATTTTTCACCTCCTTTTTGAACGACAAATATGACAAAGTGCAAAATTCAAGTTATCAGATTGCACTATGGAGAGTGAGCATAAGAACTGCACAATCTGATTCGCTTATCACCGCACAAACTAGAATATTGGCAAAGCGGCACCTTTTTATGATAGAAATACCACACACAAGCACGAAGCGTTACGCTTCTTCATTCATTGTAAGATCTGCAAAAGAGTGGAATGCCCTGCCCTCGTCAATTTCTGGTAAAATATAATGAATCCAGGTGTGTTCAAGTCAAGAGTGAATAGGTATCTACTAGGCAAGGGTGCTACACTTTCGACCACATCATCGCTTTCCATCAGGTGAGATCATGGTCAAACAATTGCATAAAACGTAATAAAAAAAAGGTGCATTAGATATGGGTTGAAAGTAGGCAGTTCCCGATGAAATTTTAACTGATTACCTATAAAGGTATCATTTTAGGTTTTGTACTTATTTTGTTTTAATTGTTAATATGATATCTTTTGTCGATACTTTTAATACATTTTGACTGTTATTTTTGCAAATTCTTTCATAATGAATGGTCTAGGGTGTAAATAGGCCTGTGATTGTTCCTCAAAACCTTCTGGAGATGTTTTTCTTCTGCAACTGGCTACAAATTCTCTCATCAAAAATATTCTATAAATAAACATACTTACATAGAAATAAACCAATATTACATCAATGACTCAGAAACAATCATTTGTGCTCATCACACAAATGATTGCACCTTGCGAGATTCGAACTTGCAACCATTTGTTGACTCTCAGTCAGGGCACTAGCCAATTCATCTCTTACGACCACCTGGGTGAACCGTGGAAAGTTTTTTTTTTACAATAGCTTACCTTTGTCCACCTGGGTGTTACTTGGGAAATATTTAGTTTCCACTGTCCACCTTGTTATCAAAACTTTTCTGATTTGAAGTGCATAGAGATAATAATTTATTGGTCTATTTTGTTGATATTTGTTGTTAAACATTGAACATCCATAGATATTATAATAGCCAAATGGTCAGCACCGATATTAGGGGCTTGAGAGCCTGTCCATTAGTTTGGAGATGTTGTTTTTCTGGAGTTGGCTACAAATTCGCCCATCAAAATACCTATTCTTCATTTTATGTTTTTGTAGGTTAGGTACTTATAGTGCCTGTAATCGGATAAATTAGATATGTTAAACTGAAATAAGTGCTAGTAGAAGTAAATATCGAAATATTCTCTTTGTATCGAACTATATATATCACAAAAAACCAGTGAAATTTCTGTTTGACTTTCGCAAGTTTGGAAATCGAATTTACGGAGAATTAATGCCTAAAATTAATAAACCGCAAATAATTATGATACCTAGATTACCCCTTCCCTTTGAACTTACGCGAACAGGCAACTTTTAATTCATTAAAACTATAATTTCGTCACAAACTCAAAGCCAGTTGATACGAAAGGTTAGGACAGAGCAACCTTTTTCATTTGACATGTCTCGGTGGCGATGAAAATTTAGACAATACCAATATATGTCAAAATATGATGTTTCGTTCATTCATTTCGCTTAAAAACAGCTGATAGTGGGGACTCGGTGAAGATCACCGAGGTGATCACCGGTGGATAGTTAGACAATTCGAATTCGGAGATTCATGTTCATAATGGTGTAAATGAACGTCAGTTTCATTATCACCAGAGTTAGACAATAAGGCTGCTGCAGGTCGGGGTGCGGCAAATAAAATGACGCTGCGAATATATTGAACGTATTGATGAATTTCAAAAGCTATTTAATTAATATTTAATATATGATTAGTAGGTAAGGTAATATACGTGTAGATAGTGTTTTATAGATATTAAAATTAGTTGTAACGATTTTAAGTTTTGTTTTTTTTTATAAATAATATGTAAATAATGGAAACATGTACGTTACAATATAAACTATGACTGTGCCAAGTTTCAACAAAATCCGTCAAGTGGTTTCAGCGTGATACGTGTTTTTTAAAATAACTTTCAACGCCTATCCTGCAGGAACCCTTTAATTTTTCGGGATGAAAAGTATCCAATGTCCTACCTCGAAGTATGAACTCAAACCATACCAAATTTAATTTGAATTAATTGAGTATTTTCGGCGTGATGCACTTCCAAGTTACAGACAGACGGACAGACAGACAGAACGACAAAAATTAAAAAAATACAGTTTTGGCTTAAGTATGGAATACAGAACGGCCCCCAAAAATATTTACAAAATATCTTTAATTTACAGAATTTGGGACATTATTCCCGCAGGAACTCTTTATTTTTCGGGATAAAAAGTATTCTCATTTTTAACCCATCATATAAACTATGACTGTTCCAAGTTGCATCCAAATCCATCTGGTAGTTACAGTTTGATCCATCTGGCAGTAAGTGTTTTTTGAAATAACTTTCAACCCCAATCATGCGGGAACCCTTTCATTTATCGGGATGAAAAGTAGCCTATGTCCTACCTCGTAGTATAAACTCAAATCATACAAAGTTTCATTTCAATTAATTCAGTAGTTTCGGCGTGATGCCTAGCCAAGATAAAGACAGACAGACAGACAGACAGACAGACAGACAAAAATTAATAAAATTACAGTTTTGGCTTCAGTATCGAATCTAGAGTAAAGTCCAAAAAAATATCTAAATATCTTCGATGTACAGAATTGGACCCGTTACAGTTTTATTATAAGTATAGATTACTGGTATCTATCCTAACAACGTCCTTAAAAAACAGGACGGTACAGATTTTATTTTTGCGACCTAACCACAGAATAAGCCTAACGCAAGTTTTGTGTCTACATAATTATCATCATACCAGTCAACTGTTGGTAGGCCTCTCTCAATGAACACCACTAAGCCCGATCTTAGGCACTCATCCGCCTGGCTAGCGGGCGTCCCACACTACGTTGTTTTTGTGTCTACGGTGACCGTTATTCCTTTATGATAAAGTGCGAAGATAAAGTGCAGCTTAAGATGAGCCATACGTTCAGACGATCCTGTACATTTCAGGTTTCAAGTTATTTGGACATAATACTAAGGGTGGAGCTGTCTATTATTTACATTATTAACTACAAACCTTGAAATATTAACATGACAATATTTAAAGTAGGTAAGTCCTAACTAACAAAAAATAATGAATGAAGTCAGACTACGCGTTCATGAATTACAACTAAGTATACATTTTGACTTTGATCCCAAGGGAACCATGCTAAATATCGGGATGAAAAGTATTCAATGTCATACCTCGTAGTATACTCGTAGTATAAACTCAAATCATACCAAGTTTCATTAGAATTAATTCCGTAGTTTTAGCGGTCAAGATACAGACAGACTAAAATGAAAAAAAAAATGTTTTGGTTTCAGAATCGACCACAGAGTAAAATCCGAAAAAAATAACTTCATGCTTAACATAACTTTGGACCCGTATCCCGCGGGAACCCTTTAATTTTTCGGGATAAAAAGTATTCTCAATATTAACCCATCATATAAACTATGACTGTGCCAGTTTGCATCAAAATCTGTCCAGCAGTTTCAGTGATTTTTTGGTAAGTGATTTTTTACATAACTTGCAACTCCTATTCTGCGGAAACCCTTTAATTTTTCGGGATAAAAAGTATCATATGTAAGTACCTCGTAGTATGAACTCAAATCATACCAAGTTTCATTTAAATTCATTCAGTAGTTTCGGCGTGATGCATAGCCAAGATACAGGTTGACAAACAGACAGACAAAAATTTAAAAAATACTATTTTTGCTTCAGTATCGAACAAAGAGCAACCTCCAACAAATATTTTCAAAATATATTTAATGTACAGAATTGGACCCGTTACAGTTTTATTATAAGTATAGATATAGACACTAAAACAATTTTGAAGGAACTTATGTGGGACCACACTGGAGATCAACCCTTTCAAATAAAAAAAGCACCTTTAAAATTGGTTCAGATATTTTAATCTTATTGAAATTACACGTAAAAATAAAAAAGCAGGCGGTTCCTCCTTTCGAAAGTCGACGTAGGTACCAAATTGTTCATCGCGCAAAAAGTGAGTATACTCGTAGGTATGAAATATTTTTAATACCTAATTTAAATTTGTAAACAATAACAGATGTGTCGCCAGGACATTGTCTGTCTCGGAACCATGAGTTGTAATATAGCCTTGCCTGTAACTAGTGTTTAATCTGTGACCTTGCTATGAATAATTTTACGGTCGTTACCTCTGCTTACAAATATTATAAAAGCTTTTGTTCATAAGAGCCAGGGAGCATACGAGCTAAGGTTGAATACTTTCGCAATCCGAACCGAATTCGACAAAAAAACGTTAAGACTATTAGTAAGTTATTCCCATGTGAGGCGTCTTGTTATAAATTCATTCTTTGATTCGGCGATACGCCCGGCTTTTCGTGATCACCATCTCAGCCGGAAGACTCCACCGCTTAAAATAGGCCTCCGCTACGCCACGAGAGGTTGCTCGCTATATTTTGCATCCAGCTCAACTCTCATCAGGGCTCCGGTTCACCTCCATTCGCTCTGTCTTCCAGTCCACGGTCGCCTTGAGAACTTTTCTTCGTTATCGGATCTACGAGCTATGTGGCCTGCCCATTGCCACTTGAATTTGCTAATTCTGAATGCAATATCGGTAATTTTAGTTATTATACTAAGCATACTCCGGGTTTTGAAGTCGCAAAGAAATCCCAAGCATAGGAATCTCCGTTTTAATCTCTTAAACGGTATATCTTCAACAAAACGAAGGTGAGTGATCGTGGATGAGCCTAGTTTTACTCAATATATAAAACCTAGCCCAGGTTCAGGTATTGCAGATGTCCAAAGGCGGCGGTGACCACTTACCTTCAGGTTGGCAAGCTTGCTTACCAACACTATCATAAAAAGAATTCATTAGGTAAACGCGTGCATTCAATTTCTCCGAGCTTTGCCCATTTTCAATTGCATCATCATCGTCATCAGTCCACTGCTGGACGTAGGGCTCTCCTAATGCAAGTTACTGACCTTGGTCTTCAACTCTCATCACCCATTTCCTGCCGACCGCTTTTCGTAATTCCACCTGCCTTAGGGCGTCCTATACTACGTTTACCTAAGCGTGATCTCTCCACTCGAGAATTCGACTACCCCAACGGTCATCAGCGGTAATTCTGGAATTGTGACCAGACCACTGTGCCACTTCAGCTTGCTCATACTATGAGCTATATCGATTAGGTATGTACCTACTTTGGTTCTATATCGGCCCACTTCATTGCGAATCTTGTCCTCCAGAAAATCTCTCAGTATAGCTGAGGATTTCCGAAGGTAGAGTCGGCCAGGTAGGATTTTTAGACCTTATCAAGAATACGGATAGAGTGAAGCACCTATTTATCATCTCGTATGAAAAAAAACTCACCCAGTCTCGATAAGTGTTACATGTCATCTTGCACAGTCTCGATAAGTGTTACATGTCATCTTGCACAGTCTCGATAAGTGTTACATGTCATCTTGCACAGCAACAGAACCACGAAGATATCTGATTAATTGCAGATTGTGCGTCTAGTAAGGCTTAGCAGTCTAACGGCTTAACAGTTCGACAGTTCGCTTATCGGACGCGAGAGAGCTGTCGATAAGACGCGGTGCGCGCGCGCACGCCGTCAGTGCCGCGAACGACGCCGGCGCACCCGTCCATCTGCGCCGCACTCACTCAACAACATTTAAAAGTTAGCATCGTGTTTGAAAACCAAAAACAATAATTACACAACTGATATGTGCCTGAAACAAAACCAAGTAGTTAGCTAGTGTTTACAAAACTGAAGTGCTGGGACGATCGCTTTTACATAAACTTGTGCTGCTGAAGAGTCGCAGCATTAATCTGTAGCGTTCGCCGGTGAGTTGTACCCTCAAACTTTACTTTTATAAATAAAATCATACACGTGTTGGTTGTTCGCTATCGCACAAATAAAAAATAGCAATTTCACGAGGCTATTAACCGATTTCACCGGGCCAATATTCGAAAACATAAATAAGAGCGGCCGTGGGTAGAGTAGCGCTACCGTCACCGGCTCACGCTGTGGACAGATGATTGTTTATTTGTTTACCGCGCCTATTACTATCGCTGTAATGATAGAGAAACACTCTAGCGCAGCTATTATTTATTCTGTGACTGGTACCTACTTACATTGGAACTTAACAACAATACCGTCGAGTTCTGTGCACTCGGTCGGATCAGTGTATCGCATTCATTTTCTCTGACCTTTCTAATTTCACTCATCTTGTTTACAAAAACTGCATACTAAATTACTGGCTACAAGTTGGATACTTGACTTTTAGTAGGTAATGATATCTAAAGCATATGTCGAAAAATCATCTCTATATTAGAGCTCAGATGGCTCTAAAAAAGACTCACCTCGTCAGCAAATTCGCACTAAAATGAATTAATTCAAATTGTGTATTGTCGCTGCTTTTGCGGAAAAAAAGTACGGAACTGTACAATAATTGCCATTATGATAATTTGGCCTTCTTGAGAAATTGCCATTCTGGGAACAATCGTAGATTTTTGGCTTTTTTTTTTATCCAGCAGCTTATTCATCCTGTAGGCTTGTACTATTATTTATTCTGTGCTATGGCTATAAATATAGATCAGGCGTATAGCAAAGCAAACCCTTTAAACATCTACGAGTATACCTAAGTATGCGACCAAACCCTGAAAAAAGCACCAACCGGTAAGTTAATAAATACATTTTAACAATGACGTTCGTCATTGACGATCAATACACAGCCTACAAACGTCCGTCTCTTCCAATAACAGCTGGCTAATGTGTGTTTATGATAAGTAACACTTTTTATTCATTTACGATATATTATAATATCATGCTAAGTATATATTGTTTTTCAATCGCATATCGCATCGACATCAAGGTTCCTGATATCGTATCGTTTCTTTCTTTTATTACTTATTAATATTACATGATATTGACATGCCCAATTTAACAAGTGTTTTGAAATGTGACGTCGCGTTGCGTCGTGGGACTCAATATATTTTGGATGAAATTTCTATAACTTTTAGTGGTTGTTTTCCGAAGACGAGATAAAACAACTAGTTATAAAGCAATAAAAAAAAGCATAAAAAGTGAAAGGAAATAAAAAATATTAAAAAAAAACTTAAAAACGTAAAAAGTGTCAGTGCAATTATGAAAAAACATAGAAAGAAACATTCATGAAACAAAACTCGTAAACAAGTTAACAAGTTTTTTTTAGTATTGTTTTTTTTTTAATTATACTTATTTAATATATTTTATTAGATCTTGTAATTAGTGTTATTGTGACAACTAATTTAAGCCATTTTTATATGTGAGAGAGAGACAGACAAATAATCAAAGTTTAGAGGTAAATAAAAATGAAAGCAATAAATATATATATAAATAAATCTATTTAACTTTCATGACAGAGTTTTAGGGCTATAAATTTGTACATTTCAATGGCATTAACACAAATTATATTTAATAAAACAACCGGTACAAGGGCACAGAATAAAAAATAGTTCAAGGGCTAAACTGTCCTCAGTTACATCACACTCAAGGGCAGGACCTTATAATGGTTATAAAAAATAAGATGATCATTAATATTCTATGGGCTATTTGATTGATAACATTAATCAATTCACATTAACTCAAATGTGGTTAAATTAGCCAAGTCTAAAAATAAGAATGAACTGCTTCATCAGTTTGTTTATGATCTCGTACGAGTAAATAGGTCAAAAACAATGTTTTGCTGCCAGTGCCGATTTACAAGAATGTGGGCGAAGGACCTAAAATGCGAATAGCTCTCTTTAGTCTGAAGTAGGTTAATGCTTCGTGCACTATTTGCTATTTTCCAGGACTATAAATACTCAAAATTTCTTCAGCTGCAAATAGTTTTTTATCGATTGCTCGGCTTCTGCTCATCGGATTGAGATATCAAGTACATCAGTTTTTAAGTCTAACCTAAGCTTTCCAACAGTAAAAACCGCATCGCAATCGGTCCAGTAGTTTTTACGTTATGCTCAATAAATTGATTTTTAGCTATAGCGTGTTTCGGAATAAGAACTAGTATTTTTTTCTTGTTCTATCGTGTCGATGTTTCAACCAGTTTTCCCTGAAATGGGCGATTATTGAAACATCGTGGTATCACATTAGGAGTGTGCGTCGGCTATGATTTTAAAAACCGAGTAAGGGTGCGTTGGACGTTTTTAGAATCATCATAAAACGGGTACAAGAGGCTAAAATAAAAAGTATTAGTTGTACGACACGTATAACTAATGCATTTTTCTTAATGTCCTTCCTTACTCTGTCTATAACGTAAATCATATTTTACTTTATTTATTCCTATGTGCACGCATTAGCAGTTGAATAATCGAAAAATGAATGTTTATGATGTTTACAACAGTAACCGTAAAAGTAAATATGAAAATCTTTACAAATATTTTTATTCATAAAAGCCACAAAGTTATAAAATTATAAATTTACTGATGGACTTAGCTGACTGATCTATGCAACGACTCTACATTCTCCTTTTTTTAAGCTTCTATTTAACTTCACTTGTATATAGATACAAGTATATAATACATAGGTATCTATGTATTTCTGTCTGTCCTGGAATCTTGCAATTCAAATTTCGAGCACTTCCCGATTAGCTATCCGGCTGAAACTTTTAGGGTAGCTCACAAACCGATTACAAAGCAATAAAAAACTTAAAAGAGTAAAAAGTAAAAATGCAATAAAAAAATGTATTTAAAAAAGTTAGGATTGTAAAAAGTGACAATGCAATTAAAAAAAAAACATAAAAAGTGACATTCATAAAAAAACTCGTAAAACCTTTTTTTATATTATTCTTATTTAATATTTTTATTAGATCCTGTAATTAGAGGTATTGTGATTTGCAAAAATAATAATTTGTTATCAAGAACTTTTTAACCTTCTCTGTACAATAAAACAGCAAAAAAATTGATTCAAGAAATAAACCAATAATCATTTTGAATCCTACTATTCCAAATCGGATGAATATCCAATGCATATTTAACAATTAGAGCGTGACATCGTACACAACTAAGAATAAAAAGTACACCGTTATTAGGTAAAGGTTAAACGTGTACAGTTATGTACTCGGCCACACTGGGACAAGTGGCTAGTGGCTACCGAAAGTGGCTATACCTAGCTGTATGATGGACATGATGAATGAGCCTCTAATAGCGTGCGTCGACCGGTTCAATTGCCGGAGACAGCCTATTAAAACGATGACTGCTATCTTCCTTTATAAGGCGGTCATAGGTATCCGATGCACCTGAGCCATAGGTATAAGTACTTTAACAAACGCTCTAGAAATAAAAAGATGTAATTTATCGGTATTAAACCATTGAAGAATAATTTTGTACTCAGTAACAATACATCTCAATGATTGAACCTGGAATATTCTCTTAGGAGCTTAAAGCTTAATAAGCGTATATCGTCGATGTACTTTAAGTTTAGAACCTAATGAAAATGGATTCAGTGAGTATAAAACCTAAAAAATAATAATTAAATATTGGTGAGGCATACCCAGCCCAATCTATGCACCAAATTTAATTTTGATACTAGGCTCAATATATATGTTACTAGCTGTGCCACCGGCTTTGCCCGCGTGGTCTTTTCATTTAAAAGTAGCCCAAACGTGTTATTCCAGGACCAAAAGTACATATGAAGTACAAACTAAATTTCTTAAAAAATCGTTCAGCCGTCAAAAAAAATTTTTTATCGATTGCGGCTTCTACTCACGGATTGAGATACCAAGTACCCCAGTTTTCAGTACCAAGTAACCGCATCGCAATCGGTCCAGTAATTTTACGTGATGCTCGAACAAACATACAGTCAAACAACCAAACAAACTGACAAACAGACAGACAAGAATTACAAAAAAAAACTTATGTAGTACCTTATTTGTACCCTAGAGCATTTTTTTAAAATTATTATTGTAGAGACTATTTCGTTACTATTACTTTATTACTCGTAAAAGTATAGATAGATTTGGAAAAGAGCGTACCTAAGTACCTACTTAGTTACGCTCTATATATGTATAGATCTATGTATCTATATAGATACATACATAGACTGTTAAACTCACTACTACCCTTCCCTTGCTTTGCTGTAGTCGAGTAAAAAACAAATCTTTCCTCTAATATTAAGATCTAATATTAAGATTTAGATGTAGAAGTGTAGATGTCCAAAAACAACTGACATCTATTTTTTGGGACTTCAACGCACTACTGGTGATACCTACCATTGAATTGAGATAAAATCTTTCAAAAATAAATAATCTCATGTCATTTGAAAGTCAATGAAGTACCTTCAAGGGAGGTCAGTTCAAGCTTCCTTAATGAAGATGGTATTTGATAAATACAATTTATTGATGAAGATGACAACATTATGCTGATAAACTTAGTAGTTCGTAGTCGCGAGTAAGTTCCATCCAACTGTTGTGTAGAGTTACCATTTTCTCAAGACTTTAATATTGACAGTAAGTATTAAGTTTAGGTAACTATATTGTGTAGTTTATTAATGACTAGTTACTAACTCGCCCGGCTTCGCACGGGTAACGCTCACACCGCGTAATTTTTCTTACTGATAGCATTTTACGACGGGTTACTGACGTTGGGTTGACGGGTTACTGACGTTGGGTTGACGGGTTATTTTACTTCAAAAATTGTAAAAAAGATGCGCCAGTAGTAATTCAAAATCTTTGGCAGCAACGTGGTGTTTTTTGACCATAGACAACTGCATTATTACTCACGTACTTGACAGACTTGTTATTATTTTGTTTCCATGGCAAAATGACATAATTATTTTGCTTCCATGGCAACTATGTCATTCCGTTCTGTATTTTTGATTACTTGATTTAAAAAAAATATAATACTGCCCAAGTTACAAGCTGATGATGTATCTTTCTATAGTTCTTTTTTCAATTTTCTTAGGGTACATAAGACTTACGGCAAATTGACTAATAAGTAATTTGATTATAACATTATAACATAAACTTTTAGATTGAGTAGGTATACTAAGAATGTGTCCATAAAAAGTTTTCTTATGGTCTCTATTAATGTGAAGTCACTTTGATCATGTGTTCTTTATAAGTAGCACTTGTTACACACTACACAACACTAATATGTACAATAATATACACTAACCTAATTCAAACGGTTTTATCCTTTTAAGTCTTCTATGTCAGTGTGATCGAGGAGCTGGATTGCCTCTATGTTCACATGATGATGAAGTCGTGAGCTTTCAGCTTTTCTTTTCGTTTCCATGGCAAAATGACATTATTATTTCGTTTCCGTGCCAACTATGTCATTCCGTTCTGTTGTTTTGATAACTTGAGTTACATTATTGAAACTTTCGTAGGGATCTTATTTTTTTTGAAAAATAAAATACTTCCCATGTTACTCGCTGATAATGTAGCTTTCTATGCACAAAATGAAAAAAAAATTAAATCAATTCTTTGTTTTTTGAGTTTATCCATTACAAAAACAACAAACAAACCTACAATTATACAAGCAAGACATAAGTTCAAAAACTAAAACCCGACTACGGTCAGGTAAAAAACAGCCTTG
This sequence comes from Alsophila aescularia, assembly GCA_946251855.1. Taxonomy (NCBI): domain Eukaryota; kingdom Metazoa; phylum Arthropoda; class Insecta; order Lepidoptera; family Geometridae; genus Alsophila; species Alsophila aescularia. The sequence goes on from OX276378.1 coordinate 14,154,401, forward strand.
ACACTCTTGCGATGAAGACGCATCGATTCATACCTCGCTTGTCAAAATTGGACCAAGTTTTAAGTTTGAACACATAGCCCTTCCTTTGCCTTGCCGTAGTCGGGTAAGAAAATAGCTTATTAGGTCTATATTTAATGACAAATCAATTGATACCTTGCTTGTCAAAATAGGACCAAGTTTTTAGTTTGAACACATAACACTCAATTTGCCTTGCCGTCGTCGAGTAAAAAAAATAGCCTATGACTCTCTAAACCTGAAAATGAATTGATTGACACCTTGCTTGTCAAAATGGAACCAATAGGGCGACTCTATGGTGGAACAACCACATACATACATAGACTGTTCAACTCATTACCCTTCCCTTGCTTTGCTGTAGTCGAGTAAAAAACAAATCTTTCCTCTTTATAATATTAGTGTAGATTTAGATGTAGAACTGTAGATGTCCAAAAACAACAGTCATCTGTTTTTTTTGTTTAATGTTTGTGAAGAAGAGGAGTGTCTGTGGCGTGCAACAAACTCCCACATGCCACTCCTATCCTCAAATATGGAGACGACCGTTACCAGCTCCAATATGCCATAACAACTTTCATTGAGCTCTAACTGGAACGGTGTTCAGAATTATCTGTTAAATGTGACTCAATAACCACAAATAAAAACTCGCGCACCGGTATCTGCGAAAGAAAAAAATGTTTGTCCTAGATACAAAAATGTTTGTCCTAGATAAATATATGTATTGGGATGCATTCTAAGTATTATTGGTATTGGTAGAGCCGAACACGGCCATTTCAGACTAAATATCGAGATTAAGTACGTACTCGTAGGTGACCTGTGTGTAAGATTATTTTTTAAAACATTTTGGTATTTTGGTTCTTGAGTGTGTTTATCTAATAATCGTAATTGTGCGAGCAATGAACTTGAATCGCTTGGAAGCTCGCCAAAAAGCTCTACCTCGCACTCTATAACTTTATTTCTAGACTAATATGACAAAGCGAATAAATCTATATATCTATACTTATAACAAAGTATTAAGTAACAAAAAGTCTGTACAATGAAGTAAATATAAAAATATGGTCTAGGGGTCTTAAAATAAGCAACAGAACTTTTTTTTAATTGTGTCTTTCGTAATAACTTCTGGACCGATTGCGATGCAGTTTTCACTGTTGGATAGCTTAGTGTTTGACTTAAAAACTGGTGTATCTCAATCAAATGCACAGAAACCGAGCAATCGATAAAAAAACGATTTGATGTCTAAACGAAGTTTGATGAAATTTGGTTTAATGTTATGTACTTTTGATTCTGGAATAACTCATAGGATCCTTATATCCCAGAACAAATACCACACGAACAACGGCGCGGGCACAGCTAGTAAGGAAAAAAAATGTCTTTTGATCACAATCATAATACAAGGTCCATAAAGGAGTCCGTAGAGTTAAAGGGTGGTAAAGGGGCCAAAAATCATGCTCTACGCACCTCTACTTTGTACTTAGAATATTTACGCTGCCCTGGACTTTGTATTATTATTTATTCTCTGCCTCTACGGTTCCAAAGGTAATTGTTTTTTTTTATATAAACCAAAGAGTATACATATTATACGATACGTTAAAATAACTTTTTTTAGCAAAGAATCCATAGGTTCATGTTCATAAACCAATAACATTTTATATACTACATGTTATGCTGTTACATAAGGAATGCACTAAACAATTACGTCATTTTACATTAGCTTAAGTTAAATAAAAACGAAATATAGGTACCGTGTTCTGGGCTTCACTACACTTGTTATATATAGCAGGCGCTAAGCGTGGCACTGGCACTTACCACGAAGCGAACGACTTGCTCGTCTTGTCCAAAGAGTATACAAATACTACGGTCTTGTCAGTCATTAATCGGATCTACAAAAAAATACCCATTTGAAAAATTCAGCTGGGTTGGGCAACATTCGGCAAGCTTCGTCAAGTCTTCTCGTTGTCCATACCACAGTGCCTGAAGACAAAAGTCTTCAATCAGTGCGTCCTACCAGTCATGACCTACGGAGCCGAAACGTGGACACTCACGGTCAAACTAGTTCACAAATTTAAGGTCGCTCAGCGAGCTATGGATAGAGCAATGCTTGAAGTTTCTCTGAAGGACAAGATTTGAACTGCAGTGTTCCGACACAGAACTAAAGTAACCGACATAGCTCAAGGATAAGCAAGCTGAAGTGGCAGCGGGCTGGACACAAATCCCGAAGAACCGACTACCGTTGCGGTAGACAGGTTCTCGAATGAATACCGCGCTTAGGCAAACGTAGTGTAGTTAGGTGGCGTGACTACCTGCGAAAAGCTACTGGCAGAAACTGGTTGCAGAGAGCTGAAGACCGAGCTCAGCGGCGTGCATTATAGGAGAGGCTACGTCCAGCAGTGGGCAAGTATAGGCTGATGATGATAAAAAATGATTCCATATAGACATATATACGAGTATTATTGTGTTATATGTTCGACGAGCCGTCTACCGCTAGCGATACGTTACATAGGTATGTGTACTCGTAGTAATTTTACGTGTAATTTCTTTGCGAGATTATGCACAGTTTTAGAAAAACCTCCTACAGTTTCTTTTTTATCTTTATTTAAATGGGAGTTTTGTCACGCAGGGACTATGTCACACATAAGTACAATCACCTTAATATAACAACGGCTAGGTAATAATTAGTGAGTATAGTAGTGTCGTTGCCAATAAACGGATAAATCATATGATTTGTCTATGAATGGATACGGACTCACATAACACACAAATTCAGTTTAACCAACATCTTGTGTTCATCCGACAGTGCGAAAGCCAAGATTTCGTTACACATACCAACATTATTTTTATAATCTAATATAAGTCTCATGTCCTGTCGCAGGGCCTCATCCCGAACACTTTCAGTCAACACATGGGGAACATCTTCCACAACATCCAGACTCCAGGCAGTTAGGTGTATGGGTTAATATTGATTGCATTTGTACAGAGTTCCGTTGGAGTACACAAGCGATGGCGATGAAGGAATGGCTGCAGTGGCTGCCGCCGCCGCGCTCGCTGCTGGCGCTGCTGCTGGCCGTGGCCGGGTTCAGCGGGCGCCTGTTCGCGTCGCACTTCACGCATTCGCCAACGCTGCTCGTCGACACCTGCCACTCTCTGTGCCGGCTCGTGGGGCTCATCACCACGCTCCTTGCTTATAAGGTACCTTATCAACTCCAAGTTCAAATATATATATATATTTTAATTGTGTTCCTATAGGGTGTCCCAAAGTTCACGGAAGAAGTATTTTTTATTGGAAAGTCAGGTTTATATAATTATAAACCTGACTTTCCAATAAAAATACTAGCGGATGCCCGAAGCTTCGCACGCGTGTTCATTTTAATATATATCCTATGACACTCACAAATAACGTGGCTTTCTATTGGTAAAGTAATTTTCAAAATCGGCTCAGTATATCCAGAGATTACCCGCTACAATCTCACAAACTCACAAACTTTACCTCTTTATAATATTATATATTATTAAGTAAAGTATAGATAATTGTATCTTTTTATGTGAAACATCTAATTGCACAGTACGGGAGTAAGGCCATAGGTCGCATTTTATGTAATTATTATGTAATTTTTTTTGGAACCTTAAAAACCGATAAAACTTTAATTTTCCATCAAAATTACTTCCTGCGGGAATTTTGGAACATTCACTATATTGTGGTGTTTCAATGATGAGTTCATCCATCTTTCTATCTAATCGAGGCTTACAGCTCCATACCTACCTACCTATACCACTTTCAGTATTGAGATCCGCCGATAAGAACTAATTTTAGATTGTACTTACTTGTACTATTATTTATTCTGTAAAGCACAGATAACTAACTTTAGACGGACGATTTATTTGATGTTTGCGGGTTTTATAGCTAACTACGATTAATAATTAATGATGCGTTTTGTTTTTGGCAAATTATGAGGTCTCAATCAACTCTATTGAAGCACACTTGTCTATCTCTAACTACTTATTACCAATAGTTATAATACACCTAAATTATAAAATTTCTTATAATAGTAAGAAAGTATCAAGAGTTCTGGTTGTAGTATCAAGAGTGCTTTATCTTAAATTTTATAATACCTAGACTGTTTATAGCAGTGTTTATTACTTTTTTTTATCAAGCCTTCACCTAACGTTCTTACCTCCGCTGTATTTCTGGTCGATTTGGTTTTTTATGTTACGTTTTAGGTATACACGTTGTTCCTAATTCTCTGATTCTAATTCTAATCTATCTATATATTACTATAATAAAACTGTAACGGGTCCAATTCTGTACATTGAAGATATTTAGATATTTTTTTGGACCGTACTCTATATTCGATACTGAAGCCAAAACTATTTTTTTTTCTTTTTTGTCTGTCTGTCTGTCTGTCTGTCTGTATCTTGGCTAGGCATCACGCCGAAACTACTGAATGAATTTAAATGAAACTTGGTATGATTTGAGTTCACACTACGAGGTAGGACATAGGCTACTTTTCATCCCGAAAAATGAAAGGATTCCCGCAGGATAGGGGTTGAAAATTATTTCAAAAAACACTTACCACTCTTAAACTACTGGACGGATTTTGATGCAACTTGGCACAGTCATAGTTTATATGATGGGTTAAAATTGAGCATACTTTTTATCCCGAAAAAATAGAGAGTTCCTGCGGGATAATGCCCAAATTCTGTAAATTGAAGATATTATGTTTTTTTTTTGTGGCCGTACAATACTAAAGCCAACACTGTATTTTTTCAATTTTTGTTGGTCTATATGTCTGTCCGTCTGTCTGTCCTTGGCAGCGCACCACGCCGAAAAAAAACAATGAATTCCAATGTAATTTGGTATGATTTGAGTTCATAACTTCGAGGTAGAACATTGGATAGATTTCATCCCGAAAAAATTAAGTGTTCCTGCAGGATAGGAGTGGAAAATTATTTAAAAGAACACGTAGCACGCCGAAACTATTGGACGGATCTTGATGCAACTTGGCACAGTGAAAATTATGGATACATTATGTACCAAAAAATAAATGGTACCTGTGGGATATGGGTCCAAATTCTGTACATTAAAGATATAGTTTTTTTTTTTTTTGGAAGGTAATCTATATTCAATCAATCAATCAATCAATCAATCATTTATTTATTTGCTAGAATACATTATTAAATTACATGTCAATAATGAAGCCTAAACTGTATGTTTTTTCATTTTTGTCTGTATGTCTGTCAGTCTGTATCTTAGCCGCGCATCACGCCGCCGGTACTACTGGATGAATTCAAATGAAACTTGATATGATTTGAATTTATACTACGAGGTAGGGCATAGGATACTTTACATCTCGAAAAATTTATGGGTGGAGGATAGGGGTTGAAACTTATTTAAAAGAACACGTACCACGCTGAAACTAATGGACAGGTTTTGATACAACTTGGCACTGTCTTAAGTTATATGATGGGTTAAAATTGATGACAGCATTAATCCCGAAAAAGTAAAGGGTTTCTGCAGGTTATGGGTCCAAAGTTATGTTAATATTTAAGTAAAAAAATATTTTTTTTTGGATGGTTCTCTATATTCGATACTGAAGCCAAACTTTTTTACATTTTAATTTTGTCTGTCTGTTTGTCCGTATCTTGACCGCGCATCGCACCCAAACTACTAAATGAATTCAAATGAAAAACATGCTCTTGGGTGCTTAAAAAAGTTATTGAACAACTTTTTTTTTTGTTTTCGTGCCTTTGTGTTTGTCTGTATGTTTGTTTGTTCACGCATCAAGTAAAAACTACTGGACCGATTGCAATGCGGTTTTCATTGTTAGATAGCTTAGGGTTTGATTTAAATCTGATGTAATTGGTATCTCAATCCGGTGAGTTAGAAGCCGAGCAACTGATAAAAGTATTTTTGACGGCTGAAGAAATTTTGTTCATTTGAGGACCAATATACCAACATTTGTTTGCATATTGTTCCTTGAGTATCACATTATGGTACTTTGAACCTAAAGAAAAGACCACGCGTGCGAAGCCACGGGTACAGCTAGTCGTTAATAAAAATCAATAATCATAAAATCGCCGAGACTCGGTGACGACCAAATCTACCCAGATAAGTACTATGAAACCTCTGACGAGGTTTCATAGTACTTACTGTTGAATTACAGTTTGACTGTTTCATCTACAGTCAAAGTATTACCTGTTCTATTGCTAAGCAGTCCATCCTCCACTTCGCCAAAACATAGAAAGGCCAAGCAAAAAGCACACTTTCAAATTCTAGCCAAGCCGAGAAGCGTTAAAAGAAACGGATATATACCTTATACACACGATACTGGAGCGGGATATTTTTCAAGGGATTCTTATAAAGCTATCTTGCTGCATGTTTCCACGAGAGGCAGATTTAAAGTAACTCTTGATTTCACTGGCCACAGTACGAAAGAGCAGACGAAGGCGCCGGGCGGGAAGGCAAGCTGCGGAACACGTTCGGCTGGGCGCGCATCGAGGTGGTTGGTCGGCTGTCCGTGCACGTGCTGTTCGCATCCTTCACACTGGCGCTGGTGGTTAACGCGCTGCAGCTGGGCGTGCACTCCTCGCACGGTCAGCCGCCGCGTTACCCAAGGGTCATCATCGGCAGCGCTGTCATCGGACTGCTGCTGCATGCCATCAATTATATGCTACTGGCTGGTATGACCTTCCCTGATAATCCAAGGCTTCCTTTCGGATGATGGTGCACAGGATCTTGCATTCTTTGCACTAGTTGATAGAATTTGCCAATGTGCTGCGGGTGCCTCGCGCGGCCATTCACCACAGCAGCCCCTTCCTCCTCCCCTCTATTCCAGTTGCTTTTCGTATGAGGCAATGCTGGCCTGTGGTGTCAGAGTTTATCAGGCCGCCCGAGGGCCACTGACATGGCTTTAATCAATTACATCTGGGACCTTTAACTTAACGTGAAATTCGCACATCACTTAGTTATGTAATTGGTGCGAAGGCGAAGACCGAGCCTGCGGTATCATTGGATTCTAACCATTCGACTACTGTCACTTTACAACAGTCAATAAAAGGTCAAATGAGAGCAAGGACACGCTTCATCCAACTCTGGGCCAAAACTTGGTCTATGTTTTAAATAAATATAAGTAAATTATACCTAAAAGCCGAGAAGTCCATTTATTAAAAGCAGAGCTCTCGTAGTTTTTCTGACATGGGCCATGTATTGTGTATGTATTTTGTACCAATAGTTAATTAGCTGCCATTTTGCAGCCTATTTTCCTTCCTAGCAAGGAAAGAACGACATGTTTTGTAAACAGCGTTACGTATTGCCGTTAACGCACGCGCGCATAACTGCAATCATACGGTGCCTATGAATACAGCGTTTCTTATCCATACCTAGAAAGTGACAGGCAGAGTACAATGAAAATACCGTAGATTATATACACCTCATCATTTCGTTTCCTAGCAATTTCCACTGTGAAGTGTTTTGTGATGTGACGGTGAGGTTACACCCACCGGAAGTAATCGAGTCATTTCGTTAAATCACGTCTTATTATGCTATGCATCCTTAGGCTTTGTCTAACGTTTATGTTTCGTATAATGTTATGTTAGTGCCTATCGTAAAGGTTTCGATTATAATCGGAATGTGGACTATTAATATGTTTTGATTATGGTTAAGTCAGAACGCTGTTTATCAAATAACCATGTAAAACGAGCCGTGAACTACGGAATATTGAATAGCTGTCGTGGAAATCAAAACAGAACGGTTATCGATAGTTATTAGGTTCATTGTTAATGTGCCATATTTTAAGTTTCTTTAGTGCAATAAAGAGTTATCTATCTATCTATCTATCTAAGTAAATTAGTACTTTTAAGTATATTATTAAGTACCTGGGTTTGTTCAGACCCGCCACAACCACACCACTGCGGCAAAATTGGCCACAACTTGTGGCAGCCACAAAATCGTGTGGTTGCGTTTTTCAACAGCAAAAGCTTCATAACGGAAAATGGAAAAAGCTTCGTATTGGAATGAAGGGAAAGCGCATGTAGTCGGCCTATTGCGCGCGAGTTGTTGCGTTGTGATCGCGATGTCATTATTGACTACACGTACGCAGCAGCTGACTGCGACTGCAAGATGTCGTACGTATGAATGGAACTACGCGTTTTTATACGATTTTGTGATCGGCCACACTTTTGCCGCGTGTGGCTGTAGCGCGTCAGTACAGGCCTTAACCCTAGATAGTTTATAACCCTAGCTTAGTGACCGTAATCAAAACAAGTGACCATAGAATGAATGCCCCATTGTCTTATTCTTTATTGTTTAACTACGAGTAGCTTATTGCCGCGACTTCCACGTGGACTTGAAAGGGATTTTGGTCATTTTTTATCGTGGTTTTGTTTCAGGTCGGGAGCTGAGCTACAGCCGGCGGTTGAGCATGACAGAGGGCGGGGGAGTGGTGTTGAAGACGGGGGCCGGGGAGCCGGTCTTGGCACATGCGCCCACCGATATCGCAAGTAAACTATACCAAATCATTCTACGCTCAGCTTCCTTACCACCCTCGACCCCATTGTCAATAACCAATAAACAAGCACAAGTTACAAAAATATACAAATCCCCATTATATCTAAGAAGCATCTCGATCACATTAGCTTCTGATAAAAACCAAAATTAGTCCATTCATTTGGGAGCTAGGATCCACCCCTTCCCCCATTATAGCTAAGAACCATATCGATCACAAGAGAATTCAAACTGAAAAAAAAGCATCAAAATCAGTCCATTCGTTTGGGAGCTACGATGCCACCTACAGACAGACACACGGATACATACAGTGATTCTCACCCTAAACTTATAACTCCCCTCTCACTTGTAGTTCGGGGGTTTAAAAGTGGTTCTTGTTTATTATTAGCAGAACACGTTACGTCCACTGCTGAACATAGGCTTAAATTCCCACACAGCATGCGACGAGAGGTCGCTTGAAGTTTGCATCCAGCGGCTCCCCGCGACTCTCACCAGGGCCCCGATTCTGTAAGCTATTGAACCGCGATAACGCAAGACGATCGCTTGAAATTTTTTGCGAAATTTTCTTATTTACCACTTAAAAGTGCTAGAAGTATTTTTTTTTGGAAATATTCAAAAAGTAAAAAAAAATAAAATAAAAAAACAAAAAAAAACAAAAAGCGAAAATTTTGCTAAAATTTTTAGCAAAAATTTTTTATTTTTTTTTTGTGCTTCCAGCACTTTTAAGTGGTAAATAAGAAAATTTCTCAAAAAATCTCAAGCAATCGACTTGCGTTATCGCGCATCAATAGCTTACAGAATCGACATAAGTATATAGCCTAGTTCTTGTCGGCAGACTACAATCGAATCAACTGGTTGATCGCACCATAGGGGGCCGTCCTAAACTACGTCTTCCGCAGTCCCCTTTTGATAAATGTTTCTTCGCCAACAGTAATCGGTTCTACGAGGGGGGGTCTCATAATCTCTGGTGATTATGAGACCTAATTTGCTATAAAAGAATAGCTAAATTAAGTAATACCTAATACCTAGGAGTTTTCCTCCGAGCATAGGCTCGGAGTAAAACTAGGTAGGCGGATTAAAAAATTACGCCTTCGTAGAAATCGATCGCGTTTTGTATGGAGAGTCAAAACGTTCTTATTTAAATTACAGTTTTTAGTTGTCGCTGGTTTCAGATTAAATCTTAGAATATGTGAGTAAATCTTAATTTTCTCCACCTTCTAGTCTAGAGAGATACCTACAAGTTTGGAGTATGTCACCGCGTCTCGTAGAGCTCCCAAACTTTTGGATGAAATGATTATTTTTGTTTGACATCTGGTTTTATCGGATTGGTTCGGAAAAACGGCTCCGTTCGTGGTCGGCTCGTCTAGCGTAGACCCACCTTTAGCCATGTTTGAAGTCACTTCTGCAACACCTGTGTTGTTGTTTTCTTTATTTTCCAAATGATTAGAATGCATAACACAAATTAACACAATGGCTTATATCTGTGATGGGTTGACGTAGATATCCAACAACTGCAATAACAATTTAAGTCTACAATACTTGACAATACACTCCGCAACTGAGGTACTGGAACCGCATTACATTATAGAAGTAGGTATAAAGATCATTACCTACTTACGATAATAAAACGTATTAGCCGATGCACATGATAATAAAGTGTAAGTTACACACGTGGTGGAGATAAGTACCTAGGTAAGCATGTGATTAAAAAACCTTAAAGTGAGGTGACTTGCTTTATATAAATATATTTGGGACAATTCACACCAATTACCTAGCCGCAAACTAGGATACCCTGTACTATGAGTACTAGACATCGGATGAATATTACATCCATGACTCGGAAACAAACATTTCTGCTCATCACACAAATGATTGCACCTAGCGGGATTCGAACCCGCAATCGTTGGTTGACTTCGCAGTCAGGGTCACTTAACCCTTCGGGCAACCGGTCGTTGGTTTCAGCACAAGTAACTTTTGCATGCATGCGGCTCTACCTACCGCGTAGAGAAAACGGTTTCTCCCACCAGTATTATTTATTCTGTGAGCAGGCATACAACTTATAATTCAAAATTGTAATGAAAAAAAACGAATTCATAACAAAATAACAATAAGTTTAGCTTTGTTTAGCTATTGTCCCTTGAGCAAAGAAATAGCAAATATGGAACAGTGTTTGAAGGCGTAGTTCCTAACACAAGCATCTATTAATATTTTTACCCGACTGCATGGAGGATTATGTGTTTGGGTTGTATGTATGTTTATTTGTTTGTACGTTTCTCAGGCGCGTCCTACAGCCTGAAAGTCTTGATGGATTTTGATATATGAGGTATCATTGGATTCGTCTTGATCACGAGAGTGCTATAGTGTCAATCGTAATATCTGGCCAAGTGTGTGTTAAACCACCACGCATATGTAGTGTAGGCTTCCGCCTCGTGTTCAGTTTTTCTTTAATAATTAGAAAAAAAAGTTTTCAAAATATCCATATTTATAATTTTAAAGGTCAACCGTTGTAATGTTCTTAAATAACTTCACCCCACTTTACGTGTATCTATAGGGGGAGATACCCTTAGAAAAGTAACTTTATTACTTTAAGTACCTACCTATAATGCTGTGACAGACTGAGACGGACGGACAGTCGGATGGACTGGACGATTTATAAAGATTCATTTTTGGACTACGGAGCCGTAAGAATAGACTCCCAATAAAATAATACATATTCATGTTCTCAGGTGCACCTATATACCTACCTACTACCTAGATACCCACGCACTGATAAATTATCACCAACATTTAAACCTTGGTTACCTACACTTAACTTCCAAGTTAATCGTGGTTTAACTTTGGTTCCACTATTCTTGGTGAACTCTAGCCTAAGCATTTCGTTTAGGTACATTCCTACTGTATATTAGAAGTCTGTGGTAGGTACATGCGTATACAACATAACCGAACGCTAACTACCGATCGCAGTGGCCTTGTCTATTTAGTCCTAGATTCAAGAAGGCAATCTCCGATCACCGTTAGACTATGCTTTCATGGCTTGTCTATGGTCACGATGTACTGTCTCTTCCAGGTAGCCTGTTCGTGATGGGGGCCGGTTTGACGTTGGAGTGGGAGCCAGTGGCCGCTCGCCTCGCCGACCCTGCACTCTCGGCATGCGCGGCCATCGTCCTCGTCATCTTCAACTACCCCTTCAGTAAGTATTTTCTCATATTTGACAGCCTCCTAGTGATGACTATTAAGAAACACCTTATAAAGTATGCATTAGCATTTAGTACAGATAGGCGACAACCGAAAGCGGCTGGTAGTGACTAGATGAGGAGAGCCGAAGATCGGGCTCAGTGGTGTTCACAAGGAGAGGCCTGTGTCCAGTAGTGGACGAACACGCACTGATGATGATTATGATAGATAGGCAAGCGATGAGTTAGATCATCCTATTTCTACGCAATTTAAGTGGAACTGAGCCCACTGAAGTGGAAACAACTGGAAAATATTACGCAAAATATTTCATAAAACTTTGTCCAACGCTGTTTTCAATAAATTATCGAACAACAAGGCAAAGTCCGTTAATCAATGCAGTTTGTGGAACTCGGATATAAAATAGACTCCCAAGCGAGTTTAACTTTTTTCTTTACCAGTTTCAAATAACTCATCTCGCTCAAACTGCAAAACGAGATAAAAGATTTTCAAATTCTCGTGATTACAATGCCACATTGACTGCCCGAGCGCACAGTATGAATAATAGTAGGTACTACGTACCGAGCGCCAAGTTCTATACTAAGTAGGTATAGAACTTATACTAACTCAGGATAAGATTTATGCTACGTCTTAGGCACTTTATTGAGGTCCATGACTCTTGATAAAAGTCTACATAGGTAGATGAGTACTTTATGCAACAACCTAATTCTCAAAGTCGTTAAGTTGTTTCTATTTTGAAACAGTGCGGTCGGCGGGGCTGGTCCTCCTGCAGACAGTCCCTGAAGGTCTCGGCACGTGTGACCTCCGCGCGGCGGCGCTGCGTGTGCCAGGCGTTCTGGCTATTCACGAACTGCACGTGTGGCAGCTGCACAGGGACCGCGTCGTCGCCACGGCACACGTCTCCTACAGCTCACATGAGGTAAGTCTCCTGCAGCTCACTGAGGTGAGGTCGACGGAACTGATCCTCCTGCAGACAGTTCCTGGAAGTCTCGTGTGTCCTTCGCGCGGCGGCGCAGCGCGTGCTGCCTATACACGAGCTGCACGTGTGGCAGCTGCACAAAGACCGCGTCGTCGCCTTCCCACAGCTCACATGAGGTAAGTCTTCTGCAGCTCACTGAGGTGAGGTCAATGGAACTGATCCTCTTGCAGACAGTTCCTGGAAGACTGGGCAGGTGTGGCCTCTGCGCGGCACGGCGCAGCGCGTGGCGGGCACGAAGTCCACATGTGGCAACTACACAGGGACCGCGCCGTGGTCACGACCCACGTCTCCTATTAGCTCGTACGAGGAGGAACAATAATGATGTATAGATTGTATAGTATAAATAAGCATCTTTGGCGAGCTGTCTCTAATTAGGTTATTTATTATCCACTTCACCAATCCATTTCCGTTTTTACAGGACTATGTGAAGAGTTCTGGACTGGTGTGCGATGTTTTCAAACGTCACGGTATTGGCCTGGTCACCCTGCAACCAGAGTTTACACTTGCCGATTTAATGGGTAAGAAAGTTTGCTTGGTGTATGTTCATCATAATTATTATTATGAAGAAGTCTTTTAATATTATAACATTATACTGTCATTACAGGTACAGAAGAAGATAAAAAGGCAATGATAGAGTTTGCTAACGCTGCATGCTCCTGTCCTTGCGCCAAGGAATGCACCGCCCCAAGGTGTTGTGCAGCGCCCAGGAAACCTACCGTTACGCGCATTTAAAAACATTAGGTACGGTTTATAAAGAAATTGAAACACAAATAAGACAAAAGCCATGACAGCTAGTTGAATCCAGCTGATCATACTTGGATCCAACTCATCATTGAAATTGAATAAATTGATCATTGTGACCAAATGCGGATGAAACTGACTCTTCGTTTTGGCTTCTAGGTTTCTATCAGTTGTTTCGCACTGGACAAGTGTTTAAAAATATTAACTAGCCATTTTAAGAGGTAAAAATAAGGAAAAGGTGTATTGATGTGACAGGGTTCCCAATGTAGAGCACATTTTACGTGTTGTAAAAGTTTTGGTGTCAAATGTGGCATTTGACTACATTATGTTAACAAAACAAGCAGCAAATGTAGATTAAAAAACTACTCTACATATTTTTTTCTTTTCATTTTTCATCGATTTGTGAGCTACACTGAAAGTTACAGCCGGATAGCTAATCCGGAAATGCTCGAAATTTGAGGTGCATTATTCCACTCGGAACGACCGACAGACAAACAAGTTATTGACTTAATAAAAACGTGGTAAAATGAGCTCTACAACTGGGAACACTGACATTTCAATATAACTTAATCTGCTCTGTAAATAGATACTTAAGTTAGAAGTAAGTGTAAAATAAGTTATTCTAATTACGAGTAAGTAGGATTTAATACGACTCTCTTTAATATGTAATCTATAGATATACCTAATCGTGGTATATGAATAACAGCAATAGGACGGTTATTTGTCAATAGTTAAGATTTTCTTCAAAGTGAGATTTTTAAACGGCTTCTTTTGCGGCTATAGAATTATCTCCAAAACGACAAAATACACAACCAAAGATGTTCCACTCGAGTTGCGACAAAACGGCAAAATTTCTTGTGCCTTGTAAAATGACAGACTGACAGAACCAGTCAAGAGTGAAAGTGTAATGAATAAAAACACGGTTCGGTGGGTCCGTAAGCCGTAACACTGCGATGTCAAACGCCTGCAACGCGCGGTGTCGCGGCTGATGCTAAAATGAGCATGATTCAATGAAATAATGATGTCTATTGTTGAACACGGAAACGGCACGGCTTCGCGGCTGTGCCATTTCGGCATTGTAACATTATCGTTAAAGGTGAAATTATTACGAAACAAATTGTGGTGTTATGGTGGCTTTTGTCAATAAATACTTCATGTACTTAGTTTAAGTACAGAATACATAATAGTAATTTAGTAAGCAGAACCTGCCAATACCTACTCTATTAATAAGATGTAGTACTTACCTGCTACTCAAAATGATGGGTAACTCGTCCAGAAGCTCAATATTATTTAAATTGCTCACATATGAAAAGCCATCTTGCCATACAAATAGATATCTTGAAGATGTCATAAATTACAAATAATTAGGTTCCTAAATAGGTTAGCGTCCAATGATGAATAGGTAATCAGTATATGGCTGTAGTATAATTTATTTAAATATATGTAAATAGTATAGGAATTGAATAAAATCAAGGTCACGGTCGACTACAAAAACGCAGTCTACAACAAACGTCTGCGACATTATCGTGTTACCAAACCAAATTCGCACCACGTCGTTTGTATGGGTCGAATACCGGAAGCTTTACAACAGTTGGTCATACGATGAGCTATGGTCGTGTTTTGATGTGGTTATCCCATAAAGTTAGGATTTCGCTTTTAGCGGGGGTATCCACTTCCATAAATCATGGCGTGACACCTTTGTCGCAAGTATATCTTCAGATATTGGTCCAATATCGGAAGCTGTACAACATTTTGGCGCATTATGAGCTATAGTCGTGTTTTGATGTGGTTATCCCATAAAGTTAGGATTTCGCTTTTAGCGGGTTATCCACTTCCATAACTCATAGCGTGACACCTTTGTAGGTAAGTATATCTTTAGATATTGGTCCAATATCGGAAGCTGTACAACAGTTTGGCGCATTATGAGCTATAGTCGTGTTTTGATGTGGTTATCCCATAAAGTTAGGATTTCGCTTTTAGCGGGTTATCCACTTCCATAACTCATAGCGTGACACCTTTGTAGGTAAGTATATCTTTAGATATTGGTCCAATATCGGAAGCTGTACAACAGTTTGGCGCATTATGAGCTATAGTCGTGTTTTGATGTGGTTATCCCATAAAGTTAGGATTTCGCTTTTAGCGGGTTATCCACTTCATATTACCTTTGTAGGTAAGTATATCTTCAGATATTGGTCCAAAATCGGAAGCTGTTCCACCGTTTTTTCGTATTATGAGCAATGATCGTGTCTGCATACATTAAAACTCGACTATAGCTCACATAGTGCGACCAACATTTATATAACTTCCAGTTTTAGTACGTCATTTTATGCCTAGTTGCTGTGTATATGTATGGTTCATATAGGTTATGCCCCAGGTTTACCTATTATTAAAGCAAATGACATATTTAACTGAGCAACATTATTTGACGTTTGAAAATAGCCCTTAAGCTTAAACCATCGCTAACCCATAATAAACATGAAAATTTTAATTTTATGATTATCATACCCAAAGGGAGCATTATTGCTAAGACTACGCTTAGGTACCTACCGTATGTCTGTCTTACCTTTAAATGGTTGTATCTATTGAACCGTATTATGCAGTTTTTTTTCCTCTTAATAATAAGTAAGTAAGAAAATAAGGGGAAAATAAGGAACCTTTGGTGCGCGAGTCCGACTCGCTCTTGGTCGATTTTAATTAGAGTTAACTATGGTTTAACTAGTAGGTATGTTAAAAGTGTTGGTGAACTCCAGCCATACTTTGCCTTCTGCGGTACAATGTAACATAGCCTTGAGAAGAGATTATATAGCGCTATTGTCCATATTATAAGAAAAGACACTTATCTACCCCTAAATATTAACCGCACATTTTTTTATTTTTGCATACAGTTGTTTCAATAATTAACTACAGTAATCGTAGCGGATCTTTGTGGTTGTGAAGTTAGGCACTGTGAATGATTGCGCAGGTACTGTTTTGAGGATAAAACAGCAGAAAGTAAGAGCGAGATAGAATATGCGATAAACGTAAGCGAGTGAGCGAGGCAGTTATACAATGCTGTCTTCAACTTCAACATAGGGATTGCGCCTGAACAATAGCAATAGCGACTTGCAGACAACTTTCGAGCCACAAAGATCCGCTGTGACTACTGTACGCTTATACATCTTCGTTTTCTTTGCACCTTAACTGGCGGTTTTTGCGCTGAAACTATGACAAATTGAAAATGCTCTTTTTCAAAAACATAAGTACCTTTCTTTAAACGTATAGGCGTAGATTATATACTATTCAAGCGACTGACACTAATAACAAAAGATTTAACCACAATTTAGGGGGTGAAAAGTGCTTTCCCCCAAAACACCAATCTATCAAAAACTGAACTACTACAACTCACGACCATCAACTCTTTATCGCTCGTATAGAGGATCGCGCGGAGGGAAGGAGATAGCAATACATTTACCAAATACCTAATTTGCGAAGATCTCGTCAAGCGACTATCCTCTTAAAATTAAAACTTACGTTTTGTGCTACGTAATTTAGTAACCGTCAGCCAGGCCAGCGTCAGAGAAGATTATTAAAATGCTTTTGAAACAAGACGTACAAAGCGACTGTGATGTTCCTCGACAGTATTAATTTAAGAAACAAGTTAAATCACATGAAAAATTGTTGACACTATTTTAAATTCAACACCCTTAATTTCTTGGTACTCATAAATAGTTCGCAATTTTTCATTATATAGCTGATATAGTTAATAAAGTTGTAATTATTTAGTTTAATAATAGGTATAAGCGAGTTTTGTAAACAAATAGTTGTTGATTATAGTTTGAGAAAACAAATATTGTGTTTTACTATTGAAGGTTGTTCTTATTTGATTAGCTGGTTATACCATACTCTTTCGATAGTTAATAAATTTCTATTGACTTATTGAATTTCTACGTCCATGTGATTGATTTTATATGCCTTTAGCTTTATGAAAAGAAAAACATTATAAGAGTATAGTTATTTATTGAAAAATTCAACATATTTAGGTAAATGTTAATAACAATCATTTTTATGCTACAGATAATATGCAAAGTTATTATAAAACTTCCAAACGGTGTATTTAGTTTTAACCTTAACAATACTATCGAAAACAGGAACACTGATTCCTATATAACACACACACATCATTATAATAACTGCATTATATCTATAGGTAGGTAAGCGAGAACCACATATTTTATATTAGGTTGGTACCTATATTTCGGTTGTTCTAAGGGAACAATTTGGATTATTATATTGATGTAAGAAGCTTTGATGGTCATGTGGTGGTGTCCAGAAATCACCAGATAAATAAAAAAATACTTATGAGCAATGCGCATCACAGGCAGCCTACAACAGTCTTAATGCTTGTATAATCTCGCAAACTAAATAGAAATATTCCGAAACATATTACAGAACACCACTTAATATGTCAGAAGCTGACTCAACCAGGTAGTTTTGCCCTACAAATGATGGAGCATAAGTTTTTATTTATTTTTTATTCTGTTTTTAATTTGGGTTTCGATTTGAATTGCTTAGTTATGAGGTCAATACGAAAAACATCTTCTACTCCACCATTTGTGGGGCAAAGCTTCATATTTGAAAAAATGAAAATGAATGGCTTAGATTAAAAGTAGTAATTTCCTTTCGTTTTCTACAGGATCCTTGCTTACGCTAGCTTTCTTTCGTATTTCAGGGACTTATAAACAGACACACAAAAATATACATAATATATAAGTAAACGAATTGAGAATCCATACCTTTTGGATATCAATTAAAATCCAGTTTTTACTAACAATGTACCCGAAATCTCACAAGTAGGTCACCTACGTACGTATTATTTATTAACAGTTCTCACGAGATAGACAGACCTTGTTTTTTCGAAAGATGAGTAGATGTGTTTTCGAATTATTTTATGATAATGTTATTCAATCCTCAAGGGCCCAAGTATCGGAGTTGTACAGGTCGTAAGGCGACTCCGTGGTGGTGGCGGTGGCCGTCAGAATGTGGCGGCAGTACGCCGGCGTGCACGCGCGGCTTTTCACAACCCGTCTGCACGCCTTGCCCTGTCCGGATTCTGGACGCTGGACAACAAATGTGATGTATCATTATCAATCAACATCCCCAAACCGCCCACAGCTGAACATGGACCTCTCCTTTATGAATGTGGGGTTTTGATATAAACACCACGCTAGACAGGCATTTTGGTGATGGCAGTAGTTGTTGATAAATGCAGGAAATTGCTCTTTTATTAACCCCCGAACAAAGAGACGGGTGTTATAAGTTTAGGGTGTGTATCACGGTGTGTGTGTCAGTGTGTGTCTGTCTGTGGCATCGTAGCTCCCAAACGAATGGACCAATTCTGATGGGTTTTTTTTGGTTTAAAAGCTGATGTGATCGAGATGGTTCTTAGCTATAGTGGGGGGAAGGGGGGGGGTGAGAATCGTAGCTTCCAAACGAGTGAACCTATTTTGATACGGTTTTTTTATGTTTGAAAACTGATGTCATCGAGATGGTTCTTAGCTATATGGGGGGAGGGGGGAGGTGAGGAGGGGGGGAGGTGAGGAGGAGGACGTGAGGAGGGGGAGGTGAGGAGGGGAGGTGAGGAGGGGAGGTGGGGAGGTGAGGTGGGGAGGTGAGGAGGGGAGGTGAGGAGGGGAGGTGAGAAGGGGAGGGGGAGGTGAGGTGAGAAGGGTGAGGGGGAGGTGAGAAGGGAGGGGGGGAGTTGAGAAAATGGGGGTGAGAATAGTTATATCCCCCGAACAAAGAGACGGGTTTTTAAGTTTAGGGTGTGTATCACTGTGTGATGTGACAGGGGTTATATTTTTTTTGTTTGTGCTTGTTTTTTTCTGGACTTCCCTGTGCTGGATCTTGCAGCACCAGTGGTCATAGGACCACCCTTCTCATCCAAGGGTGTAATAGTATTAAGCCGACCGGGAACCACACGGCATATGCTGTGTACTATATATGCTACCGGATAATTGTACAGCAGTCGCAGCCTATCTTTGTGGTTGTGAAGTTAGGCTCTATGAACTATTGCGCAGGTACTGCTGTGAGGATAAAACAGCATAAAGTAAGAGCGAGATAGAATATGCGGAAAACGTAAGCTTATGTTTTTCGCATAATCTATCTCGCTCAGGCAGTTATACTATGCTGTCTTCACCTTCAACATTGGGATTGCGCCTGAAAAATAGCAGTTTGCGCAGCGACTAGCAGATAACGTCCGAGCCACAAACTTCCGCTGCGGCTAGTGTAAGCGCCGTTAGTTTATAATAAGTCTCGCAAGATTATAAACCAGCGTTACAATTTCCGACAGTTTATAATCTAACCATGACTACCCGTCAGATTGAGAATGGAGATGCTTATTTATTCTGTGCTATTAGGTATTCTATGGACTTATCAATGCGCAGTTGACTAATCTTACGGCATTGTTTAAATACTATCTCTCGTCAGTTACATTGTAAACTTTGTACTAATTGGTCGATCTCGTGTTTGTCACCAATGAGTTTTTTATTTATTTATTTTAACATAACGGAATGGGTGGGCATTTTATATAAGAAATTATGGGGAAATAATACATTCCCTTCGGTGAGCAGTTTATTTTAGATTATATGGGAAAACTAATCGATTGTGATAAACACAATCACTAACCGTTCACTTTTTTCACAATCTATCATCATCAGTTTATAATCTAACTAGATTCATTATAAAATAACGGCATTTACAGTAGTCGAGACACATATACATTTCGTTACGGACGCAGCTTCTTTACCTTGAGAGAAGGACAGTAAGTGCGATGGATCTTAACCGCCCCCGCGAAAATAGATCTTGATTGGCGGGCGTCGCAATGCATGGGTAGGTATTTTTAGCACACGAAACCTGCTCTTTCACCAGTTCGCGTCGCTCCATCTCTCACTGTTTACTCGAACACACAGTTAACAATTTTTTTTTTTTTGTTTCTGTTTCCCTTGTGCAGGAGAGTTCGAATAGTCTGTTTTCAGGGCGGCCAGAATCGTCGCACATACGTATGTTATCTATTCCACTCGGTAGGCAGATTCGATACTTACAACCACCATGCGATAGTTCATTTTGACTGCATATTCGCAGTCGCCGTGGCAAACGCTCCACCCCAACCAAGCGCCAGTCTGACAGTCAACATCTGACAACAAAAAAATTTATTTCATAAACAACAAACAGTCATCATCATCATCATCAGCCCGAGTCAGTCCACTGCTGAACATAAGCCTCTCGCAAAGCACGCCACTGAGCCCGATCTTCGGTTCTTCTCTTCATACTGCTGCCAGCCACTTTGCGTATATCGTCGCTCGATATAGCTGGAGGGCGCCCTACACTACGTTTACCGAGCCGCGGTCTCCACTCAAGAACACGTATACCCCAACAGTCCTTCGATAGATATGACCAGCCCACTGCCACTTCAGCTTACTAATCCTAAGGGCTATGTTGACAACTTTGATTTTCTGCCGGATCACCTCATTCCGGATATATACGATTTTTCAGAGAAACTCCGAGCATAGCCCTTTCCATAGGCCGCTGAGTGACCTTAAATTGGTGGATTAGTCGTACCGTGAGTGTCCACGACTCGGATCCGTATGTCATAACAGGTAGGACACAATGGTTGAAGACTTTTGTCTTTATACTTTGCGGTATTGGCGACGAAAAGACTCGAAGAAGTTTCACAAATGCTGTCCAGCCCAGCTGTATTCGTCTGCGGGTCTTTCTCTCTCGAAGTTGTTTTTACCTAGTTGCAAGTTTTGCCCCAAGTAAAGATGCCCCAAGTTTTGCTCCTGAACAACTTCGAGACCGTTAACAGCAATAACATGTTTCAGAATAACATGTTCGTTGAACATAATCTTGGTTTTGTCCAAGTTCATTCGGAGACCAATGCTTTGAGAAGAATCAGCTAAGCTGTCCAACATCTGTTGCAAGTCCTGTAACTTTTCTGCCACAATGACCAATCACAATGTCATCCGCGAATCTCAAGTGTAAGATGTACTCACCATTAATGTTAATGCCACATCCTTTCAAGTCAAGTCCCAATGCATTTGAGAACAATTTCGGAGAAATAACGTCCCCTTGTCTCACACCTCACATACAGGGGGATATGCTTAGTCTGCTGTTTCTGTACTTGAACGGTCATTGTTGCGGAGTCATACAGACATCTCAACACTTGGATATACCGCCAGTGGACTTGGCATCGTTGCAGGGACTCCAAAACAGACCAAATCTCGATAGAGTCAAAGGCTTTCTCATAATCCACAAACGCCAGGCACAGGGGCTGATCTGTCTTCTGTATAATCTGCCGCACTGTATGGATGTGGTCTATGGTGCCGTATCCTCCCCGAAACTTGTAGACATGGCTCGGGAGGGTTATTACCCTCCCGACAAGACCCTTTTGATTGAAGATATGGTCAACTTCGTCAGATCAGGCTTCGACCAAGCTGTTGTACGAAGACTTGACCCCCGATTTCGCTCTATCGCTTCCTCTATAGCTCTTGTATTAGAGCGTCGCAGGTCTCGCCTTACCAGCTTGGTTATTTGCTTATTCAAATCAAACAGTAATTAAGTTTAAAAAATGAATAGTAAATTTTAATCAGTTACAAATTACCTTCTTCGAACAAGGGGGCATCGTTGATCATGACTTCGTTGTCTTGGTTTGAAGGTGTGGGCTTCAACTTTTTAGTGGACACTGTTTCGTTAGTTGCTGCAACAAACAAAAGTATTTCTCTTCATGTTCTCGTCCCCACAACTTGGACGAATCAGAGTTTATATAATTGTATGTATGTTTGTTTATTCGATGATAACTTCCGCGTTGTTGATCCTATCTGTTTATAATCTAATCTATCTGATTCTAACTAGTTTCATAATAAACTGTAGATAGATTGTGAACGGACATTAAAACTTCTTGATTTAATAATTTGATTTTCGATAGGTAGTTTATAATAAGCATAACAATGTCAATCCGTCAGATTCTCAACGGACATGCTATTTCGCCAACGTATGGACCAATCGATGCACAGTTTTGTAATCTTACGGAATTATTGAGTTACTATGGCCAGTTACATTGTAAACTTTCTCCTTATTGGTCGGTCTAGTTTTTAACATTATAATGATTACTCACCATTACTTATTCTGTGCCATTACACCATTATAATAAAATTATAAAATAGGAAATTGAAAAGTTAAATCATGAATTTTATTGTCCGCTTACAATCTATTAACAGTTTATAATCGTACTAGTTGCTTTATAAACTAACGGCATTTACAGTTATCCGATGGCAGACGAGGAACGAACGCTGCAGCAGTAATTACTTACCAGGTTCTGAGTCTAACTGGATTGCTGACTAGGTCGCTGAACTATAGACTCACCGGGTTGAACAGAGGCGACCACTCAGCCAGTGAAGTTCCGGTGCACACAGTTCCACTTACAGAGCACGAGGTTGCGGAAGTTGTTCACGTTGCCGCCGCAGCCGCTGAACTAACACTGCAGTATACTGCAGTGTACTACTATACTACTAGTACTAGTGTGTAGTGTGTATAGGCTTAGGTACTGGGTTCAACAGTGTCGACGACTCTGCCAGTGAAGTTTCGGTGCAGACAGTTCCGCTTGCAGAGCGCGAATTTGCGGAAGTAGTTATGTTGCCGCCGCAGCCGCTGAACTAACGCTACAGTATAGACTCACCGGGTTCAACAGTGGCGACGACTCTGCCAGTGAAGTTTCGGTGCAGACAGTTCCGCTTGCAGAGCGCGAACTTGCTGAAGTAGTTATGTTGCCGCCGCAGCCGCTGAACTAACGCTGCAGTATAGACTCACTGGGTTCAACAGTGGCTACGACTCTGTCGGTGAAAATCCGGTGCACACAGTTCCGCTTGCAGAGCGCGAATTTGCGGAAGTAGTTATGTTGCCGCCGCAGCCGCTAAACTAACGCTACAGTATAGACTCACCGGGTTCAACAGTGGCGACGACTCTGTCGGTGAAAATCCGGTGCACACAGTTCCGCTTGCAGAGCGCGAATTTGCAGAAGTAGTTATGTTGCCGCCGCAGCCGCTGAACTAACTCTGCAGTATAGACTCACCGGGTTCAACAGTGGCGACGACTCTACCAGTGAAGTTTCGGTGCAGACAGTTTCGCTTGCAGAGCACGAGGCTGCGGAAATTATTCGCGTAGCCGCCACAGCCGCTGAACTAACGCTGCAGTATAGACTCACCCGGTTCAACAGTGGCGTCGACTCTGTCGGTGAAGTTCCGGTGCACACAGTTCCGCTTGCAGAGCGCGAAGTTGCAGAAGTTGTTCACGTTGGCGCCGCAGCCACTGAACTAACGCTGCAGTACAGACTCACCGGGTTCAACAGTGGCGACGATTTTGTCAGTGAAGTTCCGGTGCACACAGTTCCGCTTGCAGAGCGCGAAGTTGCAGAAGTTGTTCACGTTGGCGCCGCAGCCACTGAACTAACGCTGCATAACAGACTCACCGGGTTCAACAGTGGCGACGATTTTGTCGGTGAAGTTCCGGTGCACACAGTTCCGCTTGCAGAGCGCGAAGTTGCAGAAGTTGTTCACGTTGGCGCCGTAGCCACTGAACTAACGCTGCAGTACAGACTCACCGGGTTCAACAGTGGCGACGATTTTGTCGGTGAAGCTCCGGTGCACACAGTTCCGCTTGCAGAGCGCAAAGTTGCAGAAGTTGTTCACGTTGGCGCCGTAGCCACTGAAGTAACGCTGCAGTACAGACTCACCGGGTTCAACAGTGGCGACAATTTTGTCGGTGAAGTTCCGGTGCACACAGTTCCGCTTGCAGAGCGCGAGGTTGCGAAAGTTGTTCGCGTTGCCGCCGCAGCCGCTGAACCCGAAGGGCTCGCACGTTCCGCGCGGGAAGTCGTAGAACCATCGCTCTTGGTACCCGCGGCAGTGACCCACGGACATCGGTAGCTTGCACACCTCTAAAACGAGCAAATCAATTAAAGTGGACCTAAATAAGATTATGTTATCAATTTATTTGTTATTTCTAATAGGTAGGTCATATAAATTAAAATATTAATACCGACGGCAAATACGTACTTCTAATTATTTTCAAAAATTATTAAATAGGGGAGGCCAGGACAACGATTAACAAAAATTGCATTTTTAGTTGTAGATTCAAAAGTTTTCAATATTTAGACTAGATTTTTATTACATGTAATGCGTTAACTATTTAGGCATCATGTTATTAACATAAATCAAACATAAAAGAATATATGTCTTAAATAGACCAGTTATTCATTTACCCCGTGTTTGGGGTAAGAATTAACAGCTCTGAGTAAGTATTCCGGGGGACGTCCAGCACACAACTCACTCTCACGGCGTGTCGAGTGCAACTGACCAATAACAAGCCATACAGCGAGGTCTAGTCAGCATAACATATCACGCGCTATAGCTGTAGTGTCCAATCCGGCCACCTCTGGCAACCCGCCAGGGGGTATCAACACACTTAGACACAGACACCGACCTCGCCGGCGAGGTCGAAGGTCCCATAACACATAGTCAGATATTATTCGCTTTCGAGTTTCTTGCCGATTCTTCTCGAAGGTGTATTACGAATCGGCGGTCAGTTATAAAAATCAATGAAAGGGCACCTAGCCATTGTTCAGGGCCCCCTCGATCACTACTTAACGGTAGCGATCCACGGGTGTTTAGTTCGTTACCCCCGTAATCAGACGGCCGTCCAAGCCGAGGGCCGTACCCCCTGGGTACCCTCGTGCGGGTCGTCTAAATTTTAACTTTGGCGTGCGCCTTCTGCGTCACGCATTGCGGCGGAGTGCTTGTAAGCGCCCGCCCCCAAGTCCGGCTCAAGCTGTAGAGGCCGATAAGGCCAACAGCATTAGTCATTCCAAAAAAAAAAAAAAAAAAACTGTAGTGTCTATTCTTTTAGAGAAATTCGCTTTTTAATACTTACCTCTATTAATTGTTGCCCCGTTGCCCCGGCCTCCCCTATTACAAAATCTTTGAATGTATGAAAGATTTTTGAAAAATTGTTTTCCTGTGCCTTATTTATATACGCATATATACTTATACGCAATGTACTTATAGGCATGCACGCATAATAAATATTCGCACAGCGAAAATAAAAAGACAATAATATTTCATTTTCTTTTGGGTGTAATTTAAATAATTCAAGAAAGGTAACAGTTTGTCTAGGTATCTAAGGAGTGGCGGGGCTCAAATGTTCTTAAAATTCTTCAATTTACCACACTATATGCACTATATTAGCTATTGCTTGGCTTTTACACATCGGATTGAGATACCAAGTACACCAGTACCACAACCAGTTTGTAAATCAAACCCTAAGCTATCTCATAGTAAAAACCGCATCGCAATCTGGCCAGTAGTTTTTAAGTGATGCGCGACCAAACAAACAGACAGACAGACACTACTTTTTTAAATGTTATATGTTCATAAGTAGCTTATTTAACCCCTAGACCAATTTTTTTATTATTTTCACTCTACAGACTTTTTGTAACTTACTGCTTTATTATAAGTACAGATTACACACAAAGCGGTACCTTCATGCACTATGGTATTGTCGTAGCTGCCGTCATCGCCATCGCACAGCGCCTCCTGTATGGTCATCGTGAACTGCTCCGCTCTATGAGGTCACGCGACAACTTACTGCTTTATTATAAGTACAGATTACACACAGAGCGGTACCTTCAGGCACTATGGTATCGTCACAGCTGCCGTCATCGCCGTCGCACAGCGCCTCCTGTATGGTCAACGTGAACTGGCACCGCTCTATGAGGTCACGCGACAACCTCTCTATCTCCGGCGTGGCCGTTATGTTCTCGTTGGGCGGTTCCTGGGATTTCATTTATAAGATCAAGGATAGTCTTAGCTCACTACATGCTGGCAATGCTGGCACCCTCCTGTTTACAGTTCCTGAACTAAAAAGCTAGTGATATCCTGAATTGAAACCTCGCAAAGACGACCAGAAAAATGCACAAGCAGTAACTAATATTAAAATATAAATGACTTTATAAAGGAGGACGATCTCAAATCTTCTATCTATGTCTATAAATGAACACAGATTTGGAACATTATTTTTAATTTATGTGATCACCAGGATGATTTCATTTATGTAAATTTCTTCAAAATTGGTGTAGTTAATATAAAAGCGAATTTTTGCTTTAAATAATTCTTATTTATGTTTTGGATACACTGCAAGCGGTACACAGACTAAACCAACGCCTGGCAGAAGTCTAACTAAACTAACCAATAACACATTTCGATGAATCAGACTTGATCTTGATTACTACTAAGCCGCGTGGAACCAGCCATAGTAAAAGGACCACCGCGCAGGCGTTGTGAAAACAAGCAAAGTATCTTCAAAAAGTGGATAGTAGCAAATTCTTGAGTTGTATTCTTATACTAGCCTAGCTGTACCCGCGGCATCGCACGCGTGATTATTTCTCTAGAATAAAGTACTCTATGTACTATTCGAAGACCTAAAATACCAATATACCAACTGTTGATCAAAATTTCTTAGCCGTCAAAAAGTTTTTATCGATTGCTCGTCTTCTCGAATTGAGATACCAGGTACCCCAGTTTTTAAGTCAAACTCTAAGCTATCGAACAGTGAAAACCGCATCGCAATCGGTCCAGTAGTTTTTACATGATGCGCGAACAAACATACAGACTATCAGATAAACAGACAAACAGACAGACGCGAATATTAAAAATGTTATATTCTTGTTCAGTAGCTTATTTTAAGTACAAAAACCATATTTTTTTCTTTGTACAGACTTTTTCAGTCTTACTCGTATTGCTTTATTATAAGTACGAGTAGGTAAAGACTAGCTTTACCGCCCACGACTTCGTCCGCGCGGACTACTGTTTATCGTGAAAAAAGCATTCTATGTTCTTCTAGGATATTAAAAACCAATGCAAAAGTAGAGCACTAACACTTATGATGTTTTTAGACAGATTTGTTATTATTTGGTTACCATGGCAACCGTTTCTTACAGCGAGTAATCAACATCTTCCAGTGTTCCCGTCCAAAATAACAATTTTCCAGGATAAAAAGTATCCTTTGTTTTATTCCAGGGTATTAGCTATCTCCATTCCAAATTTCATCAAAACCCATCCAGCCGTTATCGCGTTAAAACTTCCCAAACAAAAAATCAGACGTTTCACTTTTATATATGGGTATAGATGGCTACTCTAATCACCAAGACGCTTGCCAGCGCGGCGGCGATAACAAAGCAAACCTTATAAATTAATCAGCGAGCAACCACTCGTAGTGGTTTTCTATGGGGGAGGACAGTAACAGCTGTAGTACTTACAATCATCTGCAGCTCCGAGAACCGCCTGTTGACCTCCGCGAAGAGCTCCCGCGCCACGTGGTCCTGCAGCGTGACGTCACGCGTGAGGTACACGCGCGTGCGCAAGCGCCGCCCGCGCCCGCACCGTGCCGAGCACGGCGACCACGAGCCCCACCCCGTCACACGGCACTCCGGCGAGCTCGCCGTGTCCTGGTGAAGAGCAGGATTGATGCCATGACTGATGGTGATTGACGCCTCATCATTTGACAAAACTAAACCCGATATTAGTTATTGGAATGTTGAGTGATGAATCAAGCCAACCTTAGTTATAAAACTCGCAAACACAACATTCAAAACTCTCGCCTTGTTCTGTTCAAAACTCCATTTCAAGAGTCCCGGTGCCACAGAGCCTTTATATCAAGTGTTTTTTATGCTAAGCATCATCAGACCTTCAGTATATGAAGAATATCATCAAAACTGAACAATTGAGCATCAGAACTTCTTTCATTAGTAGGCTCCCGAATCCCTTCATAAAGAGTGATTTCTTTTAACTAAGCTTAGGTAGAACCAGCTAAAAAAAACGGCCAAGTGCGAGTCGGACTCGCGAACCGGGTTTTTAAAGATTTAACGAAATATTTACGGATTTCCGTTTTTTTCAATTACTTGGGCTATAAGACATTATTGCTTCTTGTAAAATTTCATGACTATAGGTCAACGAGAAATACCCTATGATTCCTATGATTAGCTTTGATTTCCTTGTGAGTGTAAAAATATGCGGCATAAACAGCCGTATAACGATACAAAAAAGTGATTGCGATGACACAGAAGTTTTTTTTCTCAAAGCTCTAAGGGATTGCAGACCTGAGTATTTAACATTAACTTCAACTTGATACCTCCATATTCATAGATACGCATTCCTGAGAAATAGGGTATTGACAGACAGACAACGAAGTGACCCTATGAGGGTAGGAACTCTTTTTCCCCTTTTATTTTTGAGGTACGGTACTAAAAACACATAGTACCACAGACAGATACACAAACAGACAGATAAGGCAAACTCCTCTTTTGTAGTTGAGGAAGAAAAAATATTGCATTGCAGTTTGTAGTGCTTGGGCATTAGGCACGTCTACTCATACAATTTCATACAAAAATGGCAGATGTCTGATGTAAGTATGTACTATTAGTCTATTACACACATACTTCCACTTTAAAGAAAAGGTAGGAGAAAAATACTTACGATGAAGAACCAATCGAAGTTAGTCATATTTACGAAGCGATCCGGCACACTGCGATATATACGATACACGTTAATATTGGTGTCAATTCTCTTGTTCAACTCACTAAACTAATATATAACTAAATTCAGTTTAGAGATTCTTAAAAGCTATTTGATAATTTCAACTCAATGTAACCATGAGTGTGATGGAATTGAGGGACTTGGAGGGGGAGAGGGTGTTGTGTTGCACTGCCGAGGGCCGGGAAAGGGATTTAGGAGGGGCGGCGGGTACGGGTTTTGGGATATAGGTGGGGGAGGTGCGGGGAGGAGGGATTCGGGGGGAGGTGCGGGGAGGAGGGATTCGGGGGGAGGAGGATGCAAATGTTCCCCACAGCCGCCCTCCCCGCTCTGGCCACGCACCATTCCCCCCTTCACTTTCCCCGCCTATCCTGATCCTCCCACCATTACCACCACCCCTACCCTCACCTTCCCTGCCCCTATCATCATCAGCCTATACTAGTCCACTGCTGGACGTAGGCCTCTCCCAATGAACGCCACTGAGCCCGATCTTCGGCTCTTCTCATCCAGTCGCTGCCAGCTGTCTTTCGCAAGTCGTCTCTCCGGCGGGCGTCCCACACTACGTTTGCCTAAACGTGGTCTCCACTCTAAAACTCATTTTCCCCAACGGTTGTCAGTTCTGCGAGATATTTGACCGGCCCATTTCCACTTCAGCTTACTTATTCTCTGGGCTATGTCGGTTACCTTGGTTCTCTGGCGGATCTCCTCACTCCGGATCTTGTCCTTCAGAGATACTCCAAACATAGCTCTCTCCATAGCTCGCTGAGCGACTCTAAATTTGTGGACCCACCGTGAGTGTTTACGTTTCAGCTCCGTAGGTAGGTCATAACTGGTAAAACGCACGCGTTGAACGCGTTGATGCTTCTCGACGCATCGGTCTAGGAATGAACATAGATAAGACCAATATCATGTTTAACGATCTTACTATCCCGGAATTGAATGCAGTCAATTATGTGCCTCTTGAAGTTGTCAAACAATACGTTTACCTTGGTTGCCCAAGGTAAACGTATTGTTTGACAAATTAGTTAAGAACAACTTTGAGAAGGAAGCCAACAGAAGAATTCAGCTGGGTTGGGCAGCATTCGGCAAGCTTCGTCAAGTCTTTGCGCCATCCATACCACAGTGCCTGAAGACAACATTCTTCAATCAGTGCGTCCTAGCAGTCATGACCTACGGAGCCTAAACGTGGACACTCATGGTCAAACTAGTCCACAAATTTAAGGTCGCACAGCGAGCTATGGAGAGCTATGCCTGGAGTTACTCTGAAGGACAAGTTCGTAATGAAGATATCGGACAGAGAACCAGGCCTTGGTAATAGACATAGCTTTATGGATAAGCAAGCTAAAGTGGATGTGGGTTGGTCACATTTCCCAAAGAACTGATAACCGTTGGGGTAGACGAGTTCTCAGTGGTGTGCAGAGGCTATAATCTAGCTGTTATTGTGTATACTGACGTCTCACAAGGGCCTACGTCGCACGGCATGGCCTGGTCGAGCACGGTGCGCGCACGGTACCCCACGTGGCAGCGCTTCATGGCGCGCGGCGCCACGTAGTGCCGGGTGCGCGCGCGCACGCCGCAGCCCTCGCACGGGCCCCACGCCGACCACGCAGACACGGCGCACGGCCCGTGCGACTGTGCCGGCTCCGGCTCGTATTCTGTCGGAGACCTGATACAGACATAGTGTTGCCGATATAAACACTTATGACCATTTAAAATTGGGTAGTTGACAATAATCGTAAAAAAAAAAAAACTTATATTAGTAAGTAGATTATATCTTAACCGCTCGTCACGCTGCAAGGGCCTGAGGAGTGGGCCTAATTGTGCGTCGCGCACGCGCCGTGCTTGTGTACCTGCAGTCTCGGCGCACACCGTGGCACAGCTGTCGCTGAGTGAGCTCGAGGCGGCAGGAGTCAGCAGTGACACGCGCGGGGTATACGTAGTCGCGCTGGCGCACGCGGTGCCCCGGACCGCACGTCACGCTGCAAGGGCCCCAGTGGGCCCAGTTGTGCGTCGCGCACGCGCCGTGCTTGTGTACCTGCAGTCTCGGCGCACACCGTGGCACAGCTGTCGCTGAGTGAGCTCGAGGCGGCAGGAGTCAGCAGTGACACGCGCGGGGTATACGTAGTCGCGCTGGCGCACGCGGTGCCCCGGACCGCACGTCACGCTGCAAGGGCCCCAGTGGGCCTAGTTGTGCGTCGCGCACGCGCCGTGCTTGTGTACCTGCAGTCTCGGCGCACACCGTGGCACAGCTGTCGCTGAGTGAGCTCGAGGCGGCAGGAGTCAGCAGTGACACGCGCGGGGTATACGTAGTCGCGCTGGCGCACGCGGTGCCCCGGACCGCACGTCACGCTGCAAGGGCCCCAGTGGGCCCAGTTGTGCGTCGCGCACGCGCCGTCCTTGCCCGCTATTGTTTGTGGCGCCTCTGCGCCGCCGTGCTCTGCCAATTAAAAAAAACTATGACAGTTTAAGTTTTATGACACGTGGGCCTCTATCGGTACGGAAATCTATTTCATTATTTTTTCTGGCTTAAATCAATCGACTTCTTTCGGCTTACGACATGTTACGACGTGAGTAACATATTACCGAAATTCTAGTACTTCTTTTATTTTGTACTAATTTCGGAACACAAAGAGGCATTGCTATCTTCTACTTAGTTTCTACTTAGTCCAACTGTTACCGACCGCTAGCCTCGCAGCTCTTCTCATAGAGCCGCAGACGGGTGAGGCGCAGGCGCGCGAAGGGGCGCATCTCTTCCATTGTGCTGAAGAACGGAGAGCGCACGTCGCGCGGCCAGTCTGGGCGGAGCGCCCGCACAGGGGCCGCCGGGATCGTGGGCACTCGACGGGACTGGAACGTTGCAATAATTTATTAGACAACAGGTAAATCAATTTTATTCACAGAAAAAACAATGAAATACTTAAAAAAGGCAATAATGATGTTAACCGTAAACTCTAGCTAATA
Organism: Alsophila aescularia; assembly: GCA_946251855.1. NCBI lineage: Eukaryota > Metazoa > Arthropoda > Insecta > Lepidoptera > Geometridae > Alsophila > Alsophila aescularia. The sequence continues at coordinate 14,186,400 of OX276378.1, forward strand.
CTAAACCTAGCTCTTGTACTATTATTTATTCTGTGCCTAGCCTAACAAGCCGCTACCAGTAGGCAGCGTTCCCAAAATGCTGGCAGCATTGCCACGTTGTTTGGCAATTCTTAGTCTTTTAAGTCTTTGGCAGACCTACATTGAAGCAGACGTCCATCCAACGTTCCTTTCCACTAAGCATACCTATATAATTAGTGGTGAAGTCACCACTAATTCACCACTAATTATATATCCACTGACCACTAAATCAGATAGATTTAGTGGTCAGTGGACATATAATCTACACTTAAATAGGAGTATGTACCATCTATCCACCTAGCTTCTATCTATAGCTATCAATACTTATAATAAAGAAGTAAGTACAAAATAAAAAAAAAAGGTTTGTAGTACTTAAAATAGGCTACTGAAGAAGAAAAAAACATTATTTAAATCGTGTCTGTCTGTTTGTCTGTTCGCGCATCACGTAAAATCTACTGGACCGATTGCGATACAGTTTTATCACTGTTGGATAGCTTAGGGTTTCACTTAAAAACTGGGGTACTTGGTATTAATCCGATGATTATAGATGCCGAGCAATCGATAAAAACTATTTGAGGGCTAAACGAATTTTGAAGATTTTGTACTTTATAGGTACTTTTGGCACAGAATAAATAATAGCAGAAGTTGCACTTCGCGCAACCATTAATAGAAATAGACTCTTGCTACTAAGCAACAAAGTGCAATTCAGCTCGCATAAGCGCTCAGTGCCTAACGCGATATTCATCTAAACTTTGCCGCTACCTTCTAACGCCTAACTCTGTCGCTGTCTGGCGCGGAGTGACGCGCTAGCTGTGGCGCTAGGGTTGTCGGCTTACCGCTGCTATCGTCTATCTACCTACTTGACCACGTAATTTATCTTATGTTTGATGCGTATAATGACACGGTCAATTAGGTAGGTAGACAATAAATATTAAAGTCCGTCTTTTGTAATTAACAAATGAAAACAAACCTTCAATCTTTAGGCTACCTAGATACCTCTTTGTTTAACATTCCTCATTAACTTACAATAATAATATTTTCACATTTTGCACTAATGAAAAAGTTCGTAGAACAAAAACATTAAAAAAAAACTGGTTGTTTACATTTCCACTATACTAATTCTTAATTATCTCCTAAACACGTGGACCGATTTACATGATTCAAACGGATAAAATCGTTAAGATATCTCAACAAACAATAAATCACATTTTCATGTTGCTCTCGTAATTATCCAACATGCCACATTGGCATTAAAATTATTTTAAAAAATATCTTTTCAAACATTAAATTACACAAAAAAAACAGTTATACCAGTATAACCAATAAAAAAAACTGCGTACAGAACTAAAAAGGGGCAAACAAGCTTTAGATTCTTGATTTTGAAATAATAAGATGCAGTCGGAGGCATCATACATTTCATTTGTCCTTTGACGGGATCTTGTTTGACGGGATCAGCTAGTCTGGCGAGCTACTTACTCCTAATGCCTCCGACTGCATCATACATTTCATTTGTCCTTTGACGGGATCTTGTTTGACGGGATCAGCTAGTCTGGCGAGCTACTTACTCCTAATGCCTCCGACTGCATCATACATTTAATTTGTCCTTTGACGGGATCTTGTTTGACGGGATCAGCTAGTCTGGCGAGCTACTTACTCCTAATGCCTCCGACTGCATCATACATTTAATTTGTCCTTTGACGGGATCTTGTTTGACGGGATCAGCTAGTCTGGCGAGCTACTTACTCCTAATGCCTCCGACTGCATCATACATTTAATTTGTCCTTTGACGGGATCTTGTTTAACGGGATCAGCTAGTCTGGCGAGCTACTTACTCCTAATGCCTCCGACTGCATCTAACATTAAAAAATCAAGAATCTAAAGCTTGTTAGCCAGCCTATTTTTAGTTTTGTTCGCAGTCGGTATTCTTTATAATAGTTTATTTATAATTTAACCTTTTTAGTTTATATTTATAAGAATTATATATTTTTAGAATGGTAATTTAAAAACCTTCATTTTGATACCTCACTACACAGGTTTTGGTCTAGTTTTGGTATTATTTTGTTCCGGCGGAAATACAATATGGCCACCATATTAGTTTTCCTGACACTTCATATATCATAAATCACGCTCGTGAAAGACGAATACGATTACCTCATTTCTCAAAATTTCTCAAGCCATTTAGGCTGTAGGAAGCGCCAAAGGAATATACAAACATACATAGGACAGCCCAAAAATATAGCCCTCCACAGTCGGGTAGTAAAAATAGAACGAATCGATATGCATCCCAAAAACTTCAGCTAGCCTCGCCTAACTACCACAACGGAATAACTATTGCCACACATATATCGTTTTTCATCCAAAGGTTGTCTGGCAGACATAGCTTTTAGTGAGCCCGTTGATAAGAAAGCCTATTGTACTTGTTTTGTTTGTCGTATGAGGTAGTGCTGACCTCTGGTATCAGAGTTTGTCATGCCACTCGAGGGCCTCTGTCATGGCTTAACGACTGCTATTAATCAATAACAGCCGGGACCGACAGCTTAACGTGCCCTCCGAAGCACGGAGCGATGGAAAACCGCACATAACTTAGAAAAGACACTGGTGAGGAACCTAGAATCGAACCCGGTGTCGTTGGATTCAAAGTTTCACTATTGAAACTATAGACTACCAGCGCTCTACTTACTATTGTACTTATTTTTATGTTCATTTATACGTTGGTATCTCTAAATAATTTATTAGTATTCAAATTTGGCCCACAGTCATCATCAGCTTATACTTGTCCACTGCTGGACGTAGGCCTCTACTAATGCACGCCGCTGAGCTCAGTCTTCAGCTCTCTGCATCCATTTCTGCCAGACGCTTTTCGCAGATCGTTATTCCACCTGGGCACAGGGCGTCCGAAACTACGTTTACCTAAGCGCGGTCTCCACTCGAGAACTAGTCTACCCTAACGGTTGTCGGTTCTTCGGGAAATATGACCAGCTCACTGCCGCTTGAGCTTGCTTATCCTTAATACTATGGCGGTTACCTTGGTTCTCTGTAGGATCGCTTCATTACGAATTAGGAAACTCCAAGCATAGCTCTCTCCATAGCTCGCTGAGCGACCTTAAATTTGTGGAGTAATCTGACCATGAGTGTCCACGTTTCGGCTCCGTAGGTCACTATGACTGGTAGGACGCACTGATTGAAGACTTGTCTTTAGGAACTATGGTATGGACGACAAGAAGACTAGACGAAGCTTGCCAAATGCTGCCCAATCCAGCAGAATTCTTCTATTGGTTTCCTTCTCAATGTTTTTTTACTCAATGGTAATATTTGCTCAAGGTAAACATATTGTTTGGTCAACTTCAAAAGGTACAACATAAACTGCAGTCGGTTCTGGGTCAATAAGATCGTTATACATGATCTTGGTCTTATCTATGTTCACTCCGAGACCGATGCGTTGAGAAGCATCAACTATGTTGGTCAGCATACTTTGCAAGTCTTGCAGCGACTCCGTCATTAGGACACCATCGGAAAATCGTGTGAAATGTTCTCGCCATTGATATTAATGCCTAGACTACTTTTAGGCAAACGTAGTGTATGACGCCCTGTGGCCAGGTGTAGTTTGTTTGTTTGTCGTATGAGGTAGTGCTGGCCTCTGGTGTCAGGGTTTGTCAAGCCGCCCGAGGGCCTCTGACATGGCTTAACGACTGCTATTAATCAATAACAGCCGGGACCGACAGCTTAACGTGCCCTCCGAAGCACGGAGCGATGGAAAACCGCACATAACTCAGAAAAGTCATTGGTGCGGAGCCTAGGTTTTGAACCCGGTATCATTGGATTCTAAATTGCACTATGGAACCGTTAGGCCACCATCGCTCTAAGCATAGGCCAGGTGTAGTGATGACCTGCAAAAGGCGGCTGGAAGAAAATGGATGAGGAGAGCAGAAGACCGAGCTCAGTGGCGTGCATTAGGAGAGGCCTACGTTAACAAAGTTAAGGTCGATGATAATGATGATGATTTTATTGTATGGCAACATGCTGTGAAGTATAATTTTCTATTAAACATCATGTCCAGTCTTCGGCCGCTAAAATATGGTACTCGTATTAATGCCTAGTACACCGGCCCTTAAAATGACTTAGTGGCCGAATAACTGGCGAGCTTCTGACCACTATAGGTAAAAAAAAATAAGACTGGATAAATGATAAACATTATAAAAATATAGCTTATTAATTTTACTGATCTTTTGATTTTACTTCTTTTTTTAGAACGCCTATAAAACTTGTAAACTTGAGTAAAACCGTAGGGCTAAACTAGTGAATCAGTAAAATATTGTATAAACATTTAAAAATAGCTCTTATTTTTAATGTTCAGAGAGCCCACTGGCCATTCCCTAGCCATCTAGACACGTTATTACCTCGTGTCCGGCCTCTAGGTTTCTGTAACGTGGCTGGAGACTATGCATAAAGTGATTCGGGCATTGGGTTGGGACAGCCGAACATTGGGGAAACAACTACTACTACTATAGCAGGTACTATGGCGAAAATCATTATTTTATGTAAAACCTGGCAGCTTTAGTTTTAAACGTATTTTTAAGTATATTTTTAACTTAATGGAAACATATATGATATATTACAAATATATCCACTGATTCCTCTGTAGAGCTTAGTTATTAGCGAAATAAGTCAGCTAAAATCATAGGAGGCAAGATACTGGGCTTATTACCCTACCTACTGACTCAAGAACGTGTTACTAACCATCAAATTTGGACAAATAGCCAATTAATTTGAAAAAAATTGTCTACAAGACTCACAGTATAGCCAATCCCATTATCGGTCCCAGCATCATACGGGTATAGCGGCAGTGTAAGGGACCTCGTCCAAGTGCAGTTAGGAGCACAGAGCTCCAACGCAGACACCCCTACGATCCAGTCAGGGGAAGGCGCGAGCTTGGCGGCGAGTGATACCAGATGGTGCTTCGCGTCTACTCGGAATACGGCGAAGGTGTTAGGGATGCCCGCCCCAGCCACCTGCTGCCAGGATATGCCGCGAGCTTTGATGATCGTGCGGATGTGGTCGCTCTGGAATTACAACCTAAAAATGAGACTACTTAAGGTTCCAATACATTTGAATCAAGCTCTTTTAACCTTTTGATCCGACAATTGCTCTCACAATTTTCTCTCCACTGTCGTTTACTGACCTCGGCTTTGAGTTCCTTTTCGAGAGCAGTAGTCGCGCCATCGTCAGCCAACCTCCTCACTCCAGAGCTGGCCACTCGGCCTTCTTGCCACACTCTGTATTGCGCAGTGTGTGAAGCGCCGATGACATCACCGAAATGCGCGCGAGCGCTCTCCGGAGGGAACTCGCGCGGGTGGGTGTTTCGAGACCACATGCCTTCGAAGGTCACCTGTAATACAGCAACTGCAACTAAAGTTGGCACCCAACGCGGAGTAAACTTGACGCCCAATTTGGGGCACATATTGGCTCGCAATACAAACTGTTACCAACATCAAACACGAAGACTAACCTCGTACTTCGCCTCATCACAAGCGCAGCAAGGCTCTACGATAGCAGGTTGTCGCACGACGCTGGCGGGGGCGGTAGGCGCGGCACACAGTTTGCGCGCTAACACCGACCAGCTGTCGCTGACCGTGGGACCAGCGCGTGCGCACAGACGTATGCACTCGCCTGCAGTGATGGATGGCGCGCTCCAAATTACCTGAGATTATTCACAGCATTTAAATTGTTAGACCTTTCACTAAATAGCAGCCATCTATCCTCTTTTTTTTGCGTCTCTAAAAGTGAACTTGTCGTAACCTAAAAACAATAGATGGGTATATTACATATGTCACAATTTACAGCAAACTTTTATGGCCGGTTTTAATAAAGGTACCTGAATCTCCGTTTTAGGATGGCCAGTAGCATTGCCCACTGCCGGAGTGCAAACTTCGTGTATCCTCGTCTGAGCATCGTATGCCTGGAAGGACCCCAGTATTTGAGTTGAAGACGTGTTTGTAGCTTTAGATTCCTCTTTACCAGTCTTCGGAGCTTCTCTACTCATTTCCACCCATATAGTAAAACCCATGAAAGGATTCGGCCCTTGACCACTGTCAACGCCTTGAAGAGAAACTGCAAGAGCAGAATATAACAAAATATAAATTATGTTGGTGTAGGTTTTTTGTTATTTTATATTTAAAATGTAATATTATACTTTTAAAAAGCTTTCATTTAACTCACCAAACCCCATGCTATTTTCTAGGTAAAAGAACTAAATCTTCCGACAGATCTGGACAACACTTGGAGTGTGTTAAAATCATAGCAATGTTCTACAGCTAGCCCATATTCTGAATCCCATAGTACTAAATACTACAACGTACCCGTATAAAGCTCTCCAGGCAGGAACAGGTCTGGGTCACCAGCGACGCCGAGCCGGTAGTACCCATCGGCAGGCTGCGCGTGCGGCGGTGCGCGCTCGCACGCTTCGCCCGGCGCAGGTGTGGTGCTCGTGGTGTTTATGTTACCGAGCACAGTGCCCAGCAAACTTGATATTATCAGTAGCATTGCATCTGTGTTGATAAATCCTTAAGATTTTATTCATCTATCAATTTTATTTTTTAATTATTGTATTAATTTCCGTATCTTCATGAGTAAATATTTTTATATTAATTTAGCTTATTTACCTACTCGCTATGGAATAGGCATGTTTTTTAATCACATTAATAGGTAGGTGTAATGTGATTATAAAACCTACGATTAGCAATTTCAATCTATGTATGTTTTAATGGCCATAAAAAAACTGCATCAATAAATTGAACTGTATATTTCTGGAAAAAAAATATGTATCTGCAGTTTAATGAACCGCTATTAATTGAACTAATGTTTTTGAAGCTATTATAGAATATATAGCCTATTATAGGATAATGTGACAGGAAAGTCTCTTCCTACACTCAATGGAACTGATATAATTGTACTACTGGGAACAGAGGCCAGGTTCAGGAAAATAATGCTTCGTCTTTGGTGTACCGGCAATAACTGTCCTATTTTATACGACTGCCCAAAAAAAATGTGTAATGTGTTTAGGATTCACTAGCTCTACCCGCGGCTTCGCACGCGTGGTTATTTCTCTAGGTTAAAACTATACTTAGAAGTACTATAGTAGTACTACCAAGACCTAAAACAAAAAATATAGTAATAATAATAATATTCTTATTAGTCAGCGGTACTCTTACGCAATTTTGACGACACTTTCTTCTCAGTTATTTGACACCATTCAGAGACTACATTATTTGATTCCTTTGTCGTTGCTATATTTTAAATAAATAATAATAAATAATATATATATATATATATATATATAAATGTATTCATATTTAATTTCATTTTTTATACTCCTATGTTTATTTTTTCCGCTCCCTCTGGGCTTTAGCTGAAAACCAGCGCTGCGTGCCTTCGGCAAACAGCCTAATGCTGAGTTAAGGCCCATTCATCACCACTTTAATTATCTACTTTTACCTTTTGTTTGTTTTTCTTTTCTATTATTCCTACTGAATTTTTCTAATTATTTGTGTGTGTTGAATAAATGTATTTTCTTTCTTTCTTTCTTTCTAAAACACCAATATACCAATATTTGATCAAAATTCCTTCAACCGCCCAAAAAAAAGGTTTCAATTGAATTCATTCAGTAGTTTTGGTGTGATGCGCGGTCAAGATACAGACAGGCAGATAATCAGACAGAAAGAAAAAATGAAAAATTACAGTTTTGGCTTCAGTATCAAACGTAGAGCACCATCCGAAAATATATTATTTATTACTTCAAATTTAATATAACTTTGGACCCGTATCCCGTAGAAACCCTTCATTTATTCAGGATAAAAAGTATCCTCAATTTTAACCCATCATATAAACTATGACTGTGGCACGTTGCATCAAAATCCGTCCAGCATTTTTAGTGTAGTACGTGTTTTTTTTAATAATTTTCAAACCCTATCCTGCGAGAACCCTTTAATTATTCGAGATGAAAAATATCCTTTATGCTATGTTGTAGTATTAACTCAAATCATAACCAAGTTTCATTTGAATTCATTCAGTAGTATCGGGATGATGCGCGGCCAAGATACAGACAGATAGTCAATAGAAAATTAATAAAAAAACAGTGTTGGCATCAGTAATATAGAAAAACCTCTAAAAATATATCAAAATATCTTCAATGTACAGAATTGGACCCGTTGCGGTTTTATAAGTATAGATGTATATTTGTATGTGAGTTTCTTTATTTTTTCAAAGTCTATATTGCCGTAGTAGGGCTCCATATTCAAGAAAAAACTATACTTTTAATTTTACAATATGGGTATCAATTTGAAGGCCTTGATAAGCACATTCCAACAGTACATAATTTATTGGCATAATTTATTTTTTGGCAGGGCTGGCGTGTTTTTTTAGCTTTTAAATTATTTATGGGCTTAAGTGTATTTGCTAGTCTCTACTAATACACTTAAGCCCATAACTAACTATAATAGTAATTAAAAACTGTAATACGGAAGCTATATATACTAAAGCTTTGTACTTATTTTTTGTAATAAACACTAAGAAGAGCCTTTCAATAAAACAACACAAAATTAATAATGAAACTTATAGTTCCAACTTTCAAGAATACTTGCGAGTATCTTTCCCTGCAGATCTCTGAATCAACAACCTGATTCGAGATTTCCTTCAAACACTTTACGGCAAAACAAACAAAGAAAATTCAGTCAGCGCTCACCGCTACGACGTTTTTTTACAAATGTTTAGCGCTAGCACAGCGATATAATTTATGTGATCATTAAGGATTCTGTTAAATTGTTTATTTACCCATTTTCATTTTGTAAATGTTCACCGCGTCAATACAATACAAAGGAGTACGAGGCAGTCGCGCCGCACGCAGCTTTCCCGCCCGCCCTTCGGAGACTGACTAACCCCACTTACAACGAGGTGGGTATACAGACAGCTGTATCCGCCTATACCCTGTACTGTGCCACAGTATTACATATGAGTTGAAAACTGTGACTATACTAGGTAGTTTGCATAACAGAGAATTAATTCTACAGATATACCTACCTACATTAGGTGCAAGTTATGGACTTATGTATGGAGTTCGAAATTTTGTCTTTCATTTATTTTCTAAAGTAATGAGACATCGGTTTACATAGAAATACGACAGCTAGTGACCTGTTCAGACAGCTAGCGAAATGTACCTATCTACCTTTTATTTGTGTTGTGGTAGGACCTAGGTGCACCTAGGTCCTACCACAACACAATTCATTACAATATGTAGGACCTAGGTGCACCTAGGTCCCTACATATTGTAATGAAATCATTTGTAACCGCAAGCTTACCTATCTACCTTTTATTTGTTTTGTGGTAGGACCTAGGTGCACCTAGGTCCTACATATTGTAATTAAATCATTTGTAACCGCAAGCTTACCTATCTACCTTTTATTTGTGTTGTGGTAGGACCTAGGTGCACCTAGGTCCTACATATTGTAATGAAATCATTTGTAACCGCAAGCTTACCTATCTACCTTTTATTTGTGTTGTGGTAGGACCTAGGTGCACCTAGGTCCTACATATTGTAATGAAATCATTTGTAACCGTAAGCTTACCTATCTACCTTTTATTTGTGTTGTGGTAGGACCTAGGTGCACCTAGGTCCTACATATTGTAATGAAATCATTTGTAACCGCAAGCTTACCTATATACCTTTTATTTGTGTTGTGGTAGGACCTAGGTGCACCTAGGTCCTACATATTGTAATGAAATCATTTGTAACCGCAAGCTTACCTATCTACCTTTTATTTGTGTTGTGGTAGGACCTAGGTGCACCTAGGTCCTACATATTGTAATGAAATCATTTGTAACCGCAAGCTTACCTATCTACCTTTTATTTGTGTTGTGGTAGGACCTAGGTGCACCTAGGTCCTACATATTGTAATGAATTAATTTGTAACCGCAAGCTTAAGTACTGTTAACAGTGCCGGTATACGTATTTACAGCTTGCGAAGCTATATTTACAGCTTGCGCAGGTGCCCGTCGTACAGGTTTTTAGGCATCAGGGCAATTATTGATATATATTTTGTGTACTTAAGTCTAGAAGCTGGGCAAATTAGTTTGGCACATATTGTAATCCCATATTATGGGTACTGTGACCTAGATTAATGCACTGGATCTACGCCGCTTATATTACGCACTAATCTATCAGGTACCGGTCGGCTATATATCTAAATATAAATTAAACAACAGAAGTTATCCTGGTGGGAAAAAAATAATACTATATCTTTTTTAAATATATTTTGTATTCCCTAAAACTACTTTTAAAAAATTACGAAAATTCCGTTATTTTGACCTCATAACTAGCTACAAAAGAAAATATATCTAACGTTGATGTAAAACTAAATAATGGAAAAGGGATTATAAGTAAGGAATAAAAAAGCTTTATTTTTTTGGTCAAATTGAAATTTTTATTTTGTACAATAGTAATATAAAACATTAAACATAATAAATTAATAATAATGACAACTATTATTGATCGTGATTAAAATTACTTAGATTTGAAGTAAGTACCTACCTATCATAGAAATAAATACAATATGGTGTAAGTAGGTAGGCACCTACTACAAAAAGCTAAAGAGGAACAACATCTCCAAATATTAATTACCTACACTTGTAGAATGTGTGTGTGGAGACAATGGTATTTTGTACGCAGCTACCCGCCAAAGTTATGTTTTGTAAGATTTCTCTTTATGAGGATATAATCGGAATACACAGATAATATATAGTCTATGGCCGCAAGCGCGCTCCACACAAACGTAGTTAGATCCTGTTTGAGCCAGATTATAGGTTTTACTTTTATAATTTGAATGTGTTTATTTCCGCAAGCCTCGAAACAACGAAACGCGCCAAAAAGCCCCGTGACGAACGCGGGACATGAGCGTTGGGGGGGCTAGGCGCCGAGCGAAGCGCTGTCTAGGACGAACCAGTGTGTGTTTTTCGAACGCCGAGGGACCGGTAACGCCGCTCGTTGTTCTACCGGCTACCGTTTGTTAACACTTTATCTAGACTATTCGTCCGTGATTAAAGTTATACCTTCCGACGTATTGCATGTGCAAGTGCATGGACTCTGTTTTGTGGATCGTTTTGATGGTGGAAAGCTGCCTCCCCCGCAAAGAGTATCGACGGCCAGCGTCCAGCACGGCAAGAAGCAAGTTCGGAGTTGAAAGGTACGTGGGAATTTTTTCATTCGGATTGTTGATGTATTCTCTATAGTCTGGCAAACATAAAGTTTCCCGGCCAAAACAGATCCTATTAAAATTTGTCAAGCATTGAATTAAACGCAGCACTTACAGAACAGTCAAAATTTAGGACGTTTCCTCGTGGCCTAACTAGGCAGCGTAACTGATTCTGCCACGAGGAATTATTTTTCCTAGTGTCCTAACTATTGCGTCACAGTGGGATAACACATAATTAGCTCATCCTTTGTTTACGAGTACTATAAGGTGGGTAATCAAAAGCCTACATCTAAGCAATCCTCTAGATAATAAATTATTTAACAAGATTCGATACGCTATAAATCTACGGCAGAAATTGCTGGCGTATTCGGTATGAAATAAATTTTAGAAAGGACACTACAAATGCAATTGGCGGGTTGGGCATCCACTAGAGCACTTATTTATGCACCAAATGCCATGACGATTCGTATCCATGGCGACAATGTGGTCTCATTTTTGGATGCTGTCATAAAAATAAAGCCTCATTTCAAGTCGCGTGAAGGCGCGGAAGAAACATTAAGATATAAAAAGTCTAACTCTGAAAAGAACTTCTCCCTCCGAATGAACCTACTAGTCAAGTTAAGCGTTGTAAATCGCTATAGACTCCTACTAGACAGTCCACCCTGGATTTGGTAGAATGCTTCAGTAAAAATACCACCTCTATCAGCCAGTGTCAAAAGGAAACTACTCAGTGGGCCTATAGGCCATTTTATACGCTCATTGCTCAATTATAGACAATAATTTTCCGTTACAAGTCACAATACAAAAGTAAAATAATTATTAAAATAATCATTACTAATTAATAAACTATGCCACTATGTCTAGCGTTTATGGATTACGAGAAAGCCTTTGATTCAGTCGAGACCTGGGCAGTGCTACAGTCATTACAGCGGTGCCAGATTGACTACCGATACATAGAAGTGTTGAAGTGTTTGTACAGCAAGGCCACCATGACAGTCCGTCTTCAGGATCAAAGCACGAATTGCATCCAGGTGCAAAAAGGGGTGAGACAGGGAGACGTTATTTCTCCGAAACTGTTCACCTTTGCACTGGAAGATAGGTATATTCAAACTTCTGAACTGGAACGGATATGGTGTTAACATCAATGGCAAATACATCACTCACCTTCGATTTTCCGATGATATAGTCATCATGGCAGAAACTCTGGAAGACCTAAGCACAATGCTCAGTGACCTCAATATTATTTCCCAACAGGTGGGTCTTAAAATGAACATGGGTAAGACGAACATCATGTCAAATGCCCATGTCGTACCCATGCCGGTTTATGTTGGGAACGATATTATCGAAGGTGTTGATCACTATGTCTACTTAGGTCAGACGATCCAACTGGGTAGATCCAACTTCGACAAAGAGGTCAACCAACGAATCCAACTCGGATGAGCAGCGTTCGGGAAATTACGGCATATCTTCTCGTCGCAGATACCGCAGAGCCTCAAGACGAAAGTTAATAATAAGTGCGTGTTGCCAGTGATGACATAGGTACGGCACTGAGACGTGGTCGCTAACTATTGGTCTCATACACAAGCTCTGAGTTTCGCAGCGTGCAATGGAGAGAGCTATGCTCGTTGTTTCACTACGTGTAAGAATTCGAAATGAGGAAATCCGTAGAAGAACGAAGGTTACCGACATAGTTCTTAGAGTTTGCAAGTTGAAGTGGCAACGGGCAGGCCATATAGTTCGCATATAAAACCGACAACCGCTGGGGCATAAAGGTTCTCGAATGGCGGCCACGAACAAGCAAGCGAAATGTGGGTAGACCCCCCACACGATCGACCGACGACATTGTAACCATAGCAGGAAGTCGGTGGATGGAGGTTGCACAAGATCGCTCGTCATGGCGCTTTTTGGGGGAGGCCTATGGTCAGCAGTGGATGTATGATAAAAATAAAATATTATGTCACAATTATATCAATTTCATGTTCCTGAACTCTTGATAATAGTAAAATGCCTTTTGGATTAGCCAGTTTTTCAAGCGAGTTTTTCAAGATAAAATGCACCTCGAAGCACACTATACACTTAAATCTAAAACACCTTAAAATCTAATATTCTTCTAAGGACCGAAGCTTCATCCATAATAAAAGGAAAGGGAAATACAGACCCTCATCTCAATGCACCCCAAGCTACTTAATATATTAGTCGCTACCTCGATCCTAATAAAAAAGCACTTGGACCGGATAGGAAAATCCAAAAGAATATCGACCAAAAAGGGAAGCTCAACTCATAGAAATGTTAAGTCGATTAATACACAAGCACAAATTAAAAAAATATATAACCCCCGGCCCCCCACCCCCCATTATAGCTAAGAAGTATCTCGATCACATCAGTTTCACAACATAAAAACCGCGTCAAAATGGATCCATTCGTTTGGGAGCTACGATCCTCACCCCCATTATAGCTAAGAATCATCTCCTTTACCTCAGCTTTCAATCATATTAAAAAACTAAAATCGACAAAAAAGGGAAGCTCAACTCATAGAAATGAACAAAAGAAAATGTTAAGTCGATTAGTACACAAGCACATATTAAAAAATATATAACCCCCGGCCCCACACTCCCTATTATTGCTAAGAAGTATCTCAATCACATCAGTTTGGAAGCTACGATTCGCGCCCCCCTTTTCTCAAGGGGGGCGGGGGTTTTTTTTTTGAGTTGCGGTAGTGAAGGATACCTTCGCCAAGTTGCGTGTTAGGATACAGTTTGAAAGCTACTTTCCGTTTTAAAGATTTACATCCCTTTGGGAAACACAACATTACACACACATACTCCTGCACAAGCACTCTTGATTTAGAACGTGCTTAGGCATAGACGACAGTATTCCGTTGCGTTGTGACCGGTATATGATGAACTGCTGACCACTCTCTCTCTAGCTAGTTTTTACTAGCCTAGGTTTCTGCAGTTCTAAGTGTAAATTCATATCAGACAGGCCAAACTTATGTACTATTTATGTAAGAGAATATTGTATTTATGTAAGAGAATATTGTATTTATAGTTTGAGTATATTAAATCATATGATAAGAATAGCTGAGTTGATCATATTTATGATGCAACAACCTTTGTTAAGTGAAAAATACTTCTTTTTGAATTCCTCAGTAAAGGGGAGAGAATCAAGCTTTGATAACATATGTGTGTTTTTATACAGTAATAAAGCCGTTTGTTATTGAATTATCTTGTTTAAATTACCTCGCCTTTACCTGAGAAGGAGGTCCGTTACCAAGCCGGGCAGCGGTCTTTGAACCAGCAATTTTCGTTTTTTTTTTGGCTATATATGAACATTTTAAGTGAAGACATAATAAACAAATTTAGATAACCGTAACTGAGCGCCCGACGAGTACGAGACGAGTACCTACTCCCAATAAGAACCTAAAATGAAGACCCGAAGCACCGACCGGGACAACAAGACGCCGCCACCACCATCTTCCAACGACGCCACAAGCCTCTATAGAGATGGAGCGATCGTTGATGGCGTCGCTGCACCGCGAATTACTGCGGGAAGTAAGGACGTTGACGCCGGCACTATGGCCTGGGAGCCGTTCCCGCGTTCTTCGCGAGTAGCAGGCGGAAAAGAGAAAAAGGCAGAGAAGTTGTAGGGGGCCCAAGTAGTAGTTTAGCCAGCTACGAAAGGCTGCCCCGCCGCTTGTGAAAAATCCTGAAGTGATCCATTGGTCCGGCTGGCAACCGGATGTGAAGAACTGATGGAATTATTTCAGGGGGGTCCCCGCAATCTCCGCGCAAGTTCTCCAATGACGTAGTTATGCCTCGACTTCCGTGGGTTAGCCATTCCGACATCTCGTTTGCTATTAATCGTCCAACCTATTCACCACTACTTATCATGAAAAAAGTCCAAACAAGAAATAAGTTAAAACCGCAGATACACGTCCTCACATTCAAAGTGGATCTTGCTAATATTCGTGGGATTCACTCCCACGGATTGAATCCCACGAAAAACGAGTCTCATATTTTTCCACGGTAAATCCTTATGATAGTTTTATCATTAGGATTTGCCGTGGTTCCCTGAATGACTCTATTGAGCACAAGGCCATTTTAGGTATTAAAATTTTAATAGTTAGGGGCAAAGCCTTGTTAGGCACGGGTGCCAAGAGCAGCGTAGCCAATGCTTTTCTCTACGAACTCTTGTTAAGGCACAGTCATCCGTGAGAAGAAACAACACGACGGGTGAAGCTAGCGGATGGTTCTGCTCACCACTCACACGGGTACTGTTCACCACTCACATAGTTCCTGCTCATTACTCACACGCGTACTGCTAACCACTCACACTTAGAGGTAAGGTTGAGTCCTGACAGGTCAGTAACCCTCTAGTTTACTATTTTCCCCGACACTCAAAATAATGAGATTATGACATGAGATAATGGCCTCAAAAGTACTTGACTTTGCTTCATCCATCTGACGTTTTTCAGGCAAGCATGTTACATATCCATTGGAATATGATACTCCTACATCTTGTACGCCTATTTCTGCTGCCAACTTCTTGCTGAATTCTTGATGATGAAGCCCATGCTGGGCTCTGATGAACGTCAACCATTTTCTGATGTATTGCTTGCGATAGAACGATGACATTTTTGCAGCAGGGGGAGCCCCCAAGATTTGGCAGTAGTCGCTTTAAAGCATCAGCCGCCAACATCAACCGGAAAACCATGGGAGTGTTGTGCTCGCAGAAGCTCCACCGAGGTCGAGGCAGAATCCGGGAGAGAGAAGTTGAGAGAGCACTTACGGGACACGGCTGATAGCATAGCCAATGCAATGAAACCAATGCAGCTGTGGCGAGGAAGGCACAGCATACGCAGGCTGGGCTGGAGAGCGCGTGAATTCATAGGAGCTGACTTCCAGCCTTGATTAAGTCAATGGTTGGGAGCGAGAGCCAATATCGCCTTTTGTGACGCCAAACATTATTTCATAGTGGGTCAACCCGCTCAAAATATCTGTTATTATCCCTAACTAGTATATTTTGTTACCTACTTCTAAAATTTGAAAGGCTAAACTTTTTTCGTCTGAGGTATCCATTATGTATCGTCGAAATTTACCCAAAAAGAGAAAAAATACGTATCACAAACTCCCGCTTCAAAACTTCACAAAGTTCTAATGATTTAGGCATAAATATTGCTCATTAAACTATATCGATTAAGTTTTAACTATTACGCTACTTATTACCTAAATACTTAAATAGATACTTTGGTTTATTAACTTTCTTAGAAGTCATATGTTAAATATTAGATTTCAAGCGCAAACTACGGAAAATTGCACTTACGTAATTATTAATAAACTTAGTTAAAAATAAGTTATGTTCTTAATAATACTAATTAGAATTCGTAAAACTTTAAGTCAATTTTCAACAAACTATAAGTGGAATAATGCATCTTGCAATACAAATTTGTTTAAATTATCCAGAATCAAGTTAATTTTCCTATGTTTTTTAATATTATTTTCTTTTATTTTCAGCTGTCGCATGAAGTTCTCATTTAGCAACTACTCAGGATCAAAAATCTACACAAGATTTAGATATCTACACAAGAGGTAGATCTCTACACAAGAGGTAGTCTCTACACAAGAGGTAGATCTCTACACAAGAGGTAGACCTCTACACATGAGGTAGATCTATACACAAGAGGTAGATCTCTACACAAGAGGTAGGTCTCTACATAAGAGTTAGATCTCTACACAGGAAAAATAACTTAATTTATAATTCCACTTGCCCAGCCTCTTTTTGTTCTAATGCTACAGTTAGAATTTTGAATTATGATAGAATTACATCTCTATTTTTTTGACTTACAAATATTCTAGATAAGATCAATGAATAACTATATGTCTTATAAGATGTAACATTACTATAAAACCAGCAGTGAACCCGCAAACTTTTTTTACTGACTGCTCAACTATCTACTGTAATAAATATTAATTATAGCTTAATTTAACTGTATCAACTCAAAGTCTGTATATGGGTGACTTCATGCGTTTGTTCTAAAGTAGGTCAACATTAAGCAGTCCTTCTAATTTCAAGTGCTAATTCGTTTAGTCCTTATGCCTACATTTTCGTTATTACACAATACGCGGATTATCACAATATCAGGTAACACTCAACGCCTCCGAAACAACAATGTTTAATCCTCCAGTTAGTTACGTTTTTTATATTCTCGACTCATAGGGCTTCTAGCAAATTTGGCAGAACCGTCCTAGAGACGACCGAACTTGCGCCGCTTGGTTCAGATCGAGCAGCATTACAACTTCAAGAATTATAATATTTTATCTATTTATTCTATAATTGTATTAATCTGATTATGTATTGAATACTTTTATTATTATTGTTAATTACTATAGATGTTATATTTTAATTCATTAAAATACTCATATAGACTGATATGAATGAGTTAAAATTAATTCTCAAAAAAGTTTGTCTTGTAACTTTGCTACAGATAAATGAACTATGAATCGAGATCATTTCTATAATAATGGTAACGTCGGTTACTCCTGGTACTTATGCTCAAGATCATCACATAGAGCCACAGTGGAGCTAAATTCTAATGCCTCCACCCACAATCACATCGCGCATCACACAATCACACCATCAGCTCGAATTTTTGTCCCAACTATCAATAGTCCTAACGTTCCTTGCCGAGGTCGTTAACAAAGTCTGTCTCAACCTTCCATGTGTACGTCGTCCTACGACTGCGGCCGGTTGGGCGGGCGGTCGCGCAGCTCGAGCACGTGGTCGACGGGCTGCGGGCGGCCGTCGGGCCCGACGCGCGCCGGCTTCACCACGCCCTCCGACACCAGCCGGTCGAACAAATTCACTAGCTTCATGGCCTCGTACTCTTTCTGCGGACGAAACAATCGGGTTGGTAACAGAGTAACTGGAGAACTAGACAGTTTTAGTTCTGCATGTCCCTTCTTTATGTATGTGAAGGAACAGGGCGATTGAGGTCGTTGAATGTAACGCCTTGTCTAAGGAGATTGGAACAATGGTGGGGGAAAAAAAATAAAGGCGCGCGGGGGCGCGTGCAACCCACTACGGGATCGATGTGCGGCGCCGCCTCGCGGTACTCCACCGTGTCCGAGTCGTCACTGCTGGAGGAGTAGGCGGCGCCCCGTGCGCCCCCAGCGGGCCTTGTTACCTGTTCCTCCGTCATGCCCTCGAAGGGGTCGGCGCGCGGCGGGCGCGTGCAGCCCACCACGGGATCGATGTGCGGCGCCGCCTCGCGGTACTCCTCCGTGTCCGAGTCGTCGCTGCTGGAGGAGTAGGCGGCGCCCCGCGCGCCCCCCAGCAGCCCCTTCTGCGCGAGGTGTCCCGCCGCGTTGCCGAACCCGGTGTACTTCACCATGCGACCCACTGCAACGTTCGTAAATGTATCAATAACCCGGAAGCATTAGCGAGTTTTGCTGGAAAACAGTTTCTGTTAATGACAGCACAAGATCAAAAGGACAGGTGTCAAGGAGAGGTCGCTTATATTCAACAATGAAAAGGATGAAAAGGGTAAAAATACCGAGCACACGACACAATGAACATCTTTCAAAATTTGCATTGAGTGCGACTTCAAGATAACGAAAGTGCCGTAGTTGAAAATTACCATTATATATCAACCATCCAAAGAAAAGTTGTTAAAAATCATATATAATCATAATCATAATACCACAGCCATAGATACAGGACCCTACTACCTACTACTAGGATTCCTTGTATCTAGGGAATCATAAACTATGTACAAGGACGATGATCCCACAAACACCCTGAGCAGGGACCTGTCATTTAGGCAAATATTTGGTCTGCGCGGGATTCCAACCCGAAACCTCAAGCTTCGCAGTCGCCTCTACACCAACAATGGAGGCCGTCTTTATATCATCATCATCAGCAGCCTATATCTGTCCTCTGCTGGACGTAGGCCTCTCCTAATGCACGCCACTGAGCTCGGTCTTCAGCTCTCCGCAACCAGTTTCTTCCCGCCGCTTTGCGCAGGTCATAGGTAACTCCATGTGGCCACAGCACATCCTCCGCTATGTTTGCCTAAACGTGGTCTTTACTCAAGGCCCCGTCTACTACGAACTCTTTATATAGTTAACGACAATAATATTTACCAATACAGTGGTTTGTTTCTTTGTTTGTCGTATGCGGTAGTGCTGGCCTCTGGTGTCAGTTTGTCAGGCCGCCCGACGGTCTCTGACATGGCTTAATGACTGTTTTTAATCAATAACAGCCCAGACCGACAGCTTAACGTGCATTCAGAAGTACGAAGCGATGGAAAACCGTACATAACTTATCGGTGTGGAGCCTAGGATCGAACCTGGTATTGTTGGATTCTAGGTTGCAAAATTGATCCGTTAGGCTACCATCGCTTAGACAAATACAACACAGGTTGTAACATGAAGGTTGTAAGTAGGTTAATTAAGACAGCAACATTCCACTGTTTATATTGTATGGCTTCAGTTATTGAGCTAATGAGGTTTATTTATTGAACACAGTACCTAATTCTGTATCTAAATTTCACAGGTTTTTTTGTCTAATACTAACACAGGTAGAGTTACTTTTCCTTTTATAATATTAGTAGTAAGTTGGATCAAGAAGGTTCAAAAAAAGACGGAGTCTTCACCGCCAAACAAACGAGCGTAGAAAAGCAAACGGCGGCTGCGTATGCTTGCGTGAGTGGATAATTTGTGGTTGATACACAATATCATCACAAAAAAACTGCATAGTTTTTATTTTCCGTGAGAACTTGACATAATTAACTTCACTAACAAGGTCTAGATCTTGCTGCGATGCATAACATGGTGAGTGTGCGTGAGGCTTGTGCGTACGAGCGGATCGGCATATCTTGGATGCTTCACTTTTCATTTGATGATGTACAATCCGTCCTTTTTTTAAACATTGTTGGATCTTACCTTTTTCCTTGCACAGAACGAACAAGAACTCGGCGACCAAGTCTCTCACAGAAGTCACCGGTGTGGTGAGGAGTCGGCAGAGCTGGTTCCGTAAAGTGCTGCCTTTCTCGGGAGGCCTGGAGACGTCGCGGAGGGGCGGCAGCACCACTTGCCGCAAGTACTTGCGCTGCGCGCGGTAGCCGCGGGAACACTTGATCAATACCGTAAGGATCGGCGACAGACTCTCGTACTGGTTTCTTGTGTTCTAAAACCAACATACTTATTCATAAATAAAAAAATAAAAAAACTCCGCCCCTTCCCCGCTATTATAGCTAAGAACCATTTCGATCACATCTGCTTTCTAACATAAAAAACCGCATCTGATTCGTTTGGGAGCTACGATCCTCACTATCTTCTCACTGTGCGTTTGGTATTTTATGCTGGTGTTAAGTGAACATGTGTGGTATTTATCATTGTCATCATTTTGTCAGTGATACATTTTATACTAGCTGTGCCCGCGGCGTTGCCCGCGTGTTTGTTTTTCCGAGATATAAGGATCCTGTGTGTTATTCCAGAAACAAAGTATCAATATCATAAAACTTATTATCTTTCAAACGTCAAATGGTTTCTTATCGCGTACTCGACTTCTTCTCATCGGTTTGAGATACCAAGAACGCCAGTTAAGCTATCCAACAGTGAAAGCCGCATCGCAATCGGTCCAGAAGTTTTTCCGTGATGCGCGAACAAACAAACAGACAGACACCATTTAAAAAATGTTATATTCTTGTTCAGTAGCTTATTTTAGTAGCTTATTTCAGTCCTCTAGACATATTTTTTTAATTGTCATCTTTTTACACGACTGCCCAAAAAAAAGAGTGTAATGTTTTTAGGATTCATGTAGGTATGTATGTTTATATATATGTGAGTTTTTTTATTCCACCACAACTTTTAAATGCCTGAACAGATTTAGACATGGGGTATCGTTAGAATCCTTACATCACCCCAGACAACTTAGGCTACATTATTTTTTGAAAATTTTCATTTTGGCGGCTCCATATATATAGGTATGGCTCCATTTTCAAAAGTGAAAAATAACTTTCATTTTGACAATATGGGTATCAAATTGAAGGCCTTGATAATCACATTCCAACGGTATATAATTTATTGGCATAAGTTCAGTTTTCGCAGGGCAGGCGTGTTTTTTTAGCTTTTAAGCTAGTTGACAGACTTGTTACAGACTTTTTGTTAATGCTACTTTATTATAAGTATAGATATATATTTAGGAGTAATAAGGTATTGTGTAAACTTCATTGTTCAGAGAATCGCGTCGAATAAAAACGTAGAGGCTATTCAGCTGTTCACATAAAATTCAAACTTATAATTTAAGAACTTCAAACTTACAGTAGTGACAGCCAGACGCTGTTGCAGCAATTGCACCAGAGACTGCAAAGCATCCATATTTCTGCCGTCGTAATTGTACGTACATGATTCCCCTTCATTGAGAAGAGGAGTTAGGAAGGGATAGAACATCGGCGGCACACTGAAATATAAAAAAAAACACTTTTATTGTTTTTAGGTTTCCAAATTGAACAGGTACTAAATTAGATTCATTTTTACCCGACTACGCCGAAGCAAGGGAAGGGTAATGAGTTTAACAGTCTATGTATGTATCTATGTGGGTATGTGGATGTTCCACCATAGCGTTGCCTCTATCTGACCGATTTTGACATGCGAAGAAGTAATTTATAGTAAACAAAATTTAGTGACTCATAAATTTTATTACTTTCATTTAAGGAGTATTTAATTGTCTATTAAACACAATGTATTTAATTAAGTTTCCGGGATTTATAGGTTTCTTTAATTGACCCGGATTCATTGCTCTCGAGTGTATATTGCCTCAGTCCAAGACCATCTACTAGTTACATCATAGGACAATACTGTCTGTCAAAAATTCAGCGAAAAGAGGACACTGAAAACATGCAGTGTACACTACGAAGACTTGCGAATAGTTTTAGTACATCAAGGCGTTCTTCTTTGCTGTATGATCGTCCTAGCATATCCAATGCAAAAATAGTACAGTCCCAGCACATTCGCTGGAATTATTTGCTATATAAATTGTTTGTGTTCCCTGACAAACATAGATAGATAGATAGATAGATAACTCTTTATTGTACACCACATAGAACAAAAAATACAAAAATAACTAAAACATTTATACAAAATAAATGGGACAATGGGCGGTCTTATCGCTAAAAAGCGATCTCTTCCAGACAACCTTTGGATGGAAATGAATTAATATACGGCAAAGACGGTGGTGCATTATAATCTAACAAATAAATAATAAAAACTGAATACAATGAATAAACATATATACACATATATTCCAATATACCTACACATAAATATGTAAATATATAGTACAGTATATATATATATATATATATATATATATATATATATATATACACATATATAAATATATATCCATATACATAGTATATACATTATAATAAATTACATTTACTACATATACATTTACAAAATATATACAAACATAATAAAAATAATATACAGTGAAACCACAACAGAATAACAACAAAATAGCAAGAAGTGATATTAATTAGAGATATAAAACTTCTTTACTTGAAGTTTAAAAACAGGGAGTGACTGGGCTCACCTTATAGTAACTGGCAGAGCGTTCCATAGGCGAACTGCTTGGATGGTAAATGAACTGCCATAAAAAGAGCTTCTATGTAGAGGGATCAACAAAGCTAAATTTTCTGATGACCTGAGTGACAACTTGTTAGAATCAGACAGGAAATTAAAACGTTCCATAAGATATCGCGGGGAGGAGGGATTAAACAAAACTGTATAAAGAATAGAGAGTATATGAGCATTCCGGCGGAGGCGTATTGGAAGCCACTTGAGCTTAGTGCGAAATTCAGAGACATGATCATATTTGCGCAAACCAAATATAAATCGAATGCAGAAGTTTTGAAGACGCTCAAGTTTGTTTAGCTGGTCCTCAGTAAGATCTAGATAGCAGGCATCGGCATAGTCTAAGATTGGGAGCAGAAGTGACTGCGCAAGAGCAATTTTAGTGGCAGTGGGCAAAAAATTTCGGAGTCTTCATACAAACATATGGCTCATGAACATACTAGTGCTTTCCAAAGCCACGCTTCCTGAGCCACATGTGGTTCAGCGGACAGGGAATGTGTTAAACGGGGCTTTCATATGATTTCTTAAAAACAGTAAAAAATAGCTCATTACAGAGTAAATCCATTTATTAAAATTTTCATAAATGAGCAAAAGGAGCCCATTGTAGCTCGAACCGAATAGAAGGAAAAAATACTGTAGTTTTAAAATAAAAACATTTTTGTATGGTATTTGAGGTGTAGAATATACAGTTAATAAACATAAGAAATGATATTGAACATAATAATTAGAGATCTCTTATTTGAAAAGCCAATTATATCTGGTTTTCGTTTTTGTTGATGAGCCCATTCTTTTCCTGTACCCTTCATATTATGTGATGTGCAAATATTTCTAGTAGAAAGGGCTTATTCCATAAATCCCCTTCGACTATCCCCTGCGAAGGGGATTTTAAAGTTATTAAGACATCAAAAAATATTATTTTCAATCTTATAAAAAACAATGTTTAATTTTAAATTAGAGCGTCTTTTAAATTTTTGTATTAGGTTCATATTTGGATTATGCAAATATGACCATGTCTCCGAAATTCGAATATAGCTCAAGTGGCTTCCCATACCTCAACATCAGAATGCTCATATATTGTCCCTACTTTACTCTATTTTGTTGCATCCTTCTTCGCTACATTATCTCAACGAACGTTTTGATTTCCTTCACATGTCAAACTCTCGTTTTTTAAGGTCATCAGAGAACTTACTGCTAAACACTCCCATATCATAGGACCTAATTCTATGATTCCTTTACGGTTGAAGCAGTTAGATTGTAGAATGATTTACCGGTTAAAATTAAACTTGCACCTTCTATTGATGCTTTTAAAAGTCAAGTAAAAGCCTACTACCTTTCACACTAGCTACTTTTTTAACACATTGTATATATTAAAATAAAAACAAGTTTATATGATTATGTATGTATAATGTGTATATTTATATGTATATATTTGTATGGTTGTTATGTTTTGGTATTTAGTTGTCATTTCTATTTGAGTAGATATAGTTATATTGTTGCTGTAAGAAAAACCACCATTCGTAATTTATTTATGTTAATCCTCTCCATGCATGGTTGTCTGGAAGAGATCGCTTTAAGCAATAAGACCGCCAATTATAGCATGTTTAAGTTTGATTAAGTTTATTAATTGTATATTTCTGTATTGTGGTGTTTCAATAAAGAGTTCATCTATCTATCTATCTAACGTTTATGTCTGGAAGACCTCTTACTTCCGAAGATATTAGTGCTTAAAGTCGATCAAATAATTTTTACACTTGAGAAATGAAAAGGGGTGTACTTACACTGGATCGCATAAACTTTTATGCATATTTTTTTATGCCTAACAAATGTAAACCAAAGTTGGATCATGCAAAAAAGAAGTGTTATGCTTATAGACAATTATTATGATATGTATAAAAACGACACCAATGGTACTTAATGTCAAATAAAATTATGCCAAATGTGATTATGGGAAGCCCTTTTTTAGACAAATACTCAAAAAAAAGAAGTGTAATATTTTTTGGATTCATGTATGTTTGTATGTATGTAAGTTTCTTTATTCCACCATAACTTTTAAATGCCTGAACAGATTTAGACGTATGGGGTATCGTTAGAATCTTTACATCACCCCAGACAACTTAGGCTACATTATTTTTTGAAAATTTTCATTTTGGTGGCTCCATATATATAGGTATGGCTCCATTTTCAAAACTGAAAAATAACTTTCATTTTGACAATATGGGTATCAAATTGAAGGCCTTGATAATCACATTCCAACGGTATATAATTTATTGGCATAAGTTCAGTTTTCGCAGGGCAGGCGTGTTTTTTTAGCTTTTAAGCTAGTTTGACAGACTTGTTACAGACTTTTTGTTAATGCTACTTTATTATTTTATTAACGTGTACAAATATTATACCTAAACTTTGCGGCCGCAATATTGCGGTTCATTCAGTAGAGTGTCAAGCGTGCGCTCGATGAGTCGCGCGTCGTGTGCTTACGATAAAGTACCTACTTACGTAAAGTTTTCGTCAAATTTTATTCCTTTCTTAATTATGAGTACCAAGAAGAAACCTAGAATGTACTGCATAGCATTCGGTGTGACAAGTCTAGCAAAATACCTACATTCTGACATTTTATTACGTACGTAGCCATTTCTTTTTCACTCATTATTTAGCATGGAATTCAGACAGGCACCCTTTATTCATCAAAGTGCAATTACCTATTAAGTTATAATCAAATAATGAGGTAGTAGGTCTATTCTGATGAGAATGTCATTATATGTAGTTAATAGAACTATCAACTTTTTTAACAATAAGTAAAAAAATAATACATTATTACATAATTATTTATTCTGTTACAATATCTAAGTCATAGTCTAAGTCTAGTTATTATTTTTACAAGTACCTAGGTATATCTTGATACAAAACCCTGCCGAAAAGTGACAGAGCGATTCTGGAACGGTTAGAGCAATGGAAGCTGTCGCGCATTGTGATACGGTACATTCTAGCCTGCAAAAAATGGGTGAGCGCCATCTAGGTAAATATAATTGAAAGATTGCAGCGCTGTGCGAGTTTAATTGCACTTTATTGCGTTGTAGAGAGAGTTGCTATGTATTTAAATGACTTTACTCAGTTATCCTTCTGTACTTGTACTATTATTTATTCTGTGGTATCGTTAGAATCCTTACATCCCCAGCGAGTAACATATGCTATATTTTTTTGAAAAAGAAACAGTTTGGTTTCTGCATGGCTCCATTAAAAAATGAGAAAAAAAAAAGTATCAAATTGAAGGATTTAATAAGCACATTCCAACAGTATATAATTTAGTGGCATAAGTTATTTTTTGGCAGGGCAGGCGTGTTTATTTCAGGTTTTAAACAAGGTCATTAAAAAAAAAACGTGACATTTCCACACCAATTACCTAGCCCCAAACAAAGGATACCCTGTAAAATTTGGATACTAGTATACTAGATAACGGATAAATATACATAGATAAGAATATTACAGAACATACCTTGTCATTAAGTTAGCAATGTTGCTATGCAGATCATGCAGCTTTTCCTGAGTAGAGCAATGGGCATACAGCAGTGCAGTGATGACAGACATTAACTTCAGGAACATGGCTTCTTCAGACTCATTCAAAAGATCCTCAGAACCAGAGTGTATCAAATTGAACTGCGCCTTTAGAATTTCACATGCTATTGCTTGTTTCTCATCCTGTAACGTTACAAGAGACTGATTACAAACTGGTGAATGAGAGACACCCTGATAACATGATGTAGCCAGCTGAAAAACATTAGAATTTAGAGAAGAACCTGTGTTTTGAAAAATTCTTTCAATTCTATACCCATAATGCATGTGAGGCATTGTAGCACTTTATAAATATGAAACAAATATACATATGTTCATTTTCTGGAGACAGGTGTTATATTATCATAGTTACCAAGCATAGTAGCCAAAGAAATAAATTGTAACACTCACTGGAAGGAAACAATGATGGCCTCCATCACCGCTGCTGCTTGAAGCATTCTCGGCTTCAGTGGAAGCTTCCAGTACAATTTCATTTAAGCAGCTTGTCAGGTAGTCCATGCCATGTAGCTCATCCTTTATCTTAGACTTGATGTCCTGCCTTAGTGCAGTCAAGATAAACAGCAGCTTCATGTCAAACAGCATGATGTCATCTTTGAATGGTATCTCTTTGTACACTCTCAGCCTGGCCACCAGGCCTTGAGCTATGTCAGTATGTGCACAGAGTGCTCGAGCAACTTCACTGTGAAATGTTATATTGCAGAGACATTTCAAAGCCTCTACGGCAATATCTTTCTCGGGCAGTTCTAGTGACAGCATTGATTCTTCATCGAGGCCAACAAAATTGTACAAGCCTGCCCTTTCTATCAGAACAGTGATCCATTTCTCACAGATCAAACTCTCCAAGTCTGTCTTATCACGGCTAAAAATTGTTTTAATTTATTATTGCATAAACACCAAAAAGAACTGCTTTGAATACAAACATTCCCTGAGTTTGAGATGATGAGATGGAATAGTGGGCAGTTTCAAAATGTACATTTTTAAGAAGCTGTTTGTTTTGTACTTTGTCAACACTTTTGGCATTTTTGCAACTTTTGACACTAAAAAAACCTTCCCAAATCGAATGAAGGACAACCCTATATCAAACGGAATAAAGTCGCTTTTCTTATGTCAAATTTAACTGTCATGACATCTAAACATGCTATACGAACAGTGATCGAAAAGATTTCAGAATGCTAATTTTGCCAATAATGTCCAATGCGAAAGCAAAATGTGGTCATTATTAGAATTTTTAGGTATTATTTTCGCCAAATGCTTCAAAACAAACGGCCTCATAGTTGTTCTTAAAAGGATTTAATGAAAACTATTAGGTTCATTTTCAATTACCTTTAGAACTTACCTTAGTATACGAATTGATGCTAAGCATACAGCGTGAACTGACTCAGATTCTTTCTTCTGAAGATGTTGGAACAACGCAGACCACAGAATCACACGCCGATTGTTTTCAGATAACATAGGAAACGTAAATGAATTTAGATTCTGAAAAAGAAAAACATGAAAAATAAAGCCAACATCAAAGAGAATACAAATCATAACAAAACATTCACGTTTTTGTCGACGTCTTCCGAAAACTATTCAGAAGTTAGGTTATATTTTTTAATACTTACAATTTGAAGGAATTTCTTCAGTATTCCGGAGATTTCTTGTAATTTGTCGCCTGCACTAAGCAGCTCGATTTCACTGTCTTCCATTGTGTTTAGTCACAATAACAAACACTTGCTCGACTCGTATCGCGGAGCAATACGAGTCCAAACAAATTATATCTAAACACACACTGAATTGCACAGAACACAGATTGTTCTAAATATTTGATAATTTATTGTTATTTAATAAAGAAGCAAACATTCGCATCGCAGTCGCAGCCAGATTTTGATTCAGCTCGCTGTCGCTCAGGCTCAGCTGGCTGCTGACCGGACCGTGACTGACATTGACAGTGACAGAGACTAGTGAGGCCGTTCGTTTTGTAACAATTGCCCTGCGTTCGAGATGATGAGATGGCGTTGTGGGCAGTTTCGAAATGTACATTTTTATTAAGCCGTTTTCTTTGAACATTTTCAACACTTTTGTAATTTTCGCAACTTTTGACACTACTGATCCTTTCCAAACTGAATGAAAAATGACCTTATCTGTGACGGAATAAAGACGATTTTCCTAAGTAAACATGTAATCGAAACTTGCAAACAAACGGTGATCGAAAATGTTCAGAACGCTAATTTCGCCCACATAATGGCCAAAGGGAACGCCAATTGTGATATTTAGCATTTTTAGGGGCCGTTCGTTTTGTAACAATTGGCGAAAATTACTGTCAAAAACGCTAAATATGATCACAATTGGCGTTCCCTTTGGCCATTTGTGGGCGAAATTAGCGTTTTGAAAGTTTCGATGACAGGTTGACATAAGAAAATCGACTTTATTCCCTCAGGAATAGGGTCGTTTTTTATTCAGTTTGGAGAGGATCGGTAGTGTCAGAAGTTGCAAAAATTACAAAAGTGTTGAAAATGTTCAAAGAAAACGGCTTGTTAAATATGTACATTTCGAAACTGCCCACAACGCCATCTCATCATCTCGAACGCAGGGTATCTCACCGATCCTAAGTTCAGTTTGGCAAAATGATGATTTGGGAAGTTAGAAAATTTTCAACACATTTGTAATTTTACCCACTAACGATCTTTCCTATACTGACAAACATCAATGTAGGAAACAAATACGGATTTACTAAGTTCACCCGATTCATGCGGTATTGCAGCATATACGATGTAATTTTAAACTGTCAATGTTATTATATATGCAAAACGTACGTTTTTTTATCGAAAACATTACAGAACGTTAATTTCGTCCACAACATTCATATTTTACGTCAGTAAACCTAATCATTTCCTTAAGCATAATATACCACCAAAGGCAGTGGTCACAGTAGTACCTATATGGAAACTTGATATGAGGTATGTTTTTTTTTAATGGGTTTCATATACTGGGAAGAAGTAAAATAGGTAGATAAGGCATATATTTTGATATTATGTTAGTTTAATTTTGATAAAGGGTTGGTTAACGTGAGTTATATATAAATATTCATGTATTTTTCAATTTATCATTACACTTACCGTTTCCAACTTTTTTTTACTTAGTTTGGCGGAAATAAGCTAACAAGACCGGACGAGGAAAAAACAAAAAAATACTTCATCTCTTTTCTTGTATGGGAGCGGGAGCCATATCATATAAACAAGTGTCATTTGTTCTTCTAACCTTTGTGGCATAACTTCATTTGTAAAACGGTTCAAGTCGTGGCCACTAACAAAACCTTAATAAATCGATAGATGATTTCAACGCAAACAAAAAATGTTCGCACACTAGTATTTTAAAATGTTGCGTTTTTGTTATATTAGCTCTTAAATATAGCATAATGACTAAAACGCTGTCTTTGAGTACGAATATCACAGAAACGCTACCCTTTAGGTCACCAGTTTGCGAACATATTTTGTTTATAGTTCAAAGTTATTTGCAAAGTTTCGAACATCAGGTTAAGAATTTTTAATTGTCATCATTGTAATTTTTACTTTTGGCTGAAACTATCTATACCTCATGTATATTATTTATGTACCTATCATAAATTATTTATTAGTTTATTATAATATTTATATATTTAGTAGTGATTGTTATTTACATATTTATTAGTATAATATTGCTCTTTATATTTTGTTCAAATTCATTTTTGTTTTATTTGTTCGTTATCTTCTTTTATTTTTTGGGTATTATACTCAAACTTTGCACACCAACAACTACTATTATATAGTAACAAACTTCTATTATATAGTCATGTGTCTCAATATAGCCTACGGTTGCCTGGAAGAGATCGTTGCTTAGCGTTAAGGCCGCTGATTGTACTATTTTTACGTTGTTTTTTATTTGTAAGTGGTTCTCTTGGTGTAATAAAGTGTTATCTACTTGTATCCATCTATTTATATATATTGAAGTCCACTATCGATTTATTAAGGTTTGGTCAGTTGCCACGACTTTTAAGGGTTACCACTTGCAACTATGCCAGGCTTCAAAGTAAAATTTAATATGGTCTTTCAACCTTGTGGTCTTATAAGTGTACAGGTTGATTAACCAAATGGTTATTAGTGTCTGAATAAAAGGTCTATGCCATACAGACAGACAGACAGACAGACAGACGGACATGATGGAACTATCAGGATTCCATATTTGGCAACGGAACCTAAGCCCGTCCCATATATTAGTTTACGGTATGGCTCAGCCACACATTTAGGCCGTTTGTTTTGAAGCAAAAATAGCAGTTTGTTTGTCGGATGAGGTAGTAATGGGCCTCTAGTATTAGAGATTGTCAGGCCACTCGAGGGCCTCTGACATGGCTTAACGACTTCTCTTAATCAATAACAACTGGGACTAAAAGCTTAACGTGCCCTCCGGAGCACAGAGCGATGGGAAACCACACATAACTTAGAAAAGTCATTGGTGCGGTTATAATCGCAGTTAAATACGCTAAAATCACAGTACATATATAGTTCTGTAAAGACTATATATGTACTGTGCTAAAATGGTCATATTTAGCGTTCGGATTGGAATTTTGTGGGAGAAATTAGCGTTCTGTAATGTTTTCGATCGCCGTTTCATTTCCATGTTTTGATGACATGACGGTTACATTTGACATAGGAGAAGCAATTTAAATTCATAGGACATAGTCATTATTTATTCGGCATAGGAAGGCCAGGTAAGGAATTTATAAGCACTTATGTACAACTAGAAGTACATACAACTTCCTTGCTTTCAAACAACTCTTTAATTCAGAAAACAAAAAGGTCTTCTTCTTCTTTTTTTATTGGATGGCTTCTGCGGAGGCACTGGCCTACTAGCAATTTCGCCAATGTCAAGTGTATAGTTTAAAGTAATGTCACGTCACAGTCAATTATTGTCAAAGTCACGAATCAGTAAAATGGTGGACGGGTTTTTTGCAAAAATTCAAAATGTTGTGTTGTAGAGTTTGATTTTATTCTCAATCTTGTGTTTCTTCGAGTATTGATGTGTAATATTGGTGGAATATTAACCATTATGTGTTCGTTCACGTGCACGAGTGTAGGCAAAATAATCAAACGCAGATATAAATGGCATTTTGTGATTTTTCCAAATCTCCCTCGGAAGTTTTAGTAAATGTCCACCATTTTACTGATTCGTGACTTTGACTTGACAATTAATGACTGTAACATGACTTAATTTTAAACTATTAAACTTGACATTGGCGAAATTGCTAGTGGGCCAGTGCCTCCGCAGAAGCCATCTAATAAAAAAAGAAGAAGAAAATGGTGGATATTTACTGAAACTTCCCAGGGAGATTTGGAAAAATCACAAAATGCCATTTATTTCTGCGTTTGATTCTTTTGCCCGCACTCGTGCACGTTAACGAACACCTAATGGTTAATATCACTTCTTTCATCATTATACGTACGAAATGTCTAATAGACAGGACATGTCATGTCACGACGTCCATGACGCATAGCAACGAACAAACAATGATCTAAAAATGGCCGACCTCATGGGTCACACTTTGGGTCACACCCAAACAACAATTTATCAGATCGAAAGACTATTACTTTGTATCGATTTTATAAAAACTTTATGTGCTACTTGTGATACTTTTTAGCGCTTTTATGAAAATAGATGTCGAGATTTTAGCGTCCGCTGCGATTTATTAAGGGAAAATTCCTTTCTCTATGATAGTACTGTATTCATTTCTCTAAGACTTTTATACGTCAAACCCTGCGTTTGAGATAATGAGATGGCGTTGTGGGCAGTTTCGAAATGTACATTTTAATCAAGCCATTCTCTTTGAGCATTTTCAACACCTTTGCTCTTTTTGCAACTTTTGACACTGCTGATCGTTATCAAGCCAAATGAAAAATGAACCTATAGCTAAAGAAATAACCTCCCAGTGGTTCTGCGCCACTCAGTGGCAATTTTTAAAACTTCCCCAATGGTTGGTTTTTATCAGGTTTCAAGTAGTTCCGTATTAAAATTCCTATAAAATCGATTGTTGCTCTTATAGATAAAAAACTTTTGTTATTAGCGTGTCAACAGTTTAAACTAAAGGTACTCATATATACTAAAAAAAATATGCTGATAGATTAGCTAAAATCATTAAATTAGTTTTAAAAAATGGCATTTTTAAACAAAATTGAAATAATTGTAAAAAGGTATTGTTAGAGTGTTTTTGTTTCAAAACATAGTGTTTTTTTAATATAATTAATTTTCAATCTGTTTTGGCGGGAAAACGGTGGGAAATTTTCCTATTTTTGGATTCAAACTGCTGTAAGAAATTATTTTTCAAACGCTTAGTGTTAAAAATCGGTCCTTGGTCGGTGAACCATAGTTATCAATTTGTATCAGGCTTTTAATTCAATTCTGAGAACTCTGGGCCACTCAGTGGCAATTTTTAAAACTTCCCCAATGGTTGGTTTTTATAAGGTTTCAAGTGGTTCCGTATTAAAATTCCTATAAAATCGATCGTTACTCTTATAGATAAAAAACTTTGGTTATTAGCGTGTCAACAGTTCAAACTAAAGGTACTCATATATACTAAAAAAAATATGCTGATAGAATAGCTAAAATCATTAAATTAGTTTTAAAAAAATGGCATTTTTAAACAAAATTGAAATAATTGTAAAAAGGTATTATTAGAGTGTTTTTGTTTGAAAACATAGTGTTTTTTTTAATATTATTAATTTTCAATCTGTTTTGGCTGGAAAATGGCGGGGAAATTTCCTATTTTTGCATTCAAATTGCTGTAGGAAATTATTTTTCAAACGCTTAGTGTTAAAATTCGGTCCTTGGTCGGTGAATACTTCAGCGGATGTACCATAGTTATAAATTAGTACCAGGCTTTTTATTCAATTCTGAGAAAGTTGAATGGACCGGAGCTCAATAGATGGCGCAGAATAGGTCAAAACCTTTAAACCTCTTTACTGATGGAGAGTTGTTTACCGATGAACCGGGCATTGGATAATGGCTAAGAACCATCTCGATCACATCAGCTTTCAAACAGAAAAAACTGCATCAAAATCAGTCCATTCGTTTGGGAGCTTCGATGCCACAGGCAGATACACACACACACACACACACACACACACACACACACACTTTGTTCGGGGGTTAAAAAACGACCCAATAATTGACGGAATAAAGTCGATTTTCCCATGTCAACATCTCATCTAAACATGCAAAACGACCGGTGATCGAAAACGTTCAGAACGCTAATTTTGCCCACAAATATATAATATAATAATAATATATTCAGGACATTTCCACACCGATTACCTAGCCCCAAACTAGAAGATCCTGCAGGCTGATTCTCTAAGGAGTGAGGTTGAGTGATTGCCAACGAGCACCCATTGCGGGTGCGCTTGAAGGTTGTGAAGGTTTTGGAATTCACTAAACAGTTAACGCGCACCCATCAAGAACCCGCAATCAACACTTATATCGGGACACCGGTAACTATGCGGCAGAATTGAGCTAAACCTAGCCTACAAATACTTCTAGCAGAACTGGACTTTTGAAATTTTGCCGGGTTTTATGTTGGAGTGATTATATGTGGGTGGCGCGCCAGCCAACCAGTGGCGGCAATCGCCCTCCAACAATCATCGTCTGAATTTATTTTCTGTTTTTTCTCTCTCGCTTTTAATCTGTCTAAAATTTTGTTTTCGTGTAGTTATTAAGTATAATTAAAAGTTAATTAGCATCGTTAGTTTTGTAGTGATCTAATAATATGCTAATAACCTTTTTGTAGATTGTACGTCTGTGAAAGAAAATCTAAACATTGATATTATTTTTCAGTAATAATGTACTTACCTACTTCCAATAATTATTATTACTACTGCTTATTTAAAAATACCATGTTCCTATAGGTATAGTGACTATTGTGCTTCTGAGATAAAGTTTAACTTCAACTGAAAATAATCTTTGCCGTCGAGTAAAAATGCTGTGAACGAAAACATGTCATTCCTTGACCACTACCTTCGTGCAAAATAATTAAATCAATAAATAATGAAAACGCCAAAAAACTAAGACATAAATATATTTGCGATTAAGAAATATATTTGCGATTTAGAAATTATTTATTAATTATTTAATTTATTTTTAGACGAAATCTGTTGCTATATAGAAGTGATTCAAGATTCACAAAAATGATCAAGTCTTGGACAGATGGACAAATGGGAGCTCGACAGTTGATAATTATAGCTAGGACTTGATAGACAAGTACCTAACTATATTTAATGTTGAATCTACTGGATTTTACTAATAATATGATACATTTGTTTCAGGTGGGTGCACACAGAACTGCAGTTCATAAGAATGTATAGATCTTCGCTTTCCAAGCTCATAAGATAGTGTAAATCTCAATTTATGTGAAAATTATAACATTATTACATGATATTTAATACTTACACTTTATTTCGTTTTGCTTATATTTGCATTGACCCCGCGTTGTTAGTAGAACTTCACATAATTAGGCTTTGTAAGAAAACTACTAGTCTTTAAAACCAGTAGGTATTTTTATATTTTAGTGTTAAAATCCTACTGTAGCTATAAAATAGTTAGGTAGGTTCTATGAAATACCACATACATACATGTCATTAAAACTACCTTTCACAAAAACAACACAATTTCATGGCACGATAAAACATGAAACAAAGTGTACCTAGGTAGCTGTTAGAACTATGTTTCATAGTAACTATGCATTATCAATGATCTTCACTAACCAAACATTGCTAGATAGTAAATGCAATGAACGCACCGGGTGCTCTTCGGTTGACAAAAACTCATTGCTACTGAATTCCTTGTGAATTCTGATTTTGAATTACCGGTTTTGTATGTCCTAGTAAAATGTCAGTTTCCGTGCGGTTGAGTGCTCATCGCCTTGATGACGTCATTTCACATGCTCACTGAGCTTAGTGAATTCGAAACGAGTGATCGGTGGCAATGAATGGTCCAAGTGGCATTAACCGAACCACACTTTAACTCTATGGAATCAGGCCCCTGTACTATGGGCACTAGATAACGGATAAACATAGGTACACAGAAAAAAATATTTAAAAAAAAAAGTCCATAGCGAACGCCAAAAGTGATCATATATTGCGTTTTTATCAGTTATTTTCGCCATTTTCTACTAACCCTGAGTTCGAGATGATGTTTTGGCGTTGTGGGCAGTTTCGAAATGTACATTTTTGACACCAATCCTTTCCAAACTGAATGAAAAACGACCCTATGGCTGACGGGATAAAGTCAATTTTCCTATGTCACCATGTCATCGAAACTTGCAAAACGAACGGTGATCGAAAACGTTCAGAACGCTAATTTTGCCCACAAATAGCCAAAGGGAACGCCAATTGTGATCATATTTGGCGTTTTTAACATTTATTTTCGCCAATTGCTACAATAGGAACGGCCCTAAAACGAACGGCTCTATATTCGTTCACAAATGTCCAAGGCGAACGCCAAATGTGATCATTAGCGATAATAACAGTTATTTTTGTCATTTGCTACAAAACGAACGGCCTCAAATATGTCAAAACTGATATGGTTGTCAATTTCAATGTCCGTCACGTCAAATCAATAAATAAATTTTATGCTTCGAGGCCGAGGCCAACATTTTTCGATTCGGTTGCCCATTTGATGTGGGAATCGAATCAATTTTATACCCGAAAGTGATTTATATCAGTCCGAAAATGGCTACGGCTGCGTTAACAAGCCATATTGCGCAAAAAATTATACGTAAGTCAATAAAATAATGTAAACATTGCAATCGCGAGTCTTACATAATGCCCGTACGGTTCACAGAAAACTTCGTTTCGTGATGAACTCGTCACAGTCACATTATTTAAATAATAACAAGTGTAATCAATAAAAGCAAAGTTGTGTATTTTCAGCTATAAATGGGTCTATGGGCATTGTTTACATCAAGACTGCCCAGTATAGCTCGGATGGCAGACCTAACCTGGCCTCTTACAAGCGGGGTACTGGTGGCCGCAGCAGCTTTAACGGAATTGTAGCTACTGTGTTCGGATGTACTGGTTTTGTGGGCAGATATGTGTGTAACAAGCTGGGCAAGATTGGGACTCAGGTATGTTCGTCAGACCTACGAAAAGTCGTAAGGCTTGAACAAGAATGTTTAAAAAAAGACTGATCCCGTACTGCTAAATTGAAAGTAAAGCATCCAAGATATGCTGAACCGCTCGTACGCATAATCCTCACGCACACACACCATGTTATGCCGATCGGCCACCACATTGCAGCAAGATCTCAACCTTGTTAATTCTGTCAAGTTCTCACGGAAAATCAAAAACAATGTGATGAAATTGTGTATCAACCACAAAACACCACAAATTATTCATTCACGCACCCATAAGCAACTGCCATTTGCTATGCTTCACTCGTTGGCAGTTTTTACTCTGTAATTTTTAAAACATACTTGGGCTTGAATATGGAAAAGTTTTTGAATATTTGAAGTAGGTACCTAATATCATGATATAAACATCATAATATAATCGTTGGAATATAACTAGTAGTTAATAATAACAAAGTACAACAACAATACAATGCATTTAAAATACCTACCTAAATCGTGGAATAGTTCTTGCAACTTTAGCTATAAGTATTAATATTAATGGCAACTTTGCTGTTTTTTTTTTTATTGATGCCGTGTGCACATATTGATGGGATTATGGAATCAATTGCATAATTTACCATTTTATTCTCATACTAGCTGTGCCCGCGGCGTTGCTCGCGTGGTAGTTTTTCTGGGATATAAATATCCTATGAGTTATTCCAGTACCAAACAGGTACCTACCTGTTTTAAGATCCTTCAGTAGCAACCCGACATGGTCGTGATAGGTTAGAAGATGAAGGTGGGTGCTCGTTGCGCTTCACTCCCGCCTTTGTCTTCTAACCTATCACAACCATGTCGGATCACCACTGAAGGTTGTTGACAATCTGTGTTACGGTATGGATGCATACAGGTGAATTTACAAAGCCCCAATAGAGTAGAAAGGTGATTCATTTGCCTGGTATAATTTATTGATTTGATTTATTTATATATTTTAAGATTATATCACTTCTCCTTGTTCATGTGACATTTAATTATTTAACTTATAAAAGTTTTATTTTGCCTACTTGTAATAAGTGCTTTGAATTTATTTCTTCTTATTTAAGAGAAGAAATAAATAAAATAATAAAAAAAAAAAATTAATAAATATATTTTTTTTTGTCCGTGGAGTAATTTCCAGCATTGCCTATCTTCGGCCAAAGCTTTGACTTCCCTGTACAACATGACATTTATCTTCTCCTTTATCTGATTTGTAAATTTCCTTCTAAGTCTCTCTCTTCTCTTCTATGATGTTTTTTATGAAGTTGTCATGTAGGTGGCCAAACATATTTCCTCATCTCCTATGGTCTTCTTTCTATGGTCGCTATTAACTTTAGTTTTTCTTGGAAGAGACTGAGTAATTCTTCGTTTCGTCTTTCTTTCAGTCCAGCTTAATTTCTCCATGCGCAAGTAATAATTCCCCAAATGATTAATATAGAAATATTAATTCGTTATTTGTTGTAATTCCTCGAAGGCATAGAATCAATCCATCGGTCTCATGATCATATACTTTTTAAAAGCTTTTATGTAACGTCACTTGTATCTATGTATTTCTGTCTGTCCTGGAATCTTGCAATTCAAATTTAGAGTACTTCCCGATTAAATATCCGGCTGAAACTTTCAGGGTAGCTCACAAACTGATGACAAAGAAATTAAAAAAAGCTTTGAAATGTAAAAGAGACATAAAAAAAGTGACATCCATAAAAAACACTTTTTTTTTCTGCTTATTTGTGATACTTACAAAATATTTCAACCCTTTATTTCAGATGGTGTTGCCATACAGAAGCGATTTCTATGATGCCGCCAGGCTGAAAGTTAGCGGTGATTTGGGACAAGTGCTGTTTACTCCTTTTGATATACGTGATGAGGAGTCCATAGCCAAGGCAGTCCGTTACTCCAATGTTGTAATTAATCTAATTGGACGTGACTATGAAACGAAGAACTTCAAGTACCAGGATGTGAATGTAGAAGGCCCTAGGCGTATTGCTAGGTCAGTAGACATTTATAAATTACTAGCAACCCACTCCGTCTTTGCACGGTTAGTATAAAGTAATAGTAGGTACGAATAAATGGCTAAAAGCTGAATTAATTCAAAACTGCTCATCAAAAAAGTATGGTGTAAATAGAAACATTGAACTACATGAAATGAGGAAGAAAGGATTTTTACAGTTTAGCACAAAAAGCTCTTGAATATTGTGTCAAAAAACTGATTTTATGTTACTTAAATGTTATAATGTTTATTTTGAGCTTTCTGTAATAGGTGCATAATTGGTGTTGAAGATTTTTTTGTAGACCTATATGAGAGGAACAATCCTTTCATACATTACCTTCCTAAAAGTATGGAATTAGTAAAAACAAAGAGAAAATTCACAATACATTGACTAAATTTATACAAAACTTATTTGTCTATGTATTTTTGTAACAAAATTGGTTATGTATTTTCTGTGATATTTATGGATAGACAGACAGAACAGACAACTTTCTTTTATAATATCACTAAATATTTGGCATTCAGCAAATTTTATTGCTATAAAAACATTTTTAAAAGCTTTTATTTAACTTCACTTGTATGTATGTATCTATCTTTGTATTTATGTCTGTCCTGGAATCTTGCAATTCAAATTTCTAACACTTCCTGAATAGCTATCCGGCTGAAACTTTCAGGGTGGCTCCCAAAACAATGAAAAAGCAAATAAAAAAAGTGTCAGTTTAAATTACACTTTTTATTGTCATCAGACGGAATAGCTCAATGGTACCATACTATTGTATAGTCATCGGAATATCATACTTAGGTAACAAACATGGTTTGGTTGGTCAGTTCAGAATACTAACAATAGATGGCATAACTGTGAGGTTGTAGAAAACTTCATTATGTATCTACTAAAAAGTAGTTTGTCACAATGTTGCCAGACTTATAGTTACTGAAATATGTTAATAGAACAAAGTTTACAATTCAAGAGGGCGGTCTATTTATTGGGACTTGCGACTTTGGATATTGGACCCATATTCACGAATATAAAATCACATCCTACCCAAAATGCATGTTTGACAACATTTTTATTAGTAAGAATATGGTTTTGTCGTCTCATAAAAAGGTCACTACTGTGGCCCTATTACAGAACTTGGTTTCAATCAGATTGTCACGTTCTTCATAGCAATTTAGACTCTATCGCAGCGCATTAGTGATAGTGATATTGAAAATCGGATTGGAACCAAGATCGATAATAGCACTACTGGACTACAAACATGCAAAAAAACTAGTGAATACTTGTGTTAGCTTCATTGAAGTACAAAATATTCAATGATTCATTTGGTCAGAATTACTAAGTTTGTGCCGAAATCTGAAGATTTGTGAAAAATATATATGGAATTACTCAGAAAACATCAAAAATGACGGAACATGTTATTTGGGTGCGCCTGGTTTTGCTCTCTCTCCGTTTATCACTACTTCCTGGGAAATTCTGTATAAGTATAGAATATAAAGTACACTAGAGCTATATCTTTCATGTTTCCTTTTTTGATTTGCAGAATTTGTCGTGAGATGGGCGTTGAACGACTAATCCACCTGTCTTACCTCAATGCTGAAGAAAATCCCAAACCCCTGGTGCTCAGTAAACCATCAGAATGGAAAATGAGCAAGTACCGAGGAGAAATGGCAGTCAGGGAAGAGTTCCCAACTGCTACTATCGTAACCGCTTCAGATATCTACGGCTCTGAGGATAGGTTCATAAGGTATCAAGTTAGTTTATGCAACAACTCTGTTGACTAAACACAACTGTGTCCAGAAATTAACTTATTTTTAGCAAATTTAGCTGGAAAATTCCAAAGGTAAACCATTTTCGAGATAGTCCAAATAGTATTGTAGTGAAATATTTAAATGGGACTTAATCGCACTTAAACTTCATTTTTATTGCGACTTTTCGAGTTACATTGTTTTTGGTCACCGAAGATCAATACAACTTGATCGACACGTCGAGGTAAATAAAAATTAAGTTAACAGCGCGATTAAGTCCCGTTCAAATATGTAACTATGTCTTCGAATCGCGAAAGTTTAAAGTTACAGTATTGTAGCCATCCGCAAATAAATTATTGTGATACTTAGGAAATCCTAGCTTAATGAATGTGACGATTGTGTGTAAGCCGGGCTCGCCCCCGTTACAGTCATCATGAATATTTTAGGGACAAAAGTAGCGGAAATTCCGCTTACACAGGCATTCCGGAGACTGCGACAAAGACTAACATTGACACTCAGAGCGGTTGTTGTCCCGCTCAGGATTCTCACTAATCGGGAGCTTGCAAGCCTTGCAACATGTTTCACGTCATGTTACGTAGTTTTGTCCCGCACCTCTTATTCACTAGCCGACAAATGTCCCGTGACACGTGTTGCTAGAGGTGTCGGGAGGACCTTTTTCGTCCAAAACAGCGAAGCCCCGTATTCATTAGGCGACATATATAATATGTCGGTTGACATCGCCCGACATGTGTCGCGAGACATTTGTCGCCTTGTGAAAAAGATGCCACACTTCGGGACAAATGGAGCGAAATCATCATATTCATACACCGTATTCGTCCACTGCTGGACGTAGGCCTCTCCTTGGGAACGCTACTGAGCCCGATCTTCGGCTCTCCTCATCCAGTCGCTACCAACTGCCTTTCGCAAGTCGTCACTCAACCTGGCCGGCGGGCGCCCTACATTACGTTTGCCTAAACGCGGTTTCCACTCTAGAACTCGTTTACCCCAACGGTTGTCGTACGATTATTTATTGTACTATTGTTTTGAATGCTTTAACTTTTCTGTTAAACCATCATCATCATCATGATGATGATGATGTAGTCCACAGCTGGACATAGGCCTCTCCCAATGAACGCCAGTGAGCCCGATCTTCGGCTCTTCTCATCCAGTCGCTGCCAGCTGTCTTTCGCAAGTCCACCTGGCCGCGGGCGTCCCATACTACGTTTGCCTAAGCATGGTCTCCACCACTCTAAAACTCGTTTTCCCCAATGGTTGTCGGTTCTTCGAGTTATGTGACCGGCCCATTGCCACTTCAGCTTGCTAATTCCTTGAGCTATGTCTGTTACCTTAGTTCTCCTGCGTATCTCCTCATTTCGGATTCTGTCTTTTAGAGAAACTCCGAGCATAGCTCTCTCCATAGCTCGCTTAGCGACTTTAAATTTGTGGACCAGTCGGCTCCTTAGGTCGTAACTGGCAGAACACACGCGTTAGACTTTCGTATTTAGGCACCGTGGTATGGACGACGAAAAGACTGGACGTAGTTTACCAAATGCTGCCCATCCCAAGGCAGCATTGCAAATCTGAATCCAAGCTGAATCCTCCTATCGGCTTCGCTTTCGAAGTTGTTCCTACCCAATTGCATAGTCTGCCCGAGGTAAACAACTTCAAGGGGCACCGCTAACGACGATCGGTTGCGGGGTAATAAGGTAGTTAAACATAACCTTGGTTTTATCCATGTTCATCCCGAGACCGATACGACTAGAGGCGTGAGCTAGGTTGGTCAGCATTTGCTCGAGATCCTGCAGCGACTCCGCCATAAGGGCAATATCATCAGCGAAACGGAGATGTGAGATGTAATCGCCATTTATGTTAATGCCCTTTTCTGTCCAGTCCAGAGTCTTAAACATTCTTCCAGGGTGTTAGTGAACAGTTTCGGGGATATGACATCCGCCTGTCTCACTGCCCTGCGGAGCTGGATAGGTTTAGTCTGCCGGTTCTGGACACGAACGGACATAGTCGCGGCATCATACAAGCACCTCATCACCTCGATTTATCGCCAGTCCACTTGGCATCGCTGCAGGGATTCGAGAACAGCCCAGGTTTCGACAGAGTCAAAGGCTTTCTCATAGTCCACAAAAGCAAGACACGGACTGGTTATACTCTTCAGTCTTCTGTATAACCTACTGTACTGTGTGGATGTAGTCCATGGTCCCGTGAACCCCTCGAAACCCAGCCTGCTCCGGAGGCTGAAACTCATACGTAGCTCAGAAGCGAGATGGTCCTGTAGTGTTTAAGGAGCGTTTTATCTCTTTTTTTGAAAAACATAACTACCATGCTTCTGTTACACGTCTTTGGAAATCTCCCATCGAAAAGAGCAAAGTGAAAAAACTTCTGGAACTCTCGAAGTACAGGTCTTCCTGCCGCTTTCAAAAGTTCCGAAGTAACTCCGTCTTCCCCTGGGGCTTTTCCATTTTTAAGCTGCTTGAGGGCTATCTCGATACGTCTAGGCTTATTTCCGGCAGGTCGTCGGTGTAGTGGCGGGTCAATATAGCTCGGGAATCCTCATTGTTGGGTTCGGGTCGTACATGACACATTCGGGTCGGAGCGACATGTTTTTCGACAACTATGTGAATGTCGCGGAACACTTTTGCTTGCACAGTGCATTGCACACTAGGCAGTTCTTGTAGAATTGTAGCCCGAGGATGTTTTGTTAGGTAGAGCTGCGTCCCCAACTTCCCACGCTTCTGACACGTTGAACGACAGATTGTGCACACGATTAGTGCCGAGTGCGGCAACGCTTGACGCAGGACTGACTGCATGCCGGTCTCACTCTGTTTAGGTATGAAGTTGAATGGCCGGGTCACCCGACTACATTCAGTCAAATTCAGCGCGCTGTCAGCGGCGCGCAGCCATTGAGTCAAGCTGTTCAGTGTAATATCATCATCAGCATCATCCTATATTTGTCCACTGCTGGACGTAGGCCTCTCCTAATGCACGCCACTAAGCTCGGTCTTAAGCTTTCCTCATCCATTTTCTTCCGGCCGCTTTTCGCAGGTCGTCAAATTGACCGCGTACGCGTAAGGAACAAATTGTCTTGCGCTGGATAGATTTTACGACTGTATGTATATTTCAGTAGGTATTTAAGCGTTTTCTAAGGGAATGAGTCTTCTGTACGGCAGGTGCTTCCGCTCGCGCATCGGAGCTTGCGACATGTCCCGCGTCACGTTAAAACGCCTCGAAGTGTAAAACGGGCAATGTTGCTGTACATTTCCATTTTACTGCGTCACGTAGAATGATAATTGCGCTTTATGTTTGGAAACATTAACAGCAATTCGGTCATGTTACTCTTTAAAACTAGACTAAATTGCTTCAAATGTAATTTAAACCTTGTCGACTTTGTAACAAAGTCTTTTTGCCCTTGGCGTCTATTCTAAACTTGGTCAATTTAAGCTGTACCGCTTAAAATAACGTAATTAAAACAGGTTTTTAAGACGCTGTCTAACAGCGTTTGGATAAATACGGACACGTTCTGAGACAGCGTTTGGACAAATCGGGAAACATAGTTGATTTTACGCTGACCGGCTAGATGGCCGGCTGGCTAGTTTAGTGAGTGAGTAATAGATGCCAGGGGAAAAAATACCTTGTTACGAAGCCAACAAGGTTTAAATTACATTTTAACAAATTAAGATGTCCGAATCGCTACCATTTTGTATCCAAGCTAGATCGTTTAAAAAACTAAAAAACACGCTTTATATAGAAAACCAAACTAAAAAAATAGAAAATAAATTTTAAGTGTAAATAAGAAAAAAATGTTTTATTTAGAAAAAGCGTGGGGTGCATGGGTCAATAGTTAATATTTCATTGACAGATATGAGAAGCGTGTTTTTAGTTTTTTTAAACTATTATTTATTTTCTACTTTTTTTTCTATTTTTTGTTTCTTTTTTTTGCATTGTCATCGGTCTTTGACAGGTGTGCAAAATTTGAATGAAATCTGACCGTTTAAATTGGGTCAAAATAGCGTCCAAAGGAGTCGGTTACAAACATACAAGTGAAGCTAATATAAAGCGTATAAAAAGACTAGGCTTTATTTATCTGACTACCTCTGCGACTGTCGTGAACAAAGTCCGTAACAAAATTTGAATCCCAAAGCTTTAGTGGTTACG
Source organism: Alsophila aescularia (assembly GCA_946251855.1). Lineage (NCBI taxonomy): Eukaryota > Metazoa > Arthropoda > Insecta > Lepidoptera > Geometridae > Alsophila > Alsophila aescularia. The sequence goes on from OX276378.1 coordinate 14,230,908, forward strand.
CATAGTCCAGCTTAAATTATGTACCTACGTAATAGCTCTGTAATCTATGATGTTATAAATTTTCAGGGCTTTTGTGAGCGGATACCGTGCCCATTGGCAACTTCTACCTCTGTACGCGAATGGGCAGAAGACAGTGAAGCAGCCAGTGTTTGTGTCCGACGTGGCTCAGGGCATCGTAAATGCCATGCGCGACCCTGACACTCGATGCAAAACATACCAGGCTATCGGGTGAGTGAAAAACAAACAACCATTAAGCAGCTTTGAACAAAAAAATACTATTCCATCAGCAATGAAAATTCAAACTCTGACACCAGATGCCAGTACTTCATCATACTACAATCAAAAACAATTCAATAATGTAGTCATAATTATGTTGTTTTAATAATAATTGAAATGGCTGGTGTCGATTCGGACGGCGATCTAGTTGTTTCTGCGAAGGGCCTTAGCGTGTATAGTTTACCTCTACTTAGAAGACCGACACCTTGACACGAGGTCTAGTTTACCTCTACTTAGAAGTCTGACTCCTTGACACGAGGTCTAGTTTACCTCTACTTAGAAGTCCGACTCCTTGACACGGCACATTCAAATTCAACAACGGCACATTTCAATTTTCATAATTATCCAAGTAGGTAAACACCTACTTGGATAATTATGAAAAGTATCCTATGTCTTATTCCAGGACTTACTGTATCTACATGCCTTTCATCAAAATCGTTCAGCCGTTTCAGCACTGAGTGCTAACTAACTACTACTTACAAACTTTCGCATTTATAATATTGTTACGCCGGTCGATTCTTAGAAAAACAGTAGGTACTAAAATGACGCAATACCTACATTTGAAGGAACATTCTGGAACACTAGTAGACCGTAGGTACCTACAAAAGTTTCCAGAGCGTGCGGTAGGTATATACCTACGGGCGCGGCGACATCAAAGGTGCCGCCGGCCTTAAGTACCTACAGGCGCGGCGCGGCGCGGCAACTCAAAGGCGCCTCCGACCTTGAAAGTTCAAATACCTACCGACTACTGTTAGTACATACGAGTAGTAACGAGTACCTTCTCGAAACGCCCGTCGCGGTATAAATAGAGCGCGCATCGACTGCCTGGGACAGTACTGATTTGGCTGACGAAACGAAACGATCAAAGTGATTCGAAGCGAGTATTCAGTGATAATTGATAAGAGTGTACAGTCAAGTTAAAGAGTGTTTGAGCGTTATTTGTTGGATTAATTTCTTTTGTGGTTTTTCGAATAAAGGTGTTAATTTTTGGTGTAATTAGCGTACATTAATTTTATCCGAACCCCAGCTCGTAACAATATTACTAGCTGCGCTCCGTAACTTCACTCGCGTGCAAACTTTGCCACCCCCGTTCACCCTCCTAGGGGTGAAATTTCAAAGAATCCTTCCTTAGTGCACCTGTGGGATGCTCAAGGGATATTTCTACCAAGTTTCAAATACCTAGATTCATCAGTTTAGGCTGTGCGTTGTCTGTCAGTCAGTTTGTATATCACAGTACTGTTTTAAAGATATACTAGCTGTTCCCCGCAGCACTGCCCGCGTGCAATCACTACCGCGAGTTCACTCCCATAAGGAAGGAATTAAAAAAAAAAAACTCCTTAGTGCACCCCTCGGATACTGGAATATTCCCTCCAAATTACAAAGCTGTAGGTCCACCTGTTTAGGCTGTGCGTTACCAGTAGGCGTCAGTATGTCACAGTACTGTTTTATAGGTATAGATAAAAGAAGATAGTAGGGCTAGCTTTTGCCCGCGACTTCTTCCGCTGACTAAGTTTATAGCGTTTGTCCTTCCCCAGAGTTCAAGCTATCTTCATTCCAAATTTCAATATTTGTTGAGCCGTTTAGTTGTGTTAAGGTAACAAACAGACAGACAAAGTTACATTCGTTTTTATAATATTACTATAAATTGTAAAAAAAAATGTCTTACTACCCGAATACCTGCTGCGAAGCTAAAGAAGGGTTATGTGATCAAACTAAAAACATGGCCCTATTTTGACAAACGATGCTGATGCTGATGTCTTCAACGCAAGGCTATTTTTACCCGACTGCAATCGGGTTTTAGTTATTGAACTTACGACTTGTTACGACGCATTACTGAAACGCGCGAAAGCAGCGCCGCACAAGCCTGTGTGAAGGTACACCGGCAGCGAACGCGTCGCGAGACAAATATATTTCAAGTTTACAACGCATTACTGAAACGCGCGAGAGCAGCGCCGCACAAGCCTGTGTAAAGGTACACCGGCTGCGAACGCATCGCGAGACAAATATATTTCAAGTTTACAACGCATTACTGAAACGCGCGAGAGCAGCGCCGCACAAGCCTGTGTGAAGGTACACCGGCTGCGAACGCATCGCGAGACAAATATATTTCAAGTTTACAACGCATTACTGAAACGCGCGAGAGCAGCGCCGCACAAGCCTGTGTGAAGGTACACCGGCTGCGAACGCATCGCGAGACAAATATATTTCAAGTTTACAACGCATTACTGAAACGCGCGAGAGCAGCGCCACACAAGCCTGTGTGAAGGTAACACCGGCTGCGAACGCATCGCGAGACAAATATATTTCAAGATTACAACGCATTACTGAAACGCGCGAGATCAGCGCCGCACAAGCCTGTGTGAAGGTAAACCGGCTGCGAACGCATCGCGAGACAAATATATTTCAAGTTCACAACGCATTACTGAAACGCGCGAGAGCAGCGCCGCACAAGCCTGTGTGAAGGTACACCGGCAGCGAACGCATCGCGAGACAAATATATTTCAAGTTTACAACGCATTACTGAAACACGCGAGAGCAGCGCCGCACAAGCCTGTGTGAAGGTACACCGGCAGCGAACGCATCGCGAGACAAATATATTTCAAGTTTACAACGCATTACTGAAACGCGCGAGAGCAGCGCCGCACAAGCCTGTGTGAAGGTACACCGGCTGCGAACGCATCGCGAGACAAATATATTTCAAGTTTACAACGCATTACTGAAACGCGCGAGAGCAGCGCCGCACAAGCCTGTGTGAAGGTACACCGGCTGCGAACGCATCGCGAGACAAATATATTTCAAGTTTACAACGCATTACTGAAACGCGCGAGAGCAGCGCCACACAAGCCTGTGTGAAGGTAACACCGGCTGCGAACGCATCGCGAGACAAATATATTTCAAGATTACAACGCATTACTGAAACGCGCGAGATCAGCGCCGCACAAGCCTGTGTGAAGGTAAACCGGCTGCGAACGCATCGAGAGACAAATATATTTCAAGTTCACAACGCATTACTGAAACGCGCGAGAGCAGCGCCGCACAAGCCTGTGTGAAGGTACACCGGCAGCGAACGCATCGCGAGACAAATATATTTCAAGTTTACAACGCATTACTGAAACACGCGAGAGCAGCGCCGCACAAGCCTGTGTGAAGGTACACCGGCAGCGAACGCATCGCGAGACAAATATATTTCAAGTTTACAACGCATTACTGAAACGCGCGAGATCAGCGCCGCACAAGCCTGTGTGAAGGTAAACCGGCTGCGAACGCATCTCGAGACAAATATATTTCAAGTTTACAACGCATTACTGAAACGCGCGAGAGCAGCGCCGCACAAGCCTGTGTGAAGGTACACCGGCAGCGATCGCATCGCGAGACAAATATATTTCAAGTTTACAACGCATTACTGAAACGCGCGAGAGCAGCGCCGCACAAGCCTGTGTGAAGGTACACCGGCAGCGAACGCATCGCGAGACAAATATATTTCAAGTTTACAACGCATTACTGAAACGCGCGAGAGCAGCGCCGCACAAGCCTGTGTGAAGGTACACCGGCTGCGAACGCATCGCAAGACAAATATATTTAAAGTCAATGTTTATTTTCAGACCCGACCGATACCTGCTGGCTGATATGGTAGACTGGTTCTTCAGACTCATGCGCAAGGATGAGAAAACATGGGGCTACAAGCGCTACGATATGAAGTATGACCCCGTGTTCCCTCTCAAAGTCATGCTGGTCAATTTTTTCTCACCGGCTTATCCCTGGGGCTGCCTGCACTGGGAATCTATTGAAAGAGTAAGTTAAACTTTTAATTTTGGGAGAAACTGCAAAGTTTTATTACAGCTGAGCCCGCGACATTTTTTGCGACAAGTCTCTTATTGATGTGTTGTGTTATTCCAGGTCATAAAGTATCTATATTATGCCAAATTTCATCGCAGTTTTAATCGATTGCTCGGTTTCTACTCGTTGCAATGATATGCTATGTACGTACATCGGTACTCCAAAGTTATATAATAGTGGAAACTGCGTTTCAATTGGTCCAGTTATTTTTATGTGATGCTACAACATGCAGAGACAATTTTCAAAACTGTTATTTTCTCTATTTAATGTGCCCCAACTCCCCTGTTTTTTTAAGTGTAAACATCTAATAGCGCGGTAAGGGGGTAACGCCAACTTTTGGCGTGGCGATCGAGTGGGCGTGGCGATCAATCGCCATGCCGCGAAGGGAATAAGAAGGGATAAGAGATAAGGAACGAAGACTAAGATCATTGATAATGCAAAGTTACAATGATCAAATAGTTTAACACCTAGGCATAGAGTCAGTGGCGTAGCTAAGTAACCAAAGGCCCTGGTGCAGAATAACTATTGGGCCCTATTTATATATATATATATAAATAAATAATATAAATATGATTACACATAAAATTAAACATTAATAAAATAATAAACGCCATAATATTAGTAATTTTAATAGAAGAGTTAAAAAATGGTTAAATAAAAATAATGACAAATGACAATCTTGACATCTGAAAAAAATGCCATCAATAAAACAAGCCATCTATGTGACGCAAATCAATAAACTTTGAAAAACGTGAATTTGGTCAATTTAAAACTTGTTACAACGCCATAATCACGTACGATCATTTGTATGGAAAGTGGTCACACTTGGTTGGCTGCCCTTAATGACACTCTGCTGTCTGTCTGTCCGTCTGTCACGGGTCTCAAGCTCATAGACGGAATAAGGTACAGACTTGAAATTTTGATATTTTGTGTAAAATATTGGTCCAAAACCGAATATTTAATTAAATATACAATTAATTCTTTTTCAATTATTTTTCCATACATACATGAAAAAGGAGAAAACAAATAAAAATACAATCTTAGCCTAGCTTGTGAAGTCTCGTCGTCTAGAACTCATTGAGTAGAGTACAAATATATTTTTTATTATTTTTTATCTTTAAAATAAACAAATGGGGGGCCGTCAAAGTTGTCAGTTTTAGACCATTTTTGTTACTAGGTCTATCTGAAAAACTAAACTTGTTAGGAATTTGGATTTATTTATATTATGCTGTATATTATGCATTATATCCTGTACTTTCAGGTAGATTGTCTCGCTTATGGCGGGAAATTTAAATTTTAACATTTTTTTCCGTTTTTGCAGGAATACCGGGTTACTATTGTAAATAGCAGTGGGATTTACGACAATCCTTAATTATTTTTCACGTTATTTCATAGAGATATTTACCACAAAGCACGTGATTGCATAATTAAGACCTTAAATCACTTAATTCATCAGTTTTACGGGTTTCCGATTAATTCGTTTAAACCGGTGCATAAAAGATAAATAAATATCTATGAAACATAAAGTCTAGAATTATTTAAGATTATCGCGAATTCTACTCTCATTTACAATAGTTACCTGGTCTAGCTTCAAAAACGAAAAAACTGTTCTAAATTTAAATTTCCCGCCACAAGCGAGATGTTCCACCTTAACAACAAATAATGAAAACGCCTATTAATAATGTAGTTTGTAAGCTGTGACCAAAATAAACAAACATTTTTTCTATCAGGGTTTTTTACAGAACCCTCTGTATGCAAGTCTGACTCGCTCTTGGCCGCTTTTTGGATTTACCTAACCACTTTTTAATAAATCGGCAAAGTCTAGATTGGGTAAATATCTAATTATTCAGAAATCTGTTAGCCATTATAATAGCTTCTTCCGTTTATTCTTGCCCTAACCCGCTAAATTTGACGGGGAATCCTTCAAGTTGGCAAAACTGCACAAACAACAGAAATAATTCAGGGGAATTCCCTACAAGTTATGAATTTCTTTTAACTCAGTTGCCACAATTAAACTCGTGTTGCTATCTGTTATATTTATATTCTTAGGATGGGAGAAATTTTAGAATGTTTGAGGTTTTGCTGGTCAGGTTCAGAGGGCCCCCTGAACTTGAGGGCCCCGGTGCACGGCACCGCCTAGCCCTCCGATAGCTACGCCACTCTTAGAGTCACTTTTTATATACGGCACCTAAGTACATTTTGTTTCATGTTTTATCCTGCCATGAAATTGCGTTATCAATAACGTCAAAGGTAGGTATTAATGACATGTATGTATGAGGTGTATATCATAACCTACCTATCTATTTCATAGCAGTGGACGGATACTGGCTGATGATGATGATGAGGCGCGACGTTTTTTTTTATTTATTTGCCTTGTACAGACTTCTTAGTACTAACAGCTTTATTATAAGTACATAGATGATTAAGATAACTAAGTTTATACTGTACCACTGTGATAATTTAATTCTGATGAAAAAGGTATATAGATAATTTAGGTCCCATATATATATAGTTTTCATATATATATATGAAAACCTCAACATAAATTAGGCATAGTCTCATATTTTATATGTAACTGTTTAATCAATTTGAATAATATCTGCAGGAGGCGACCACCGACACCCCCATACCCGGATTGCCGACCCTTGAAGACCTGGGCGTCAAATTGACTCACATGGAGGACCAGGTGCCGTGGGAACTCAGGCCCTTCCGCGCGTACCAGTACTATATCGACGCACTCGGCGAGTTCCCCAAACCCAAGCCGCCTACACCTCAGCCCAACATAATATAACCTGTTAAATAAGTAGACCAATGTCATCAATCAACGCGTAGCTCTCTGGGTTCATATTACAAAAACCTACTTTAGAATAGCCCTTATTGCATTCGCCATAGGAATGCAAGATCCTGAATACACGACTCCATAGAATGCCCAAAATTTTAACTCTGTGGAGCTGCGCTATACCATTGGTACAGTACATGAACAGAAGAGGTTGTAACTTAGATAGCAGACTGGTAATGTAAAAACTCAACCAATACCATTTGTATAGCAGATATTGTAGAATTTTGTTTCCAATAAATTATTTTAATGTTGTACCTATGATTTCTCATTTTTAGGGTTCCACACCTCAAATCACTGGACCAACCGCGAACCTTATAGGATCACTTCGTCTGTCTGTCAATACCCTTTTTCTCAGGAGTGCGTAATCAAATATCAAGTTGAAATTAATATCAAATACTCAAGTCTGCAATCTCTTAGAGCTGTAAAAAAACTTCAGTCAACACCACGTCAACACAATCAAAAGATACGGCCGTTTAGGCTTATTATTTATTCTTAGGTTTATGCCATATATTTGACACTCGCAAGGGTATCAAAATCTATATATACTACACTTCTATTATAGAATCATGAAATTTGGCAAGAAGCAATGTCTTATGGGTAAAAATATAGAGAAAAATCCTTAAATCGTTTAGGCGCGATTGGTCCAATTCGCGGTTAGTCCAATGGTAAAAAAACATGTATCCAAATCGCGATTAGTCCAATTCGCGTTAAGTCCGACTCGCGTTTAATCCAATTCGCGGTTAGTCCAAAATGAATACTATTTATTTGGCAAAATAAGTAAGGAAGAAATATATATTTTCGCGAATCGAACCAACCCGCGAATTGAACGAAACACGAAATTGACCAATCGCAAATAAGGTGAATTGGACTAACAGCGAATTGAACCAATAGCGCCTAGACGCCGTAAATTTGATGGTAAACTGACCGCAACCTATGTCGATGTATGGGGAAATTAGTTTTCCAATGACAAAGTTAAGTTTGTATGGTATGGTGCGCGAGTCCGACTCGCACTTTTTTTTTTCTATTGTATGCACTTATATGTATCAAATAAAAGAAATAAATTGTTTTAATTTTTTGTATTTAAACTTAAGTTAGGGTGCGGGTCTGCCACGGCCGAAACCTCCTCTCTGAAAAGAAAATAGAAGAAAACTGTTAGTTAAATAATATTATAAAGACGACATTAAATATTGATTAAAGTTTACTTTTAAAATTCTTAATTTTTGTACAGTATGAAAAACAAATCAGTGATGTAAATAGTTCTGGTAATGCCTCTCATGAAAGAGTCTGCATGGGGAAGTACCACACCTTTGTCAGACATTAGACAGCCAAGCAGTAGTGTGCAAAAAACATTTTGATTTAAAGGGCAGTGTTTCCAGATACATTATTCGGCATTGAGATTTAAAAAACAGAGGGTGACAAATGCAGTTCAGTGACGTGCAAGATTTAGCATTGTAATGATTTGGGTAGCACTGTAATTATTACAGGCAGGCGTGACACCTATCATCAGACGATCTGCACGAATAGTCACGCGATCTAATTTAAAAAAATGCAGTCAGAATTTCAATTTGTTCAGTACTTTCTACATGTCAATTCTTGTTCATAAAGAAGAGTTCTTGTTATTTTCTTCTCATTTTATGTGCCTTATATTTTATATGAAATGTTATTTCTAAGTACTTTTCGAAAATTGCAGCTTTTTTATAAGTTAATAGCAGTGCCCACATGGTTATTTCTCTTGGTAAAAAAGTAACAATGTGTTATTGAAAGACCATTTCATCAAAATTCTTTCGTCTAATACTTTATTATCAATTTTTTAGCTTCTACCAATCAGATTTAAATACAAAGCACATATAGTCAAAACCTAAGTTATCCAACAGTGGAAACTGAATTTCAATCATACAGCAGCAGACCAATGGCTTTTACGTGATGTGCAAACAGACACACACGTCACACACCATACTTTTTGTTTTAAAAATTATGTTTGTTCAATGAATTTTTTGTTATTTAGGTACTGCTTTATTATATGCTATACTCTAGCTGCGACCCGCGGTTTCACCCAATGATGAAAATGATGATGACGATGATGATGAAAAGTATCCTATGTCTTATTCCAGGGTATAAGTTAGGTAGCCTCCATTCCAAATTTCATCAAAATCCATCTAGCCATTATAGCGTGAAAGGTCCCCAAACAAACAAACAGTTTCATTTTTATATATTGTTGTGGATATTGCTAAATATAAAGAAAATACTGATAGATTAGGAAAATGGTCGCAAAAACAAAAGAACTTTGTACTTACGAATTCGACATTAGCAGAGCCAGGTCCAACATCAGCCTTCTTGTCTACACCATCGGGACCCGAGGGTGGAGCACGTCTGTACGCCGACCTGTCCTCGGCCGAGCGGGCTGGTGCGTCGGGCCTGCCAACTGTGCTGCGACGAACGGTCTCAGTGCGGACGGAACGCTTCAGTGTTGCAGGGACGATTTCAGGGGGCAGATGGAGGAAGATTCGCAGGTACTCAATACCCTCGTTGGTTAGGTACCTGAAGCCAAAAAGGAAATTTCAGGCTGACAGAAAATAAATCTTATTTTTGTTTAAAATCTTACAATATTAGGTACCATGAGTTTAACTAGACCTGTTTTAAATATACAGTGATAAGTACACCTAAAGATTAATTATTATACAGAAAACATGAAAATGTCAAGTCAATATTGCAGATATTATTTTATTTCTACTCCTAAAACACAACTAAAATACACTAGAAAAAAATATAATCTTATGACATACTATTACTAGTGGCTCTGTGAGCTGTAGATCTCGCGAGTCTGTTGTTGCATAGCTTAAAACTGAAAAATGTTAGCCTTGAGAAAAACAAAGAAGAAAATTCAATGACAAAAAATAGTTATTGAATCTGCTCACAAAATTACACGAGAATTGGTTGAGAAATGTGATATGTGAGGAGATCAGCCAGACATGCACCGGACAAACAAAAGCATTTTTTCCCAAGCTGAAACGGAGAAGCTTTGCTTGCGCTTCGGGTCACTCGGTCAAATAACTTTGTTTATTGGTGTTGGTTATAGATTGCGGCAGATATGGCCTATTCTTAGTGTAATTAACATCTAGGGACTCAGATAGGTCTGAAAAATTTGGTTTATTTTTATTATTCCAATGATTGTGAACTATTGAGGGAAGTGTAGAGTGCCACTCAGTGATTGCATAATAATCATTGTAATTTATATGCAGACAAAATAAAATGTTAAACTTCACCAAATATTGAATGTAAAATCTTTTGTATGAATTTATATTTAACAGTATTTTTTTCTTTAGTACTTATTTGTAATTTTAGGTATGTATTTACATTTTAAATGTATTATCCTGATATTTGATATACATTTTGTAACATATTATAGATTCTATGTGTATATATTTTTATCATATAATAGCGTAGTATTATGCACAATACAATTTGAAAATTAAAGCGAATTTAATAAGAGTACTAAAATCAATTGAGTTCTGAAACTTCTGAATGAACTAACCTTACCTATCAAATTGAGTAGTACCTACATTTTTATTTTTCTATCATTGGTACATTCTACAATTTTTTCAGTAAAGATAGAACTGTGATGATAAGTATGAAATGAAAGGATAACAGATCCATACTTTTTTTACTGTTTACACATCTACAATTAATAGTTAATTAGTTTTTAACTATGACAACTTTTATGCAGAAAATCGGGTCATCATATTTATTCCAAACAAGTGAACCCCAAGGTCATTAGGGCCTTACGGATCTGGAGGTAAAAAGTTAGTAGCTTTTTTAAGGTTCTGATTGTAGGTTTTGGATGGATATAGATGATCAAATGATGGAGTTGGAACCTTGTTGAACGGATGTGCATGTGCTTGCAAACACTTTCCATAGCTTAATACATTCAAACTTATTTTTAGTTAATTACATAAGTTACAGGCGCATTTACTGTTAAGGTAGTTGTTAGTTTGTCTTGTACCACTGTTTTTTTTGTGAACAATGTATACGCCTATAAAAGGTGCACATATCGGAATCTATAATTATGACTAAGGTCATAAAATTGGCAATTGTTTAGTCTAATTAGTTTATCTTAGTCTAATTTAAATATGTACAATGTTGGCTTATTATAAATAAATAAATAAATCAAAGAGTTTGACATGTCCAGATCTGTATTTATATACAATAAACCAATTGCAGGAAACACACCCTGCCACCATGGTACTATAATTGTATCTTAATACAAACAACATCATTAATCTGTCCAGTAGTTTCAAATTATGTTATAATTGCATGCACATAAATAGAAATGAATCATTCAAATGATTAGGAAATGACACAATCTATAATAAATAATCTCTAAAAGTCAGTTTCAGTTCAATTTCAGTTGGTTGGTTCTCCTAAATTATTTTCAACTGGCTGAGCCCCTCAGTTTCACCCATAGTTTTTATCAATATTTAACATAGCCTATGGCACTCAGGGATAATGTAGCTTGTGATTAGTGAAAGAATTTTCTGGATTCGGATCAGTAGTTACAGAGAATAGCATATTGCCGTATTGTTTACCTCTTTATAATATTAGTGCAGATGTAGACAAGGCGATGCATAAAGTTGGATATTGTAATAGTTATTTTAGCCATTTGGTAAAATGTACAAATATTATAAACCTCGGTCTCATACTGACAGTAGGCATAAAACACAAAAACAATGCATCAATATTTTACTATCCATAAGGACAATGTGTATGTGTACTGTACACAAACGTAATACTTTGGGAATGAAGACAAACATTAAAAATTACATGGTTAGCTTAGCTATGATCAAAAATTTGGCAGAAAATAAAATTCCAGCAGTGTTTCTAATTGAAAGACTTGCCGTATTGTTTACTTACCAGTAGAAATGCCTCCACGCAAACTGTTCCTTGACATAACCTCTTGATTTCAGGGACTGCATAGCTTTGATGACTTGGAGGTTAGAAATCTTCTCAAGATCGGGATGCTTAGGAGCATGGTAGTCTTTTTTGGCTACCATGACTCCCTCTTTAAAGAGGAACTCATAGATAGCCACACGGTTCTGTTTGGGCATCAACATCTTGAGCCTTCACCTAAAAACAAGTAACACTTTAGTACTCGTAGGTTATCACACAAACTTCGCAGAAGTGATCCATAAACACGAAATAACTTTCTCGTACTATAATTCCGATGATGCCGAATTGAATCTAATATTTAATTTTAAGCACAATTTACAGATTCATGGAATAAAATTTGATTTAATTCTCTGACAGTACCTTCCACCTATTTTTGACAATAGAAAAGAAGTCACCGAAAATTGGTTGACAGCTGCTTGACAAGTAATTAATGTTCCCTAGCTCAAAAGTTTTTTTTTTGTATATTTAGCATAGTTCTCAAACGTTAGCTTCCGTCAGTGAAGCGTTGGGTAAGCGTAATTCAAAATCTTTGCTTCGTGGACTTCGTGGGGCCATTCGTTTTGTAGCAAACGGCGAATAGAACTGTTAAAACGCTAAATATGATCACATTTGGCGTTCGCTTGGGACATTTGGGGCGAAATTAGCGTTCTGAACGCTTTCGATCACCGTTCGTTTGCATGTTTAGATGACATGTTGACATAGGAAAATCGACTTTATTCTGTCAGTATTTGAGTCGTTTTTCATTGGGTTTAGAAAGGTTCGGTAATGTCAAAAGTTGCAAAAATGCCAAAGTGTTGAAAATGTTCAAAGTGAACGGCTTGTTAACCATGTATATTTCGAAACTGCCCACAACGCCATCTCATCATCACGAACGTAGGGTTAGCCAGATATTGAAAACTGCTAACTGATACAATAGCTGGTAGCTGGTTTTTAGTAATATGTCAAAACCTGCTACAACACCAAAGCTGCTATTACACAAACGGTGGTGCGAACCTCGCAAGCCAAGAAGCTTATAATTATATACTCTTGTCGCTAGCCAAGTCGCGGCGCCTGTTAGCCATTTTAAAAATAGCATTTTTGGTGTTGTAGCAGATTTAGAATTATGAAAGCAGCTGATTTAGTGTAGTAGCAGCTAGCTCACTCAGAAGCTGCTATTGGTAGATTCCGTAACTAATCGGCTGTCACATGGGAATCTTTGCTACAGGTATAGTTTCTGCGTTGCTACACTGCGGATACAGAGCTAATAATACGATTATCATTACGAATCTGTTTCAGAACATGTCGCCGATCACAATGCATTTAAAGTTTGTATGCATGCAAGGGTGTATTTGTTTGTGTGTGTGTGTGTGTGTGTGTGTGTGTGTGTGTGTGTGTGTGTGTGTATATTAGTTGATACATCACGCTCAAACGGCTTAACAGATTTTAATGAAATTTGGAATGAAGAGAGCTTGTTTGTTGTTTGTCGTATGAGGTAGTGCTGACCTCTGATGTCAGAGTTTGTCAAGCCACCCGAGGGCCTCTGACATGGCTTAACGACTGCTATTAATCAACAATAGCAGGGACCGACTGCTTAACGTGCCCTCCGAAGCACGGAGCGATGGAAAAACGCACATAACTCATAAAAGTCATTGGTGCGGAGCCTAGGTTTAGAAGAGAGCTTATATCCTGGAATAACACATAGGATACTTTTCATCGTCACCACTACCATCATCATTATCATCATCATCCCTACGCGGGTGAAAACACGGAGTGCACCTAGTAAATTTTATTTTTACCAAGTACGGCAAAGCAAAGTAAGAGTTATTTGTTCGAACTAAAAACTCCATTCGCGGTCCTTCCGTAAACACACAGACAGAAATCGGAGTACATGTCAAATGTCAACAACAACTGTGTCATTGACAACAACAGCGGCGTTAATATGGGTGGGCGTAGCGGGAGCTGTCGTAACAGGTGTGGTACTGATTATGATGTAACCAAATATGGTTTCGAAAGTAGTAGGAGTTCCAGGCGGACCAGCGGTGCTGCCTGAAAGCAATATGTCAGCGAAGAGCGGTGCCCCAATGAGAAGGTCAATCTCAGAAGGCGAACAGAAGCTGTCATCTGCCAGAGGCAAGCAGTTTAGGTATGACAGATTGGACACGTCAACTTGTACTGAGGGTAAGTTGTCCATGATGCGTTCAATTATATAAGCGTCAATATATAAAAAAAATATCATTGACTCGCGATGATAACGTTGCAGTGCAGAACCATAAAATGTAGGCGCCGCAATCTATCTTCTATACTACGAGTATAATAAAACTGTAACTGGGCTAAATCTGTGCATTATATATTTTTTGAAAATTATAATTGAAATAAACTTCAAAATCGATATGGGGGGGTTGTAGCTCCCAAACGAATTGACCAATTTTGATGTGCTTTTTATGTTTGAAAACTAATCGAGATGATCGAGTTGCTTTTTAGCCTATAATGGGGGTAGGGAGCTTTATATTTTTTTTATATTTGTGCTTATCCTTGATATTTTTAAGGCTGCTGTAATTTTCTGAAGTGAACCTTCAACTTTTAATTTAAAACAAGCAGATAAACATATACAGATGACTGCGCGTTTATTATATCTTAGGATATTGATATATTTTATAACACAGAGACCGTGTTGGCGTCGGGCATGTTTTATAAAAAGCGAAATCCAAGCCGAGCCAAGCTGACATCGGGTATACTTCCGAATTTAGGATTTCACGTAGCGTATTTCGAAAATATACCTCCATACAACGCTACCGTAACACAAATTTCTGTCAACAACCTTCAGTGGTGATCCGACATGTCGTGATAGGTTAGAAGACGAATGCGGGAGCGAAGCCTAGTGAGCACCCGCCTTCATCTTCTAACCTATCAAGACCATGTCGGATCGCTACTGAAGGTTCTTAATACAGGTATACCTAGCTGCACGTAAGTCTAGCGGTGAACGAAACGTGGCGGGGATCTTGGTACAATCAAAGTTTATATAATGTGTTAAAATGTTGAATACTTTTTATCCCGAAAAATGTCTGTGCCAAGATCCCCACCACGTTTCGTTCACCGCTAGACTTACGTTCGAATATATTGGTACCTATATTGGTGTTTGACAGCTGTCATCCAAAATAAGAAATCGATGAGATCTATCAAATCTGTCAATAAACTACTTGCCTGGGATCAATAATTTCAGAGTTATAGCCCTTTTAAGTTTGACAGCTTTCATCCAAAACGAAGATATCGATGAGATCTATCACTTCTGTAAAGAAACTACTAGTCTAGGATTAATAGTTTCTAAGTTAAAACTCTTTTATGTTTGACAACTGTCATTCAAAACAAAGATATCGATGAGATCTATCACTTCTGTACAGAAAATAATAGTCTAAGATCAATAGATTTCGAGTTATAGTCCTTTTAAGTTTGACACCTGTCATCCAAAATGAAGATATTGATGATATATATCACTTTTGTAAATAAAGTACTAGTGTAGGATCAATAGTTTCAGAGTTATAGTGGATCTAAGTTTGACAGCTGTCATTCAAAACGAAGGTATCGATAAGATCTATCACTTCTGTAAAGGAGTACCAGTTTAAAACAAAGTGTAAAAAAACTACGAAGTAAATTTCGTTTAAAAGTCTTTTTAAAGGTTATATATTAGGCGTGGTGGGGAAAAAGGAAAAAGTTACTTGTTTTAAAGAAATCTCCACTGCTGACAATTAGTGGGGATTTCGGGTAAACTTTTTTACCTTTTTTTTACCGAAATCCTCACTGGTGGGAACGGTCTGGTGGGGCGATTTCGGGAATAATCCCTCTGTGTTATGGAGCTTACATTTCAATGACGAAGACTTTCTAACGAGAGGCTAAAACATGAAGCATGAAAGCTGTTGTCCTGTTTAGTTCATAAATTATGGTCGCCCTTTTAGAACGAGACACAGGTCCTTAATAGTTTGTCTGTCCGACCGCGTTCCTTTTACCAGTGATCCTTCTGGTTACATTAGTATACAACTTCCTTGCAAAGGGGTCGTTATTCATTCGGTTCGGGAAGAATCGTTAGTGTCAAAAGTTGCAAAAATGCCAATAATATATTTATACAAGCGAAATAAACTTATACTTACTTATACTTTATTTTACTATCAAGTACTGGTGTACTTGATAGTAAAATAGAAGAGGATAATATTTTGTGTTCCTTACTGCGTATGCTGTGTTGGTTGTTTTCCCAAAAGCTCATTCCATGATTCCAGCCAAACAAACCATTCAAGACATTTTGGTCATCGATATTTTAGTGATTTGTGTTATTTTGACTGCATTTGAACGTTTCTGAGTGCTGATTTTTGTGAATCACTTAAATTTAATCTACAATAGTGGTGAGTTGTTGCATTGTAGGCTGTAAATATGAAAATATATCCTTATACACGTAAATTTTGATTTTCGAGTACATTATTGAACGGTATTGCATCATAATTGCTATTAGATTCTCCTTTGCTTTAGGTGTAGTAAGATTCAATTGATTTAAGACGATATTTTTATTATTTTTCTATTTATGAAGGTTATCTTTTCGTAGTATTATCCTCACAAATTGCGTGTCCATCTCGCTCTATCTTGATGTGGATTGAGTTAGGTGGAATGAATAAGGACCATGGTAAGGACATAAACGACGGATCTACTACATTTCGTAGAGTTAATCTGATTTTAGGGATACCATATTTTTTACCCTCAAATACTGGGTAATTTTAAGTATCTAACGTAAAATAATAATTGTTGTTTGGTATTTTGAGGTATAATAAGTATGTGTTTGCAAAATAAAAATTATAGATCACTGATAGCGGTTATCTAGTTTCCATAGTAAAGGCATTCTGGGGTTAAATGGCGCTTTGTGTCAAAAATCAACCAAAATATAAAATTTTACTAAACAAAATGGAATTAAATTGTATAAAATTAATTATTTTTGTCAATTTTCTAATATAATCCCCTTAGTTTTTCCAAATTTCCTAAAATTTTGACTATATGTAAGTTAAGGGACAGTGTAACAGGTCGCACTAACTGGCTTCCAACAATTTCCTCATGTATATGCTCAAAACATTTTTGAATCAAAATATTTCAGAAAAACAGAAAAGAAGATGTTCTTACAAATCGGTTCTGTACCTACAATTGAGTAAGTTAATTCTATACTGTGTAGTCAGCCCTTCATGATTAAACCAGCAGCGCCCCGCGGTTTCCCGATTTCCTACATTAACTGTTTTTTTTGTTGGGATTAAAAGTAGCCTATGTGTTAATCCAGGGTATGAGCTACCATCATACCAAATTTAATCCAAATACTTTCAGCGTGAAGGAGTATCAAACATGCTATAACTCTCTCTCACACACACACACACCGACAAACTTTCACATTTATAATATTAGTGTGATCTATATTTTTCGTGTACTTTGCACCATTTCATTTTTGGTCTACTGGCTAGAGACCCTAGATACGAAATCAAACCGTCCGGGTTCGAACCCGGCAAGATGCAATCATTTGTGTGATGAGCAGAAATGTTTGTTTCCGAGTTATGGATGTTAATATTCGTATCTTCTCGTATGTATGTTTATCCGTTATCTAGTGCCCATAGTACAGAGTATCCTAGTTTGGGGCTAGGTAATTGGTGCGGAATTGTACCGACTATATTATATATTTTATTTTATTAACATCCTTTTTTTACCAGGAAAATTATTTAGTCTCATCAATAAAAACCTCAAAATCGACTATCTTTTTATTCTTGTATACTAATTTTATAATTTGGGCCGAATATAAATTTGCAGTTAAATATTCTTGCTCGCCAGGGTATTTATTTTGCAAAGCGGGTAACCCTAAAATTGTTGTTACTTTATACCCGTATTTTTTAGTATACGTATGGAGCTCCTCAACGGGCAAAACAGTTGAAAATTGTTCAAAACAAACGGCATGTAATGTACATTTTTCGGTTTGACCAATGTATTTTTTTGCCATTTTTTTTTTATCTTTCCACAACCGAACGAAAAAATATATATACCATACTTATGTTAAATTAATCTTAAAAGCTTATAGCAGTGTAAGTTTATGCACTCTTTGTAGGTACATAAGTAAAAAATCATTTCCGATGTCGTTAGCATATTTATATACTCTTTGGTCGTTAGTATCTCATAGTTTTATTATTTATCTCTACCTTATCAATCATTTGTACATCTGTCTGTGAATGTGTTGTGTTCCTGTTCTGTGATATGTTCATTCATTCAATTGTGTTGTTGGTATTTCGGTTTTCCGTGTTCTTATTTTTAGTTTTTTCACGAAACTGCAAAAGGATTTACAAAATTTAGCCAAGAAAGCGCAAATCGAGTTGTAAGAAAATGGATTTCCAAAACCGTCCCGGCGGTAAAACGGGAGGAGGCGGTGTAGCGTCATGGTCGGAAAGCAACAGAGACCGTCGCGAGAGGCTCCGCCAACTGGCTTTGGAGACGATCGATTTAAACAAAGATCCTTATTTCATGAAAAATCATTTAGGTTTGTATATAACCCAATTTGTATTCATAAATCGATAATAAGAAATCAACATAACCTTCAAAGTAAACATTACGTTGTACTATTTATATTGACCACTTACGTTTTCAGGTTCTTACGAATGCAAATTATGTCTAACCCTCCATAACAATGAGGGCAGTTACTTAGCTCACACACAGGGCAAGAAACATCAAGCGAACTTAGCCCGGAGAGCTGCTAAAGAGGCAAAGGAAGCACCACAGCAGCTAGCTCCGGAGAAGCCCAGAATTGAACCCAAGAAGTTCGTTAAAATTGGACGGCCTGGTTACAGGGTCACAAAGCAAAAGGATCCTGAAAATGGACAGCAGAGTTTGCTTTTCCAAGTTGACTATCCAGGTATTCATATTATAAACAGCCTAATGTAATGAGAAAAACTTCTCTTTGTTTATGTCCTGGTGGCCTTTATCTGGAGGCACGTCACTCAAGCAAGTGACTTGGAGAAATCCTAGGTCATTGATCAACCAATAAATATCCATCATGTTTTAAAGTTGCTGGCCATATATATTATTATCTTCAATGTTAGATGTATTTTATTCCAGAAATTGCTGAAGGAGTACAACCAAGACACAGGTTCATGTCAGCTTATGAACAAAAAATAGAACCTCCAGACCGCAGGTGGCAATACTTGCTCTTTGCAGCTGAACCTTATGAAACAATTGCTTTTAAAGTTCCCAGCAGGGAAGTTGAGAAACACGATTCCAAGTTTTGGACTCACTGGAATAAAGATACAAAGCAATTCTTTTTGCAATTTGCTTTTAAAATGGAGCCATTGAGGATGCCTCCACCACCGCCGAAAATGTGGGAGAACCATGGAATGCGCTTGCCTCCCCCACCTGGTGGTCCAATGATGGGCTTGCCCCCTCCACCACCGTTACTACCTGTTCCTCCACCACCACCATCTATGTAGATATAAATATATTTGTATTTATAGTGATCTATTATTATAAGTAAATAAAGACCATTTTTATGAGTGTTTGCATTTGACTAAAACATCTATGCATTTACTCATGAACCAATAATTGTTTGAAGCTTGTAGTTACCTATATTTGAACGAGCGAGCATGAAGCGAGAGCAAAGCTTCCCCTTTTCACCTTTGCAAAAATGCTTTCATATGTCCGGCTGTTCTCTACAGGTCGCATTTCTCAACCTATCTAGACGGAACTTGGTATAAAGGTTTAACAAATTTTTAGTCATCGGGTATTTTTGATTAGGGGGGTACTACCTCTAAAAAGGGGGCTACTGAATATCTCTGCCTTAGTAGATCCGATTTTAATGGTTCTTTTTTTCATTTGAAAGGTAGTAACTTTAAGTTGGTCTCATAAAAATTTGGTGAGATCTGATGACGAACTTTGGCGTGTTGAGCAGAATAGCTCCTCAAAACGCAGTAATTTGCTCTATTTTAGGTTTCTACCAGTGGAATGAGCCCTTTATTTGGTAGGGATTAATGGAACACCTTGGCTATTATGTTAGTTTTAAAACAAGGTAACTAGATGGTGCTACTGTGCACTGCTAGATTTTTTCAAAAAAGTTTGTGCTTGTGAGGTCTACTGTTTGCAGAACTACTAGTCATTTCTGGGCTTAATTAACTGGTTCATTATATTGATTCCACTACATTTTCTTAGCCCTCTTTGATAATACCAGTGCAGTCTATGTATCACATTTCACACTAATGTTATAAATGCGAACTGCTACGGTCTCTCGTCTGTTTTGTTTCCTTTTTAAATGACTGGCCAAAAAAGGAGTGTTATGATTTTAGCATTCATGTATGTTTGTATGTATGTATGTGAGTTTCTTTATTCCACCATAACTTTTAAATGCCAACAGATTTAGACATATGGGGTATCATTAGAATCCTTACATCCCCCGAGTAACATAGGCTATATTTTTACACGCTTTATATTAGCTTCACTTGTATGTTTGTAGCCGACTCCTTTGGACGCTATTTTGACCCACTTTAAACGGTCAGATTTCATTCAAATTTTGCACACCTGTCAAAGACCGATGACCATGCAATAATATAGTTAAATTTTCTATAAAAGCACTATTTTAAGTTTTTTAAACTATAATTTATTATTGAAAATATTCAGTATGGCACGATTTTAAAACTCGAAAAATAAAACTTCGGAATTTACAATATGGGTATCAAATTGAAGGTCTTGATAAGCATCTTCCAATAGTATATAATTTATTGTTACTAGTTATTGGATTTTTTTATCATCATTGTCCACGCGGGCGCGGCGCAGGACCGCGGGAGTAGCAGTCCCCAATAATAAAAAAGTGAAACGTTGTCTGTTTGGGGAGTTTTCACGCCAAAACGGCTTGACCGATTTTGATGAAAATTTGTACGTAGATATATTTATAAAAGAGTAGGTAGGTAGGTTGTAGTTACATAGGGTACATTAATCCCGGAAAAAGGAAAATTTTCACGCGGAA
This sequence comes from Alsophila aescularia, assembly GCA_946251855.1. Taxonomy (NCBI): domain Eukaryota; kingdom Metazoa; phylum Arthropoda; class Insecta; order Lepidoptera; family Geometridae; genus Alsophila; species Alsophila aescularia. The sequence goes on from OX276378.1 coordinate 14,251,793, forward strand.
ATCTCGATTAGTCGCTTTCACTCCAAAACAGCTATGATGAAGTTTTAAATATAGGTAGGTAGTCTACGTACGTACAACACAATACAGAGACCAACCTAGGATACATTTATCCCGGCAAATCGAAACTTAACACGGGAAATCGAGAAAATATAAATAAATTGGTTTTACTCGCTTTCATACATATTATTAAAACGGCTAATCCGATTTTTATGAAATTTTAGACAGTTTAAAAATCCAAAACGTTATAACATTGATGAAATTTTGAAAATACTATATAAATACAGGTATTACAGGTACTGTTAGTACAATAGGTACAGAAATAAACATAAAATACACTTATCACGGATAATGGTAAGGGAAATCAGGAAATTCTTGGTAGATTGGTTGTACTCGCTTTCGCATGGAAACACTAAACCGATTTCTATAAAATTTTATAAATAGATACTGTACTTATATATAGACCGAAAAAGGACTAAAATAGAATACATAGTGATCCCGGAAAATATAAAAAGTCCGCGGGAAAATCGTAAATCCAAAAGAGCTTAACAGATGTCGATGAAATTTTGAATATAGTACTGTACAATACAGAGATAAACCTAAAATACATTCAACCCGGAAAAAGTGAAAGCGAAAAATCTTGTTCTGGTTGGCGATATATCGCCAACACGCCTCATTGCGCGCTACTGCGCACGCGGCAAGGTTCAATCTTAACTCAACTGTACGAACTTTCGTTATATAGTTATTGGATACGATACGTAAGTAGGCATGTGCCTGCCTGGCACCTTTGGAAAGAGTTTTCTCTTATAACTAAATAATAGAAATTATTTATCTATGGTAATGGTATTATTATTGATTTCGTTTTTTTATAAAAACTCGTAGGAGGATTGAGGAAAAATTAGTAAAATATTTAAAAAAAAAACTGTATATATAAGTCGTCTGTACAGTTGAGACAGAGAAACCAACTTGGTATTATGATAATAAGTATTCTGTGACTTGAAATTGTATATATATAAAAAATGTTTATACCACTCAGCGCTGAAACGGTTTTTGATGAAATTTTGTGACAAACGGCACAAGGGTTTAAAACTATTGTTTCTATGATGGCTACGTTTTAAGGGGCCGTTCGTTTTGTAGCAAATGGCGAAAATAACTTAAAAACGATCTAAATATGATCACATTTGGCGGTCGCTTTGTAGGCAAAATTAGCGTTCTGAACGTTTTCGATCACCGCTCGTTTTGCATGTTTCGATGACATGTTGACATAGGAAAATCGATTTTATTCCGTCAATGCTAAGGTCGTTTTTCATTCGGGTTGAAAAGGATCGTTAGTGTCAAAAGTTACAAAAATGGAAAAAGTGTTTAAAAATTAAAAATGTACAGTTCGAAACTGCCCACAACGCCATCTCATCATTACGAACGCAGGTTAAATCTACATTTTTTAATGGTTTGACCAATGTCATTTTTCTTGCCATTAACGATCCTTCCCAAACCGAACAAAAAATATATATACCATACGTTATATTGATCTATTACTAATGAATAAAGAAACAATAGGTTTCTTTAGTCATTGTCTTTTACACAAAGCAGTGTAAACATTAGCATTCCTTGTATGTAAAAAAAACACTATGTGACACTACGGTTTAGAATGGCATTTCCGATGTCGGTAAGCGTAATTCAAAATCTTTGGGTATCAAGCATTTGTACGTAAAATATTTATATATCTTCCATTCTCTGTAGGGTATCAAGTCATTTTGCAATACAAAACGAACAGTGGTCGATAACAAAGTGCTAGTGATTCTACATCCATGGTACTAGCTAAGATTGACTAAAAATATTTGAATCGGAACGTAATTTTAACGGTTTGTGCAATTTGAAGAATTAAATCCCGAATGGAATGGCACAGGTACTAAACATGCAACTTTCATTCATTCATCATTTGTTACGTTACGCGCGCTTTCGTATTATTTCGTAACGAGTTAACGACTGTCGATGATCGTTTTGACTATTGTTTCATTTATAAGTTTATTTGAAGATTATTATAAGTAGGTAATTTAAAACTTTTGGTTTGTTTGTTTATTAGACCATGTTCTCCAAAGCAAAACGTTTCGAACCACTAGGTAAGTTATGGTTTACCTATTTAATTATATATTAGAAATTCATTGTGCACGTTTTACTTTGCCAATTGGGAAAAAAACAGAATTCTAAATTATAATAACTTACAATTTCCTATTCACATTTATTTCCATTTCCAAAACATTAAAAAACTTACTAACTTAGTTTTGCAAAAAAATTACTTTGTTTAGGAGCTCCGAAAGTCCAGAACAAAGCATTACTAAAGCCAGAAATTGAAAAAGAGAAACAGCCTACCCCTATAAAGACCTCTAAGCCAACACCAGCGCCAACCGCAAAACCATCAGCTGTTTTACTGAAGCCTAAGTCAGCTGTTAATACAGATAGGAAGCCTGGTGGTGACACTCTATCACTATGCAGCAGCAGTATTCAATCTTTCGTCACGGTAAGCCACATTTAAACTTATAACTACCAAGGCTCGGACAATGGACCCCAAACTGTAAATTCCTTGCTCCAAGACTTCAGAGTGAGAACCTCCTACAAAAACATCTTTATTCTACCTTGTTGTAAAGATAATTGTTGCATGAATTGTTTACATTTTTCTTTTGTTTTTCTATTCATTACTTATCCTAATGAGCCAGAAAGGCTCAATTAGAAAACATTTCTAACCATATGTAAATAATAAAAAAAATAGATTTAAAAACTACACAGACATTGTTATTTAGTTTAAGCTCATTAACAAAAAAGACATGATGCCAAAGTACACAGAAGCTAAAAAAGTCTTCCTGTGTAAGCACATACAGCACAAAGATGTCTGTGAGAACTGTCCATTACTTTACATCATTGAAAGAGAAAAGATAAAAAAAAAAAGATTAAGAAAAACCATTTATTCAACACACAATAGAGTAATTTTTAGGTAAAAACATAAATAAAATGTGCTTGTGAATGTGTTACATCCATCTATATAGAAATGGTTACATCAAACACTTTAGTGTAACATTGGTAAATTTCTTATTATTAAAATATTTTACAGCCAAAGCCCATAAAAGCTCTACTGATAAACAAAGCACCAGCCAGTCTCAAGAAACCAACATCAAATACAAAACCTAAGAATAATACCAAGACACAAGAAGAATTAATCAAGGCACAGGAAGTAGAAATACGGTAAGTTTAAATCAAAGTAAAGTCTGTTTAATATTTTTTGAGAACATTTGTACAAGATATCACAACTAAAATATCAAATAAAGTGGTGTACCACATCATTAAATCAGTAAGACAATTTCTGATTAATGTTGTCTTTAATGTACTTCCAAGATTGATTGTTTATAACTACTTCCAAATACATTAAAATTGACTTGTCCAAAGTGCCTTCTCCTATTTGGTATGAACCATAATTTTAATGAGTTTAAAATAAAATAAAATTCTATCAGATGGTCCCTTGGCAGGGTTGAAACAATAATTATCATGCTATTTATTATGATAAATATCATGATAAATATAAGTTGATAAATATAAATGAAATATTTTCTTTTACAACTCTTCAAATTGTTGTATCAACTGTATATCGGAACGCTTGTGCTATTTCTCTCCTATAGCAAGGGTTTCTCTGTGTCGTATTTCGTGTCCAATTGTTCATTCATAACAAAAAAGTAGTAGATGTTGATTTCTTAGTGAGACCTGGATCTATTTAGAACAAAATAAAGAAATAATTGATTGTTTTCTCTTACATAATGCCACGAAATAGGAGGGGACCTCACTTTATTTAAACAAAAACACTGGATTTTGGGCTCAATGCAAAGTGTCAATCAATGGAGGAGGATGAGGATCTTGATAATTATCGCTATAATTATCAAAAGACTTAATTAACTTGATAATTTCATACCCTGCCACTTGATAATAACTATAATATTGTATTGCCAACTCCGTAGACTGTTTTGACATGTTCTGTAATGTAGCTCTGTGGAGATACCACATCTTATAACCTGCAGGAAATAATCAGATGAATACATTTTGTTATTTGTAAGCAATAGCATATTTTTTTCAGAAACAAGGACCATACAATATCAGAATATAACAGACAAATTGAAGAACTGAAAAATGAGATCAGTGCTCTTCAATCACAAATTAAGAAAACTGAGCAAACAATATCAGACGTCAACGATTTAGACAAAAAGATTGCAGAAATATCGTTGTATGATCAAAATGCAGAAAATAAAGAAAATCAAAATCAAGACGATGCTATTATAATTGAAAACATGAAGTTACAGATCATAGAGTTAGAGGAGCAATGCAACAAACTGGAAATAGAAGCTAACAGCAAGCAAGTAGAATTAACTTCCCTTGAAGAAATAATTACAATCCGAGATAGTCTATGCAAAGATCTGCAAGATAAACTGACAAATATCGAGAGCTGCTTGGAAGAAACACGTCAACGCCTCGAGATGGTAAAAGGTCATCACGCTTTAGCCTTGGAGGCCAATGAAAGTATCAGAAGGGAATACAAAGCTGAACTGGAAACTCTTAAATCTAAATTGGAAGAAGAAAAACAAAATATCATCAGTAAATGCAAAGCAGACCAAGATAGCGTGAAAGAAAATTACAACGCTGTGATGGAATCTATTAAAGATCAGATGTTGAAAGAAAGATATGAAATAGTTCAGGAGCTAGAGCAGCAACTTATCACCAAAGACAATGAAATGAAAGCTAAGCTTGAGCAGATAGATGAGGCTACTCATGAGAAGCTTAGGATCTGTGAGATCCAATTTGAAGAGCGCACAAGCTTTATTCAAGACCACTGCAAGCAACAACAACAGAAGATCCACTTCTTAGAAAAAGAAGTGAACGAATTGAAATACAACATCAGCCTTGCAGATGAAAATAATCTGATGGTGCAAAAAGAATTAAACTGTTTGAAAAATGAAACAAAAACTTTAACAATGGAGAAATCCAAACTTGAAAAGGAGTTAGATGAAATGAAAGAAGAGTCAAAACAGAAGCTTATAGATTTCGAAAATGAAAAGAACAAACTTACCGCTGAGGTAGATAAAATTACAAAAGATAAGAACAAGTTTGAGATGTCTCTGTCTGTGACCAGAGATATTGTACAAGTTTTAACAATGAGACTGAGAGAGTCTGACAATGAGTTGGAAAATTTAGAGGATCAGGTACAGGCTTTGACAAACTCAAAAAATGAGCTAGAACAAGAGCTGTCATCATTCAAAACTACTTTGAATGGTACAGTCATGGAATGCAACGAATACAAGGAAGCTTTAGTTAACATATTGAAGTCTAAAGCGGCACTGGCCAAAGAGCACACTCGAATTATGGAGCACAATGTCTCTTTGATTGAGAGTTTGCAGAATGTGGAGAAGGAGGCCTATCGTGAACTGGGTTCAATTAAAAATGAGCTTATCGAAGATGTAGAGTTACTGAAGAAGGAATCAAGCTCTCAGATACAGATGCTTCGAGATGAGGTCAGTTTGCGGTATATCTTGCTAGCCTTGTATTTTATTTATTTAATTTAAAATAGTGGACCCCATTTTTAATCGATTTCACAAAAGAAGGTGGTTCTATGTTCGACTGTATGTATTTTTATTAGGATTGCATACCTCAAACAAGAAAAAAGGAACCCTAAAGGCCTAAACAAACCATCGTACGTAAGTCGCGGATTTGACCTTGGGCCTTCAGACGTCTGTGCCGGTCCGGCATGGTTCGGACGCGTCCGAGCGTCAGAAGGACACGACCAAAATAATGTACGGCTGATAATACATGGGCTGATATTACGGCGTCCACGTCCTGTAAGCCGCGGCTGCCGGCTATCCCTGAGTGCGCTACTCCGACTCGCATTTGGAAGGTTTTTTAATTAAAAGGGTAGTTAAGTGTGGTCCTATATAAATTTCGTCAAAGTTTTTTGTAGTCGATTTTTTGGAAATTAAATTGGAGTAATTTTTTGAAAAAATATATTTCTAACCTTATTTTCATTAGGTGGAAAAGAAGCGCATGTTGTGCGAGATGGCGACCGAGCACGCCGGACACGCAAGCGCCATCGCCGAGCAGTCGCGGGCGCTGCTGTCGCAGGCAGCTAGTGAGATCACGCGCCTCGAAACTGACATCCAACGTTATCAGCAGGAGGTACGTTCTATACATCTAAAGCTAATATCCGCGACCGAGGACGCCGGACACGCGAGTGCCATCGCCGAGTAGTCGCAGGCAGCTAGCGGGATCACGCGCCTCGAAACTGACAACCAACGTTATCAGAAGGAGGTACGTTCTATACATCCAAAGCTAATATCCGCGACTGAGGACGCCGGACACGCGAGCGCCATCGCCGAGCAGTCGCGGGCGCTGCTGTCGCAGGCAGCTAGCGAGATCACGCGCCTCGAAACTGACAACCAACATTATCAGCAGGAGGTACGTTCTATACATCTAAAGCTAATATCCGCGACCGAGGACGCCGGACACGCGAGCGCCATCGCCGAACAGTCGCGGGCACTGCTGGCGCAGGCAGCTAGCGAGATCACGTGCCTCGAAACTGACAACCAACGTTATCAGCAGGAGGTACGTTCTATACATCTAAAGCTAATTATCCGCGACCGAGGACGCCGGTCACGCGAGCGCCATCGCCGAACAGTCGCGGGCGCTGCTGGCGCAGGCAGCTAGTGAGACAGATCATGCGCCTCGAAACTGACAATCAACGTTATCAACGGAGGTACATTTTTGTTTATTTTTTTGTTTTTCTTGTTTACGGAGGTATTTTTTTTCGAGTCACTTTTTACGCTATTCTATTGTGTTCATTGTTAAACGGATCGCGTGACAGGCGAGGGATTATTCTACTACTAGACTACTAGATTATTTTTTGCCAACGCTATGCTTCGGATTGCACGGTCTCGGTATGGTAACAATTGGTAGCAACCGTAAGCCACGTCAGTGGCCCTTGCTTTGGGCGGCCTGACAACCTCGTCACCAGAAATCGGCACTACCTCAACGGATCACTAAAATGTCTTGACTTACGGCGACACTGTGTGCCGGGTCACTCCCTTTTCTCTAAAATGGTTGGGGGGTGATGGCTGGCACACAAGTCATACTCGGGAACGGGTGCTGCTTGTGGGCACTGGCCCAGCCTGGTAGGCAATAGTCCTTTGTATTTCTATTTTATTTTTCCCCAGTTTGATAGATGATTGTGGGACGACTTATTGGCACTTTTGTGTAGTAATTATAATAACACAAATTACTGACATTTAAAAATATCTATTTAGAATTGTCAAAAATTGAGGAAATGAAATCCCCATATAATTTCTTGGTTCTCTTTCTCTATCGGGCGTATTTCCAAAGCACTGTACACCTATAACTGATTCACTCTGTACCCAAGTAAGTGCACAGTGGATCATTTCCCTTTTTTATAAACTGGTAATTTACTGAAAACCTACAAGGTATACAAAGTTAATCTCTATGAACAAAATGTACTTACTTTAACTCTCTATTGCGTAATAAAAAAAATACATTCAATCAGAATCATATTTCAGTGCCTATCGGCTCTTAATTTTTTTTAGGTACCTACTAATCTAATGCCAATTAACAGTGTTAGAAAAACACTGCTCTATTATATAAAGCAGCACTTGTTCTTTTGACTGTTACACAACTCCATTTCCATCACCTCTCTTAACACGTAAGTGACCTTAGCATTCGCTTTTTCAGATACAAGACCAACAATCCCTGGTGGTCGAGCTGTCGCTGCTTCGTCAAGAGAACGAAGAGCTCACGATGACAATGGCCAAGCAGTCTTCAATCATCGACAAAATGAAGAAAGAAATGGAGCAACAGCAGTCCAAACCCAAGTCGCCGTCGCTTATTCGAAAGTCCCATAAAATCGGAAAAGAGAACTTGCTAGTAGTTTCTCCGCTTCGTGAACGTAATCATTAGTTGTTGGTGATCAAACACACGAGGGGCGGCTGAAAAGTTTGGGCCTCATGTAAAAAAACTGTCAGAAATGTATAAAATAATAATATTCTACTGATGCATTTCTTAAATTTATTTTAAACGGCTTTTGACCCAGTGAAAAAATATACGCCGTCTTAATTTCTTCGTAACTCAATAATCTCTGGGGCTGGGTTTGAAATGTATGGTGGTTGGTTGGTTTCTTCAAATCCTGTCTCCATCAAGGCACGCCTTGCAACTCGCGCATGTGCACGGCGCATTGTCCTGCAAGAACCCTGTTCTTGCAGGACAATGCGCCGTGCACATGCGCGAGTTTTAGGAGTCCTGACTCCTTTCGGCAGTTTGCTGTCAAAGGACAAAAGTCAAGAAAAGAAAAGAAAAAAAATGATCTCAAAATGAGAGAAAAGTCTCCTTAACTCCAACCACTTGACCACTTTTGTCATCATTGCGGCGCAATAGTTCCCGTTCGTTGTAGTTTTTTTAGGAAGGTAGTCAATGAACAGAATCTCTTCACAATCCCAAAAATAAACTGCCAAGTGCGAGTCGGACTCGCGCACCGAGGGTTCCGTACAAACTTGTAGGTATGCGAATAATTCATCCATCACGGGATTCGAATATCGAAGATTTAAACAAAAAGCGATGTTACAACAAATTTACGGTTAAGTTTTTTTCCTTTACTTGTGCTATAAGATTTTGCTTCTCGCCAAATTTTATGATTCTAAGTCAACAAGAAGTACCCTGTAGGTTTTGATTCCCTTGCGAGTGACAAAATACGGCATAAACGGCCCTATCTTTTGATTGCGTTGACATAGATGTTTGTTTTTGTCACAGCTCCAAGGGATTGCAGACCTGATATTAATTTCAACTTGATACCTCCACGTGTTCCTGTGAAAATGTGTCTTGACAGACAGACAGACGGACGGACAACAAAGTGATCCTATACGGGTTCCTTTTGAGGTACGGAACCCTATAAACAGTGGCCAGGAGCTTGGATGCCGATCTTTTCAATTTAATTTCCGTGATGGTTCTTCTCCTTTTCTATCCACTTCATTGACTCCTGCTTACTCTGGATCGTATTGCCGGATTCATGTTTTATCAACTGTGACAATTCAAGGACTCAAGTTGACTCCGACACGGTGGTGTTTACGGTTCAATTCCTTATGTCGTTATGACGTTAAGACATGAAAACTTGGTATTTATACTACTGAGAGTACTCGCAATTAGTGATATGTATCGCGGTACTTGGCCCAAAACTTTTCAGCTGCCCCTCTTACTTGTATCGCTTTTTCAAGAGTTCCCTACACGAATATTCGTGTTGTTTTTTTTTGTGTGTTATCTATGTACCTACTTAATTTGATCATCTAGTACTTTTCGAATTGATGAATGTATCTTGAGGTTTTTTTATAGTTTATTTCAGTGCCAAAAAACTTTTAGAGGCTGTTTTGTGTATTGCTAAGTTTAAATTAATGATACTGTTCTGTTTCAATGGATCTCTATTTTCATGTTGTGAGAGTTGTAAATTAAGTTCTGATATTTATAATCGGTTTAAATGTGTCAATTTGTTTAAATAATTTATCATTGTCGGATAATTGTTTTTCGCGGTTTTATACTTTCGTTTATTTATTAAGAAATAATTTATATTAGCTATCATTTTTTTTCTGCGTACGCAGCTTTTTTATGGTGTGAATTGGTAATAAACATTTTGAGTACACCTACAAATGTATGGTTTTATTTGTGTCCGTCACTACGGCCGGCCATTTGATTGTATGTAGCCTAAATTTCCCAAACTGTAGTGCTCTGTAGTGCCCAAATATGGCCGTTGACACGCATTGAACGCCATTCCTTTACATCAGTTGCTGGGTATCTCAATATATAATTTTTCTCTTTGGGGTATCTCTCCCGTCACATGTCTCCCTTGGGGGAGACAAGGAGATTCTGCTAGTGGTCTTGTCTCCCCTGGGCGGGGAAACAAAATAATCGTGAACTTGGCTGCCCCGTTGTCTCCACTGGGGGAGACAAAGTTCCATATATATTGAAATAAATTGTTCATTACTTTCCTTTAAGACAGCACCGTATCGATTATGGTGGCGCTGCTGAGGAGCATCACACCATTTCATAGCTTGAATTCAACATATTTTAAAATCCACCCCACTCCCACACATCTCCACCCGTCCCTACCCATAATTACCCATCCTCACCCAACCCGATCCCCGCCCATCAATCCATGCCAATCCCCACCCATCCCAACCCAACTCCACCTATCCCTACGCATCCCAACCATCCCTACCATCCCTACCCATCTCCATACATCCAAACCCAACCTCACCAATTAAGTGTGAGGTATTTTATTGCCAGTGCATTGAAGAAGTTTTTAAGATAAGAACAAAAAATAAATATGTATTCCATTTATTTTTTATGGTCCTCCAAACTTTGAAGGGATATTTTGCTCTGAACAAACTTTGAAGTTATTCTTTTATGTTTTTATTGTTTTTTTAATAATTTTAATATGTCTTTGATGTCTCTTACTAAGTTTGTGACGAAATCTGGAATTTCGTGAAAAACATTATCAAAAATGGATTAACTCTTAAAATATCAAAAATCGCGAAATATACACGGGGGTTATTTGGGTGCGCCAGGGTGTGCTCTACCTTAAAACCTTCGCTTTTCACTACTTCCTGGGACAGCCTGTATATTAAGTGCCCTTAAAACCACTAAAAATTTGGGTGGATATATGAAGACTATGTCGTCCATACAAAAAGAAAAAAAACACTTATACATCCCTAAATATAGTCCGATTTCAATTTATTTTTTGCAGTTAAGTACGCTTAATTAATACTTCCGTTTTTAAAAAAAGAAAACAATATCTTTGAAAATATTAAATTAGATCTTAGAAATAACAACGCGTCCAGTATCTGATCATCAAGCCTGCTTCTCAATTTGTTGCACCGCCTAAGAGTATACATTTTTATTTTTTTTAACCTACGTTAGCCTAGGCACATGCATAAAATCAGCTGGCAAAACAAGATGGCTAATGTCAGTGACAGTTTTATTGTCGGATAAAACGTGAGGCGTGTTTAATAAAATTTCAACTTTTTTAAAAGCTGTTGAAAACGAGATGGCCTTCTTATTGACGGGTAAAACGCACTGCAGTGCGATTCATCTAACAAACCTCAACATGAACTTAGAAAATATAACAATCTTGGGAAATGTGGGGGGATGAAGGTTTGGGGAAGTGAAGGAAAGTGAGGGGAGGGTATTAGGAAGTGGACGAATGGTGGGGGGTGCGGTAATCCTGGGACTGAATCCTCTAGTTGCATGGCCCCGAACACCAAAAGCAGTTCTAAAAAAATTAAAAATTCTATGTACAGTACTAGTGCGTAATACGAATATACACTAACAAAATTATCACAGCGGAATAGAATTTATTAATTGATCAAGTTAAACCAACTTTGTTGGCATATCATGTAAAAACTAAGTTCTGGACCGATAGCAATGCTGTTTTCATAGTTGGGTAACTTAAGATCCTAGCTACGGAATCCTAAGCCTTTGCGTGTCCGACACGCACTTGACTGGTTGTTGAATAATAATAGTCCAAAGTGCTCAGGTATATACGTACTAATCAATTACAAGCAAGATGGCAGAACAATAATAATGCTAAATGAAACATAAATAATTCAGTCTTAAAACCAATTTATTTGGATCAATTTACAAAAATCACGAAAGTTGTATAATAATAAATGAGTATAAATTACATTAAGTTACACATAGAAAGCATTCTGGCAAGACATGCGCGTTCAATAGATTCATACGGCTACAAAATCAGTACAAAATTCATAAATAACTACCTATTTCCACTAAATCTTTGAATGAATCTCAGACTTTACCAATCACATAAGAATAAAATGGATATTCGATTTAATTCTCAATATAAGTATTGGTATAAAATTATAAAATGCTATGCGAAACATTGGTGGGCAAAACTTACAGTGTGATATAAAAAAAGCACAGTGAGAAAACGTGAAGTACATCTTAAAAACTATGACTAATCTGGACTTAAAGCAATAACTGAGTTGTGAATTAAACTTACGAGTTTTCTAAACAACGGTAACTAAAAATAACGTCAGTTCAAATAAAAAGTATAAATACTTACTACTAGAACAGTTGCCATATTTATTACATTGTAGGTAGATGCTGCCCGATGAGGCCTGATAACATGAGATCACTTTTGCATTGAAATGTCATTTTCGTCAGTCTTATTCTAAATTTTACATATCGTTTCCGTAATTCATATGGTCAGATCATCTTACACTAACAATAATACTTCTAAAAACTAAAGCAATATAAGAATGATGTAAGTACTTCAACAACTAAAATTGCTTTTCTTTTTCTAATACATACACACTTAATTACATTGATTTGTAAAAAAAAAACAGATCAAAATAATGAGTCAAGATTATAGGTAATTTTAATTATGATTATCTAAATATGAGCTAGACACATACACATAGAACAAAACATTTTACGACACGATTTATACAAAATGGCGCTAATATCATTCTTGTTTTGGTTTACATTTTGCGTTTGACGAAACATCAAAATTTCACAGCTGGCATAGCTCCCGACTAGTCGAGATGTGCGTACCTCGGGACAATGTCTTCACGGATGAGGAGATCGCAGGCGGGCAAACCTTGAAGCGGAAGCAAGTCTTGTCCCACGGCAATCAAACCGGTCTCGGGGCCGGGCAAATGGCCGTGCCACACGTAGTAGTAAAACAGCTGTTGCATGGCCGCCATGAAACGGCGCTGTTCCGGCATTTCAGAGTCAAAGGTGCCGAGAATTGCCTCCACGTCTGCGTTTATTCCAGCCATTCCGTGCTCGAGCGGACCGCTGCCGGCGCCCGACCCCAACACTACGTACAACGGAACCGACAGACGCATCCGAGCGAGACTCACCAGCGGACACAATGTACGTACAGAGGACATCAACTCCACCAACCCTTCATAAGTCTTATTGAAATGAGAATATATAGAAGCAGTCAAATTCTTTTCGCCCAACACGCTGCGAGTTATCATCTCCTCGACTATTGCAGACGTCCAATTCAAGTATTTCTTACGCAACAGATCCGAGTGACTCGAATGTTGAGTTGTACCAAATACCATCGGTTTGAAAACCTTGTCTTTTCCGGACTTCTTGGCCTCTTTCTGCGCGTCCCACCTTTCGTAAGCGTGGATCCTCAAAAGATCCCCGTCGAGTACCAGCCACGAGCGTTTGAACTCGTCGGTCAAAGGTAAACTGCCGATGTTGTTGCCCAACCAAATGTCGGGGGTGACGGATAGAATTTCAGTTGCGGACATGCGACGCAAGCATTCTGCATCTTCACACTTACTGATACGTTTGAATTGTTCGTTGTTTTTCTGAGACTGTTCTAGTGGCTCACCGGGGAAGATGACTGAAGCGGAAGACAGCCAAACGCGCGAATACAGTTTTTGCGCTTGATTAACTGTAGTCAAAGCGGCAGTCAAAGTGGCGCCAGCCCGATGGCCCAGCAGCGTTACGGATTCAGGGTCCCCGCCAAAATGTTTGATGTTTAATTTGATCCACTGTAGAGCGGCCAGCAGATCACTGAGCGCGTAGTTTCCCGATGTCGGCGGATATTTAGAGTTGGACAGAATGTCGAGAGCTAAAAATCCGAAAGGCCCTAATCTGAAATTGGGACGTACAAATACGACTTCTTTGGTGCGAGAGTATAGAGCGGAAGGTTGTGCAGGGCTAATGCCCCCGCTAAACGAATTGGCTCCGATAAGTACGACCACAGGCAAAGGCGAGTCGTACCTTACATGAGGCGTGACCACATCCAGAGTCAAGCAGTCTTCTTCGCCGGTGATCGTTCCGTTTTCGAGGAATTGCAGACATAGAGGTCTTTGATTGTGAGCTTGACGAGTTTCGTTCCAGCAGAGTGATATGTTATTCAAAGGTTGAGCGTATGTGAACCGCTTGTCTCCCACCGGCGGCACGGCATACGGGATGCTGAAGAACTTGAACACTCCTTCGTCGTATATCCTGGAAGAAATAAAAGTTGATTTCTAATAACTAGCTTAAAAGCTAAAAAAACACGCCTGCCCAGTCAAAAAAGAACTCGTGACAATAAATTATACACTGTTGGAGTGTGCTTACCAAGGCCATCAATTTGATACCCATATTGTAAAATCATCAGAAAACATATTTTTTTCGCATTTGAAAATGGAGCCTTACGGCTGCGATATTGTTTTTTTTTTCAAAAAACAAGTGTAGCCTATGTTATTCGAGGATGTAAGGATTCTAACGATACCCCATACGTCTAAATCTGTTCTGGCATTTAAAAGTTATGGTGGAATAAAGAAACTCACATACATTCATAAATGAATCCTAAAAACATTACACTTCTTTTTTTGGGCAGTCATGTAAAAATGGTCTAACAGCTGGAATATTTTATTTTCGGGAGATGATGGGGGTGGTTATTTGTGCGCTTTTGAATTCTAATACAGCGGGTTCGACCCTCATCTATCATTGGCAGAGAGACCTACACTGGCATTCAAAACTTGTACCACACTTTAAAAATTAATAGTTTTTATTAAATTGCTTGGCTCCCACTCTTCGGATTTAGAGACCAAGTACGTAGACCAGTTTTATTTCAAAATCTAAACTGTCCAACAGTAAAAATCGCATCGCAATCGGTCTGGTAGTTTTATTGAAAACTTAGAACCACACTTTTAAAATTAATACATTTCGTTTTTTTTTAATTGCTTGGCTCCTACTCATCGGATTGAGATACCAAGTACACCAGTTTTAGGTCAAAACCTAAGCTATCCAACAGTGAAAATCGCATCGCAATCAGTCCAGTAGCTTTAACGTGATGTGCAAACTGACTGAGATGAAGTGTGGTACTAAGTATTAAGGCCAGTGTATGTCCAGCAGTGGACGAATACATGATGATGGTGATGACGATGGTTTCGACCTTCTGACCAATGATTTTACCCTAAGTTATTATTGAGTTTGTTCATAGTATTATTTCGCTTCTGCGTTTATTATGCGAACAGCAAATGTATGTCACACCTTATTTAATTAACGACTAATTCAATCTGTTCATGTGGTGCGGTTGAATTTTGTATGTATAATAAAGATAATTAAAAAAATACTATTATACATACTTAAAATAAGCTACTGAACAAGAATATTTATGTAAAAACTATTGGACCAAATCATATGCGGTTTTCACTGTTAGAATTTGACTTAAAATCTGGCGAACTTCATATCTGAATCAGATAAAATATTTTGGACATCTGAATAAATTTTGATCTAATTTGGAACATTGGTATTTTAGGTTTACCTCTAACCCAGAGACCATGCAGGCAAAGCGGGCACAACTAGTCATGAATAAAGACAATTCTTAAAAACTATATTTCTCACCCTTCTACTAGGCCACAGCTGCTAACAGTGGTGATGTACCGTCCGAGACGCAGCGGTCTCTGCACGGGCGGCCCCGACAAAACCGCGATAATTATACCCATGAATATGAACAGCAACAGCAGGACCCCCACTCCCCCTATCATGTAGTCCACTGCAAATTTAAAATGCAAATCTACAACAACATTAATATAACAAATAATTCACAGTAAACTGTAGACTCCAGAGCAGTGATTCTTTAACTTTTTCTTAATTCATTTTGTCATTAACTGTTTAGGTTTGTGGTACCCTCGGGTACCATACGCTGCTCTAGAGCAATACAAGAGTTCTCAGCTCCTTACCAGTTTCAAACTTGTTTTGTCGAATTCTCTCCTTTAGTGGCAGTTTAGTAGCAACTTTGCCTTCTTCAGGTTCCTAAAACAACCAACAGTTATCTTAACTAATAATTATCAAATCAAAATCATTACAGTTCGCTACACACAACCTACAAGGCAGAAGATAATTAAATGTGACCACCCACAGAGTAACAGCTGTTCCCGCGCCAAAAACACCTGGCTAATTCTTCTCTAAACCAGTGTTTTTCAATCTATTTGAATACTTGACCCCTTTACAAGTTACAAAATTCTAGCGACCCCCTAGGGCCATAGATAAACAAAAGTTAGTAAAAAATGGGATTTCATTCGCAAAGTATTGATGTGTTCTGGATGGAGAGAAAACAAAAATATCCAGAGATGGCAAGGGATGCTTTAAAATTATTAGTGCCATTCGCCATTTCTTATCTATGTGAGCTGACATTCTCTTCAATGGTGGACATTAAACCTAAAAAGAGAAATAAGTTTCAACTAGAAAATGATTTGATTATCTCAAAAGTAGAACAAAGTTCGGTCAATGTTTTGAAAAATAAACTATGCCATCATTCAAATTGAAATTGTATTTTTTACTGTAGTGTAGGATCTAGAAATACTTGCCTTTTTCTATTGCTCGCGACCCCCCGGGGGGTCGCATCCCACAGTTTGAAAAACACTGCTCTAAACAATATAATAGCCTACTTACCTATCACTCCACACCCTTTACCTGCAACCAACTTTATCCTTACCGCTGTTTCCAACTTGACAGTCTCCATTCCATCACTTGGGGAGTCAAGTTTGTCGTCCAATGTTTCCATTGAAGCAAGAGCAGCCTCAGTGTTATTTGCTGTTCGCTTTTGGAAGAGTGGATACTTAAAGTTGAAAATGGTTTTAATGGATCTCTTGCTTTCACCATTCTCATCTGTAATAGTAATTGTAGGTGTAATACTCTGATACATGTTGATTCAGCTTACACTGGACTGTGGTAGTTCTTATACTGAACAACGATGCAACATCTTAATTGAATTATATTGTCGGGGACAAATTGTACTATTAATCACATTACATCAGTGCCCTGTTGATTATTTTTCTAACACAATCACTTATGTTGCGATTTCATGTGAGTAGGGAATTATTAATTTTTCAATGCCCTTCAAATCTGGTACAGCTAGATACCAGTGAAGTAACTAGGCAGATGTGACTCATAATGACTCACAAAGGGCAAAACGCTTTAACCTAAAAATAGCTGAATGATTTGAAGGGTACAGAAAAAAAGGAGCTCATCAACAAAAACCATAGATAATGGCTTTTCAAAATATAGATCTCTAACAAAATTATTATGTTCCCTAGCATGTTCAATGTTTATTAACCTGTCGGCTATCGGTCTCCTGTACGGGATATTTGAGGTTATTTTTGCAAAAAAATAAAAAAGTAAAAATAAATAAATATATATTTTTTTCTATCTTTTGGTTCATTTAAAAATACAGATTTTGTGTATTGCAAATCTTTTATTCATTGTTTATTTAAAAAATAACCCAAGAACTACAAAAACGCACTCGTCCATAGGTTAACTACACCTCAAGTATCTTGCATACATGAATTCTCTACTGGTTTGTACGTAATGTGCACCTTCTGTTCAGGTACAAGCTACAATGGACTGCTTTTACTCATTTATGGATTTTTTAATAAATAGATTTACCTTGTAATTACCTATTACCTATTTATGCTGTTTTAATTGCTGAACTGGAACATTACAAGACAAAAGCATATTGATAAAAGATAATCTTAGCTAGGAATGAGGGAGCTTACCATGTTCATTTTTGGGATGGTGCAAGAACTTTGTCAAAGGACAGGAATGCAAAAACTGCAGACGGTGGTGGATTTTTGGTTTTGAGCTTTCTTCAGTCTTTTGGACGTCAATGTCTTTCTCTATTGCTCCATCGTCATCCTAAAATATGTAATTGTAATTAGTCATTAAGCTCTACAAAACTGTTATTATTAACATCACAATAACATTGCATTTATAAACTATTGTTTTTTTTTTTTCATAGAATATATTTGGATTACAGACAGGGACAGACAAAGATACCTTTGATTTATCCTTCTCAGTGTTCCGGGTAAAGAATCCCGGCATCTTGATGGCGCCAATAGGTATAAACTTCGGCTTCACTTCCCGGCCCTCCTCAGTGACATCGCCGGAAAGCGCCGATTTCACGGGCCCTTCACCCTCAATTTTCTCCGCAACTGCCTCGATCACCTCACAGTCCGCTTTCAACATCACTTCTTTCTCCTCAGCCTCTATCTGCTTTTTATCCGGTGTCTTGTTCTCATCGTCGTATTCTCCTTTGTTTATATCCATCGTACTCATAGCTGGTTAGACATTTTTCCAGTGTATATTACCACGTAAAAAGTACAACCGGTACAAAAGATATGCAAAATTGAGTTAGGTTTACTCGAAGGGGAGAGATGACCGTAAAAATTGGACAGGTGCAAAGGGACGTTCATGGGATTGAAAGAACAAGGGGAAGCGTCATCAACAGGATATTCAATTATTACAGCCGTTATACTTACTGGAGATATTTGTGGCATTAAGTTTCGAATAAATAGCACTAAAATTACAATTAAAGTGTTCTTTTAACACAAACTCTTTGTATTTTATGCACAAATACGAAAAATTATCTACTCGCAAAAAAGCCGCTTCGCACCACCGCCCGCAACCACAGACTAAACTACTCAGGACCTATTGTATTCTCTTTGGAGTACTCATTCATTGGACATAATAGATCACAACACAGACTATAAAGATACTGCCCGCAACCACAGACAGTATTTTTACGTTTACTAGCGTGCTTCAGAGAAATGAATTTCTACCTTTATGATTTTTGTTTCGGCAATTACCGGTTTATTCATTTTTGTATCTGTGTTTCGTTTAGGATAATGGAAATAAGAAAAAAGCTTACAGGTGCAACGTTTCGCTCAGCGCGCCAAATTCAAATTTTCTTGCGTTTTTTGTCAATTATAGCTCTATTACTAATTGTGGGTTCATGAAAACTTATTTTGCGGCAATAAATAGGTTGTATCAAGAAATTAAACCAAGCAAAAAATCAAGGTGAAAGCTAGTCTAGGTACATTTGTCAATAAATAAAACATCAGCTTATTGACAATTGTAACTAAACCAATATTATTTATATTTTATGTAATTGTAATTATTGAAAAATTATAGTAAATTTTATATTATTGACAGGCAGAGAGATAATTTGGCTAAAGATACTAATTGAAAGTATTGATGGCCCTTTGAATCCAATCTTGTATGTTGATAATGAGTCTGCAATTAAGCTTGCGCACAATCCTGTCTATGAGTTGCATCAGAGAACGAAGCATATTATGATTAGACACTTCTTTTTAAGAGAAGCTGTATCTGAGTTTTGTCTGGAAATTTGTAAGGTGTCCTCAGAGTTTCAGTTAGCGGACATGATGACAAAGCAACTCTTTAACCTATTTATTGCCGCAAAATAAGTTTTGATGAACCCACGATGAGTAATAGAGCTATAATTGACAGAAAACGCAAGAAATTTGAATTAGGCGCGCTGAGCGAAACGACATATAGAGGATTAGTGGTAATTCGACGTATTCCCGTTAAAAGGTGATATTGGTGACTATTTGCGATAATTTTTACCCCCACCCCATATGCATTATGCAAAAGTGAACCATGTTTTTTCGTGACGGACTCGTGTCTCCCCTTAGGGGCCCCAGAACTTATTCTAAATAATATTTTATGTATTCATGTATCTCCTTCATGTTTAGACATACTGGCCAATCGAAAATAAATAAGTATTTATGTAATACTAGCTACGCCTGCGGCTTTAGCTTTTTTAAAATAAGTCAAACATTCAACTTTTATAAGTATCAATTTTAAACTCATTTTTTCTTCTGATTTATAAAAACGATTGAACACTAGCTATTTATCAATATTTAAACAACAATAATCGGTTCAAAATAAAAAATGCGAGACGAAAAACGATATTATATAAAAAAAACCATTAAAATGCCATAAAAACAAAAAAAAAACGTTTAAAACTTGGCTTGCAGATTATTTTAAAAACATAACTGTTTACTTAGCTCTCCAACAATGCATAACAACTAGGAACTTATTTCAAAGAAACTGAAAAAAAAATATCACAACAGAAGCAGGCGGAAATTCGTATTCGAACTAAACATAAGGTCTTTCTTTAAAATTTCCATAACATTAATTAGAGACAATCCACAATGTAAATAAAAAACAACATATTTTTTTTTAACCATGAACAGTATAGTAATAACAATTAATAATAAGTAACAATCAAGACATTTTGTAATTTAGCCATTGATCCTACTAAAGATCATCATCATCATGTCAGCCTTTAGAAGTCCACTGCTGAACATAGGCCTTGCCCAAAGAGCGCCATGACGAGCGATCTTGTGCCATCTCCATCCACCAACTTCCTGCGATGGCTACAATGTCGTCGGTCCATCGTGTGGGGGGTCTCCCCACACTTCGCTTGCTTGTTCGTGGTCGCCATTCGAGAACCTTTATTCCCCAGCGGTTGTCGGTTCTGCGAACTATATGGCCTGCCCATTGCCACTTAAGCTTGCAAACTCTAAGAACTATGTCGGTAACCTTCGTTCTTCTACGGATTTTCTCATTTCTGTTTCTATCACGTAGTGAAACACCGAGCATAGCTCTCTCCATTGCACGCTGCGCAACTCTGAGCTTTTGTATGAGACTAATAGTTAACGACCACGACTCAGTGCCGTATGTCATCACTGGCAACACGCACTGATTATAAACTTTCGTCTTGAGGCTCTGCGGTATCTGCGACGAGAAGATACGGCGTAATTTCCCGAACGCTGCCCATCCAAGTTGGATTCGTCGGTTGACTCTTTGTCGAAGTTGGATCGTATGACCAAAGCAAAAAAAAAAAAAAAAACAAGATAGGGTCGATGAATGTAGCTTATTTAAAGTTCTTGCTCGAAGTGACTTCCCCTATTGCGGCAAAGTCGCATTCTTTTTCTGAGTTGTTACTTAACTACCGAAGTACTCGTAGACAAATTATTCCGCATCGCATTTGCTGCGTTTATAATTCTTGTTTTGAGTTCTTCCGCGGATGACACAGGCGAAACGTCGTAAACTAGGATTTCATGTGACCCCAGACAGAAATCAACCGGCGTTAAATCCGGACTCCTCGCAGGCCACGGAATGGGTCCTCCTCGCCTTAATTTTTAATGCAAAAATTGGCAAATGGAATTAAATTTTGTTCAAATAGAATTGTTCTCACGTATCATATTTTTTTCATATTTCAATAACCTGTAGACTCTTCTCAACAAATCTCTTCAACAAATTGAGTTGGAAAGACTCAAAATTGCCTATTTTAGCAAGCACTTAAATTCGTAATAACGGGGCATGCCCCGTTATATCCCACTGGCTTCACACACTGGTGGGTGCACGAGTAATTCGCATTTACCCGTCCACCCACTGCACTTCAAGGCCATACGTCAACACAACACACAAGATTTAATCGATATCTTCGTTTTGGATGACAGCTGTCAAACTTAAAATGGCTATAACTTTGAAACTAACGATCCTGGACTAGTAGTTTCTTTACAGAAGTGATAGATCTCATTAAAATCTTCATTTTGGATGACAGCTGTCAAACTTAAAATGGCTATATCTTTGAAACTAACGATCCTGGACTAGTAGTTTCTTCACAGAAGTGATAGATCTCAATGAAATCTTAATTTTTGATTACAGTTGTCAAACTTAAAATAGCTATAACATTGAAACTAACGATCCTGGACTAGTAGTTTCTTTACAGAAGTGATAGATCTCATTAAAATCTTCATTTTGGATCACAGCTGCCAAATTTAAAAGGGCTATAACTCTGTAACTATTGATCCTAGACTAATAGTTTCTTTACAAAAGTGATAGATCTCATTGAAATCTTCATTTTTGATGACAGTTGTCAAACATAAAATAGCTATAACTTTGAAACTAACGATCCTGGACTAGTAGTTTCTTTACAGAAATGATAGATCTCATTAAAATATTCATTTTTGTTGACAGCTGTCAAACTTAAAATGGCTATAACTTTGAAACTAACGATCCTGGACTGATACTTTCTTTACAAAAGTGATAGATCTCATTGACATCTTAGTTTTGGATGACAGCAAAACGAAGATATCGATGAGATCTATCACTTATGTTAAGAAACTACTAGTCTAGAGAATCACTAGTTACAGAGTTATAGCCCTTTTAAATTTGACAGCTGTCATCCAAAACGAAGATATCGATTAAATCTTGTCAGGTGTTGACGCATGACTTTGAAGTTTGGCATGTCACTTTAAAATGTCTTACTACCTAATTATAATACTTGACGTGTTTTTTTTTCATAAATGACGATTATTTTGACATCTGTCACATTAAAGTGTCTTATTACTTAATTATAATACATGTTGTTTTTTTTTCTTAATATATGTCGATTATTTCTTCATTAGTTTTCAACTCTAGTGCAGAGGGTGGAGGGGTAACTGCGAATTACCCGTGCACCCACCAGTGGGTGAAGCCAGTGGATGCACGGGGCATGCCCCGTAATAACGACCATGAATCGACCTTACGTATCTATTACCAATATTTTTATACATTTTATGGTAAAAATAATTGATCACCAAATAAAAATAGTTTTATTCAACAATAACATAAAACTAAATGAAATAATTATAATCTAAATCAGTATTTTTCTAAAGCTTTGACCAAAAGTTCGTTGATGCCTGTAATTAAGACTCTGGGGTCCATTACGAGGCCAGCAGTGACCATAGCATTTGAGAATAACTGCTGCGCCACCAAATTCGCCAGATATTTGTCCGTTGAAACTAATTTGTGAAGTTTTTTGATGATGGGATGTCTGGAATAAAAGAAAGAAGATAATTTATAGCGTTACCAACTTGGACTTGAATGATGAGGGTGAAGTGGACAAGAGGGGGGGGGGGGGGGGGGGTTTGCTGTCGTCAATTAACGGTACATAGTACAAGGTCTACAGGTACGGCAGTGAGACAGTTAGTTTGTTATACTCAAAATATAACAAACTAACTTTCTATATTGTATTTCTGTGTAAATAGGAGGATTTTAAAATAAATCTACAACCTAAAACCTATTTTTTTATGATTTTTATTACAATGACGAGACTAATAATCATTATGTCATAAATATTAAGGTTTATTGTCATAATTTCATATGTTTTAATATTATAATTGTTGGTGGGGAAAACGGGATAACTTTTTCAAAAATTGACAGATTTCCCCACCAGTGGGGATAACCTGGTATAAATAACCTCATGACAATAAACCACGTAGACAAGCCTCGACTTTTCGATCACGTTGTATAGACCGCGATCACGAGACGTCTCAAACGTCGAGGTTAGTAAAGCATGACGATATTTTATTTTAATATCAAATAAATATTATTTTGATTAACTAAATATAAAACTCACTTGGCGTTGAGTTCCAACTGTGGCCTCAACAGCGCGTATCTGTTGGCTTCACTAAGGGTAGCCGCCTGCGTCCTGATAAAGTGCCGGGCGGCCGCCATTTCCGGCACGACGATCACGCACGGGTGCGAGTCGAGCTTCTGTGTGGTGCGAACTTCGAACACCTTGTCCACGAGCAGAGTCTTCAGGAACACCACGAGCTCGTCAACTTCAGACTTTTGAAGGCTGTCGCTGCCTGGTGGGAAAAGCGTGGGATAGGTTGAATTTAAAACTATCCAAAACAATACAAAAATAATTTTGTTTTTTTTTTAACTCCTCTTACAAATGAATTGACGTCGTCGCTTATGATCAGGCGAGTTGGTGGACAAAAGTAAACGTCACAATCGATTTCAAATGAATTGAGTAACAAGTTTTGATGAAATTTATTATGGGATCACAGTGTAGGCCAAACAAAAACAATCACCCAAATTGGTGCAGACGTCTCAGAGATATGGGATAACAAATTGGTGCTGAT
This sequence comes from Alsophila aescularia, assembly GCA_946251855.1. Lineage (NCBI taxonomy): Eukaryota > Metazoa > Arthropoda > Insecta > Lepidoptera > Geometridae > Alsophila > Alsophila aescularia. The sequence goes on from OX276378.1 coordinate 14,275,621, forward strand.
GTCCCAGAGATATGGGTCAAAAAATTGGTGCAGACGTCCCAGAGATATGGGATAAAAAATTGGTGCAGATGTCCCAGAGATATGGGATGACAAAAAACAGTCCTACTGGGAATCTGCTCATAATGAAAGCAGATAAAATAAAAATTGCGTGGTTAAATATCACTAACCTTTTTGTGGTTAAAATGAAACATAATATATTGGTCCCAAGATGTCCCACTAAAACCGCGCTATGCAATATTACGTGCATAGTTTCCAAACTTTGTTTTCATCATACTTATAACTAATTAGCTGTGCCCGCGGCTTTGCCCGCGTGGTCATTTCATTTAAAAGTAGCCCACACGTGTAATTCCTGGACCAAAAGTACCTACAAAGTACACGGATTGAGATACCAAATACCCCAGTTTTTAAGTCAAAACTTAAGCTATCCAACTCCCATCACAATAGGTCTAGTAGTTGTTACGTGATGCGCGAACAAACATACAGACAAACAAACAAACAGCCAAGACAGACACAGACGATAGACAGTTCAGTAGCTTATTTTAAGTATGCTAGACCGATTTTTTAATTATCTTCTTTGTACAGACTATTTCGTTCCTATTGCTTTATTATAAGTATAGATATTATAAAATGCGAAAGTAGCTACATCTACAGATACATATCTCCGTCTGTCTGTGTGTTTGTTACCTTTTCAAGACTAAAAACCGCTGTGATAATCAACACATTTTCACAGCGGGATAAGTCCCTCCGCTTAAGCCGGATCCCGCGACGGAGGAGCTCACTGTAAACTGATGATTTCTACAAAAATAGGTAACGACCAGCGTTGACCTAACGTGACTGCGCGCGGCGGGCAACAACGTGCGGCCAGTGTTTCACTGGTCGGTGCCTATTTTTGTAGAAATTACCAGTTTACAGTGAGCTCCTCCGTCGCGTGAGCCTGCTTAACGGTGCGGACGGCCTAAATTGTTCATACATACCAATAACATTTTCAGATGCATCATTGGTGTGTTTTAACATGTCATTCTCAACAGACACCAGCGGTTTGCCAGCAAACTGTTTGAGTTCCAATAGAACGAGTTCATCATACATCTCGTAGCAGAAAAGCACTTCAACATCTTGTTTTTTCAGCGATTCGTAGTAAGGCGACGACTGTGCTAGCTCCCGGCTAAAAAAATGAGGGTAGATTAACAAAAAATATATTTTGTGAACCGGTTTTTCTTCCTCCGACGTTATGAGGATTTAACTTTAAATTCTGTTTGTCTGTGGCATCGTAGCCACCAAACGGATGAAATGATTTCGGTGCATATTTTAAGTTCGAAAGCTGGTTTAATTGGGTTCGTAGCTGTTTGCCTATAATCACTTCTTTAACGCTCACTCAGTGGAATGCATTAGGAGAGACCTACGTCCAGCAGTGGAAAGATATAGGCTGATGATGATGACTTCTGTAACACACCTGTGTTAGGTTTCTTAAATTTTGAATGAAATCCCTTAAGTACCTCTAAGCCTATACACAGAGTACGCTTACCCGCAATAGTGTGCCTTAGTTTGGATATACTTTCCCGCAATAATGTGACTTAGGTTGGATATAGTTTCCCGCAATAATGTGACTTAGTTTGGATATACTTTCCCGCAATAATGTGACTTAGGTTGAATATACTTTCCCGCAATAATGCGACTTAGGTTGGATATACTTTCCCGCAATAATGTGAGTTAGTTTGGATATACTTTCCCGCAATATTGTGACTTAGGTTGGATATACTTTCCCGCAATAATGTGACTTAGGTTGAATATACTTACCCGCAATAATGTGTCTTAGTTAGGACTAAAATGTATTTTCTATCTCTTTTGATACCAACCTGGGTGCTGCCAAATAGTAAATATTCTTCTGGTCATCTTTCTGCCGCTTACTGTAGTCCGAAAGGGATGTACTAGTTCCATTTTCCAATTTCGATGACTCAAATCGAAGAAGTTTTGCTATTTCTTCCTGCGGCAAGAGATAATAGGATAAGTTATTTTTTGTAATTGTAGGCGTCTTACGCAAGAGGCCGCCTGGGGAACACCCATCACGTCAATCAAAGGAAAAATAAATAAAAAAGTTAACTGTTCTTATGTGGTATACTGGTGACTTTTTTACCTTTTCCATAGGATTCTGACTAATGACAATTCCTTCCTTCAGGAACAGTGAGTAATCTTTGTAGAAGGCGTCGTATGCGACTGGATCTTTATGGGATTGATCAACCATGAACTTCAGGAAACGGTTTGTGAGTACCGTTCGTAATTTTCTGAAACAATACACCTTTAGATGGCACTTTTCTTCGCTTGTTTTTACTAGTTTACTTTTATAAGTAGTTTTATTTTGTAATTACTAGCGACCCAACCCGGCTTCGCACAAGTAGCTAAGAGTTTCTCTGAATATTTCTTTCAACAATACAGTAAGTCACAAAGGATCTTTGTGGCTTGGAAGTTGTCTGTAAGACGCTGCGCAATTCTTCAGCATTGGCATTGCGCAATCTGCTATATTTCAGGCGCAATTCCAATGTTGAAGGTGAAGACAGCATTGTATAATGCCTCGCTCGCTCGCTTACGTTTTTCGCATCATCCATCTCGCTTAATTTATGCTGTTTTAACCTCACAACTGTTCCTGCGCAATCGTTCACAGAGCCTAAATTCAGAGCCACAAAGTTTCGTTGTGACTACTGTAGGTACGTTAATTGACAACCCGCGACCCGCCCGCACCCTCGTCTTTACACGATTACACCACAGAATAAGGTATGTAAGTAGAACGGGACAGCATTAATTGAAATCTGCTCATCAAAAACATCGTCAAACCTTTCAAACTACTTGTCAAAAAAGTATGTTGTAAATGAAAAATTAATCTACATGAAATTAGAAAGATAATTGTGATATCTAATTTGATAATGATAAGTATAATTTGTTTACTGACTAGGTTTATTTTGAGCTTTCTGTATCGGGTACAAAACTGGTGTTGCGGAATTTTTGAGGAGAACAATCCTTTAAATACATTGTTTTTATACAGCGCTAATAGCATACGCAGCGTACGCAAAAAAAAACGCTACCTAGACCGCTGTATTTTCCGACCTTGTTGAGGAAATTCTCGATAAATAATGACTAAATTTACACAACACACTTATGAATATATTATACTTTAAAACTTTCCTCTTGAATCAATACACGCCTAGGTGAAAACCGGAACAAAATCGAATTAGTATTTTCCGAGATATTTGTGGACAGACAGATAGATGCGTGCGGTTTATTATGATGATTTTGTGTATGTCAACTATAAGATTTTTCTTTTAGTTTACTAATCCTTCGGGCACCATTAACATTACGTTAATGTGCGATATCGAGTGAGCGGTGCTCGTAGGGTTAACTGCCGCAATCAAATTAACTTTAATTTTTTTCAGGGCTTTATGCTAATTAGCGTTAATTAACGTCTCTAGTAATCGCAGTAAGTTTGCTATCTTATACCACCGGTCTCATCACATACAATTAACTAACTAATAATTCAGGTGTCCAAAATATGTAATTTTTGGAGAAGAGGAAATCTTTATTTTCTTAGCTGCTGTTATAGTTAATTTTACTAGTTTATAGATTTGGGTCATGTAGAACTGCATATATTCAAACTTTCAATAATGAAAATTAAATGAAATAATTCACATAAATAGGATGGAGATCGCTGATTTTGTTACTAATATTTGGAGTTTGTTACATTAGATTGTCATTTGAAGGCGATTGCTGCATAGTAACATTGTTAGGTGTTTCTACGGAGATAGCTGCCTTTGAAAGTGTTTTTTTGTATTGGATTTGATGTTTTTAATGTGGAGTGAATTTATTATATGTAACAAAATGCTATAGATAAAATGACAGAAAAAAACTGTGGAATTTGTTACCTTTGATAGTAAACCCCAGAATTAACTATTATTCAGCATTAAATCTTTAATTTTGTATGAATTTTGACGGAGCCAGTTGACGGTACTTAAGTAATTGAGTGCGGCAGTTATTAGATATTACAGCAGAAAATTATACATAGGTACTTACGCAATCAATGCACTGTTTTGTAATAACTCTCTGCTAAGGTTAAGTGGAATGTCTTCGGAATCAACAACACCTGAAAAGAAAAACTTCATGAAATATTAAAACCATTATGTGACCAAGTGAAGCAAGGTCTTATAGTCAACATCTACAAATCTACAAATCGGCTAAGCATCGCATAAGCGTGTTCGGCGAAATCTCGCGAACCTTTGTTCAGGATCTTCATGAAATTGGAAGATAAATAAATATTCAATAATAAATTCGACATCGGTCTGAGACTGTTAATATATGGAGTTAACCATCGATATGATATGAAAGGGTTTTATTTCCCAGCAGTGGACACATACCTACCAGTTTTTTTATTATTACGGCCTTGGCAATCGTTTAACCACGACCTCACCTGATGGAAAGCGATGTGGTTCGAATGTGTAGCTTGATTATTATGTGAAGCAAAAATTAAACAAGTAAATGATCAACATAAGAGAAAAAACACGACAAAAAATGTCGTGGCAAAAAATGACTTTAAAAAAATATGGCCTATGTCACTCGGGATGATGTAAGGATTCTAACTATACCCCATACATCCAAATTTGCATTTAAAAGCTATGGTGAAATAAAAAAACTCCCATACATACGTAAACCCTGAAAACAATAACATTACACTCTTTTTTTTGGACAATCGTGTAAAAAAAGGTACATTGCTTCGGAGCGAACCACTTCTAGTTGGAAGATCCAACTTAATAAATACAAAATATTTAGAAAACATAAGTTAGAAAAAAAAGGCATGCTTGCATCATCCTCCAGCCAAAAGCAAAAAGACAGCAAATTTAATATGTTACTTATTATAGTAATTACCTTTAACAAATCTCAACCATTTAGGTAGAATTTTTTCAGCCCGATTCTGTATCAATATCTTTCTAGAATACAAAGCCACGCCTACATCCGCGTCCCGCGACATCTCGAACAAGCCGGGCTTGCCTTCGGGCACGTACAGAATGGACCGGATACTGAGCGGCGCCTCCGTCTTGTAGTGGAGAGTGAAGCGCGGCTTGTCGTACGTATTACCCACAAAGCGGTAAAACTCAATGTGCTGCTCTGGGGTCACTTCTTTGGGTTCCATTAACCACAATGGCTGGAAGACACACAGTTACAGTTTGAAAATGGATCTTATGACGCAATTTGGCCTACGAAAATTGAAATCGTGAGGGGGTGAAGTATGCGCGCTAGGCGCGGGGCGCGCGAACACAATAATTCAGGGGTTTGGTAAGGTAACAAACTACAAAGTATGTAATTTTTGGAGAAGTGAAAATCTTTATTTTTTAGCTGCTGTGGGTGAATTTTACTGGTTTATAGATTTGGGTCATGTAGAACTGTATATACTTCAACTTTGAATTATGAAAATTAAATTAAATGAGCGTAACTTAACGAATAATTCACATAAATAGGATGGAAATAGCTGATTTTGGTTAATAATGTTTGGGTTTGTTTGATTGTCATTTAATTTAAAAAAAAGAAGTAAATTTGATTGGCGTTTACGGAGATAGCTGCCTTTGAATGGCAGTCATAAAAAATATTATTGTATTGGATTTTGATGTTTTTAATGTGGAGTGAATTTATTATACGTAACAAAATGCCATAGACAAAATGATAAAAAAAAAAGAAAAAAAAAAGTTTGTTACCTTTGAATACTAGACCCCAGAATTGTAGGTATTAGCAAGCCTGTCTCACTCGATGTACTTGTGTGCGCTAATTTCTGTAACGCCCGCGTTACTCTATCCGTGGCTTGCCGCGAGATAGACTGAGATAGACTTACGCGTAAGAAAGAGAAATGCATATAAAATGACACACAACGCCTTCTGTCCGTTAGTAATATTATTTCTTCTGTGGTATTAGTATTGCGCGCGCAATACTAATACCACAGTTTATAAAGAGGAAAACACATAAGGGGCGGCTGATAAGTTCGAGGCCTTAATGAAAGAAAAGTTGAGGTCAGTATTTTTTATTTTTCAGTCTCTCAAGTAAAACACACCATTCACATCTGGCATATAATGCTTTTAAACCACTTCGAATTTCCAGATTCAGCTGACATGGTGATTTTCTTGATGAGGGGCTGATTTTATGCTACCACTGAGTTCCGCAATTAGTGGTGGTAGTAAAAAGCTAATTAGTCATCGGTAAGTACCTTAGGCCGCGAACTTATCAGCCGTCTCTTGTACATACGTCCTACTTCGATAAATCAAATCAAATTGTTAATTTGCCAGAACACAGTCATATAAAAAAGATCTTAAAATAAATTATTTTGTTGTAACACTGTATTCAGTCTGCAAGCAGACGTGCAAATGTTTACAATACCTACCTAATTAATAATTTGTAGTTTAATTATAAATATTATTGTTTACAAAAATCTCTAAATTCCTTAACACTATAAAAACAATTGCTGAGAAGCCATTCAGTCAAAGATTTTTTAAATTTGTTGTCGTCTAATATTTTAATGTCACTAGGTATAATTTTTAAGGCCTGCGACCGGACTGACGATGGCAAGCGCACGTTCGTAACTTTTGTAAGCCGTTTTTTTTCTAATTTACTTATATAAAGCATTGTTTTATGAATCCAGTAGCTAAATAATATGTAAATAAATGTTGTCTAGTAAAAAAAAAACTTGCAAAACTTTTAATTAAACAAATATTTTCACTAATATTTCTGCGCTTCTTTGTCTATTTCCTAATTAGTAAATTTCGTAGCTTGCTGGGCAGAGTCAATTTTGCTTCTTTTAGGGTTGGCGTTCAATACATTCATCATCAACAACCTATATTAGTATTAATAGTCCACAGCTGGACATGGGCCTCTCCCAAGGCGCGCCAATGAGCCCGATCTTCGGCTCTTCTCTACCAAAGACTGTCATTGAAATTTTAACACATTAAAAAAGTTGAATTCAAAATACCTTCTGCTTTTTGAAGTAGGTAAAGTAGTAATAGTTTATTAATGGCACAATAGAGAGTACATATTAGTTAACGCCAAGTCTATGAAGGCAAGGATAATTATGAAAGAAACGTGCAATGTTTCTTAAATTATTATTTTGTATACCTTAATAGAGTTGACTTGTTCATCGTTTAAGAGAATAGGGCTGCCAATGAAGTTGCTGTATTTCATAATAATATCTGAAATAAAAAAATACAATTAATGCTGTAGTATGAAAAAGGCTGTGAAGAAATCCAAATCCCCGGGATAATCCCATAAATCCCGGGCTTGAGTTTCAACACTTTCAACAGCTCCAGATTGGCAAATATTTCGAGTTAAACTCAGTTTAAAGTTAAAAACATATTGAAAAAATTCTAATACGTACATTTTTGTTTACATGAAATTATGTTTATAAACACACTATTTGGTTATAAAGGAATACATATCTATTTTGAAACACCTACAATAATTAAACGAATCTAATTAATTATGTATTTATTCTTTAGCACCAAAACACTGTTATTCAAGGAACATTAAGGAGGCGTTAATGTTTAATTAAATACAATTTCATACAGCCATACAATTAAAAACCTGTTTCTATTATCTCATTGCATTTTTTATTAACTTTCATCAGTCTTGAGATTGCCCATAAACGCTCACGAAATCCCGGGATTATAAATAACCCCAAGATTGGAATCTCTAGCAGTGGATAATATGAACTAATGTGAAGAAACACAAACATATGTATGATCGCAAAATATGATTGTTAACTTACTTTTTACAGTGTCATCATCAGAGAACTCTCTACAGTCTGTTTTCAAATGCACAACTATTTTTGTGCCAATTGGAACATTTTCAGCTTCTTGAATTTCATAAGTACCAGACCTGTAAAAAATAATATTTATTACAACCCATATGCCATTACCGCGACTTACCCATGGTTCTACCAAACTTGTCTGGTAGTACAAAGTAGTTTTTTTTTTCCTGTGATATTACTTACACATTACCATAATTATTTTGTGGCATTAGCACAGGTATAAAAATACATTCTTTGTTGGTGAAGTTTATAACTTTACTTATAAACATATAATATTAGTGCGATTTTATGAAAATTAAGTGGATTAGGTACTATTATATCATTTCTTTTCTTGCTAAAATAAAACGTAGTTGGTTGGTAATGATAGATACGATCCCTAGAACGCTTTTTCCGTAAAAAAAATATATATAAATATAATTCATCACAGTAGATCACAATAAATCAGATGGACCAAGGTTCTAAAGGGCAGTCCAACTAATATTTTCCATGGACTACTACCACAGAATAAATATTATTCTACTGGCACATTACAAATAATAGTACAAGCTACTGGGTAGCCCTGAAGGTCTTTTTACACGAAAAGAAAAAGATTTAATAGTAAAGCACTTATTTTGCTTAAAATATGTATGACGGAGTGCCGAGCTGACGATCGTGTTCATTCGCTTATAGTAGGCGCAGCGAAAGTATGTGTCTCGGAAGTTGTCTGCTAGTAGCTGCGCAAACTGCTATTTTTCAGGTGCAATCCGAATGTTGAAGATGAAGACAGCATTGTATAACTGGCTCGCTTACGTTTTTCGCATATTCTATCTCGCTTTTACTTTATGCTATTTTATCCCCACAGCAGTACCTGCGCAATCGTTCACAGAGCCTATCTTCACAAACATATATATTGGCTGCGACTACTGTACATGGGTAGCCGGACCTGAATAATTGATGGCAATGAGTTACGTGGATTGCGAGCATGCCCACAACGCGGCTACCGAGTAAAGACAGAGCATTTTTTTTTTGGGATTTATATAATATAAGCTGTTGGTCTATAACTGACCTCTACAGCGTCACCGGATGGGCGCAATACGTGATTCAGAAGGCGCACGCCAAAGTTAAAATTTTGCTGACTAGCTCAAGGGCACCCAGGGGGTACGAACCTCGGCTTGGGCCGTCGCCTAGATTACGAGGGATGGATATGAGCATGTTTTCCGCACACAAGCGCTTATAAGCACTCTCGCCACCGCGCCGCCGCCGCCGTTCGTCACAGTTCGGCCACCCGCAATCCCACTCAGACGGTAGTCCTCTCTATGCCTCAGAAATAGTCAATTGAGCGTCAATTGAGCATCTAAGAATGTAAACAAATCAACTTTTTTCTAAATTAATCTCATAAATACTACATTTTGTACAAATGCATGCATATAGAGTTATACACTTCACCAACAAGAATATATTTGTAACCAACATTAAAAAAAAACAAGTTGATGTGTATGTATGTAATATTGTTAGAAATCCGTAATATACTCATATATGTTTAGTCTTTAAGGATGTCTAAGCATATGTACCAATTTCGTGTATGTATGTATGTATGTTTGTATGTAATATTGTCAAAAATGCTTAATATTCATATATGTTAGTATATATGAGTATCTGAACCAAATATATACTTAATTTCGCGAATGTATGTATGTCTGTTTGTCCACGTATTTCTCGGAAACTACAAGTCTTGTCTGATTGCAACTTAGGGAATAGTTCAAGTTTCATCAAAATTGGTTCATTAGTTTAAAAGATATGTACTGTTAACTATTTCCAGTATGACTTTTTTCTTAGCGAACGGAATAAGTACTTAATTTTCTTAGGTCTACTTTAACGAAACTAAAAAGTAAGAAATAGAGCATAGTTTAAAAAAAAACTACATCATATCGTAAAACTTGAAAGCAATAAATCAAACTTTTTGAGGTCTGTGCCAGGTAAGTGCCTACTTACTTTAATGAATTTTGTGTAAAGGATAAGATAAAAAACTAAAAAATTCTTTCATAAGTAGAAAGCTACATTATCAGTGAATAACATGGGCGGTACCTTATTTTTCAAAAAATTGGAGGTTCTACGAAAATTGCAATAATACAACCCAAGGTATAAAAGACATTATTTGTTGTGCGCTGCGGAAACTATTGATTTGTTCAAATTAGTCAATCAACGTTTTGTAGTAATATTTAAATAAACCCTTAGCTACCCATGCGAAGCTAGGGCGAGTCACTAGTCTAATACTATAATTATTGTGAAAGTAACTGTGTCTCTCTCAATCTCTGTCTGTTTGTAACCTTTACAAAACTAAATAGCTGAAACAATCTTGATGAAATAGTTCACATAAGAAGGACATTCCTTTTAATTACTTTTCGCCTACGTGGCTTTAAATCGCCGCGGGGGCTGCTAGTGTGTAAAGGTACATTATTCGTCTATCAGGTAACTTGAATATTTAAGTTGTAAACTATCGATATAATGGAATCAACCATTTGGATACACACCCGTCAGAAGACCATTTGTATCCAGAAGAGCCAGCCTTGCTGCTCCTTGTGTACACCTCAATCTTCTCTGCTACCATGAATGCCGAGTAGAAGCCCACTCCAAACTGTCCAATAATGGAGTTTGCTTGGTCAGCTCCTTCCTTTTTTATTTCTTCAATGAAGGCTTTGGAACCTGACCTGGCGATTGTGCCTAAGTTTTGTGTGAGCTCGTCCTTTGTCATGCCTATACCTGTATCCTGTAAAATATTTTGTTATACAGGCTGGTCTATAGTAATACAGTGGAGGAAAGGGGAGCCTACACCTGTATCTTGTAAGATATTTTGTTATACAGGCTGGTCTATAGTACTACAGCGGAGGAAATGGGATTGGTAACTGAACAACACTTATAAAATATACAATCAGCTGGTGGCGCCACCAAATAATTTTAGGTGACGTTGTGAATGAACTGTCAGAAAACCACTAGCAGACCGCAGATAAAACCAAGCGGTAGGGCGGCGTGTGCCAAATTTTCAATACTACATTCATAATATTTATTCTATAATTTAAAGATAAATAAATCATCTTCTCATTATATTTCAACCCATTTGAGTATAGATTATTGTGAGATCTAATAATTGATTTGTTTAGGGTTCCTTTTATAATGAAACCTAAACAAATAATAATATCTATACTAATATTACAACGAGGTAAAGTTTGTGAGTTTGTAGGGGATAATCTCTGGATCTACTAAACTGATTTTGAAAATTCTTTTACCAATACAAAGCCATGTTATTGGCTATATATTAAAATGTACACGCATGTGAAGCCGCGGGCATCAGCTAGTATGAAATAAACATGAGCTTATTTATATTTAAATATGAAAAAAATATAATAGATAGTCTGACTGTCTTTAGAATCTTATAGCCTCTTAGTGAGGAGACAACAAAAATGTGGTAGCAAATCAATTTTTATAGGTATTAAGTACTACACTAGCTGTGCCTGCATGGTCATTTCTCTGTATGAAAAGTAACCTTTGTGTTATTTCAGGTCCACAAGTACCTATAAAGTACATATTTTTTTCTTATACAGCCATCTAGTAGTTTTTTATCAATTGCTAAGTTTCTTCATCTCAGATTGAGATACAAAGTACACCAGGTTTTAAGTCAAAACTTAAGATATCTGACAGCGAAAACCGCGTTTAAATCAGTCCAGTAGTTTTTATGTAATGAGTGAATATACAGACACCATTCTTAAAAAACTTTTATTCTTGATCAGTAGCTTATTTTAAATCCCCAAGACCAAATTATTCTTAATTCTCTTTTTTTGTACAGTCTTTTTGTTACTTACTGCTTTATTAGACATAGAGAAGATATTTTACCTGGAATGTGATAGTCCTGTTTTGCTTGTTTGTTGATAGTTTAATCTCGAGGGCCCTGTCTACCTCTTCAAGCTTTGGTGCATCTGGTGCTGAGCTTACATTTAGATACCTGAACTTTTCTAGTGCATCACTGGCATTTGATATCAGTTCTCTGATGAACACCTAAAATGTACAAACTATATAAATAAATAGATATTTTAATTGCAAAATATTGAGAAAAGTTGTAATTTCTACAACTCAAGTGATTTGTGATGGCAGATTTGGTATGGTGGAAATTGTGGTGGCATATGCTAACAATAACCAACAACCTGTAATAACTACATATGCAAATTATAATTATTGATATACTTAAATCTATGAATGTTTTATGTGCAATATGTACCTGTTTTAACAATGCATTTATTCAACTCGCATCATTAGCATAGTTTTGTCCCTCCATAACAACAAATGACTGTTATTTAAACTTACTTCTTTATCGGAGTACAACGATCGTGCCACAATGTCCAACAGCATTCTGGTTTCAGCTTGAAATTCTCTCTTTTCAGGACTACCTTTCGCTGATTCTGTTTGATTCCTTTCGACGACGGTGCTGAATTCTTGAGAGAAGCTTGTACTTTGCATGAAAATTTCTGTAACAGAACAGTTATTGTAAAATAAGCAAGTAAGAAGCACTTCAAGGAAATGGCAATTTGAAGACAGAAACTTGATCATTGTCTCGACGATATGTCACGAATCAGAGGAGGAGTCAAATAAATACATACCATTTTGTTTTTTAGCTAAGATATGACTTGCAGCGAAAAATTTAGTTTTATTCACCGATTGGAAATATAACCTCCTTGCGTAGAATATACTAGGGCCCAACTTAGCTCGTAGTGCTGACATGATATTCTAAAATATGTGGAGGCCAAGAATAATCAAGTTTTTTAATCTAAAAAATTACTACGATTATTCAATAAATCTACTTTAATAACTCGACTCGAGCTTTTGTTTAAATTTTGTTCTCTGTCAAAGTTGTCAAAACTGTAGTCTAATTAGACGTAGTATCTCTAGTCTGTGGTCTAATTGTAATTGTGGTCAATTTGACACTGACTTTCATTGTGGTTTAAATTGCACTCACAGTGCTGAGACTGCAAACACTGCTAACGATCGGTTTATATTGTTGGTCAGCATATGCACGCTAACAAATTAAACCGACGATTGCATGCTTATGTCATTTGAGTCAGCTGTTCTACCTACTGTTGTTTTGTTTTGTTTTTAGTTGTCTCATTTCTCTCTTAGTTCTGTTTAATTCGTTTGCTTATGCTAAAAGAATATAATAATTATTATATGTACTGGCAGTCTGGCGGGAGTTCCAACAATATATCAACACAGAATGACATATGTCAATTGAATTTGACGTTACCGCATACGCTGCTCTACCTCTTTTTTGTGAGCGTTGTGTGCACACCAAAATGACGTCACTCCTGACGTCATGTGTCCGACATGGAGAATAAATGCGCATTTTAATCCGACTTTGTGCGCGCTGATAGTACACATAGCGCACATTGGTGCAATTTAAACCACAGTATTTGTTGTATTGTAGGTATATACGACTATATACCTACAATACAACAATATATACATAGGTTATATACGACTGTTTCCGGGGGCGCGTTCACTTACAGGGGCCCGTTCACTTATACGTTCGAGGACGCACGGATCACCCGCGCGTACACTCGAAATCGTTCACGGCGTCGTCAGGCGTTCGCCTGGGTCATCCGAAAAATAGTAGGGGAGGGGAGGAATAGTATGAAACTGACAGTTGTCAGTTCTATGTGGATGTCCAAAGTCGTTCACTAACTCCGGGGCCCGTTCACTTAGACGTTCGAGGACGCACGGATCACCCGCGCGTACACTCGAAATCGTTCACGGCGTCGTCGGGCGTTCGCCTGGGTCATCTGAAAATTAGTAGGGGAGGGGAGGAATAGTATAAAACTGACACTTGACAGTTGTCAGTTCTATGTGGACGTCCAAAGTCGTTCACTAACTCCGGATGATCGAGCGATAATCGCACGGATGATTCGAGCGTGTGAGTGAACACAGCCCGGATGATCGAGCGATAATCGCACGGATGATTCGAGCGTGTAAGTGAACACTGCCATGCAGCCCGATTCCATAACTTGGCTTCAATCGAATTCTCAGTATCACAGCCACTAATGCCTTGCGATAGAGCCGAATTTGCTATGAAAAAAGTGATAACCCGATTGTAGCCAAGTTATGGAATTGGGCCACAGGACGCACGGATCATCCGCGCGATCGCTCGAAATCGTTCACGGTGTCGCGTCGTCGGACGTACGCCTGGGTCATCCGAAAAATAGTAGGGGAGGGGAGCAATAGTAAAAAACTGACACTTGACAGTTGTCAGTTCTATGTGGACGTCCAAAGTCGATCAATATCTCATGATCGAGCGATAATAGCACGGGGGGGTTTTTTGAGAGTATTCAAGCTGTCATGTTGTAAATTTTTATTTTTTCGTCATATGAATGTTTTTTCGAGTGTTAATGAGTAATATTGGTGTAATATTAATCATTATGTGTTTGTTAACGTGCACGAGTGTGGACAAAGGATAAAAAAAAACAAAAAACGTGACTATTTGTGATGTTTTCAAAACTCTACAGGAAGTTTCAGTAAAACGTACACCATTTTACTGATTCGTGACTTTGACAATTATTGACTGTGACTTGACAATACTTTAATAAACTAAACTTGACATTGGTGAAATTGCTAGTAGGCCAGTGCCTTCGCAGAAGCCATTAAAATAAAAAAAAAGAAAGAATGAAGATAATCGCACGGCAGCCCGACCACATAACTTGGCTTGAATCGAATTCTCAATATCGCAATCACTAATGCCTTGCGATAGAGTCGAAATTGCTATGAAAAAAGTGATAATCCGATTGTAGCCAAGTTCTGTAATTGGGCCACCGATGATTCGAGCGTGTAAGTCGTAGTGTAAGTGAACAGAGCCCGGTATCTCGATCTACCCTGCGTTCGTGATGATGAGATGGCGTTGTTGGCAGTTTCAAAAGGTGCATTTTTAACAAGCCGTTTTCTTTGAACGTTTTCAATACTTTTGACAGTTTTGTAACTTTTGACACAATCTATCCTTTCCGAACTGAATGAAACACGACCCTATCCTTGACGGAATAAAGTTATTTTCCTATGTCATCAAAACATGCAAAACGAACGGTGATCGAAAACGTTCAGAACGCTAATTTCGCCAACAAATGTCCAAAGCGAACGCCAAATGTGATCATATATAGCGTTATTATCGGCAGCCCGATTCCATAACTTGGCTTCAATCGAATTCTCAGTATCGCAGCCACTAATGCCTTGCGATAGAGTCGAATTTGCTATGAAAAAAGTGATAATGCGATTGTACCCAAGTTATGGAATTGGGCCACTGTTATTTTCGCCATTTGCAACCAAACGAACGGCCCCCTAGTGGTACACAATGACAGTATGAAATGTCTGTTACTCTATGGTGGCAGTTGGCAAACCACACTGCTTGATTCGGAAAAGTACGGTTTTATTTGCTCAATACCATAACTAAAACAAAGAGTTTGAATGCCAAACATCCAAGTGGATTTGAAACGCTTTAGTTTTATTATTTATTCTGTGGCTCCGGTAGAAAGAAAGCGTCACAGGCAATGACAGATAGACAGACGCATACAGACATGACAGTCTGTGTGTTTGGCTAGGCAAGTTCGGATGCGAAAATTGTAAAACAGTTTGTTGGACAAGAAAGTGTAGACTTTTCAATGTAAAAAATATTTCCAGCCGTTTCTTATTGTTTTCATTATATTTTAATTAAACTCCCTTTCTTCCGAATCGGAGGTGAAAAAAGTGTTCTGCAGCGTTGATTACAGAGCTTGTTTCAAACATTTTTATCATTTCGCTCGCTGATTTATTTTTAAATATTTTCTAATCGTATGACGTACGATTAATATCGTGTTTGGCTGTAAAGCTGAGAAGACTACATACTATCGTGGCATTAAGTCGATAAACATGAGTGTAATGTGTATAAACAGGACGAAAAGTTACTTTTTGACGGTCTTATCTCGCTTGAGGTGCAGTACTTGATTGACTGTCAGGAGTGGTGAGCCTAGAGGACTGGGTGTGAAGGGATGAGGATGAGGGATCAGAGGTGAGCGCGAGCATTCATCGTGGAGCACCTGGTGGGAGGCGGCGGCGCGGGCGGCCTGCTGCCCGGCGCCTCGCCCGCCCAGCACCCACCCAACATGCTGCAGCCCATGGAGGAGATGATTCTGCCTCCTAAACGACAAGCCGTGGTTGATCGCTTGCGGTAAGTACCACCCCATAGTCCTCATACTGAAGTTAGTATAATAATCTAATAATAATATTCATCATCATCATCATTGTGATGTAAAACCTTAAATTAGATTATTAGAACTTCCAGCTGATTCAATTATTGTCTTGTTCTCTGTGTGGGTAACAAAAAACTTCAAATTAAAATATAAAAGCTGTTTTATGAATGAATTATGTACCTACCTTACAGGTAAAATGTTTGATTTTGTGAACATCACTATATTCATCAGCTGATAATTACATTTAGTATTATTTAGTTTTATTCTGATGCATAGTGAAATTTTATTTAATTTTTGACTAAATACCTAACATGAATGTTATATGTAATATCATAAATAATATTTCCTATAAATAAAGAAGATTTCTCTATTAGTAATTAGTGTCTACAAAATTGTTTTATGATATCTTATGTACGTACCTATGTTAAATATCAGTGTTATGCAAGAAAAACAATAGAATAGAAGATAAGAGTTATACAATCAATATTAATTATATTGATGTTAGCTAATAGACTTTCACTTTAAACATTTTTGTCTGCATATCACGGGTTGCATCGGAAAGTGCAATTTAAATGCACAACAGCAAGGAAAGTTGTGGTAAACATTAGATTTTCACTTAGTTTCACTGTAGGACACTTGTCACAGTGAAAGTGAAGTGGTCTCACTTGACTTAAGTTGCTTTTATAACATCTAGTGCAGTTATACATTGTGGAGAATATTATTTGTGTACCAATATTTTGTCAACCTGATTTTTAAACAGCTTTAAATGAATAATAATTTGTGTTGGATGATTTCTTCTAATTTCCTAATGTGTCAACTATGGATTTGTATGGATATCTAAACGGATTTTACTTAGAATTTATGTTAAGTGAAAGTATGTTTTAATTTGTAGGTTTGAAATTTTTTCTTAAGAAAATGATTAGATATTATGTTCTTGCAAATCAGGCATTAATTCTAAAATAATAAAACCATTTGGGAGGCGTTGTTTTTACGACACAAAGTTAATGTCAATATTCAATATAGATGAAGTTACCGTTCCAATAATAAAATCAGAAACTAGAGGAAACGTTGTAATGGTGATGGTGGCTGAATTGTTTAAGGCATGTGCTGTGTAGAGGCATGAATGATGAGTATTCGAGGCCCATCCATGATCCAAATTTTTCAGTTATAAAATTATTAGATATAATTCCAAACATTGTAAATGGAACTGGCACTGGAGTATTTAAAGTCAACAGACAGTTATTGTAAATACGCAAAACAAATACTCCCAGTAGAGAAGAGTTTTTATGTTGGTAATTTTAAACTTTTTTTTTTGTTCTTTTTTTAAGTTTCTCTAATTATGATCATTACAAATATGTATCCTGTGATGGCAACAATGTTGTCGGTCCATCGTGTGGGGGTCCCCACACTTCGCTTGCTTGATCGTGGTTGCCATTCGAGAACCTTTATTCCCCAACGGTTGTCAGTTCTGCGACTTATATGGCCTACCCGTTGCCACTTCAACTTGCAACCTCTGAGAGCTATGTCGGTAACCTTCGTTCTTCTACGGATTTCCTCAATTCGGATTTTATCATGTAGTAAAACACCAAGCATAGCTCTCTCCATTGTGCGCTGCGCAACTCTGAGCTTGTGTATGAGACCAAGTTAGCAACCACGTCTCAGTGCCGTATGTCATCACTGGCAACACGCACTACATATCGTCTTGAGGCTCTGCGGTATCTGCGACGAGAAGATATGGCGTAATTTCCCGAACGCTGCCCACCTGAGTTGGGTTGACCTCTTTGTTGAAGTTGGATCTACCCAGTTGGATCGTCTGACTTAAGTAGACATAGTGATCAATAGCTTCGATTATATTGTTCCCAACATAAACCGCAGGAAGTCGGTGGATGGAGGTGGCACAAGATTGCTCTTTGGAGGAGGCCTATGTTCAGCAGTGGACTTCTAAAGGCTGACATGATGATGATGATGATGATGATGATGACAAATATGTATGTCAAATTGTCGAGTTTATAAGTGCCAATGATATGACCCACAATCATCAAAACTGGGATAAAAATCATATTTATACTGTGAAATATAAACTGAGATAAGAATAATAATAACTCTAATAAGAAACCAGTCCCCACAAGCAGCACTTATAGTACACTAGTATGACTTGTGTACCAGCCGTCACCCCTCAACCATTGTAGATTTTAGAGGGAAGGAAGTGACCCGGCACACAGAGTCGCCATTGGCAAACTTAGGTTCAACCCTGCAACAAACTTATCATAATGATATGTTTGTAAACAGTACATGTTTTAAATTATAAATGCTATAGCATATTTTAGAGAAGCAACTCTTATTATTTATTTGGCCCAAATAATTTTCCACTGACTGAGACCTCCCTACACTTATATTATAAAGAGGTAAAGTTTGTTGTAAGTTTGTTTTTGCCTCTAACTGCTGATATGATTCTAACAATTATTTCACTAATAGGAAGCTTTATTATCCCTAAATGCCATAGGCTATGTCAAATACTGATCAAAACTACAGGCACCTTTCAAATAAAAAAGGAACAATCGAAATTGGATGAAATAAGGCGGAAATATTCAGTAGCCACCTTTTTGCCCCTAGGGTAGTATCCCCCACCTCCAATCAAAAAATCCCAACGACAAAAAAAAAAAAAAGAAACATGAAACCTTTAAATCAAGTTTCGTCTTGTACTATTATTTATTCTGTGGTTTCGTCTAGATCGGTTGAGAAATACGACCTGTAGAGGAGAACAGCCGTACATTCGGACATCTGCTGACATACGAAAGCATTTTTGCCCAAGCTGAAATGGAGACGACAATAATTCAATTTTCTAGAGCTCTTTGTGGTAAACGGTATTAGTTCGGTACAGTAATAAATGTTACTCCAGACGCCATACTTATTTGACGTGTAGTCACAGAATAAATAATAGTAGTAGTAGTATAAAAGTAGGGACAATGTTTTTGATGGGCTACTTTCAATGAATACAGCTCAACCTGTTCTTCGTACTTACTGTACTTTATTATGTGGTATAAATAGTGCAAAGTATGTGCGGGGCGGGCGGGCCGCGGCTGGTGAGTATAATATTATGTACAAAGAAATTTAGAGGAATCGTTAACTACTCGAGCGAAGCCAGGTCTGGTCGCTAGCTGGCAATATTTTGCTTTGCCCCAAATATATTGGGAAGTATGAAATATTGGATTGGAGATATATATCCTTATATCCTGGAATAACACATAGGATACTTTTCACCATCATCATCTTTCACGCTCAAACGGCGAAACGTATTTTGATGAAATTTGGAATAGAGATAGCTTATACCCTGGAATAACAATAGGTAGGATACTTTTCATCATAATCAACCACATCATCCCTCACGCGGGTAAAACCGCGGAGCGTAGCTAGTAAATATTAAACTACAATTGTTTATATAATAATAATTGTGTATATCTCTATCCTTATTGATCAATGGCTACATAGATTGACATTGCCCTTAGTCAAGACGATACAATAAAGTGTTCTATTTCTTACGAATTGGGAAAGTGTCGTTATAGTTTTTGGAAATCAATCAACCTTTTGATGTCATTATCACCCAGTGACCTATTGATTATTGTGTGTGATTGTGACCTATGTGATAGTCAGTTTTGGCCTTAATGTTTTTTTAAATTCCTTTATTGACGGGACGAGCAGGTCGCTCGCCTGATAGTAAGCGTCATGCCTGCTCATTACAATTGCAGTATCACCCAGAACTTTGTTTACAAAATCTTGTCCTTGACTGCACTCAGTCGTCATAGTTCTTAAGTCTCATTGCCCACGAATTTCGCTGAAAACATTGGCCTTCAAACCGAAACAGAAATTTCTATAATAGGCGATTGAATATCTGACAAAGGTCTGGTACTTCCCCCAGATGGACTCTTGCATTATGAAGGCCAGGATACTTATGAAGGCCTAAGACTACAAAAAAAAGAAGAAATAACTACAAATGGATTTACTAAAAAAGCTTCTGAACCAATTATGATAACATTTTATAGGATGTGAATTAATCATTGTAGTAGTAATATCATATTTTGTGTCGTAGTGAAGGGATCGGACTACCGGTACATCGAAGTGTTGAAGTGTTTGTACAGCAAGGCCATCTGACTGTCCGTCTCCAAGATCGGAGCACGAATTCTATCCAATTGCAAAAAGGGGTCAGACAGGGAGACGTTATTTTTCCGAAACTGTTCACCTCTGCACTGAAAGATATGGCCAAGCTTCTGAACTGGAACGGATATGGTGTAAACATCAATGGCGAATGCATCACTCACCTTCGATTTGCTGATGATATAGTCATCATGGCAGAAACCCTGGAAGACCTAAGCACAATGCTCAGTGACCTCAATATTGTTTCCCAACAAGTGGGCCTTAAAATGAACATGGGGTAAGACGAATATCATGTCTAATGCCCATGTCGCACCCAGGCCCGTTTGTGTTGGGAAAGATATTATCGAAGCTGTTGATCACTATGTCTAATTAGGTCAGACGATCCAACTGGATAGATCCAACTTCGACAAAGAGGTCAACCAACGAATCCAACTCGGATGGGCAGCGTTCGGGAAATTACGTCATATCTTCTCGTCGCAGATACCGCAGAGCCTCAAGACGAAAGTTTATAATCAGTGCGTGTTTCTAGTGATGACATACGGCACTGAGTCGTGGTCGCTAACTATTGGTCCCCTACGTGATAGAATCCGAAACAAGGTAATACCAAAGTAATACGTAGAAAAAACAAAATTACCGACATAGCTCAGAGTTTGCAAGTTGAAGTGGCAATGGGCAGGGCATATAGTTCGCAGAACCGACAACCACTAGGGGATAAAGGTTCTCGAATGGCGACCACGAACAAGCAAGCGAAGTGTAGGGAGACCCCCACACGATGGACCGACGACATTGTAGCCATCGCAGGAAGTCGGTGGATGGACGTGGCACAAGATCGCTTGTCATGGCACTCTTTGGCTGACATGATGATGATGAGTGAAGGGAGTGCTCAGTAAGGTTGGCGGAAGTTTTCACTGTCCGGTGTCCGGGGCAAGCGCTCCGCCCGCGCCGGACACGCTTAATTCTCGTCTTCCTTGTTCTCCAAAATGTGAAAGTCGACACATATTATTTTTTCCGTCACCTACGACATTTCCATTTTGCATCAACGAAAGTAGTAGTTTCGTATTATATCACCATTCCATCACCGTACGACTAGACGATCGGTGAAATGCCTCGCACAAGAACGGAGCGTTACACTTCTTCATCTATATACTTATAATAAAACTGTAACAGGTCCAATTCTGTACGTTGATGATATTTTGATATTTTTTTGGAGGTTACTCTATATTCGATATGAAGCCAAAACTGTTTTTTTTTTCATTTTTGTCTGTCTGTCTGTATCTGGGCTAGGCATCACGCCGAAACTGAATGCATTTAAATGAAATTTGGTATGATTTGAGTTCATTCTACGAGGTAGGATATAGGATACTTTTAATCTCGAAAAATTTAAGGGTTCCCGCAGGATAGGGCCTATCCTGCGGGGGAACCCTTAAATTGTTTCCTATCCGATAGGCGTTGAAAGTTATTTAAAAGAACAAGTATCACGCTGAAACTACTGGACGGATTTTGTAGTAACTTGGCACAGTCATAGTTTATATAATGGGTAAAATTTTTGGATAGTTTTTATCCCGAAAATAAACAGTTCATGCGGGATAATGTCCCAAATCTGTAAATTGAAGATATTTTATAATTTTGAAGAAATTTTGATAAAATGTTGGTATATTGGTCCTGGAATAGCACATTATGGTACTTTGAACCTAAAGAAAAGACCACGCGTACGAAGCCGCGGGTACAGCTAGTTTATTATAAGAACTGCAAAGGACTGGAATGTCCTGCCCTCGTCAGCGTTTCCGGTAAAATATAACCCAGGTGTGTTCAAGTCGAGAGTGAATAGGTATCTACTAGGCAAACGTGCTACACCTTCGACCACATCATCGCTTTCCATCAGGTGAGATCGGGACCAAACAATCGAATAGTATGTAAGAAAAAACCTGTTGGATGCTTGTTCTTTTACGCGAGTACGGCGAAGCAAGGGAAGTGTTTACGCGAGTACGGCGAAGCAAGGGAAGTGTTTGTTCAAACTAAAAACGTGGTGCGATTTTGACAATCGAGTCGTCTTTATCACTACAGATTCATATGCTATTTTAGCCGACCGTAGTCGGGTTTAATTTTTAACTTATGTTTTGTTATTGTTGAATAGTTGAAGTCTCATGTCAGACCAAATGGTTCAAAAAAAAAGAAGTAGTATAAAAGAAGAGTTTTCAACTGGGTTTCGGTGGTCAAATCCGAAACTATGAGAGATAGCGATGCTCAAATAAGTATCAAGACCCTGAAAATACTTATATATAGCCTGTAGGCAAATACGGCGATTTTGCCTAAAAAAATACACATCCGTTATTATTGCACCTTTGCTTGCGTCCATAGTACTTGCTGCTAAGGTTCAAATTCTGGGTAGTAGGTAATGCCACAGAATAAATAATAGTACAACTGTACTTCACTGACCAATAACCATGAAAATTCAAAGGAAATGCCTCGTTTTGTAATTTTTGTGTACTACTGAGAGAGAGAGAGAGAGTCTCTCATAGTACCTATTAGTATAGTTCCGTATTTTTCGTTTTTCTCGCTCACAATTTTCAAATTAGGCCATTCAAGCACAGTAGACATTTTCTGTATAATTTAAATATCTCACAGGTACATTTATGTCTACATCATTTCCAATTCGTATGGGCTAAGTTATATTCTATGGTTAAGATACTCTATTTTGTTCCCTGCGCAGTTTTGCAATCAATAAGCCAATTATCCAAGAGAGGGTAGGTATGTTCCCTAGAGTCTGAGCACTTAGATTAATGTCAAGCTTGATTGATCTTGATTTCTTGCTCTATTAGATTTGAAAAAACATCCCTTGATACCTTAGACTTGAAAAATCCTCCATCGATTACGCTTGACACCCTTCTTAGCGGACTAATGTGGTAGGTATTCTAGACAATAGCATTCTTCTTTCGTCAACACGATGTAAGGAGAAGACTATCGACTGCACCACAGAATACCAGAAAGATGTTCTTTCTGCTTTTCCGCAGACTGGACTCAACAGTTACTGCACAACCCTTGGCTAGAAAGATTAAAATTGTGAGTTGACGACAGCCTTCAAGGTTGTGTTTTTTCCTTGAGCTCTATGAAGCCATACTCAATAGAAACTTTTACTTGGGTTGTTTTAGTGACCAAAACCTTATTCTTGAGCTGATTAGCTTAGAGGTGCCCAAGTATACTCATATTTTGAGGCATTCTTCTCCACATTTTTGCTATTCCAGTTACTGGCAGGTGTGAAAATGGCGAACGTATAACGGGCGTAAAAATAATCCCATTAAAAGCCACCATTCGGATCATAAATCTAAAAAATGTATGTCACACGGGTTCTTCACTTTTTGGGGGTTCTAGCTGTATAGACCCTTTAGATTTGTGGCTTTACAGACACAATGCGACTTACTAGGATCTTAGTCTCTCTCGAATAAAATGCCATCCCGTAGCCGGAGGGGTGAAGTGAACTGCGATTCTTTGTCCTCCGCCCTTTCATCTACGAATAAGAACATAATGTTCAGACTTCGTGCGCTTTGCCATACCACACTTCGAGGGATAGTTTTGGAAAAATAATACGTATTACATGTTTTTTCCAAGTTTCTAGTGAATCGAACCAAAAGTAATTAAAAAAGAAATCTATACATGTAAAAAAGCAAAAAGGAGGTAAAAAAAAATAAAAAAAATTGTTACCCTACCCCCAAAATAAGCTACTAAGAATATAACATTTTTTTAAATCTTGTCTGTATGTTTGTTCGCGCATCATGTAAAAACTACTGGACCGATTGCGATGCGGTTTTCACTGTTGGATAGCTTAAAGTTTAACTTAAAAACTGGGGTACTTAGTATCTTAATCCGTTGATTAGATGCCTATATTTAGGTACTTAAAGTTTTTATTGACTCTAAAAGTATTTTCCTCCAAGTTTTTGTGATCGTAAAAAAATGTATGTAATTTATTAAAGTGTCACAATACATCATAGCTCATCAAGATATTTCCGTCGAACATATAAACAAACATATACGCAAATCGAAACGAACACAAGTAAAAAGTAGCGCGCAGAAATCAATTAAAAACGTCCCTGTTACGGCAGGCACGAAGCGCTCGATTACAGTCTCCACTCCAGCTAGAATGTGTTTGAAATATGTAGTATCAAATGCTTGTTTGTATACATAGATACTGTAGATAGATGCACCGCGACTTGCAGCGGGTGAAATTACGTCGGAGCCTCGCCGTATGGCTAACGGTACCGAATAGCCAGCGCCGGTGCATAAGCACCGTGCTGTGTTTTATTTACATTACAGCTAACTTGTAACCTGATACAGTTTATCACCTTACATACTTTGAAAGTGTCGCCTGTACATTTTGTGTGCACTTACATTCTGTACTCTTAAACATGTGGTTATATGTGAAGGGACCAGCTAGAAAGATCGGTTGCGTTGCTTTGTGGCGATCAATATTGGCAGCGCAGTCTAGCGAGGGAGGATCCCCGTGTTAATGGGATCATTTGTAGGGATACACCCTGCTCGCGTTGGGAAGTATCGTCGAGACGACCTTTTAAACACATCGTACCCATAAATGTCTGTAGGAAATCTCCAGTCTACGCTACTTACTTGATTGTTATATAATTTGCAAATTCATGAATATAATCTATATAGTATATATCTATCTATATCTGTACATAAAATAAAGTAGTAAAAAGATAAAGTCTGTACAAAGAAGATAATTAAATAAAAATGGTCTGGGGTATTTAAAATAAGCTGCTGAATAAGAATATAATATTTTTTTAAATCGTGTCTGTTTGTTCGCGCATCAAGTATAAACTACTATACCGATTTCGATGCGGTTGGATAGGTTGGGGTTTGACTTAAAAACTGGGGTACTTGGTAACTTAATACGATGATTAGATGCCGAGCAATCGGTAAAAACTATTTGACGGCTGAACAAATTTTGAAGAAATGTAGTATTAGTATACTGTACTTTATAGGTACTTTTGGTCCTGGAATAACACGTATGAGCTACTTTTATGTTAAATGACCACGCGGGCACAGCTAGTACTTGTAATAAAGCAGTAAGTAACAAAAGGTCTGTACAAAGATAATTAAAAAAAAGAAGTGTCTGGGACTTAAAATGAGCTACTGAACAAGAATATAACCCTATTTTTTAATCGTGTCTGTCTGTTTGTATGTTCGATCATCAAGTAAAAACTTCTGCACCGATTGAAATACGGTTTTCACTGTTGAGTTGCTATGGTTTTGACTTAAAAGCTGGTGTACATTCGAATAGAAACCGATTAATCCTTAACTATTTGTCGGTTGAACGAATCTTATTTGATATTTTAGGTCCTGAATAACACAGAATAACTTTTAACCACGAGAAATGACCGCGCGGGCAAAGCTGCGGGCACAGCTAGTTCTATATAAAATAATGGATTTAATACTATTAGCTTGGTTACTTTTATGATCTTTCGTTAAAAAATATCACATTTTTCATTTTCATAGAAAACTGAAATAATTTAAGTATTCCTTGACAAAATATTTGATGACTTTCCATTTCTGTTTTGATCTCGGCTATTGAATTACCTACTGTGCATGACTACATTCAACTTATTGTTTTGTTTGAACCGGTTACTAACCGAGTCACAGTAATGACTGGTAGCCTCATAGAGAAAGACAATTGAAAAGGATTATAGACTTAGTCATCGTTATGTATAATATAGAGCGTTAGCATTCGATCTCGAAATACGTTTACGATGCCGAGCAATCGATAAAAAACTATTTGACGGCTGAACGAATTCAAAAAAAAAGTTCTTTTTTGTCCTGGAATAACACGTATGGGCTAATTTAAAAGGAAATAACCAAGCGGGCAAAGCTAGTTATAATATATATAAATAGCGGGCAATTTGCCCGCTTGGTTATTTCCTTTTAAATTAGCCCATACGTGTTATTCCAGGACCAAAAAGTACTTCTTTTTTTTTTAATTCGTTCAGCCGTCAAATAGTTTTTTATCGATTGCTCCAAGCTAATAGTACTTTTTTTTAAATTCGTTCAGCCGTCAAATAGTTTTTTATCGATTGCTCGGCATCTAATCATCGGATTAAGATGCCAAGTACCCCAGTTTTTAAGTAAAACCCAAAGCTATCCAACAGTGAACAACCGCATCGCATTCGGTCCAGTAGTTTTTACGTGACGCGCGAACAAACAAAGAGACAGACACGATTATTAAAAATGTTGTTTTCTTGTTCAGTAACTTATTTTAAGTACAGTTTTTTTTTAATTTCTTTGTGCAGATGTTTTCGTTCTTATTGCTTTATTATAAGTATAGATGCTGCAGCGAAGTGGTCCAAACAGCTTTAGCGTAGACGAAATTACACAACTGAAACAATGTAACTAAAACGATTCAAAGCTTCAAACTGAATTCCAGATCAATAGACGGGTAATCTACAGCAAGTCAAGAAAGAAAGGTGTCATGCAAACATGGCCAAGTGGTAGTAGGATTGCAGGCAGTGCACGGAGTCAGTGACATAGCGTGATACGATCGGGACTTATCGAAGCGTTGTTTGCGTAGCGCGACAACAAGTCGGCTGGTCAATGAACTAAACAAAAACATCTACGAGTGTGCACACTCTGCAGTACACTGTATCATGCACAGATATTGTGCTTCGATTCGGCCCTGAGTGACTGATCCGCACATCCCCTAGTAACCGAGCCTCGTGGAAATAAGCAGCCAAGCTAGCCTCTACTAGGTTTCGTAATTCGTAACACTAATACAAGGGTATTAATATTGGATCTCTACTTCGTGCCTCTACTCTTGTTATGTAACACTGAAATTGATTCTGTCACCGGCTATCGCATTGTTAGTATGTTATTTAAGTGATTGTACATTTTATCCTCATTTTATCATTTGCTTAAACTGAATTCGCGGAGCCACATGATAAGCTTAGATCGCCTGTTACTTTATCGGTGACGTCGCTACCTACAAAGGAGTTATATAGCTGTGCCCGAGGCTTTGCCCGCATTTTCATTTGTTTTAAAAATAGCCCACACGTGTAATTCCAGGACCAAAAGTACCTATAAAGTACAATATACTAAATTTCTTCAAAATACGTTCAGACGTCAAATAGTTATTTATTGATTGCTCGGCAATTAATCATCAGATTAAGATACCAAGTATCCTTGATTTTAAGTCAAACTCTAAGCTATCCAACAGTGAAAACCGCGTCGCAATCGGTCCAGTAGTTTTTACGTGGCTCGCGAACAAACATACAGACAAACAGACATGATTTAAAAATGATATATTCTTGTTCAGATATATTTTAAGTACCCTACCCTTTTTTTTTTATTTTCTTCATTATACATATTTTTTGGTACCTACTGGCTTTTTAGCATCGCCGAAAAATATTTATCCCTCGAGTCCCGATACCAAATGAATATACAGTCGTAACTTTGAGCCTAGAGAGTAAAGTCGTACAATACCTACAAAAACTCTACCTACTTTTAAACTTTCGCGATTCGAACCCATAGTATACAGAAGAAATAATTTTACTTCGCCTATAGGTAATAAATTAATGTTTTCAGTGTGATTAAGTTAAATTTAAATTACGAGTAGATTCTACCTTTCTACTATATGTATAAAATTAGTATATCAAATGCACAAGGCTTGTCTAGTACACACCCCATTTTATTTATTCTCTAGGATTTTATTTAGTGCTATTTATGTAGTTTCTCTTATGTAATGCTCTAGCTGTATCTTCATAAAAAAATCATATAACTTTACTAGCTAATGTAGATAGATAGATAGATAGATAGATTAACTCTTTAATGACACCAAGAAAATAAAAAGACAGACATAGGATTATAGACAGCGGTGCATAGGTTTTATTTTACTAATTGTCATGTGGCCAGGTGCGAAAAGCGGCTGGCGGAAACTGAATGAGGGGAGCAGAAGACCGAGCTCAGTGGCGTGCATTAGGAGAGGCCTACGTCCAGCAGTGGACAAGTATAGGCTGACGATGATGATGATTTTACTAATCAATTCACTGTTCATATAGGAAAGCAGGCCATATAACATTGTTAAAATAAATTCATTACAACCAGAGCTTACTTACACTCTTTTCAAAATTGTCTTCTCATTGCTCGTTTACATTATTTATTTGACTAACCGGCTTCACAGAATAACTAATAGTCCATGCCGGTTCTTCCCTTTTTAGATTTCACCTATTGTTACCATACGTTACGTTACGTCTACATTTATCGGGCATTTTAGCCCACAACCGGTTATTTATTTTACTTGTCTTCTGAAATGTAGATAACTTAGTGTTTGATT
Organism: Alsophila aescularia; assembly: GCA_946251855.1. Lineage (NCBI taxonomy): Eukaryota > Metazoa > Arthropoda > Insecta > Lepidoptera > Geometridae > Alsophila > Alsophila aescularia. Next base: position 14,304,158 of record OX276378.1, read on the forward strand.
CGATTTCGCACCTACTCCTTCGACCTAATGTCCGGGGTTTTCGAAATCTTTGTCCGGTTACAGCAATATAAATGATGGCAGCCCTAGATATGTATGATATGCATGCTGCATACTGTCCTTCTGTAAACATAATACAATTGCACGTAACAGAAACAACAAATGATGTGTGCATGTGCTAAATTAGGTATACCTGGACTGAAGTTATATAATTGTTACATATCAAAATTGTTACGTGCCGTGTTTGCTTACTTTACTATGCTCAGCTAAATGTAGACCTGTTGATTATCCACTATTTGTATACAAAGTACGTATAATAAAGATACCGATTCAATGAATTTTTAAGTCATTCATACATTAATCAGTTCCTCCTTGGTAGTATATAAGTATTTAAAAAAAAACTGATTGTTCGTACTAAATCGTATACTAAGCATGCCGGCAACTACTTTGGGACTAAATGTATACTAGCCGCGCTCCGCAGTTATACCCGCGTGGATAATGATCACAGACCATCATCATCATCATCATCAGCCTATATCTGTCCACTGCTGGACGTAGGCCTCTCATAATGCACTCCACTGAGCTCGGTCTTCAGCTCCCCTCATCCATTCTCATCACAGACCATGGATGATGATATTGATGAGTTACTATCCCACCCCACGAGAACCGTACAATTTTCGGGAAAAAAAGTATCTAGTAGGATCATCAAAATCCGTTCAACCATTTCACCGTTATGGTACTGGTTCTTACTTGTAACAAACGCACATGCATACTCGTACTAACACTCACAAAAACTTTCGCATTTATAATATTAGTCGTATGTCGTGAGAGTAATTGTACTATTTATTCTGTGGTGTGAAGTAGTGCTGGCCTCCGGTGTCAGAGTTTGTCAGCCCGCCTGAGGGCTTCTGACATAATATAGGATTATTTAATTGCTTTGATTATTTAAACTTCACATGTAAATTGTATTAATTAAAATTGTAATAGGTACGCTTTCCGCTCTGAAATAATTAAAAACAGGATCAATATAATGTAAAAAAATAAAACGCAGGTCAACAATGATTCTGATTTCCGATAAGCGCAAATCTTTTTAAATGATGTCGTGTACTTTTTGGTTTTGAATCATGATTTCGCCTGTCCTCACTCAGCCTTGAGGATTTCTTCGCGAGCAGTTTGACACCATCTAATGAATAAATGAAAAGCTCGTAATGATTTTTTTATGAAGCCGACAGACTGAGTGTCCGCATTAACATTTACTCAAGGTGACCGCGCTCGGCAGTTGCGGCTGACTGAGCATCGGTTGAATATTGTTTGTTACATTACACCTACTTCGTACCTCAACTTGTTTTGTAGACGGTTGTTTACTTCGCCGCCATATCACGTACGTATACCGGCCGCATACAAATGACTGTTATGTGCCCTCGCGTTACGTGTGCAACAGCGAAACTGTATCGGTTTCTACACTCTGACGACTCGTGTATAGATACTGTAATACAACATCTCTAGAATACGCGTAATGAGTCCCCAGTCTTCATTGTTTGTGCAATCTTGCGAAAGTATATCATTGCGCAACCGAAAGTTCCATTTGTGTACTCTAAACTAGACTTAAAGAAGTCGCATACAGTTAGTTCATTCTGGGAACATCCATCACTAATGGTCGGCAGAATGCAATTGGACATAAGTAAACCTTTGTAGGCAACGGTGTTATAATTTTTTACATGGACAACGTCGTTGTTTGTAGTTCTTCAATCAGAATGAGCCTAATGGATGTATTTTTGCTCTAGACGGCGGATTGAAACGTATCGCCGGCGGCAGTCGGAGTGCGTGCCCAGGTTCGACCAGTCCTTCACCGGCGCCTGCGAACAGCAGAACCTGGAGACGAATGCGCTGCAGAAGAGGTTCCTCGAAGGCAAGGCCAAGCGGCAAGCGAAGAAGAACGACCGCAAGCCGGACTTGCCGGCGATCAGTGGAAATCTGCACAGCAGTGTCGTGCATGTGGTAAGTAAAGTTTTATACCGATACCATACTCTATTACCCTATAGGATTGTCATCATCAACAGCCTATATATGTCCACTGCTGGACGTAGGCCTCTCCTAATGCACGCCACTGAGCTTGGTCTTCAGCTCTCCTCATCCATTTTCTTCCGGCCGCTTTTCGCAGTCGTCACTCCACCTGGCAACACTACGTTTGCCTAAACGTGGTCTCCACTCGATAACTCGTCTACCCCAACGGTTATCGGCTCTTCGGGAAATGTGACCACCCCACTGCCACTTTAGCTTGCTTATCCTTTGAGATATGTCGGTTACCTTGGTTCTCCCATCGGATTATTCATTACGAATCTTGTCCTTAAGAGAATTTCCAAGCATCTCTCTCAAGCTCTCTCCATAGCTCGCGAGCGACCTTAAATTTATGGACTAGTTTGACCGTGATTGTCCACGTTAGGATTAGAATATATGGGATTATAAACATCTTCAATGCTCATTTAATTCACTAGACTAGAATACCCTGTTACGTCAATCTTTCCTATCTAGGGCTAGCATGCGCGACAATTTTCGGGAGATTTCTCCCTCGAGAAAACGTTTGACCACTGAATAAGCTAGAAAGCTCTAGCACGTGACCGTCGCATCGAGAAATGGCTCATCTCTGGTTTGTGTCACAATCACAAACAACTCGCAACAAGTGTCGCAATTAAACGGAAAATCCTACACAAACAGATATCACTCGCTAATCGAATGCAAGTCCCAAGGGCAGAAACGAACCGGGGTGTTGATTACCGATGTGACCGAAGGTAATAGGTATCACCATGCGTTATCGCACCTAGCCGCTTTGAGCAATTGTAAGAAAACTTCCGTGTTTATGTACTGCATCACGTGCATCCGAGTACCTACTTAACGACTCTCGTGTCTGCTGCCGGCGATGTATTTTTGATGCACAGAAAGGTGAACTCGTTCTAATTGGTTCGACTCTCGATTCCATCTGCGGCTTCATATTGAGTATAGCTGATAGATGATTATAATTAATGTAGTTCGTAGCGCGTGCCGGGCTGGGCGGCGACTCGGCCGGATGTTGTTCGACGTCAATTGACTTGACCCTCTCGCACCGCATCCCGTGGCTCATCGCCGACTGCGGTACGCTTAGCAGCACGCGACAGACTTGTAATTACTCCTTCGGAACTTACAGTTCCTCTACCTCTACTCAATCGCGATGTGTCTTCGAAATTGTCGGAAATTGCATCATTTATGAAAACTGTAGTCCCTGGAAAGGGTTCGCTGAATTTCGTTGTTATCGGTCGAGTTTTTCGACGATATAACCCGCAAGTGGCTATCTTATATATCTTTAAATAATGAATTACGCTCACGAAGTTTGTATAGCAAGAAAAGTTTGTATAGCTAGAAATGTTGGAAACTGGCTGCGCTCGAATTTGCTATCTAAATGAACGCAATAGCTTTCCGTTACACGAGATTCCGGTTAGTCCGTTCTTCTGCCACAGCTTCCTAGTACTACTTTTACCTGCGCTAGATCATGTAGCGGCGCATGGTAGGGCGGCGGGCGGCGGGCGGCCCGGTGGTTGAGCAAACTGCGCTTGTTTCACAACAAACGCCTCGCATTGTCTCGCGCCGCTCACCGAGACGACCTCCGCTCCGGCCGCCTGCGCACTTTTCTGACACGTTTTATCACCACAAACACAGTTTTCGTTGTATTTTATCGATTCAAAGACGCATACAGTCTGCCGATAAAGAAGTGACAAGCTTGCATACATTAAATAATAGACGCGCACGGCTGTGGTCCTCATTGATGAACGTGTTATCGCAGTCATGTAATTACAACACAGCACTGCGTGATCTTTGGCTCGACTTCTGCACTAATTACTAAATGCCTGCCTACGGCTGACGGTCAAGTGTTATCTTTCACGGAGTAACCATGGTTAAACTGCGCATATTATGAAAGGATTAGGACAACATTTTAAGCGACCGCTTCTTCATGTACTTATCCCATTGCCAGTTCGCTAGCGTTACATACCCGTAACCCGTAGCATTACGTATCCGTTACATAGCCTACCTAGTAATTAGTACTCAATGAGCTGGATGTTATCGTTTAGCTTCTATGCATGTAGGTAGCCATTGCCCTAGCCACGCCGCGTTTAGAATGCTAGGAGAATAATTAGAACGCGCTTGAACTTTTAACTGTGAGGAAAGACATATAGCCATAACTGACGTTCCAACTTGGCTGACCCGGTTAAATACCTACGTCAATCAGATTACTGCGATATTTAAGGTACGTAGTACTGTTCTTTGTTCTGTAATTAGAGCTAGAATATCTGAATGGTCGGTATCAGACGTAGGTATTTAGTCGAGTCAGCTAAATCATAACGTCTGTGACGGCTATTAATATTTACAGGAGAGATCGTGACGTATCTTTCCTTCTGTCCTTCGATAAAATATCTTTTACAATGATAATAAATTGGTCATCCCATCACATAGATACATTAATAATTGTTGTTTATAAATAGTTAACGAAGTTATGCCTACTTACTTTTACTATCGCATTATGTAAACTCGTGAAGTCTGAATGCGTGATTAAATAGCATTTACCTACCCATCAAGGTTTTGTTATCAGACCCATATACGTACATAACTCCATATGTATAATTCGTACAAGCTCACCATACCTACTAATGTAGAAGGAAACCATTGCATAAGTACTATTATTTATCCGGTGGCTTTATGTCGGTAGAGCTACATTTAAAACAACAGTTTTCATATTTTTCTTGCTAGATTGTATCGAATTTCCAACTTCTAATATTGTTTGGAACGTAAATTCGTATATTATAATCTATTGTTGTGTGATTTAAGTAGGTCAACTGTGAGACTCATGTCAACGTGATTCACATCCTCGACGGTCGGAGCTGAGGTCATTTCGTAGGCTTAGTCGACATTGGACCTATTCGCAAAACGGCTTACCATTAAAATGAAGACCTATTCGGCGGATGATTTACGAAGTTTCCTTTTGTTTTAGCAACAAAAATTCGGTTGCGGCGACTACGAGCCCCCGGCGAAGCTGCAATGCAGCGGCGGCGCGGGCGGCGGCTTGGGCGGCGAGGCGCTCACGAAGTTCTCCGTGGAGATTGTGCAGCAGCTAGAGTTCACGACGTCCGCGGCGGACTCGCAGCCACAGCAGATTTCGACCAACGTGACGGTGAAGGCGCTCGCCAACGCCATCAAGACGTCCAACTCGCCGCCGCCGCAGCCGCAGCAGACGCCGCCGCGCGGGCCTTCGCCGTTCGACATGAAGCGCGAGTGCAAGACAGAGTGCAAGTCCGAGTGCAAGTCCGAAGCGGCCGACGACGAGTTCGTGGGGCTGGACGAGTGCGCGGCGGCGCTGGAGCGCGACGCGGCCTCCTCCTTCCCGGTGCTCGCCGACCTGATCGGCGAGGACGACGGCGACGACACCTTCGAATACCTCATGACAGAGATATCCGACCCGGAGTTCATGAAGGACTTCGACCTGGACGGCGGGAAGCTGAACGGTGGCGGGGCGGGCGCGGGGGACGCGGAGGGCGAGGCGGCGCGTGGGTACGCGGCCGGGGAGATGTCGCCGGCGGCGCAGACGCTGAAGCACATGGCGGAGCAGCACCAGCAGGCCGCGGGCGGCGACTGGCGCTACCGCGGCTATGGCCCGTACCGGCCGCGCGCCGCACCGCAGCCCGACCACCTGCACATGTCGCAACACCAGCAGTTGCACCTCACTCAGCCGCATCACAACCTGCAGGTACTATTTTTGCTAATTTTATCTTTTCGTCATGGCTTTCTCTCGATATCGTCATCGATAGCTATAGTCAAAATAAGCCAGAAGATATCCACCGGTGAACTGGTGAGGTCTCCTCCACAGAACGTCACAACAATAAGCCAGAAGATATCCACCGGTGAACTGGTGAGGTCACCTCCACAGAACGTCACAACAATAAGCCAGAAGATATCCACCTGTGAACTGGTGAGGTCTCCTCCACAGAACGTCACAACAAGCGGATGCTCCCTTTATATGTATATTATATATTTTGTTACCGGTTAATTGTAAGAATCGATAGATTACAATCTGACGGTTTCTCTGAACATGCAAGATCGAATATTACCGACCTATCAGCCAATTGCACAGTTTTATTCTATCGCCACCGTCTAATTGTGAACCTGCCCTTGATTGGTCAGACTCGTATTTATCACCATAGAGTTACAAATTAAACAAACAGTCAATTGCAAATCGTCGGTGTAAATCTCGAGATTTCACACCGACATGACCTCAAGAACTAAAATTTATCTCGACAGAATATAACAGACGAATGTATCTGTAAAATTGTAAAACTGCGCACTGTTCCATCAGCTACCGAATAGCATGTCCGGTGAGGATTTTTCGTTTGTTTACAATCTAACGAATTCGGATACGTTAAATTGTAATCTATCGGTTTTTACAATCGGAGTTTTGCCTTATATCACCGGTATTGGTCATCTCGGTGATAATGCACAGAAAAAAACTGCAGGCAATTTCCTTAACTTTTTACCGAGTACCACAAGGCATCGGTATGGGCATAACTTCTATAATTTATTTATGGTATGGAGTAATAATAATATACCATTTCAAAATAAGTCTAGCTATTTATTAGTTTTACACATTTGTAATTCAATTGATATTTATAATTATTCGGCCGTTCGTGATGATCTCTTGTTGCACGCCATCGAAGTTTGTTTGCATTTTCAGTGCAATGTAAAATTCCTAGTTCCCACGTTGAAACTGGGTTTCATTTCACTGCAAGCGACTGGGGTGAAATGGCTTTTTCAAACGGCTGCAATCGTTCGAAAAAGGCAAAGCATCAAGTCTATATTCGATCGACGTGATTGCTATGCAATATTTTGAATCGATCGGCGCGGGTAATTTCCAATTAAAACTTGAGAAATTCAAACGGAACTGGCATCATATTGTGACAGTTCCAAGGTTTCGTAACAAATAGTATTGCGGGGTGTCTCTACATTACATAATTATCGGCGCTTCCTAATGTACACATCAAGTCGGTTTAACGAAACGGGTTGATTTCTGTAACTAATTAAAGGTGAACGCGTATTACACGAGCCGAACGCGCCGAATCGCCAGAAGGATTCGGAAGGGGAATTCTTTCGGCGCGTTCGCCTCCGCATAATGTGCCTTCACTTTAACGTGCAAGATTTTGCTAATTCTTGAAAATGGGCGAACAAAACAGTTTCCGAAGAAACATTTTGCATTTTTCCATTCGATAAATTTGTTAGATAATATTTTTCCCGGGATTTAGTAGTTAATAGATTCTGTATCACATTTGTTATGTCGTTTATAATATTTTCATGTGTAAAATTATAATACTTTCGTACTTCTACTACTACATGAACTTGATGAACTCATTTACGTGTATTTTTTTAGTAATACCGCCGGCGCGCTTGCTCTCAATGAACAACATTGATGTTCCAAATTCAATAGTAGATAATGCACCAAGGGGATAAAGCAATGTCTTACGTTACGGGCGGCATATTGGATCCTGTGCGTAACTCTAAACTTAACTCTCGAACGAAGCGAAGGAGTTCAGTAAGACATTGCTTTATCCCTTTGGTGCATAATCTACTATCAATCTACCCATTGATTAGATACGAACTGAACTACACTCAGGGAAATATTCAGAGGAAAGAAAAAAAAAAGAAAAAGAAATGGTGACATGGACTTTGTTTTATGTTCACTTTACGCACACGTCACATCTAGGGTAGGGTATATCATCGAAGCAGGCAGCATATAAAAAAACATTTTTAGCGACTCTTATTCCTTAGCTTTACTTTTTTTAAGCTGCGGTTAAATTTAATCACTTCAATACGTTCTTTTTGTAGGCCCTACTTTTGCTGGAAGATTTGCAGATTGTATTTTTCTTAATTGAACACAGCTTTTTCTAAAAAAAAAAGTATTGTATCTAATTTTCACACCAGTTTTGAATTTAAGATTGAACCTTGTTGATTATGGTCTTAGCTTCCAGCAAAAGGGTGTTGACAAAATTGATCTGCTAATAAAAATAAAACAGGCCCTAGGTTTCTATTTTAAAAGCTTTTATTTAACTTCACTTGTATGTATCTATGTATCAATGTATTTTGTCTGTCCTGGAATCTTGCAATTCACATTTCGAACACTTCCCGATTAGTTATCTGGATGAAACTTTCGGCGTAGCTCACAAACCGATGACAAAGAAAAACAACAGGATTTTTTAAATTTAAAAACGTAAATAGTGAAAATGCAATAAAAAATACACAAAAAGGGACAAACATTAAAAAAAAGATCGTAAAAGCTTATTTATTATTATTTTTAAATTATACTTATTCATAAACGCTTGTACTGCTTGGTGGTGTAACTCATAGAGAAATATTACTACGTAAGTATATGTCGAGCCGTTTCGTAAAAAAAAAACATACACTATGTTAAAGCTTTTTTTTAAAGTTATTTACTACTATTACTTTAAAAGAAAAGCTTTAATTATGAAAATCTGAAAGACACCTTTAGATTAGAGGAACACAAGTAAAGTGTTAAATAGTACCTATAACACATATTTTTCTAATTCGCAATCACACCTCATTCGTACATATATTTGCAAATACCGCACTTTGATTTGATAGGTTGAATTGAATCAACTACGGAGGATGAATAAATACGTCCTATCCTGTTGTCTTTATCTGCTGTTGTCATGGCAACTACCAATAAATAATTTCCATTTTCGCGCCAAAACTTTATGCCTCCGCGCGGCAATCGCGCAGTTACGTTTCATTTCAAATGTAGCAATCACTAATACGTCATACCATATCACGTAGCAACAAACCGTTATTGCATTTGGATTAGTTACATTGTGATATTATTTTAATGTTAAGTTGATAGGATTTAGTAATTATTGTGAGTATTTTGTGGGGCAATTCGTGTCGTAAAATAACATAAAAAACGTTGCGTCTAGCGCAGTATCGACCGGGCGGAGTGCGCGCGCTGCCTCGCCGGCGCGTCGTCGCGCCGTGTGACGTACATACTGGGATGCGAATAGAGGCGACAGGGACATGCCCGCATAGGAACACGCTTTGAAATGCACACATCCAGATATCATATGAGTTTAAAGTCCTCATTTTAGTTAAATCTCTTGATCAAATTCTGTGAGATTTTAATCAGATGTTCAGCAAGAAAAGGAATTTAAAAAAATACAACTTCAAATCGTGTAAAACTTTTTTTTTGTGGTCTGTGCTACGCTCAAACCGACTAAAGTGAGTAAGCAGTTCCCTGGCACAGACCTCAAATAAATTGTATTATTTATTATTTTCGATATGAAGTCTTTTTTATTAGTTTTATTTCTTACTTTTTAGCTACGTTAAAGTAGGGCTATGAAAATGAAGTAGATAATTATGCCGTTCGCTAAGAAAAACACATTGGAAACAGTTAACAGTCCATATCTTTTAAACTACTGAACGGATTTTGATGAAACTTGAACTATTCCCTAAGTTAAAAGATACTGAAACTTATAAATTATTGCAATTGTACCTACTTATACTCGTAGTTTCCGAGAAATACGCGGACAAACATACATTTATACACACATAAAAACATACATTCGCGAAATTTGGTATATTATTTTTTTACATCAACTTGAGAACCTATTTTTTTGAAGTCGGTTAATAAATTACTGAGATCACCCCGAGACTCTAGTTTTAGCATATTGTACAATTAGTATCATAGCGATATTCGAACCCGCACACTAAATTCGCCTTCCTCTGTGACTTGACCATTGTGTCGCGAAGGTTGCTCAACCTACCCTCAACAAATTTTCCCCCCGAACAATGACTTCGAGTTTCAACTTAGAAGGATTCAGCATAACAAAACTGTTTACGACGGAAAATTTCACGTTCAAATAATGAAATAAAAAATATCCATGAAAAGAGACATTTGGAATTCAATCTGTTGGTTGATAATGAAGATATCGTCGTTAAATATTGTTGTTATTACATCGTTTAACATTCAGATGGTCCGGACGAATCATAATAACGTTCGATAGTCGACTTTATGCTTTGCAAGATAAGGTGCATTGTTTCTTTGCCAGTCAGGTATAACCGGAGTGTAGGTGGATCCCATAATAAGTACGTTACGGTATGCACGTATCTACATGATGTTACTTACGTTTTATGAAACACGTGCGAGTATCGCGAAACGCAGATGTACCGATGACCACATGTTGGGCCTAACTGTGGCTGATAAACAACATCATTCAGTGAGTCGCGACTTACCAACTCCATATATTCAAAACTTTTTTGACGAACCGAAAAGCTCAATTGCCTAGCTAGAGAAACTTATACTTTTAGCATTTACTAAGTTAACGATAAAATGTCCAATTTAAGAAATTGGAATATCTATCTATACTTATAATAAAGCAGTAGGAACGAAATAGGCTGTACAAAGAAGAAAATTAAAAACAAAAAGCCTAGGGTACTTAAAATTAGCGACTGAACAAGTTTTTTTTATTAAATCTTGTATGTCCGTTTGTTTGTTAGTTTGTCTGTATGTTTGTGCGCGCATCACGTAAAAACTACTAGACCGATTGCGATGTGGATCACTGTTGGACAGCTTAGGGTTTGATTTAAAACTGGTGTACTTGGTATCTCAATCCGATCAGTAGAAGCCGAGCAATCGATAAATGTTTTTTGACGGCTGATGGAATTTTGATCAAATGTTGGTATATTGGGATGTAGGTCTTGGAATAGGACATAGAGTACTTTTAACCTAGAGAAATGACCAAGCGTGCGAAGCCGCGGGCATCAGCTAGTGATTGATAAATTAACATTACTTTTAACCTAGAGAAATGACCAAGCATGCAAAGCCGCGGGCATCAGCTAGTGATTGATAAATTAACATTAAATAGCATTAAAAAACTTAAAGTTAAAAAGATGATCCAAAGGAATTGGAATCTAATTGAATTGTCGCACTAGAGCGCGAATAACCCGGTTACGGGCTATATCGGCATAATTCTGGTTTTGTTTACTTCACTATTTGGTTTACATTTTACGATACGAAACATGAGTTTGAAACTCAGACTCTTGTATCAGATCTTACATCTTAAATTTTTCCTATTTTTTTATTTCGAATGTACCAATTTAAATAAATTAGGTCAACCATACTTTGCGTTTGAAAAGGAAATTTCCCTATCATGTGCTGACTCAGAATTGAATCACGCACAGGAAAAGGAAATAACATGCGACTCTACCGGTGCTTCGGAAATACGCCCGTTCGAGAAGAGAGCATAAAAAAAACGGTGATGTAAGTTATCGTCAATACTTTGTTTTTGTTAATAATACATATTTGCGTGTGTAATTTATAATTGCCAAAGAGATAAAAAATAAAAAACTGGGATAATTAAAATACAATGACAAATAATAAACCAGGCTAGACCAGTCGCCACAAGCAGCACTCGTTCACGACTACGACTTGTGTGTTTGATTTGTTACCGAATTGGTACTTCATTTGTTCGTATAAAACTTAGTGGCTGATGATTCATAGATAATGTACATTCCAGAATCATTCTTAATTCTGGAAAGTACATTACTATTAATTTCAGATTCATTAATGACGTCATAGTTTCGTTAAGAATGATTCTGGAATGTACATTATCTACTTATGAATCATCAGCCACTAAGTTTTATACGAACAAATGAAGTACCAATTCGGTAACAAATCAAACACACAAGTCATAGTCGTGAACGAGTGCTGCTTGTGGGACCTGGTCTAGCCTGGTTTATTATTTGTCTTTCATGATTGTCATGAATGACGTCATCTTCATCATCACCTTCTGCAGTGAATGTATGTATGTCCTCTTCCATGCCTCTACGCCACTAGCACCAGTCCCGTCCAATCCTATTTGATTGCCACTCAGGTACTTTTTTCAGCAGAGCACTCGAACCATGTTTATGCCTTACCTCAATTTTAGGGATTTGAGTTTTTATAATTATGCTTAGCATGGCTCCATGGTCATGGTCTTCTTACCAATTCTGTACTCGTGCACAGTCTCATGCGATACTCCGTGTTTCAGCACCATAAATAGTCTCGACGTAACACATTGGCTAAAGAGGCTTATTTTCTGACGCGCCTTACACCCCGGCTTAAATCTATACTTATAATAAAGCAGTAAGTAACAAAAAGTCTGTACAATGAACAAAAAAAATGGTCTAGGAGATAACAACAACAACAACAACAACTACTACTACTACTACTAGCTCCTGATCAAGAATATAATATTTTTTGGATTTCTGTTTTTCTGTTTGTTTGTTCGCGCATTACGTAAAACTACCGGACCTATTGCGATGCGGTTTCCACTGTTGGATAGCTCAGGGTTTAACTTAAAAACTGGTGTACTTGGTATCTTAATTTGAGGAGTAGCAGACGAGCAATAATTTAAAAAACATTTGAAGTCTGAACGAAGTTTGATGATGGTACTTATGGTGCGGGAATAACACATAGGTTCCATACTAGCTGTTCTCGTGATATATAGGATATATATCACGAGAACAGCTAGTCTTTTTATAATTAAGTTCTGATCATAAATTAATAAAATTTAAATCACGTTAAACCGTATTAGCGTTACAATTCATAGTACAATTCTTAAAAAGGATGAGTATGAAATCGGACAGGTCAATAGCACAAACATATCGTTCAATAATGTGGCACTAACAAGTGCTAAGTCCGTTTAACAATGGCGATAAGATAACTTATCTACTTCCTAATCTGAATACGGAATATTGGCATTGACAACTTGTACGCTAGCAACTTGGACATTGTGTGTAGGTTTTTTGCTCAATTTATGTTGACTCTTGTATGGGCTTCAATGAGATATTTGAAGATTAATTCTGCCGTCCGGGAATTATTTACCTTTTGGACATTACATGATTATCTATAACTCGGTGCGTCTTCTACATTAATATTATAAGAGGAAAGATTTGATTGTTTGTATGTTTGTTTGTAACGGATAAACTCAAAAAATACTGAACCGATTTGAAAAATCTTTCACCTATAGAAAGCTAAATTATCAGCGGGTAACATGGGCAGTATATTATTTTTCAAAAAAATTGTGATCCCTACGAAAATTACAATTATGTAATACCTATAAAAACGGAAAGGAATGACGTTGCCGTGGAAAAGAAAAGTCTGTCAAGAAGCACCACGAGCGTTCCAAATAGTAAGCGTGATTTAACCTCCTTGGCGTTCCGTTGCTGCCAAAAATTTTGAATTACGCTTAGAGTTTTTTTTAGTATATATAAACGCTAAAGTAAGAAATATGCCACGGTGTGAGCGCTACACTTGCGAAGCCGGGGCGCGTCAAGCCTTTGAAAATTCTTCAGTGACTAACGCATCCTCAGTCAATTACGTGCATATGAAATGAACAGTAATCAGCTCAGCTCCTCGCATTCATTTTAGTAGTTTCAAAATTCCCTAACACTATGATACCTAGGTAGGTATATATAAAAATTAGGTCTAGGTAGACCTAATTTCTATATCAAAAAAACTGGGTCAGAGGGAAAGATTTTAGAAATCCGGAATGAGTAGATCAAAGCTATGTAACTCTTACGTCAAACAATCTCGGCAAGATGAAATGAGTTGGAAAGGCGGCGCGGCCGATGACACTAGAAGTGTTCATTCATGAATGGGACAAAAAGAGCATGGAGCGAGCCGATTGCTTCCTGTATCGGGACCACGTGCACCCGATGTCTCGGCACTCGAGCACTCCCTAATTAAATCAGATGCACTTCTTATGGCTTAAACATATTGGTACCTACGCTTTTAAGCGTCCATTTACGGATGTTGCTCAACCGTCCATATTCACAGAACATTGTCCTTGGTTTCGTCGAAACGCTAGACGCATTTTAGGAGCTCCAAGTTTCCCGTTCAAATACAAATCGAACGATTGGTTGTTTCGCTCGCATTACACAATTTGTTATTATGTTTTTAACAATATAGCACTTCTAATTCTTTACGTAACTTCCAGAAAGATTGCATAAATATATTAACGCAATTGGCTCGTTACGTGGCTTATGAAATGAAAACTTCGTACTTCGTGTACCTACGAGTAACTCAACGGGGTTTCTAACTTTCGGTTATGTAATCAAAAAGGGCTTCGTTATTTTGCATCATTTTTACTTCAATTGTTTTTTCCTATTGTCTTTAGTTAACTCTTTCTAAATATCAATTGTATTGTGTTGACAATAAGAAAATAACTCCTTTGAAATACCTTCGATGGTTTTTTGAACGTTATTATTTGTATGGTTTTCTGAAATAGTAACATGCCTATGGTCGGGAATTTATGAAACATAAATAAATGAAGTTTTTGTTTTTCTAATATCAGTAAAATATATCTGCATAAAAGATGTTTACTGGTTGAATTTTAATGAACGAGTAGGAGTGAATTAACAAAGATTTGCAGAATCTGTAGGTGTAATACTCGATGTATATCTAGAAGTATGCCGTGGGCGAAGGGTGGCTGCCGACACGGTCGATTCCCCTAGCTCGAGGACACCCCTACCAATTCCGCGATATCGTTAAAGCTACTAAATTAAACTCTAGACATAGCGCCCTAAAACAAATAATTTCCATTGGAGCCCCGAGCCAGTACCTACAGATACATGTCAAACTCCATCCATTCAAATTAGAATATTGAACAGTCCTAGTCTCATATTATGTCGCATGTATCGGTATTGTTGCCTACCTGCGCCCGTGATAACAATCCTTGGGACGTAAAAAACGATCTCCGGGTGGATAAGGTGCCGTTAGATCGTCTGGCGCAACAATGGTATGGCAATGGCGTACGGCTTAGCGGGTTTAGCACGCTATTTAAACGGAGAGAAGTAACGAAAATCGCGGGTACGGACGCCCGCCTCCCGGAACAGGTTTGTGGTGCGTGCGACGATGTAGTCGCCTCTGTGCCCACTGGCAGCTGTCACCGCCTTATGTTAATATGTAAATGTCGTCACACAGTGAATCCTAATAAACTACTACTCGACATTCGGTATTCGGCTCTACATTGCTCTTAGAATTACTATTTGAGGAACACTCTATTATTTTTTGGACCGTAATGATTTCGAAGCCGAATTCATAGAATTTAAATATGTGCAAAAATAAATTCAGCGTAACAAAGCCTAGCTGGTGAACGATGTAGTCAGACAGAATATTTTAATTGGCCACAAAGACAGGTTTTGCTCACATTCTATACATTAGTAATTATGTTACCGTCAGTGGAGTTTCAACGTATTAGTGTAAACGAGTATTTCCGTAGGTAGGTAGGTGCCTATATTGCGTTTTATATATCGTAGTCGGAAAACATTTAAAAAATAAACACGAAGTTCTTACATTTTTTAACTATATGGTTCGTCACCAACTGAATAGTAGCGATCAGGGCCTACGCATCGATAATAGCGGGAAACAATCGTTATCGATCGATAACTATTGTAAATGAGCAATGTAACGATACATAAGTACATAATAATATATGTTCACCATTGACATGTTATTATGTCGTACCTAGCAACATATACTTTTATTGCCCGCGATAAAAAAAAACACGTGATTACAAAGTAAACTCACGTGAATAAACAAACAAACGTTGGTAGCTTCGTTCTGGAGTTAAAGCCATGATATGTTCAAATTTTGTTCTAATGAATACGGTGAAATGATCAAATTGACACTATTATCAATTTAAGCTGCAAATATACAAAGATGAGCTAATAATTAGAAAGCCAGTAGGCAAGGTTAAGATGGGCACGAATCGCTCAGTGAAATAACAGAATTCAACCGTCAGGTATCAGCAATATTTGCTAAATATTGATGGAATCTAGACACAATTTTATTGTCAACCAATAAGATCCCACTTATATGAAAAAATAAATAAGTTCAACAACTAAAACCCGACTACGTTCGGGTAAAAGATATGAAACTCTTGATAAGAAGACGAATCGATTGATACCTCGCTTCTCAAAATCAGAGCAAGTTTTAGTTTGAACACATAACCCTTCCTATGCCTTGCCGTAGTCGAGTAATAAAATTAGCCTATGACACTATACATGAAGACGAATCGATTGATACATGGGTCTCAATCGGACCAATAGGGGTGACGCTAAGGCAAATAACTCCACATATACAACATGCATACATAGAAGTTCCCTTGCTTCGCCGTAGTCAGGTAAAAAGAAGCCCCGTATCCTTATAGCTAGAAGTTGTCATTTTATGTTACAGTTACTTTCAATATGTAGAGAGTTTAGGTTATAACTCCAACAAAGGCATATCACAGCTTACTGCGGTCACCTCTTGCACGGTATCTAGTTCGAAACAAGGCACAATGTACTCGGGGACCGGTTCGCGCTCTTATATTATGTCAGGTGTCTTCACCCGCATCAACGCGGCCAAACGTTCCCGAGAACTAAGTTTAATGATTTCATGACAAAAATAAGATTTGAAATTTTTGCCCATTCGTCATGTCTGAATTTCTTGAAGCTCTTAATTATTGATCAGTAAGCAGTAAAAGTTGCCTTTGATGAAATGTATGACATGGTGTTTTAAAGCTCTTGAATTTGATACCCATCACGATGGGTCTGTACTTTTTTAATCAGTAACTTTATGGGATACCTACCATGGACGCAACGCAATATTGAATTAAAAATAATCTATGACACGCAGTTGACCGAAACTAATTCAATAATAAAAATTATTTAAGGTGGAACGTTTCTTTGTCGTCACTGCTCATCAACCTTCTACCAACCAACCCGGCAACTAAAAAAACACTAAAAATCAATGACGGATATTCGTAGCTACACCAATGATATTTATGTGATACTATGCATTAAAACATATGTGTTAGGTCTCCTAGTTTGCGCAAAATCAACTTGCGCTATTTTAAGAAGTGTTGAACAAACGTGACGACAAACAAACAAAAAAAACAGCAAAAAATTTGAATTTCCCCGCGCAAGCGAAACGTTGCACCTTAAGATGTTGTGAGGGAACAGGCGAACATGCACACATACTGCTAAAATCAGAACACTCCATTTGGCTTCGCCGTAGTTCAGTAAATATTAGCCTATTTAGAAATTGGTGATTCTGCACTTGTAATGAAATATTTTATTACCTAGTGTTGTAGATGGTAAAGGTCCTACCTCTTGTCTGTGAAACTGGGAGAGTTTCCAACTCCCTTATGCAAAGCAAATTTAAATACTCTATGACTAAATGAATTGAACAATATGTAGCCACATTCACACGGTATCTAGCTAGAAGCACGACATAAAGTTGGCATTGAGAAATGAAGTCCCAACTTTGAACTCATATTGCCCCTTAGTGCGTTGGCATAAAGTTGAACTCATGAATGAATTCCCTTGGAGACCGGTCCGACAGTGCAGTCACCGTGTATTGAAACACAGTGATTCAGCTTCATACGAACGACCGATGCGAAGAACTTATGTTCTGTTTGTACTAATATTTAATATTGCATCTTTTAGGAATAGTTCAGCCATTAATTCCTTCTTTTTTTATAACTTAAATAGTCGTTTGAAGTTTTTTCCTTTTACAGAAGTCAAGACGTGATAACCTACATTTACGTAGCCTATACTTTTCTGTGAGAAAGAATACAAGGAAGACGTTATACATTAGTATCGATCGATTCGCAACCACATTTCATTGATTCGAAATGCGAAGGAATTGAATAGAACCAGACAGCGTCTTGTTTCCCGATAACTTTAATCTTGGAGTGTAGCGGGTTGCAGGCTGACAAATAAGCCACTCTTACCGTGACTAAGCTATGCCGAAGCTAAACTAAGTCAGCTAATTTAAACTAAACTAGAAATATGACCCGTGTACACCAAGAACTAAGCAAAAGCTCAGTCAGTGTTGTGAAGGGGTGGCAGGGTAGGCGGGAGGGGCTTAGTTTAGCTCGTGTAGCTGCGCATCAGCATGCACGACTAACTTAGCTACGCATAATTATTTTAGTTAGCTCACATAGCTTAGCAGTCTGCACACAAGTATGCAAAACTGCGTCAGCTAAGCTCAACTACGTTAGCTTAGTTTTCGATCTGCAATCAATGACTTGCTGGTGATATCATTGGAGATTCGCTTGATTTTTATTTATAATGTGTTGTGCAGGTGTCGGCGGCTCAGCACATGCAGGTGAGCGGCGGCGGCGGGCACGTGTCAGTCGCGGCGCAGCAGGGCATGTACGCCAGCTTCCAGCATCAGGGCACGCCCTCGCCGCAACACCACCAAGGTACCTGCCGACTTTATCCGCGGCTTCACCCGATGAAGAATGTATACGTGATCGTGGCGTTTTGTGTAATCGTCACCATTAGCCGTGTCAGTTATCTGCTGGGTATATTTAAGCATCTCTAAATTTACTCAACTCGCCGTATATGTACTTTGGCAGAAGACCAGTCACTGAATGGATTATCAAGCTATGCTAAGATTACTGTCCCTCAAAATTTAACAATATATATATATTTTGTCGTAACTTCGTCCTGAAAAACTACTTACCTATATTAAGTACCTACCTATCTTTAGCGCATATTATCTTGTACAAAATTTAATTGTTTGGTTTACCTTTTATTCAAAAAACTCAAACTTTCCCTGGCTTATGATAACAAATGGTTGCATGTAAAAAAGTAAATAATTTTCGGATTATAAACGCACGAATATTTCGACATTATACCTAGCTTTCTCATACGCAACGGTTGCTTCTCCGTCCGTAGTCATGCAAATGACACGCTTTAATGATGATTCAATATCCGGCACTCACAGTCGGTTGAGTTGAGTAAACGATAACGTTATATATCTGACATGCATGCATTTCACATAAGGACTACATTTTCAAGATTGATTAAAAACAAAAGAAGATCGCGTGCTGCGGTATTTTTCATAGCACAATGTTGATACAACGAATGTTTGTGTTAACGCAGGGGTGTAATCAGACTAATAACGTCTTTATGCGTGTGGTATAAGTGTTAGTTTGTATGAAAGTGGTGTTGAAGTGTGCATACGTGCAGTGCGTATGGGGCGGGCAGCCCGCGACCGAGGTTGACGCTCTGCTAGAATGCGCCAAGTCGCGCGCCTCGCATGACGACTACATCACATTAGATTGACGTGTTTATTGCATCTGCTGCGAATGTTAACTGCATCTTCGATTGTAAATCTTCACAAAATGTACCTAAAGGAGGATTATATCAAGGACTCGGGAGTGTTAAAATGTAGAGAGAAGCACAATCGGTTAGTTAGTAATTCAAAACGATGAATCTTGTTGTATCATCGAAAGTTCGTTTCATTGTGCAATGGTTTATAAGAAAATTAAGTGACATTAACGTAATATTATATTATACAATTTCTTCCTTAAATGAACCAGAAACTGTGACCGAATTAAGTGACATAGGGGCATAGTCAACTAGGTACCTACCTACTTGTTGCTTATTGGTATGGCTTTACCCACCAAGCTAGCGATCAAAACAAAATATTGACGCATCATTTTGACGCTTCACCGGTCAACTGTAAGAAATAACAAGGTTTACAGACCAACTAAAAACCTTGAGGCGTATTGCGCATTCTTCGTCTCGCTGGCGTCTTAAGTCATTTGATATCTCGACAAACCAATCAGTTAACAGTGATGTCCTTTTATGAGCCTCCGTGGCATAGTCCGTTATATGCCGACTGTGAAGCGTGATTTTGTGATTTTTGGTTCAATCCCTGCACAGGGCAAATATTGCGAACCACAGGTATTAATTGTTCTAATTGCCAATTAATTGACAGAGGTTAATGCTAATAATGATGCGCTAATTGTCAAGTTTTCATATTTCTTAAAGCAATGAAATTCGAAAACCATTTCGAGATATTGCGACAAAGAAATGAAGTAATAACTCTCAACCAAGCACAGTTCGGTGGAATAATATAAAGTCAGTTGTCTGTAAAGAAAAAACTACGCTAGAGCCTTACTTTGACAGATATAAATGTTTATTTTACAATATACATCTAGAGAAAAAATTAAAATAGTATTGTTAAAAATTAGACTGTTTCTCTAAGTCTGGGTGTTTGTGGTACCATTGTTCTCGTAGATCCTGAATACCGAGATACATGAGAAATCCTGGCAGAGCTAAAACGAATTTTTCTTGTGTTGTAGGTGGCAATGGATGCGACACATACTCTGTGTCCCAGTCGCAAAGCATCAACTTCACGCAAGCCATGCGCGCCCGAGCCGGCCCGCCCGCGGGCGCCCCGCAGCAGTCCGCCGCGCCCGGACCTGGGCCTCCGCCTTTAGGTAAAGCTTTTTTTATATATTTCGTTCTGTACTGTACACTTATTATTCATTTTGAATAGTTCAACTAAGCAGGCCTTCTCAAGGTACAAAGGTAGAAATTAAAAGCACGAAAGAAGAAAATTTTGAATGAGATATGAATTGAAGTGGTTCATATCTAAAAAACTTTAATATTACGTTTTAGACCAAGATTTAAGATTAACTTAGTTTTGAGTTATTAGGCCAACACACGCAGATAAATAGTAACATTACGATAATTCATGTGTTTTTTTTTTAAGGTACGTAGTATTAAATGTGCCTATTATAGTATCAATTCCCCAGATAGAGGGTAAAATAAACGCTAAGGGAACGCTAAGGGATTAGAAACGGGATATTTACTATGTATTTCTTGTGTTGATTTTAGTGACCATGTCAGTTTAAAAATAAAAAGAGGTAAAAAGTCCTGAAAATAAGCTGTTATTTGAAGGCACATAGCCTTTATGTTCCTATCATAAATAGTCCCTCAAGATTTACTTAATTTAATTGCGCTAGCAACTTTACCTGCGTCATTTAATTTAACACACAATTCTTGTTAAATTTGTAATATATATATCTATATATGACGTACAACGACACAAAATGTATCTACCTGTTATCCTGTCTGCGACAATCATCTACATAAGTCCAGTAAACCGGTACTTGCCTCCGTCTAATGTAAATTATTTTTATTAGGTATCTATACTTATAATAAAGCAATAACTATGAAAATGTCTGTACAAAGAAGATAATTAAAAAATAATGGTCTAGGTAGGTACTTAAAATAAGCTACTGAACATTATATAACTTTTTTTTTATCGTGTCTTTCTGTACGTTTGTTCGCGCATCACGTAAAAACTATTGGACCGATTGCGATGCGATTTTCACTGTTCTGTAGCTTAGAGTTTGACTTAAAAACTGGGGTATCTTAATCTGATGATTAGCAATTGATAAAAAACTATTTGACGGTTGAACGAATTTTGTAAAATTGAAATATATTGTACTCTATAGGTACTTTTGGTCCTGGAATAACACGTATAGGCTACTTTTAAATGAAATGACCACGCGGGCAAAGCCGCGGGTACAGCTAGTAATAATATAAAGTAAATATAAGTCACTTACATCAAAGAGATGTCCCGGTATAGTCACAAATGCAACAGCACTGTTGGATAGCTTAGGGTTTGACTTAAAAACTAGGGTACTTGGTATCTCAATCCGATGAGTAGAAGCCGAGCAATCGATAGAAAACTTTTTGACGGCTGTAGGAATTTTGATCAAATGTTTGGGTATATTTTTATTTTAGGTCTTGGCACAGAGAGTACTTTTAAACTAGAGAAATGAACACGCGTGCGGAGCCGCGGGCACAGCTAGTGTAAATATATATTACGTTTCCTCCGTACAATTGTCATTATTATAAATGTGTAGCTGGTATCTAACATGGTTTAATCACACAAAAAGTAGTCAAGGCCAAGGCTAATTGACGAGTTCTAATTTTTAGCAAAAGCACGTTAGCAATTCATAGAAAATGTATCTTTTTATATGTTTAAAAACTGTTTTTTTACATGATTATGTTCTGCCACCATGTTGCAAGCTCCCTTCACAAACATCAACTTCTTTATAATGTTCCATGATTTCACATATAGTCAACAACTCTACCATAGAATAAAGGTTTCTACAAGAATGGACACTTTCCGGTCCGCAATTAACTTCGAGCCAAAAGAACGCGCTACGAGACTTGTCCATCGGGCTCTAATAATTATTCGAATCAAACAGGCGAATAATAAGTTAATTTAAAAAAAAAAAGAAGCTTTTATGCAGTAGCCAACTAGCCATGTCATGATGAAACTTAGAACATTTAGAGTCAGTGCTGTTAACCGTTGAGGAGTTCTCAAGTCAGGAGCCAAACCGGAGTGTAGCAGCGTTGTCATGGTAAAACTTCAAACCGGCTAGCATAATAAAATTCGTACACAACATTTCGTGTCTAGTCAGGAGCCAACCTGGAGTGCAGCAACCAAGTCATGGTAAAACTTCATACCGGCTATCATAATAAAATGAGTAGGTACACAAAATTTCGTAAGTGTGCTCTGACCGTTGAAGAGTTCCTTTATCTGGAGCTGATCCTCTTTTTTTTTTTAACGAATGTCACTTTTTTTTGCATTGTTACTATTTACGTTTTCATTTTTTTTTATTGCATTTTCACCATTTACGTGTTTAAGTTTTTTTATTTTATTGCTTTGTCATCGGTTTGTGAGCTACCCTGAAAGTTTCAGCTGGATAGCTAATCAGGAAGTGCTCGAAATTAGAATTGCATGATTCCAGGACAGACAGAAATACGAGTACATTACATACAAGTGAAGTTAAATTAAAAGCTTTTAATAATAATTAAATGCACTGTCATCGGAACTCAACCAACATGCAAAAATTCAATGTAGGATAAGAGGAAGTGGTTTCAATTCAGCTTGCAAGATTTGACCTAAACAAACATACATACAAATATTACAATTTGAATGAAATATTACGGGACCACACAGACCTACAGGGTCTGCTCTTTCAAATTTTACGGGAACACACAGACCTACAGGGTCTGCTCTTTCAAATATTACGGGACCACACAGACCTACAGGGTCTGCTCTTTCAAATATTACGGGACCACACAGACCTACAGGGCCTGCTCTTTCAAATTTTACGGGACCACACAGACCTACAGGGTCTGCTCTTTCAAATAAAATATAAACATCCAAATTGGTTCAGAAATTTTGGAGATACTAGTGGACTTAAAAAAAAACAATACAACTGAGAATCTCCTTATGGAAGTCTAAATTACGGTCTCGCGATCGGTTTGTAGTAGTAGTGATGTACCATGAGTGTCCGTTCCTTATGAAATTCATCATTATTCCGTGAGTAGTTACCACCAGTCACTACTACTCACCTTCCTCACGTCACTCACAGTTCAATCACCTCACCAACTCGGGTCTCGTGTCGCAGGCGTGGCCGCGGCGGGCATCTCGCGCGAGCACCAAGCCAAGATGATGCAGCAGCAGCAACAGCAGATGCTGCGGGCTCAGCAGCAGATGAGGCCTCCGCCGCCCGAGTACAAGGCGCGGTTCGTGGGCGCCGTGGGTGGCGTCGGGGTGCCCGGCATGCCGGGCGCACGGCGCCCCGCGGGGCCCGCGCCGCGCCCCTTCGTACAGCACCAGCGGCAGTACGCGCCCGAGTGGCGCCACGTGCTCATGCAGCAGCAAGCGACGAGGCAGCAGTTCCCGCATCACCATCAAGGTAATATTAAACTTTACTACATGACATCAATGATATTTTATATGGGGTAAGTGTACCGTATAAGCGCTCAAAATGTACCCACGAAATATAAGTTTATGAAACGGTTGCATAATGAGGGGAATTAAAACACGATAGTGAGTTTAAAAGAGTCCCTATATTACAAGGCTAATATTACGCGACCAAATAATGTACAGCCAATACTACGCGACCAATATTACGTGGATTGGCGTCGTAATATCAGGGTGTACATTATTTGGTTGCGTATTATTGGCAGAGTAATATCACCCCGTACTGATTTTGTACAGGCGATAATACGCAGCCAGGATTACGAAACCAAAATATGTACATGTAATAACAGGGAGTGCATTATTGGCTGTGTAATACGGGCTGGACACTTTTTGTACGGGCGATAATGTACTGCCAATATTACGTGTACATCACAGATTAAAATATAGAAATGACATAGTCAAAGCCTCGTTTGCATTTTCTAGTTTCCTTTTACCACAGATTATGAATCGCGATTGCTCCGGCGCTGCGGGAAGTGCTGCCCCTCCGCCCTTGCGTAACAAAGCACAGGTACCAACGCTTGCCTCCGCCGCTCCAGCTCACCCTGGTACTTGCACTTTGTTACAGCGGACGGGGGCTGCACTCCCTCCGCGCCACCGGCTTTTTAAAAACACTCTAGTGTAGGGCAGACAAGACCACGTGGAGTCGGGGTTGGCCGATTCGGTTCTGTGACAGTTTTTTTCATCTTGTCACTCGCCTACACAAACGAGGCATCAATGAGTGATTCTAGCTTTGTCTATGGTTGGCTTCGTATTATTGGCCGTGTAATATTGGTCGTACAAAATCGGCACGGGCTGATATTACGTATCCAGTTGTACACGTAATATTGGTCGCGTATTACTGGCCGTGCATTATCAACCCGGGCTGATTTTGTACGGGTAATAAATAATACACGGCCAGTATTAGCCGTCCAAATATTACGAATCCATGTACACGTAATATCTGGTCGTGTAATATTGGCTGTACAATACTGGTTGTACATTATTTTAACCGTGTTTAAAACACGAGCCGTAGGCGAGTTTTTTAATAGTATTACTCGAGTGTTTTAATGCCTAGTTATGGCTATTTTATACAATATATTATCTACACTCATGCAATAGGAACTTAAATATAATTTAAAAAAAAAGTCGTAATATTTTCTTGATTTTGTTGGTAAAATCTTGTTCGTTGCTGTTCCGCGATGTCAGGTGGAGTCATATTCTCCTCAAGAACACTGTTTTCACATGTTTAACACATCATTGTCACATTTTTAATCAGTATAAATAATTTGACCAACAAAAAACACATTAGATTGGTTAGGTACTAAAGTAAATTATGGCGCCTCAGGGATAAAATGGCTACTGATAATGATGGATAATGCAGGCTGTCCCAGAAAATATAAATTAAAAAAGAGGAAATCCTTAGCTCCTCTTGGCCCTAATCTCTTTTGAACAAGTTTGTGTATACCTAGCGGCACGTGAGTCTAGCGGTGAACGAAACGTGGCGGGGAACTTGGCACAGTCAAAGTTTATATAATGTGTTAAAATGTTGAATTGAGATTGAGACTTACGTCATTTAGTTCCGAGCTAAATTGTGTGTTTAAACAGCGGTCGCGATATTCAACCTTGATACGCAGGCACTTCAGTGCTTGTTGCGGGTGGCAGAGTGTAGAGGCGGAGCTAGCGTGGGAAAATGTATGAATGGAGCCTGGCTTGAAGAGGCAGACCACCTGCACGATGGTCAGACGTCGTCATCAATGTGGCAGGAACGCAGTGGATTCATTTTGCGCAGGACCGGAAAGAGTGGCGTGCATATGAGGAGGCCTATATCCAACAGTGGGTTGATGTAGGCTGATATAGATATATAGTAGGCGCAGCGAAAGTATGTTTCTCTGAAGTTGACTGCCAGTCGCTGCGCAACCGGCTATTTTTCAGGTGCAATCCGAATGTTGAAGGTGAAGACAGCTTTGTATAACTGCCTCGCTCACTCGCTTACGTTTTTCGCATATTCTATCTCGCTTTTACTTTATTCTATTTTATCCCCACAGCAGTACCTGCGCAATCGTCACAGAGCCTAACTTCACAAACATAATTATACATTGGCTGCGAATACTGTACAATGTTATTATTTTTTAAAAACTTTTATTTTACTTCACTTGTATGTATGTATCTATGTATTTCTGTCTGTCCTGGAATCTTGCAATTCAAATTTCTCCGGCTGAAACTTTCAGGAAAAAAGGAAAAAAAAGAACTGTAAAAAGTGAAAAGGAAACTAAAAATAAGTGTTCATTAAAAAAAAAGGTCAAATAGCATTTGTTTCTTTTTTTTTTAGGTTATGCTATTTTTGTATAAAATAACATGTCTACTACATGTCTACTGCAAGTAGGAATTGGCCTGCGTGTGAGGACTGAGGCTTGTGTTCTGACCGCATCCGTCTACTTGCAGGGTTCTCGATGGGCGGCATGGGCGGCGGAATGACGCAACAGCAGCAACAACAGATGCAACTGCAACAAGCGCGCTTGCAACAGCAACAGTTGATGCAACACCAACAACAACGGTTAGTATACCTGTTATATAACTTCTGCTGATGATGATCATGAAAAATGTTTTTTTTTTCTTACCTTTAGAACAGTACCGTAGCCTAAATCTGTGGACCTACAGATTTGGGTTGCGCAAAAGTATTTTTTTATTTTCTATCCATGTATGCGCGCGGTAGTGCGCAGTGATAGCTTTCAGCGCCAAAAAGCAAGCGACTGGCTGGTGAACTGGGGTGGTAAAGTATGCACGCAGGAAAAACCACGTGGCGCAGCTAGTACCAGACAGAATAGTGATTTTAATACCCAAAGTGATCTTACCGAAATCCGAGAAAAAGAAGAATGGCAAACCCATGAAATATTTTTCCCTAATATTATAAAGAGGTAAAGTAGTTTGTAAGCATGTATGTTTGTAGTACCTAGTTAATCTCTGGTAGAAATTCTTTCACTGTTCCATACACTACACTATTTCAGATTGATATGGGTTACTTTTCCCCGAGAAAATGCAAAGTTTTAGTAAGATTAGGGAAAAGCTATGATGCTTATGTTGTTGGTCAATCAGCCAATCGGCTTAATAAAATGTGATATAGTTTTATGTGTAATTAGTATTCTAATGTAATTTTTATTATTTTCTTAGAAGCACAAACCAGCAGTCTCCGATGTCGCATCTCATAATGCAGCAAAATCAGATGATGAATGTGCAAGGACAGGTAACTTTTCCGTAATATTATTGTCTACGTTTTTAATTAAGACAAAGCATAGATATTGTAGTCTTCCGAGCTCTCGGTAGTTGGTACTATACGGTTTGAATCCCGGCTCAGGAAAACTTGCCTTGCATGTGGCATAGCCATGGGACACCCCACCCATTTTTTGAGGGAAGTCAATCAAAAACCCCCAACGAATAAAATATTTAAAAAAAATGTTTAATCTGTGTACCAAGTTTCCGTCTTGATCGGTTGAGAAATGCGACCTGTAGAGGAGAACAGAGATCCGGACAAACGAAACCATTTTTTCCCGAGCTGAAACGGAGACGCTTCGCGGTCGCTCGTTTAATAACGGCTATACGAGTATAGATGTATAAAAAAATATGATTCTTTTTCTTTGGAAAGAAAAATAATCATATTTAAAAAGGGAAGATAAAATATATATTTTCTAACCCATCGTGTGGGGTCTCGATGAATAGGTATTTTAGAATTACTAAGAGGTTTCTTTAACAGTTTATTTCTATTTGGTTCCGTTTACGAAATATTTGGCTTTGAAGTGTCATTTTTGCTTGTTTAACCCCCCATTCCTATAAAAATCAAACGAGTCGTTTTTCCTACGTCTCGTTACTTTTGACGTTTTGTGTATGGCGTTTATGTCAAAAGCTGACGGATGGTAAGCGAAAATGGTTCGTTTTAAGATATAGGAACCGGCCATTGTGACCTAGTTGCATGTCCCCTCTAACTCATAATGTACAGAACCAAAAAAAAGAGTGAGAGACATAATCCAACCGTAATAACAACAGTGTTTGCATATCACGTAAAAACTACTGGACCTATTGCATGTGGTTTTCAGTTGGGTAGCTTAGGGTTCTAGTTACGGAACCCTAAGTATAAGCGTGTCCAACACGCACTTAGCCGGTTTTATTATTTTTGTTACCTCATATCTCTAAAACATCTAAACCGAGTTGTATAAAAAAATGTTTTAATTGAAAGAGCGGGATCCGGTTAGCTCACATATTTTTTTATCAAATTATATTGTTTTTTTTTTTTACATATTTGTATTTTTCCATTGACAGATGCCAAATATCCACATGAGTCAATCGCAGAGCATGTCGATGCAAGGTGGCATGGGCCACCAAGGCAGCCCCATGCAAAACGGGCCCATGCACGGCCAAAACGGGTCAATGCACGGCCAAAACGGGCCCATGCACGGCCAAAACGGGTCCATGCACGGCCAAAACACTTCCATGCAGAACATGATGGCGCAAAACGGCATGCAGCCTCAGAACAGCGCTCACTTCCCCTCGCTCCACAACTCGTCTTCCTTTACTGGACAAACGGCAGACTTCAACCTGGACTTCCTCGACACGATGCCTTCCACGGACGCCAGCAACCTCACCGCGCAGGAGCTAATGAACTCTCTAGATAACGCTTTCTTGAACGACATGCTGTAGACAACAAACAGACCGTCCCGCAGACGGACGATGAGTTTCAGTCACGTGTTCTTGAATTGACCTTTGTCAATTAGTCATTTGGATCAGTCTACTTAATTTTAAAATTATACAATGGATGTATGACCAATATAGATCATGTAATGACCAAAGTTCTATGAATTTAAAACTGACGGCTGACGGCAGGTAGTGTCGGTGTGGGCGACGAAATCTTTCGATATCTCTTACATTTTGGACCACGCTGTTTTGTAGACTATTTATTGTGGATTATCCAATTTCGTAGTATTTATAGCTCTAATCGTTACTCCTTTTGTAAATATTTTAATTTTAGAAACTTTCCTTATAATATTAGATGTATTATCGATAGTATCCGAATATCCTGACATACTATTTTCTATGATATCGTAATTATGAATTTAGCTGCAAAGTAGGTTAATGTATATTTATTTCAAATTTTATAATAGTTAAGGAAGAAAGCACAAAAGACACTATTTTTTATTTACTCGTTATTGATTTTATTTATGAGAATAAAGAAATAATTGGGGCAATAGAGATTTATGATTTTTAAACTCTGTGTATAGTAGTCGCAGCGGATCTTTGTGGTTGTGAAGTTAGGCTCTGTGAAAGATTGCGGCAGGTACTGCTGAGAGGATAAAACAGCATAAAGTATGTGCGAGATAGAATATACGAAAAACGTAAGCGAGTGACCGAGGCATTTATATAATGCTGTCTTCACCTTCAATATTGGGATTGCGCCAGTTTGCGCAGCGACTTGCAGACAACTTCCGAGCCACAAACTTCCGCTGCGACTACAGTAGTTTATATTTGTTTGTTAAACTCGTCTGACGTGGCGGCGAGTTACTATCTCATGGTTCCCGAGAGTGGCACGTGTTGTGTCGGTAGTCATCAGTGAGTCGGATATCCGCCTGGGAACAACCCGATCTTTATTTTAACATAGTGCAAATGTACATTTTTATAAACTAAGCTAATTTAAGATCATTCCTGTACCTAAGATAAAATAGTAGTTTATACTGTGATGTTGGTCTCAACGGTCAATAGATAATATAGTATCAATTATTACAAATAGATTATTGTTATTGTTAAGGATCTCATGGTATCATTTTAGAGGGTTTTGAGGGATTCTGGAATTAGGCTGTTGGTATCATTTTTATTATTATT
This sequence comes from Alsophila aescularia, assembly GCA_946251855.1. Lineage (NCBI taxonomy): Eukaryota > Metazoa > Arthropoda > Insecta > Lepidoptera > Geometridae > Alsophila > Alsophila aescularia. The sequence continues at coordinate 14,333,697 of OX276378.1, forward strand.
TTTTTAAATGTGTGACATTGATTTATATTCAAGAACATTTATTATCTCGCAAGAACTGTAAATAAACGCAAGATTGTTGTTAAACAACTGTAGGATGTACTGGATTATATTGTTGTGAAGTACGACATGTTTGTCGCGTCTGTCGCGTTGGAAAATTCAGCTCTCTGTAAACGGTTACACACGAAAAATTGTAAACATTCCAGAGCCATTGTTAACAATGTTTTTAACCTTAGGACCAATTTTTGAATGTTCTTTTGAAAATAATATTGCATATTGAATCGTAATGTTCCATTTTTATTTCACCTTAACACTGTGTACTTACAAAATATCAGTCGTGTAGTTTATAATAGAAAAGTACATAACGGAGCCAAACACTTTAGAGATGCAATGAGTTGTAGAAAGGGATTAAAACTGTTTTATGGCACTTCTGTTGCACTATTCACCAAAATAAGACCGTCCTTATCAGCTGATCTCGGGTCTTTTTGAGGACAACCACGAGTTATCGATGTACAAACAAGCTTGTAAAATCGAACTAAGAACCTCCTGTGTTTAATTTGAAACTGCATCAAAAACGACTCATCATAGTCCTAGAAATCACCACATAATGGAATCAGCTTGATGCTTATACAAATAATCTGAAAACTTTTCAAGTTTCCTCTCTAAAGCATTTATCTCCGAGGCTAATTCTCATACCATCTCGTTGGGTTTGTTCGGAAAGATCCTCGGGTTGCGCGCTCGCGGCGTGTAGAAGTTGTTAGGCTGGATGTACTTCGCTGTTATATGTTCGTCGTGCATTGTCCCGAACTTGTTTTCGTATAGGTTTTCATTGGTTTTGTTATCTATAGTCCTCATTGTGATGGAATGTATGACATGATGGCGCTTCTTGAGCCGGATGCAGGAAAATATTGTGCTTAGAAGGACGCCGAGCTTGAATAGTGCGAACATAAACAGGGCCAGCATGAGTGTCAGGTATTGTTGTTGGTACCAGTCTTCAAGCTTTCCCATGCATCCCTGAAAAAAATAACAGGCTTATTAATAACTAAAAAATAAATTCGGGACATAAATAATAAATATATTCGGGGATGTGTTAATCCAGGATATAACTTATCCTGTTACCAAATTTCATCCAAATCTGTTCAGCCTTTGAGCGTGAAGGAGTAACAAACATACACTCTTCTAAAGATATATGGCGCTAATCGGTATTATACATTTTATGACGTTTTGTATGGACTGTCAGTACTAATGTTTGGAGTTCTGCATCGCGCATATTGTAGTCGCAGCGGATTTTTATGGTTGTGAAATTAGGCTCACAACGACTAATCACGATTGCGCAGGTACTGCTGTGAAGATAAAACAGCACAAAGAGCGAGATAGAATATGCGAAAAACGTAAGCGAGTCAGTTATACAGTGCTGACTTCACCTTCAACATTGGGACTTCGTCTGAAAAACAGCGACTTGCAGACAACTTGCGAGCCACAAACATCCGTTGAAACTACTGTACAAGTTTTCCGTTCGTTTCATTGTTAAACTCTAAGCGCTGATTGTCCTGTTTATGACAGTTGAAATACTTCTCTTATTTATAATAGGTCTAAGTGTGATTTCACAAAATTTTATCTAAATGATATCAGAATGAATGTAGAATTAGGTAGTGCTGGTCTCTGGTGTCAAAGTTTGTAGGGCCGCCCGTGAGCCTCTGACATGACAATCATTAACTGGGACCGACAGCTTAATGGTTGAAGATCGGATCGAAGGAAATGCGCACATAATTATGACGCGGAGCAGAGAACCGAATCCAGTACCGTTGGGTTCTAACGCGCACTAGAATACTCCTTGGCTATCATTGCTGTAATGTTAATTACTGAAAAGATAACAGTAAAAAAAAGTTGCCAAATTAATAGCTTTTTAATTCGTATCTAGAAGTAAACTATTGTACGGATTTTGATGCGGCTTGCAGGGTAAGATAACATTAATTTAACTAAAAAAAACCGTACGCTTGATTTTTATCGCGATGTGACATATACAAACAAGCCTTTCGCTGGTAATACCAGTGTCACAGAATTCTATTTTGTTCGTAAGCTCTGCGACCCGTACGACGGTACGAGTCACCTAAAAATGCTGATCACATACATACCGGAACGTATCTAAAGTCCGCATTGGGCTGCACCTCCTGGCACCGGGCGGCGTCCAGCGGCGCCGGCGTGAGGTGCGACGCGTTGCGCGCGTGCTGCACGCAGCAGCTGAGCGGCGCGAACATGCCGCGCGGGCCCAGCCGCCGCAGCTGCCACAGAGACATCTCGTAGTTACGCGCATCCGTGATGCCGCAACATTCCAACTGAAAACCGTAGTAACGGATTTTTGAGTCACTTAAGTACTTGTATTTTTTAATACGCCCTGTGGCCAAGAGGAGTGACATCCTGCGAAAAGCGTCTGGAAGAAAATGGATGTGGAGAGCTGGAGACCGAGCTCAGTGGCGTGCATTAGAAGATGCCTACGTCTTGCAGTGGACAAATACAGGCTGATTATGTTTTTCTATTATTATTTTGTTTGACAAGGTAAGTAGCTAGCCTGGTAAGCATCACGCCTGATGCCCATAACAGTTGCAGAACTTAGTACTGAAAAATCTTGCATGGAACTGCACTGCGCTTGTCACCTTGTGACATTGGCACTGCAATGCGCTCGTCACCCTGATACATTGGTTTATAAGTCTCATTGCCCAGTAATTTCGAAACATTTCTCTTCAAACCGTAACACATTGCAGTAATGTTTGCTTTACGCTTGGTAGTTGAATATCTGGTACTTTCCCAGGCGTAGTGTAGGACGCCCTCCGGCTAGCTGGAGCGACGATCTGCGCAAGGTAGCTGGCAATCATTGGATGACAAGAGCCGAAGATCGGGCTCAGTGGCCGCAGCGAGAGGCCTATGTAGGTTGTTGATGAGCTTATCATTATAAGGCATCTAAGTAGTTAAAACTGGCCGTAGTAGGTATCTAAATTACCATGCATTTACTGTGACCAAACTGAAATTAAACACAATTCTATATGTCTGGTCTGTACTACGAAATACATTTCTACTACTACCAGAGCCAGTTATGGACGATGAAAACCAGTTGACTAGATGCACAGTCGCAAGCAAATAGTGAAGTTATAAGGTTACCTCAGTCTGCACGAGGTCCACAGAGGCCGTGAACTGCTCGTAGTCCGGAACCGCGTAGTAGGCCTGCAGGGCGCCCACGGCACCGCCGCGAGCGCTCTGCAGCCCGAGGCAGCGCGGCCACACCGCCGCCATCACGCCAGCCGCGCACTCGCCTAGCAACAGCGTTAGCACTATCAGGAAGTACTGGAAAACGAGGTTTGTCGTAAGGTTAATGTTCTTGATTGCAGAGCACTGTGCTTTCACGCTCGCTCCTTGCCAACTTTTATGGTTTTCAGTAGGCCATTTGTAAAATTTGCACCTCTGATCAAACCTTAATCTATCACGGTCTGGCCGGGACATATATCCCCAAGCGTGTATGCGTAAGACCACGCGCGTGACACATCGGCCTTCTAAGAGTAAATCGACAGAGGACTTACACAAACAAAACATTGTAGCAAGATAGCATATCATGATCATCATCAGCTTATACTTATCCACAGCTGGACGTAGGCGTCTCGCTCGGTCTTTAGCTCTCAGCATCCAGTTTCTGCCAGCTTCTCAGATCGTCACTCCATCTGGCCACAGAGTGTCCTACACTACTTTTGCCAAAGATAACTCTCTCCATAGCTTGCTGAGCGACCCTAAATTTATGGACTAGTTTTATAGTGAGTGTCCACGTTTCGGCTCCGTAGGTATTGACTGGTAGGACGCACTGATTAAAGACGTTTGTCTTCAGGCACTGTGGTATGGACGACGATAGCATTATGATGTACGTCAACCTAGATCTTATCTCCAGTTTCCCAGTAATTCGAAACTTTATTACTTTATTAATTTCTATAGTGCAACTAAGAATCCAACAATACCGGGTTCGATCCTAGGCTCCGCACCAATGACTAAACAAAGTTATGTGCGGTTTTCAATCGCTTCGTGCTTCGGAGGGCAAGTTAAGCTGTCGGTCCCGGCTGTTATTGATTAATAGCAGTCGTTAAGCCATGTCAGAGGCCCTCGGGCGGCTTGATAAATTCTGACACCAGAGGCCAGCACTACCTCATACGACAAACAAACAGTCAAATATCCTTGATAATCCACACCAATATATAAAAGTGAAACGTTGCCTGTTTGTTTGGGGAGCTTTGACGCCGAAACGGCTGATCCGATTTTAATGAAACTTTGTATATATGTATTGAGAGACCAATAATACCACCAATATAGAGACCAACATAGGATACTTTTTAACCCGGAAATCGGTAAGATTCCACGGAAAACTGGAAAATGACTGGATTGCCTAGCCCCAAACTAGGATACCCTGTACTATGGGCACTAGATAACGGATAAACATACATAGATACGAATATTACATCCATGACTCGAAAACAAACATTTCTGCTCATCACACAAATGATTGCACCTTGCAGGATTCGAACCCGCGACCTTTTGATTTCGTACCTAGTCACTAAAAGCAAAATGAAATAATCGATACTAAAAGCAAAATTATTTTGTAATGGGCGCCATACATACCCATCATGGCATGAGTGCTCAATTAATCCGTTCAGTACCGTATAATGAGCTCGGTCTTACCACCAGGCGAAAGACCAGCTCGTCTCATCACTCGACGTTACGTTATAGAACTAAACAACCACATAATTAGGGCACATTGAGTAACAAACAAAACTCACACATTCGAAACCCATTCATTGATACTAGCTCGCATCTAATATTGTACGTACCTGCACTACCTACGCAGGGAATGATTGTAGTGATAAAGCTCATTGTGCTTTTCCATTGTGTTTCCTATCTCTACTTTTTACCACACCATTCTAATTTGCATGTAGGTACATTTGTACACACGTGTTTGTAGTAAGACTCATTTGCCGGTGCGTTTGATAAGTCATCAGTACATAATAATATAGCAACTACGGGTCTATCCCACTAATCCCATCGTGTTGTCCCGTAATGGGACAACTACTACTATTTTGACCCAGTAGTCCCATGGGACAAGTGACATCAATATTTCAGACACACTAGTCCCATTATACTATTTTAACCCGGTAGTCCCATAGGAAACGTAACACCAACATACAATTTTATTTTCATATCATTAAATTTTATTATAATATCGTCATCTTGTTCCATGGGACTAGTTGGACAGACCCGCAACTACTAAGTACCTTTATCATAATTTAGGGCAAAACAGATAGATCATCAAGTCTTTAGGGAAGCTGGAGTTGGCGAGATGGTTCTAAGCAGCTTTGTTTGGTTGTAATCTGATCACTTGTTGTGAAGTGATCTCGAGCAATATTGCAGCTAGAAAATTTCGAGTTTGTGCTATTGCACATGTTCAGTTTGATGGCATTTATTCGTATCTGCATATATGAGGGTCTGATGATGAGTAACATCTAGGTATCTATACTTATAATAAAGCACCAAATATACCCACCAATATAGGTAAGTACCAAACAAGTCTGTACAAATAAAAAGGATGGTCCCTCTAAACCATCCTTTTTTTTTTATTGATATTGACTTAAAACTGGGGTACTTGGTATCTCAAACCGATGAGTAGAAGCCGAACAATCGATGAAAAACTATTTGACGGGTGAACGATGTTTGATGATATTGTTACTTTTTGTTCTGGAATAACACGTAAGTTACTTTTAACCCAGAGAAATGACCACGCGGGCAATGCCGCGGGCACAGCTAATATTAAAATAAAACCTAAGTCTAGAGAATCTGTGCCATTATGACACTTTTGAAATAGAATTTTGAACGTAACAACACGATTATATGTTCGGGGTTTTAGAATTTTGTCTCTAATTTACGTTTATCGTGTTTCGAGATTTTGCTCACTGTTGCTCAACTGCATTGTTCAGGGAACTTTACACACAAGCTAAAGCCGACCTAAACACTATAATTTATTATGTGGTAAACCTAGGTTCCCTTAATCTAGCTCATTGCATTTGTCAACCCAAATATCGGAGTCACCTACTTGTTACTTACGAAAGTCAATATAGCGTATCCAGGCATATAAGAAGCCCAGCATCCCAAAGCGGCAACAGCACAGATGACCAGCCCAGCCGCCAAGAGAGCCAACGCGAGGTAATAGAATGGCGGCTGAACCAAGCCGCCTTCTGGTGATGCTAGCAGGCGAGACATCAATATGCGTTTGGAGTCACAGAGCAGAAGGAACCCGCATACGACTTCTAGGAATCCACAGGCCTTGAAAAGATAAAGTGTTTGAAGTGCCAGCCACTAGGTACGTCTATTCCCGTTGTCCCCCAATTTTATCCACCACAATGTGTTTTTTTTTACACACCCAATTTTATCAGACAACAGGAAAAAAAGTTGAGATGTCTACCAGTAAGGAAATATACAAGAACAAAAAAAACCGTTGACTCCTACTGGCGGACACCGGTAACCGGAAATGAGTTGCTTTTTCCACCAGTGGTGGATATCGAAACTAAAATGGTATTGTTATACTAAAATAGGTTAAGTATAATCAGACCCCAACTACAGTAGAATTCAAGTTGAAGTTCGCATGAAGAAGGTTTAATAAAAGACTGAGTTGACACCTCCAAACAAACAAGAGAAGCATAGCAAATGGCGGCTGCGTATGTGTGTTATTAGTGGTGTTTTGTGGTCGATACACAATTTTATCACAAATGACTTCATTGTTTTTGATTATCCGTGAGAACTTAACAGAATTAACACGACTAACAAGGTCAAGATCTTGCTGCAATGTGGCGGCCGATCGGCATAACATGGTGCACCTAACCTAAGCGAGTGCACTGTGCATGAGGCTCGAGCGGATCGGCATATCTTGGGTGCTTCACTTTCGATTTGGCGGTGTACAATCCGTATTTTTTTAAACCTTCTTGGTACACATTTGATGATCTGAGTGAGGCAGGATTATAATTGGTATGTTGTATCATATAGGTATCTACTTACGTAGAGCAAACTTTGGCTTTAAGCTGCGTAAATCAGTACTGCCTGGAACGCATTAGAATAATGTTGAAAAACATTTGAATACCTAAATGAAAGTATTCGGATAGTTAGAGAAAACTAAACCATATCACGATTCGAAATATATACCTATCTCATTAATTTGTGTAGGTATAACGTGAGCTCTGAAACGGGCTATTTTTTTTTGTTTTATAGCCGCAAATGTATAGCCAGCACATGAAACAGAGTGAATGTACCCCAACATTACTCATGTGGCTGTACATTTTTGGCTAGGTTTAGGTACAATTGAGGCCGTTTCTCTAGACCATTTCTGAGAAGCTTAAGGTAAACCAAAGGTAAGGTGTCCTAAAAAAAACAAAGCATAACAATGCTAAACCTAAATTAGTTATATTCCATCTTGCCATCACCTCACACAAATTTTGTACTAAGCGTGAATGAAAAACTTACCAACAAAACTGAGGTATTAGTATGATATACTTACGAAGAATACAGTATTGAAACTTCCGAAAAGGACTTTGGCACTGGCGTCTATTTTGCACTTCATTTTCACTCTTCACAACTTTATCGGATAATAAACAAAGAACAAGTATAAACGGCGCGGACGCAACGCGTTATTGCGCGGTTGTGAATAAACAAAATCATGCAATGAATAGACGCGCCGGTTTTGAGGAGATGCGCTCTGGTGGTCAGGTGGGGTGACTAATAATTAAGGCATTTCGGTTCGAAATTAAAGCATTGGTCACTCTTACATACACACTCTGTTGTTATAAACGGTTATTTAACTTCTGTTTTAAGTAGGTTTAATCTACTTCCAACAAGACATAGTTCAAAAACTAAAACCAGACTACTGTCGGGTAAAATACATGACAGTCTAGCGATGAAGACGAATCGATTGATACCTCGCTTGTCAAAGTCAGACCAAGTTTTTAGTTTGAACACCTAACCCTACCCAAGCTTCGCAGTAGTCGGGTAAAAAGAGGACGATGTTCTCTACTAGACTTTATTTTGTTTGCTCCTACATGACCAGGATGTATGAACCCAAACGAATGTTTTTTTTTTCATTTGAAGGCATTGAATTGTTATGTTTGTAAGTATAGACGTTAGGTGTGGTGCCATATATTTTTCATCAAAATTGGTTCAGTCTCAGGCCGTTCGACTTATATCGATTTGAAGACGATATTTTAGTTCAAATAATTACTGAGCTCTTATACAAATTACATCAAATTCGGTATATTTTTTAGTTTCACCTATACATTACATTAGAGTGAAGACCTGCGAAAAGCGGCTGGATGAAATTCTGAATACCGAGCTCAGCGGCGTGCAGTAGGATAGGCCTACAATCCAGCAGTGGACAAATATAGCCTGATCTGGAAGACGGAGAGTAGGAAGGCCCACACGGTGGACCAGACCTGGTGAGAGTTGCTAGGAGACGCTGGATACAAACTGCCAGCAACTGATGATGATATGTGCGTATGCAATGATTGAGAACCTTCTGAAAAAAGTTAATAAAATAAGTTATTTAGTAAAAGATCTGAAATAATTGTAAAAACAATGTATCTATTTGTAAAAAGATAAAACAAAACATAAATCATTGAATGTGGGATCACTCAGTTCTCACAGAGGACCGGCGAGAAATGCAAATGTATTAAGTTTACACAGAACACTTGTGTAGGTACTAGTTTCAGTAAAACCTGCGTAGAGTTATGGTCTTTAGTCACAGGTCGCCTAGAGCCTTATTTAAACATTTACAAATAATTAATTGTTCTCACTTAATCCACCACTTTCAAAAGGCCCGATTTCCTACTAACCAACTAAAGAATTAAATTTCATTATTTGTCTACTTTTAGATAATATTCGATAGGATTTCGTAACATACAAAACAAACCATTATCATGATACGTATTTGGGTAATTAATTGTTATAAGCATTGTTATATGAAGCTCTTTAGAAGATACCATGCCAAACAACGATCCAATTGGTTACACCTAGAGAAATTGTAACAGAAATTAAACTAAGCAACACCCACCCACGAAAATGTCCTGGGTATGATTTAATATTAGGAGAAATACTTCGTAATCTACCAAGAAGAGCTATAGTGAAGTTAACGACCCTTAGGTATTAATGCCACACTAAGGTTGTAGCATGTACCAGACTTATGGAAAGTTGCGGAAGTAATCATGATAGTAAAACATGGGAAACCGCCTCATGAAACCACATCACACATGAAGGAAAATGGCCATCATTATCAGCCCGTATTCGTCCACTGCTGGACGTAGGCCTCTCCTTGTGAATGCCACTGAGCCCGATCTTCGGTTCTCCTCATCCAGTCGCTACCGATCTCCTTTCGCAAGTCGTTGCTCCACCCGGCCAACGGGCGGTCTCCACTCTATAACTCGTTTACCCCAAAGGTCGGTTCTTCGAGTTATGTGATTGGCCCATTGCCACTTTAGCTTGCTAATTCTTTGAGCTATGTAGGTTACCTTAGTTCTCCTGCGGATCTCCTCATTTCGGATTAAAAAAGTGTCAAACTCCGAGCATAGCTCTCTCCATGCTCGCTGAGCGACTTTAAATTTGTGGACCAGCCCCACCGTGAGTGTTCACGTTTGACTCCGTAGGTCATAACTGGCAGAACACACGCGTTGAAGACTTTCGTCTTTAGGCACTGTGGTATAGACAACGAAAAGACTTGATGTAGTTTACCAAATGCTGCCCATCCCAGCTGAATCCTCTATCGGCTTCCCTTTCGAAGTTGTTCCTACTTAATTGCATAGTTGTTCAGAAATATGTTTGGGCGAGGTAAACACTGAAGCGAGATGTAATCGCCATTTATGTTAATGCCCTTTCCTGTCCAGTCCAGAGTCTTAAACATATCTTCCAGGACATTAGTGAACAGTTTCGGGGATATGACAAGCCCCCTGTCTCAATCCCCTGCGCAGCTGGATAGGTTTAGTCTGCCGGTTCTGGACATGAACGGACATAGTCGCGGCATCATACAAGCACCTCATCACCTCGATGTATCGCCAGTCCACTTGGCATCGCTGCAGGGATTCAAGAACAGCCCTGGTTTCGACAGAGTCAAAGACTTTCTCATAGTCCACAAAAGCAAGACACAGCGCCTGGTTATACTCTTTAGTCTTCTGTATAACCTGCTGCACTGTGTGGATGTGGTCCATGGTCCCGTAACCCCTCGAAACCCAGCCTGCTCCGGAAGCTGAAACTCATCAAGACTTCTCGCTAGACGATTCGAGACTACACTCGAAAACAGCTTATGACGTGGCTCAGAAGCGAGATGGGCCTGTAGTTTTTAAGAAGCGTTTTATCTTCTTTTTTGATAAACAAAACTACCATGCTTCTGTTCCACGCCTTTGGAGTTCTCCCATCGAAAGTGGTATTGTGAAGAGATGTCTTCATACATCTATTCTATTGCGTCAAACGAGTGTGCCGATGTCGGTGCGTATACCTTGTGGCTATACCTCTCAGTCAGCCTAATTATGAGGTACGCTACCCTGGTCGACACACTAGAGATCTCTACAACGTTGCCAGCGAGGTCTTTATGGACGAGGAACCCGTAGTACATAAGATGGCCCGATTGTAGTGTTATGGTGTCCTCGCCCTTTCTTCGGACTTCGCATAACCTCAGAATGAGCCACCTTATCCTTGTCAGTTCCGTGTTGAGCTATGCCATACGGTCGTCATGATGGTAAGCGCTCCCTTACATCCCCAAGCCCAATTAATTATTTGTAAATGTTTAAATAAGGCACTAGGCGACCTGTGACTAAAGACCATAACTCTACGCAGGTTTTACTAAAACTAGTAGGTACACAAGTGTTCTGTGTAAACTTAATACATTTGCATATCTCGCTGGTCCTCTGTGAGAACTGAGTCAGCACACATTCAATGATTTATGTTTTGTTTTATCTTTTTACAAATAAATATATTGTTTTTACAATTATTTCAGATCTTTTACTAAATAACTTATTTTATTAACTTTTTTCAGAAGGTGCTCACACAATGCACACGCACATGTTGATGATGACGATGAAAGTCCTTGGAGTACCAAACATATACACACACAAACTTCTAAAGATAGACGGCGCTAATCGGTTTTTATGTATTTGATAACGTTTTGTATAGACTGTCAGTTCTAATTCTAAGCCAATTATTAATTACCAAATTGGAAACTTGTCTTGTTTCAAAAACAAAACAACAATGAAAACCCAATTAAGGTTTTGATTGTCGTTTTTTCTTCTTTCACTCATTACTATTTTATTTTTCCTCGTTATAAAAAAAGTTTTTTTACTCCCACTTTCACCTTGTGATTCTACACAGATGAGCACAGTTTGATTGCATCGTTGTAATGTCAATATTAGTGTTTGCATTTTTAAGTTCATTTATTTCTTTACTTTATATTTATTATTGTTTTGCTGAGTCTGTGTCCGTGCCGTTATGTCACCATAAGGCCCCAATGGAAGACCAGCGTTGGTTGTTTTACAACCAGCATTATGCTGAGTTAGGACCTTTTTGCTGCAATTATAAGCTTATATATTAAGCTTTATTATTTTATTTTTTCTTATAATGATTTGTTTGTAATTGTAGCAAATAAACTTATTTCTTCTTCTAATGTAATGACTGGAGTTCTGTACCTCGCATACGATGTTTTCCGCACGAAAAGAGAGTGGTACTATTCATTATTAAAACTATAAGCTCTGATGGTTGGCCTGTTTACGACAGTGGCTACACTTCTCTGATTTATAATATTAGTGTGATAATATTGTTTGTTTGTCGTATGAGGATGTGCTGGCCTCTGGTGTCAGAGTTTGTGAAGCCTCCCGAGGGCGTCTGAAATGGCTTAACGACGGCCATCAATCAATAACAGCCGGGATCGAAAGCTCAACGTGCCCTCCGAAGCTCGGAGCGATTAAAACCACACATAACTTAGAAAAGTCATTGGTGCGGAGCCTAGGACCGATCCTGATATCGTTGGATTCTAATAATAATACATGAAAAGGTTCTATTTACATATATAAAAGATCTTCAGTTTTTTAAGTACAGATTAAAGGAATTAAAAATCGATATCTTTCTTCTTGAATCCGCCGCAGTTGACAGAAGGCGTTGCTGTGATGTCATCCTGCTCACGTTCGCTCGATTCTTCCAATTCTGAAAATTAAACATGTCTTCATCACCTTAAGATTCCACTGCTTAATTTTATTCTTGCTTTTTTGAAAAGGAAATTTCCTTTTCTCCTTACTTCTTGTACCTTTCTCCTTACTCCTTGTACTTTTCTCCTTACTCCTTGTACTTCTCCGGTACTCCTTGATTTGGTCTATCCGTATTATAAAAGCTAAAGTAATTCTGTCTTGTTTTGTTGCTATCCAGGCTTAATGGTAATATGTAAAATCTCATTTCATTCAAATCAAGTTCCGTAGTTATTTAGTAAATTTGAAGTCGTTATTTTATTTATAACAAATGTTTTATAGTCAATAGTTTTGTGACCACTATCTCATCTGACAATAAGTCATGATGCATTATTTGATGATACACATAATAGTAGTTAGTGCATTAAGTAGATTTTTTGAACTCTGCATTGCACAATTCTACCTTTGACTACCATTGCTCACTGTAAGTGAATTGGCCCTAAGATTAAAATTGTTAAAGCACTCCACTTCACTAACCGGGCGGCAAATGCAATTTTTCAATAAGAAACTTCTTCCGCTTCAGTTTGAATGCTAAGTCCAGACTCGGGGGCACGAATTGTACCAACGAGTATAGCGCCGATAGTTTCGTAACATGGAACAGGCCGTGGTAGTCTTTGAACACAGGGTTGGTCTCGCGGCTGGAGCCAGCAAATGATTCTATCCTCACTGCATTGTCCACTGAGTAGAGAAGTCGTTTCATTATGTGGTCATCCTGAAAAGTTAAAGATTCCATAATATTTTGGGTCTGGCTAGTTAAGTGTAATCTACTCTACATACTTTGAACCTGTTTTTAGCACTGTTTGATTTGTCCAATGATCCCTTGATAGACATGAAAGAAGTAATTACAGTTTTAAAATAGAAAAATATTTTACACTTGCTGTGCCCGCGTCTTTATTTTTCTGGGGTAAAGGTATCCTATATTTTTTTCCAGTACCAAAAGTGCCTATTAGGTACATTATGTTCAGCCTTCAAGTAGTTTTTATCAATGACAGATATTTAAAGAAAACTTGTTCAGTTGCTTATTTTAAGTACCCAAATACATTTTTTTTTAAATTATCTTCATTGTACAGACTTTTTGTTACTAACTGCTTTATTATAAGTTTAGATTTCTGATTGTACAGCAAGTTAAAATAAGTTGTTGATATAAATGGGTCTTAAATTGACAGATCACCATTAAAATGACAATGTAAAATTTACACTTAATATAAAGTTTCTGTACAATCATAAATTAAATTTTATGGTTCTTCTTTTACTGCCATGGCCGTGAGATGAATAAAATGAAAGTCAAATAAAAATATTAATATCTATACTTTTAAAAAAGCAATAAGTACGAAAAAGTCTGTACAAAGAAGATAATTTTAAATAAAAATTCTAGTGTACTTAAAATAAGCTACTAAACATGAATAAACAATAACAATACAATATAACATTTGAAAAAATCGTGTCTTTCTGTATGTTTGTTTGTTCGTGCATCACGTAAAAACTAGTGAACCGATTGCGATGTGATTTTCACTGTTCGGTAGCTTAGGGTTTGACTTAAAAACTGGGGTATCTTAATCTGATGATTAGCAATTGATAAAAAACTATTTGACGGTTGAACGAATTTTGTAAAAATGAAATATATTGTACTCTATAAGTACTTTTTGTTCTGGAATAACACGTATAGGCTACTTTTAAATGAAATGTCCACGCGGGCAAAGCCGCGGGTACAGCTAGTAATAATATAAAGTAAATATAAGTCACTTACATCAAAGAGATGTCCCGGTATAGTCACAAATGCAACAGCATTAGTATCTCTAAGTATGACCCTCAAACAGTACATAAACTTCATCAGATCCTGTCCATAGCTACTGACGGCCTCCTCCCCACAGTCCGTTGATAACCAGATGGGGGAGCCCAAACATTGTATGCTTATTCTTAGTATGTTGCTATTTCTTCCACTACTTCTGTATTCTTCCTTAGATACAGCTTTCTTTATGCTGGTCAATAGTTTGTAATACAGACCATTTTTGAAACCTGAAAAGAACAATAAATATATGATTTCATCGTTGAGTAGGAAACTAATTGTGATAACTCATAGATTGCGCTCCGGTCATAAGCCTTTAAAGAAGTTTAAATATTTAATGAAGAACATCAGTAGCCAAAACTGTGATTTGTGTGGTACTTGCGACCCGCCTGGTTTCCACTTCACTCCGCTTCGGGGAATAATAGTTTGACGACATTTTTGCGTTGTGTTGAAAATTATAAAATACGGAACTTTTAAAATAACACAAAATTTCGTAGCGACTTTGTTTTATCAATATGTATTGATTTCTTGAACATTTATCGTCATATTACAACAAATTAACACGAAACAATATCAAACTATACGTATGAACCTTTTGAATCACTCTATCTATTGAAGAAACCCGCATTAAAATCCGTTGCCTAGTTTAAAAGATTAACCTCGGGTTTCTGAAACGTTTGTCAACTTTGACAACAGATTAATTCTAGTGCTGCCTTTGTCTGGCACTAAACAAATGACAAAGACAGCAATAGACTTAATCTGTTAAACGTTTCAGAAACCCGAGTTAAGCGTAACAGAGGGACAGACGGCGGGAAGCGACTTTGTTTTATACTATATATTGATGATTACGGAAGATATTCTGAAACACATTCACAGATTTTGGAAAAAATGTACAGTTAGCAAGTTCGAGAACTTCATAAAAAATTAACTATGTTAAAAAAATCGTACGAAATTTATGGAAGAAGTTGTTCGTAATGTCTGACATTTCTACTACTCAAACCTCAGTCGTTCCTATAGATAGACTTTTAATCCTTTTAAGAAACAGGATAGATTGGCATCAAAAAAAAGTTTTTGTGTAAAGTGACCATTATCTTGCTGACAGTACACTTTTTCCAAAATCTGTGAATGCAGTTCAGAATATCTCAAAAAGTTATTTATGGTCTCCTAGGAACGTTTTCCTGTAACTATAACGGTTAAGGTACCTGCCCTTACTGTCCCGTCTCAAAAATCCACTCTGTATTTAGGTCATTAACATACACATAACCACACCTTTATTTTCAAGAACATACCTCTACATTCATCTACTTCCTGATCAACAGTCAGGTCACAGTAAGTAATGTCAGTTCCCTTTATAGTCTCCTCATCCATATGTTTGGTCAAGTCGAAGTGATGCCCGAAGGAAGTGTTACTCCCGAACGATGACTCCACTTGGCTGAGCCCTTCGTACCTCCAGGCGATCTTCATTTTTTCCACATCACTAGAGATTGAGACAGGATCACTCTCTTCTGGGGGTACAGAACATGGCTGTGGAAGTTCTTTGACCTGGAAACATTTTTTGATGTGTTAACATCTAATAGCGCGGTACTGTGGGGTAACGCCTTCAGTTGAGTTTCAGTTGGCGTTGCGATCGAGCGGTTCCGCGACGCGAGCGTTCCGCGACGCAACCGCTCGTGAATCAACGGCTCTTTCCGCCTCAGCTCGGCCATATTCAAGTTATAAGCCATCACATTATATTTTTATGTGCAAAATTTAAAAATCCGGTTGGGAATTGAACTCCGGTACTAAAGTTCGCCAGTCGAACGATGTCCCGTTTTTACGCCAATCAGATTTATGGTATTAGAACGCGCGATGTTGGTGTGTGGTTGTTTTTTGAAAAAAAAAAACAATATGTCGGCAGTATGTCTCCATTTACAAATGCGAAAAAATAACTTCGAATTTTATAATATGGGTATCCAATTGAAGGCCTTGTTACATAATCACACTCCAACAGTATATAATTTATTGGCATAAGTTATTTATTGGCAGGGCAGGCATGTTTTTTACCTAGTTTTTTTTAATGGTTCCAAATCTGTTAAGCGTCCCGCGATGGCTCATTTTAATGGCCCTCACAGTTGGTTTTTATAGGGTTAAATAAGTTAGATTAACTAGATTTTTGGGAACATGGATTAGTAGAACCCCCCTGCTAGATTCCTCCCCCCTATATTTTTTTATTTGTTTTTTGGACATATTCGATGCGCTTAGGTCCTCCCCAAGCCTAACCCGCATTACCGGGGTTATCCCTTACTTACCGGGGTTACCCTACAAGTGTCAAAACAGATATATTTTCAAAGCAAAAAAAAAGACAAAGACGCCTTCGCATGCTAACATATCACGGCCAAGTCTGATCACCAGTGAAGGGTGTTAACACTGATAGATTTCCAAGGCTTAAACAAAAAAAACTTCTGTGTTAATATGTGATTCTGTGGATACAAGACAGTGTTTAGGTCTCCCACTCTCAGGGGGAGTTCTACTCCCTCCCCCCTAAAAACAACGGTAAAGCTTGTAAAGTTAAGCCAGTTTGTTTTAATCACACAAACCCTCACTTATTCTTATTGTAATACCTTCATAGGACATTCACATCTTTAAATTGTAGCTATAATATTATACATATAACATATTTGGAGATCTAATAATGAGCTAATGATGGAGAAAATATGTAGGGAAAGAGATAAAAGGTAGACTGTAAGGTAAAAGAAAAAAACTATAAGAATTACTTTTTTTTTATGAATGTCACACACTCAATATTTTCTTTTTAACTGCACCCTCAGCTATACATAGTATCATCATGTCAGCCTTTAGATGTCCACTGCTGAACATAGGCTTCCCCCAAAGAGCGCCATGACAAGCAATCTTGTACCACCTCCATCCACCGACTTCCTGCAATGGCTACAATGTACTTCCTGCGATGGCTACTATAGTGTGGAGAATTTTATTTTCTGGGATACAAAGTACTTCATGTATACAGGACATAGACTACCTTTTTATTAAATTTAATCCAGCGATAAATTGAATCGTGTGATTAGGGAACGATCATCAAAACTCACAAAGTTTCACATTTATACCAAGTAGGACAAGAAGAATCCAAATGGGATCCTAAAATGACAATTTTGTTCGGTATTAATCTAATTCATAGTTAGCTTATGCCTAAAAATAATAATAAAACAGATATAAAAAAAAAACGTGCGAGAGTGAAGCGTCTTTGTTTCAGCTTGGGCAAAAATGCTTTCGTATGTCCGAAGGTCGGGCTCTGTCCGCTCTGTCCGGATCTCGGTTCTCTGAGGAGAACAGAGATCCGGACAGGTAGCATTTCTCAACCGATCTAGACGAAACTTGGTATACAAGTTCAGCAAATATTTAGTTTTCGGGGATTTTTGATTTGGGGAGTAAGGGTAAAAAAAGGGTAAACAGGGGGCTACTGAATATCTCCGCCTTATTAAATCCGATTTCAATGGTTCTTTTTTTATTTTAAAAGTAACTTTAAATTAGACTTACAAAAATTTGTGAAGATCTGATGAGGATCTTCGGCGTGATGAGCAGAATAGCTTCTCAATGTGCAGTAAATTTCTCACTGTTAGGTTCCTACCAGTGGAATCAGCCCTTTACCTACTAGGTAGGCAATGATGGACCACCTTGGTGG
This sequence comes from Alsophila aescularia, assembly GCA_946251855.1. Classification (NCBI taxonomy): domain Eukaryota; kingdom Metazoa; phylum Arthropoda; class Insecta; order Lepidoptera; family Geometridae; genus Alsophila; species Alsophila aescularia. The sequence continues at coordinate 14,351,443 of OX276378.1, forward strand.
TCCATCATTGCCTACCCCTTGAATGTTTTGAATTGCCTTGAATGTTCGTTGTACAATAAGGTAACTAGATGGCGCTACTCCACACTGCTAGATTGTTTGCAAAAAGTTTGTATGCGCGAGGTCTACAGCTCACAGAGGCACTAGTGTATATTTTAAGAAAAATCAAGACAATTACTTTTAGAAAATTATACTTGTCAAATCTGTAGTGTCAAATCTGTAGCATACTTGTCGTCTGGACCAATTAGTGTTACGTATTGACAAATGAGTTTACGGTACAAAAGCTTGTATAATGACTATGTACAGAAGACTCACTCTCTTAGAAAACTTTTAAATGCCTACTAAAATATACTCAGTCGTTAAATCTATTCAGCGCAAGACAATTTGTATACTACATGTATTGGAGAACAGCGATATTACACTGAACCAATTGACTCAAAGGATGCGCACTGCTATTGCTAAGGGTAGCTCGCATCAACTTGCAGAGGCCAGTACGCGGCTGTGCAGATGCTCTGAAGTTGATAGATTGCGTGGTCACAGAGTAATAATAGTACTAAAGCTTGTTATTAAATAAGGGTTATTTCAATTTGAGTTATTAAACTGTTTTTTTTTTTTTTTGTATACTTATAATTTATAAAGGTATAATAAAAAAATGTAGTAGTAGTAGTATTGATAAAATACTATTATTTGGTGGGTTCTGTCAATGTGACTTAGTCAGAACCCACCAAATAATAAATTTAAAGCCAGGTATCTTTTTATTTGAATTTGCGCAACCGAATGAGATACAATATCATGCACACTTCTGTTTCTTAATCATTGTCTTACCACTCCTATATATTATTACCTACGGCGTGCAGTTCATAAAGACACTGCCTACACTAGCTAACTCAGAGAAATATTGTGAATATTATATTATGTTGCATGGCAGTGTTATTGTAAGTGTGTACACAAGCCACGTCAGTCATTGACAGCGTATGGCAATCAACGAGTTAGACCGGCCTGATACAGCTACTAGTAATTCATGAGACACATTATCCAATTTTGTAAAATAACAAATAGGTAATCTGTCTGTCTGACAGACCAACACACATGAAACAGTACAATGCAGTCCACAATTTTGTGTGGCACATTTTACTTTATGGTATTGATTGAACTTACAATAATCCCTGGATTTTCTTCTGCAGATGCAACCAACAGAGCATGTCTGCAAGCCACTCCTTCAGCTAGAAAGTATTTAATCAAGATTCTGCTGTAATTTCCCAATACATCTTCCTCTGAAAACGGATAATACGAAGCAAGTCATTGGCAGCTACATCAAATAATACTTCAAATCAATAGGAATGGTCTTCAAATGCTCACCAACTGCAAAAACACTACCAGCCGGTAATCCTCCACCTGGAAATCGAATGGTAAGGTCAGTGCTTGTTGTATTGTACAGAAAAATAAAAAATAAAATTGAATTACTAACCAATAACATGATCCAGTGAAGGAACTCCAGAAGATATCAGCGGCAAATTATTTTTTAACTTGGTACCAACTAAGGTAGTTTGGGTGTCGCTTACTTTTTGAAAACTACGCATGTTTGTCTAAGGGTACACTCTGACCAATTACCGAATAAATTCATGAGAAACAAAAAAAAATTGTAGTTTCCAAAGTCCGAACTTTCGAAGTCAACTCAACCACCACAAACTACAAAGAAGATACGGTATGGGTACGGGGAACTCAACCAAAGAGTATATATACTACGTAGTATTTTTAAACTCTTTGAACCGTAGACAGAGAATGAGAGGTCTCATTCTCTGTCTACGCTTTGAACCACAGACTGATACTTAATCTGTGCTTTGAACTCAACCAAACCAAACAAATCCACAGACTTAAAAGATACTAGTACTACGCAAAGAGTATTTATATACTACATAAGGGTCGTAAGGTACTACTTTTAGCAAACCAACCAACCAACTTACAAATAGGGATGCAAACGATACATCGATGTTTCCAAAACATCGATATGACGGCCATAAACATTGATGATAACACAAAATTGTTAAACATCGACATCGTTCATTCATTTTGTTCTTGCTCTGCCGACCAAAGACACGTGTTTACGTTGCCACGTTGCTCTCGTTTGTTCGATTGTTTGGACGAATGGACCTATTTTGTGTGTTTTTTTTTATGTTTGAAAACTGATGCGTGTATCGAGATGACATAAATCAGTCCATTCGTTTGGGAACTACGATTCTCAATCCCCGACCTGCGGTCATACCAACCCGGGGGATCACGCTTTGAGCGCGCCTTCAGTCACCCTGAAGGCGCGCTCAAAGCGTGATCATCGCGGCTTCTCTCGTGTTTTCTCGGCGTGGAGGGGCGGCACGTCCCCACCCTCCCACCGTAAGGTGGAGGAGTTTGTACGTTGCAGCCAGTCGTTCACCTGCTGGTGATTGTTGCTGATCCGCAGGGTAGGTTCTTCGTGAAGACTCTGCAGCCCGATTCCATAACTTGGCTACAATCGGATTATCACTTTTTTCATAGTAAATTCGACTCTATCGCAAGGCATTAGTGGCTGCGATACTGAGAATTCGATTGAAGCCAAGTTATGAAATCGGGCTGCGGGTCATCTTCAATGGTTGCGACCTGAGCTGCCAAGCGTTTCTGGATCAGTTCAGCCTTCAACTCCAGCTCCTTCCTTCTCAGCTCCGCAAGCTTCTCAGGTGCCTCTATCTCCGCCAGCCACAGCCTCTGGGTGGAGTTCGCAGTTCATTGCGAGTGCGCCGGTGACTTGTTTTGTTTGATGTTGCCGGACGGGCTGTCGTTCGTGCCAATAGCCGGCACTGACGGTGATGCCAGCTCACCAACGGGTATTTGATCTAAAAAGTTGGCCGAAACACATCTCACTCATCTCACTCATTTTTACCAATTCAGTTGTTCACCCTGTTTAAGAATTATCCGGAATAGCTAAGGGCCTGAGCTAACTACCTGCAACCCTTTTTTTTTGCCTATTGAACAATGGGCGTTTCAGCACATTCACAATTTGACTGTCACTCACGCTATCCGTTAACATTGTCGAAGCTATAAAAAAACGTTCGTGGTGTTTTTCAAATATTAGTAAATTCGTGTGTTTTAACTGAACTTTTAAGCATGGATTCTGATATAGAAGGTACGAGTATGTATATAATTAAGAATAGTATTTTACATTTTATTTTGAGGGCATTATAAACATTTATGAGTTTGAAGTTACCTATTAAAAACAGAATTTATTTTAGTGATTTTCAATAATCACGAGTTATTTAGTATTGCCCAGCGAGCAAATTTATTGGATAATAAGGACCAGTTTGTTATCTTTAATAATCAGTAATATTTTCTTACCAAAGTACATCTGTTGCAGACTCCACGTAGGTGCAGGGTCCCAGTTGCAGAGAAAATTAGACTTCATTGAGCTCAGGATAGGAGGATGAAACGAAAACGCACTTGTTGACACTTTAGCTTGTATATTCATTTACATATGTAGTAAACAAGGATAGAAATTGAATATAGCTTTAGTTATCCCGGTTACAAAGGTTGGCTATCGGAGCCTTACTATAACTTCGTGGTGCTATTAGTTAGTGTTGGTCACTTATAGGAGAGCTTCTTGTTTCGACGGCTACAGCAAACAGGAACTTTTGACAAAATGTACCCAGATTTTTCGAAGTATGCGTATTTATAGAAAACGCAAAACACTCGAAGCTCTCCTATTGGGCGATTTGTTATATTTTATTCATGCCATACGTTGCCCCTTCGTTTTCTACCCTAACTTTCCCACACTCAAAAACATGCACAAAAAATAGACCCAGAAGTTTGCTACGTTTGTACTTCGAATCCGCACCACAAAGAAAGCCCATTTTTATGGCTTTGCTACGGGTGCGAGAAGAACTTTCGATCTTGTTATCTCCTCGCACTCGTACGAAGACGGTACCCAAACTTTAGGTAGCTTACTAAAAGTTTGTCCCATTTCACAACATTCCTGTGTGTAACTCATTGCAAGTCAACACACTCGACTGATTTTAGAAAAGCTTTTTCCATTGAGCCTCCTCCCGCTCTTACTATCTGTATTTTTCATTATCTTTACCAATACCTTAAAAAAACCTTTAGATCGGCTCAGGTTCGCCCCGCGTTTTAAACTTGTACCTTTACAAAGTGGGGCTTTTCCTGAGCCAACCTATTCCAACGTCCATTAAACTACAGAGAGTTTCAGTCTCTCTGTGGTTGCATGTTCCCAGTTATTTACCGAAAGAGGTACGTTGCCATCCCGTATGCTATAGAGGTCATAAGAGATGGCACGTAGATTCTACACTACGTTTGCTTGTTTACTAAGCCCATACAAAACAATCAATATCTCTCTTATGCGTTAACCTACCCATATGCCGAATGGCGCAAAGTGTTCGTAACAGCTAAACCTATTATTCTGTGTTGCTATCTTCTACCTACCCATTTACATATATTTGTAGGTTTCAGTTGCGCTCTTTTACAATCTTAAATCTCTACGATTCTATACATGACTACTTATAGCTATACCTATATCTACTTATAGCTATAGCTCGGTTGTTATTGCGCTCGTTAACAACACCCATCAGGCTTATATGTTTTTTTTAAATCAATGTCTTCTATTTCAAGTAATCGTTGTAGTGTTCATACATGGTAAAATCTTGTTCACAGACCCCCAGAAACATTAATACATATGACGCGGAAGGCTCTGTATGACATAATAAAGGGTCATGTCGTACAAAGTTTGAAGAAAAAATTGAATATTTGGAGACAAAGTTCTTATTATTTAATAAGAACTTTGTCTCCAAATATTCAACTTAAATATTTAACTTTTTTGTACGTTCAAACGTAATCGTAATAAAAAAAAACGTAGATACACAAAAAAGTTTTTAAGTATAGCAGTTTTGTTTCTATAAGTATAGCAGTATTTTTAAGAAATATTTTCATATTTTATTTTAGTTTAAAATGAAAAAGACGAACTACAAAAAAGGAAGTCCAAACAACCTTAAATGTTTCTTACAGATGCTAGAGGAACCAAAGCGCGTTAATTAGTTTTGGCCAACTTTATGGGTGGAATACCCCTATGTGCGGCGGCTCTAATGATAGCCTCCGAAGACGTACCTCGTCCAGTCGCTTCCGCTCCTCCAGTTTTGCCAGGTCACCTTGGCTCCTGGTGACCACCATCGTGATCGGTACGATGGGATGCAGACATTCGACTGGATAGGCACTGGATCACTGAAGTTCTTCTGGTTCTTAACCCGGCTCCAATACACCACGATGAACTGAAGAGTTCCAATTTGTAATATTTATTTCTCAACTTAGTGTCTATATATATATAAAATCTTAAGCTACGACAGTTAGTTCACTACGTCACAGAATAAATAATAGACTACGTAACCCGCACGTCAAAGGCGGCGGGGCTTCGCGTTCGCGCCTGCGCAGTGTTCAGTTCGATGCAAGCAGGCTCGGCGTCCGTAACAATTATATTTATCACACATAAGTACTAAATTGCCCAAACAAATTAAGCAGATAAAATAATTAAAATCTCTAAGGCTTGTTTCAAAAGTCGTTAACAGTAACATAACCTACAAAATGTTGAAGCCTAATAACAATTATTCTTGTCCTCCCCAATAAAATAATCTTAGACTAACAATCTCAGGAAATTATGCCGAATTAATAGCGTCAATTTTTGCCTAAAGACGCGTGGTTTTACTGACATAAAAATATGTATGGAAGTTCGCCATAGTCCTTTCCACCATATTTTATATTATTCGGATTTAGGTAGTATTTCTCTAGGTTCCCAACTGTTTTTATATTCAAATAAAAAAGGTAAATAAAAGTAAAGTAGTTAAGTACCTACTCAAAATGAAATGTAAGAGAATAAATATATTTTTTATGAAAAATAAACAATTCGCTTACCTACATTTTCTTTTCGATACGCATGCTGGAAAACACAAAAATTGCTATCATAGGTACTTAATAACTCTCCGAATCCGAATAATACTGTTACGAGCTGGGGTTCGGATAAAATTAATGTACGCTAATTACACCAAAAATTAACACCTTTATTCGAAAAACCACAAAAATAAATTAATCCAACAAATAACGCTCAAACACTATTTAACTCGACTGTGCTCTTATCAATTTTCACTGAATACTCGCTTTGAATCACCCCGATCGTTTCGTTCCGAAAGCCAAGTCAATACTGTCCCAGGCAACCGATGCGTGCCCTATTTATACCGCAACGGAAATTTCCAGAAGGTACTCATACGTACTCGTATGTACTAGCAGTAGTCGGTAGGTATTTGAACTATCACGGAGCTTTTGAAGTTGCTGCGCCGCGTCGTACCCATAGGTACCTAAGGCCTGCACTTTTTACGTTGCCTCACCCGTAGGATCGTGCTCTGGCAACTTCTGTAAGTACCTACGCTCCACTGGTGTGTTCCAGAAGGTTCCTGTAGATGTAGGTTTTGCGTCATCCGACCGCGGCTCCTGGAACATTTTAGTACCTACTGTTTTTCTAAAAATTCACCGGCGTAAGACTGCCCCCTCCTAAGACATGCTCGTCCTGAGCAGTGTTAGTCCCGTAATATTGGGCCAGTCGATCATCACGAAGAATTTTAGGAGCACTTCTCTGGTCTTTTTGATACCGGTACGTGACGTCGTTTATCTTGGTTACAACATGGTATGGTCTGTCCCATTTTGCCTGCAACTTTGGGGACTTCCCTTTGCTGCGCACTGGATTATGTAACTAAACAAGTGAATCTTCGCCAAATTCCAGATCATTCAATTTCCGATCATATCGGGTCTTCATCTTTTCCCGGTCATATCGGGTCTTCTTGTTGTCCCGATTCTCTGACTAGTTGATAAACTTCATCCATCTTACAGCGCAAGTCATTTGCGTAATCTGCAACGCTGCATGGAGAATCCGTTGGAATGCCAGTTATCAGGTCTGCAGGCAACCGCAATTCTCTTCCGAAATTCGCGAAGGCAGAAGTGAACTGTTGTACTCTCATGAACTGCACTTCGGTATGACAAAAGAAACGGCTGGATGTGCTTGTCCCAATCCTTTTGCCTGGTTTCCACCACTTTTGCTAGATATTTCTACAAGGTGTGGTTGAATCGTTCTACCATTCCATAGCAAGTTGTTCTGGTTTTATGTGCACCCATTACTCGGCAGGTCTCTTGGAACACTAGTGACTCAAAATTCCGCCCTTGACCGCTGTGAATTTCAAGAGCTACTCCAAAACGACAGAAGACTTCGTGAACCAATTTATCTGCCACTGTAGTAGCTTCTTGGTTCGGAATGGCGAATACCTCCAGCCACTTAATGAAGTAATCCATGACGACCATGAAATACGTGGTCCCACTGTCACTCACAGAGAATGGTCATGCAATTTAAAGCGCTATTCGTTCCCATGGAGCTCCAACGTTATACAGATTTAATGCCCCTCTGCTGCTTGTGTGGGGTCCTTTTATAGCTGCATAACTAGTGCGTTTGCGGCACCAATTTTCCACATCATGTCGACAATGGATCCAGTAGAATCGCTCACGTATCATTAACAGGGTTTTTTTTACGCCCATGTGACCTCCTGAACATCCATCATGGTAGAGCTGCAGAACATCAGGTACCTTGGCTTTAGGGACAACCATTTGTAAATTACAGTGGTCTCCTCAAGTATTTTCCCATTTGCGGCACACTACCCCATTGTGGATAGCCAAACTGTCCCACTGTGCCCAGTAACTTTTTGTTGCTGTGCTCATTCTCGCAACATCACTCCATTTAAGTTTAGGTGCACTTTAACCCACTCAAGAATTGGCTTGATGTCTGCATCCTCTTGTTGTGCAAGCTGCAAGGTTTTCTTCCACTCATCGCTAAGGTCCATTCTCAGCATTCTGACAGGTACCGATTCTTTGGCCTCTTGCCCCACACAATGCTTGCAATTCTTCGGGCAAGGTCACCTTAACATGAGACGTTAACCTGGCTATGGTACGCGTTACGTACAAAAATTAAAATTAAAGAATATATATTACATATATCAATACTCTTTGAGTTTAAATATAATGACAAGACATGAGGGCCTTTTTAAGATATGTTGAAGATCAGGGGGACAATTCTCACGATGTGATATAAATATCACAATAATATATATATATATATATATATATATATATCTCTTCTTGAGAATTGCCCCCCTGTTTGTGGTATTCAAGAGTGACAGAATTACTTCAAGATATCTTTATAGAATAACTAGAGGGTATTCGGAGGATTAATTTAGTTTATCCCTCTAGGTACTCTGTAGGGGTTGTAAGTCCATACACTAAGGGATGATAGTCCGGGAAGAGTTTTGATATGATGAAGAGCGGCGTAAATAAAACCACTCGAGTCCGTAGCTAAACGAAGACTGATTTATTAATAAAAATGATACAAAACGCCGCGCCCGCGGAATCGCGGGCGTCAGCAAAAGTTACATGTACTTCGTACATCTTGCCCACTTGAATAGGCCTAAGATGATACATAATTTGATAAAGCTAATCAATAAAAGAAATGAAATATTATTGCTAAATGATATAATTAAAAGTTAGGTGTTACAAGGTGATAAACAATGTATGAGTGTTAGTACAAAAAGGAAATTGATAATAAAAGTGAGTCCAAGTCTCTCGTTCATTCACTCACGATTCACTGATACCGAAACGCGCCTTGATAGGCATAGGCGACGTGCCTATATTAACACTTTCGGCACTTTGTGCTCTTTGCACTACATCACACTCCCTAACACCACTAACACTGACACAGGAGTCACGACGGCGTGGGCGCTGCTGCGGCCTGGCACATGCCGGCTGCGGCAGCGCCACGAGTGCGCGGCCTCTGCTCCTGAACTTCCAGTAGGCGATGATAGCGCCACCGAGGAGCACCAACGTGATGATAATGTACACCATGGAATAATGGTGGATGTCGTGAATGCTTAGGCTGTTGGAAGACTGTTCCTTAGCTTCTTGGATTTCTGCCTTCAGCTTATTCCAAACAGACTCTGGTATATGCTCAACGGGCTCTGTTTCGGAGAGACGAGTCTTAACCATTTTATTCAACATTGAAATCTCTGGGGCCGTGATAGTTTGCTTAATGTTCATTTTACTGTGTAAATTGTTGTGTGCGTATACAGAATAACTCTCTCCCATTAGTGTGCATCCATTATGTAATGATATTATTCCAGTGTCATTTAAATCTTCTAGCGACATCCCAGCTGGGCAATGAATACAGACGTGGCATTCCGCGCAGCACGAGTATAGCCACTGGTTATTGTTATGTAACTTGTCACACAGTGATTGTTTAACTTTTAGATTGTAAAATGGCATATCTAATTGACATAATATTTTAGTGTTAGACATATAAGTGCACGTCATTAGGTCGTTTTCAGACATTAAAGACGCGACGTCTTTTTTCAGATTATAGGCAATATAAGGTACAACTGATGTAGTATGATAGGTCTTGTTGTACTTCTGTTGTGGTATGGAGATAATTTTATCAAGTTCAAATACATCATTGCTTAGAAGTGGAATCTTCATCTCGATGATGAGGTAATCAGTAATCACTCTCGCTGATACATTAAGTAATTTGTATAAGTCCGTGATATCGCTGTCCGTGGGTAGCATTAGGTTCCCATGTAGTTGGCCCGAAATTATGTTCATCGGAAGTTCCAGCTGCTCCGGAAGTAATAAATGCGTGTCGATGTGTCCGTGATAAATGTCTGTGATTGTGTCCATTAAAGTCTGTTGCATGTGTCTTAAATTTGATAGGATGATACTTGCTGCTAATGCTGATGATGTGATATATAAAGTATTTTCATTATCAAGTTGAACGCGACTAATTTTCAGAGATACATTCCTTAGTCGTTCATTGATGAATTGAAATTGTTTTGTCATGATATCTTCGTTTCTTCGTAGAATGTTGTACTCTGATTCAATGATCGATGTTTGATTTTTCAGTAATGCTTGTAAGTGATTTTCGTTCTGCTCTATCTTTTTTAAGTCTTCCTTGTACTGCTCTGCAAATGTGTCATCTAATACTCCAAATAATGAGTTTGCTACGTAGCCTATGCCGTTGATCAATCCTCTCTTTTGTCTTCTTGTCTGTCGCCTTAATAGGGTATTGTAATGCTCAATTTCATTCAACTCTTGCTTTAACTCCAGCGTGATACTTCTTAAAAGCGGAACTTGATTTCCGGATATTGTTTGCAAATGATCAATATAGTTCTCGATGGTTATCATGCCTTGCCAATATGTTGTTAGATTATAATACACAACAAGTTTCCAATTATCTTTAATGTAGTAAAGATCTGCTACCTTGTCGAAAAATAATGCCTGTGTGTTGTCTAATGTCGTTTTATTGTAAAGTGCATGATCGTAATTTTGCTGGAAGCTTGGTGAGATTACAGCAAACATCAGCATAATTGCCATAAAGAAGTTTCTCAAGTTCAAAGCTCTCGGCCTTGGTCTTAATTGCATAGCTGTGCGAGATGTATGTTGATCTGTTGATCCTTGGTTTTGATGTGTCGACGATGATGCTTGATAATCAGGCTGATCTAGACCCTGCTTGTCTATGCTCTGATGATTTTCTCGGATAGGTAAAAGGATCAGTTTACTGACTGGCCGTTTTATGATATTGTTGCGTGTCTTTAAAGACACCACGCGTACTACTCCATCTTGTCCCGGATAGGTGTCTTGGACTCGGCCTAGCGCCCATTTTCCCGGTGGCAAGTTATCCTCCTTAATGATAACGACGTCGTCCATCTCAAGGTTCTTTTTTTGAGTTCTCCACTTTGACCTGGTCTGAAGTTGTTGCAGGTATTCGGACGACCACCTCTTCCAAAAGCAGTTGTTCATCGCTTGGACCAGTTGCCAACGTTTTGATAACGTGCTAGACACTGGACTGGTCTGTGGACGAGATATCAGTGGCCCACCTACCAAAAAATGTCCTGGGCTAAGGAAGCTGTCATTGCTGTCTTCAAAGGTCTCGGATAATCTACAAAGGGGCCTAGAATTCATGCAGGCCTCAATTTGATAGAGTAGAGTAGAAAATTCTTCATATGTGAGTTTTTGATCACCCAGAACTTTCTTCAAGTGATTTTTCATAGTCTTGACCGCTGCCTCCCATAAACCGCCTGCACTGGGCCATGCCGGGGCATTAAAATGCCATTCAATGTTAAACTCTTGTATGTCATTGAAGAATTCAGTGTTGATATTCTGTACAATTTCTTTGTACTCCTTTTGCAGAAGACGATGACCACCGCATAGGTTGGTACCATTATCACTATACATAGCTAGAGGGACAGACCTTCGCGCACAAAAACGTCTAAATGCGGCCAAAAATGTCGGAGTACTCAAGTCTGATACTAATTCTAAGTGAACTGCCTTTGTAGATAAGCATACAAACACTGCAATATATCCCTTGCAAGTCTTCACTCCTCGTCCTTTGTTGATTTTCAACTCCACAAATCCAGTGAAATCAACTCCTGTATGTGAGAAAGGACGGGATGGGGTAACCCTTGGTTGAGGGAGATCCCCCATGATATTTTGCGAATTTTCGCTACTGAATCTACGACAGCGAACACACTGCCTCAGCTGTCGCTTCACTGTGCGCATTCCACTGATAATCCAGAATTTGTTTCTGATATATGATAGTGTCAGCCGAGCTCCGCCGTGAAGTGTCGTTTTATGCGCCTGATGTATGACGAGGTCTGTGAGCCTGCCGTGGGCTGATAAAATGATAGGATATTTTGCGGAGTCTGATATATTTGCGTTTCGCAATCTCCCACTGACCCTCAACAAACCCTTTTCGTCGATAAATGGGTTCAAAGGCGCGATCTTGCTCTTTGAACTGACATGTCCACGTTGCTTGATATTATCTAGGTCATCCTTGAAGTCCTGTAGTTGAGATTCTTTGATAATTATGTTGTAAGAGTCATTTAGTTCCGATGACGTCAGTGTTTCACTGCGCGATGCACCTTGCTTGTCACGTACACAGGCGATGAAACGTAACACCCAGCCAAGTACTTTTGTAGCTCGAGTGAGTGAGCTGTGTTGAATAAGTAAGTCGTTTATAAAGGACAAATTGTTTTGCTGTAACGTAGCGTGTACACATGCTTTTTTCACTTCAAGGTTTAGACTTGGATAAATTATGTCCTTGTCATTTGATTTAAATGAAGGCAACCATTTAGGCCCTTCCCACCACAATGTATGTTCTGTTAGTTGTTTTTTCGTCAATCCGCGTGTTGCGCAGTCAGCAGGATTCTCCTCTGATTTAACGTGACTCCAACACAGGGGAGGAATGACGTCATTTATCTGCTGCACTCTGTTCGTAATAAATTGCTTCCAACGAGATAAGTCTCCATTGAGCCATCCCAATACAATCATTGAGTCTGTCCAAGCGTGTATCTTGATATCTATTCCGTGGAACGATTCTAAAACCTTCTTTAGAAGTTGTGATAGTAAGAGAGCTCCACAAAGCTCTAGTCGGGGTAGAGACACCTTTTTTGCCAGTGGAGCCAATCTTGTTTTCGCTGCTATAAGCGTTGATGTGAATGCTCCTTTATTATTTGTCACCAAATACAAAACACTCGAAAAACAATATTGGCTTGCGTCACAAAATGCGTGCAGGTGACATTCTTTCTCTGTGTTTCCAAGATGTCGTGATATTTTAAAATCTCCGATCTCCTTGAGATCCTTGCTTAGCTGTATCCATTCTTCTTGAATGTCTTCTGATACTTTGTCGTCCCATGTCATGTCTTTGCTCCAAGTCCTTTGGAAAAGGAGCTTTGCTCTGATTGATAGAGGTGAGAGCCAACCTTCAGGATCGAACACCTTTGATATCTCTGATAACAACTGACGTTTCGTGACGTGTTTATCACAGTCAGCTGTAGTTTGATCTTGATATGTAAAACTGTCAGTTGTAGGACTCCATTTTAGCCCAAGCATCTTCCGTGATTCGATGCATTTAAATTCAAAATTCTCATTGAGCTGTTCTGATGACAGGTTGTGTAGCAACTGCTGGTCATTACTACTCCATTTCCTTAAATTCATCTGCGCGGATTTAATTATTTGTATGATCTCATGTTTCAATTGTTTTGCCTTCTCTAGCGAATTTTGTCCTGTTAGCAAATCGTCCATGTAGAACGAATTTTCTATTGCAGCAGCAGCTAGTGGGTATTTTTCGACTTCGTCCTTGGCTAACTGTTGTAATGTTCTCATAGCTAGAAATGGAGCTACTTTCATGCCATATGTAACCGTGGTTAGTTGGTATTCTTGCAGGTCATGTGGTGATTCTCGCCATACCACCATTTGTAAATGCTGATCGGAGTTTCTGATCAGAATTTGACGAAACATTTTTTCTATATCAGCTGTGAAAACGTATTTATGTGTCCTCCATTTAAGAATAAGTGTTTGCAGATCTTGTTGAAGGTTAGGACCGCCGTACATTAAATCATTAAGGCTTTTCCCCGAGTTTGCAGTTTTTGATGATGCATTGAAGACCACTCGAATTTTTGCTTTTGGTGCAGTTTCTGAGTCTGATATCTCTGATTTCACCACTCCATGATGTGGTAAAAATACGTTATTTTGATCTGAAAGATCGGCTGGGCGCATGTGATCCAAAGCGATGTATTCCCGCATAAACTGCTTGTAACTTTCGGAAAATGATGAGTTTTTGTTCAGTTTATTTTCGAGCTGCCTAAATTGAGCAACTGCTTTTAATTTTGATGGCCCTAACTGATCTTCGTAGCCTTGTTTCATGGGTAATGCTACCACATATCTACCATCTTCCAAACGATCTGTCGTTTGCTGATTAAAATCTTCACAGTACTTTTCGTCTTCTGTCAAGTTGGACGTTGTACTAATGATGTCCTCTACTTCCCAGAATCTAGATAAATCCGTCTCTAAAGTCTGAGGTTGTTGTAGAGTTGATACTGATAGTGAGTTACTCTCAAGGTTACTCTTCGTGATAGCGGGACAATTCATTGTTTTCATACTTCCTGATAAAATCCAACCCAAACTAGTCTCCTGTGCGATTGGTGACCTTGGTGGACCTTTGATAAGACCTTCTTTGATAACTTCTGAGTAGACATCACTATGAAGAAGCAGGTCAATTTTTTGGGAGACGTTGAAATGTGGATCTGCTAACGGCAAATTCTGAAGATGCGACAACAATTCAGGTTCAAAGGAAACTTGAGGCAAGTTATAGGCGACCTTAGACACGACGTATGCCTCAGCTTCAAACCTGTGATCGTCATAAATGGACTTTCCTCGAACTTGTACAATACCCTTGCATTTTTTCTCACATAAATCGATGCCTGATACTGATACTGACCCCAAAGGATGATGGCGCTTCAAACCTAAGCGTTGAACTAGATTCTCGGATATGAGTGACGCTTGAGCAGCTTGATCTAATAAAGCGCAAGCTGTAATAAATGTACCGTCAGCAGCTTGAATTTGGACGACTGCAGTCGGCAGAAGAGTTTCTCTGTTTTCAGTGGCAACATGATATACATTCCGTTGATTGCTAGACTGATGAGATACCGATGATGGACCAGGCTTGATAATAGCATTTTGTTGATGTTTGTTTGGCTGTTTTGATAGAGTTGATGATTCTACATTTTGATTCGAGGGCGCAAAATGTTCACACGCTTCGTGTAAAATTGTGTTGTGTTCGCCATTGCACTTTTTACACCGCTTCGTTGAAGTGCATTGTTTGCCATTATGCTTGTATAGACAGTTTAAGCAAATGCGAAGTTTCTCTACGGTATTATATTTAATCTCCGGTGTCATGTCACGAAACTTTACACATTGGAATAAATCATGCTCAGAATTGCATAAAGGGCACCGTTTTATATGCGATGTCATGACTTGATAATTACTGGTATTTCTGTTCTTATTGGCCTGATAATAAGGACGATAATTATGTGTAGACGAAACCTTTGTAATGTTTGATTGTGAAGTTGGATGTACCTCTTTCTCTCTTCTAGAAATGGGCTCCAAAGCAATAAATTTGGTTTCTATGAATGCTAAGAACTCGACTAAAGTTGCCAAATGTCTGGGCGATTTTCGAGATTCCTTGTAATCAGCGTATGTCTGTGGGTCCAACTTTTTGCAAAGTAGGTGGACTAGAAGTGGATCCCATGAGGATGTATTCACGCCAAGGTTATGTATGGAATGAATGCTTTCCGTTGTTGTGTCATATAATTTTCTCAATTCGAATGCTGTCTGTTTGTGAATATTGTTTTGATTTAAAATAGCTCAATTTGTTTGGAAAAGAGAACATTTTTATTGTTATATCTATGAACCAGGATTTCCCATGCAGTATCATAGTTTTCGGTTGATATGTGAAGATGCTGAATGAGTCGCTCAGCTTCCCCTCGCACTTTACTTTTTAAATATTGAAGTTTCTGCGCCTTTGTTAGCGAGTTGTTGTGAATCGCCTCACCAAATAAATCAAAAAAGGTAAGCCATTGAGTATATTTTCCCGTAAAAATAGGGATATCGGGTTGTATTGTTGAATTATCCACATGAATTTTTGATGATAATTTTCTGTTTAAGGTACGTTCTATGTCTTCGAAAGATTTTTCAAAATGTTCAAACTGTTCATCGTATGTGATATCACTTCCACATAAGATGTTGTCTATTTTGATGTGGTTGTTTTCTATCTCCTTCCACTTACTCTGAATTTTGTTTAATTTGCCTTCTATCTCCCACTTCTCTGATATTTGCTCTAGGTTTATGCATCTCAATGTTCTGTCAAATGCTCTGAAATGTGTCCTTTGAAGAGATAATAATTCATCCACCTCTCCTTCAGGTTGGGTAGATGTATCTCTTCTGCCATAAGTTGATAAGGTATTACGCAAACCATCATATAGATCCTTGCCTAATTGATATGTATCTTCTGTGAGATACTCATGATCAGCCACCTCATCCAATATTTTGGTGTGGTTGGCCTGAAACTCTCCCCAGAGATTGTCGATTGTCTCTAGCCGTTTTTTAATGTAATCGGTTGTTTTTCTAACCGCCGAATCTTTTCCAAAATTTACCTTGATACTAATGATATTGGCTATGATGTCTGATTGTCTTTGAATAAGCGTTTCCATTATTGTAAAGTATAAGGAACGGGCTTACTTGAATTGATGATAAAGCAGACTCGTATCTGCGAGCCTTGCTGATATGCTGAAGCTTAAACTCGAGCTGTGGCTAGCCGAAGTCACTGCTGATGTTTCGGGGTAGCACCCAAAACTGATGAATTGCGCGCCCTGGGTCTCCTAACCCAAGACTCTTGATAACATATGATAATGTCCACAGTAAATTTACTGCACTCCGATATTCGCTGCACTGATATGATAACTTCACAGTGTGAACCACGCAAGTATGACAATTCGACCCACACGCACGAAGGTCAAAAAAATACACGTAGTCCCGCACCAGAAGTGCTCGAAGGACCAAAGTAATGTAGGGATTGTAAGTCCATACACTAAGGGATGATAGTCCGGGAAGAGTTTTGATATGATAAAGAGCGGCGTAAATAAAACCACTCGAGTCCGTAGCTAAACGAAGACTGATTTATTAATAAAAATGATACAAAACGCCGCGCCCGCGGAATCGCGGGCGTCAGCAAAAGTTACATGTACTTCGTACATACTCCATTAATCAGAGACTATCTTGAATAATTTATAGATGGTCGAGACAATCTATAGAATTACTCAAGTCAGTCCATTAACCTTGTCAAAGGAAATAAAGTTAAGGCCTGACTCCTAAAGGTTAGGAACGAATTTGGGACTCTAAAGTTTCCCTATCAGATTTCCCTAAAATTTATTAAATTGAGGATAAGGGTAACCTGTAAGGGGAGGATTCCTGAGTTTAATTATATCGAAGAAGTAAATATTTATACGTAAGGTTAGTGAGGTAAAACTTTCTTCGTCAGGAACGAGCGAAGCATCTGGAACTGTTAGAGATGGACTTCCAGCAACTCGGAGTCAGGAGAGGGAGACAGCAACTCGTTCACAACTGCCTCGAAGTAGGTTTCGGTCTTGATGAAGAGTTTTGGTCTCCAACTTCAGTCCTAATTTTGAAAATAGAATTAAAATAGAATAGAAAACAATTTAAAAGCAGTATCATAACAATTAAAAAAAGAGGCGAGATTGAACGAGTTTCGTGTACAACCTTATCCCTTTGTTGATATTAGTCCTAGTTCAAACAGTATTACAAAGTTAAGTTTCGGTTACACAGAGATAAATACAATATTAGAAAATTGAATCAAAAAATGAAATAGCTTCGGTTAACAGAGAGAAATACAATATTAGGAAATTGAATCAAAAAATGAAATACTACACTGGCCACTCCTTGACCGCAATGATCTTCTCTAGGTCAGTTTGCACCCCTTCTTGTGAAACCACATGTCCCAAAAAGTGCACTTGCCGTCTGAAAAATTAGCACTTTTTCGGATTCAACTTCAGATTAGCAGCCTGAATTTTTGCCATCACATGATCCAGGTTTCGAACGTGCGCCCCACGATGATGATGTCATCTAAATAAACGAGCCATGCGTCTCTAATCAACCCAATGAGTACCAGCTCCATCAACCTTTCAAAAGTTGCAGGAGCATTGCACAATCCAAATGCCATTACATTAAATTGCCATAGACCCTTCCCCGTAGAAAACGCTGTTTTCTCTTTATCCTTTGTGTCTATCTCCACTTGCCTATAGCCACTCTTCAGGTCCAGCGTTGTAAACCATTTCATCCCCGTCAGTGTATCCAGGGTGTCGTCGATTTTTGGTAGGGGATAACTGTCCTTCTTGGTGATATCATTGAGCCGACAATGATCCACACAGAAACGTAAACTGCTACCCTTGTTTTTGACCAGCACCACAGGAGCGCACCATAGACTGGATGAAGGTTCTATTATGCCATCCTTCACCATCTCGTCAATCATGGTTTCCACTTCCTGTTCTCTTGCAACTGGCAGCCTCCTTGGTATTTGACGGATCGGTAACTCGTTCCCTGTGTTTATCTTGTACCAAACTAATACCGTCTTCCCAATGTCAGCATCATTTGAAGAGAAGATGTCCGTGTATCGAAGTAACATCTTCTCAGCTTTCGCAACTTACTCTTTGGAAAGATACTTTCGGCAGTCTTCTAGAAGTTTCGACACATTAAATCTGCCCTTGTGTTTAATGTCATTGGATGATTCTTGCCAATGTCGCATCCAGTCTACTTCCTCGCAGGTACCCATCAACTTCCCTTTGCTAATGAGATGTTCTTCATTACTTGGGTTCAATACGCGCACTGCTGAAGTGTTGGTGGCCCTCACCAAAGTCCGTGCCACCACCTAAGGCTGGTCATTTTTCGATTTTCTAGTAGTACGCATCGATGTTTTTGCGTAATATCTCGATTCAATTTCAATTTTGGCAAATTCATCTTCGGTTCTACTAAATCGAACGATATCATACCGAATCGATCGAGAACAGTGGCCCAATTCCATAACTTGGCTACAATCGGATTATCACTTTTTTCATAGCAAATTCGACTCTATCGCAAGGCATTAGTGGTTGCGATACTGAGAATTCGATTGAAGCCAAGTTATGGAATCGGGCTGCTGCTTTATCGAATGGTTCTGAATCGGGGAGCTGCTCCCCGATTGTTGTTCATTAGCTTATTATAGGTCCCCTAGTTTTTTTAATTAAATTCCTTGTACAGACTTTATGTTACTGCTCTATTATAAATATAGATAGTATTTTCGATTATATAACCAACAAATTTAATCTAAGCGTGAATCGAATAACAGCTGTCAATCTGACAGCAGACTAAAATTTAGCGACCTCAAAAGCTCACTCATATTTATTCTAGCTAGGCGAAAAACTTAGACCAGCGGACGCCCGTGAACGGGGCAGATTAAACTTTACTTGGGTTAATTTTTCGCCTCGCGGTGTGCTTGAACGGGGTGTTCGACGTTCAGTCAGTTTAAATTTCATTCTGGATAATTGATTTTAACGCACCCCTGAGTTATATACAAAATAACCCTACTTTATATTCAGCAATCGCTATTTGAGTAGTTCCTTTTTTTACAGCTCAATCGCTAGCATTTTAATCGTGCTACCAATGCACACATACATACATACATACATACATACATACGCAATGCGTTAGCTAATACGAATTTTGGAGCAATTCATATAGGATCACAACAGCAATCACTATTCTAGTGTTAAAATCGTCCACTAGAGGCGCTACTGTAAGTTTGTTTCCCAGGCCTGGGAAGGACTTTAGAATTGGTATATCTCTATATGTACTTAGGGGAGTGGATGGGATGGGAGGAGGTTGGGGAATGATCCTCCCCCTGTAAGGGAGGGTGGTGGAAACCCATAATTATTAAGAAAAAGCAAAATCAATATTTGATGTTAAGTTATGGAAAAACGAGAATATCCCAAAGCTAAAAAAAAACACGAAAGCAAAGGCGCACTACGCTTTGCTCCCGCTTTCGTCTCCTAACCTATCACGGCCAAGTCGGGATTCCACCTAACGCCTCGAGCGGTGGATAATGATTTTATACAAACTGCAAACTGACATTATACAGGCAAAAATGCATTATTCTATGAAGTTTTTGCCAAATATACATGTAATTACGAAGCGCCACAACAAACAGCTGCCCACTTCTGTCAAAACAAGTAGCGAAGAGTGAATTTTCCCTATATTAATGATTAATTACGTACACTTTTTCATACTTAGCCTCAAATATCTCTTTCTCAAAAATTATGGGTTTCCGCAAACCCTCCTTACGGAGGAGGTAAGGAGGGGTTGCGGTTTTTCAATTACCTCTCTTTCTCTTCCACCCCCTCACTTCGCCAAAGTACATATTTACATATAACGATACTAACGACGAGCCTAGGCCTGGTATAAGAGGTTTATTGAATGGAGGTGACAAATGTTTCGCCATACCTGCAGAAATTAAAGTGAGTAGGTACATAACCTAACTTAGGTATAAAATTTTCAGGAAGTTAGGTAAAACAATCAACTAGGTAGGTAGGTACCTACCTGCTTAATATGCATAGTTAGGTAGCTACTATAGCACTGAAGCAAGAGACGTCAATTTTATATTTTATTTGCATTATATTATGTACATATGTCAATGTCCATATAAAAATAACGATTTGAAAGTTAAAAGTTAATTGAAGTAAAATTCACGGCGTTTTTAGACCAAAAATATCGCTACCTAGTATTTTAGCATCATTTCCTGAGATTGTTAGTCTAAGATATTTTTATTGGAGATGCCAGGGATAACTGTTATGAGGCTTCAAAGTTTTGTAGGTTATGTTACTGTTAACGACTTTTGAAACAAGCTTGGAGATTTTAATTATTTACATCGTAACCACGCTTTGCTACCTGGTAAACCGTGTTTCAATGATTTCTATGAGGCTGGGAATAATGTTTGTTGGGACTCAAAATTTATTTTATTTTATTTTATTTTGGATATAATGTAATTTTGTGTGTAGTTTTTTGGTATTTCTTTGGTTATGGATGTCTTTCTTTTTTTTATTTATATTTGTATTGTAATGTTTGGTTATTAATATTGGTTTATTTTATTATTATTATAATTGTCTTAACATTTTTATAATTTGTTAGTTGCGTTGTTTGGTCAATTGTTATTACCACTTGTGAATACTATTACTGTACACAGAGATTCGCAGACCATGTACAGTTCAGTTTTAAATACCTACATTTTAGGATAATTAGAGAGTGGATACCCAAGATACAGGCATAGCCTAGTTTGGGGCCCGTATCAAATGTAATAGCTCAATAAGTATTAATTTTAATTATTTAATGTACCTATTATTGCCTGGAAATGAAATAAATTATTATAAATTATTTTATTATTATGAAAAAAAAAACTGCTTAATTAGGCAATTAAGAACTTGCCTACGCGTGATAAATATAATGTTTAAAGATATTGTTCATACCTATTCATTAAGGTACCTACCTAGTTTATCAGACTAGGCTTTTGAATAATAATTATATTCAATCTGTTACTGCCTAGCAAGATTACAAAACAATATGTTTATATATGTTGCTGCTGTTTCACTATGCAGGGAAACAGTCGTGCAATATTAGCACAAATATAACAACCTCAATCCAACAACAATTTCATACTTCCTCCATGAACTATAATGCATTGTATTTTCTTTGCTACAATGTTTTGTATATAGGTTTTATATTGACGTACCACTTTGTCTATAGTATTATTCTGTTTGACGCAATGAGGTTGAATTACGCTTACTGAGAAAAGGTTTAACGCCAGTAAGCGTAATTCAACCTCCTATTATTGTAATTTATATGTGCGAGTGGAAATCCCAAGGTGGTTAGTCTTCTAGGATCGTCGAACTACATGGAACACTTATTAAGAGCAGAGTTGCAGTTAATATAAAACACAATAGCTAAAGTTTTTCGTATTCGATATATATATATATTTTCAAGACACTTGGCTTACTGTAGTAATTTATTTTCTTCTACGTTTTGACAGCATTTTGTTGAATATTATTAAGAAGGTTGTACCTACCTAACTATGAATTTACAAACTTCTTCAATACTCTCCCTTATTCAACACTTTACATGTCCTAGCGCTCTTATTGTCACAAGGCGTGCAACAGGACTGAAGGTCTGATCATAGGTCTTGTCCTTTTTTTTGCTTGTAGCCTTTAACAACAAGTCGAGCTTTATATTTGTCGATTGAGCCATCTGGGTTCCTTTTAATACGAAGATCCCATTTGCAGGGAAGGGCCTTTTTGTCATTTGGCAAAACACAAGGTGTCCGCACATTTAGGTCCTTAAGTGATTTCGTTTCACTGTCCATCGCTTTAATCCATTCCTCGTGAACATTCCGATTCATGGCGTCTGAAAAGTTTGTAGGAAACGATTCTGTAATGCAAACGTAGTCATCAAATCTTTCAGGTCGTCTTATTTGACTTCGATCACGGAGATTATAGCGTGGGGACTTAGCATCGCGAAATTCATCTTCTTCAACATAGTGTTGCGGTAAGACGGGTTCGGATTCATGGACGTGGTCTTCCTGGATCGGTTCCATATTTACTCCCTCGGGACCACGTTCAGCATCGTTAGTAACTGAATGTTCGTGATCTCCCTCAAATTCAATCGTCAAAGGGATTTGATGTAATTCAATGTTCGGAGCTGGTTCCTCATTTCCAGTTTCTTTATCTATCGGAAACTGAAACGTGTATTCCCTCGTATCTGCATCGGTTTCTTCACATGGCGGGTCAACGTCACCGATGGGTAGGGCATTTTCGTTGAATATGACATCTCGTGAACGAACAAGTGTGTTTTTCTTTCCGTCGGTAATCCAGACACGGTAGCAATCTTCATCGTAATCAATGAGTCAGCCTTTGATAGCTTTTTTGTCTAGCTTTTTTCTCTTTTGTTTTGGTACATGGACGTAAGTTAGGGAGATTTATCGCTGTTCGTCGGATCTGCTCTGTTTAAAATATAAGCGACAGTGTTTATCAGCTCAGCCTACAACTGTTGCGGCAATGGTTCATGCGCATACATCATTGCGCGTGCAGTTTCTACGAGTGTTCTGTTCTCCCGTTCGCTTACACCATTTTGTTCTGGCGTGTAGCCACAAGTCTCTGCTGGATTCCGTGTGAGTCCAACATTTGTCGAATATACTTGTTGTCAAATTCACTACCGCGGTCACTGAGTAGGCATTTAATGGTATGTCCTGCTACTTTCTTCTGAGCTAACTTCAGGGCGAGTTTATCCTTGATCTCGGACTTGTTTCTCAGGAAGTATACCATACGGTAGCCTGTGAAGTCGTCTTTAAACATAACATAATATAGCAACTTCGAGTAACTTTGTTGAAATTGTTCACAAACGTCAGTATGTACGAGTTCTCCAGGTAATGAGGCTCTATCTCTTGTACCGAATTTTAATCTATGGGCTTTCCCATATATGCAGCCTTCGCATGACTCCTTGTCAAGAGGAAGGTCTAGCCCCAGTTCGCGTTTAACTGTAGCTTTTAGATGTCTCTTGTTCTGATGCGCAAGTCTTTCGTGAAATAGCTGCATTGTTGCAGTCGTTGCATAGATTTCGGGAGGATTATCTGGTGGTACGTTTACTACGTCTAGTCGGTATAATCCACCTTGCTTTTGTTGTTTTCCTATCAAACTTGCTTCTCCGTTGACATAAACGGTGAATTCTTTAGTCGTCGATGAGAATAAGCTGTTCGGAACTTTGTCATGAAGTGCTAAAACCGAGAATAAATTCTTGTTGATGGCTGGAACGTACCAAACTTTTTGCAGGGTAACTCGTTGTAGCTTCCCTTTAACTTTTGCTTCGATCATTACTGAACCTTTGCCCGCTAATGGCAATGCAATACATGCTGATGTATTGCATTGCCATTAGCGGTCGTTACAGTACGGTTCTCGTCAAAATGTTCAAAATTTTGGAACAAATCAGCCCAGTTTGTTACATGGCTCGTGGCGCCGTTATCCACGTACCAGTTCTCGGTGTCACGTTCGATTGAAAAAACTTCTGTGTTTCCTATAGATATCAGGATTCAGGATCATGTTGGCAGATTTAGAGGTTGAAGGCGTTGTTTGTGGATTACTGCTTTTAGGAGGCTTACCATCTTTAAGCCACTTCTGACAGTTTCTCACTCGATGACCGATAGCTTGGCAGTAGTTGCATTTCAGCTTCTTGTCCTTGTCCATTCTCCTCTCTGTAGCAGTTGACGTACTCAAGTTTGCTATGAGAGCTTCTTGCACGTTATTATTATTTTGCAATACTCGCTCAAATGCACTTAGATGGCTTGTAAGGCTTTCAATGGTTCTATCAGATTTAAGTAGTAACAGCCAGCTACTTCTGAACGAAAAAAAAGTTTCATCAAGGGTGTCGAGACTTTTGCAAATTAAAAGCAATTCCGGCAACTCTTTATTGTTATTCTTCTTAAGTTCTTGATTAAGTCACGTCCAAATGTTCTTTAATTTAGACATATGAGTGGGAATGTCATCTACTGCATCTTTTTTATAACCGAAAAAACTCAT
The DNA here is from genome assembly GCA_946251855.1 of Alsophila aescularia. Classification (NCBI taxonomy): domain Eukaryota; kingdom Metazoa; phylum Arthropoda; class Insecta; order Lepidoptera; family Geometridae; genus Alsophila; species Alsophila aescularia. The sequence continues at coordinate 14,375,544 of OX276378.1, forward strand.
ACAAAGATTGTACGCCTTGTCTTCGTCGGAACCATCAAATAGTCGATGTAATTCGAGCCATACATCACGTGCTTTGGTATACCGCATCACTTTCCTGAGTGTCTCTTCCTGCATATTGGTCGTAAGTAAAAGAAGGGCTGTTAAGTCGGCTTTAACAAAACGCTCGATATTAGCATTGTATGTGCCGACCACGGTATCTCCAGCCACTGTAGCCGGAGCTTCTGGTCTTCGAAAAGTGCCCTCTACTATTTCGAGCGCTGACGGAAAAGTTCGTAGTAGACAGGTTACTTTATATTTCCAGGTATCCCAGTTATTTTTGGAGCCCAATCTTGTTGTTACCTGTAGCGTTTTCCATGGTGGGCCCATAACCTATTGTAGTTTATATGTGCGAGTGGAAATCCCAAGGTGGTTAGTCTTCTAGGATCGTCGAACTACATGAAACACTGATTAGGAGCAGAGTTGCAGTTAATTTAAAACACAATAGCTAAAGTTTTTCGAATCCGATATATATATATTTTTTCAAAACACTTGACTTACTTCAGTCATTTATTTTCTTCTAAGTTTTGACAGCATTTTGTTGAATATTATTAAGAATGTTTTACCTACCTAACTATGAATTTACAAACTTCTATAATACCTTTGCCTTAAAAAACCGGGTGAGAAATAAGCGTGTAGGCAACAAGGTCGGTAAAACATTGTAGGAAGGAAATTAAGTTTAAATTTAATGTTTCTTTTAATTGATTTGTTAACCTGGCTTTTAGTAGCCTACATGCTATGTTGTCAAAACGTAGAAAAATAATTACTTAATTTCTGTAGAAATAATATTTCAAGACGCTGCAAGATTTATTACATAAAATTTCGCCCTTGTTCTTTGAAAATTAGTGAACATAAAGAGCTTCATAAACGCAACATAGATGCAGTCATAGACAGTTGTACATTTACTCCGTGGATGCAGTCGAATTCGATTAGTTAGTAGAAAACGAATCAAACCCTCAAGTCGATTGTTCTGAATAGCTCGAAAATAGACATTTTATTCGAGAACTATATCGAATTGAATCGATTCAGTTCGTTCACAGAATAAATATCGATCGACAACTGAGTTATCGAAGGGTTCTGAATCGGGGGCTGGAGGGCGATTCTCACGAAGTGATATAATTATCATAATAGATAAATAACGAAAAAAATGGCGGATATCGAATGACAGTGTCTTTTGCTATTCTCGCAATATCACGATAGATATTTATCGAGTCCTAGCGATCGACATGTAACGAGTGGTCCCTATCAGTCGATATTGGTTTAGCACTGACATATCGAGTGAGTTTTTGTAGGATAAACACATCACGCTATTTAGTTTGGGTTTAGGTTTTTGTATTTTATTTTAGAGAATACAGTTACATATAGTAACTTTGAGATTATTATTCTTATGATGACGGCGGAGGAAATTATATAACAGTTTTTACTCTTGACGTCCAAAGCGCCCGATTGCAAGCAGAGGTGCAAAAAAGGCACTTGATCGTGACGTGAAAGACCCGTTGGATCTCTCCGACAACAGCTTTCAGAAAAGGTTTTGGCTGCCACAAATCTCACACTTGAAGTAATGGCATTTGTGGAGCCTTTTATTGCCTCTGAAGTAGCCTTGATCTAAAGATGATGGTCCGTACTTGCACTTTGTAATAAGCACGCTTTACCAACTATGTATACCTTCACCGTATGGTACGTATGAGGGTACCCAATGATTTTTATTGAATGAGCCTATGACTATTGGATGCCTAGATATTGATGGGTACAACAATAACTGCGACTGACTACCAATGCACAAGCTATTTATTAACAGGCATAACAGAACTTATTTTATAGATACATAATTATGTTGCATATATTACATCATCAATCATCATCAAGAGCCCCAAAATGTCTCATGCCATTTGAACATGAGCTTCCTGATAAGAAATTTGGGGGTTTTCCATAAACTTCATGGTTTTATTCCCATCCCATGTAGGTAACATAGTCGATCGTTGCAGTGAAATATAGCTGGAACTTCATATGGTGACCAAAGACAGCTGCAGTCGAGTAAGGCCAAACCAACCTAATGTAAATGCACCATTAGATGCGTTGAAAGCTAGGTATCCAACTGTGTTGATGAAAATTAAGCAGATTGTATAATTTACTAACTCTTCTTAAAACTCTGTTCAATTTATTGAATGTTTCAGGGAAATAAACCCAATGTCCAAAAACATCCAAATGGTTCAGTGCACTGACAACCTCCGCAATGCACCTTGTAAAATTTGACTGGAACGCACCATGCACCTTGGTCTGTAGAAAGCTAGGCTACTTTGATGCAAAAAAGGTTCCACCGATGTCATCACTTCAGCTGTGACATCTTTGGTCAAAACTTTTCTGAAAGCTATTGTCGGAATTTCCACAGAACTTTTGCTTCCACGCGCCTTCTGTGCACCTCTGCTTTTTATCAAATTGTATGTAAGTAGGTATTTTAATAATTATTGAGAAATAAATCATATAATTTTAGATAATGTACTGCGTTTTATTAAATGAACCGAGACCACAGAATAAATTGCCAGAACCCACACAAGAACTAAAATTATTACATAAACCATAGCACGAATCAAGAAATAAGTTCAATAACTAAAATCCGACTATGGTCGGGTAAAAAATAGCCTATGACACTCTTGCAAAGAAGACGAAGTAAAAAAAAATTGGACCAAGTTTATAGTTTTAACACATATCCCTTACCTTGCCATGCCGTAGTCGGGCAGAAAAATGACACTATACCTGAACACAAATCGATTGACACCTGGTTTGTCTAAATCAAACCGATACGGGTGGTATTAGCGTTTTTAACAGTTATTTTCGCCAATTGTTACAAAACGAACGGCCCAATGATGACATGACGATTTGGACTTTCACGATACGATTACGTACAGAATATTTTAGGCAATTTCTTCAAATATTTCATCAATAAAGCACAATCGAGAAAATGGAACGTTTTTCATCTCCACCCTAAACTTATCGTCTATGGCTTCGATTTTTTTATATCTACCGGTCGCGAGAATAGCGTTTGTTAGGAAAATCGATAATCTCGCGATATATCTAGTCGATATGTTAAACAGGACATATATCGAGATTCGATAAAATATCCCGAAATCGTAAATTGCCCTCCTGCCCCCGATTCAGGAGGGCGATATATATCGAAATATGTATGGTTATTTCGACATTTATCTACTGTGATATTTATATCACTTAGTGAGAATCGCCTCCCAGAACCTTTCGATAACTCAGTTGTCGATCGATATGGTATTTTTTATTCCTTGGATTCGGTATCAAATCGTTCAATTCAATACATTTTTCATTCACAATATCGAATCGAATCGATTCGGTTCGTTACCGAAGGGTTCTGAATCGGGGGGCTGAACTCTTCAATAATTCAGTTTGCGATCGATATGGTATTATTTATTCTGTGGATTCGGTTTGAAATCGTTCAATTCAATACAATTTTCATTCACTGTATCGAATCGAATCGAATCGGTTCGTTATCGAAGCTTAATTAGCTTAATTCCATAACTTGGCTTCAATCGGATTATCACTTTTTTCATAGCAAATTCGACTCTATCGCAAGGCATTAGTGGCTGCGATACTGAGAATTCGATTGAAGCCAAGTTATGGAATCGGGCTGCAGCAGTGCTATTACGCAGTGTTGATCATATCGGTTTCAAGCCGTCAAATTAATTAATGCTTTGCGATAGAGTCGATATTGCTATGAAAAAAGTGACAATTTGATTGAAGCCATGTTCTGTGGTCGGGGGCCAGGGGTCAACATTGCGTAATAGCACTGTGGGCCAATTACATAGCTTGGCTTCAATCGAATTCTCAATATCGCAACCACTAATGCCTTGCGATAGAGTCGAATTTGCTATGAAAAAAGTGATAATCCGATTGTAGCCAAGTTCTGTAATTGGGCCACTGCTGAATCGCGAGGCTGAGTAGGGTTAGGCAGGGATCAATTCTTTAACTTGTTGCAATCAGATTTTCCACGTGCTCCTAATGCGGCGCGTTAGAGTCGATAGTGCTTTGAAAATTTGATTGCAACAAATTGCATTGGCTGGGCACTGCTGACAGAGCAGATAAAAAAAGGTTCTTGTCAATGGGAAATTTTCCGTAAGGCAATAAAAAATATATATATATAGTTCATATAAATGTGATAGATGGCGCTGACGAGACGTGGGTGCGTTCACTTACTACGTTCGATGACGCACGGGTCACCCGTGTGAATATCGCTCGATCAGCCAGATTTAATGAACGGCTTTGGACGCCCACATAGAGCTGACAACTGTCAAGTGTCAGTTTCATACTATTCCTCCCTCCCTATTATTTTCCGGGTGACCCAGGCCACAGAGTACTTTGTATACGTACGCTCGACGACGCGGTGAACGATTTCGAGAGATCGCGCGGGTGATCCGTGCGTCCTCGAGCGCAGTAAGTGAACGCACCCCTGGAGATTTTGTAAAACCACACAAAGCAAGGCCGATATAAAGGGTACATTCCGATTCACGATAATATTGCTGTGAGCGATCACAGTGCTAATTTGCGTTCCAATTCAGATATCGCGCTCACGGCTGTTGAGTGCTGCAGTTGATTCGGAACGCTCGTGAGCGTGATTACCCGCTCGGTTGTCCACGCGTTGAAGACCGCAGGACCGAACTGATAAACCAAAAAAAAGAAGGTCGACGCGACACATCTGGCCCCAAACTGGGGATTGATTGGGTACGTGCCGAGATCACAGGTATCTGATTGTCAACCCACAAAAAAAAAAAGGTCTACGCGACACATCTGGCCACGCTGACTTTGCGTAAACAAACAGTTTTTATGACCACTTCATTGAGCGCTTAGATAAACAAACTGGTGATTTATGGAGCTAAATAGGTACGGCACATATTTCAAGTGTTTATGTTGTGGGTATCGAAGCAAAATAATTATATAAACACGCTTAGATTTGAATGATTATTGAGGTCAATAATGTTCAAAATCGAGTGGCAAAATTTACGTCGCTATCGAGTGGTCCGATGATCGATGAAAACAAAAAAAGTGACTGTAGCGTTAGTTGCGATGATCAATGAAAACAAAAAAAGTGACTGTAGCACATAGACTCAATCGAGCGGTTACAAGATTACAACAACATGACCTCAAAATTTGCACAAAATACAAAGTATTACTCGTGGGCAAAGTAGTCTGTCTAAAAATTGGTCAATTGTCTGTTGTAATATTTGGAAAACTGTACGAAAATCACACACAACTGAATTCAAACAACAGTTTTCTTTGTAAACAACCGTCAGTCTGTCACTTTGACAGTAGCGCTCACGGTGATATCGGTTTGGGGTATGGTCGGTGTAATCGCAAAATGGCGGATGTTATGACGTAATCCGTGACGTTACAAAGGATATCGTTGTTGCGATCACGATGACTCGGTACGCGTTTTGGCGCGATAATATCGATTTTATCGATTTTTGCGCGTCTCGGAATGCACCCAAAAACTTTCATAATAACATCCTGTACTATTATTTATTCTGTGCTAACATAATCAAGCGTCTGTCATAACTCGTTTTATTTTATATTCTCTTTAGTTTTTGTGGCTATTAGTTGAACAAAGTACTTATGTTTTTCCACAACACAACACAAATTAGTAGGTTAATGAGTAAACTTTGCATTTTCATTGACTAAATATGAAAAAAATGAGAACCATACCGTCAGTGCCACCTATCGATGGTCTCAGAACTAGGTTACTCCAGCTGTCAGAAAACCTCATTGTTGAAGCTCATTTCAAGTTGTCATTAGTTGGAGTCCATTACACGGCTGTGATAGCGACCAAATAATGTACAGCCAATAATACGCAATCAATATTACGTGGATTGGCCTCGTAATATCAGGGTTGACATTATTTGGTTGTGTATTATTGGCCGTGTTATATCACCCCGAGCAGATTTTGTACACGTGATAATATGCAGCCAGGATTACGTTGCCAAATTATGTACACGTATTATTGGCTGTACATTATTGGCTGTGTAAAACGGGTATGACACTTTCTGTACAGGCTATAATGTACAGCCAATAATACGTGTACATCACAGACTAAAATATAGAAATGTCATAGTCAAAGCCTCGTTTGTACGTTCCAGTATCCCTTTACCACAGATTATGAATTACGGTTGCTCCGGCGCTTCGGAAAGTGCTGCCCCTCCGTCCTTGCGAAACAAAGCACAGGTACCAACGCTCGCTTCCGCAGCTACAGAGGACGTGGGCTGCACTCCCTCCGCGCCTCCGGCTTTTTAAAAACACTAGTGTAGGGCAGACAAGACCACGTAGAGTCGGGGTTGGCCAATTCGGTTCTGTTTCAGTTTTTTTCTTCTTAAGACTCGCTTTACGCAAACGAGGCATCAAGGAGTGATTCTATCTTTGTCTATGGTTGGCTTCGTTTTATTGGCCGTGTTATATTGGTCGTACAAAATTGGGAGTCCCTATATTACACGGCCAGTATTACGCGACCAAATAATGTACAGCCAATAATACGCGACCAATATTACGTGGATTGGCGTCGTAATATCAGGGTGAACATTATTTCGTTGCGTAATATTGGCCGTGTAATATCACCCCGTGCTGATTTTGTACAGGCGATAATACGCAGCCAGGATTACGAAGCCAAAATATGTACATGTAATAACAGGGTGTGCATTATTGGCTGTGTAATACGGGCCAAACACTTTTTGTACGGGCGATAATGTACAGCCAATATTACGTGTACATCACAGATTAAAATATAGAAATTACATGGTCAAAGCCTCGTTTGCACGTTCCAGTTTCCTTTTACCACAGATTATGAATCGCAATTGCTCCGGCGCTGCGGGATGTGCTGCCCCTCCGCCCTTGCGTAACAAAGCACAGGTACCAACGCTCGCCTCCGCAGCTTCGGCTTTTTGGTCACCTTCGGCGACCAGCCTCCGCCGCTCCAGCTCACCCTGGTACCTGCACTTTGTCACAGCGGACGGGGGCTGCACTCCCTCCGCGCCTCCGGCTTTTTAAAAACACTCTAGTGTAGGGCAGACAAGACCACGTGGAGTCGGGGTGGGCCGATTCGGTTCTGTGACAGTTTTTTTCATCTTGACACTCGCCTACACAAACGAGGCATCAAGGAGTGTTTCTAGCTTTGTCTATGGTTGGCTTCGTATTATTGGCCGTGTAATATTGGTCTTACAAAATCGGCACGGGCTGATATTACGTATCCAGTTGTACACGTAATATTGGTCGCGTAATACTGGCCGTGCATTATCAACCCGGACTGATTTTGTACGGGCAATAATACACGGCCAGTATTAGCCGTGCAAATATTACGAATCCATGTACAATATCAGGCCGCATAATGTGTAATATCAGGCCGTGTAATATTGGCTGTACAATACCGGTCGTACAATAATTTGGTCGTGTATTATCACATCGTCGTGTGTCTGTGTGTATTATCGTCTCCCATTAGTTGTCAGTGCTGTGTGCTGTGCACGTCCTATTTTCTAAAATTAATGGAAAACTGTTGAATTTTACAAGTTAACAATAATAAAATACTTTTTAAAATGCAAGTCCCAGCTGTTTTTATGGATATATCTCTTGAAGATCAGGTAATTCAATATCAATAGTTAAGTTTACGTCAACATAACCTCGATGTGGCATTCTGGTTTTCCTCCTTTAATTTGGAAAGTTATGGAATTGTTGCTAATTTACAGGCATTAGAGCTTAGGAAATACTTCAAGAGCCTTGGTGCAGACATTTCAGAAGAGAAGTCTCCAGACGGAGGAGTTGAGGAGGACTTGCACAAGATTGTCGGAGTTTGCGATGCATGTTTCAAAGAGCCAAACGAATCTGATGTCGAAGCAATTCTCAACAGTATTGTTTCTATCATGGTCTCGGTAAGTATGCTGCTGGCACACAAGTCATGGTCCAGCCTGGTTTCCTATTAGTTATTATTATTATTATCAGTTTGATGATTGCGGGACATCTGATTGGCATTTATATAATATCTTTTGTAATTTACATTATGTATTATTATAATTTCTGTCATTAATAATTTACAAAGAATTGTCAATATCTGAGTAAATTTCATCCCTGTAGAGTTTCTTGGTGCTCTCTTCTCTAGTGGTCTTATTTCCGAAGCACTGGTAGTGTCAGAAGGGTATTTCCTTTTCCTGTGCGAGATTTCTTTTTCAAACTCAAAGCATACTTAGTTTACTTTTTTTATTTGATTTATTTATAATGTTTTACATTTTTCATCTTGTTCATGAGATATGAAATAGTAGATTGTATTATTACTAGGGAGCAAAATTATATTTTGCAGGCGAGGGCGCTATTTTGAATCCAGAGTGGAGTGAAGGATGAGAATTCTTTTGTAGAATCCTGAACGTAGTGAGGGATTCAAAGTACGTTGCCCAAACCAAAAATATATTTAGCACCCAAGTGATACACTCTACTTTTCATCACCCACTATGAGAAAATTAAAGGCCCCTCATATTTTATTGTAATATTATTATTTAATAAAACATAGAGTAACTAAATTGAAATTAAATTGTACCTGCATTAAATTTTTTTGGCGCTGAACAAGATGTTCCAAATTCAAAAAGTGCGCGGCAAAGATAATTGCAGCGCACTTATAAAGAGAATTAAAAACTCATTACTGCCCGCTAAAAGTTTCTTATAGAAAACACCACCTTTGGGTGCACTTAAAGGCGAACCAAGTTATCCTTTTCAAGTAGATGGGATGAAAAGTCATTTTGAAGATTTAGCTATTAATTTTTCTCTTCACAATAAATACTCTGAATTTGAATTTATGCACTGTTGATTCATAGCTGTTGTAAAGCTACAATTTTTTATTAATTTGTTATTTTAAGCATTTGAACATACTAGGTGTGAACCTTCTATAAATTTGGGAGCATCCCTCCCAAGGTAGAAGGTCCACAGATAGATCAATTGGAATAGAGATGGAAAGGCTTTCCAGGGGATGTAGGACCAATCCTGCTTCATGATCAAAATGTTCCTTTCACAAATTTAATATCAATGTATGATGTATTATTATTTCAGATTCCCTTGGAAAAAGGGGAAGAACTTATATTGGCCTTTGCCCAAAGATTAACAAACACTCCAGGACCCAAGATGGGTGTTGTTGCTGTACAATCGTAAGTCCACAAATGTAATAATACTAAATTAATCATAAAGAATACACCATTACTTGAGTCCAGAAACAATCTAATTTTATTATAATAGTACCCACATAATAACATGTTACAAGGATGCCTACCCACATATAAATTAATAAAGATCAATATAATATATACTATACTATACTCAGCATCTATTTAATATACATAAAAAATCATAAAATCATTTATTTAGGAAAAAGGCAGGTAATGAAGCACCTACACTAAGTTTGAAACCCGTGTGATAGGTACCAGGCCACTCTCGTCAACACAACACATAACACACAACGTATTTTTGCATACTAATTACACTAAAATAAGGTATGTACCTACCTAATTTTAAGAGTATACACATAAACGTTTATTTGTTGTGTGTTCTGAGTTTTGCGAGGTAGGGTGTGTATAGAGAATGCAATACCGAGATCGCGCATCGGTCTTGTAAGATAAATCTGGCATCAAAATTAGTCCAAGCGCTAGCCCACCACACCTACTAAACGTGTGACTGGCGGCTGGCCGGCCAACCCCGAGCGAGGATGCCGGGGCGGGCGAGGTGGAAATGTGCAAAAGAACTGTGATTCCCGGATCAAGAGGAAAATACCTACAGTCATAAGCACTGCATAAGAAGCAGCTCAGATGCCATCATTGAGGCTCTATGTTTCAAACGAAGCTTTTTTCAGAAAATTGTGCCATGTGCCATCTGATTATTTCTATGATTAGCTTTGTATTGTATTGCTTTAATTTAGTTAGTATGGTTACACTTGTTGTATGGTATAATTTAACTGTATGTTTTTTTTTCTTAATAGCACTATTTTTGTCATAGCATAAGGTTTGATCAGTGGCTGCAACTTTAGTTGGCCTTTCAGTGTCATAATAGTTTAATTCGCTTAATTTGTTGAATAGTATTTTTTTAACTTCAAATGGTGAATCTTATTACATTTATTTATTTTATTTTAAAAGAACGGTCCTAGAAATATGAAGTATTTGCAAGCAAAGGCAATTTTTACCGGAATGATGTTACAAGCATTATGAGCAACTTGTTTTTCAGTGGTGTTGAGGTCATGTTCAATCACTGCATGTTGAAGTAGAGCTGTTTGACAAAGAGTTGTTAGGATAATGTACTAACTATAAGAACTAGTAAAACTTTATTATACTGTACTACATAATTAATAAAAATTTCAGGTTATGGCGTCTATACAACAACTTAGAGTCCAACTCTCCACTGAGATACCATGTGTACTACCATGTCATTGAACTGGCCGCTCGAGTGGGCTTTGTGCGGGAAGTGTTCACTGGCGTTGACCAGCTGAAGAAAGAGTTTGCTGACTGCCCGCCCACCAACGAACAGATGCAGAAACTCTATAGATTGCTGCATCAAGTGTTGAAAGATCAGCACAGGTTTGTTATTGTGAAAAAAAACGACTTATAATACAAAAGTAAGACACCAAAAAGTCTGTATAGAGAAAATGATTTAAAAAAAATGTCTTTGGGCTTAAAATAAGCTATTGAACAAGAATATAACATTTTTGAAAATCGTGGCTGTTTGTCTATTTTTTTGCGCATCATAAATAATACTCCTGGACGAATTTCGATGCGGTTTTCACTGATGAATAGCTTAGAGTTTGACTTAAAAACTGGTGTACTTTGTATCTCAATCTGATGAGCCAATCAATTTATAAAAAAATATTTGACACATGATTTTTTTTTTATGAAATGTAGTATATTGTAGTTTATAGTTACTTTAGGTACTAAAATAACACAAGGTTACTTTTAACCCAAAAAAATGACCAGGTGGGCAAAGCCGCGGGCACAGCTAGTAATAATATATAATTAAAAACGGTTTAGAAATCTCGAAGATATGAGTGAACTGAGAATATAACAAACAAAATATATTTGAGAATTACATTCTAGAAGTCAATTAAAAATGGACATCTAAATCTATTCTTTTTATTTCATTTAGTTCTCACTAGTCAATGGTGAACTAATTCTTAATAGAAAATAAAAACTAGCATTAGAAGTCTTATTAGAAGTTTGGTTTCTCATCATATTCATCATAAACCGTTTATTACTAACATAAATTAAATTTATTTGAAATCTAACATAGATTTATTATTTTATTCTTTTATCGAAATATTCATCTTAAACTATTTTATCATATATGTAACCTTTCCAATTCAAATTGTATTGATAATGATAAGTGATTTATTGGCGAAAAGAGATTTTTACATTTATTTCTTATAAAATAGAATAAACAAACGTTCCATTAACAATAATAGTTCCAGTGGGCCCCACACTTTGCAAGGCATTTTGGGGCTCAAATGCAAATAAGAAGTAATTTAATAAATGCAAGATAGATTCAGTATTGTTAGAATTTTATTGGCAGATTATTATAAACCATTATTATAAATGATACGTTTTCTGTTCCAGTGACCTGGCTTCCAAGGTCATGATCGAGCTGCTAGGGACATACACAGACGACAACGCATCACAGGCCCGTGAAGATGCCAGCAAATGCATTGCAACGGCACTGGCTGACCCCAACACATTCCTGCTGGATCCTCTGCTCTCACTGAAGCCCGTGCGCTTCTTGGAAGGACAACCTATTTATGAGCTGTTCAATATCTTTGTGTCAGAGAAGCTCTCCAGCTATCAGGCGTTTTACAAGAAGAACCAGGAATTCGTTCAGGCACAAGGTGAGAAATAATAGTATAATAGTCACTTACATTTTTGGAGTTGTAAAGTGTAATGTTTGTAATGAAGTTGTACGGTCAAATCATATATAATGAGAAATCTATCTATACTTAAAGTACTAAAAAACTGTACAATGAAGATAATTAAAAAAAAATGGTCTTGTGTACCACTTGTAATAGGCCACTGAACAAGAGTTTTTTTATTGTGTCTGTTTGTTTGTATGTTTGTTCACGCATCACATAAAAACTACTCGACCGATTGTGATGCGGTTGTCACTGTTGGATATCTTAGGGTTTGACTTAAAATCTGGGTGCTTGGTATCTTAAACCGATGATTAGATGCCGAGCCATCGATTAAAATCTATTTGACGGCTGAATTCGAAGAAATGTAGTTTATTGTACTTTAGAGGTCCTGGAATAACACATGTGTGGCTTTTAAATGAAATGAGCACGCGGGCAAAGCCGCGGGCACAGCTAATATCTACTAGCTGTGCTCGCGGCATTCAATTCAATTTCAATTTTAAAAGTTCTTTATTTACTTATTAAATTATAGCCTAGCACAAATTCCAGTGTTAATTTAATCCTAGAACGCACAATTATATCTATTTAACTGTTAATCAAGCTAACAAATAGCTTATCTAAACTTATAAAAATAAAAATTCAACAATGTAGGTATACAAAATAAAATTGTGACAAATTTTTACTTAAAAATACGGATTTTCTAAACATGCAAGCTTTAGTTGAGCGTTACAATACTAAACATACTTACTATTTGGGTCATTAGATAGCTCAAAGCCAAAATACAACAAAAATGAGTCAACTATCCAACAAAAGCTAGCGAGTGGGTAGTTACGCATCTTTTTGTTAGGAAGCAAACAAACACTAACATACATTTCAATAGGCAAGCAACAGGAGCAATTCGGTCAGGCTGCTAATCGTATAGTGACAATCACCCACACAAGCCAGCACAGCCAACCGCACGCGCTGCGCACATGCCTATCGGTCTATACTATATCCTAAGATAATAAGAGCGAGAGTCGCGCGCGCAACGGCAAGGGAGCGCATGCTCACTTGGTAGGCCACTGTAGGTGACTATTCATCGCACTCGAGAAACAAGTGATGGGGTAATTTGTATCGATTGTACTTGTCGATGTAAGATATGTTTTTCTTGCGAGTTTTACATATATTTTTAATGAGTTTATTTTTACTACGTGGATTGCTGTGTAAATAGAATTTTTTAGACAGTTTAAAAATGAATTCATTTAAGATGGGAAAATTAATTTGATTATGTAACTTATGCAGATTTGTACGAAAAGGTGTGTTATATGCGTATTTTAAAGCTTTGTTTTGGACAATTTGTAATTTATTTAGATTAGCTGTGCAGGTACTACTCCACACTGGACAGGCATATGTAATACAGGGGCGCACTAAGGTACGATATATGTGTAATTTAGTACTGCTGCTAAGACAAGAGCTTCTATTAAGTATAGGGCTCAATGCATTTAGTGCTCTTGTGCCTTTGAGTCGTAATCTTACTGTATTTTCACTCCAGTTTAGTTTGTTATCCAACACAGTACCAAGATATTTAACTGAGGTGCTCCAAGGGATGTTATAACCATCAATTTTTAGAGTTCGGGCGGGTAATGCTCGTTGCCTCGTGAACATAATGGCCTCTGTTTTAGAGGCATTTAATTTTAATTTCCACTTGTGGAAGTAGCTGGAAAGTAGGTCGAGGGACAGTTGGAGGCGAGCAATGATTAAATCAATGTCTTTAGAGGATGTAAACGATGCTGTGTCATCAGCAAAACAGGCCAGCTTTGTGCGTGTTTGTATAGGTATATCATTAACGAATAGCAAGAACAACTGAGGTCCAAGGATCGAACCCTGGGGTACGCCAGCGGGAACTGGCTCGCGGCATTGCCCGCGTGCTCATTTCAAATTATTTATCTAAATACTAAACCTATGGACCTTTCAAATTATTTAGATAAATAATTTGAAAGAGCCATAGGTTTAAAAGTATAATAACTACTGTATTGGTCAAAACAGTTACCTGGCTAAAGTATGCATCTAAATATGCAAAGCACTCGAAATAACTTTAAACATTTTGATTTTAAAGGGGTCAAAAATTGGGTCGATTATTATTTAGTAAACCAACTGTATTGTTGTCTATTTTATAATATTTGACCCTCTAAAATGGACCTTGTCTAATTTAAATTTCATATTATAATCAGGTGAAATAAAGGCCAAACGGCCATATACGTAAAAAGAGTATGTAAACTAACTTTAAGAATATGTTAACTAACTTTATTCCTCATTTCGTTTTGTGTTTGGATGTTTTGAGTAGGTTGTCTGGGGTGTGAACTTGTTAGCCCCTCTCGACAAGAGACCACCTTGATAGAGGTTTTATCCCTTTTAAATCATTTCTTATTGGTTTCAGGTCTCAACCATGAGCAGAATGTCAAGAAAATGAGGATACTGACCTTTATGCAAATGGCGGAGTCAAATCCGGAGATTTCATTTGATGACATTGTATCTGAACTTCAAATTGAAGAGAAGGAAGTGGAAGCATTCGTAATTGAAGGTACAATACCTTTTCTATTTAAATGTTTGGTGTAAATTATCATGTTTACTTGGAAAAGGTATAATCTAAAAAAGAGAGGAAGAGGTACTAAAAGAGAAAACATGTCTTATCTAACTATATTGTAAGATTTTGTTACTGTCTTCAATGGTTTTTCTATTTAACGAGATTCAAGTAAACGTGTCTATGTGTTTACATGTCACCTGCGCAACGTGCCATGATTCTACGTCGTATTGTGTGTATGTGTGTTGGCCCTATATGTCACCCCTTCGCGATGTGCCACGATTCAACATCGTATCGTGTGTAAATGTTTTGGCCCTATATGTCACCTTCGCGACGTGCCACGATTCCACGTCGTATCCTGTGTATGTGTTTTGGTCCTATATGTCACATTCGCAACGTGCCACGATTCGACGTCGAATCGTGTGTATGTGTTTTGGCTCTATATGTCACCTTCGCAACGTGCCATGATTCTACGTCGTATCGTGTGTATGTGTTTTGGCCCTTTATACACGCAACGCTATGTCACATTCGCAACGCAAGTGCCGATACCTTCGAGCCATCAACCAACTCCGTAAACTCCGCGAAATACTGACCCGAATCGTAACGCTGTTAAATCAAATTTCGTACACAAACAAGATATAAGTTAAAAACTAAAGCCCGACTACAGTCGGGTAAAATACAGCCTAAGACAGTCTTGCGATGCAGACGAATCGATTGATACCTCGCTTGTTAAAATACAGCCTAAGACAGTCTTGCGATGCAGACGAATCGATTGATACCTTGCTTGTTAAAATACAGCCTAAGACAGTCTTGCGATGCAGACGAATCGATTGATACCTCGCTTGTTAAAATACAGCCTAAGACAGTCTTGCGATGCAGACGAATCGATTGATACCTCGCTTGTTAAAATACAGCCTAAGACAGTCTTGCGATGCAGACGAATCGATTGATACCTCGCTTGTTAAAATACAGCCTAAGACAGTCTTGCGATGCAGACGAATCGATTGATACCTCGCTTGTTAAAATACAGCCTAAGACAGTCTTGCGATGCAGACGAATCGATTGATACCTCGCTTGTTAAAATACAGCCTAAGACAGACTTGCGAAGCAGACGAATCGATTGATGCCTCGCCTGTCAAAATCGGACCAAGTTTAAGTTTGAACACATAACCCTTTCTTTGCTTCACAGTAGTCGGGTAACAAAGTATTGCCTATGACACTATACCTGAAGTCAAATCGATTGACACCACGCTTGTCAATTTCGGATCCTTCCCTTGCTCCGCCGTAGCACAGAATAAATAATAGTATAAGCCGTAGTCGGGTAAAAAGGCCAATGATGATACCCTCTTAAAAAAAACCCAATGCCACACGCATTCAAAAATAGTTTTTTTATTAATTTAAGAAAGTTATATTATGTCTGTTTGATGAAGTGGCAGTAGGCTGGTCACGTTTCAAGTAGAACTAGATAACTGTTAGGGGGGGTTAGATGATTTCTCGAGCTGGGACCACTTGTAGGCAAATTTAGTGTGAACTCTCGCCCGCCAAGTGAAGTGACGATTTGCTAAAAGCGGCTGGCAGAAACTGTCTGCAGAAAGCTAAAAACCGAGCTCAGTGGGTTGCATTATGAGAGGCCTACATCAAGCAGTGGACATGCATTATGAGAGGCCTACATCAAGCAGTGGACATGCATAGCATAGGCTGATAAATAAATAAAGATAAAATATATATATTCGGGACAATTCACACAAATTACCTAGCCCCAAACTAGGATACCCTGTACTATGGGTACTAGACAACGGATAAAGATACGTAGACACGAATATTACATCCATGACTCGGAAACAAACATTTCTGCTCATCACACAAATGATTGCACCTTGCGGGATTCGAACCCGCTGTTGGCTGACTTCGCAGTAAGGGTGACTAACCACTTGGCAAACCTGTCGTCTGATAAGCATATCGGTAGTGAATTAATAAAAAGTATAATGCAATTATTTAGCTTTCGAATTCAGTAGTTACTTTATATCTATATGCATAGTAAACTCGTTGTGTTGACAATTGCAGTGCTGAAGACGAAGTTGGTGCGCGCGCGCATGGAGCAGGCGGCGCGCACGGTGCGCGTGTCGAGCACGATGCACCGCACGTTCGACCGCTCGCAGTGGCAGCAGCTGCGCGCCGTGCTACTGGCGTGGCGCGCCAACGTGCACGCCGCGCACGACGCCATGAAGTCCGTCACGGCGCAGCAGGTCGAGTACGCGCAGCAGGGGACGAAAGCCTGAGCTGAAGAGTTACACTGTCCACTGTCACGCTGTCAACTTCTAAAATAAACGGAATTATCATACTTTGGAATTTTTATTGTGTTCACTGTTACATTGTCACGTTAAAATAAACGTAGATATAGTTTAGAAATTCCATAGTGTCCACTGTTACACTGTCATGTTGCAAAATAAACGTAGATTCTTATTTCAGTAGTCACTGTTAAAAAACTGTTTACACTGTTTACTGTTGATTTTGTTTCAGGTAAGTAAGTAGGTGGTAAGTATTTTGAAAATAAAATGCAGTTGGGGACCTAGTTAAACACTATCTGAATCCAAATAATATCATAACACAGTGGAAATATGTTCCAATTACAAAATGATTTTGGTAATACGTTTTCTATGGAAAAAAAACTCTGTCGATACCTTAAGATTTGCGCGTGGACACGTAAATTGGTCTGAAGAGCAATAGGTAGGCCTCCGTATTATTCACCGATGAGTGTATGACATGTTTATATTGTGCAGATGGTCGCAAAAGAGTCTATCGTCGACGTGGGTAGAGATATGCTCAAAGTTGCATTGAAGAGCGTGTTCCTTTTGGAGGCGGTTCGTGTATGGTCTGGGGTGGCATATCGATGAACGGCTGAACGGAAC
The DNA here is from genome assembly GCA_946251855.1 of Alsophila aescularia. Lineage (NCBI taxonomy): Eukaryota > Metazoa > Arthropoda > Insecta > Lepidoptera > Geometridae > Alsophila > Alsophila aescularia. Next base: position 14,392,966 of record OX276378.1, read on the forward strand.
TTGTGTTCATTGACAAGGTTCGTCAAAACTTTAACCCCCCCTGGGTTTTACGGCACATCGCAATTTAACAGAGATTTTAGAAGATCACGTGGTAACTACCTACCTTACATGAGATTCAATGGTGAAAATTTTACTCTATTGCAATATACTCAATGCTCTACTGCACGCCGCTGCACAAGTTCGACAATGTTGGGATACGTACCATGAATTGGCCAGCACGCAGCCCGGACCTTAATCTGATTGAGCACATTTGGGACAATTTAAAAAGAGCTGTATATGCGAGAAATCCTGTGCCCTCAACAGTGGCACCATTAAGAATAGCAATTTCACAAGAATGAGACAATATTCTGCAAGACCGTTTAATAACCCTAATCAGGTCTATGCGGAACCGATTAGAATCAGTAATACTTAGTAGTATAGTAGGGCACGTGGAGATAAAAAAACGTGTGCTTAAACTTTATTTTCAACTGTTAAAACCAACTTTTCAATTAAAACAATGTATTAGTTAAAAAAATAAAATACGTTTCCAGTACTCAAACTTAAAGAACAATGGTGAAATTTTATGTGATAAATCTTGGAGCGTCTTGGAATATTCTTGGAATTTCTACTAACTATAACTATTTTTCTACGTTTTTTTTCAACATAGCATGTACGCTAGTAAAAGCCAGGTTAACAAATCAATAAAAAATAAATTAAAGTGAAACTTCATTTCCTTCCTACAATGTTTTACCGGCCTTGTTGCCTGCCAAACGGGCGATAAAAAAAAGATGACGATTCCGGTGCCGACGTCAAAATCGTCAACACACTATACCCGGTCCAACCACCCGGTTTATTTAACCAAAGGAGGTTGAATTACGCTTACTGGCGCTAAAACTTTTAACAGTAAGCGTAATTTAACCTCCTTGCGTTAAACAGAATCATACTATAGACAAAATGGTACGACTATATAAAACTCATAAACAAAACCATAAAGCAAAGAGAATACAATACATCATAGTAAAGTGTAAGGAATTGTTGGAAGGTTATGTTTATTTACTTGTTTTGCACAAAAATTGTTTACAAGGAAGGACTTAATGCTGAACAGCATTATCTACCAGTTATCCAGTTCGTGAAAGAAATAAAAGAAGGGCGTGCGGCTTAATGTATTGAACAATAAATACAAAAGAAACAAAGGTTAGGTTTATGTTTGTGTAAATAAAGTAAGTATTTCGTGTCAGGAATTGTTGCAAAATTATTTTACTAATATTAGACAACTGTTTCCCTGCACAGTGAAACAGCAGCACATATCTAAACATATTCTGCCGTATTTATAAAAAGTTAAGCAATGATTAGTAATACTGCACACTACAATATTGTACTGCGCAGTACTAATTGACGCTAATTAACTTTTTATAAATAAGGCCAGAGGTTTTTTAATCTCGCTAGGCAGTAACAGATTGAAAATAATTATTATTCAAAAGCCTAGTCTGTTCACTAGGTACATAGGTAATGGAATAGGTACAATATATGTAAAAAATATATTTATCACACATAAGTACTTAATTGCCTACCTAACTAAGCAGATAAAATAATTAAAATCTCTAAGACTTGTTTCAAAAGTCATTAACAGTAACATAATCTGCAAAACTTTGAAGCCAAATAACAATTATTCCTGGCCTCCCCAATAAAAAAAACTTAGACTAACAATCTCAGGAAATGATGCTGAATTACTAGCGATATTTTTGGTCTAAAGACGCCGTGAATTTTACTGACATAAAAATATGTATGAAAGTTCGCCATTGTTCTTTAAGGATATGATACTATGCTGTTTCAAAGTTAACAAACCAATCATAGGTATAGTTTTCAATTTAAATTTGCATGAAAAGTATGCAGTTTTTTTTTATTTCAGTGTCTTCTTGTAGGCTCTTTGATGCAGTTTCTATTGTCCGTCAGTAGTAATTATAAACGTGACGACTACTTAGGAGAATTATATATTTGTGCGTCAACATAGACAATACTTACATCGTTTGAATATGCAACAGGCGATACTAGGTTTCATACAAAATTTAGTTCGTAGCTTTTTGATTCTTTCTCACTTAGGTCTCGGTGGGTCTGTCATGTTGAAAAATAAACGTAGGTAGATTCACAGTCTGGAAATTTCATAGTGTCCACTGTAATACTGTCATGTTGAAAATTAAACGTGGAATTATGATATAGTCATGGCATAGTGGTATAAACATATCGGTCAAATATCTTCTCACCAGACAATCTCCTTCGTTTGATGGTCTGGTTCTACTAGTCGCGCCAAAGATTTTGAATTACGCTTACTTTGAGCCGTGCCGTGCCCCATTGCTGAAATATCGGTGGGAATTTTAATATAGTCAACGAATGGGCCAGAAGGGGGTGTAGAGTGCGTAAGGTACCTAAGCGATTCCTTCAGAAACTTGTACAGGGTGCTTAGGGAGTGAACATAAAGTCCTGACGTCTAGGAGGTGAGCCGGAGTGTGGAGGGGGCACAAATTTCCCACTTTTAGGGGTTTCACTTATATCTCAAAAATGGTACGTTGTAGGGAAAAGATTTTTGAGACTAATTGAAAACTTACAAAAATTTCTACAACTTTTGTTCTGTACACTTTTTTCAACCGTTTTCGAGCTACACGCTCCGGAAAAATGGAAATAGAAGTTATTTAGCGTGATGGGCAATACCTGATCTGTAAATTAGCTTAATGAAAAACATTACACTCCTTTTTTTGGGCTGTCGTGTAAAACTCCACTATTTTATTAATAACATAAGCTGGAGTTCCTCCTCGCGGTGAAGGCGGTAACAGTTTGAGAAAAACAAGAAGATTTTTTTATCTCCAGGCCACCGATGATGCTGACGTCCTTATCCTGAAGACTGCAGTGCAATAATCCACTCATAGTTCTGTGGCTTTCGTTGGTGAGGATTTGGGCCTCGCTGTCCATTTGATGGCTTCCACTCCTCAAGCCCAAGATATCATGCTGCTGAAACCCAGCCGAGGGAAAACCAAAACAAATGCACCACTGTCCACCCAAGAGATAAAGCAGCATTGATTTGAACAGATCCTGTTCTTACATTCATTTACCGGCTGCGACACATCATCTGCAAGTGGATAAAAATGGAGGAAAGATAATTTGTCAACCCCCCATACTAGGCCTGCTGGTCCTTTCTTGTGCAGGAGTTCGAAAACGCGGGGCATTCGAGCAAATGCTGCATGGTGGCTGCATGGTTTTCAGAATAAGTAAGGTAGATTTCTCAAAATTGTACTTAAAGTCAGAAATAATCAAGGAAGCGGCAGTGATATTTACAACCCCTCCTCTGCTCCAGGTGAGGTTGACGAGGCTGGAAGGATGTGCTACCTCAAATGGTGTCTGCGGCTTTGCCGCATGGTAATTTTTCTGAGATATAAGGATCCTATGTGTTATTCCAGAACCAAAAGTACTAATAGAGTACAAAATACTTTTCTTGCAGCCGTCAAATAGTTTTTTATCGATTGCTTGGCTTCTACACATCGGATTGAAATACCAAGTACACCAGTTTTTAATTCAAACCCTAGTTTATCCATCCAACATCAACAAAACAACGGTCCAGTAGTTTTTACGTGATTAACGAACAAACAGATAAACAGACAGGTGATTTAAAAAATGTTATATTCCTGTTCAGTAGCTTATTTTAGGTAGGGTACCTAAAATAAGCTACTGAACAAGAATATAACACATGTTTTTAATTATCTTCATTGTACAGATTTTTTGATACTTACTGCTTTATTATAAGTTATAGGTGGGGCAATAGCAAGACTGACCTCCGTCAACCAGTACCTACCGCTTCCAGTCGTTCAGGAGGTTTTGGAAAATTAAGCCTGACATCATCTCCCTCCTACCAGTTGAGAGTGCAGCTAAGCTGCATTCCCGGCGCACCTACCACCGAGTGCAGCCGTGGCTCGGAAATGAGCTGCCGCCTCATGAATGGGGATGGAACCATGTAGGGGACACCCTGGTGCCAATAACAACAGAAGATTCACTAGCACCGGAGGTCCTACTGAAATCGATATTTTGCCGCTGCACCAAGGATTGTGGTAGTGGCAAATATGAATGCCAGAAAGAAATGTTGAACTGTTCTGCGGCGTGCCTCCACTGCCAAGGGAAGTGCCGCAATGGCGTGTCTGTTGACGAGAAAGACGTAGAGGCCCTTCAGCAAGAACCACTCACCACTAAGGATGAGGATGCCTTGGAGAAAGAACCCTAGCCAGGACCCTCACGGCCTTAAAGGATGAAAACGTAATTGGCATATCTATGCTTATAGTTTAGACGATATGAAGGAATATTTGGTAAATCTATATCTCAAAATTTTCACTTTTCCTAGCTGTCTTTTGAAAGCTAGCTAGGAAAAGCTAGGATAGCGAGATCCACATCCTCATCAATGACAGCTACTGAACTTTGATTGGATTGATATACAGCAGTCTACACGATAAGGACGTCAGCATAATCGGTGGCCTGTAGTCTGTATCCCATTCGCCTGAAGCTTTGTAGTTAGGATATGAGCTGACTTTTGTTGGTAGGATTGGAAAAAAATACTTCTTGTTTTTCTCAAACTGTTTTTGCCTTTACCGTGTGAAGGTACTCCCAGCTTATGTCATTAATAAAATAGTTGAGTTTTTATTTTTAGCAATTTTTCGCATCAGGTAATGATCATCACGCTGAATAACTTTTATTTTCACTTTTCCGGAAATAGTTAAGAATTCAGTAAAACTGTATTGAATAAAAGTTGTAGAAAATTTGATGATCTTATTTGATTAATTTTTTAAGCTTTTTATCTACAACGCACTGTTTTTGAGATATAAGCGAAAAACCCAAAAGTGGGAACTTAATGCTCCACTCCGGCTCACCTCCTAGACGTCAGGACTTTTAGTACGTTCACTTCATAAGCACCCTGAACATGTTTCTGAAGGAATCGCTTAGGTACCTGCTCACAAACGCTACACCTTTCCTGGACTATTTGTATACATAAGATGATTCGTTAGTGTTTATATACCATAGATAATACACTATTGTTATATACTCATTGACGGCACCGGGTGGAAATGACACAGCCCGGGGCATTTTGTTTTAAAGTTTTGGTTAAACTAAACTTTTTTACTGCTTCTGCAAGTACCTACACTATTTGCGAGTTTTCGGCGTAAAGTTTTGAGCTCATTAATTTGTGGCGCACGCTCTCAAAAGATCATGGTGAACTATCAAGATTCTTCAAGAATAAACAAAAAGTACTCTTTGCAAGAACCTACTTTTTTAGAGAAATCTCAAACTTTTTTCATCGTCCCTGTCAAATTTTGCATTCAAATCTGTCTTCTCAAAAATAATTAACATCATTATAATCCTGTAAAATTAGATTTAAAAAGAAAATTAATCTGAATGGATGGTTGGTTTTGATTAACAGATGAACACCGCCGTAACTTGTTCCTTTAACTGAAAGAAAATTAATCTGAATGGATGGTTGGTTTTGATTAACAGATGAACACCGCCGTAACTTGTTCCTTTAACTAAAAGAAAATTAATCTGAATGGATGGTTGGTTTTGTTTAACAGATGCACGCCGCCGTAACTTGTTTAAATCATTCGTGTGCTCATCGCTCGTGCTGCTCGTAGGGATCCACGTGTACGCTAACACATGGGGGTCCACGGGCTCCATCTACGACAACCTCAGCGAAGTCAAGTATTTGGTGATGCAGCTTGCAAGAATTTTCTCAGAGGTAGGTTATTGTGCAGCGAAAACATCACATTTCACAGTGACTTCACACTAATATTATAAAGGCGAAAGTTTGTATGCATTTGTGTGTGTATGTTACTCTTTCACGCTCAAAGCTGAACGGATTTTGATGAAATTTGGAATGGAGATAGCTTATACCCTGGAATAACACTTATGATACTTTTCATCATCATCATACACACCACGCAGACGAAACCACGGGGCGCAGTTTTTCTAAAGGAAAACGTTGGATTACGAACGTGACTCGAACTCTTATCTTTCCGTAGGTAGCAGACGACCCCACCTACCTCCCATTTTCGTATGTTCAACGTTGCGCTGTACACCTTTATGTACACAGTATTCTTTGCTCGTATCATCTGTCCTCTGCGCGGCAAAAGCGAATAGATGGCGCTACCATCCCTATAATTATGACGGATAAAAATAAACTGAAGAAAGAATATGGAAAGCGTTGTTGTGGTTACGGTGGCATTACCTAATTCAATATTTTCCTTTATAAATAATAAATTAGGAGATACCGAAGTTTCTTACTTATAATTTTTTATTGAATAGTGACGAGATAAGATTGTCGTTTACCAGCGCTACGCCTACCCACATAAAATTCAATTCGTAATGTAAAGAAAAAAAAACGATGCTGATTCGAACTGAACGAACCATCCATCGAAATATTACATTCTGTACTTTATTTTTACGTTTAAAACTCTCTAAACTATGAGATGGGGTTTATTTTAATAAAAAACATAAAATACACTTGACTTTCATTTGACCTCTAATGACGTCACATTGAAGGCTGTATAGTGTATAGGTACCATGTTACAATAATATACTGTTTTTTGGATCATATAAAGGCGTAGAGAGAGTTATTGATACTCTCTATGTATAAAGGGCTACTTTCAGTACCTAAAAAAAACAATGCAATACAAAATCAGTCAATGTCAAGTCAACGGCAGCCTAACTTCTTCCATACACGTACACAAGGGCAACTATTCAGCTTACTTTATGACGTCATCGCTATAAAAAGTTACGTATACCTTCTAGAGCGATGACGATAACGTATTAAAAATCAACTACCGCATAGAAAGTCAAAATATTGAAATAAGTTTCATAAAATAAAGTTTATAATCAGTAAGAAATATAAAATAAATACAATAACTAGCTTAAAAGCTAAAAAAAACACGCTTGCCCTGCCAAAAAAGAACTTATGCCAATAAATTTATACAAGGCCTTCAATTTGATGATACCAATCTATCTATACTTATAATAAAACTGTAACGGGTCCAATTCTGTACATTGAAGATATTTTGAATTTTTTTTTGGAGGGTTCTCTTTTTTCGATACTGAAGCCAAAACTGTTTTTTTTTTCATTTTTGTCTGTCTGTATGTCTGTCTGTCTGTATCTTGGCTAGGCATCATGCCGAAACTACTGAATGAATTTAAATGAAACTTGGTATGATTTGAGTTCATACTACGAGGTAGGACATAGGATACTTTTAATCCCGAAAAATTAAAGGGTTCAGGATAAGCGTTGAAAATTATTTAAAAGAACAAGTAGCACGCTGAAACTATTGGACGGATGTTGATGCAACTTGGCACAGACATAGTTTATAAGATGGGTGAAAATTATGAATACTTTTTGTCCCGAAAAATAAAGGGTTCCTAAGGGATATGGGTCCAAATTCTGTACATTAAAGATATTGTGTTTTTTTTGGAGAGATTAAAAATTAAAACTATTGGATTTTTGATGCAACTTGGCACCGTCTTAAGTTATTTGGTTGTTTAAAATTGAGGACACGTTTTATCCCGAAAAATTAAAGGACTTCTGCGGGATATGGGTCCAAAGTTATGTTAATATTGAAGTAATAAATAATATTTTTTTGATGGGTCTCTATATTCGATACTGAAGCCAAAACTGTTTTGCTTTTAATTTTTGTCTGTCTGTCTGTCTGTCTGTTTGTCTGTATCTTGACCGCGCATCGCACAGAAACTACTAAATGAATTCAAATTAAACTTGGTATGATTTGAGTTCATACTAAGAGCTAGGACATTTTAATTTTGATCAAATGTTGGTATATTCGTCCAGGAATAGCACATTATGGTACTTTGAAACTAAAGAAAAGACCACGCGTGCGAAGCCGCGGGTACAGCTAGTCTAGTACTATAATAAAACTGTAACTGGGCTAAATCTGTATTTTTTTTGTTTGAGGTATTATACTTCAAAATCGATATGGAGTGCAAAAAGGTTATTTTTTTATTTTTTGTTTTTATGTCTGTCTTTCTCTTTGAACACGCATCACGCTGAAACTACTCGAAGGATTTTGATACAACTTGGCACAATCACAGCTGATGTTATGGATTAACATTTAGATCACTTTTTATCCCGAAAAAATAAAGGGTTCCCGCAGGATAAGGGTTGAAAGTTATTTAAAAGAACACGTATCATGCTGAAACTACTGGCCGGATTTTGATGTAACTGGGCATAGTCAAAGTTAGTTTATATTATCTGTTAAAATTGTGAATACTTTTAATCCCGAAAAAATAAAGGATTTTTAAGGGATAGGCGTCCAAAGTTTATGTTCAATTAAAGTAATAATACATCAATTTAAGGAAAGGTACCAAATTTCGTTGTTCGCTCCACGAAGCAGAGTGGCTAAGCGGTAACATGCGTGGAAATGTAATCAAGACGTCCGTGGATCGAAACCACGCGCTTCTACATATTTTTTTCTCCATAATTAAAAGATTTTACATATTTTATGCGTTAATTTTACATTTTTTAGCCCCTGGCATCGGATATACTTTCGAATTTAGGATTTCACGTAGCGTATTTCGAAAATATACCTCCATACAACGCTACCGTAACACAGATTTCTGTCAACAACCTTCAGTAGAGATCCTTATATCCCAGAAAAACAACCACGCGAGCAACGCCGCGGGCACAGCTAGTTGCAAAATACAAAGTTGTTTTTTTTGTCGCCTTTGAAAATAGAGCATTACTGCCGTATTTTTCTTTTTAAAATAACCTTTGTTTTTCGGAGGGTTGTAAGAATTCCTAAAAACAGAACACTCCTATTTTTGGGCAGTCGTGTAAAAATAAAACTTTACATACCTAATTGCAGTGGCAGTCAGAACCGGCGAAACATAGGCTTTCAAAAAGAAAACAGTACATTTGCACTCTACTGTTTGCGGTTGAATATCTGGCAAAGGTGTGGTACTGCCCCAGGCCGCGTTAGTGTATATATTCTGTGCCCAGGCCCCAGGCAGACCAAAAGAGGCATAGCTACTCTACCACACCACAGCCCTGAATACTCAGGAAATATGCTGTTGTCTATTTATTGGATTCCCTTAGCCGTTTCTCACATTATCTGCGACAAAAGAAGGGGTGCCGGCTAATAAGCCCTTTTCTAAAAAACTGAAACCTAATCAGAACATTTATTGAATCTAGGAGATTTTTTATCAGGTACCTATCCTTTTTATTCAAAGGAAGCCTCCATTTAATTTGATGACAATTGTTTTACTGTGCGTAAAATAATGAACATGATAGAAAGTCAGGAAAATAACGTGGATAAGAGAGTAACTAAGAGTAGATAATATTATTATTCGGACAAGCGGTAAAAAGCAATGATTTTCTCTGACCTATGCTCTTGTTGGATATAAGATCTTGTTTTTATTACAATTATTTGTTTCCTATCGAATGAAGGTCAATCGGAATCATGAGCGTCTACAGGCCGAGGTGGAGCGCATTTCAACGTCCCTACCAGCCATGGCTGCGCTGGCCAACCGAGCTAAAGAAGCCGTAGACCCCTCCAAGGCAAAAAACAAGCAACACTTCATTGATCTGCGGGATTACGACCGCCAGGTGAGACTGAGACAGGCCACAAAACTGCAGCCTAAGTGATGTTGCAGGGATGTTGCGAATATTCGCAGCAGCATCCGCAATGCGGAGTTTCCGCTTCGATTTTGACATCTACATCCGCATGACCATCCGCACTAATTATTGCTGAGGAGGTGCCGCCACAGAACTTGGTGCTGTTTGGGCAGCTAAGTCAGGAGTCCGAATTCTACATTCTTCTGCTACGCTACCGCCTTCCTCTGTACCTACTACATATTATTGTGTGCTTGGAGTCACTTTGAGTTGGTATACACCCTCGAGGGACCGCCTCGTGACACACATAATAAATATTTAAAAATATATTAAAAATTTCTATCTTATTATTTTATTTCTCCACCCATATAAGTAGTTTCTTACTCGTATATATCTTACGATCCGCATCCACGTCGTCATTCACTGATGTGAGCCTTCAAATATCCGCCTCCGCATCCGACTCCGTGGATGTGAAAAACGGGTAAGTCCAAATTGTTCTACTATTTGTTTGACTATAGAACAATCTGTTCTATAGTCAAACAGATAGTGACTATAGAACTGATTGTTTACAGAAGTGATAGATCTCATTGAGATCTTCATTTCATATGACAGCTGTCAAATTGACAGGTGATAGCTGTCAAACTTCTAGTCTAGGATCACTAGTTTCAGAGTTATAGCCCTTATAAATTTGGCAGCTGTCATCCAAATTGAAGATATCGATGAGAACTATCACTTCTGTAAAGACACTACTAGTCTAGGATCAACAGTTTCAGAGTTATAGCTGTTTTAAGTTTGGCAGCTGTCACTTTGATGACAGCTATCACTTTGATGACACCTGTATCTTTGATACCTGTCACTTTAAAATGTCTTACTACCTACTCAGTAGAACAACATATTTTTGTTGTATAATCTGATCTATCGTAGAACAGCATGGATGGCCAATAAACAATTTGTTCGGATCCAATATGTCATATCATACTGCTTAGTAGTACAGATTGTTTTTTTGTTTGTCCAATCTGTTCTATAGTAGAACAGTTTAGACTAACCCAAAAAAACTGCGTCCGAGACGTCTTGATGTGTAATAGTTACTTGGAGGTTCTATTATTTATTCTGTGATGCAGGTCAATGGATAAATAAATAAATGTATTCGATGCAATTGCTGTAAGTACTAAGCACGTTCTTACTTAAGGATATTAAGAAGGGAAAAGTGAAGATGAAAGTAAGGAAGGTGAAGACATAAGTTCAATAACAAAACCCTACGGTCGGGTAATAAAATAGCCTACTACACTCTCTTGCGATGAAGACGAATCGATTAATACCTCGCTTGTCAAAATAGGACCAAGTTTTTACTTTGAAAACATGACCCTTCTTTTGCTTAGCCGTAGTCGCGTAAAAGAAATAGCCTATATACACTATCGATGAAGACAAATCGATTGATACCTCGCTTGTCAAAATCGGTCCATCCACATACATACATACATACATAGACTGTCATGACTCATTACTCTCCCTTGCTTTGCCGTAGTCGGGTAAAAAATGCAAATGCGTTAATAAAATCTAAAGTCAACGGCACCGTAATGACGGCCGATTTAGTTGGAAGTAAGGCCAAAAAACGACCAAACGTAATACGGTCAAAAACACCTTCCTGTGCAGAAAGCGTTTTTAGCCGTATAGCGTAAGGCGAATTCTATAGTCAGCGATACCATGACAAATCATTTACAATATGTGTTTCAGTCGTATGTATAAACAGATTAAACGTAATTAAATAGCTATAAACGTGGTAAGTTAGAAATAAATTGTCGGACTGACGACGGTGGCATTCATTTTCCGTACTGCGATTTTAACGGTAAGCAGGGTTGCTTGAGGCAATATCGGACGTATCTTCAATCATTAATGGCTTATCATAGGGCGTTTTAAGTCTTTCGCTACTGACTGTTTAGCGTTACAATCCTGTGTTATGTATGCATCTTCTTCTAGTATATTTTAAAACGCTCCACACGCTTTTTTTACGCTTTTATGCTTTCTTCACAAAAAAAAACTTTTTATAAGAAGAATACTCCTTCTGACGACTCGTAGCGCAGTTAACGTGAAGGCTTGATTTAACTTGCTTATGGTTATGAAACGTTCAGTAAAGTACTGTACTACTGTATTAATTAGCTTTATTATTTTAGATTTTTCTTCGGACGTTGCACTAAGTGGTGGTCGTGCTGTTGCGAATTTGTGTCTTTTCATTAAATTTTTTCTTTCTAATCTTACGGGGTTATGACCGCGAAATTCCTTCCTATTGAGCGTGTCTTGAATTCCACTTTAGAAGAAGGCAAGAGCTGCTTAGTAAGATTGAACGTGTGTCACTTTTTGCACTTCCTGCGGCTGTCTGGAATCGAACCTGGGTGGAATAAATGTATGTATGTAATATTGTTGTTGTTTTTTTTTTTTATTGTAATTATAGTTGGGTTACTTATCTGTAGAGCATTTTTTTATTTTACGTTATTACAATTTTGATAAAGGGTTGGTTAACTTGGGTTGCTAATTTATTTTTTTTAGTTTTTATTTTTCCGTTTATCATTTTGTTTGACTTACAGTTGGGCGGAAGAAAGCCACAAAATTTTTATTTGTTAATTTTGATTAATATTCATATTATGCTAGTCTATGTGTGTTTTTAACAAAGTATATTAAACCAAATTTCGTGAACATGTTTGTATGTATGTAATATTATTAAAAATGGGTAATTTCATATATGTTAGTCTGAATGAGTATCTAAATATATATAACAAATTTTATGATTGAATACATGTATGTATGGCCAAGTATTTCTCTGAAACTAAAAATCTGATTGCAATAATTCTTTTTGTAATTGTTTCACTATTGTTTAACTTAGGGAAAAGCCTAAGTTTTATCAAAATCGGTTCAGTTGTATAAAATATATTGATTATTAACTGTTTCTAGTAAATGTTTTCTTCTTATCAAGCGGTATTAAGTAGTCCATCGTTTAATAGTCAACACAGCTATATATACATCAAAAAACGCTTACTAAACAATTATTTTTCTTGTTAATATAGCCGTATGGACTATTAAAACCATCGTTCAGACTTCTAAAAGAACCGCACGCTTACGGTACTGTATATTTTGTTAATATTACTGTAAGTTCTACAATATCCGCCTTAGGCAAAAGTTAAATAGTTAGTAAGTAAGACAAAATTGCCACAAAATTGAAACGGAATAAACATCAGCCTAAGACATAAAGCGACGTACATAAGTGATAAATTTTAACAGAGCAAGGTGGTTTTTGTATTATATTATAGCAATGTTTTCCGGAAAAAATGCTATAATTTAATTATTTTCCATAATAGTACTGTTTGATACGACCAAGGAAGTTTTTTTTTTTGTGGCCGTTTATTAGGTTTCGCAGAGACTTGTAAAATTCTTGGTTGGTAAAATCGTACTCAAGTCAGAAGCTTAATTTATCATATTACAGATTGCGATATTATGTTATTGTTATTTCACTTTATGTATTTATATTTCTTAAAATTATTTTTTTGACAGTAATTCTGTAAAAATTAACAAAAATATTATTAAAATCTTATAACTACTTACAACCTACAACTGTAGTTAAAATTTACTACTTATTTACGTCGCTTTGTGACTTAGTACTTTATCAAACTAGATAGGTACATTGAACTACATAATTTATTAAAACCAATTTAAAATGCAACAGTTTCAACTTAAACTAACGTTTTAACGATAGTCTGTGGTATCGTAATCTAATGACTTTAGTTAATGCGCTTTACGATTTTATTTAAGACGTAAATCACCTTGCTCGGTTAAAATTTACCACATAAGTACGTCGCATTATCACTTATGTTGACGTTTGTTTGGTTTTAATTTTGTGTCAATTTCGTCTTACTTACTAACTATTTAACTTTTCCCTAAGGCGAATATTGCCGTGTCAATGGCGATATTAACAGAATATATACTACCTTAGGCGTACGGTTAATTTGAAAGTCTGTACGGTGGTGTTAAAAGTTCATACGGCTATTTTAACCGTAAAAAGATTAACCGTACAATAAAGGTTTTTTGATGTTACGTATCCATTATAATCAACAGTACCATTTTAACGTTTTCGCTTGGCTAAGTAAAAATTAACGTAAGCATTACAAACAAGGCTAGTTTGTCATTATAATTTAACCGTGTAAGGCTTAATTCGCCTGAAATCCATTTTTCTCAGTGCACATGATTACATTTAAGCCAGTGCATCCGCTTGCGCCTCCTCTCTCGGCACCCATATGGATTGACCAAAACCTAGTTCAATAGCTAAGGAATATACAAAGAAGCAGTAACCAATTAATTTCATTAATTAGATGGCAGACTTCGCTCTCGAAACGGCAGGTGCCAAGATCGTAGACACTGGAGACACCGTAGAGCACATAGTGTACGAGTCGCCGGTGAGCTGGGCGCTCCACGCGCTGACCGCGTGGCTGTGCCGCGGGTGCTCCGCAGCCCGGGCTATACTCCGCCCCGGGTCTTTGCCCGGGGAGTGCTGGGCCTTCAAAGGATCGAGAGGAGAAGCCACCATTCGTTTGCCGGGCGCCGTGCGAGTCAGTGGCATCAGCGTCGAGCATATTCCCTCACATATCTCGCAGACAAGGTTAGTAGAAGCTGTTGAAGTCTTCTATAACCACTATAAGAGATGCCGGTGAGGCGCAAATGACAAAAACTGAGCAATGCTTTTACTTGAGTCTTTTTCAAAGAAGTAGGTAGTCGATTGACTCTAAGCGTTAATTTCGGAAATCCATATTAAAAAGGACCAAATAAAAAATAAAGTAGCTTATAACTTCTGCTAAATAGTAAGTTATAGACTATCTGTATCCCCGCGACTAAGATGCGTTGCGGAAAACTTCAAGCGCCACCTGGCGACTACCAAAATAATATTTTTTAGCATACCTAACGACAACATTGTTATTATTCTCTTCTATCTTGTTTCTTGACGGGTTTTTTTCTTCTAGTTGTATTCGAAACCCGGTAGTATAAGTGCTCATATTTTGATTTGATTTCATAGTGTTATTATATGCACATCATCGCTTTCCATCAGGTGAGATCTAGTAGGTAATAAAAAAAAACTGCTAGTACCTACCCACTCAGGTACTGAAATATTATTTTTATGAGTTAAAATGTTCAACAGGGAAATATCATCAGCGCCTCGTTTACTGCAAGTTGAAGGCTTTGAGTTCCGCTCGGACCTACATCCCCATGACTTCGGCGGCTTTGAATACGACAAAGACGGGAAGCCCATCCAATACTTCGAGGTGCTCCATCCATCACCAAAGCCTTACAACTATGTCAAACTTCGAGTACTTTCCAACTGGGGAAATCCAATTTATACCTGTGTTTATAGAGTCAGAGTTCACGGGGAACTTGAGACAGGGCAAACTTACAAAAAAATTAAAGACGAATTGCTAATTGAAAATGAATAGGTGAGTAAATATAAGTCAATATTTTCGTATAGGTTTATACATAAGTCTTTAGGATTAGTTTTTTAATTAGGTAGCTATTTTTAAATCATTGGCCAAAACTGTAACAATATACTACTACTGCTATAACGACTGTCGCTTATAAAATAAATGGTGATAAAAATATTTGAAAACGCGCAATATTTTTACATCAGTATCCTTTCTGGTCCACAATAGAATTTTTTGCTAATATCTATTACGCTAGGCTATTATAGCCAGGTGCCCGCTGCCCGGTTAGCCCTGCTATTGTGTCTTGCACAAAACGAGAGAAAGCCATGCACCGATGCCATGGAGCGGTAGATGTTAATCTGGGCGTCCACCGTCCGGCAGCAGGGCTATAAAATGCGGCTATTGTGCACTGGACAATGCGACAAAGCACATAAATTAACATGAGAGCAAAGTGATCATGATGCCCCGCGGCGCACACACTAATGGGTTGACCGAGCCAACTCTACGGTCTTTTGAATGTCGGCTACCTACGAAAACTGTCTCGGTACATGTTGGTGTGCCTGCTATGAATGGGTGTTTTAGAGGTTTTGGGAAACTTGTAAATATAACATACGTTAGATCGGTGTTTACGTTATACACGTCAATAACATCACCAATACTAAACGCAACCAATTTAACAGTAGGATTGATAGACACACTAAGACTAGGCCTGTTTTCTTTGCTATCACCTAATTGAAATTAAATAGTATCTAATTAAAAAAAATATTAAACCGTCTTCAAATCGTATAAAACTTAAAAGAAATAAATAGTTTAAATTTTTGAGGTTAAAAACCGACTAAAGTGAGTAAGCAGACCGTAAGTATCTACTTAATCCGAGAGCTAAAAAAAAAACGAATCAGTTAAAATAAGATCAGATCAGTTAAGTTTCTCGTTATCCATATCTTTTAAATTACTGAACCCGTTTTTGATGAAACTTTTAACTAAGTATTCCCTAGGTTGAAAGATACTGAAACTATTACAAAAATAATTATTGCAATCAGACTTGTAGTTCTCGAGATATACGTGGACAAACATACATACATACATTAGAGAAAATTTAGTATGTATGTTCAGATTTCAGATACTCATTTACACTAACATATATAAATATTAAGCATTTTTGACAATGTTATATACATACATTCATGAAATTTGGTAAATAATATGCTTAGTCACCCATATATACTTACATATATGAAAATTGCGCATTTTCAACAATATTACATACTTGTACATACACGTCAACTTGAGAACCTTCCTTTTTTTGAAGTCTGTTAAAAATATTATTGGTTATTAAGCACATAGTAAGAATGTTTTTTAAAATAACACAAGCAAAGTAGACTAAATTATAATATCCAGTTCGTGTGTTCGGTAAATTTGCGGGGTCTAGTAGGTACAAAATGTATACGCAGAGTGCCTTCAGGCGCGCGTTAGATTATTTATGACACAATTTTCTTTCAATGTGCGCCTGATATAAATGCTAGCAGTATACCTAGTATCATATCACCTAGTATTTCTAACGATAACATCTCATATTATAATACTAAAAATAAATAATAGTTTAAAAAAACTAAAAAAACACGCTTTATATAAAAAAGCAAACTAAAAAATAGAAAATAAATTTTAATAGTGTAAATAAGAAAAAAATGATTTATATCAAAAAAATCGTGGGGTGCATAGTTTCATTGACAGATATGAGAAGCACCCCACGCCTTTTTTTTAATTAAATCAATTTTTTCTTATTTACACTGTTAAAATTTATTTTCTATTTTTTAGTTTGCTTTTTTATATAAAGCGTGTTTTTTTAAACTATCATTTATTTTCTACTTTTTAGTTTTTTTTTCGAATTATTGCATTGTCATCGGTCTTTGACAGGTGTGCAAAATTTGAATGAAATCTGACCGTTTAAAGTGGGTCAAAATTGCGTCCAAAGGAGTCGGTTACAAACATACAAACTTACAAACATACAAGTGAAGCTAATGTAAAGCGTATAATGAAGCGATGTTCTCGTTTTCTAAAGATTTCTCGAATGTTTGTTCACCAAATACCTAACGGTAAATCTTGCAATACCATCTATAGACTTATGTACCTATATGTACCTTGAAAAAATCAGTGTTTCAAGTATTATTACATAATGAGAATTTATTTAATGCGTTTTTGGCGAAATTAAACTTTAAAAAAAGGTTTGCCATACACAAAATCTGTATTTGTATTTGTATTTTAACCAAAAAATTGTCTTTTGGCGGGAAACGAAGTGGAGACGGTTCTTTGCTTTGAATTTTAATCTCAAACTTGTGCTTCTTCGAGTGTTAGGTTAATGTGTAATATTGGTGGAATATTAACTATTAGGTGTTCGTTAACGTGTACGAGTGTGGGCAAGTGATACAAACGCGGAAAATCGTCCTATTTCGTGTTCTCTCCGGAACTCCCTAGGAAGTTTCAGTAAAGCTCCACCAGTTACTGAATCGTGCCTTGAATATAATGTTTACTACCTGACTGACTGGTATTCAACATTTTGACTATAAGTTGAGAAAAAAATAAAAAAACAATAATATTTTTAAGCTCAATTTGCAAAAAATACGGGCTAACGAGTGTCCAAAAGTTAAAATAATACTTTAATTAAATGAACAAAAAGGGGTTTACGTGAATCAGCACTTTCCTACTTACTGTGCATTAACTTCTAATGTTGCTTATGATCTACGCAATAATAATAATAATATATTCGGGACAATTCCACACCAATTACTAGCCCCAAACTAGGATACCCTGTACTATGGGCACTAAATAACGGATAAACAAACATATATATATATATATATATATATACACACAAATGATTGCACCTTGCAGGATTCGAACCTGCGACCGTTTGATTTCGTTCCTAGGTTTACTAGCCACTAGACCAACCGGCCGTCAATATATGATGATAATGTTACACGTGTACCTCCCTACCAGCGAGACAACCGAAAAATCGCCATCATTAAACATCTCCATACAAAAAGCTCCAATAGGTATTTAGGAGCCTTTCTTTTGAGATACTTCAATGTGGTCCTTTGACAAATAGATATAAGCCGTAAAGGGTAAAAGTACCTCTCCGTGAAACGTATCCTTTTGGGCGGGTGCCGCCTACGTGGGCTCCTCAATATTAATGATGTGATCTTAGTTCAAACGTCTCTCGCAGTCTCTCCTTGACGCGTATTAATGAACCATTTGTGTCCACGTTCGGTCAACTATTTGGAGAATCGCTGCGTAAGTAAATAGTGAATAATCCCCATTGTCGTATTTTATTAATGGAAGTGTAGCTTTGCAATATTTGAACCATTCGGACCCTTAAAGACTGTAAGTACTGTTTTTTTTTGTATTTTTTTCTTTTTTTTACACTGAATGTATTTTATTTGACTGGGAACACTGATTATGTTCTTACTGATTATAGAGAGAAGAGAAGATTTATATAAGAAACTAACTGATGCCCGCCGCTTCGCACGCGTTTTCATTTTAATATATAGCCTATGTCACTCACAAATAACGTGGCTTTCTATTGGTAAAAGTATTTTCAAAATCGGTTCAGTAGATCCAGAGATTACCCCCTATAACCTAACAAACTTTACTTCTTTTTAATATTATATATTTATAATCTATATACTTATAATAAAACTGTAACGGGTCCAATTCTGTACATTGAAGATATTGTGAAAACTTTTTTTGGAACTTACTCTTGATTCGATACTGAAGCCCAACTGTTTTTTTTTTCATTTTTGTCTGTCTGTCTGTCTGTCTGTATCTTGGCTAGGCATCACGCCGAAACTACTGAATGAATTTATATGAAACTTGCTATGATTTTAGTTCATACTACGAGGTAGGACATAGGCTACTTTTCATCCCGAAAAATTAAAGGGTTCCCGCAGGATTGAGGTTTTAAGTTATTTCAAAAAACACTTACCTGTTATATATGATGGGTTAAAATTCAGGATAAAATAAAGAGTTCCTGTGGGATAATGTCCCAAATTCTGTTATTTTTTTTATTTTTTTTGTTGCCGTTCTGTTTTCAATACTAAAGCCAAAACTGTATTTTTTTAAGTTTTGGTCTTCTGTCTGTCTGTCCGTCTATCTGTCTGTACCTTGGAAGTGCATCACGCTGAAAATACTCAATGAATTCAAATGAAATTTGGTATGATTTGAGTTCATACTTCGAGGTAGGACATTGGATACTTTTAATCCCAAAAAAATTAAGTGTTGGAAAATTATTTAAAAGAACACGTAGCACGCTGAAACTATTGGACGGATGTTGATGCAACTTGGCACAGACCTAGTTTATAAGATGGGTGAAAATTATGGATACATTTTGTCCCGAAAAAATAAAGGGTTCATGTGGGATATGGGTCCAAATTCTGTACATTAAAGATATAGTGTTTTTTTTTTGGAATTTACTCTATTTTCGATAATGAAGCCTAAACTGTATGTTTTTCATTTTCGTCTGTATGTCTGTCAGTCTGTATCTTAGCCGCGCATCACGCTGCTGGAACTACTGGATGAATTCAAATGAAACTTGGTATGATTTGAGTTCATACGACGAGGTAGGACACAGGATACTTTACATCTCGAAAAATTTATGGGTTCTCGCAGGATAGGGGTTGAAACTTATTTAAAAGAACTCTCTCGCTCTCGCTGAAACTCGTGGACGGGTTTTGATGCAACTTGGCACTGTCTTAAGTTATATGATGGGTTAAAATTGATGTTACGTTTTATACCCCGAAAAAGTAAAGGGTTTCTGCGGGATATGGGTTCAAAGTTATGTTAATATTTAAGTAATAAAAAATATTTTTTGAATGGTTCTCTATATTCGATACTGAAGCCAAAATATTTTACTTGTTAATTTTGTCTGTCTGTTGGACTACTAGACCCTTTGCAATGCTGTTTTCATTGTTAGATAGCTTAGGATTTGATTTTTAATCTGGTGTAATTGGTATCTCAATCCGGTGAGTTAGAAGCGAGCAAATGATAAAAGTATTTTTGACGGCTGAAGAAATTTTGTTCAAATGTTGGTATATTGGTCCTGGAATAGCACATTATTATTACTTTGAACCTAAAGAAAAGACCACGCGTGCGAAGCCGCGGGTACAGCTAGTATATGTTTATAAGTATGGAAGTATAGATACAATTTATGTATGTTTTAAGTATCGTGACACGCGTTGATGTCTTTTGACCATCAAAATGATCATCAAATTATGCATTCCTTGTATGCGTGTGCGCAACATTTTTTCCATAGTAGGTTTGATATTGTTAATTATGTGTTGCTACTGGCTGTAGCTAACGAGTAATTCAGCTTTGTTAAAACAAAACAGTTTCTGTTCTGTGGCATCGATAGAGATCACTGGGTTCTACGGTTTTACCAATACAATTAGTACAAAATAAAAAATTGGTATCTCAGCTCCGATCGTTCGTGATATTTTACAGAACAATCATTATTAAAAAAAAACACGTGACACTTCGAAAGTATAAAGTTTTAGGTTTTGTTTGTTTCTCTCCCACAGAAACACTACACCCAAAGATTTTTTATCCGATTCAAATACTCTTTTTAGCCCTAAACTGTAGGCAGCCCTATAATTGGTGCTCGCGACATAAAGGAGTCATTGTGCGCGCGCTCAAAATATTGAATAATGTTAATAATAGTTTCTGGTCTATCGCTCGTGTATGGCCGCTGGTAAAGGATTGCCGGTAATAGCGCGGCGACGTTGAAAGTAATCGCCCAAGCGTTCTCTGAGCTTCCGCAAGCGTGTGGCCCAACGCACGTGCGCCGAGTGTGGCCATACAATAACTAATAATGGTAAAGTTCAGCTATTAATAGTTGTAGGTACTTAAAGTTAGTGAATTTTAATGATTTGAATGGCTAGTTCAGCGTTTCGTCTCACGACGTTTTCGTCCCTATTGGACGAAACATTAAATTTAATAAGCAACATTTTTTCCGTTCAGTAATTCGATCCATTGATTTTAACCATAAAATCAGAATTTATTTAGTACAGTCGACAACATAATCTTCACTATCATCCGCTAAGCTTATATTTAAAAAAGGGTTAAAAGGAAATTTGCCTTTCATGTGAAACATGTTTCTTACTCTACCAGTGCCAGAAGTGTTTCAGAAATACGCCCTCTACGAGATGTCGTATTCTCATTTTTGATTATTTTCATGTTCTTAATGTTATAGAATTGATAATTAATGTGACTTAAAAAACCGGCCAAGTCCGAGTCGGACTCGCTCACCGAGGGATCCGTACAAAGGTATGAAAATAGTTCGTCCATCACGGCAATAGAGACGCGAAGTATTTTTTTTGTGATATTGCTACAAATTTATGGTTTTTGGATTTTTTCCTTTACTTGTGCTATAAGACTTTGCTTCTTGCCAAATTTCATGATTAGGTCAACGGGAAGTATCCTATTGATTCCTTTGCGAGGGTCAAAATATGCGGCATAAACGGCCGTATCTTTTGATTGCGTTGATTTAAAAGTTTGTGTTTTTCTCAGCTCCAAGTGATTGCAGACTTAAGTATTTGATATTAATTTCAACTTGATCCTCCACGCGTTCCTGAAAAGGTTCAGACATACACAGACGGACGGATGGACAACAAAAATGATCTTACATGAGTTCCTTTTTTTGAGGTACGGAACCTTAACTAAAACATTGTTAATGCTTCCAGCATTCAAAACCTATGAGAATCAAATAAGCTGTCCTCGTAAAACGAAAAATTTTACCGCTCCTTCCTTTAACTTACTCCACATCCTCACTTAGCCGCTGTGTGCGTAGGTGTCGCCCAGGGATTCGTTTTAAATAGTCTCCGAAGGCTTTGTTTGGGAGACAAGCTTTGTCCGGGCACATCAGAAATACTCTCGTGTGCGCTCCACTGACTCCTATAAATGTCGCCATCAGGAAATGCGATTTTAACAGCGAAAACATCAGAATTACAAGTCATCGGGGTTCACTCCGCTGCCTTCGGGCAAAAGGGGTTTGTTGTTATATACTTACCGTTTCATCTTAGCTGTTTCATACAAACAAGAGTGAACACACCAATTCCTAAGGTATTTTCATTGTTATTAGTTACAAAAAATGTAAAGGGTTTCACTTTTTTAAAGCTTCCTTATGTTGGTTCTTTACAATAAAGCTCAGTGCTTTTTTAGTGAAGTTCCCAATATCTAATCAATTAGAGTATATTCAGAAATAGAAATAAGTAGGTACACATTTTCTTCACATTTTTTTCAATTATCTATTGACACAAGCCAAAGACCATTTGTCTACTTAAAATTATGTCAAAAAAACTGCAAATAAAAGTAATGGAGAGTTTTACTTTTAACTCATTATGTGAAGGGCGAAGCGAAGGGTTCGCGGCAGGTACGTCCGTATGGCGCGATCAGCCCTTCATAATTCAGAAAAAGAGCCATTTATTAAACTACAGCCCTTAGTAATTATTGGGACTCCATTCCAACATATTCGCCATCGCTACCTGCCGGCAATTTGCCATTCGGCCCTTTGTCTGGCGGTGTGGCGCCCTAAAGGGTTCTAATTTTAAATGCACCGTGTAACGATTCGCCTTTTATTTGGAAATTTCTCTTTCGCGGTGGTGAGTCGCTGGACGCAATATGGCGCGTTTTTTGTCGCGGGCAAGGGTGAGCAATTAACTGGATACTACTTGCCTTTGTTGGGTTTTTGCGGTTGATCGATAATAAATAAATTACCACAGACATCAAGGTATCGATTGTTAATAATACATCATGCGTTCAATGGATTTAAATATTTTGTAGTATCGGCTGAGAGCGATGGTAATCCAACGGTTCAATAGTGCAACTTAGAATCCAATGATACCGGGTTCGGTACTAGGCTCCACACCAATGACTTTTCTGAGTTATGTGTGGTTTTTCATCGCTCCGTGCTTCGGAGGTCACGTTAAGCTGACGGTCCCGGCTAGTATTGATTAATAGCAGTCGTTAAACCATGTCAGTGGCCTTCAGGCGGCTTGACAAACTCTGAGAGTTCGGTACTAGACTTTTCTGACCAATGACTTTTCTGAGTTATGTGCGGTTTTTCATCGCGCCGTGCTTCGGAGGGCACGTCAAACTGACGGTCCCGGCTAGTATTGATTAATAGCAGTCGTTAAGCCATGTCAGTGGTCTTTAGGCGGCCTGACAAACTCTGACCAAGAGTTGAAACCAGAGGCCAGCTCCACATGCAGCGACCAATTAAACAAGTATCTGTTTGAGAAATTACAAGTATTTGCCAGGCGACCGAACTGCCCGTCTCGTCACTAAATTAAAAAAAAAATGCTTCTTCTGTTAAAGCTTTTCAAATAGCTCTAGTAGACTATAACAATAACAGCTAATGTGATATGGATCCTAAATAGATTCCTTATTAACTCTGTCAGCCCACTTTTGTATATTCTGTGTCGTTATGACTCACAAATACCAGTTATTCCATGTAAGTTACATAATATGCATAGGAATAGCGTTATTTGATCGTATAAAATTTCACGGCGTGGTCCGGCCAGTGTGAGCAAACAGTGGCGCAGCGTCCATCTCGCTAGTTTGTGCGCAAACATCGGATCGAATGAATATAGACAAGCGTGTTTGTGATTGCGGATCGCGTTACAATAACAAATAACTGCTTACAGAAAGCACAGTATCGATAACTGGCCTTCGGAGTCAGCACCCCCCCGGCCCCGCGCCCGTCTAATGCGATGCAGTCGCCATGGCGACGATGCACTCACCCCTACGCACATTACGCACGAGAGACCATAAAAAAACAGAAAACGGAGAGCAGAAAACTTATACGACGTCACCCCGGTTCCTGTCGACTCGAACGTCCGAGTGTTCCCTTCTTTCAAACATAATTTATGGTCTCGGGGAAATAAACATAAAAAATAGAAAAGGAAAAACGACAGCACGCACGATAAAAAAGCTCGTCGTAAAAGTGCGAGAGGCGCGGGGTCGCGCCGCCCAGTCGCCGCGTCGGGCGGCAACCCTTCCGCCCGCCCTGTCCCGCCTCTCCCTACCGCACTAAAGGGTTAGGGCGACTTGCCCCACCAACCCTTACTATATGATCACTCACTTACCTATCGATATACTATTATACGACATGTCATGTCTCTAAATAATTCCAGCAAAAAATTTTGTATGTGTCCGGAACTAGAAGTTCTTCTTTTATGAATGCAAAATAGTTTTGGAAGTAAAATATTTATCCCTGTAAAAAAAATAAGTTAATTCATAGCTCGAGCATTCGACCAACTCTTGGTTCTCGAAGTGCTCTACAGAATGAGTTGAGTGCTTACTAACATTTTAATTAACATGTCGAACATACATCTGTACCATAATATCTAGTAGAGGTAGATAGGGAATAGATTGTCCAACGAAACGACAACAAAAATGTGAAAAAGCAGGTTATCACGTTGGTTTTGTTGCGAGTAATGCAAGCACTCCCGGGAGGGCCATCACGGTCCCATATTCCAATAGTGCGTCGGCGATCTGGAGGAGGGCCGCGGTAACGAGGGCTTAATGTAAATGTGTTCCCTGCTCCCTGGTGTCCTACACACAGAACAAGCTATAGTTACTACGGTACCTTGCAGATGACCCTGGAGTTTGAAGAAGGGTGCCGCTGGCAGAAGAGCGTTTATAAATCGTACGGTTTTACACATATTTTTGCACCTCGACTGGTTTTTGAAACTACGTGAAATATATTCGGAACCAGCTTTTGCCAGTGACTTATCGCGATAAAAATGTTCTCCAGGGTTCTGTTCAAACTATCTCCATTCCAAATTTCATTAATATCGGTTTTTTAGTGAAAAGATAACAAACAGACACAGTTACTTTCGCTTTTATAAATTAGTATTATATGCGGATGGTTTAATTGACCGAGCGAGCGCGAAGCGCGAGCGAAGCGTCTCCGTTTCAGCTTGGCCAAAAATGCTTTCGTATGTCCGGATGTCCGTCTGTCCGGTTGGATCTCTGTTCTCCTCTACAGGTCGCATTTCTCACTTGGTATACAGGTTAAAAGATTTTTTGTATTATTTAATCATTGTGGATTTTTGATTGGGGGGGTACTTCCCCCAAAAAGGGGAAAAAAGGGGCTACTGAATATCTCGGCCTTATTAGATCCGATTTTGATAATTCTTTTTTTATTTGAAAGGTAGTAATTTTAAATTGGTCTCATAAAAATTTGGTAAAGATTTGATGAGGATCTTTGGCGTGATGAGCAGAATAACTCCTCAAAATGCAGTTAAATTCTCACTTTTAGATTTCTATCAGTGGAATCATCCCACTAACCACTAGGTAGGGATTGAGTACCTTGGTTATTAATGTTAGTTTTACAATAAGGTAACTAAATGGCCCTACTTTGCACCGCTAGATTGTTTGCAAAATAGTTTGTACCCGCGAGGTATACAGCTCACAGAGCCACTAGTTTAAAGTGTTGAATACAGTTGTAGCAGCAGTTGACAAATGGAGAGTGATGTTATTGGGTAACCAAACTATGCGAATATATTTAACTGATACTTGATTAGCTCTGCGATCGTGAGGCTGGTACCAGCGACGCGGCGACCACTGGTCTCGCGCCGCGCGACCGCGACCGGCCCCTCGCATTCTGCCCTGCTTCATCGCGCCCTACACACACTGACAATCATAATCAATAGGGTTCCCAAACTTTTCATCTCTGTTACTTAGCTTCGACAAGGAACATTCACACAGATGGGTTCTAATTGTTATAAAAATATCATAATTATTTTATTTGGTGTCGGTACAACTATTACAGAAATGATTATGCTAGAGAAAGTTTCTTGAGAACTGTTTGTTTGATCCACGGTTTTGGGTTTTGGAAACTATGATGCAACGTATTAACGTTTGCTTACCCTAAGTTTACATCTAGATCTAAAACAAGTATATGATCTTCTTTTTTTTAATCTATTGAATATATTTTCTAGAGTTAGAAAATACAAGATCTTATGTAGGTATAATAATATGTCGCTTCAACTTCAAAATCAGTTTAATTTAACAGTGACTTATATATACTTTAGTAAACCCCTCTCTTATAATGAGATTACCTGCTAGAACGGGAAAATTAGATAAAATACATAGGAAACCCATCCCGACGATCGTCAGCTCTTACGTTGTTATTCTATTGTAATAACAATACAAGTTCAAAAACTATAACCCGACTTCGGTCGGGTAAAAAAATGCCTATGACAGTGTATAAAATGTCATTAACGGTAAACCGCTGACACGCGGCTGGGCTCGGGCTCGCTCGGGCAATCTTGTATCGTAATATATTATTATTTAATGCTTAGTATTTTCTCAAATCATTGATCCCATCCAGATCCAGTCTTAAGGCTCTGCAGTATCCCAGATACCAAGACGAAAATTTATAATCAGTGCGTGTTGCCAGTGATGACTTACGGCACTGAGACGTGGTTGCTAACTAACTATTGGTCTCATACACAAGCTCACAGTTGCGCAGCGTGCAATGGAGAGAGCTATGCTCGGTGTTTCACTACGTGATAGAATCCGAAATGAGGAAATCCGTAGAAGAACCAAGGTTACCGACATAGCTCTCAGAGTTTGCAAGTTGAAGTGGCAATGGGCAGGCCATATAGTTTGCAGAACCGACAACCGCTGGTGAATAAAGGTTCTCGAATGACGTCCACGTACAAGAAAGCGAAGTGTAGGGAGACCCCCCACACGATGGACTGACGACATTGTAGCCATCGCAGGAAGTCGGTGGATGGAGGTGGCACAAGATCGCTCGTCATGTCGCTCTTTGGGGGAGGCCTATGTTCAGCAGTGGACTTCGAAAGGCTCCCATCTTGATCTCCATCATCATCTCTTTAAATACCTACATCAGCTGCCACCCATCTTACCGTGGCAACTGATTAAGGTATTTAAAACGCGCGAATGAAATGCCACCGCGTGCTAACTCGATACTAACGACATCTAGTTTAGATACTTGTTACTAAAGCCAAATGGGAATCCAAACAATATACAAAGTAATCAATGGTCGCTTTTATAATTTTACGCGACGATATTGTCGTGGACGTCCACGATACGACGATAACACAGGGAACTAAATTGTATGGAAATATTATCGTAGTGGAGACACTTTTAAACCTTTGACTATGACGTAACGTGCAGTGCACGTCATAATATGAAGACGTAGAGGCGAGTAATGAAGACGAATCGATTGACACCTCGCTTGTCAAAATCGGAACAATAGGGTGCTATCCGCTATGGTGGAACATCCCCATACATACACTACCTGTGCCCGTGGCTTTGCCCGCGTGAACATTTCATTTAAAAGTAAGTAACCCACTTGTGTTATTCCAAGACCAAAAGTACCTATAAAATACAATTTACTACATTTCTTCAAATTAGTTCAGGCGTCAAAAAGTTTTTATCGTCTGATCGGCATCTTGTCATCGGATTAAGATACCAATTAATATCCCAGTTTTTAATTCAAACCCTAAGCTATCCAATAGTGAAAACTGCATCGCAGTCGGTCCAGTAGTTTTTACGTGATGCGTGAATAAACATACAGACAAACAGACAGACATGATTTTTAGAAAATGTTATGTTACTGTTCAGTAGCCTATTTTAAGTACCCTATAAGTACCTTTTGTTTTTTTAATTATCTTCTTTGTAAATTTTTTCGTACTTATAGCTTTATTATAAGTCCCATTCTAGATTTAGTGTATTTATCACCATATACCGCATCGTCGCTTAGCACCAGGGCTAGTCTGCAACTAATAGAAAACTAGAAATAAAATTCTAGAATACGCCTTATGGACAAAAACTAAGAAAGTGGGATCACCAGTAAGGTAATCTCTCCAGTACCGGCCATTTTTACCCGACTACGGCGAATCAAAAGAAGGGTAATGAGTTTAACAGTCTATGTATGTATGTATATCTCCTTCCAGCCGCGAGGTTTGATCGCATAGTTCGATCAAGCGAACTAAGAGGACTTTTAGGTCCCTATGGTACGATTCAATAATCGAACTGTGTAGAGCAAGGCTGCTCAACCCCAGGGCCGCGGGCCACATTGTGGCCCACGAACGAATTTTAGGTGGCCCGCGCCTTCTTGGTAAAATTGCATGTTTCGCAATCATAGAAGATCGAACATAAAAACAAAACAAAGAAATAACTACAATTATTAAAGTGTACCTAGTAGCTCAAAGTTTTCATATAAAAGGGGTGGTGAAATATTTCTCCGCTATGGCTTACAGATTCTTAAACCCTGTTTATAACAGTTGGTTTGAGAACATATTTCAGATCTGCTCTCAAACGACTGTAATAAGCATACAAAACAACGACAGTGAAAGAAAAAAAAAACTTTTTTTGTTAATTCTTTTATTATCAGTTTGACTGAATTAATTAGTTATCCTGCCAATTTTCCGATGTAACTCACTGTAGAATGAGGAATTGCAAAATCATTCTGCACTTAAAACCTATTTTCAGAAAAAAATATCTTCAAAGTCACAAACTTCTTGAAAAGAATTTTGAGTTTTCTGGAAATTGGTGCCAGAGAAAAGCTTTCCTGCAATAACTGACCTGGCTTTTCAATTTTTAAATAGTTTTTGATCAACATAATGTTTGTCGAAAGTCTTTTTCAAAACAAAAATAATGACAGAAACCAGATTGATTGCACGGCTTTGAACCCATTACTTGGCTTTAGATTTTGGTGAAATACACTTTTGTGTCTTTATTTGGCAGTAGTCGTTATTCATTTTATTATTATAGTTTTTTTTTTTTGCACAATACACGACTTTAAAATGCATAGATAACAAAAATAGGAACCGTCTGTAGTCAGTGGCCCGCTAGTGATTTTTAAATCGTCAATTTGGCCCAACTGTTAAAAAGGTTGAGCAGCCTTGGTGTAGAGTTTGCTATTTGATGTCGAAACGATTCGATCAAGAGAACCATGACGTTTTTTAGTTCCTTACGGTTCGATTGAATGATCGGACTACTACGGGAACACCCAGAAAGGGATTTAGGCGAAAGATTGACAATAATGTAACCTGAAGTTAGATAATATTTTAGGAACCCTCAATTGGGTTTTCATCTAAAATTTCTTATAAACAAATGAGTTCATAAAGTTTAACGTTAATTTTCCTATCGATGTCGTTGAACTGTGGCAAGTTCCTGCGAGTAGAAGGCTAGTCCAAGTGGTAGCACTCGCAAGATGATTTTTTACTTTGTTTCCGCCCTTTGACCGCCGACGGACGCGCTGCTTTTTGGCAATCTTATTTATTGGCGAAATGTCGGACGGTAGCCGGGAAAATCCAGCGTCATGTTAATTTCCTGTGATGGCTCACTTCTATAATGTCCACTCTTGCAATGTTCAAGAGATTGTAGCATGACGACGCTAAAATAATTAAAAGTACTAAATAATGTTTAATCTTATTACATCATAGTTATGTTACTTAAAACTGTTATAAATATTACTTCTGTTTATGTATTGCGTTTGTGCTCAAGTTAATATGCACAATAGCCACTATCTGAACAAGATAAAACATTTTCCCGATTCTGTTGGAGACGTATTATGGATGGAATGTTTTTATCGGTCGAGTCGAGGGCCGGTATCAATAACGACCGATTTTATGCGAAGGGTCTACTGGTTCCTGCCACTACACTTATTTAAATTCCTGTTTTTGTACGAATTTACATTAGATTCCACGGCAGCTAAGATGTCAAGGTACAAGTAGGGAGATGTCCCTTCTTATGTTGTAAATTAGGGGTCACACAAAAACCGTTGAGCCCCTACCGGACCCATAACGTCCAGCCGCTCGCCGCTCGCCCATCATGACGGTGAAAAAGAACCGCTCTACCTACTTCATTTTTTTCTCCTTTGATGTCCGATCGATGCGATTAACAATTCGCAATGTATTTTTTGTCATACATCGAACAGTAACCGGTGTACTGTATGGTTTAAATTTTTGTAAAAAAAGTAAAATTACGAGGGGACGATTATAAACACATGCGCGAGCGCGTCAAATCTTCAGCCGGCGCATGCTCGCCGCTCTGGGACGCATTACGGGTTTTTTAAACTTCCAGTAGGACAGGGGAGATAGCTTTTTAAAAATAAATTCACTTTTTAGGGAAAAAGTGTGTCCCCGCAGTCGAGTCCAATTGTTGCGTGTCGGATGAGCACGAGCTGGATTTTATGTTCGGAAGGGATTTTTTATTGCGTGGTGTGTGCCGTGCGGCGAGACGTCGCGGGGTGGAGTGATAGATAGATGTCTCGGCACTCGGCACACGTCTCTTGTAACGGAAACCCTTTACTTGTACTTACTGTCACTGGTTTTTGTGCTCGTGCCTCGGGCGCGACGAGTCTCTTGCAACGTAAACAATTCACAATTTTTGCCAAAATTTCGTGTCAGCTTTGTGTCAAATACAAAATCACTTTAAAATAACGCAACAGAGACATTTTGTGGACTTCTTTGAATCAGGTAAGTGAGCGTTTTGTGCTGCAATAATAAGAATGGCTAAATATTTAGTTATTGTACAACTTCGTATGTGCCATTGATGGAATTGAGAATCAAAATGTGTTTGGGTCTGGTTTGATTTAAAGCTGTGTTACTTGTACCTCAAGCGTTTTATTTTCAAAACTAAACCCAAAGTCATTACATACAGGCTCGTATACTCACATGTTATATAGCAAAAAACACGAGTAAGCTCGGCCGCGGAGGGCGACACCGAAAGAGGTGAATAAGTCACAACTACTTTTTACTCCCTTCGGCGGGAGGATGCCGGGCGGCCCTCCCACACTCACACACGCGTGCGAGGGTCTCCAGAGATGAAAGTTTTGTGGGGTTACGGAACCAACACAGGCACACGTGTGAGACAACAAACGGCGTTACTTGCCTAACTCTAACTTTAATTGTGTCTTTTCAATCGATAGTTCCTTGGGAGCCCGAACACATCTTTCATTTATCGCCGGGACTGCCTACCCGCTTCTGCCCCAGTGCCTATTGTCTTTTGACGTGGCTATTTCGCTCGTCTACGTGGAGCAGGGGATCCACTACGATAATCTTGTATGTATTACTGGTAAGTTTAAATCTACCTTGAACTTGTATTGTATGAAATACTCTTTTAAGTAGCTGCTGCTTCCTCTCCTTGTATATAACCAATAAAAATATACTATGTATTTACTTATAATAAAGGAATAATAACGAAAAAAACTGTACAAAGGAGATAATTTAAAAAAAATGGTCTAGGGTACTTAAAATAAGCTACTAAACAAGAATATATCATTTTTTTATTCGTGTCTTTCTGTTTGCTTGTCTGTTTGTTTGTTCACGCATCACATAAAAGCTACTGGATCGATTGCGATGCAGTTGGATAGCTTGGGGTTTGACTTAAAAACTGGTGTACTTGGTATTTTTGACGGCCGGTTGGTCTACTGGCTAGAAACCCTAGGAACGAAACCAAACGGTCGCGGGTTTGAATCCTGCAAGGTGCAATCATTTGTGTGATGAGGAGAAATGTTTGTTTCCAAGTCATGGATGTGATATTCGTATTTATGTATGTTTATCCGTTATCTAGTGCCCATATTACAGGGTATTCTAGTTTGGGACTAGGTAATTGGTGTGGAATTGTCCCGAATATATTTATATATTTATTATCCATCGATGAATAGAAGCCGACCAATCGATAAAAACTTTAGGACGGCTGAAGGAATTTTGATCAAATGTTGGTATTTTGGTATTTTAGGTCTACGTAGAGACATAGAGTATTTTTAACCTAGAGAAATTACAACGCGTGCGAAGCCGCGGGTACAGCTAGTAAAAAATAAAAACGTAAAACCTAGACAGCGTAGGTATTACGCGACGCTACGTAGCGTAGCGCTACGATTCGCGTACGTACAGTCACGCACTACACAAATATTGTAGGTTGTAATTGTAACTAAGTAAAACCGTATCAACCGAGCTAGTGTACATTTTGAATGAACACATGTAATGTAAGACGCTAACTGTAGTGCATAAGATACATTCATGCGTCCCCATGCGTCCGGCTGCCCCGTCCTTTCGCAAAAACCGGCCGCTGCATCCCGGACCGTTGCTTTGCATAATCAATAGCACCACACTAGCCATTGTATAATCGAACCGTTGCTGGGGTGAAGTAAATAAAAAAATACATGTTTATTGCATGAACGTTAAAAATAAAATATTCAATCGGTTTGATATGGGATATGTATGGATTATATGGGTACATAGTAGGTATACTGTATGAACGTGAAATATTGCGGTGCGGACTTGCGTGTGTTTGCGATAGATGGTTCCTTTAACTATGCATACTAAGAAAACAATAACCTTAGCATGAGTACAATGTGAAAAAATATGACAAGTAGGTAGAACCAGAACAAAAACGACTTCGTGTGTTTATTTATTTCTTGTGCCTCGCTCCGGCTTTGCACGAGTAACTTCTAAAAAACAAAATTCGCCAGTAAGCGTAATTCAAAATATTTGGCAGCAACACAACGCCAAGCAGGTTGAATTACGCTTAATATGAGCAAAGCTCGTGGTGCTTTTTGATAGACTTGTTATTTTTCGTTTCCACGGCAACATTCTACTCTGTTTTTATAGGGTAGTCTTGGATTACGTTATTGTAATTTTCGTAGGGAACTCTTCTTTTTTTTTTTTAATATATCTCGGCCCATATTACTCGCTGATAATGTAGCTTTCTATGGGTGAAAGAATTTTTAAAATTGGTTCAGTATTTTTTGAGGTTATCCAGTATGGATAAAACAAAAAGCTGTTTGTTTGTTTGTTTGTAAAAATCAAAAAAATATACAAACAATTAAATCTTTCCTCTTTATAATATTTGTGTAGACTAGTTGTGCCCACGGCTTTGCCCGCGTGGTCCTTTCTCTGGCATAAAAGTAGGTAACTAATACACCTAATTATATCTAATTTCCTTCAGCCGTTAAACATATTTTTAATGATTGTTTGGCTCTACTCATAAGATTGAGATAAAAAGTAAACCAGATTTTAAGTCAAAACTTAAGATATCCAACAGTGAAAACCGAATTTCAATCGGTCCAGTAGTTGTAAAGTAATGCGCGAAAATACAGACAAACAGACACACAGACAGACACTATTTAAAAAAGGTATATTCTTGATCAAAGGTATATTTTAAGTCCCCAAACATATTTTTTTAAATTATATTCTTTGTACAGACTTTTGTTACTCAAGATGTAGAGCAAGGCATCTCAATTCATATTAAATCATTGCAAACGAAGCCATTTATGTAAGTATCCCGTCAATTTTGGATGGGATTTTTTAAACAAAAACTAACATTCCTTCCTGATTTCGCTGGTATCTGGCGGGATTGGTGTATATTAACACCCCATAATCACATCGTTTCTGAGAAATACAAATACCTAATTTTGGGACATGTTTATATCACTTGAGATTTAATCAAAAAACGTGATTTATGTCACTTGATGCCTTATCGGTGTTTTGCCAGAAAAAAAACAATATGTTATTGACAAACAATGGCTTATTTAGCTTGTACATAAATTATCATGCCCTTGAAGCAATATTTATCAGAAAATCTGTATCCCGTCATTGCATTCGAATGTAACACATTTAATTTTAACCTATTTTTTAAATCAATCGCGTCAAACTTATAACGATTTCAAGTTCTCCAAAAATACGGAAATCATCGGGCGGAATATTTAGTTTTGTCATCGATTACGCAAACTGTTTCAAGGGTGCGCTGCGTCGGGCCATTGTGAAAAAATATGAGAGCGTATATAAAAACTGATGCAGCTGTCGGGCGGCACACATGCGAATTGTAGCGAGCGGCGCTGCGGGCAGGACGGCGTATGTGGGCTTCTGGTGAGGCGGAGATGCGACCTTGTGGAGCTGCGCTGCGGCCGAGGTTCATGTACGACGACCCTCGCGAGCTGCCGGGAAGGGTTCGCGCTCAATCCGCTCGCAGGGAAGGGTTCGCACGGACGCCCGCCGACGCGCAAGCGCACGCGATCTTGAAAAAAATTGCGCACAATGCACACAACATCGCTGTTTTTGTTGTTAATACAGCAGATTGTTCGTAAATTTCCTTTCTTTGCAAAAAATGTAATATCATCAACTCGTTCACGCCCGGTCTTTCAAAGGGAGTTTTTTGAAGAGGGAACAGAAAATTGTTAAAAACTGGTAAAAAGTGGGTCAGAAAGGGGTGCTTTTGAAACTAGTAATCACTACCTCGCGTTGTCGATCGATTGCCGTTATTATACAAAAAATCCTTTTTTCGGAATCGACAGTTGTGAATTTGGATCTTTTGTATTTTCGGATAAAATAATAAGCGAACAATTTTGCTCACAAATGAGGGAATAATTAAAGGGTCTATAAAAGGGTAGGTACTGATTTAAAAGAGTACTTTATTTATGGAATGGAATTCTTCGGGACTTGCAAATAAAGATAAAAAAGTGATTTTATATATTACAAGGTAAAACGCGGAAAACGACACTATGAGAAAACATAAGGGTACCTTGACTGATGCCCAACTTACCATTTAATATTATAAAGAGAGTGTGAGTTTATTAACAGTTTTAATAAAATTAAACTTTTAACTTAACACATTTTTCATAAATTTCAATCTAATAGATTTAATATGTATTTGTATAGAAATCTAAAATATTGTAGGTAGGTACCCAAAATAACATACCTATATTGTTATAGAAATCTAAAATATTGTAGGTAGGTACCCCAACTATAAAATATATGAAAACTCAATCATTTATAAATTAGCTCCGCGGACAGCTAGGCTGTTCATCCCTTTATAGTTTTACAATTGGCTGCAATAAAGGGTAGCTATTGATTGTTGGCTGCGAGTTTTTTATACTTTTATACTTATTGTGTCATTCCACAATTTATGTCCTATTTTTTGAAAAGCCTACAGACACACCGTATTTGGATAATGGCCCTTGAAACCGCTAATAAAGGCCGCTCTTTATCATTTCATTTATTACGCTTCAGATTAAAACAAGTGGTCTGTCAACTCTTTAGCTACTTGAGCATAGTGGTTAGCTGAGGATATTTGAGGTTGACCTTGTTCTAGATTTAAATATTTAATAACAAAGTATTTAAAAAATAGTTTTAGTGTGCAATATTGCAGTAAGTAATATCAGCTATTAGTATTATTTATTATCTTGTGTATAAAATCTAAATCAATGTTTGTAGTAACAGCAGTTAAGAACAACTTATCTTGTGTCTAAAATATAAATCAATCTATGTAGTAACAGCAAGTGTAGTACCTAACAGCAGCTATGAACAGCTTATCTTGTGTCTAAATCTCAATCAATCTATGCAGTCTGAACCTTTAAAACTGTTTACCTACTTGACTGTCCTACCTAATGCAACTGTAATCCCATGTTATAGAAGTTGTATGAGAGAAATTAATTAATGTTTATTTACAAATACGACACTGAATAATTAAATTCAGCTATTTGATCAACATTACTCACACATGCATTGTCAAAGTTAAAGTCATACTATTATTTATTCTGTGGTTAAAGGGTAAAAAATAGGCTTGTTAAAGCGAACCCTTTACCTGCGTGCAATTACACGATGTTTACACGGACATAATGCTTTTACAACCCTTCCAACCCTTCTATTGTGGGTTTTTGTGCACATAGTGTGTGCACTTGTGCACCGGACGTGGCTGCAATAGGTGCTAGTGATATGGACCAGCTATAGAAAGTACGTAACAAGCATTTGTTGAGTGAAGTCTTTTCAGCACTGCATTTGGTGGTTTTGTTTTATTAAAATAAACATAACTATTGGGAATTTAAATCATATTTGGGAATACATGGTTTGTTTTATTAAAATAAACATAACTTTTGAGAATTTAAATAATATTTGGGAATACCTACATAGATTTATTAGTAGGTAGTGATTGAGATTTTTAATTAGTTGATCAATATCAAGTCACTTTGCAGTGAAAGATGCAAATCATTTAGAAGAAAGAAGGAGAAAGAAGAAGAAAATCAATTTATTTGAAAACAATTACATAAATAAAATAAAAAAAATACCTTAACACTAAAGTACGTCTAAATGTAACCATTTGCAAAATGACCCAGCTCAGCATAGCGCTGGTCGTAAAACGACACGCTATGCTGAGCTGGGCCATTTTCTTCCGCTGTGACCATTCGGTAACGTCACGGTGCGGATGAACGGACAGTATATCGTAAACAAAAAATGAATAAATACATTATACAAAAAATAATAACAAGTAATCATGATAATTTCAGTTTCAACATTTGAATGCATCATGCGTACATTTTTACCAGACTGCGCAACGCAAAGATGGTCATGTTTTTATCAGCTTCTATAATATACATGATTGTATGACTGTTCCTTTGTGGCGCTCTAGAGACCAAACGCGTTGGCCGATTTTGATGATTCTTACAATCAATTTCAATCGATTTGTCTTAAACTTGCGAGTGTCACTAAAGACATGACAGTAATCAAAACTCAATATGGCGACAACCAGACGCCATATTGTGAACAAGGAAAAAAAAGTCGACGTACTATGTTAAGTAGGCTATCATTGAATAGGTATTTGACAACCATCTTTAGGTTTCTCATATATTTTTTCATTTCGAATGACCATTATGGATCTATAACGATTTAAAGTTGGTTAACAACCATTCTCACTTAATTTTTTGCATCATGTTAGTTTTTTCGCAGTTTTATTTTTTAACACTGTCGATTGTGTCGTGTTGGTTACTTTGTAGTCAAATATGCATGCAATAGGTGAAAGGTGTACGAGATGATCCTTCGGGGTATGATGAGTCTTTGCCGGTGATGAAACTACTAATGCAATTTCGTTGAATTTTGTTTTAAGTTTATTTCCTGGTCCCTACAGCAACCTGTTAAACCATTCTGGTGGCGTGAGCAACGAGTGCTGTATTAGGAGCAAATATAAAAAAAAAAAATGTAAGTTACTACATAATCTAAGTTGAAAAGGCGCGGAAGCAGCATACAACAGAAACTACTTTATGGAACTTAAAATACAAACGTAGGGTTTGGGGTGAGACGATCCTTCTGCATGCGTACAAGATGATCCCTGAGAATGACCGGTAATTCAAAGTTATAATTGTTTCATTTGTTTACAAAATAGTGACACTTCGTTATAACAGGATAACCAAACGTTGAGCGTAGGATGAAACCCAGACTGATTATATCGTTATAAATATAGTTTTAGTACTTATTAAAGATGATTTCTAAGTTGAGCAATGCTAATTTGTATGCTAGTAAAATAAAAATAAAAAGTGACTGTTTTTATACTATGTACCTTATAAACGACATTATTTGTGTTATATTTATTTAATAATAACATATTCATGATTTTAATTGAATTATCATCGGGAATCCTCTGGGATCATAATGTCCAGGGATCATAATGGTCGGTGTACTTGATGAGCTTTTAGTTGACTTTTAGAAAATTACTCAAATTTTATTAAATTGGAAAATGTAAGTATGCCAGCCAATACTGAGATAAATAAACTGACTGTTCAAATCCGCTACATAATTTAACATTGAAATTACGTAGGGTGTTCTTTGTCATATGAGCACTCTCCCTTAGGGGATCATTTCGTACTTTCCCTTACATATGCTTAACGCGCGGTGTGCTTCGTGATATCGAAGCATAGGTAAACTCTGAGGCGCCGGATATGCTCAAAACCTACTAGTTGACATTTCGACATTAAAACGAGTCCTAGCCGGTTATCATATTACTAGATGTGCCCGCGGCTTCGCCCGCGTGTTTATTTCTTTGACTGGGTATTTTTTGGCAGCGTTTTTTTTTAAATATCCAATTCCAGAAATACCTTTATACCAAATTAGATTAAAATTCGTTCAACCATCTAATAGTTTATTATCGATTGTTTGGCGACTAAGCTAATCAACAGTGGAAACCAAATTTCAATCGGTTCTGTAGTTTAATTTACGTGATGCGTGAACAAGTTAGCAGAAATATACTATTTAGTAAAAAAAAACGTATTCAGTAGCTCTTTTAAGTCCAAGACACATTTTTTTAAAATTATATTCTTAGTACAGACTTTTTGTTATGGTTCTTTGTCTAACACGAAAACTATAAACTAATGTAAAGTCTATATCTGAAAAAATAACTTTCACTTTTAAACAAAGAATTATACAACCCTTTTTTATGCCAAGACGCGCTTTGATATTAGAATAGTAAGAATGATTATAACCCACTATGGATGAAGGCGTTTTTGTATAATTGAAAAAATATCAGATAGCAGCGACAGTTGAGGCACCAAAACAACTTTGTGTGGACACGGTCGGTTTTTTAGAACAACACCTGTTGAATGGATTACTAAAATTGATAAAATAACATATTGCGTTATTTTGTGTTAAAAAAGTAAGAGTCTAGTTTTTGTCGCGCGTTTGTCTTTTATTGGAACGTTTCCTCATTCTCTTTAATAATTTAACACAGAATAATAAATATATTCATTGTATTCCATTAGACACAGGTATAACTGCGTTCTGTAGTATCATATAGAAAAATGTACACGCAGGTTATTCGGAAAGTAATTTATTTTTTAGGACAATGAAAGATGATTTTCAATTCAGATGAACGGGCAAATTCGTTAAATTTTTGATCAATCAGCGATCTCACGAGAGATCAGTGATTCGCCGGTTTACATCAATTAATTATCTTTATTGTTTTTATTTCTTTACTCTTCATTTATTTATGTCTTGCAGCTTGTGTGAAGTTAGCTATGAAAATAGTAGGTTACACACTACAATATACTAATATAATAATATACACTACACTAACTCAAACGGTTTTGTCCTTTTAAGTCTTCTAACTATGTCAGTGTGATCGAGGAGCTGGATTGCCTGAATGTTCACATGGTGATGAAGTCTATGGTCGTGAGCTTCTGCATACTTTTTAATTACTTTGTCAATGAACTCTATTTTGAGGTCCCGATGGAGATCGTTGTTTCTTATGTACCAAGGTGCATTCACTATTTCCCTTAGTACCTTGTTCTGGAAGCGTTGAATAATTAATGTATTGCTTTGTTTGGTGCAGCCCCAAAGCTGTATACCATAAGTCCAGACTGGCTTTAGGACTTGCTTGTATAATAATAGTTTATTGTGTGTTGACAGCGTGGAGTGTCTTCCAAGCAGCCAATACATTCTTTTGAATCGCAGTTCTAACTCTTCTCTTTTCTTCTTGACGTGCGTTTTCCAGCGGAGCTTCGCATCAAGCGTCATACCGAGATACTTGGCTGTATTCTCGTATGGAATCTGTTTATTATTTATAAAAACTGGAGAATATTCCTGTTTCTTGTTGCTGAAGTCAATGTGAATTGATTTGGATTCGTTTAATTTCATACTCCATTGTTTAGTCCAGTCGTAGACTCGATTGACCGCTGTTTGGACCTATTCTGCTGCTTCTTGATGGGTACTTCCTACTGCCATTATAGCAGTGTCATCAGCAAAGGTCCCGATTGTGTTATTTTCTAGCTCAGGAATATCACAAGTGTAAAGCAGGAACAAGACTGGACCTAAAACACTTCCTTGAGGTACTCCAGCTTTTATTTCCTTAAGTTCTGAGAAGGCATCTTCTTGTCTAATTCTAAATACTCTACTCTCTACTACTCTACTCTCTCTTCTCTACTCTTCTAAATACTCGATTCTAAGATATCCGCAAAATGTTTTGGTAGCATATTTCTCAGTTTATGTATAAGCCCTTCATGCCATACTTTATCAAAAGCTTGCGCCACAACTAGAAATACTGTAGTGCACACTTTTTTACCTTCAAGAGTTTTTTCTATAATGTTTGTTAATCTGTGCACTTGATCTATAGTCGAGTGTTTTTATCGAAAACCAAACTGATGCTCTGGTATTAAATTTTTGCTATCTATGATTGGTTTCAGCCTTTTGAGAAACAACTTTTCAAAAAGCTTTGACATTATGGGGAGCAAAGAGATTGGCCTGTATGATGTGGTTTCATGAGGCGGTTTCCCAGGTTTTAATATCATTATTACTTCCGCAACTTTCCATAAGTCTGGTACATGCTTCAACCCTAGAGTGGCATTAATAAGGGTCGTTAACTTCACTACAGCCTTTCTTGGAAGATTACGAAGTATTTCTCCTGATATTAAATCATACCCAGGACATTTTTGTGGGCTTATACTTAGTTTAATTTATCTTACAATTTCTCTAGATGTAACTAGTTTGATATTACTTCCATTATTGTGTGGCATAGTATCTTCCAAAGTCAGAGCTTCATTTGCTTCACCCTCATTTAGTTGAAAGATGGTTTCTAAGTGCTCTGCAAACCGTTTAGCTTTTTGCTCATTGCGAACTGCCCATTTTCCATGTTCATCTTTAATAGGTGGTACGTGAGTAATAGGCCTCTTTAAGTTCTTCGTAGCTTTCCATAAAGAGTAATCTGTACTCCGGTCACTAGTTAGCTTTTCAAGATACTTATTAGTGGAGTCATCGTTGAAATTCTGTATTAGTCTGTTAACCTTTTTTGTTAAATTATTAAGCTTTCTTTTGTCTTCAGGACATCTGGATTGATGCCATATTTTTCTTTGCTTTCTCTTTTTTTTTATAAGTTCTATGATCCTTATGGGGTACGTGTTTCCTTTGGTCTTCTTATATGCGTTTGGTGTATTTTTCCAAGCTATTTGTTGGATGTTCTCAACGAACTTTTTTATTTCTATGTTCAAGTGTTCTGGTGTTTTGAGTGGAACCTTGAGATCTATACAAAAATCTAGGTCTGTTTTGAAGCTCTCCCAATCTGTAGACTTATTAACTAGGGCCAGAGTTTTTTCCTTACATAAGATGTTCATGCTTATTAATAAATATATTGCAGAGTGATCTGAATTCATATCATAGCTTTGCTCTGTTTTTAAATAAAAAGATGATAAATTTTTCGTTATGAAAAAATCTAAAAGGTCAGGAGTTTTATTTGGATCGGTCGGCCAGTAAGTGGGCTTTCCAGTAGACGGAACATCATATTTTTACTCTTTTATAGCATTGTATAACTCTTTGCCTTTAGTAGTGGTTAATCTTGAGCCCCAATACGTGTTCTTAGCATTGAAGTCACCTCCTAAGACAAATCTATTACCAAATCGCTCTATAAAGCTGAGATACTGTTCTTTTTTTATCGCATACCGAGGTGGACAGTAGATGGCTGAGATTTTTATAGGATATCTCTTGGTTTTGAGACATATCGCCACAGCTTGAATTTCTTTTTCTTCGTATTTAGTTTCCTCGTAGTGATCAAGGTTTTCTTTTACAATGACGGCGCTACCACCTCTTGCAGTATTATCTGGGTGTAGTGCATGATAAATTTTGTATCCTTTAAACGTTACATAACATTGTTTCGTGAAGTGCGTTTCGGATATTAGACACACGTCCACGTTTTCTATATCTAGGACTACCTGTAATTCATTTTGATGTTTTTGTAGTCCATTCGAGTTCCATGTCATAATTTTAAATGTGTGATTCATTTTTCCGTCTTGGATGTAGCCGATTTAGTGCTATTTTCAATTTTGATTCAATCTTTCGTCGAATGTTGCCATGAAATTCA
This sequence comes from Alsophila aescularia, assembly GCA_946251855.1. Lineage (NCBI taxonomy): Eukaryota > Metazoa > Arthropoda > Insecta > Lepidoptera > Geometridae > Alsophila > Alsophila aescularia. Next base: position 14,434,681 of record OX276378.1, read on the forward strand.
AGATATCATCTAGCTTATTGTCACTTAAAACAATATTATCAGGCAGAGGCACCCGTGATGTGCCCTTAGCGGCAGCTTGGACAAAAGAGATGTTCTTATCTGTAGTTTTTCTAATGTTTGTTTCATTTTGGCTATAGCCACCTTGTCTTACAGTAGGTACGTTTTGTTGCGGTACTACTATTTTTGGGTTCGATTTTTTATTACGTATTTGCTGGATTTCTTTGGCTATCGCACATCCCCTATAGTTAGCTGGATGTGGAGCTCCACAGTGGACGCATTTTGGTTTCTCGTCTCTTGGCTTTTTACAGTCCTTAGTATGATGTTTACCCGTGCATTTTACGCATATAGGTTCTTTGGAGCAGTACTTTTGCGTATGTCCATAAGTCTGGCATTTTTTATACTGTGGGACCAATTTTGTGGTTTTTATTGGCTGAATTTCTACACAGCTGAAATACTGTAGACGTTATTTATTTCCTCATCATTTTAGAAATTCAGCATGTACATATTGAGCGGCTCTTTAGTTTTCCAACTCAATTTGTTAACTGCTTCTATAATTTTATATCCTTTATTCAATACACTTAATGAAGAAAAAATATGTCGTAACATTATCTTGATTTTTCTGGTTAAAACTCGTTCGTCATGTTCGTTGCTGTTTCCGTGAAGGAGTCAGGAGTCAAGTGGAGTCAAATTCGCCTCAGTAACACATGAACTAGATTCTGAATGTGAAAGATTTGGATTATTCATGACTAGCTGTTGCCTACTACTCCTTTAGCGATTAAATTTGCTTAGTTTCTACTAATATAAACACGTACCATCTTTTAAGTTAGACTTTGCGTTATTCGACAGTGAAAACGGAATTACTATCAGTTTAGTACTATTTACATGATGATTTGATGAGGTAATAAAAAAACAGAGATTCTCCAACCCACATGAATATAGCAGCAGAAAAAAGGCTTTCAAAAGACCAAACAAAGCATTAAGGCATAGAATAAAAACTAGTTTAAGGTCCAGAAACTCGCGAGTTACACATCTTGATGTGGGTCGGTTCGATACAAATATAAAACGAATTCCCATTCAGATAACGCCCGATTAGCGCGTGCTGTAACGTGTCTGTTACGACAATCATTCAGTCCAAATAGCACAAAAAAGAGACAATTCCCTAAATACACATACATAAAATAGTCTTTTTGAAAATATTGCTCGTCGAAATTATTTCTGAATGTTAAGCAATATTTAGGTGAAATACTGTTATATATAGGATGGAATTGGAAAACTGATCGTTTTCAGAGGAGAGGTGTGTTTGTCATTTTTATCATGGAGACAAATAAGTGCATTTATGTTTCGGACACGGCACAATTGTCAAGTATATCCTTAAGTATCATTAATTTGAATTTACCAGTAACTGTTTGTGTATTCATTTTGAACTAATACATTGAGTAGTATTTGAGCAGGATTGGTTTTTGATGGCATCACTCACACGTTTCTGCCTCGTGATTTATATGTACCCAGCTCCAGCTACCAAAAACATGCACACCATTTCGTTAGAAGTAACCTGGATAGCCAGGAGAGTTCTATACAAAACAAGTACACAACACAGTGAGAAATAATTAAATTACTTAATTTTAAATCACATTTTGGAAGCCCTGGATTCCGACTATATTTCCGGGTTCGGAAACGCAAAAAATCTCGGGAGCAGGAACCCGGGACCGAAACCCTATTTCACATCCTGAAATACTACATAGGATACTTTTATATTTGTCGCCACGCGGGGAAATCCGCAAGGAGCAGCTAGTATGGACATAAAAGTGGACCATGGTGGAGTCTGCTTATTTGTGTAAAAGAACAGAAACCAAAGACTTCTTTATTCCGTTAAAACATCCATCATAGGAAAGCAAGAAAATGCAGTCAAAGCTACAGAACGGAGCGATTTTATAGTCGACTTCCAAAAGTAAGAGGACGATTATCTTTGTAGTACGGACAGACCATACACACCGTGATATTAAAACAGATTTAGCATTTTAGAAAAAATATATACCATAATCTATAAGAGGCAGATGTCCTAGACACATGCCGTGAAGAGGTTATCGATTACCGTATGATCCAATTAATAGATACGAAAACAATCGCTCGTTTTGAGCCTTAACGGCTCTCAAATAGCTCTATCAGTATCCCGATGAATTAGGGTTACTTATACGATATCTGTTTTTTCTGAGGCGCACGTCTACCCCTTTTTTAATCGGATTTCGAAGGCGCGTGTGAGAGTTTTTATACCTCTTAATAAAAAGTTAAATCCACCTTATTGCAGCCGTTAGGGGTCAGCTTTTTATAAGTTTCCGCCGGCCGCGGTAGGTGAATGTTTTAATTAGTAAAGTTCTCTGTGGAGTAATAATTGTAAAGGCTCATTTATAACTCTGTTAGCATAATTTAACAGGCCGATGCATATGCGTAAGTAGATTAGCATCTAAAATTCTTTGTTATCGAACCGTCATACTTTACAAATACTGCACTATGTCCCACGGCATATCAAGAATTAACTTAGAAATGTAACGTCATGCATTTTAGTTATTGATCTGTTATTTAAGTCTCGTAACTTCTAAACATTGTTAGGCTGCCCCATTGACGGCGTTGTTCTTCTGTATCCAGCGGCTCCTGCAAGTCTCATCAGAGCTGGCCAAGTCAATACTCTAGACAAGAAATCTTATGTGGGTGTATTTTGTTAATCTCTCCATGATTATGTTTAACAATATTGATGCCCAACGTATTATAGTTTGACATGCATGCTAATATTATTTTATAATTATATGAAATGTATGAAATTTAATGTAATTAGTTTTTCATACCCATCACTATTTTGCACACCTGATTGTGTGGTAGACTACAGAGAGTATGGGTTATGATATTACCTAATTATCTGCAATACATTCATCTATCTATATTTATATACTTATAATAATATACTTATAGTAAAGCAGAAAGTTACTAAATGTACGTAAAAATTAACTAATTTAAAAAAATGCCCTAGGGGACTTAAAACAAGCATTTTTTTTAATGGTGTCTTTCTGTCTGTTTGTTTGTTGGCGCATCACGTAAAAACTAATGGACCGATTGCAATGCAGTTGTCACTATTGGATATTTTAGGCTTTGACTGATGTACTTGGTATCTCAATTCGATGAGTAGAAGTCGAGCAATCTATAAAAACATTTGACTTTTGAATGAAGTTTGATGATATTGATACTTTTGGTTCTGGAATAACACATAGGATCCTTATATCCCATAAAAATGACCATGTGGGCAAAGCTGCGGGCACAGCTAGTGCTTGATCACATTCATATTATAAAGGCGAAAGTTTGTATGCGTTTGTGTGTGTGTGTGTGTGTGTGTGTGTGTGTGTGTGGTCGTGTGTGTGTGTGTGTGTGAGAGAGAGAGAGGGTGTGTGTGTATGTGTGTGTGTATGCATATGTGCATGTGTTCGTGTGTGTATGTTTCTTACTCCTTCACGCTCAAACGGCTGATCGGATTTGGATGAAATTTGGTACCAGTTTTGAGCTTTTTAAGCTTTTGATTCAAATTTGACCGAGGTTTTTAAGGGTTTTGAAGCCTTTTGAAGCTTTGTCAAGACGTGTCAATGTGACAGGTATCAAAGTGGCAAAGTTTGTATGGAGAAATTTAAAGTATACACATAGATATACTTTTCATTGGCATCATTCCACGCGGGTGAAACCGCAGGGCGCAGCTAGGTATAAAATAAATTATAATTTTGTACTGTCTTGACTCGTAGCTAGAACGATTAGGAAATCAGAAATATTGAGAATCGTGGTCCTGAAACACCACAGAACAAATATATTTGCAGTCTCTTCTAACTATGCACCAATATTTGCAACATAAGTAGGTAGAAGAATCTAAACCTCAACGTCAGTCATCTATCCCAATCTCCACGTCGTACATCACCGAAGTTACTAAAATAAGTAGACTTCTAAATAAACGACTTCTCGTGCTTCCAAATAAAATGAACCATTTCGTGGATATCGGAAGTGTGTGACAATGTTAGAATTTTTCTTCATAAAATGGATTGTTCGAAGAAAACGCCGAGGAATGTCATTAATATTCAAAACGTAACGAGGAGGGATTATAAAATAATAGCAGTAATTTAGGACGGCACGCGTTTACCTCGTCCCGCGCTCCTCGGACCCTCCCCGCGACGTCCTCTCTCAAATTCCTCAACAAGATATGCATGGAAATATGTCTGCTTTATTACATTTTTTCCAGTGACTAACTTAGATTATAATATTCTACACTTGGCTGAAATATTTCAGTAATAGTCTCCCTAAATATGTTTGTGAAAACCAGTTTACATTTTAATTAAGAAAAAAATTTGGACACATGATTGTGGACCTGTGATTTCATCTGTACCTATTTTATATATCGCTATTGTGTTAATGATGGTTTTTAATAAGACATGAAATTTTCGCCTAATCTGTACTAGACAGATTTCTGTAATGATGTACCTATATAAACAAAGTAAATATCATGGTTGGTCGATTTTCTATCTATACTAAACTAATATTATAAAAGCGAAATTAATTCCCTCTGTCTGTCTGTCTGTTTGGTACCTGAACATATCGTGATGAAATTTGTATGCAGATAGTTTGAACATTGGGAAAGGACAAAGGATATTTTTATCGCGATAAACTGTAGACCGCGCGAGAGAAGTTGCGGGCAAAAACTAGTAAGAATATAAAAGCTTTTGCACACAGTAACTTTTCGCAGCTTTTTCACTACAATTTCAATCGCGCTGTAAAAACTCCTAGACTTAGTCGTTTTCTAATTGTAAGTTTTAAACTTTCGCGATTCGAACACATAGTTAAATATTTAAACGGGACTTTACGTCTAGGTAAATAAATATTAAGTTTTCAGCGCGATTAAGTCCCGTTTAAATATTTAACTATTAGTCGTTTTCTATTCTCCAAGTAAAAATATAGCATAGGTATGCATAGGTTAGTAAGTAGCTATACCAAGATTTTCAAAAATTGAACTAAAGGCGTGAATTCAAACCTCGCTCAAGTCGTTTCCATTCTAAATCATCTATGTGGGAGGAGATATAACATTAAAATGCACCCATTCTCCATTTTTTTAAATTCCGACTGACTGTTTTTGTCTACCACTAACTCTATCATTAAATTCTATTAGAGAAAACTTTTTTAAGGCAAAAGGATGTCAACTGTCGCAATTAGGTGGTCAGTAATTACAGCTTGTTATTCCCCCCTTCTACTTCCTTCTCTACCAGTAAGTGGCCCTAACGAGGAATGTGAATTAATTAAAGTCCTATTTTTTTTATTTAACTTTTTCAAACTTAAATACTGGGTTGTGGGTGTTATTTCTTTGTTCATTTTGTGTTAATACTTGCTTTATAAGAAGACTAGCTTTCGCCCGCGACTTCGTCCGCGCGGTCTATATTTTATCGCGAAAAAAAAGGATCCTATGTTCTTCTAGGATATTAAAAACCAATGCAAAAGTATATCACCAACGCTCTAGATGCTTTTAGACAGACTTCTTATTATTTCGTGTCCATGGCAACCGTTCCTTTCAGCGAATAATCAACATTTTCCAGTTTTCCCGTGGAAATTTACCATTTTCCGAGTTAAAAAGTATCCTGTTTTATTCAAGGGTATAAGCTATCTCCATTTAAATTTTCATCAAAATCTGTCCAGCCGTTAACCGTGAAAGCTCCCCAAACAAACAAACAAACAGACGTTTCACTTTTATATATTAGTGTGGATATTTTTTATTGTTCGTACCTTCACAGAAGGCATCATATTGTATGATATACTACTTATATAGCAAACATTTAAATTAACGTCTACGTGCAGAATAACCAAACCAAAGTACGATAATTTTATTTTAATTTGCATAACAAACTAAATGTGTCCAGAACAATGAAATGCGAAACCGTTACGCAAAACTTCGTGGAAATTATATTCTCTAAACTCTTTTTGTACTTGAAGAAAAGATGCAAAAAATAGGGCAAGTTGCTACAATTCCGTAAACTGACACGCAACGCAGATTTTGCAAAAATAAGAGTACAAGGGACCCAGTTTTTTTGCGACAATAATTGGTTGTACTGTAGAAAATCATTTTAAAGTAGCATTCATTGTTTTGTGACTTTACAAAATAGCTACAGTAACACGGTGCATATTAAAATTTAGCGCATTAAAGTCAATCAACCATATATTCTAATTATTACTTCGTAATAGGTATCTCTCTCTTGCATTTTGCATCTGCGTTGTACTAAATAAGGTACTACGATAATAAAGCACTACGATTTAATTAAAACTAATATAGAACAAATATTTTCGCCTGCGAATTAAGTGACTCCTACCCTACCGGGCACTTCACTTCTTCTGTCAAAAATCTAGGTGCACCCATTTATCATCAGCGTGAATGCTGTGCCATGTGAGTCACCCACAACAATTTTGACCAACAATAATTTAGGGTTTTAGGGTATATACATTTCAACAAATATCGGCATTAAAAGCTTTGTTCTTACAAAACCGTCACGAAACAAGAGATCTTTTGAATTCCAACCAAAGTACATATTAGAAATTTCATAAAAAGTAGAGCAATTTTTTAGGACTATTAAAATTTAAACTGGACCGAGACGAGACGATTGTATGTTTACAATGTGTCCTGCGGTCAAAAATGTAGCGCAAAAACTGCAAATTGAAATATTGCACCATGCAGGCTATTCCGGGTAAACAGACATTGATTTGAGGACCGTTTGGCAAACCTGTTATAAATATGCTAATAAAGCAATATTTTCCCAAGGACTGTTGGGTATTTTCTGGGTAGAGCTGTTTTATTATATGTATCGCTGCTGTATACTATAGCTCGTAGTTATTATTAGTATACATGTATCGCTGCTGTATACTATAGCTCGTAGTTATTATATGTATCGCTGCTGTATACTATAGCTCGTAGTTATTATATGTATCGCTGCTGTATACTATAGCTCGTAGTTATTATATGTATCGCTGCTGTATACTATAGCTCGTAGTTATTATATGTATCGCTGCTGTATACTATAGCTCGTAGTTATTATATGTATCGCTGCTGTATACTATAGCTCGTAGTTATTATATGTACCGCTGCTGTATACTATAGCTCGTAGTTATTATATGTACCGCTGCTGTATACTATAGCTCGTAGTTATTATATGTACCGCTGCTGTATACTATAGCTCGTAGTTATTATATGTACCGCTGCTGTATACTATAGCTCGTAGTTATTATATGTACCGCTGCTGTATAGTATAGCTCGTAGTTATTATATGTATCGCTGCTGTATACTATAGCTCGTAGTTATTATATGTATCGCTGCTGTATACTATAGCTCGTAGTTATTATATGTACCGCTGCTGCACTTTTTATGGCGTAAAAAGTGTCAGCAAAGTGATATTTACGGATACATAATCTACTCACAGATAATAAAGACCAAACGGTTTATCTTAAAACCAACTACTAACTACTATTTTACTAACAAAAATGTAACAAATAACGCTTAAGCACTCTTACCCCCTCATTAGGATTAGGATAGACGATGGCATGGACTCACACTTCAACAACCATATACATCCAAGACGCGAAAACTAACTAATATGCTCATCACGCATATGTTTCCCTGGCCAGGATTTGAACCTGAGACACTAAGCTTAGAAGGCAGGTGCACGATGAACTGCGCCAGTGTCGTCAAATACACTATAGATAAGTACAATGAAAATAAAGTGGGTTTTTTTCATAACTTCTTAGAACAAATTTCCATGTGCGATGACTAGTTTGCGACTCATAATTATGGCTATAAATAGTTTGTTTTTACATGCATCATCTTAGTATGTGTATCAATATCATCAAGATTTTGTCCACTACCCAACATATCCTAATTCAGTTACGGAGATAAACAGAGCATGTTATCTGCGAGGAGCGGGTAGCTGTAGGCATTCGGTAGCGGATAGGCTGATCAATCATGGAGCCTACCCCTTCTATCCGCCCAGCCGGCTCGAAAACAAGCGGTTGCTAGGCGACGGGGGGCGGGCGGCGCTGCCGCATCACTGGCTCCCACACATGACACGGGCTCCGACGATCTCGGCCTGACGATGTGCGGCGATGCACGACTCCACCGAACCGACGACGACTGATGTTGTCTGTTTATTTTGCTGAGAATATCATTTGATTTAGTGTTGTTACAATATTATGGGCTTATAGTTATTGTGTTTAATTATAAGCGACCATAGTTCTGTTCCAATTAAGAAGCCACTTTGCACTAGTCCATTTGACGGTACATACTTTTAAGTACCTATAATTGGTTAAGAATCGTTTATCTGAAAATGCCTTACAATTAAATTATGTGTTACACTGCTTTAATTATTTTAGCTCGTATTTCACAAAGAAAAAAGTTTATTTAAAAAAGTTTAAATGAAAAAATAAAAAACTTTTATGCAGTAGCCATGTCATGTCACGAGAATCAAACATGTGTGCCAAATTTTAGCCCGAGTGCTTCAGTGGAAGTGGGTGAAATATTGATTGCAAAATTCCAGGACATACATACATACAAGTGAAGTTAAATAAAAGCTTTTAATAAATAATTTAATAATAAAAAACACCCTTCTAGAAATCACTCGCTTGTTGCTGATCATGAAGATCATTAACATTCCATTTCAGTAGGTTACCGACGTTATACTTCTTCCTCTATTTGTAGATAAAATAAGTAGGTACTTTAAATCCCGGTATCATAATCATCCATTTAGTTTAGACGCAGTCGGCTAGAAATGTCAAGTCTACAAATCGTTTCTGGTACGCGTCTGTAGCTTCCACCGTCTCACCTTTTATCTAAACCATTAAACTAGAAAAAAGTAAAGGTCGAGTAATTCGATTACAGTGACGTTAAAAAAATGAATGCTCTGGTAGGCACATAAGCAATCTTACGTAGTATTTGTTTACTCTTTGCTAGACAAGTCTACTTGTACGTATATTTAATCTACGTTAAAATATGTTGCTCAATTGTTTTCAACGAAAAATTCATTGTATTAATAGATTATATTTTAAGGATTCTAAATATATATTTAAATTAGTTAATTAACAATTAAAAATATTATATTCATAAATAAAAGTAACTTGTAGCATTTGGCTAGAATACTGCACGGTATGCGTGACGTCATTATTTCTAATTCGCGGTTGTTTTGTTCCTGTGGCTAGCGTTTTTGGCTTGTTTTTATACATATCGACGTTATACGGTAGCCATGACAGACAGACAGACAACTTATCCTGACCTGGCATCTTATCTAGAAGCATTTATTTAATTTAAGTCGAACCAGTGACACGATAAGAAGAAGAAGAATAAACTCGATAGATAATACTAATTAATATCGTCGCTCAAAGTCATTTCCAAGTATACAATAGGTATTTTCTAATTTTTTGTTCTTAACATCATGATCGTAACTTTGTGCACTGAGCAGTTACGTACATACGTAGTTGTGAAACTACCCTCACGAAACCTCAAAAAGCCCCACCAATGTAAAGTACAAACAATGCGGCCTTCCTATTTCCTTGGCAGAATAAGTTGTTATATGTGTGTGTAATTGAGAACAGGAGGAAGGCTGGCAGCGCGCGGTGATCCATCATCCCGCCGCTGACCGCTACCCCACCCCCACCCCGCTCTTACTTTTCACTTTCTCTACATATTTTAAGGAGAATAAAACTTTCCCTTCGCCCCCGTTCGCCTTTATTTTCTCGAATGTAATAGAGTCGGGGCAGAGTTCGTTTCCGCCGAGAGATTCGGTTTGGGACACTTCGCGAATCTTAGTTGTCTCGTTATCGTCACCGATGACAGCTCGGATACGGCCTAATGTAAAATACTTTATCTCCAAAATGGTAATTCTGCTGGGACACAACTTTCCCGATCGGTGTTGACTTTTGCTAACTCCGGGGAGTTACCTAACCTACTTTTTAGAATTGTCAATTTCCAATAGATCTTATTATACCTGTCTTCTCAGTAGAGGTTTTCTTCCCTTATTTGCCTACCATAACACCAATAATTTGTTGAAAATTAAAGTTGGATTTTCAAGCAATATCTACTAAATCCGAGAGTGATGATTCCGCAAGAATGGAAAATACGCTAGTTTTGTATTGCGGCGGTGGCGGGCATCGCAGTGTCTATAATAAATGAACGGGCGCGGGGGATGCTGACCAATGGCATCCCTCCCTCAATCAATATGATGGACTCGGCCGCGAGGGGACGATCGCTCACTGATTTTTTCCCTCGCTGACAGCGCGCGGGAGGACCCGTTTTTGCGCCCTCCGTGCATCCACACTAGAAGGGCGCTGGCAATTAATAAGTTCGCTCAATGGTCGTCGATGCTGCTGGCTAGTCCGACTGTCGTATTTCACTACCATTAATGTGGACTCTTTTACTTCTTTGGGATTTATATTCCTGAATTTTCATTTGTTTTACTTCAAGATACCTTCTATAGTGCGTGATATGTATGTTAGATTACACAAATTCTGTTATTTAAAAAGCTCAATCCATTTCCAGATAATGAGTTTTTAATTCCATTACGGCACGCGTCTTTGATGTTTACATATTCATTGGAAATACATTTTAGAAATCAACATAAATTTCTGATTCATAAGAAGTAATTAAAAAGCAATTAGAGCAGATTGCTTAAAATTCATACTTCTCACTCAAAGTGATCCTTGGGAAATTCTCTCGAAAACATCTCGCCGCTTCAAACATCGAAATCTTAATCTAAGTTTAAAATTTCTTCGAGAATCGGCAAATTTTGCACTAAGTCATTAAAGTATAAAACTTCGGTCATTTCGCTGGCGTTGCTTAAAAGCCTTTTTAGGCGGAGGAAAGTAATCTTTCATTAGGAGAGGGAGGAGCTAAAACGGAAGTTCTCTTTGAAAGGAAAATTACACGTCGGTTGTGTAGCATTCAGAGGAGATGGATTTTAATTACGTCAAACAAAGTTGTGAGACGTAAAGTTTGTTCGACACGATCCGCTGCCATTAATATCGGATGTTATTAATCAGGCTAAAGTGAAGCTGGGCTTGAACAACGTGCTAATGATCTACCATTGTATGTTATTGTTGCTCATCTTCATTTTTCTGCACATATTTTATAGTCGTTTTTGGGTAACGACGAAAGCTTCATGTCGGTAAGTAGTTAAGTAGTAGGTAGATACGTATAGGTACAGACAGAAACAAAATATCGTATTCTAACTATAGGTATTTGAATGGGCTAAAAGGTGCGATAAATCGGGCGCTCCCTGCCGCCGTGCCATGGAAATGTATTGCGAAGCAGCGGCGGCGTTAATCAGAGTTCAGTCGCCATTAATTTGATTAGGGTTACTGGGCGCGGGCCTATCAATCCGCCGCATTACCATGTCCACTTCGACTAGGGTTAGACGAGTTTTACTTGTGGAAACCGGTCTAAGTAACAGTTTACAGACATTCATAAATACCAACGTTAGTTGAAGTTGTTGAAGTGAAAGTTACGTAAAAGAAAATGTATTAATGTTTGAGGTAATTAGAAACATGACAGACCATTATTTATAATTGGTTCAATGTACAAAATCATAAACCATAATGTAAAAGTCTCTTTTAATTTGAATCGGCGAAAACCTTGATTAAATATGATTATAAAGTTAATAAAAAATTTAAAAAAAGAAAAAAAGTTAATAAAAATTGTTTGATACATACCTACAAGATTATTAGCGATGAGTATCGCCGTGTAATTTTACTACTCATTTTGTAAAGTTTTTAGATACATGACTATACAATATTTCAAGAGACGAAAATACAACAGGCAGTCGAAAAGTTTATCCCGAGCAGTCTAAATAATGTACCACTGCGCTTACTAGAGTTAGTGCACTACTTAAAGAAAGAAAGACATTAAAAAAACTATGATAATTCTTTAATCCTTATTTTTTTGCAAGCAAGTACCAGTGACAACCCTCAGGGCTTATAAAGCGTAGTTTCGACCGATTCGTGTTTAGCACTTTTAGGTCAATTAGGCAGAGTCGCGCCCGCTGACCACTGCCGACTAATCAGAGGCCGCGCCAAACTTTATGCCGTGTTAATTTGACTAATGCCCCGGATTACACCGGTGATAAACCGGCCCGGCGTGTCCGACACCGGCCGCCGCCGGCCAGAGCATCCATCATTCATTTACGCTTAATTTGTTTATGTTTACGGATGATATATGACCACTTTCGTGAAATTTTCCCTTTCGAATTGCCCTAGTGAAATGGAAAAACAAATTGAAAAGCATGGACATTGTAAGCGGTAAGTCATGGTTGTCTACGAGTTCTACGCAGGATAAATAGTCAAAGACGAGAAGGCATCGTTATTTCCAATTTCATTTTGTAAATTGCAAATAACATGTTTGGTGACTGTACTGTAATATAGAGCGATGGTAGCCTAACGGTTCAATAGTGCAACTTAGAATCCAACGATTCGGTTCTAGGCTCCGCACCAATGACTTTTCTAAGTTATATGCGGTTTTCCATCGCTCCGTGCATCGGAGGCTGTCGGTCTCGGCTGTTATTGATTAATAGCAGTCGTTAAGCCATGTCAGAGGCCCTCGGACGGCCTAATAAACTCTGACACCAGAGGCCAGCACTACCTCATACGACAAACAAACAAATAAACCGTAGACCTGAAACGAAAGATGTATTTATATGTCGAAGTATTTTTATGTCTTAAAATAAATTTCAATATCATATCAAAAATGCGGAAGCTGTTCGTAGTTATAAGCGTGCAAGTAGAAACAGAGTCTGTACGAGATGTCGTGTCCACTCACAATTAGTATAGTCCGGACTACTTAACCAATTAAAAGTGAAACAATCACCCTCATCGTGTCGCGGCTGTGAATACGCCCCTATCACTGTACACAACATTCGCTTTTTGTACACCACTTTATGACATTTTAAAAGGCTCCTCATTACTGCCTCGATAGCGTTCACAAAAAAGGAAATTTCGTACCAAGGCAGCAAACGTCCGCACTCATAGGGGACAATTTATGTTTCCCATATTGGATATGTTATTGTTGTTTTGGGAGCTCCATGACGTGTCACCGGAACATTACTTATTCAATGTAGTTGACGTTACTAGGCCTTTGGTAACTTTGACTTCAATCACACTAATACAGCTTCGAACAAATTAAAGTTGTTTGGGGTGTTATCGTTTCATAAGTAACCAAGTGGAAGGACAATTCTGTTCATTTTATGAAGGGGTTTTTGTGGAGTGTAGTACTAACATGTAAATAGGTATTATTATTTATCTACTGTATTCAAGCCTACCGCTAATAAACTAAGTTTTTTCTCCATTTCTCATTATGATTTTAGGCTTACTTATCTATAACAAACATTTTTTTCACCTCACATGCTCGGAAAGATTCTGTTTGTCATTCGAAATCTGAGTGCAAAAGTGCATTTTATCCGAAAACACATTAATACTTATTTAGATTATATTATTATTATTGTTATTATTTTTATTATTGTTGTTATTTTTATTATTGTTCACTTTATTTATTTATTTTAAGTTATTATTATAAACACGTATTTAATATATTATTTAAGCTGTTTTTCTTGCACCTAGCATTTTTCTCGCTGTAGTGATGTGAAAAGTTGTGTGGCAGCAAAGTTATTCTGCGTCTCGTACCTTTGAAACCCTCGCTACGCTCAGGACTCTACATTTGAATCACTCGCTTCGCTCTCGGTTCAATCCTAGAATCCTTCGCTTGCTCAGGTTTCATTACAAGTACTCGCGCCAAAAAAAACACTTCGCAGCCTTGCATAGCAAATAACTATTTCTTTCCACTACAAAGTAATATCATAATTATTGTTCACCTAAAACTTAAGCAAAAAAGCATCTTGTTTAAGCTCATAATAAAAACAGTGCAGAAAGTAAGTATGGAAATCCAATACATCGCAGTTTAAAGATCGAAGACCAGCCGTATACATCACGTCAATATGAAAACACTTTCAACGTCATCCAGGTTCAGCTGGATCGACTGTAAGCACTATTGTGAAGAATTCTTCACAAGTCCAAGAAACAAACATAAGTGTTTCTGGTGCAACTCTCACTTTTCAGAATTGCTCAATTTTTTTATTTTTTTTTATATTAAATGGTAAACTTTAGTTGTTGTTTTGACTAAAGTTTTCGCTGTAGTGGAACTAAAAGCAGATTCCCCATGACCCTCGCTCAAGTGGCTCCTTGCTGCACTGGTGTTTTTAGAGCCCTCGTTAAAGCGAGCCCTCGCTCGAGATCCAATCTAACACTAGGTGCAGCAAGAAGACACTTTCCGCTCGATGCAAAAATCTACTATATCTGCAGCACTACTTTTTTAACTACCCTACTCTGGTGTGAATGTCGAATAAGGTAGTACTATCGTTAAGTGGCTTAACGACTGTGTCTTAGGAACAAAATCAAGCAACCGCCTCAGAAGCTCGTAGTGATAGCAAATCCGCGCGAAACTAATAACATGTCATTGGTGCGGGGCTGAGGAACCCGGTGTCGTTGGATTGCGAGGAGCATTCATTAACACTCGGCCAGCATCTCTTGATTAGATGTTAGTAAATATATGAAAGAGTAATAAGAATTTTAATAGAGGTAAAGAATAGTCACTCTACGAGTATCAATAGAATAGTTAAGGTTAAAGACTAATTTATAAGTAGGTACCTCAGTTATAATTGGATATCGTTGTCTTTCGGAGTGATAATTTGTAAATATGTGTTCATAAATTGTAAGTACGCTTGAGTTCAAAACGACTTGGTCAATTTAATATTAATTTTAACCTTTTCGGTTTATATTAAGGTAGATAGGTATTTTATAAAAGGTATCTGGTGACCGAAGATCTTGTTGACAGAAAATACAATGTAGAGGAAAGATCAAAAAGTACGTTCTAGGATTGTTTAGTTGTCAAAATTATATCTGTTCCCACAGATTAGCAGAAAATCCTGTTCCACCTATTACACGCACCTACTCTGTTGTACTCGTACATAACTTATTCTGTTACATACTATTCTGGTACTGTTACTCTTGTTGGTGTTGTACTCGTACCTAACTTACTCTGTTACTTACTACTCTGGTGCTGTTACTCTTGTTGGTGTTGTACTCGTACCTAACTTACTCTGTTACCTAGTACTCTGGTACTGTTACTCTTGTTGGTGTTGTACTCGTACCTAATTTACTCTGTTACCTACTACTCTGGTGCTGTTACTCTTGTTGGTATTGTACTCGTACCTAACTTACTCTGTTACCTACTACTCTGGTTCTGTTACTCTTTCTGGTGTAGTACTCGTACCTAACTTACTCTGTTACCTACTACTCTGGTGCTGTTACACTTGTTGGTGTTGTACTCGTACCTAACTTACTCTGTTACCTACTACTCTGGTGCTGTTACTCTTGTTGGTGTTGTACTCGTAGCTAACTAACTCTGTTACCTACTACTCTGATGCTGTTACTCTTGTTAGTGTTGTACTTGTAACTAATTTACTTTGTTACCTACTACTCTGGTCCTGTTACTCTTGTTGGCGTTGTACTCATACCTAGCTCACTCTGCTACCTACTACTATGGTGCTGTAACATTTGTCGGTGTTGTACTCGTACCTAACTTACTCTGTTACCTACTACTCTGGTGCTGTTACTCTTGTTGGTGTTGTACTCGTACCTAACTTACTCTGTTACCTGCTACTCTGGTCCTGTTACTCTTGTTGGTATTGTACTCGTACCTAACTTACTCTGTTATCTACTACTCTGGTGCTGTTACTGTTTTTGGTTTAGTACTCGTGCCTAACTTACTCTGTTACCCACTACTCTGGTGCTGTTACTCTTTTTGGTGTTGTACTCGTACCTAGCTTACTCTGTTCCTGTTACTCTTGTTGGTGTTGTAATCGTACCTAACTTACTCTGTGACCTACTACTCTGGTGCTGTTACTCTTGTTGGTGTTGTACTCGTACCTAGCTTACTCTGTTCCTGTTACTCTTGTTGGTGTTGTAATCGTACCTAACTTACTCTGTGACCTACTACTCTGGTGCTGTTACTCTTGTTGATGTTGTACTCGTACCTAACTTACTCTGTGACCTACTACTCTGGTGCTGTTACTCTTGTTAGTGTTGTACTCGTACCTAACTTACTCTGTGACCTACTACTCTGGTGCTGTTACTCTTGTTGGTGTTGTACTCGTAAACAGGTAACTTTTTAAACTTTCCTTTAAGGAAACATCAGACCCACTTTTTGAATATTATTATATACAAAAAGTTGGTCTGTTGTTTGTTAAGGTAGGTAGGTAGGTTATTATAAGGTTGTCCAAAGGCGACGCAGTCGTAAAAAGTTAGTTCAAAAACTAAAAAAACCAGACGACTAAAAAATCACGCTCTAAAAAGTATGATATAAGAAAATATTCTTGTCCTTTTTCCCTAAAGCTTATGATCGCTTACTACTGTTAGAATGTATTGTTTTGTTGGGGTAGGTGGCATACGACCACGTTTATCCTCAGAACATCACTATAAATATGTATTATTACAATTTCAGATCAGAATATTTTCTAGTTTCATATTTTCTAGAGCGTGTTTTTTCAGTAGTTGGGTGTTAATTCTTGAACTTACTTTATATTTAAATTATTTTGGGCTTATAATATTATCAGATGCATTCAACCAAAGCCGCGAACAACAGCTAACATATTTTTTTGAAATGTTCTAATTAATCCCTTTCGTGTGATATCCATCAGGGCACAATTAAAACAGTATTTTTTTATTTCGTGACTTTATGTCCTCTAGAGGGCGCCATATTCAATTTAATGTGACGTCACAGCCAGCGGTAGAACAAGACGCTAAGACGCAAAATATGATAAGTAGTTTAGAATTTACGAGGGAACAGCTGAACATACATACATACTCTCCCTTTTGCTTCGCCGTAGTAGTAAAAACTACTACAACGAGTTATGTTCGATTACTTAATTCACATGATTTTTCTTTAGGTTCTCGTACCTACTTCTCGTCCTCAGAAATGGGCTAAATAATTGTCCCCATTGTACACCTAGACAAAAAGGTACTGCAAAATAGGAACAACAATGTTGGGGTACACCCTGCATAACCTATTGCACTGGCTTTTCAATTGCGACATTAAATTCCGAAAAACTAGCCCGTTTCTGAGAGAGCTAAGCTAAATGCACACAATTTTATTGGTGATTGTAAAACTGTAACACACGCAGTTGTCTTCAATTGCCAGGAGAGGGTGACGTTAGTTAATTCATTTGTGTTGGAAGACACATGCGGGAACATTTTATATCTGACCACTGCACCACATTCACAACGGTTCCTCATGTCGCTCTAACTAGTATGGGTGTGGCACCATTAAATTATACGCGGACAAATGCGAAGAAGGATATTACTTTAGCTATAAAAGAGGGTAGCAGACACGTTTGTTTAGAAAACTAATGCTAGGAAGGGAACAAAATTGTATGCAATTTTTTTTGAGCAGCTCGTATTTAGATTTCTTTCAGTAGAAATGATTTAGTAGCAAATAATAATTAATAACACTATCAGACTTCAACTGCTCGATGCGTGTCGCGTAATTTAATTGTTTAGAACAATAAAATTACGCGATATCGAGTAATTAAAATAGCTCGGGATTACGGGATAAAAATAGCTTATAGATAGATAGATAATACTTTATTGCACCTAAAATATATTATAACACATAAAACATTTCTTTAAAATAAGAGCAATGGGTGGTCTTATCAGTAAGAGCGATATCTTCCAGGCAACCTTTGGATGGTCATTACAGGAAAAACAAGGAGTAGACGGCGCGGGCGGCGTGTAATAAAATAACATTCTATTACATAGATACTTTTATAAAATACAATAAATCAATAACTATTTATACGATAAACTAATACAGAATAGTACATTAGACTAATACATATTTGTATTATTAATTAGGTTTAAATACATATTTTTACGTAGCAGAACGTACCCTTTTGCAGCCAGACAAAAAGAACAAGACCAGTATGCAATCAAAAAACGAGATAAAAATCTGAATAACAATTATAGCCGGGCTCCGCCTCGCACCTTATTGGTCGGGAATCCTTCCACTGAAAGGGTTATTATTAGATCCCTCAGAGACGCGCGCGCCGGCTGCGGCCGCGCCTCGTCTTTTTACTTTTTTATTTATTTTTTACTTGAGTACGGCGCGATTCGATTGGACCAAAGGGTTACGGTATTAATAAATCCGCGGTCTCATGTACTACATAGGGCGGCCCCGCGAGAGAGAAAGGGTTAGGGTTAAATGTCAATTCGAAAGGGGAACATCGGATGGGGTTAAGTGTGAACGTAAATCATAATGGATCTATGTACATGGGTAATTCACTTTTGAATATCGATATTATATGCCGGTGTGGCTGTTATATAACGTCATAGTAGTCTAAAGCTATTCGTTTGGACTTGGACAGACTCACCAAACTTATAAAGACGAAATAAATTCACTGATAGTGTGGATGTACTGACATATCCTAATAATTGGTTAATAAATATATGAGCTTATTATTGAGCATTCTCTCTATCTATCTATACTCATGATAAAACAGTAAACAGTACATTATTGTACAGTTTTTTTGGTACAAAAGAGAGTTAAAAAAATTGGTTTAGGGTACTTAAAATAAGCTACTGAACAAGAATATAACATTTATTAAACTCGTGTCTGTCTGTTTGTCTGTTAGTCTGTCTGTATGTTTGTTGTAAGCCGCGGGCACAGCTAGTACCTACTTATAATACAGCAATAAGAACGAAAAACTCTGTACCAAGGAAATAATAAAAAAAATGGCTCTCTAGCTAGGGTACTTAAAATAAGCCACGACCTTAAGTGACGACCGGTTGGTCTCGTGGCTAGAGATCCTAGGTACGAAATTGAACGGTCGCGGGTTCGAATCCTGCAAGGTGCAATCATTTGTGTGATGAGCAGAAATATTTCTTTCCGAGTCATGGATGTAATATTCTTATCTATGTATGTTTATCCGTTATCTAGTGCCCATAGCACAGGGTATCCTAGTTTGGGGCTAGATAATTGGTGTGGAAATGTCCAGAATATATTATTATATTATATTATTATATTAAGCCACTGAACAAGAATAAAATATTTTTTTATATCATGTCTGTCTATTTGATGACTGTATGTTTGTTCGCGCATCACGTAAAAAATACTGGACCGATTGCTATGCGGTTTTCACTGTTGGATAGCTTTTGGTTTGACTTAAAAACTGGGGTAGGTTGGTATATTACCTATATTACCTACCTACTTACTACTTACCTACTTGGTATATTAATCCAATGATTAGAAGCCAAGCAATCGATAAAAAACTATTTAACGGCTGAACGCTGAAGCTGAATTTTGAAGAAATTAAGTATTTTTATAGATACTTATGGTCCTGGAATAACACGTATATATATATATATATATATATATATAAGACTCAACAAAATATTTATATATATATATATATATATATATATATATATATAAAAATCAACTGCCGTGCATTATAGTTTCGCAAAAGCTCGAGAATGGCTTGACCAATCTGAATAAGCTTATTTTTTGTGTTCGCGACTGTACGGACAAGGTTAAAAAAAACAGTTAGAATTTTTATTGAAATTTAGGTACCAGGTGTTAACGTGTGTGTGTATCATTGTATGTTTGTTAATTTATTAAGTATGTGTAATGTGTAAGTGCCCTGGACACATGGATTCTTTTGACAATCAATATCATCCACGCGGGTCAAACCGCCGAATGCAGCTAGTAGCATATATTTTCATTTCATTTATGTAATGTTAATGTTCTTACATTATATATAGTACTTACTTACCTATCCGTAGAGAGATACAGCAGCAATAACTGCATCTATCAATACAGAAATCCTACGTGAATATGGCCTGACATTACATGAATATTCTGGAGATGGTAAAACTGTGCTACTGGTTTGAGCTGTCGGTTCCAAAGTACCATGCCAGGCTGATCCAGGATCTTGGTAACTCTTGAAGTGAAATCTAACGATTATAATGATGCGGGTAACGTATCTAAGGTCGCTCAACGAGCTATAGAGAGAGCTATGATTGGAGTTTCTCTGAAAGACAAGATTCGTAATGAAGATATCCGACAGAGAACCAAGGTAACCGACATAGCTCTAAGTTTAAGCAGATAAAGTGGCAGTCACATTTCCCTACGATCCGATAACCGTTGGGGGAGAAGAGTTTTCGAGTGGAGAACACGTCTAGGAAAACGTAGTGTAAGACGCCCTGTGGCCAGGTGGAGTGACAACCTGTGAAAAGCGGCTGCAGAAAATGGATGAGGAGAGCTGAAGACCGAGCTCATTAGGAGAGACCTACATCTATTGTACAAATATAGGCTGATGATGAAAGTGACAATGAAAAATCAACAAGAACATTATGATGTTAAGTGTTAATCTCGTCACATTTAAATTTAACTGTTGCTTTAGGTGTATGTGAAAGTCATAAAGGGCAGAGCTTTGCGGGCGATCTGACGTGACTGTAGGAGCTGAACGCGGATTACCAAACCCGACACCTTGTGATTTAATTTACGGTACGAAAGCTTGTCAACGAGTCATAATGCCGTTTCATCGACAACTCTATCCAAACGGATTAACTTGCGCCATTAACGCAACACTCATTCACAGGGAAAGACATTTTAATCTATTTATTCCAATCTATTGACGTAACGTGATCGGCACAAATTATTAGCAAATGCCGTAAAAGCATTCCGCCTATTTTAATATCTGTGGACAGTAGTTAAAAATGTTACAGTTTTTGCACTATTGTTTTGAAAATATGCATAACAAAAAGTTATGATTGTTTAGCCGTTCATTGTACAAATTTGCAGAAGTCATTACTTTTATGGCACTACCTACGACACTGTAGTAGCATAAAATTAGAGTAGGCAGGCAAAGCAATAAATATGTAGATAGAGCCTTGTATTAGTCGCTTTTACGTTGATTTGATAGATAAGTAGGCATATATTTGGATTTATTTACAACTAGCAGCTTCGCACGCGTGGTAATTTCTGTAGGTAAAAGTACTATATGTACTTTTCTAAGACCTAAAATAACAATATACCTACCAATGATCAAAATTCCTTCAGCCGTCAAAAAGTTTGAATCGATTGCTCGGCTTCTACTCACCGCTTTGAGATACCAAGTACACCAGTTTTTAAGTCAAACCATAAGCTATCCAACAGTGACCGCATCGCAATCAGTCCAGATTAATAAATAAGTACCAGATTTTTTGGTACTTATTTATTATTGGTGTATATTATATATATATATATATATATATGTATATATAGATACTACCTAAATTAAGAGGGACAAAAGATAACCATTAGTCGATAAGAGTCCACCTGCTTCCAACTTATAAAATAAGAATTTATTTTCGCATTCTAAAAACAAGTAAAAAATTCGACAGGAGGACTATTAACAAAGAGGCCGAAGCAAATTATCTTGCCAAATCTTAAATATGATCTCGGAGATATATGGTATGTCGCTCGGACCCGAACAACCCTAATATTTTAACGTTCGGATCTGACATGTTCTGCGGCGGCTCCATAAATTATCTATTAGTCGAACATCTTCTGACGTGTCCACAAAAGACTGAGTTAACTTTTGTGCAACCGGATCGATCGAACACATACAATAGGATGAGTTTATGCAAACCCTTCCCCACCTGCATTCCCACGATGCCTGTAGAAAGTTTAACCACGCATCGACATGGAAAAAACTTTGCGCAAATAAGTACAATTTCACGTGAAACATTTAAATGCTACCTACGCAAGGGTCTGACCGACGTCGGTATTTGAATAAAAACATGTGAGTGCGTGGGAAAGTGGATCCTGTGAATGATTGCGTTATTCAAAATATTAAATATTCCTAAATATACTTTCGATAGAGAAGTAATATAATGTACGAGCAATATTGTCTAGTGACTCCGAGGTCCGAGGATTATGGATGACTAGCTTTCCCGCCCGCGACTTCGTCCTCGCGGACTACCTTTTAGCTTTTAGCATCCTATGTTCTTCTATGATATTAAAAACCAATGCCAAAGTAGGTATAGAACCAATGCTCTTGATGTTTTTTGACATAATTGTTATTTCGTTTCCATGCCAACCGTTTCTTACAGCGAGTAATGATCATTTTTCCAGTTTTCCCGTGGAAACTTACAATGATGTTTTTTGACATACTTGTTATTTAGTTTCCATGCCAACCGTTTCTTACAGCGAGTAATGAACATTTTTCCAGTTTTCCCGTGGAAACTTACAATTTTCCGGGATAAAAAGTATTCCTTGTTTTACTCCAGGGTATAAGCTATCTCCATTCCAAATTTCATCAAAATCCGTCCAGCCGTTCTCGCGTGAAAGCTTCCCAAACAAACAGACAACGTTTCACTTTTATATGTTGGTATGGTAGTTAGTTTTATGCGCACGAATCTAGTAGTTACATACGTTTTAAAACTCTAAAAATACATTCAAGATCTTGATGCTGAAACACTCTGTACTTAGTTTAAAAGTGAACTAGTTATTACTCTATTACTGTTCTGTGTGAACTATATACATGGAAGAATATATTGCAGGATGATAAAATACCTAGACACTATTTAAGCATCTCAATCTCTTTAGGATAACAATGTCTTTTAGACTGTGCGGTTGTTACACTTCAATACAATAGGTAAGCTTACTAATGAGCATGTAGTATTGTAAAAAGAACGAATTAGATGATATCTTACTACAAATTGAAATAGCCATTCATGTTTATAAAATATATAAAGAGAATACATTTCTACAATGTCTATATTGTATATCCTCAGAGATGTGACCGCGATTACCGTGAGGGTTAAGATTGCACAAAGCGGTTGGTTCCGCGAAGAACCGATGTCCGATACCCATCGCATACGAGGGTGGATGGAAATGATAGACGATTACAGTCCAACGTGTGAAAATATACGCAACAATCTTAAAAAGAGAAAACACCTTCAAAAAGGTTTATGTTATATTTTAAAGTTAACAGTATAATAGCGTCTTCACTAAATAGCTACTTTCCACAGCGCATTATTATAAGGAAACTTTTAAATTAGAGCAGATAACTTTTTTTTCTTCTTTTTTTTAGAAAGGATATTGCTGTTGGTCTATAACTGACCTCTACAGCGTCACCGGACCGGTGGGGCGGGCGCAAAAGCGCTCCGCCGCAATGCGTGACGCAGAAGGCGCACGCAGCAGATACCTAATTACTAAACAGAACACCAGAGTGAGAACGGTTTCGTTCAGCAATGCAGCAAGATGATCTTGTTTTGCTTTTGTTACTTTTTACCTGCAGTTTGTTTCAAACATTTTAATTCCAATTTTTTTATAAGGCGAAAGGAGAGATTTCCCACAATTGATATAACGGGAAGGATTATCTGAATGCAAATAATGCAATATCAGGCCATCTCTCCAAAAGGGCGAATTCCCACGTGTTCCTACTTAAAATTCGCTACAGAATCTGTGCATCTGATCTGATGATTTGGGACAAAAAATCCGAAGGTCAGTGAAACTGGGCTAGTTCTCGAATTGCATCGACCCTTTCACTCTCGATCTATACCTGCGCTTTTTACTGTCTTCCCGGAATCCGCAGTCGAGATGGGACCGACCATTGTGGTTCTCAAACATAGCCATTTTTATAATTTACGTTAGGGCTGACATAAAAGTAGAGTAGCCCTGACTTGGTTGATAGACGACCACGTGAGCAAAACTTCGGTGCTGTTTCGGTCAGAAATATCGATATGAATTCCTAATTTAACAAGGTGATCAATATATTGGAAAGTTTTGAATTATTAGTCCTGTAATTAAAATGAGTTAGTGAAACCGCATAAAACCGGTAGTGAACTTCAAATATGTTATTATAATAGCCGTAATTAGATATTATTTTACTATGCTTGCAGACTTTTCTATTTTCAGCCAAATATTATTGTAAAAATCAGACTGACTTTTATTGCTATTTGACTAAAAATATGCTCAAAAATATATTTAAATATGTATCCGAATACCTGGTTCATACGTCGCGTTGCATAAATGCTAGTACTTATTTCAACGGTGCAATGTCACTAGCATGTTGGGTTGAATAACTACTACAATAGTAAACTGGTAGTGGGATAGAAGTGCTAACACTTGGGCCACAACCATGTTACTACGTAACTAAGGCTGCATATAAGTCTGCACCTAATGGCATATAGATTGTCCAACTGTTCCATGTCTTAGTTAATTGTATTCTGTGATATTTAGTAGTACAAAATAGCAATACCTACGTATATAGTTTAAAATAGTTTGAGAAACACAGTGTTTCAGAGCAATGGGATGCAATATTTCGCAAATTCTTCTTTTCGAAAGGGTCCTAAAATAAATCAAATGTCTATGGGATCGTCAGAAAAAGTGGGGTTAATTACTTTTATTTGGTCTTTTCTGTAAAGAAACCGATCACTTTTCAGTTGATGGTTTTTGTATGGTAGGTAAGGCGACTAGTATATTAAATTACTTTTCTACTGACACAATAACAATAAAGAATTTAATTTAATTCCTTCATTTCTAATGTATTATGGTAAACGATGATCTCAATTTATTTTTAAGGTTGCCTAACTTTGTGATATATACATACTATATATATACATACTTAACCTGTCGGCTATAGGTAACCCATACGGGACAAGTCATTTTTTTTGTGAAAATTTTGCAAAAGAACAAAATATAAAAAAACAAAACCTTCCTCAAATAAAGATTTGTCAGTTTTTTTTTTAATATAGACTGATTAAAAGGTTTTAAAAACTTATGTTTATAAAAGTATCTACGTACTTGAAATATCATTTATGTTTGGGTTAGCTTATTATCATCATAATAATTAGGTAGGTACATGGAAACATATTTCAGTTTTCCTATTTTTCTGTTCGTTTGTTTGTAAAATTTAGTATACTCGTATGTTAATGTGACCATTCGACACTATGGAGATTTTATTATTAGAACTGTACGCTTTTTGGCCAATTTCACATATGGACAATTATGGATTTTTAGATACACAAATCCCTAAAATTACCTGAAAAAGTTTGTCTCGTATGGAAATATTTGAAGGCATTTACCTAATTCTGTTTAAACTTTTATGTAGTCAAGTAAAATAACATTATATAGATATATAGGGTCACGATCAATTCAACAGTAGCTATAATTTAACGCTTTCAGTTTTGAATTAGCTAATATAAATTAGTGTTATAATAAAATCAAATGAGTTTTTGCAAGTATTGCTTGGTCGCTCTCTATTCAGGTAAAAATAGGTTTTTGTTGATCCATCACGAACTTGCGCTATTTTGCATTCCATTGAAAATAAGACCTCGTTTTATTCAAACAAGGTTCATTTTTGTTCTTCGAAGTTGCTGGATACATCAATAGTTTGAAATAAAAATCGATATCGGAGTTTCGATCATTTATAACTCGCATTTGACGGGCAAACAAAACGAGCCAAGGGTAGAAAAAGTGTCGGAATGCCAAACCGGGTAGTGGAAATGAAGTATTATTGCAACACTTGCACTTTCAATCATGTCTTTTGTATCAAATTGCAGAATTGCTCTGGTTTCTTAGCTATTGTGTACACACGTGTGGAGCTCGACGGTGTGGTATAAAATCCATGTTCTTTTTCATGTATGGATGGGTAGGTAAATAACATTAATAAAATAAATTAAAGAAAGTGTTCCTAGATATTGAGAGAGGTAGGCATTGCTGTTAATAGTTACCTACCTACTAAATCCATGCAAAAATTGGATACATGTACCTAACGATTTATTAAATAATAAAATGTTGTTGTACTGAAAATTTTATTTTTTTATTAATTGTACACATGCGTCGGACGAGTTGGGAAAGAACCGAAATAGAGCATGAAACGAGTAAAGGAAACTGACTAGATGCACAATGTGACGCATTATGAATGTGAAATATCAGGGATAGCGACGTAATAGCTAGAATGGTCATCGCATCACTAGGTTTCTCTAGAGAAACTCCTGACTAGTCGCAACCAGTTGCCAAGTAGCCTAGCGCTATTCCATTCTGCATTACAATAACTTCTAGAGTAAATATTTAAAAAACACGCAAATCGGAATAGATAAGGAAGTTCAAAAACTAAAACGACTACGATCGGGTAAAACTAGCCTATGGAAGTGTGGACTCTGGCGATCAAGACGAATCGATTGATACCTCGCTTGTGAAAATCAGACCAAGTTTTTAGTTAGAACACAATAAATAACCCTTCCTTTGCTTCACAGTAGTCAGGAAACAAAAATAGCTTATGATACTCTATAAATGAAGACGATTCGATTTACATCGCTTGCAACATCGGACCAACAGGGACGACGCTATGGTGGAACATCCACATACACATACATAGACTGTTAAACTCATTACCCTTCCCTTGCTTCGCCGTACTCGGGTAAAAACTAGAACAATACAATATTTTTTGGATATATGTATTACCGACTGACGACTTAAAAGATATAGTGAACCTACTCTTAGCTTTCCAAATTAGAGGCATTATTTTACTGCAGCCTTTCTGCGTACGTTTCAACCTTTTAAAAAAATAAGTATAATTAAAAAAAACTTTATTATTTAAAAAAAAAAAACTTATATGGGTTCTTTTTTTTGTTGCTTTGTAACTTTTACGTTTTTAAGTGTTTTTTTATTATTTTTTCATTACTCTTTTAACAATTTTTTTTGTTAAGATTACTTTTCCTATTTTTTTATTTTTTTATTTTTCTTTTTTTTAGTTTTTTCTTTTTGGCTTTTCACTTTTAACATTTTTTTTATTGCTTTGTCATCGGTTTGTGAGCTACTCTGAAAGTTTCAGCCAGATAGCTAATCGGGAGAAATTGCAAGATTCCAGGACAGACAAAATACATACATAGATACATACACAGATAGAAACATATAGATAGATACAAGTGAAGTTAAATAAAAGCTTTTAAAATACAGGAAGTTACAACCAAAGCTCTATAGTATTTGGTACAACATTTCAAGAGGATAATCACTGTATTGGCTTCTTGCATGTAAATCTTGTTCACTTATTGTCGATGCAAGAAGTACTTACACTACATACGTTTGTCGGCCGGCCCATGAGGGCCTGCACAATGCCAGTGAGAGCGGATGATTTCACACTCCAGTGGTTCGCAGCAACGCGGCTGAGCACTGTGCACCGCTCCGATGCATCGGCACACCGCAGAGTGACTTGTGTGTACACTGTACAACAGAAAGGATGTAGATTTTGAAGCATCCACGTAGCAATAGGCTTGCGAAATTGTATTTTTAACCTCCGGACTCGAAAGAGAGGGATGTTATAAGTTTAGGGTATGTATCTGCTTGTTTTTAAGGTAGTTCGATTTAACTGGCAACATTTTCTCTTTGGATTCTAGGAAAAGGTATTATTTTAGAGTATCTATCTGTTTTAAGCTAGAAATAGTTCTTATGTAGAGTTTTCAGGTAGGTTAACTCAACCTACCTGAAAACAGTATGAATCAATTTTCATTAAAACGCGCCAGCATAATAAGCGCGATATTTATGTAATTTCAGATCATTAATATCTTCTCTCTTCTATGTCTATCAACCTATACTTATAATAAAGCAGGAAGTAGCAAAAGTATGTGCAAATAGATAATTAAAAAAAAGGCCACAACCAGACAGACAGACACAATTAAAATATATATATATATTCTTGTTTAATTATCATTTATGTACAGACTTTTTCTTATTTACTGGTTGAGAGTGAAAATATATGTTATAATTAGGTTATTAGGTATAAATACCTTTAAAAGAAGATTATTGCATATTAGTAGGTACTAGGTGTATTATATACTAGCT
Source organism: Alsophila aescularia (assembly GCA_946251855.1). Lineage (NCBI taxonomy): Eukaryota > Metazoa > Arthropoda > Insecta > Lepidoptera > Geometridae > Alsophila > Alsophila aescularia. Next base: position 14,462,654 of record OX276378.1, read on the forward strand.
GTGCCCGCGGCTTTGCCCGCGTGCTTATTTCTCTGGGTTATGATTACCCTATGTAATGTATGTACTCCAGGACCTAAAATACCAACAACATTAATCCTTCAGCCGTCAAGTAGTTTTTATCGATTGCTCAGCTTCAGCTTCTTCTGATTGGATTGAGATAACAAATACACAAATTTTTAAGTCTAAACCTGAGCTATCCAACAATGAAAACCGCATCACAATTCGGTCCAGTAGTTTTTTACGTGATGCGCAAAAAGACAAAGAGAAATTTTTTGTAAACGGTATATTCTTGTTCAGTAGCTTATTATAAATCCTCTAGACCTAATTTTAATTATCTTCGTTGTACAGACTTTTCGGTACTAACTGCTTTATTATAAGTAAGTATTGATTATTATCAGATCAACAAGAATGTATGACATTCCACCGCACAAACAAGCTGAAAATTCACTTCACCTCAAAAGTGTTGCAACTTCGCAACAAGTCACGACTTGGAGTCTGGTGCAGCGCGCACGATGCGCGCTTGCATCGCACGCGAAGACTTTCGCTCGCCTGCACTCAAGTGCTCCACACGTGCACATTACGCCTTTCAAAGGACTTTTTATAACAGAACATATGCCGCTTTTTGCTTAACCCACTTTGAGCTCGATTATAACCTTCTTACCTACATTTGCTTCGCTTTTTGTGCAAGTGGAGCCGCCAAACGGTTACATGCGCAGATCTTATAGATACACATTCGAAATACTTTTTAAAAGAGATTTAAAGTTATTATTAAAAAAAAAAAACTTAAACATATTTCGTTATTTACGTTAGCAGTTTATGACCGTAGGAGTAGGTCTACATGTACATTAGACAGTTTTGGCGTGAGTAGTATTTATTAGATGCTTAGGACAAAATTATATCTAGACTTGCCAAATCTATATCGATAGATATATACTTATACCTACATATCTATATATACCTATCGATGTTTACCTTTAGTCATTGCTATCATTCGTTATAGAGTCGCTTCTTTAATAAGTAGAGTATATACCCATATGGAAGACTTCGAGTGCGTGAGTCCCAACAATTTTCTGAAAACTGTGGCGGAGACATTTCCTTCTACTTTTTTGAGGACAATAATTTTCTTATTTTTGTTAGGTATATCATCATCGTCTACAGAAATAGCGGACATATTTGCTAATATTATACGTTATCTACACCATGTATTTTTGTGGTCAGAAAATATAATTACATTTCAAGTAATTTGAATTGTTTGAAATATCAATAAAATAATTGAGACTTTAGACCGGATAACTTTTTTTTATCCCTTTATGTTACGAGACGGGCAGAGCCCTTATTCGCTATGACCATTCACGAAAGTAACGCGCCGCGTTAAGATATCTTCGTGGAATCGTACGGCAGTTGCCGTACTGACGTCACACGTTTTCGACAAGGAATTTTATGCGGCATAGTGAATAAGCGCCCAGGTCGCTCGCCTGATGGTAAGCGTCACGCCTGCCCAACAGTTGCAGTGTCACCCAGAACTTTGCAAAATCTTTCGCGTCACTGCACTGCGCTCGTCACCCTGAGACATTGGTTGTTAAGTCTCATTGCCCAGTATTTTCGCTGGAAACATTGCCCGTCAAACACAGAAAGGTTTAAACACTACTGCTTGGCAGCTGAATATCTGACAAAGGTGTGGTACTTCCCCAGGCGTCCTCCTAAAAAATCTTATTAATACGAGTATCTAGACTTGCCAAATCTACATCGATAGATACTATTAGTAAGAAGTAGGCGAAGACGTGATTAGACTAGAAAGGGACCGATTGATTGGCGAGAGAGAAGCAGCATCGAATTATACCTTAGTATTACCTCATCTAATAATTTTCTAAACGAAAAAATTGAATCCCGGACGGGGTTCGAACCCAGAAATTTATCAGAAAGTATTTTAACCTGTGGACGAATGCGTTTTTGGAGTTATTGTGCTATTTTTTTTAAATATAGAATGATTGAAAGATTTGCCATACATGAATTCTGTATTTAAGAAGGTAAACGAAACAAAAAATATTTTTTTTTGGTAATTTTATATGTTTTTTTTGCAAAATTTGCAAAAAAGACGCATTTGGTTCGTACGGCTACTGATAGCCGACGAGTAATGTATTTTTTGATAAAAAAGAGAAAAATTACATAAGCACAAAATAATTATTAATCGAACGAAAATCGGGAAACTGCTGGTAGCGCTAGTAATATTATGTTATGGCCTTGACTCCAAATTGACAAGGCTCAGTGTGAAATTGTAGACAGATTGGGATTCAGGGCCGAAGACAAAAAATACTAAAGTGGTTTTTGTTTATGGTACAAGCGCCGAGACGGCTCGCATATGGACGCACAGGAAGGACTCGCGGAATATCGCACTCATCTTTGTGCAATAATAGCAGGGTTGCCACACGGCTGTCTACGTGGTGTACGTTAGGCTTACGTCAAATGGACTTAGATTGATAAGATACTACCTTTCCCACCCGCGACTTCGTCTGCGCGGACTACAGTTTATCGCGAAAAAAAAGCATCCTTGTTCTTCTCGGATATTAAAAACCAATGCAAAAGTAGAACAATAACAGCCCTTGATGTTTTTGACAGACCTATTATTGCTTTTCCATGGCAACCATTCCTTACAGTGAGTAACAAAATTTTCCAGTTTTCCCGTGGAAACTTACCATTTTCCGGGATAAAAACTATCCTATGTATTATTCCTGGGTTTAAGCTATCTCCATTCCGAATTTTATCCGTCCAGCCGTTTTCGCGTTAAAACTCCCCAAACAAACAAAGAAACAAATAAACAAACAGACACAGTTTCACTTTTATATATTGGTATGGATTAGGGTTCACAGATGAGAACAATAAATTGCATCGCAGTGTTCTGGGAAAATGACCATTAGCTACCTTTACGAATACAGTTCATAATTTGATAGATACAAAGAACAAGAATGAAACATACTTTTCCGTATTTCCTGTAAACTTAAACACAGTGTTTCTCACAATGATAAGGTGTGTCAGCATGAAACAAAGAACGATTTTAAAATTCTCATATTAATACGGGCACTTGTGCTTGTAAACCGGAAAAGCTCAATATTTTATTGGACCGTATATTTCAATTAGAGTGTTATAGTAGGTACCTTAGCCATTTTGTTTTCAATAACTGTATTACTCCATATCCATACCAAAACAACTATTATTAAATGATATGTAATATTTATATTACATTTTGTTAAGTAATAAATTATGCATGATTTGGGCATTATTTATGTGGGAAGGACCGATAACCGTTGGGGTAGACGAGTTCTCGAGTAGAAACCACGTTTAGCAAACGTAGCGTTGGACGCCCTATGGCCAGGTGGAGTGACGACCTGCGAAAAGCGGCTGGAAGATAATGGATTAGGAGAGCTGAAGACCGAGCTCAGTGGCGTGCATTAGGACAGGCCTACGCCCAACAGTGGAAAATGTGACAGTGGACAAGTGGCTGATGATGATGATGATGAAATTATGCATTTAGAATTTTTTAACTAACAAAAATTATCCTTAATTTCAGAGTCGATATTTCCATCAAAAACAAAATTAAATGCACTCTCTATATAAGTATATATGGAACTTATACATAAACTACAAGAACAGTACATGACCTAGCAGTTTTTGGGGGTTACCAAAATTTTAATAGTTGTTTGATCGGCAAAAATCATGATAGTAGCGAACTGAGCCTTCTTAAAAATAACAGCATTACACACTTTATGAGGCTAGTGGTAGAACATTTGAAAGAGAATACAGTTTTTTAAAGATATCATTGTTTCAGAGTATTATTTTGGGTGCGTTTGCGTTTTTTGGCGGTTTTACCTAATGTTATTTAGGGAGCTTTCTCCTAAAAGAGATTTTATATTTTCAGTGCAAGCACCATTTGAAGCCTTGTCTATTGTATTGTATTATCGGCACTCCTTATATCTAATATTTTCATGAGATTAAGCAATATGTGGCATCCCTGAATGATATGTTTGCGTCAGATCCCACGGTCGGTGTAACCGGAGTCGGGTGTCCGCGGCTTCCGTCCGGCTTTTAGCGGCGTCTCATCGGTCACGCCGCCCCCGCCCCCTCCGCCGCCCGCCCATCATCCATTCTCACATCTCATCCGCACATATCGCGTGAATACCTATCGCGCTTTCATATCAACATAAAAGCTTTTACTTTCAATGCTGTCGTCGGCTATATAAAACTGACAAGCGCCGTGCGCTGCGGCCGGGCCGCTGCGGGTAGTCGGTAGGTGTCAGATAAAGGCCTGCGATGGCGGCGCCTCATCGAGTCATTAATATTAATTAGCCCCGGTGCCTCCGCCGCTCAGACTCAATGCGCGGGCTCTTTGCTTCTGACTCGCTGCGAAAATTAATTACTCGCAATCTTTATGTTCCAATTATAAAGGCCTTCGCAACAAATTAAATCTGTCCGGAGCAGGCCTCTTTTGAGAGAGGTTTTACTCTCTTTGTGCTCTTGATAAATGTTCCTTTGCGAAAATTCTTTGAATTCAGCAAAATTTGGATATTTGACTTAATACGTTAAATTACGAGTCTGAAAAAATCTTTAGCGATTCATTTGTTGCGGTTATGAAGTAGTAACAATGAGGCAGCAATTATGAGAGACGTTACAGCCTGAATGAGATTGTGCGTATGTAATTGTATGTTATTTACGAGTGGTGCTCGGCGAGAATAAAAGCGAAATCGATTACTTTACCCAGCTTTTGCATAAACGTGCGCGACTTCCGCGTTTCGAGAGCAAAAACGAAATCTCGGCGAAAAAACTAGCAAGTTTCCCTTTCATCGGAGCCAAAATATTTAACGGCCGTAACCGGATATCTCGGCGTTGCTCTTGGAAACAATGAAAAAACCACCAACGTGTTATTACGCGAAACCAACATTTAATAAGCGCATTTTTTATTTTGCATCGGTTTTGGTTATCCATTAATTCGTTGTGCAAAAAATAGTTCGGTTTACCGACGTTCGTACCTCCTATATTATATTTGAATAGATCGAAGGCGCACTCATTGTTGCAGGGAGATGCGGAAATGGGATATTTTCTTTCGAGAGAAATATAATATTCGTCGGCTTTATGTTGACCCATTGCAAAAAGTTTCCATATTAGGTACATTCATTGAACAATACTTCAAGTTGCATTTGTAATGGTTGTTGGTAGCCGTTAATAGTATTTATATTATTTTTCTCATATTTTAAAACGGTGTAGATATTTTTAAAGTTTTTGACTTACCAATGTACTATAATAGAACCTGCCCGCTTAGCTACCTTCCTGCCTAAATATACTTTTAATTTATTAATCGGTCACCAGCGGAAGTGCTTGCCTGTCTCCTGGCTGTGTTCTCAGTTTACATATATAATTATCTGCTAATATTTATATAATAAGCACAGCACTACAGTATACAAATATGCGTGTCAATTTTGGCATTGACCGTATGGTAGGTACCTAAACGAAAACATTCTAAAAATTTAATAATTGGAACAAATCTAAAAGAAAATAGTAATGCGAGAAAAGAATGATAAAAATTTAATAACAATAAAATGAACGTCGTTGGATGGTGCCAAATTTAATTCATCGATTATGGAGAAAAACTTAGAGAAACCTTTACCTCCGATGGCCCTTTATGATCAACTATTGCCATTGATATAATTTCGATTTTGACAGACGTTCGCCCACACAATGGCAAATCTGTATTAAATGCTCTTTTTCAGAATTATATTGTGTTTTGTGTAAATTCGATATTGTGTCACTTTGGACAGGAAATGGCGATATAAAAAGCTTCAAAGGATCAATCGAAATGTCAGTTCGCGAATCTGCAAAACCATATAAAACGCAACTTATTTACAGACATAGGATAACTTTGTATACTCCTCTATCAAGAATTAAAATTTCTGGAATTTTGGATATATTTATGCATCCATTGGGCCATTAGTGTCAAAAAAGGCTATCAAGTTAATATCAAGTCCCATCTTGTAATTTCCTACAATACGACGAATTACCTACGATAAGAATATTATATAAAAATAATAATAAACAAATACAATTGGTACAATACTCTACAACAACAATAAATGGAAAGACTGATTAATCAACGCCAATTTTAATTTCAGCAAAACTAATTTCATTGTTGATTATTTTAATCAACCAAAGAACGTTACTTTTATTTACTAGAATGCGGGTAGTTTGAGAAAACGCTCACCTTTCTCGACACTGATTACTTCAGTTTTTCTTCTCGTGATCATGATCAATGCAACTTGATCGAAACGTCGAGGTAAATAGAATTACGTTCTTAGCGCGATTAAGTCCTGTTGAAATAATTAACTATGTGCTTGAATCGCGAAAGTTTAAAAGTTATTAAAGCTTATTTCAACAGTATATAATTTTGAACCGAAATGTACAATAACAAAGTATCGCATGTTAGACACCCAGGTAGGTACCAAATGGCATCAATGTTTTTAATACTGGTTCGCAAAAAACAAGTCTAATCGATTTCCTGTCAACAACTGACCATGCACAAGTGGATCTATCAGCTCATCTCTCTCACGATGGGCCTATGTTAAGATTAATGAATTTCAAATTAGATGCGTCTGAATTGAAATGAAATTGGACTTTTCGAATCGGAAGTGCACACTGCGTGTTGAATGGCAGTGCAGTATTGATGGATTGTTGCGGAATAAGACCAGAAAAAAACTGCCGTCCGCAGACTGCCCTGCAGCTGGCCTTCCATTTATGTAATCGGATAATGTTTTTTACTCACTCTTTAAAAGTTTTGCGTATTTACTTAACTACCATGTACCAACAATGAGTAGGTAGAAATGTCTCTAAACTATTATGAGAAATATTTCTGTATGGCCTTACTTAAGGGAATCATGAAACTTTTGAAGGCTTAGGATCTCGAAATATATTGTCTTCAGTCCAATTATCATGTCAGCCTTTAGAAGTCCACTGCTGAACATAGGCCTCCCCCAAAGAGAGCCATGACGAGCGATCTTGTGCCACATCCATCCGACTCCCTGCGATGCCTACAATGTCGTCCGTCCATCGTGTGTGGGGTGTCTACTTACACTTCGCTTGCTTGTTCGTGGTCGCCATTCGAGAACCTTTATTCCCCAGTCCAATTAATTGTTAATAAACACGTGTTAAAATTCTTAGTAGGTGACTTTTGAGTCACAAGATATGTCCAAAACTTTAGATGTTCAAACGCAAAGGATCAAAAGCTGGCAATAACCGTTCCAATGAAGTAAGTCTGACGCGACATATTATAACGTAGGTCAATCGTAGAAATTGAAAATAGCAACGTTATTATTTGCCATTGATTTGTGTATGAGAGCGACGGCGGGTCGAAGAGGGTGCTGTTGCGCGGACTTGCGTAGATTGCGTCAAAGGTTGTCACCGACAGGTTACAGTCACAAAGGGCGATCTCGGCAAATCAAAGGATTTGCTGCGTCCGAGGCATAGCTCGTGTTCACAGTGTAGTTCCTAATGTTAGTGCTACTTGTGTGTTTGATTGCCACGCCTCTGTTTCAATCTAGTTGCAAAGTAGGTATTTTGTTTATATGAAACAAATAATGATTATTGTGCACAAAAACTAAACTACTAACAAAAAGTATAAAAGGGGCCAGTTTACCATAAGCTGCTAGCCTCACAACTGATTTTCAACTTGTTCCATTTATTTAGGTCAGGCAAGTGATGGTTAAATGTTTCAGGAGTGTAAAGTAGAATGTTATTAGTAATAACAATGTTCTAAATCTAATCAATATAAGACTTCCTGTTTTGTTTATTTTTTTTGATTGTGATGTACGAGTATTCTCCAACAACATTCAATTCAAGCATTAAATGACAAGATCACGAAATCAATGTGAATATAGTAGCTCCAAAGAATTCTAATCTATACTTATAATAAAGCAATAGAAACGAAAAAGTCTAAACAAAGAAGATAATTAAAAAGAAATGGTCTAGAGTACATAAAATAAGCTAGTGAACAAGAATATAACATTTTAAAAATTCGTTCTGTCTGTTTGTCTGTCTATATGTTTGTTAGCGCATCACGTAAAATCTACTGGACCCATTGTGATGCAGTTCACAGTTCAGTTCCAGTTTTCACTGTTGGATAGCTTATGTTTTGACTTAAAAAACTTAACTACTTTATATCTCAATCCGATGAGTAGAAGCCGAGCAATTGATAAAAATATTTTTGACGGCTGAAGGATCAAATAATCAAAACAAATTTTGGTATATTGGTATTTTAGGTCCTGGAATACTTTAAACCTACAGAAGTAACCATGCGTGCGAAGCTAGTCTATTAATTTAATATAGTACTCTCGACAGTGGATATATATTTGAGATTTTTGGGTTCGAAACTCTGGGACCGTGGGCCGGGTGGGCACAACATTTTTAAAGATCTATCAGCGCGTCTGGTCGAAGCAACACGTGACCAAAATGCTGGCGTTTACCTTGGACAAAGATTAAGCATAGCCATACAACGTGGCAATGCTGCCAGCATTTTGGCAACGCTGCCTACTGGTAGCGGCTTATTAGATTAGTTATAGTTTTAGTTTAGAGTTAGTTCGTTTAGATTGCGTAATTGTTTACATAGTTATAGTTTTTGTACATATTTTATATAGTTGAATTTAATTTACATTAATATAATGGTTGAGACTATTATGAAAAAATATAAAATTCAATGGCGTTGTTGATTTTTGTCATCGACTGTGAAAAAGCCTTTAGCTCTGCGGGGAGCAAATTGCTCCAAACGTGTTCCATCAAAAATGCCTACCGTAGTACTTACCCACATATAGGGTTTATTTTTACCTATATTCAAAGTAAAAATAATATGTCTGGACTGAAGTTTTTGAAAACAAAAAAATATAATTGTGCTTTTAAAGATGTTGAGTGTTTTTCAACTGCTTTTCTTATAACTCTATTTACTATCTTAACCTGAGAACGGTAAATAAATCTTCTTGTTCAAGTTTATATGGCTCACAATTTCAAAATTAGGCTTAACTATCCCTGATCCTGATGAGCGTCTGCATCGATGATGGGGTCATGTCAACTTGAATAAAATAAAGTTAAAACTTTACTTACAATATAAAAAATATAAAAATCCTCCTTAATAACAATGGATAACGTAAATAAAAATCTCTTTTATGCGAACTCGCACCTGGACGTCACTTTATTTGTTGTCGATGTCCACGGGTCAAAAAATATTCAATAGATCGACCCAACGGATTCCCGTTACATAGACGCTCACTGGGTCACTTTTTATCTTTTTTTTAGCATAAAAAATGGCATGTGCTCGACAAATTATGCATTTCGCTGCATCACAATGGCACGAGACCCGCCGCGGCACGAGTGCATATTATATTTTTTAGAAATTGCACATTGATGTCAAGCGAAGGACCTTTTGTGTCATGTGGCGTCTTCTTGCCACACAATGTGTTTTAAGTCACGCGCGGAATTAGAAGTAGATGTTATTTTGATTATGGATTTGCAACGTCCGATGATATGTATTAGTAATGCGTGTTTTGAAATACTATTTATTTATTTAAAGTACCCCTAAAGCTGTGACATTTGTATCTGGGGCTCTGAGTATGCTATGTGGGTATTTAATGTTACTTATTCGAAATGGCTGTGATTTTAACTCGTTGCTTTTGACTAAAACAGGATGGTTTGTGACGTTATCGCTCTAACCCTAACTCCATTCACAAGAAGGCAGTAGATAAGCCACAGGACGCGAGTCCCTTGTTTGCATCAAACAAAGATTTCGTCGCGCTAAACTTATCTAACGTTTGCACAGGGACATTACAAAAAAAGTATGCCGATGTTATTTTTGAATTTGTGCAAGGCGTTTGACAGCGGACGACGAGTCGTGGACGTTACAAAAGGTGACAGCTCCGGCGGCCGTGGAAGGAGTGCGCGACGCTCGCACAAAGACGCGAGACAGTTGAAAGACGTTATGAATGGGGATGGAAAGAAGGAGTGATCGAGCAGTGTCCGCAGATTCTACCCGCACCCTCCCGCCCCTCACCCCCGCCGTCTCAGGCCGGACACGAATTCACACAATGCCCATACGATACCTATCCTATCGCTAATCCTTTGTTAGGAAAACATTAGACATAACGGTGTTGATTATTCTTATAAGTTGGTAGATATCCGGTAAGTACCTGCTCATACTTAGGTATCTACTCACTTGATATACATATTATATAGGTACGTTGTATACCAATCAATTGAGCATTAGTAAAAATGTGCAAGTCGATCTTTGAAAGAAGAATTAACTACATAACAAAGCTTTCTTAAATAAGCTGTGTTCCCGAATTAAGATTTTATTTGCTATGATCTCAGAGATCTACCAAAACCAACCAAACTGCATAGGTAATAGGTACATACACGTGACCGGTCATAATGTTCGACGGAAAAGAAACCAGCGTTACCGTTGAAATAAAAAGAGGAGTTCTGTAAGTAGGATCCTACACTAGGATATAATTCACATTTATGCGGACGGCCGACGGTGCGTATCGAGTCGCCCGGGATAGTTCGCAAGGACAATTTTATTCTTTCTCGGAGTAAAAGGGAATTATTCATCACACCCGGAAGGGGAGAGCCCGTGACGCAAGCATAGAATAGCCACCTGCCGCCTCGTGAACGACCTAACTACGATGTTTACCGCTTTCGATATCATACCATATTTCAATGATACAAAGTTCCTTTTTGCTTGGAAATTCGTCGCCGTCCGGCATTTTGATCGATTCCTAGGGTCCAGTTGACTGTTGCCAGTTGCAGAATCAAAAGTTTAAACGGTCGTCGAGAACAAAGGGTCTTCGGACAGGGCTCCGCGGGATAAATATTCAATGCGAATCCTTTGGAGACGATATTTTATACTTTATTTTTGTTCGATTGTCCCCAACTCTAACTCTCACCTGCAGAAATCTAGTAAAACATACGAGTAAAAGAATTTTAGATGACATGTTCCATTGGGGTAGGATATTAACGGATTTTTGGTTTTGAACAGCTCTCGTTTATTCGAATGATAGGGGAGTCTCTATTCATCCAATTTATACAATTCCACGTTAACAATCTTAATTAGAATTACTTTAAAAATGTAACAAAAAGTTAACAATTAGTTGTATCGTTATTTCTGTTTTCGGACGTGTCTACATTCAGATGTCAATCTACGCAAACAAGTTTGTAATCAATCACAAGATTATTGTTATTGGTTCTTGATCAACCGCCCTTCCTACCTTTATAAAGCAAAACCAGATTTCTCCAAACTTCACCGAAAATTTAAATCAAAATCACAAACAAACACAAAAAAAAAATTGGACAAAATTCGGGTTTATTGTGTGCGATTGATTCGTAACGGTCGAGTGCGCAATAATGTGTATGAAATATTCACGATTTTTGTAATTTGGCGGCGCTTGCGCACATCTGTCGTTCACACGGAAGGGATCGCTCTATTGTAGTCAAAGAACCATTGGTATGTGACTGGATAGTCAAGTTTCACGGCAATATGTATGTAAATTCGTACTCATAACTAATTAATATTACGAAATTGGGCCTAAGCGCCCAGAAATTCAGTCGCCTGAATACTTCGGTTCTCTTTTCTGCAATCTTTAACTACCATAACCTCCTTAGTTTTTGCTGCATTAGATGAATAATTATTTAGTAGATGTGGCCTCGCTTTTTTATGGTAGCCAGTAATTTTTCTCGACATCCGACATCGAAGCCTATTGTCGATATTGTTAAATGCTGCTGCAAAAACATTTGCAAGGCTTTATCTGCAATCAAACAATAGTGCCAGCATTATGTCATAAAATACGGTTGTGCTCTAGTTTGCAAAACTGGCCTTAAAATCGCCTTTGTTTCAGATAACATCGCAATAGGACAAATTACTTGCGCACGTCGGAACACTTTGTTCCTACTCCTTTTGTTTACTTTCGTTTTTAATGTTTTCTTTATGACACCACTACCATTTGCCGAAAAAGGCTTGCGAATATGGGACTTTGCTGGGTTTGGAATTTTTATTTGCTTGTAGTAGCGTGTAGATAAATGATCTTTTAAAAGCTTTTATTTAACTTCACTTGTATGTATATAAGTGTCCTGGAATTTTGGATTAATATTTCACCCACTTTCATTGAAGCTGAAGCCCGATGGTTCTCTATCGATACGCATAAAATATAATGTCATAATTTTATTTAGTGTGGCATAACTTTACTTATCCTAATAACATGCAAGCATTATAATAATTACGCATAAATGTTTAGATATAATCGTGTTTACCATTTATAGAGTTAGCATAATGATAAACAAGCATATTATTTAGTAGCATAATATTATAAGCACATAATGATATTCAATAATAATAACCTAGGTAAAACAAACATACGAGCATGTTTGTTTTACCTAGGTTATTATTATTGACGAGCGCTTACGAGTAGCCCAAGGGCCACCCCGCGGCTACTGTCACAGTATAGTATCTAGATTATATTACCTATGTTAAACAAACATGTTCGCGGCTTACGTGGAGCCATAAAAGTTATAAGGCATAACTTTTATGCGACTCCATAGTAGTCCAAAATAATATAGCCCAAAAGATCGTTATGCCTAACTTAACAGTATGTCAAATACTGTTTATGTAAAATTAATATTATGTCATTAAAAGTTATGCCTAACTCATTATGCCAAAGTAAATTAGTATTAAACAAGTTATGCGAAACAAAGGGATACCGACATTGGCACGCACGTTTGGTTCTCGTGATATTACATGGCTACTGCATAAAAGCTCCTTTTTTATTTTTTTATTATACTTGTTTTGTTTTATGTTGCCATATTGAGAAGTGGCGACTTTTAGTATCGGACGCTAAGGCCCTCCTAGTTAGTTATTATGTAGGTATATGTGCATCACTTCATGTTATAACTCCTTTTAGTTCAAACTCATCATTATTGATATACACATACTTTTGTTCTTACACTCTTTTTTTGGAAGAAAAATCTATGCACGAAGCGTTACGATCTGCCTCTCTGCTAAATTGAACTTATTATCTACGAAACTATTAATATTAAAATAAAAGCAATAGGTACATAACTAATTTCATTAATACCTATTCGTATTAATAGATATCCAACTAACTTAAAAGCTAAAAACACCCCTGCCCTGCCAAAAAAGAACTTTTGCCAAAAAAATATACGTTGTTGGAATGTGCTTATCAAGACTTTCAATTTGATACCCAAATTGTAAATTCCGAAGAAAAAATATTTTTTTCGAGTTTGAAAATGATGCCATGCTGTCGCCATATTTAATGTTTTTAAATAATATATAGCCTATGTTACTCGGGGGGAGGTGAAGATTCTAACGATACCCCATACATCTAAATCTGTTCAGGCATTTAAAAGTTATGGTGGAATAAAGAAACTCACATACAAACATACAAGTGAAGCTAATATAAAGCGTATAAAAACATAACACTCCTTTTTTGGGCAGTCGTGTATAATATATACATATAATATCTACCTTTTTACACGACTGCCCAAAAAAAGGAGTGTTATGTTTTTATACGCTTTATATTAGAATCACTTGTATGTTTGTATGTGAGTTTCTTTATATATATATATATATATATATATATAATGTAGCTTTATACACAGCCACCATTTTCTTAGAACGACGAAATAAAAACCAAATTGTGTTGCTCTGAAAAGAGAATATTTTATTAAACAATGCCTTACATATTTGTCTTTATGATTATGTACGTTTAATGCAACTAATTACAAATCTTACCTGAAAAGAGAAACAACATTTAAAGCTATTATTTCACAAATTCCTTGACCTATAATGTAATAATAAAGTACACTCGTCTGACGACAGATTACATCTCAAATCCTTCCACAGATCTACTTACTACCACAGCTTACACATGATACGCGACATTCAGTGAATGCGCGCCTAATAGACAATTTAAATTAAGTGACATTAACTTCATCATATATATATATATATATATATATATATCATGTACAATATACGATAATTAGTCTTGCAAGACTAATCGTTATCGATAGCTAATAGATATCAATAACATAAAACCGGTTCTCGCAACAAAGAAAGCGAAAGGGTGGTCTATAAAACATGTTTAAAAAGGTTTTACACAGCATTGAATAAGAGTTGTAAACAATACGCGCATTTTGTGCGAATAACGCTCGCAAGATGAAAGGAAAGTAAAAGTGTTAGGCGAATTCCTTTTATTTCTGTGTAAAGTGATGCGTCCTTGAATTCTCTCCGGCAAGGCTTAAATTGTGGTTTCACGTCTTCAAAGAGTTGGTTTCTTTGAGCGGACGCCAGCGAGGGGCAGCCTCACGAAACAATGGTACTTAACCTTCATTTTCACTGCAGGCAGAAGCTTGATATTGTATCGAATTGTGTTGGTAGGAGTATGTTAGATTAGGTTTCAACGAAAATCCGAGATGCCAACCAAAATAACTCATCGTAAAATAAATGGTTGTGGAACAATATTTACAAGTAAACGAAAATCTATCTACCTATTCTATTATTATAACTAGCTATGCCCATTTCTCTGGGTTGAAAGTAACTCATGTGTTACATGAGGTACCTATAAATTACCAAATACCAAATTTATTTCAGTCGTCAGATAGTTTTTTATCGTTTGCTCGGCTTCTAATCATCGGATTAAGATACCATGTATACTAGATTTTATATCATAGCCTAAACTATCCAACAATGAAAACCACATGCCAATAGTTTTTATGTAATGTGCGAATAGACAAACAAACAAACAAACACACAGATACCTTTTTTTAAATTTATATTCTGGTTCAATAGCTTATTTTGAATTATTTTTTTCATTGTACAATCTTTTCTTAGTAATCTACTGCTTTATCATAAGTATACTAGGTGTGTCCGCGGCTTTGCCCGCGTAGTCATTTCTCTGGTTTCAAAAGTAACCCAAAAATTAAATTAATTAAATTTCCCCGCAGGATAGGGGTTGAAAGTTATTTAAAAGAGCAAGTATCACGCTGAAACTAATAGGTTAAAATTTAAAATACTTTTTACCTCGAAAAATAAAGGGTTCTTGCGGGATAGGGATCCAAAGTTGCGTTAATTTTAAATTATTTTTTGGAGGGTAATATAAATTCGATACTGATGCCAAAACTGTATTTTTATTCATTTTTGTCTGTCTGTGTGTGTCTTGACCGTGCATCACGCCGAAACTACTGAACGAATTCAAATTAATCTTGGTATGATTTGAGTTCATACTACGAGGTAGGACAATGGATATTTTATCCCGAAAAATTATAGAGTTCTCGCAGGATAGGGGTTGAAAGTTATTTAAAAGAATACGTATCATGCTGAAACAACTAGACGGATTTGGATGCAACTTGGCACAGTCATAGTTTATATGATGGGTTAAAATTGAGTATAGCTTTATACCGAAAAAAAGGGTTCCTGCGGGATAGGCGACAAAGTCACGTTATTTTGAAGTAATAAATATCTATACTTATAATAAAGCAATAAGTATGAAAAAGTCTGCACAAGATAATTAAAAAATGCTCTAGGTACTTAAAATAAGCTACTGAACAAGAATATAACATTTTATTAAATCATGTCTGTCTGTTTGTCTGCATGTTTGTTTGTTCGCGCATCACGTAAAAACTACTGTACCGATTGTGATACAGTTTTCATTGTTAGACAGCTTATAGTTTGACTTATAAACTGGTGTTCTAGGTATCTCAATTCGTTGAGTAGAAGCCGAGCAATCGATAAAATATTTTTGACGGCTGAATGAATTTTGATCAATTGAATTTTGACCTTAAATACCAATAAACAATTGGTATTTAAGGTCTTGGAATAGTATATAGAGAAAATCTAAAAAAAACTAGAAAAAAAAAAAAAAAAAATACTAGTTTAATCTAGAGAAATGACCAAGCGTGCGAAGCCGCGGGTACAGCTAGCTATAAGTATAGATATAGATATGATAGATAAAGCAGTAAGTACAAGACTGTACATTTTTTTTTAAATAATCTGGAGGACCTAAAATGAGCTACTGAATATAATATGACATATTAAAAAATCTTGTGTCGATATGTTCTTCCATCACGTAAAAACTACACCGATTGAAATGCTGCTTCCAATGTTGATTACCTTAGCATGTGACTTAAAATCTGATGTAGGTACCTACTTTGCATCTCAATCTGATGAGTAAAAGCCAAGCAAAAAACGATAAAAACTATTTGACGGCGGACAATTTTAATGTATTTTACTTAATTTTGTCTGTCAGTGAATGTTATGTTCCTCTCATCCGTGATCAAGTAGAGCGGGAAAGATGATACAACTCGGGAGTCAAATTTAAGGTTTGTATTTATTTGTAGGAAAACTAAAGCTTTGTATTAAAAACTGTCTAGCCATTTTCTCAATCATAATAAGCTCTTTCTCTTGGTATATCTTTGATATCAGTTAGTGGCGGGGTCTCTTTACAATCAATGTTCTAAGCATAAAGTAGTGTTACTTTTGATTTTATTTTCTATCGAGTGAATTCATACTAATTATGTTTCTGTCCTTACAAAGTACGAGATAATATGTAAAATTTTGTTGTGATACCAATTTCATAGTTCTGGGTTAATTATGAAACAAGATACAGACGTTCAAAAATTATCGAAAATTTCTAAAAGTGCTAGAACCGGGCCTTAATGTACATTTGGTCCTGGAATAACAATAACGCACTAAAAAATTCTTTAAAATTTAAGAAAAAATTCATATGAATGGTCAAAACTGAATTTATTATTTCTCAAAATATTTTCCTTTTGCGTAAATGCTATTTTTCATACGAATAAACCAATTTTGAAAATATAAATGCTATTGCTCCGTGGTGAGTATTCAAACATGTAACATGTTTTTCATACTCTTCGGCTCTTCTGGTGATGAAAATCGTTGACCGCGTTATTGCTTCATAATTTTTGGGAACAGAATAAAGTCACAAGGTGCCAGGCCGGGACTGTATGCAGGATGGCTCATGAGTTCTACATTTTTCACATTCATAAATTTGTGTATCTGTAGCCGTGTGAGAATTGGCATTGGCGTGGTGCAAGATGATACGGCGTTTACGGTTATTTTTACGGAGTTCGTCAATAACTTCCTGCAGACAAGTGGTCGTGTACCAATCACTATTCACAGTACGACGATTCTTCAAAGCAACATTAGCCAAATGTCCAGTTTTATTAAAAAAATAAGCAATCATTAGGCACTAAATCCATGTTTCGTCACCTGTTACGCAACTTACCCGTGGTACTACCAAAGGTACTACTTCTAGTACCAAGGGTTCTTTTTTGGAAATATAACTTCCTAGGAAGTGGTAGTGCCCCCACTACCACCAGGGGTAGTGGTCCAACGCAAATAGAAAAAACTAGCGGATAATAGTAGTTACTATTATCCGCTAGTTTTTTTTTTTAAATATTTTGTATAACACATTTTTTCATCACTATAGATCACAATAAATCAGATGGACCACGGGTCTAAGGTGAGGTAGTGATCCAACTATTATTGTCCATGGACTACTTACAGATAATAAATAAATATTATGCTAATAGGCCCCATGAAGATGTGTTCTCTGTGTTCAATACTGAAGCCAAAACTGTTTTGTATCTTGGCCGCGCATCACACCGAAACTATTGAATGAATTCAAATGAAACTTGGTATCATTTGAGTTCATACTACGAGCTAGAACATAGGATACTTTTAATCCCGAAAAATTAAAGGTTTCCCGTAGGATAGGGGATATACATTTGCTATAATTTAAGCTCAACAGCTTCTTTTTTTTTTGAAACATCGCAATTGCAGTACTTTAAACGTTGGCCATTTTCCCTAAAACGTTAGAAATTGTAGTTTTAGCCGCCTTCCGAGCAGAATATCAGCTATAATACTCATTTAACGAGAAAAATCATAGGGAAAAAAAATTAGAACAGTTACTTAACTTTACATAAACATAAGCACACTTAACATACACTACACACACACACACACACACACACACTACACTTCACACACTACACTATAAGCATACTTTACTTTTTTTATAGGACCAAAAGTTCCGCTGTAATCTGGACAAAAATTAATTTTGTCCAGATTTTTTAAGAAGTAAAAATTGTTATTAATATTGGATAGTTAGTTAGTTATTAGTTAGTTAGTTATCTACTGTAATGTTAATAAAATGACATTATATTTATAAATTTGATTTATTTACAGTGTATCACACCTACATATAACATTTTTTAAAATCGTATTTGTCTGTTTATCTGCGTCTGTTTGTTTGCTCGCGCTTCACGTAAAAACTACTGCACCGATTGTGATGCGGTTTACACAGATGGGTAGCTTAGGGTTCGACTTAAAAAATACCGTACTTGGTATCTTAATCCGATGTGTACAAGCCGAGCAATCAATAAAAAACTTTTTGGTGGCTGAAGGAATTTAGATAGAGTACTTTTAACCTAGAGAAAGAACTACGCGTACGAAGCCGCGGGGACAGCTAGTTATACTTAAAATCGTAGAAAATCATACTACGAAAATTTTCACTAGTGTGACGTGATGTAGACATGCAATTTTCACTAGTGTGACGTGATGTAGACACGCAATTTTTAAAATGATGCCACTATATAAATACAAGCGACAGTCAGATGAAACAAACTACAGACAAAGTGTTCTGTTTTCAAATGTTATTACTTTTTGAATATTGTGTAGGTAAGTGGCCAGTTCCGGAAACTTTCAGTGTGACCCTTTTACTAAGATGTTTTTTTTTTTTAATTTTGACGACACTTTCTTCGTCAGTTATTTGACACCATTCAGAGACTACATTATTTGATTGCTTTGTCGTTGCTATATATTAAATATACTTTTTTATTTATTTATTTATCTATGTTTATTTAAATATCTTATATGTAATTATTATTATTATTATTATTATTGTTGAAATGTATTCATATTTAATTTCATTTTTTATACTCTTATGTTTATTTTTTTCCGCTCCCTCTGGGCTTTAGCTGAAAACCAGCGCTGCGTGCCTTCGGCAAACAGCCTAATGCTGAGTTAAGGCCCATTCATCACCACTTTAGCTGAAAACCAGCGCTGCGTGCCTTCGGCAAACAGCCTAATGCTGAGTTAAGGCCCATTCATCACCACTTTAGCTAAAAACCAGCGCTGCGTGCCTTCGGCAAACAGCCTAATGCTGAGTTAAGGCCCATTCATCACCACTTTATTTATCTACTTTTACCTTTTCTTTGTTTTCCTTTTCTATTATTCCTTCTTAATTTTTATAATTATTTGAATCTTTTGTTTTTGTGTGTGTGTTGAATAAATGTATTTTCTTTCTTTCTTTCTTTCTTTCTTTTTTTCCACAAATATATCAACGCGGGCAAAGGCGCAGAGCGCATCTTGTACTTTAAAGTATAACTAAGTAGGTACGTATAATAAAATAATATGGCTGAAAAAATTACCTACAAGCTTTTTGAAGACCAGGCAAGTTGCGGATATTCATTCAAACTTTCGAGTCCAACACAACTTTTAGTGTTTTGTAATGGTAGGCCTCTTACGCAAGAGTCCGCCTGGGGAAGTACCACACCTTTGTCAGATATTCAACCGCCAAGCAGTAGTGTGTAAACATTTCTGTGTTTCGGTTTAAAGGGCAATGCTTCCAGCGAAATTACTGGGCAATGAGACTTAACAACCAATGTCTCAGGGTGACGAGCGCAGTGCAGTGACGCGCAATACTTTGCAACCAAAGTTCTGGGTGGCACTGCAACTGTTATGGACAGGCGTGACGCTTACCATCAGGCGAGCGACCTGCCTGTCTCGTAAATCACCGAAATAAAAAAAAAAACAAAAAACTTTTAGATATCGATAATTTACCTACGTATGCGTAGCGTACCTACTGCAAAACAAATATTTTTATCCATAATTAATAAGTACAACATGAGTAAATATGTAAAATACATACATACACATGCGCGTGCGCGGGTAGAACAGTTACAAAAAATACGGTGTTTCAGAACATTTTTTGTTAGTTTATGCGGATAAATAAGTTTACATTGGAAAATAGTGGATGTCGTTGATGTCTTTTCTTGCTAATTTACGATAACAAATGCCATCAAAAGCAAATAAGTGTAAATCAACTTTGCAATCGCGGCTTGATCTTCCGACTAAAGAAATCAGCTGTTACGGGACACTATTCGCTTTAATTAACGACTAACATTGATGTTAGATAAGATAGCGCGGCACCTGCCTCGTCGGCTAACAGTTGATTATCTGCGAATACTGCCGGGAGTCAGAACAGATCTTGTTGTTTCCCAATGTACAGATATTCAGTGAAACGAGGGCTTGCTTCCGAAACCGAGGCAAGGTGCGCGCGCGCCGCTTGCGAGATAACAGACCTAAACATCCTGTTGAATAGGGATGATGCACTACACTAAAACGAGACGAAAACTCACTTTTTTATCGACAAAAAACTTCATTTTTTACATGTCCACATCATATTTTAAACCGTAACAGGCAAGGCATAGAGAAGAAATTTCAATTTCAGTTCAGGGCACGCGACAGAAGCAGGTGGGTGCAAAGCTCTTAAAAAACTTAAGAATATTTTCACTGTGCTTTGTGAATAGAATGGCTCAGTCAGTTTTTGTTTGATTTACTATGATAGATAATTGTTGTTCCTACTCATTAGCTAGATAACTTGAATTATATCGTCATTGATTGGATGTTATGAATATGATATACATATTCGTACTCGTATACATGATATATGTTGAGTTTTGCAAATACAATTACAATAACCCAATTAAAATATACGTATATAGATTTTTTAAATCAATCTTAGATGATAATATAATATTTTACAAATGATTTCCTTCAGATGGCCGAATTTTAGATTTTCTAGGAGTGAAGGTGATAGAAAAACAGGGTGGATATTTGGAAATTTTAATTTGAAACTTCAACTTTTTTTATTTATGCAGTGTTGCCACAATTTTGCCAATGTCGCGTGGATATACAAAGGAGGTTGAAATTGATAGAAACACACACTGACAAGTATGTGGACATGTTGAAGCTCATGACAATGTGTGACCCTGGACCCAGATCACTTACAATCTGAGTTATCGCATACCAGGCCCAGGAGGTCCTGAAACGGAACGGCTCTAAAGGCATAGAATAGGCAGACAGCCTACAAGTAGAAACCTGAAGAACATTGACTCCGATATTGGCTGACAGGCGTTTATGCCGTATTTGAAAGGAGTAAAGGTGTCGTTCCGTAGCTGACAGCAGACAGCAGACCACAGCAGCAATGCGGTCCAACCGCTTTATGGCCACTACTGGTTTGTATGAATTTCAGGGGAACCATTTCGGTAGATGGCAGCAGTGCTGCCCGCCCGCCGCTGTAGTAGAGCGGCGACATTGCTGCTGCGGCCTGCTGTCTGCTGTCGGCTACGAAACGATATCTTTACGAGTAAACTTGTAACAGCACTGAGAAAATACACCTTCTTGTCTGTAGTCCATTATTCAAATCAGCACAGCAGGTCAGGACGCCGAAAAACGTGATACTGTTTCAAATATCTGAGCCCCGAGTGTAAAATGGTGACTGCAGCTTTGGTAGCTCCTATATCGGACAGACGAAACAAACTATCGCGAAAAGTGTGAAGGAGTTATTCCAAATTTCATCAAAATCCGTCCAGCCGTTATCGCGTTAAAACTCCCCAAACAAACTGACAACATTTCACTTTTATATATTGGCTAGCTGTGCTCGTGGTTTTGCCAGCGTTGTCATTTCTCTGGGTTAAAAGTAACCTAAGTGTTATTCCAGTACCAAATGTACAAACTACAATATACTACATTTGATCAAAACTGGTCCAGGAATATCACATATACTTAAAATACCAATATACCAAATTAGATAAAAATACGACATCAAATCATTTTTATCAATTGCTGGGCTTCTGCTTGTCTGATTGAGATACAAAGAACAACAGATTTTAAATCAAAATCTAAGCTATCCAACAGTAAAAAAGTTTTCCAGTAGTTTTTACGTAATGCGCGAAAAAACACGATTTAATTAAAGTAAAGTCATTTTAGCTCCCGGATACTTTTTTTATGTATTAAATTCTTTGCACAGACTTTTTGTTACTTACTGCTTTATTATTATTATTATTGCTTTAGTATAGATAGTGAAACATCCTGCACGGAGTCAGACTATATCTACTATGTCTCACGGCAACAACCAAATACTTGTTTTTCACATGTTGAACTAAAACATGGCATGCGTATGTTGATGCTCAAAGAGCCAGTAGTGGTGGGGTGGCGCGTGCCCACTAGAATGGTAAAAATAGTGATGTGGTAAAAATAGTAGCTTCCAGCACAATAAAAACGCTTAATTTACGCGGCCTGCCGCCGCGGCCCGACACTTATGCTTTTTATGCGTGTTGTCTTTGAGCCAATAATTGCTACGAGACGGTTACTGAAGGCCAAATATAGAATCGGTTGAGTTCTATCAACTTTAATGATAACTGGACCTCATTAACTGGGTTGGATGTAATAATCATAATGGCTCTCGTTTCTAAGAATCCTAAACGTGATATTTTATAAATAAAAGACTTAATACAAACTAGATACAATTTTAAAGTTTATTAAAGTCGTGGTTTTTATGGTAGGTAATAATTATAAAATCTTGCGATATTAAATTCCACAAGAAGACATTTTTTGCCACTTTATAAAGATCACTAGCTTTTGCTAGCAATTAAGTCCACGCGGACTACAGTTTATCGCGATAAAAAATATTCTTTCATTCCCCAGGGTTCAACGATCTCTATAACAAATTTCATCAAGATCAGTCCATCCGTTTAGTTGTGAGTAACGGTAACAGACGGACAGAGTTATACTTTCGCTTTTATAATATCAGTATATCATCGCAATAAAAAACTTTACCGGGATATTCAACGAAAATGTTAAAATTGAAATGAGACTGAAGAATAATAAGTTTTAACAATACTTAATCGTTTTGTGTCATCTCATGATTATTATTAATACAGCAAAGTAGAGATTAAACTTGCTGTTTTTAAAAATATAAATCCAAGTTCGTCTTGTTCTCAAATTAGTTCTATCTAAGTAAAAGAAAGCAGCGGCCGCCCCGCACGAGACGGGAGCAGTCATAAATATAAAAAGTGCTTATGTGGCGCTCGCTTCAGAGGGCTAAAAAACAACATCAGGAAGGAACATAATGTAGTAGCGGCCATAAAAAGTGAATGCATTGCGTGCACGTGGAGTGCAGCAGGGGGTGAGGGAGGGTGCGGAGAGTGGGTAGGGAGGGGCATGGGGTGTGTTTACCGCGCGGAGGGGCGGCCGGCAGCTCGCCGCGGTCGCCGCGCGGCCCGCCGCCGCCAGTGTTGTGGTAGGTCGCACCGAGCGCGCCCGCATCGCGCGCAGACTACATTCTCGATCGTGACTCCGTGCTGACATGACATCTATCTCTTTGCATCCTATTAATTACCCGAAATATATTAATCGATTTGATTTCCAAAGTTAAATATTTTAAAAATATCTACAGACTTTGACAAAGTGGTGCAAATAAATGCATTTTTCGTGAAACTGGCGTGAGATGGCCCTGTCGCTGCAGTCGACGCAGAATTCGAGAGGTTTGTTTTGATTTGATGTGTTGTGCGACTCGCTGTTCCCTTTGTTTCGCTGAATGCTCAGGAAGTGCATGTGTGAAAAGTTTCAAAGTTAGCGGCGCGACATGCGTGGAACGAAGCCCGCGATTGGCCGCGCCGCGCCGGGAAGCTCGCACACATGTTTATTTGCATTCGAGCTTTTGCAGATTCAGTGAACCGTAGGCGGCAGCGAGCGTAGCGGCGCGCTACGAGCTACAATTTTGCTGCGAATATATCGCGAGTCGTAGCACGCTGCTACGAAATTTTAAATTAGTTGGGTATCAGTTTATTATGCATTTTGTGTATCATTAGAAACAGCTGACACGTTCATTTATCTGAAGACGCTCTGTTGGTATGTAATTGAGTTCTGTGTATCTTTTTCTTTGGATTTTGTAACATGTACAAAGAATTTCATATTGCTCATAAAAAATGTTTTCTTACCTTCGATGTTTATAATTAACTTCTAAATTTAAATACGGTATTTAAAAACCGCAAGACATATTTGATTGCACTAACCCCATTGCCCCCGTTTACTGTTTAACCATTAAACATAATGAAACCATTTAATCATGATGACGATTAGCACTAAAGTAGTAGTGTTATTCATTTATAATAACTTAAATACCTTACCTTAATCATTTCCTGGAACTTGAACCCGTCTTCAACTTAATTTGCTATTAATGTTAACCTGTTCGCAGCCATTAGAGAAATTACATTGCCCAAGATCTTTAGTACTAACGGAATTTCCAAATACAAGTAAAACTAGTCATAATAATATAGAAAAATAACTAAAATTATAATCAACAAATACATTACTTAGTACTACTGGACACTACACCAAGCTCAATATATATTTCGACGGCAATAAATAATACATTCAAACTATGCAGCTAACAACAATATTTGTCGATTGAATATTTTAATTTAGCTAACAAACGTTTGGTTAAGTAAGTAAATGTTCAGGTATTTTTTTATTGCATGTGATACATGTACACTATTATGTACTGCGCAGTATTTTAGTTTGTTTGTTACCACGTTTTTGTTAAGTCACTACGAGTACTTGTCTGTCAATCCGGGTGGAATTTAGTAACTCAAATTTCGAGCACTTCCCGATTAGCTATCCGGCTGAAACTTTCAGGGTAGCTCACAACTCGATGACAACGTATTTAAACAAAAACTTGATTTAGATTAGTTTTTAAATTTACATTTGCTGTTTGTTTATCGTATGAGGTACCTAGTGCTGGCCTCTGGTGTCAGAGTTTGTCAGGCCGCCCGAGGGCCTCTGAACTTAAGAACTGCTATTAATCAATAACAGCCGGGACCGAAAGCTTAACGGTATTTTAGTGTTACCACGTTATATATTTATCAAATAATATAAAAAAAACCAGCCTTTTCGTTGTTGAATGTATCTATATTGTTATATTAGTCGCGGTCCGTAGTAATTAAAATCAAAGTATTTATAGTAAATAGGCAAAATAATAGCACTTTTACAAGTCAAAACTTAACATCTCATGAACGTAGAGAAAAACAGAAATTATCATAAATAGACCAAATTAATAAAATTAGGTAAACTAACTATGCTTCGAGTTTGTAAAGAAAATTTCCATTTCATGTGCCTACTCAAAATTGTATCTCGCACAGGAAAAGCAAATGCCCTTCTGACACTACCGGTGCTTCGAAAAATACGCCCGAGAGAACAGAGCACCAAGAAACTCTACGGGGATGACATTTTCTCCAGTTCGTAATTTCTTTATATATATTTTTTCAAATAACAGAAATTATCATAATCCACATGTAAATATCAAATAAAAAAACAAAGCGCCAATGAGGTGTTCCACAACCAACAAATTGGAAAATAACCTTATAAGAAACCAGGCTGGACCAGTCCCCACAAGCAGCACCCGTGCACGAGTATGACTTGTGTATCAGCCATCAACCCCCCTCAACCATTTTAGAGGGAAGAGACCCGGCACACAGAGACGCTGCAAATCAAGACATTTTACTGAGCATAACTATAAAAACTAGTTTCTTTGAACCCTTACTTTCTAAGTTGTTTCTTTCTATGTTTTTTTTAAATATTATGTATACCTATCTATTTTTTGTTTTTTTAAATACATTAGATACTAATGGTATTTATAGTAAGTAATATTTTATCATATTTATATCCTAAAAATATAAATTTATACATTTCAGTAAATGTATACTTGCAATTGCACAATCATTGTTCATTAATGTTCATATTCTCGCTTTTTAATCTAAGTTGCCTGGTAGAGATCACTGCTTAGTGATGAGGCCTCCGATTGAACTATTTTAAGATCAATGTCGATGTGCCATAATTTAAGTTTTTTAGTGCAATAAAGAGTTATCTATCTATCTATCCCACAAAGCACTCTAAACATTCAATTCAATCAACAAACTCATAGAAGTATCATAGAGCTTGGAGACATCAGGCCATGCATTTTTGGCATTAATATAGTCATTTACATTGTAATATGCTTTCATTATGAGATTGACTTTAACAAATGTTTAAATTGATGCATTGACAATTAATTGATCAATGCCATTAGGTGACTTATTAAAAAAGCGTATACAGTTCCCCAGAAATTAAACACTAACTTTATTTAACCGAAATCCAGCGCGTGGTCATTTTTCTAGGTTAAAAGTACTCCATGAGCTATTCCAAGACCTATAATACCAATACCAATAATAATAATAATATATAATACCAATATACCAATATTTGATCAAAAATCCTTCAGGAGTCAAAAAGTTTTTTATCGATTGCTCGGCTTTTGCTCATCTGATTGAGATATTAAGTACATCAATTTTTAAGTTAAACACTAAGCTATTCAACAATGAAAATCGCATCACAACCGGTTTAATAGTTTTTACGTGATACGCGAACAAACGAAAAGACAAATTTAAAAAAATTACTTGTTCAGTATTAATTATCTTATTTTATAGAGTTTTTTGTTCTAATTACTTTATTATATAGATAGATTAAATATAAAATTTAGTAAAATCAATTGATAAATAATTTGTGTAGCCAGTTAGTGATTATAATAAAATGTTTAACAAAGAATTAAGTGATTAGATTGATAATTATTTATGTAGGTAGGCACTTGTATGGGTTTTGACAAGTTGCATTGTTTTTTAGGTAGATAAAACAGAGTTTTCTTTTAAATATTGTTTTTATTTTGCTTGCACAAATGGTTTCTGTAATTCAAACTACAATTACAGCCATACTAAAAACTGTTTCTCATATCTTCAATGCAAAGGCTGAACTGTCGAATGTTAAGAAGCTAGGACAGTTGTTTTCTTGCCACACTTCCCTTTTCTGCATCTTTGCACATTATCTGCAATAAGTTTGCGTATAACATGTCTAAGGCACGCAACTTTTCTCTCTCTTTCAATATTAATTCAATTCAAATATGTCACTGACAGGTCAATCTATTCTATTCTCCCCCTCAAGGTCATCAGAGTTGATCAAAAACTTTATCAGCATTAATTTTTCTCGCATTTCTTACCTCTAACTTTTACGAGATTGAACTTTTGAAACTGTTGCGAATCAAATTCATAATTATTAGAGCTTTAATCGCGCATTATATCTAATATACGTAAATAATCATATTTTAATATCAATTTGCACTAATATACCCGTTTTTACCTGACTGTGAAGGGTTATATGTTTGTTTGGCGCGTCCTACAGCCTAAACGGCTTGATGGATTTTGATAAATAAGGTATCATTGGATTTGTTTTAATTACGAAAGTGCTATAGAATATATTAAATATCAAGACAACTAATATAGTGGCTTACAGCTGCCTTATTGTATTTCCGACGGAACAAAATATAACCAAAACTTATCAAGTGAGGTATCAAAATGAAGGTCTTAAAAGACCATTCCAAAAATATATAAGGGAAAATAAAAAGTTACTAAAAATAAATTGTTATAAAAACACAAAACCCGACCGACAAAACTAAAAAGAGGCAAACAAGCTTTTAATTCTTTATTTTGAAATACGAGTATAAGATACAGTCGGAGCCATCATGCATTTCATTTCTCCTTTGAAGGGATCAGCTAGAACCTGGCGAGCTACTCATCACCTCCAACTGTATCTTATATTTAAAATCAGGAATCTGAAGCTTGTTTTGTACGTAAACTTTTTTTCTTTTTTTTTTAAGTTTTTATTTAACTTCACTTGTATGTATTTATGTATTTAATCCTGGAGTCTTGCAACTCAAATTTCGAGCACTTCCGGTTAGCTATCCGGCTGAAACTTTCAGGGTATCTCACAAACCAATGACAAAGCAATAAAAAAAGGAAATAATAAACGTAAAAATGTAAAAAGTGAAAATGAAACAAAAAAAAATAATTACATTCATTAAAAAAAAGGTAAAAGCTTTTTTATTAAATTTGATTTTATAAAATTACTTTTTTAATTTGTACTTATTATAATTGTTCTAGCTTTCGCCCGCGACTTATTCCGCGCGGACTACTGATTATCGCGAAAAAAAGCATCCTATGTTCTTCTAGGATATTTAAAACCAGTGCAAAAGTATTTGCACCAACGCTCTTGATGCTTTTGACAGACTTATTATTATTATTATTATTTCGTTTCCATGACAACCGTTACTTACAGCGAGTAATCGATATTTTCCAGTTTTCCCGTGGAATCCAACAATTTTCCGGGACAAAAAGTTTCCTATGTTGTTTCAGCCGTTTTGGCGTTAAAACTCCCCATACAAACAAACAAACAGACCACGTTTCACTTTTATATATTGGTGTGGATATTTTTATTGTCTTATATTTTACGAGATTAACGACTCTGATTCTTGCCGATGGAAGTCTGACATTTCTCTTGACCGTCAAAACCGTCTTTAACTAGATGTGGCCCGCGGCCTTGCCCGCGTACGAACTTTGCTGCATCCCCGTTAATCAAAAATACCTAGAGTATTTCCTCCAAATTTCAAATCCATAGGTCCTCTTGTTTAGGTTGTGCTATGTCTTTTTATCAGTCACTGTACTGTTTTATAGGTATGTATAGTCTAATACTTACCTATTCAAAATAACAAAGGAAGAAGACGTCGTTTCGGAAGCCTTTCACTAGTTAACCCTAAACCGCCGAAACCCGTGAAGCTCAGTAATCTGTTCAGGCGTGCTCACCTACTAGCGGACCTGCTAGTGTTAGACTAATCCCATTACACGCGCCGAAATTAGGCCATCGACATCTATTCTCTTACTCGTTACTACCCTTATTGGTTACTAACTTTCGGTGCTAAAAAGATTAATTTAGTAATAGACGTTAAAAAAAAATAATATCGATGTTCTACTGTATACTACTAACCTTATACTACCAACTAATATTGATTCAATTATTTTGACAACTCCTAAAATAACGTTTTTTTAAGTTTGGTTGGATATAGATGATAACATAGTAATTTTCGTCTTTCTTATCGTATTTATAGTTCTCACATTGAAGAACACAAACCTACACTTTAAAAAATTAAATATCTCTTTCATTAGCAAATGCTTGCGTATAAGTATTGTTTCTACAAGTACCTAAGTAAAAGATATAATGTAAATTTCTAAAATACTTATTATGTATGTGTAACAAATATCTAGACCACTGCTGCACGTAGTCCTCTCCCAATGAACGCCACTGAGCCCGATCTTCGGCCCTTCTCATCCAGTCGCTGCCAGCTGTCTTTCGCAAGTCGTCTCTCCAAAATATAAATGGGTTAAAATAATCGAAACAAATAAGAAAATATCAATATGAACTGCCCTAGAACTCCCAAGCTACTAAAATCTTGTAACATGAGACTTTAAATATCTCACATTAGCTATAAAAATAGCAGAAGCTCCGCAGCTTAAAGAGCAACAATAAGGACGTCATTGACACCTCGGCTATCGGCGGAACCCTTGCGCAATAATGAGTAATGGAGTGGCAGCCGCAGGCGACTCCATAAAAGTATTGAATATGGGTTATTGACAAATATTTATGGCGTATAAAAAGGGGATAATTACAACTCTTTAGCACATAAAAAGCAGCGCACGGAAGGGTGCGGCGCGCTGTAAAAATTTATCACCAACATTGTCGCGGCCGACGGGCCCGGCCGCCTAATAAAAATGACACATTAGTACCGCTATTGGCTCTTGCCTTTTGACAGCAACACATAATGGTTTTTTTTTATTATTTAAAACACATTACTGAGTCGTTCTCAATTTTATGAAGTGCTTGATTCATATGGAATATTTTTACCTGTTTTTTTGACCGTTTATTTGAGTTGATTTAAATATATCCTGAGGTTTCTATATTGTAAAAATATACAATACAAAAGAATTACTATAGTAATTCTTTTGTATTAGTAGTTTTTTATTGCATTGTTTCTTGTGTAATTAAATATGCAAAAAAAACATGAGTATATTTACTTAATTTTATAAAAAATAAGTTAATAGGCCTTCTACTATATATTATTTGAATTAACAGATTTACGAACGGTCCTTAATATATAAAAGATCTATTAGCGAGATTCTAAAAAATGTATGCAAATAATAATAATATGGTAAATGCAAAAGTATGATGTCTCAGCTCCAACGACTGAACGTGTTTTGATGAAATTAGGTAGACGCAGGACGACATAATAGGCTTTAATATCAAGCACCTAACTTTAACTTAACCATTGACACCTCGGCTATCGGCGGAACCCTTGCGCAATAATGATTAATGGAGTGGCAGCTAATTTTGCTTAAGTTTTAAAATTACAGTATTTACGATTAGGAGCTTTAGATGTTTTCTGATCCACCCATATTCCATGGGATCATTTACATGAAGAACTTGTAACAGTTGGAATAATAATGTATTTACTTGTTTAAACTTTTACATTAAGGGAGGCGCGTTGTGATTCTGATCACATTATGAGTGCGGTTCGTTGCTCGTCCTCGAAACACCGAGGAATGTTATTAAAAAGTTATGGGATAAGCTCGCGGTACGTGCTGCCCCAACACCGCTGCCCGCCCGCCGCCTTCTAATCACAAACTTTAAAATTATCTTTTACTACAGTTTGGCCGTGTCTCCTCCAACGCGCCTTTAAAATACTTACTTCTCGCCGCAGAAGAAGCTACTTTTGAAGACAAGATTTGATTTAAAACGAAATCTAGAGATGACAAAATATTTTGCCTTTTTCAATTAAGCGCGATGGCCGAAAGCGAAGAACGGACGCTTACCGAGAATTAATTCCACGGCTAAGTAGATAATGTAAGGAGCTCGCCTGCCGCCTCTTCACGCCTCGAGGAGAACTTTCAATTATGATTTTGTCTAATTTTAATTAAGTGCTCTCAAAAAGGCTTTTCTTCAACGAAATTAATATTTGAATATAATTTGGGCGGAGCGGGCGCGGGCGGGCGGAGTTTGCCGCTCGAGGAATAATTAATTCCATTATATAGGTAAGTGGTCCGGTCGCTCCCGGCCGCTACCCCACCCCTCTGCCCCTCGCGTCCCTCGCGGGCTGATGACACTACTATAAACTCGTCCAGATGCTGCTCCGATTACTTTCATCTTCTTCTGTTTGATACCTTGTAACTTCAAAATCTCCAAGAATACAACAACCTTTATCGATGGCTTTCTGAATACAAATTAACCAGTTTCCAATGTTGCCATACGAAATCATTATAGAATATCATGCAGACAGGAACCAATAGGTTTTGGGGTAGAAAGACACGATTTGCGTAACAGGTCGGGGCGGAAGCGACCTGCAGCAGCGGCGCGGCTTGATTGCGACCAAATGTTTCCTTTGCAGCGTCTGCTTCACTTTTTGCTCTGCTCTGTTTTTTGCCCTCTCTCGCTGATAAGTATGCTATCGATAGTTTCAGCTCTGGTGTTTGTTTAGGTAGAAGCTAACTCGCAACGGAAGTGATAGCGGAGCGCGACGACGATCGGTTCTTTATACCTACTTCAACTAGTATGTTCGGAATTTTTCGGTCTAAATAAACTGGAACTGAGCTGTCATTATTTTACCCAACTATTTACTCTCTGGCAAGTAAATCCTGAAACAAATGAGTAGGACCGAAAGTTAAAAATATTTGTTTGTTGTTATAGGTGTGTCCGTGAGATCGCTTTCGAGCATGCGCCAAGAGTCCCTTCCGATGCTGGCGGAGAGGCTGCTAGCGACGCGCGCGGCGGCGCTGGTGGCGGGGCTGCCACCCGAGCTGTACTCGGGCGCGTTGCTCGCCGCGTGGCCACCGTCACCACCCGCGCCGCGCCTGCCGCCACCGGAGCAGGAGCGCGCGCGCAGGCGTCGCCGCACCCCCAAGCTCGAAGACGCTGCCTCCGCACCACCCTCCCCGCCCTCCTCGGGCTCCTCGCCTGGCGCCGCTGATCCCCCGCGCGACAAACTCTTCACCTGCAAAGTCTGCTCGCGCTCTTTCGGCTACAAGCACGTTCTACAGAACCACGAGCGCACGCACACCGGCGAGAAGCCATTCGAGTGCGGCGAATGCCATAAGCGGTTCACGCGCGACCACCACCTCAAGACCCACCTGCGGCTACACACGGGTGAGAAGCCGTACAGCTGCCCGCACTGCCCGCGCCACTTCGTGCAGGTCGCCAATTTGAGACGGCACCTGCGCGTGCACACGGGCGAGCGACCGTATACGTGCGCGCGCTGCCCGGCGCGCTTCTCCGACTCCAACCAACTGAAGGCGCACGCGTTGGTGCATGAGGGCGACGCGCCCTTCGCATGCCGGTGCGGCGCGCGCTTCCGCCGGCGGCAGGCAGCCGCGCTGCACCGCTGCGCAGGCGCAGGCTGCGAGCCGGCTGCGCCGAGCCCGCCCACCGCCGCCTCTGCTGACTGGCGCTGGGACGAGTGGCCCGAGCAGACGGAGCCCGAGGACCTATCACTGCCGCGGCGGCCGGCCACGCCGGACTCGCCCACCGACCTGCGCATGCACTCCGCGTAGTCACCGCGCCACCGCACCGCCGCCCACTCGCCGAGCCGGTATACGAGTTCCTCCCGCGTAGACCCCGCGCCAGTTTCGCCTCCCGAATTCTGACGGTCTCCTTCTCGAATTTGGTACTGTTTCAGTTTGCGGCTCCACCGTTCCGTAGTCTTTCTAAATGTAGTTTTTGTTATTGCTTTACTAAATGTTGCAATAACGTTTCTTATAAATGCATTTTTTGTACTTCTCGGTAAGACTACCGACGTGGAATTGTTAGGTAGCCCAGTCAATATTTTTTTATTATTTAAAATTTGCAATGTTCAATTGTGCACCTAAATGCACTTTTTTTTCGTTTATGCTACAGTTTTGAAATTTATTGTAGCTATTTGCATAATCGCAAGGCGAGGTGATGCAAAAACGCGACCGTTTTGTGATCTTTTGTTTCGCATCTTGCAAAACATTTCAAGAAATCTTGCACAAAAGATGTTTTTTTAATTTATTGACATGGACAATTGTTCCGATGTAGGAACTCAAAAAATGACAACGTTATGCTTGAAGCTAGATTTTAAATGAGCGTCGTCCTCGCGATTACCGAACTGAATTATCAGAAAAAGGCCACGACATTATTATTAACTTTTTGTATCGGTTATAAACAGCTGGTTTACAAGAGTAATTACACGTATTGATAGGTGGCACGGAGCGTAGACGGTCACTCATTGTGCGCGCCCCGATATCGTGCGAGGCTCGCGATAACCAGTTATAATCACCCTTATTATGGCGTTGTATTTCTCAAGATCCGTATGAATAGTTTTAGGACAATCGTGGATTTTTATACGTTTCCACGATTTTGTAACGGATTGTCAATAAGACCGTAATTGCGTAATACTATAGGGGACGTTTGTCCGGAACCGGTGGAGTTTCGTTGTAATTTAGAATCAATAAAAGGAAACAGTCTCTCTAGAGTGGGAACGTCGGCTACGGGACGGCCGACCGAGCGCTACTTGCTTCTGTAAATATGCCTATCTTTAATCAAATTATTTATTATTTATCAATTAGTTTGTAGATGTTCGATGTATTTATGGTATATATTTATTTAAATGAATATTGTACATAGTAATATGCAGTGATAAAAGAGAATGTTAGATAAGACGGGTTAATTCTTCAAAAATAAGAGACATAATGTCGTTTTCTCTCGTTTTGTAGATAAAAATATATTGATGTCCTCTTGGTGTGATCTCTTGGTAGTGATATTGAGGAATTTTCATCTATTCTATGTGTTATTTGTATGTATGTATCTATCAATTTCTTTCTTGGATAATGTACATTTAGAATTGACAAATATTTTTAAGATGAAGAAGAACATTTTTCTATAGTCATAGGCCGCCATTTAGTATATGTAAGACGGGCGTGTATATATTTATATGTAGTTTCAATAAATTCAATTCTATATGTACATGAGTAGCTAAGGATGAAGAGGCGCTGCGAGGTGAATCCATCGACATGGAGTCACCTCGCAGCATTATTGCAATTTGTTTACGGGTATTAGTTTCCTACTAGATGTAATGTGTTTATTTTATTTGTTTTTTTAATAATTGATATTCGACAACTGACGAGTTGTCCTGAGTGTGTAGCGCACATGATTTACGATTATAGTATGTAATGACTGTTGATTATTCTTATTTTATTTCTCTTAGTCATAATCGTAATCGGAGTGTAGGGTCTCTGTAAGTGTAATTGTAATAAAACGTCGTTAACGTAAGAAATATTTTCCCAAAGAAATTATTGGTACAAATATTAAAGTGTACAAATTAATTATTACATTCGATAAGAATTCGTAATTTCGTGTTGCAATGTTGTAATATTATATATGGTAGTTAAAGTTAGGCGATCGGTGCCATCATCTACCTCATTTAACTATTGTTACACTGCCCCAGGGTAAGGAGCCAAACTTCTTGGTATAGTTTTTATTGTTTATCTCTGTAGAGATAACAGATTACAGGATTGCCTGTGGCCGAAACACAAACGAACTCTTTACAGTCATTATTAGACTTATGTCGTAGTTTTTTTTTGATTGTTTATTCAATGATACGAGTCACATCATAGCCGATTTTCTACACAATATTTGCAAACATGAGCTGGCGTTGCATCAGGATGTATGTTTAATTATTTTAAACTCACTTTATATTGTAGATAGAATATCTGAATATGGTATGGTCTCAACGTAACATGTTTGCAATCTTTTTAAGTTCCTATTTAATTAAAGTTTTTTTAATGTTGTTTTACTTAAAATTGTTTATTTTTTGACGTAATGTTGTGCCATTTGTAAATTACAGGCTAAAAACCCCTGTCAACAAAAAATCCAAAACGTTAATACACAATAATTGTACCTACCTATCTAAATATGTCGATTATTAATAGAAACTGTACCATTATATTAATCTACCTCATTTACAACCGGAATACAGGTATTTGATTAACAGTTGATCTTGAATTCTTTATAAAAATCACTTGTACAAAATCATATGTTAGGATATACTCAAACTTAACTAAATATGACACAATTGTGGTACGATAAATATATGTATGTATTTCTCTATGTCCAGTACCTAATATTAATAAAAATGTTTGTTATTTAAAATTGGTTTCTTATTTAAATCCCGTTAGTAAAAATCTCAACTTATCACCATCACCTCAATGATGATATACTAGCCGCGCCCCGCGATTTTACCCGCGTGGACAACGATGGATGATGTCAAGTGTTCCAGGACCTAAAGTATCTAAGTACATACCAAATATCATTACCAAAAATCCGTTCAGCCGTTTCAGCGAAACAAACATACACACAAACTTACGCATTTATAAGATTATAATTGGATAACTAGTAGTTATACGAACAACATATTACAAGTATATTATATGTACCTAAATACTTGGTACCTACGTTAACATGTAGGAACAAAATATCACACTAATATTATAAATCAGAGAAGTGTAGCCATTGTCGTAAACAGGCCAAACAGGATTAGAATCAGAGAATACTCTCTTATTATCGAGCAGAATACTTCGTATGCACGATGCAGAACTCCTTCAGTACGCTAGAACTGACAGTCCATACAAAACGTCATAAAGTGCATTAAAACCGATTAGCGCCATTTATATTTTATCTTTAGAAGTGTGTGTGTATGTTTGTTACACCTGCACGTTCAAACGGCTAAACGGATTTGGATGAAATTTGATGCCAACATAGCTACTGCATATATATTGGATTAACAAATGTGAAGAAGAAGAAAAAAGATTTTATTGGCACAACAAATAAAATATACAAAATGAATACAAATTAACATGTACCTACATTATAAGCTACGCGAGTGTACCAAAAGGGCTAGTGCTACTTTTCATCGTCATTATCATCCATCACCTTAAACCACGCGGGTGGAACCGCGGAGCGCAGCTAGTATAACATAAGCCTTGAATTTCCTGAGAAGAGACGCGATATTTATGAGGTAGTATTATGTTCTAGTACTACAATATGATTCGATGAGAATTATATTTATTAATCCAGTATTCGAGTGTGCTCGAATAAATATAAGGACTACGGGTTAAGGCGACAGAATAATGTATATCTATCATCACTTTAATGAAACTGTAACTGGGCCAAATGTGTTTTTTAATATATTTTTTATTATAATTTAAATTGACTACATTATCGATATGGAGGCCAAAACAGTTATTTTTTTCTGTTTGTCTTTCTCTTTGAACACGCATCACGCTAAAAATATCAGATGGATTTAGATGCAACTTGACACAATTATAGCTGATGTTATAGATCTGATCATATTTAAAATACTTTTAATTCCGAAAAAGTTTCCGCAGGATAGGGATTGAAACATAAATAAAAAAAACACGCATCGCGCTGAAACTTCTTGACAGATTTTGATGCAATTTGGCACAGTCATAGTTTATATTATGGGTTAATATTTGGGATACTTTTTATCCCGAAAAAATAAATGGTTCCTCCGGAATAGGTGTTGAAAGTTATGTAAGTATTAGGTGCAGTATTATTTCATCAATCGATTGTGTTGGCGACACGGATCAAATCTTATTTATTATCAAATATTATATATCATATAAACAAAGATATGTTTAGGTATTTTTTAGGATTCCGTACCTAAAGAGTCCAAACAGAGTCCTATTATTAAGCCTACAATGGGCTGAATCTTTTGATTCGATAGAAGCACGGGAGGGAAACTTCGCCTATTAATTTCGTCCCTAAGCTATGTTTGTCATAAACCTACTGGCGACGGTCAGTTAGTTTAATACATAGTAAGTAGGTATATGTAAAAAAAACACACGAAAGAAAATACCATGTGAGTGAAGCCGCAAAAGATAGTAATATAATATAAATATATATTCGAGACAATTCACATCAATTACCCGGCCCCAAACTAGGACAGCCTGTACTATGGGCACTAGACAACGGATAAACATACATTGATACGAATATTACATACATGACTCGGAAACAAACATTTCTGCTCATCACACAAATGATTGCACCTTGCGGGATTTGAACCCGCACCCGTTAGTTGGCAGTCTCTCTGACCACTTGGCTTATATTCTTTTATTTTCTCCTAATCAATCTTAAAATGCTTCGAGAAACCAGCAGATTCACTGACGTGATGACTTCAGATCTATTGTGTGCAAATTAGTAAAGATCCAGCTTGAAGCCGGTTTACTTAACCCTTAACTCTCGCGCTAGTAGACTGCAAAAGATCATCTGCATGGTTAACAATAGGGGTTAGGGTTAGGAGACCTCTACATCTCTAACCTATTTGACGTTTCAGTAATACGTGTAATATTTGCGTAGGTACGGAAATATTTTTTGTTTTGTATTGTTATCAAGAATGTGTATAGAAGACTTATATAAACTGAGGTAGAGTAGGTAAGTAAATTTCTCTATTATGTTCTTACAGGTACAGCTGAGCGTAGGCCTCTCCTAATGCACGACACTGAGCTCAGTCTTCAGCTTTCTGCGTCCAGTTTTTTCCAGTCGCTTTTCGCCGGTCGCCTTGGTTTTGGTTGTCTATCCGTTTTTAATTTATTAACTTTGAGCTTCTAGCGAATTTTCATTAACAATTAAGCTAAGTTAAAAAGGTAATTTATAAAAAGATTTTGAAGTAAAAAAGAAAGTGCAAAAAGAAAGTAAAAAAATAACAAAACGTACTTAACTATAGTTAACTCTATGGTCGAGAAAACGGTCATAGAATGGAGAACAGTTTCTCCAGCGAGTAATTTATCTAAGATCGGCGGTAAGTAATGAGTTGTCTCACTAATATCACGACAGGGCCCCATACTATAGCCTCACACGTACAGTGTTAGTAATACGCACCGCACGCACACATGCATGTGCCACCCTCAACTCTGAGGATGAATGACGTGGAGACAGGTTTTTTTTGAAATAATAATTGAGAGTTACGGATATTATTCATTTCAAATAGAACTTATTACAATTGCAAGCACTGTATTTATGACTTGTACACGTATCACGCGTATCTATTGATAATAAAGCAATAAGTACTTACCAAAAAGTCTGTACAATAAAGATACTCGTTCTTAAAAAGGTTTCTTAAAATAAGCTACTGGACAAGTTTTGTCTTTTTGTATGTTTGTTCACATATCACGTAATAAGTACTGCTCCGATTGCGATGCAAATTTTATTGTTGGAGAGCCTAGGGTTTGACTTAATAATTGGTATACTTAGTATCTCAATCTGATGAGTATAAGCCGAGCAATCGATAAAAAACAATTTGACGGCTGAACGAAATTTGGTACTTTTGGTCATGGAATAACACGTTTAGCTACTATGAAATGAAATGACCACGCGGGCAAAGCCGTGGGCACAGCTAATTATGTATATAATTTTCTTCATAACGTGTCATTGGTTAGACTACAGACCAACTCTTTATATTTTATTAGTACTACCAAAGAAGATTACTCTGTCTGTCTGTCTGTTACCTTTTTACGACTGAACCGATCTTGATGAAATTTGATAATGAAATAGTGTAGGGAGAAAAACAAACTATGTATTATTTTTAATCTCTATAAAATTACATAAAATTACTATGCGGCCAAAGCCGCAGGGCATACTACTGGTTATTAAATAGAAGCCCGACTACGGCGAAGCACGGGATGGTAATGAGTTTAACAGTCTATATATATCTATGTACATAGGTGTGGATGATCCACCATAGCGTTGCCCCTATTGGTCCGATTTTGACAAACTAGGTGTCAATCGATTCGTCTTCAGGTATAGAGCCAATTTTTCTTTTACCCGACTACTGCGAAGCAAAGGAAGTGTTATGTGTTCAAACTTAAATTTTGGTCCGATTTTGACAAGCGTTTGATATATCGATTCGTCTTAATCGCAAGAGTGTCATAGACTATTTTTTACCCGACCGTCGTGTCGGTCATCGGGATTTAGTTTTTGAACTTAAGTTTTGTTTGGCATAATATTGTATAGACTTTTTTTTCTACTTTTGGTGTACTTGAGTACACCAAAAATAGAAAAAAATACTTTTATGCA
The DNA here is from genome assembly GCA_946251855.1 of Alsophila aescularia. Taxonomy (NCBI): domain Eukaryota; kingdom Metazoa; phylum Arthropoda; class Insecta; order Lepidoptera; family Geometridae; genus Alsophila; species Alsophila aescularia. The sequence continues at coordinate 14,501,913 of OX276378.1, forward strand.
TACTTACTACTTTAGGGCTATAATAAAAGATAATACTTTTTATTCATCTAACTTTTTAACCAATGAAAAGTGTCGCCCGGACAGCCTTTAATTATGAACTTAGATTACCTATTTGACTCTTCTGACCGAGTTGTCCTAAAGCTCCCGTGTCAACTGGCTACCCTTTTAGGTAGCTCGTGACGTAATACCACTAATCGGCGAGGTGTAGGTGGTAGGTATGGCAGGAGGTCGCAGGGCGAACGATTAATTTAATAAATACCAACCGGATTCCAGAGCGTTTGTCTCTGGCCAGAGCTATGCGAAGCCCTCAGACGTCCCCTGAATTACGATTCCATCGCATATAACTATTTATAGTTATCTACTAGATAATAACGATATTTATAGCTAAACATTGCCAAACTTAGATAAACAGAACCAATTTGACACGCGAGAGCCACAACTTCCGAAAGTGTTGGTACTTATTTTTACACTAAGTATAATTTTATAAACTCCCCCTTTTTAGGGAAAACATGTGTTCAGCATTGGACGTAATGACGCAAACTTTTCTTTTTTCAAGTTTTTTTTTTTTCCTTCTAAATACTTTCATATTGGTTCAATTGTAACTACTCTGACACTACACTGTTTTGTCAAAACACGCTTTTTCAATCGTGGGTCATGTTTTAATTACTAATATCTCATATTTTTTATTTGTTTGATTATCTTTACCTACTATTGAAACCATTTTTATATTAATCAGTTTTGTTTTAACTTTTTTTTGTTGTTGAAAGACTGAAAGTGCTTCAAAGTGTATTACGTAAGTACCTAGGTGCTTAAATATATTTTATACTTGTATTTCTTATATTATTATTCATACCAAAGCAGTTCGGTATCTAAAATCATAATACATTACGAAATTCGTGAAAGTTTGAACAATATATTAATAAAGAATCAATACTGTAAATCAAGATTAATAGCTGGGTAATAGGCGTCTTTGAAACAGTAGTCGCGGAGGCTTCGCTCGCTGAAGACGAGAGCGAGCGAATTATAATTTATTTGGAGAAGTGGCAACGAACCCCCCGCTCGCCCGCGCCCCGCGCCGCCCGACCTACCCTTTGCTTTCGCCCTTCGTTACGGGCGCACAGCACAAGAGTTGTAACTCCTAAACATTTAATATTAAGTTTAAAAAAATGCGATAGTTTTTTTCTGGTTTTACAGATTGTTTAGTCAGGATTGAATTTGTAATTGACTCAGTTAGTCCTAATTTTATAAGCGAGGTATAGAAGTAGTGCACAATTTCATATTCTAAGTACTTTAGCAAACTTATCTTACTTTGTCTTAGAGCCAATAGTAATGAGGTTTTAAATATTTTATTTGCTATAATACAATCTATTATGTACATATTCACATACAACTTGGCATAATAATTCTTTCTCTATATCTATATATCTTTATTACAGCATAAATCGGGGTACATATTAAAATTGGGATGTTTTGTCTTTTGTGTTAGTTGTAAAACTGTCTTACAAGAGGCAGGTCCTCCCCAAATTTAGATATAAAAGTAGTAATCTATACAATTTTTACAGTTTTATATGCTTAAATTATAGTTAGGGTAAAGATTACTTATTTATGCTAACATATAGTATAATGATAGGTTAAAATTAATAAATAAATATATATTTAATAAACATACATATTAATAATACATATTAATATCGTTTATTTATAAAATTTCATTTTTAAACGTGGTGTAGAATATGTGTATACAAGGGTGTGTTTTATTTAATTAAGAGTCCGTTTGCTTATTGCCAAATTTATACTATTAGCGGACAATCTATAATAGTTTTTCAGTTCCTTCATAGTCACGGGTATTCAGCCAATTATTAATTTTAGATTTGAGTTTAAAAACAGGTAATTCTTTTATTTTTTCCGTAGAATTTAATTTGTTATAGAATATAGGAGCTAAATGATAATAATGTCTCCAAGCGACTGCACTTTTGCAACTCGGTACGGGACATTTGTCAAGCCTCTTGTTGCTGATAGGTAATTTAGGCACTGAATCAATATGGTATCTGAGAATACACCTATACAAAAAAGCTTTCTAACAGAGAGAACACTGACTTCTTGATACAAATCAGTAGTTAGGTATCTGAAATTGAGTCCTCGCATTACTTTTAGCAATGCCCTTTGTACCCTTTCTACATCTGCCATAATAGACTTTGCAGCACCACCCCAGGAGCATATACAATAGCTTATTATAAACTCAGCCAGCAAAAATGTTTGTATTAAAAGTTTGTCATCAGCCACTATTTTAAGCGTTTTAAAAACATATATTAACTTACGAGTTCGTTTAGAAACTGCCTCTATATGAATCCTCCAATTCATTTTATCATATACAATGACTCCTAAATATCTGATGGAGGCTGTGCAACCTAAAGTACTGCAGTTGCAGTTAGTGAAGCTCAGTTTACGGTTTCACGGATATGTGTGAGCATATATTTGGAGGTTACATGGCAGTCTACCTGCGTTAGTTGTGCTGAAAGCCAAATATTTAGTTTTTGTAGTATTTAAAGACAGTAAGTTATCTTCTAGCCAAGAAATAGCAATAGATAAACCAATCTCAGATTTTTTATATACGTCTACCCAATTATAATCCTGAAAAAGGAGAACAGTGTCATCTGCAAACATAAATATATCAGCGTTGATGCTACGGGTCTTTCATAACTCATTATAATATATTAGAAAAAGTGAAGGACCAAGCGAAGATCCTTGTGGTACACCACAGTTGCAGAAAGCGCTATCACTGACATAATTATACACTTTTACTTGCTGGTTTCGTTGAGTAAAATAGTCAGTGAACCAACTGTGAACAATTCCCCTCACTCTAAGATTCTCCAAACGAGCTAAAAGAATTGGAATAGAGACTGGAATAGGTGTCAAATGCTTTTTGAAGATCCAAAATACATCGACACATTTCTGATTTTGATCCAGGTATTTAGTTAAGAGAGATGTTAAATAGAGCACTGCATCATCAGTAGATTTTCCTGCTCGAAAGCCATACTGATTACTAGCCAGCAGATCATTTATTTCCAAATACGACATTAATTTTTTATTCGCAATTGTTTCTATAATTTTGGACAATTTTGGCGAAAGGGAAATTGGTCTATAGTTGGAAGGAGTTCGTTTATCTCCAGCTTTATAATTTGGAGATACCATGGCTCTTTTCAGTATTGCAGGAAATACTCCAGTTGAAAAACTTAAGTTACAGATATATGTTATTGGTTCCGATAAATATTCTGAGCATTGTTTGACTATATTTCTAGAAATTTTATCATGGCCTGGTGCACTATTGGTTTTCAAACTTGATATTACATCTTGGACTTCATTCACATCAGTTAAAAATAGTGACAAAGAATTTACAGGTGAATTTTGAGGAGAAAATACGGCTGATGCTAGTTGTGAGTCTGTTTTTTTGAGCTTCAAGAGGGTTTTATCAGCTAATTCTTTACCTATCGAAGTAAAAAATTTGTTCACTTCCAGTGAATTGTCTGGATTATGCTGGATGTCAAGTAATGGGCTAGACGGAGAGCCTTTAGTTGAGTAGTTACAGAGTTCAGTAATAATCTTCCATGTATTCTTCATATACACCGGTACCAACCGACCAGTTGGTCTCGTGGCTAGAGATCCTGGGTACGAAATTGTACGGTCGCGGGTTTGAATCCTGCAAGGTGCAATCATTTGTGTGATGAGCAGAAATGTTTGTTTCCGAGTCATGGATGTAATATTCTTATCTATGTATGTTTATTCGTTATCTAGTGCCCATAGCACAGGGTATCCTAGTTTGGGGCTAGATAATTGGTGTGGAAATGTCCCGAATATATTATATTATTATTATTATATTTCCTCGACAGTATTCAAATTGTTTTTTGTAGTAATCTTGTTTTAATGTTTTTATTATCTGATTACACTTGTATCTATATTTTTTAAATTTTAATAATAAATCAACGTCATCAGGAAATTGCTTAGTTTGCCTTTGCAAAACATTTCTTCTTCGAATACTCTTGACCACTCCACTAGTAATCCAGAGTTTTTTTCAATAACAGATTGTATAGTTGATACCAGTTTATCGGCTGTAGTGTTAACATCTGCTATTTGGTAATAATCCAGCCATGTTTGTTGGGATAAGGTCTCTCTAACTGCATCAATATTCGTAATAGTTTTGAAATTGCAATGAACCGCTCTTTTAAAATTTACAGTTTCAATTGACAACAGTATCGGTGAGTGGTCGGTCAATTCATCAAAGACTACGGTCTGCCACTTATTATTTGATTTTATCATAAAATGATCGATACAAGTCAACGCCCTGTAAAATACCGTGAGTTGCCATCAGGTTTAAATATTCCGATGCATGTCCAGTGAGTTCCACTCCGGGCAAAATGTTAATATTCACATCACCAGTAACTATTATGTTTTTATTTATGGTTATATTGGTTAACGTTGTATCCAGTGAGTCAAGATACGATTTAGGATTTTTATAACATGACGGTCGGTATGTGCAAATGATTAAATACATTTTATTTTATTCCAGAACCAGGCAATTTCCATCAGACATATTCGGTTCAGAACAGTTAACTACGAAGTGATTCCTGACGTATACGACTACTCCGTCATTTTGATTAATACTTTGTTTTGTGTAAAACATGTTGTAGTTGTAAATAGGTGGCGGATCATATTTACTAGTCCAACATTCCGTTAGAACTATTATATCAATCTGTATATTCAAACTACTTAAGAAAACCAGAAATAGGTCCATATTTTTGTGAATACTTCGTATATTGAGTGATAAAATTTTAAAATACTGATGAAGATTATTAGTGTCATATTTTAAAAATTCAAAGCGTTTTGTGGGATCATTTAACAAATTACAACTAATAGACCCAGTGTTGTCAATGTAATTTATTAAAACATTGTATACTAAACCAAATTTTGTAATTTTATGGTAAGAATGATCTGATAATTTACCGGTCATTCATATTTTAGATTCAAAATTTTCTTTCTTCTTTACTTGAGGCACTATGGGATTAGGTTGAACGGAATAATCTATGATTATCCTAATATGGCAACAAATGTTACACTCTACACTCTCTCAAACTTGATGGGCAATGTTATCTGTCCATAACATTAACATTGTTGACACGAACAATCATTCATGAACACATTTTGGTGCCTGCAGGATAGTGTTGATAATTATCATCTACAGTTTTTATACATTATTTTTCTATAAGTACTATACAAGAAATAGCGAAGTGCTGGTGGGTTAGATACTTATATACAGAATGTATTATAATTACCTATTAAGTACCGGGGTGGGGTATTCCACGCGTTATGCCGGATAATGTTAGTTCAATTACTTTGAGATTTCGAAGTTTTTCATTCATGAATTTACTTTTGAAGATCATGTACAGTGTCCTTCAAACCCTAATAGCACATAATAAATAATAATACTACATAGTAGGTCAGCTGGGAAAAAACAATAAAGTGCCACCAACTTATCTGTTCAGTCAAGCGGGGCGCCACTATCCTTTCGATATTGACAGTGAAGTATGTGGCCTCATTAGTTTCTTTTTTGTCAACTGAACAGATAAGTTGTGGCACCGAACTTTGACCTTAAATTTGTGATTTGTTAAGTTTGATTGTCAAATCTAGGGCATCGGGAGTCTACTGCGCAGTAGTCAGTCGAATGTCAGAAGTGAAAATTTTCACGTGATAGTCAACTACGAATTTTCTTTATTCTTTTGTATGAAGTGAATAAAAATAAAGTAAAAGTGTTATGTGATCAATTTCAAGTGTTACTTTACACTGTCGTTCCCAAAGCCTTCAGTGTTTTTTTCAGCTGCTTTGTCAAAGTAACTGCTTACTCGAACTATGTTCGTCCAGAAAGACAAAAATAGGCTGGCTCGCCCTTGCCCAGACTGGTGATCAATATTCAATCAATCTATCCACCAGCGCGCTTTCGAGGAGAGGCCTAGCAAGCTAGCAACCTAAACCCGCAGATGGAGCAGTATGAATTTACCAACTTTTTTGGTCAACTTGACAGAATCATAAACAATCATTTAGGGTTGTTGCAAATTTCAAATTTTTACTTTTGTGTGGGAATTTAAAATACGATGTATTAAACCATTGCACAGGTAAACTAATCTAAATGCTTGACCGAAACAAACCTGCTGCTTACTTAAAAGGCTATTCAGTTACTCCCTATATATCAACCTATAGGTACACTCATACATTGTATATTATTATGTTGAAAGAAAACAAGCACAGGAGGCGCATCATCCTGACATTCCTGACAATATTGCGCTGATTTAAACAGAATGTTGCACGTCAAAAGTTGTCTAGAGGTACGTACTACTATTATTTATTCTGTGCTTCTGAGTGCTCTAGAGGGCACAATAGTATTCAAATCGCAGTGATTCTCACAGAAAGAAATTAAAATTTTAATAAAAAAGGAGAATACAAAATAAATAAAAAAAACACTAATTAAGCTGCAACGCTCGGGAAGTCAACTTTATACTTTTCTGTTTTTTCTCTACGTAGGTTGCGTTCAAAGGAGCTGGCGGGGCACGGGGCGCGGGGCGAGGTGGCGCTCGCGGGGCGGCGGAATTAAGAGGGAGAGGGGGGCCGCCCTGGATACTGAGAGGAGTTTTAACCAATTAATTTTGTTCCTCAACGCAAACTCCGCTATATAATAAGGTATAAGTAGGCATTAACTGAGGCGCGCCGATAGCCCGGCCGGGGGCAACTCTCGCCGTCTCCTAGCCGAGCTATAACGATGTTTTATTTCTTGTTAAGCTCTCTGTTTCTCCACTTTTAATATTTAATGGCATTTTCATGACTCATTTTTTATAGCGCACTTACAAATACCCGACATTATTGATGTTGTCTTTAATGACATCGTTGTTTTTCAACGGGGATCTATAAAATTCCAGTAATTAATGCGAGACACTTGTTTATTTTTTTAGGAATATTTGACAGGTATGTTATTTAATTTACTAGAGTATTGACATGACTCTACCTGACTATCTATTAACTAATTAACAGAATCCTTTTTTATAGTTTTTATGAATGTAGCATCTAGGTCATAGAACAGTCTACGTGGGTATTTTTGTGAATTCATTCAGTAGGTACACTTGACTGTTTTATATGCATATGAGTTGACAGACGCTAACCGTTATTTCTTAAAATGTTGAACAACACCTGCCCCTCGTGAAAAACATCAGCGAGCTTGTCTAAGAAACCATATGTCTCACCAGCTCGTGCTTTACCCTCTTCTCAGATATAAATACAAATTACAAAACACAAAGCTCTTCCCCTTTACCAGGCCGTAACTAAACAGTGAAAAGTCTCTGTATATCGAATTTACCCGAAGCGTCGAGATTTAAAAATAAGATCGTTCACAAAAACACTAGAGATCACGCCTCGCGCCCGCGCCTGCCGCGGCTCACCTCAATATGACGCTCTTAAAAAACAATTCTTAACGGCACTATTGTGTTGTTAAAAAACAGGAACGCATCACCCGAAAAAACAAACCGCAGAACACAGTTAAAAAACAGAATGCAGCACGCGAGTCGACCGAGACACCCTTTCCCTTTTACGCGACGCGCGCTATGTTTTTTTCTTATATGTCTAAGTGAGGGTTGAGTTTTTTACTTCGATGCTACGTATAAATTAATAACTGAACGTGCTCATAATCTGCTGCTCGGAACACTTTCGTCTTTGTTATTTTTTCTTCAAAGTTAGCATTCATTTGTTTTTGTGTATGGTGGCGGAAACGAACCGGCTCTATTGATTACGTCCGCCGCAATGACAGGTGTTGGACTTTGTTTCTGTTTTAGCGCATCAATGCTATAAACCACTTGTTTTAAGACTATACGTAGACAACATTAGGACAATGTGTTATTTGCGCACCGAACAATTATTAGTACTCATCGACCATTTCTTGATAAAATCGGCGCGTATGATCTACACGCGGAACTCTATGGAACTCTATGAAAAATTTAAAAGTTAACTTGTAAGACAATATTTAACATATTGAGCAAACCCTCGACGGCGATTAGGTAAGTATCACAGAGGTTTATTAAAACTCTATGTATCTTACGAAACCCTAGAATAAATATTGTATTTACATTCAAAATAATAACGTAGCTTTCTAAGAATAAAACAATTAATGTTGTAGTTGATCTGTACAAACGAGTGTCTAATGGGTCTAACCTTTGCAGTTAGACCCATTAGACCCCGAATTTCATCAAAAGTTTTAAATTATTTCGTACTCTAGTTCTGTTATAGAAACTCACTATTTCGTATTTGCTGAGATATTGAAGAATAAGTACTATAAAATACTATTCAAAGTTCAGCTTCCTAAGACTTCTGAAAGTAGGTACCAACTTAACTTTACTTGCTTGCGTGTTTTATCAAAATAGTAACTTTGCATTTGCTTTGCAACTTATAAAACACAAATATAAAATTTGAAGTTTATTTCAGTTTATTATGTGCTGTTCGTATATCCGGAAGTATCAGCTTTCTCTCGAAGCGGAAGTTAGGTTTTGTTCTTGTTTCTTGCTGATCATTGAATCTTAATAAGACTAAGGTGGCAACGGACAAAGCCACACATACAAAATTCATGTCAAACGCAGAACCCCCTCGTTATACAAGTCAATAAAATAGATTGTTTGATTCGAATGATTTGTAATCATTTGGTACAATATTACAAATTGCGTACCGTCACTGAAACTCGAACTCAGAAAATCCAGAGTCCACAAAAACACAGGATCACCGGAAGACAAATCAGGAAAGGATATGGGTGTATCGGGATAATCATCTGTGGCATGTTTTTGCCCGCATTTTATCGGGCTGAAGCAACGTTTGAAGAGCTTTAGCATTTGTAACTATTTGGGTTGGTTTGTACTTACCTACTCTACTATTGCTGTTTGTTCATTACACATTATGCAAAGAATCAAAGTCACAGAATAATTCAGTCATAAGGTAGAATCAGCAGCATTGGTGATAGAGTATGTTTTGCAATTTTTTCATGGGATTGGACTTACTCGTAGATAGATAGATAATACTTCATTGTACACCAGGTTTCAAAAATATACAGCAAATAGGAACAATCTTATAACTAAAGACGGGTGGACTTATTGCTAAAAGCAATCTCTTCCTGTCAACCTTTGGATGGAAAGAAATAATGGAGTGAGAGAAGATGGTGGTGTAAATAATTAAAACAAACATATATATTTTGTTTTCGCGGGAACTAAATAGGAAAACATAATACCGACATATTTCAGTTATGATAAAAAAAAACGTAAAATATCATAGTAATAAATTGTAGTAACCATGTTGCAACCTTTATTTTATATTTTCTTTTCATGACTTGTTAAGTTGAATTATTGTGCCAATATACTCTGATTAGATGTTTCTCCTACTCTATACTCTTTCTCTCTTCTGAGCATATATATATATATATAGGCATATGTATGCCGTGCTAAATTATAGTACCGATCTTGAAAAAATACAATGTTTTTGCATGAGGCAAAACTGAGAAAATTATAGCAAATATAAGACATACTCGACGCAGATAGATACACTAGTGAATTATAAATCATTTGAGTCTTTTGAGAACCTTTCTTTGGAACCATTTGTGTAAAATTGCTAAAAGTAGAAAAGGATCGGTCCTCAAAGCTCCGGGTTAAGTAAACACGTGAATGCATTAGACATGCATTGTGATCATTGCTACAGAATAAGTAATAGTATACCTACACTGGATCGAGGTGGCACACGTGTGCGAGAAATCTTGTAATTGCTGTATTCGCCGTGGCGTAGGTGACAAACAATTCTCTCGCTCTGTTTACTCTTCTTGAATGGAACCTCTCGACCTATTTACCATTCTTATTTTACCAAAGGTATATTATCGAGCATACGTAACTATGTAGTGATTGCTTTAACCTGTGGACGCATGCGTTTTTGGAGACTTTGGGCAATTTTTTAAATACAGAATGATTAACAGGTTTGCCAGACACAAAATATGTATTTTTTATTATTTTTTTACTCTCTAGGCAATCGTTTGACCACGATCTCACCTGATGGAAAGCGATGATGTGGTCGAAGGTGTAGCACGCTTGCCTATCTACTAGGCAAGCCTAGTAGATAGGCAAGCGTGCTACACCTTCGACCACATCATCGCTTAACTCTTGACTTGAAAATACCTGGGTTATATTTTGCCGGAAACACTGACGAGGGCAGAGCATTCCACTTTTTTTGCAGTTCTTATAATAAACGAAGAAGCGTAACGCTTCGTTCTTGTGGAAAATGAAACAAAAAAAAAACAAATGTATACTACTTACTGAAAATAATGTATGCTTCATATCAAGTCTATCTATCTATCTATCTATATCAGCCCACATCAACCCACTGTTGGGTATAGGCCTCCTCATGTGCACGCTATTCTTTCCGGTCCTGCGTAAAGCGAATCCACTGCCTTCCTGCCACCTTAATGACGTCGTCTGACCATCGAGAAGATGGTCTGCCTCTTAATCTACGTCCTTCTCTCGGCCACCATTCCGTCACTGCTCTTGTCCATCTGCCATCTTCTCGTCTCGCCAAATGCCCTGCCCATCCCCACTTCAGTTTTGTTATCCGTTTCCCTATGTCCATTACTTTTGTCCTACGTCTGATCTCGACATTTGGGATCCGGTCCACAAGCGAAAAGCCGAGCATGGCCCGCTCCATCGCTCTTTGAGCTACTTTTACATACATTTTTTTGTACATGTACTCTTTTGTGAGCGGCCATGTCTCTGCACCGTAAGTGAGGATAGGTAACATGCATTGATTGAATGCCTTGGTCTTAAGACATTGAGGAATTTTCGACTTAAAGACGTCATCTAGTTTGCCGAAGGCAGCCCATCCTAGTTGGATTCGTCTAGCGATCTCTTTAACCTGGGAGCCTTGTCCAAAAGATAAACAGTGTTCAAGATAGACATACTCATCCACTACCTCTAAGGGACAGTCACCTACAACAACGGCAGGTGTCTGTGGTGGTAGTTTTGTCATAATCTTGGTTTTGGACATGTTCATCCGGAGGCCGACTCCCAGGGATGCTTCGTGCAATTCTGCGAGCATACACTGGAGATCTGCAACGTTCTCAGCTAAAATGATGAGGTCGTCGGCAAAACGCAAGTGCGTCATGCGTTTTCCGTTGATATTGATCCCTCTCTCACTCCAATCCAGTAGTATCATGAAGTCTTCTAAAAGGTTGGTAAATAATTTAGGTGAGAGAGTATCACCTTGTCGAACACCTTGGTTGATAGACACGAGGTCGGTGAGTCTATGCATGCACACTTGCAGGGTGGCGGTCCTGTACAGCTCCCGGAGTAGATCCACATATCGCTTGTCAATTCCGCATCGATGGAGAGAGTGGAACACGGCCCAGGGTTCAGTGTGCTGTCGAACCCCTTTTCATAGTCGACAAAGGCAAAACACAAGGGCCGGTTGTATTCTCTGCACTTCTCCATCAGTTGCTTGACTGCATGTATGTGGTCGATGGTTGAGTATCCCCTCCGGAAGCCTGCTTGTTCTACAGGCTGGCAAGAGTCTAGAGAGTTAGTGAATCTGTTACACAAGACTTTTGTGAACAGCTTGAACATTTGGGAGAGTAGGCTGATAGGTCTGTAATTGTTTAATTTGAATGTATCTCCTTTTTTTGTGGAGGATTGTTACTGTGGTGTTTTTCCAAACTTGAAGTGAAATCCCTTTCTTAAGTACTTTGTTAAATAATGTTGCAAGTGGTCTGAGTACAGATAAACCTCCCGCTTGCAACATCTCAACGTACACCCCATCCTCTCCAGATGCTTTGCCATGCTTCATCTTATGGAGAGCAAAGCTGACTTCGTTTTCTGTGATAACAGGCAATTCGCCTTCATCACAATGCTCTACTGGCTCTGCTATGGGGTCAGTATCACTTGGAGAATGTGGTTCCGCCACCATAGATGCGTAAAGGTCTGTATAAAAAATTTCGACCACTTTCATTATTTCATCTCGACCAGTGATAGTGTTACCTATGTTGTCTGTTAGTTTAATAATTTCTGACCTGGATTTATTTATTTTCGGCCCTCTATTGTTTTTTTATTGTCTCTTTAATTATTTTTGTGTTATGTGTTCTGATGTCCCTTTTAATACTCTTTCGTATGACTTTATTAAAATTTTGTAGTTCTTTGAAGTCGGTAGCTGTGTTGTTTTGCATTTATATATCAAGTCTAGTGGGACATTATAGTATAGTAAATTTGGTTATTCCTTTCTCCCCACAGTAGTAAGGAGAAACTCCCTATCTATCCTTAACTCCCTATCATAGTAATGATAGGTATATTTTTTGATTCCATAGTGGGGACAAAGAGAATACTTTTTCGATTATTACCTTTCTCCCCACTGTCAAATAATACATTCCATAGTGGGGAGAAAGCCATTCATTTTTTATTTTTCCCTTTCTCCCCACTAGTGGGGGTGGGGAGAAAGGGAATAACCCGTTTAAATGCGCCTTTATCTTGGATCTTTCAAATCGTGCTAAGATACGACAGCTTATAAAATATCCAGTTTTCTTGTAGACGCTACAAGCACTAGGAATTACATACAACAAACATAAACACACACATAATGTCTTCATCTCCACTAATCCTATCCCTCTTATTACCTCCTTGTGTAAACGTTGTCTGTTTGTTTATTGGTTTATAAGCATTCACGCGATAACAGCTGGATTGAATTTGATGAAAATGTTGTTAGTAGATTATGTACACCAAACAGAACAAAATAGAACACCTTTTATCCCGGAAGAAATTCCACACGATCAAATCCGCGGCGCGTAACTAGTACATTATATTATTTAATATTACATTGTGACAAAGTATTTGAACTTTACCAAAGTAACCGACTACCTCTGAGGATTCCTTTGCTTAAAATAGGTAAAAGTAGCAGTGGGCTGGTCATTTTTCCGGAAGAACCGGAGTGACGACCAGCAAAAAGAGGCTGGTATAAAATGGATGAGGAGAGCTGAAGACCGAGCTCAGTGGCGTGCATTAAGCCTACGTCCAGCAGTGGACAAGTATAGGCTGATGATGATGTGATTTTAACCTTAGTTCTTAGTTTTAGTGACTATACGTGCGATAGGTTTTATACAAATAAATAATCCCTTCTACGTTTTTCTATATTCTATACATTTTAAAAGAAACCTAGCTCCGAAGTCTCAAATAAAGATCTTCTGTGATTTTGTTTTTAGGAAGCACGCGAATACTCATTTATTTAGAAGTAGCGGCGGTGTGAATGATGTCACGACTTCGTCCCACCACTCCAGTTTGAAGTAACGCAATAAAAAATCCACCCGCGCCGCGTCACGCAGGATCATTTTATTTTGATAGTGAATTCGTGTAACCGCCGCCCATTGTAGCGAGCCGGTTTGATTATTGATTTTTACGCTAAATGTTCCCTTTTTCAGAATTCCCTATTCAATGCAATTATTACCTTTAACATTTTTGATGTATTTACCTCTGCACACAAAGGGATGAAGCTGCACAATGTCATTAATAACCCGTATGCGTCGAAACTTGTCGCGATTTCGTCCCCGTGGATACCGCGAGAGTATACACATGATTAAAGCTATTTCGCAAGTCATTTTATCAATTCAATTATATTATTTTTGCGATCATTATACAATAATTTTTCGTCATATCCTATCAAAAAAACGAATGCATTGTTGGTGTAAATACTAGTAAATGTTTGGATGTTGGCAAATATACAGAAAGAGGTTCGCCGACAAAGAAATCCAAGAAAGGAGTGAAGAAACGAAATTCACGCGAACTTGTTTACTGTGAAGGCTTAATCCTTTAATCCGTTGAGTATCACTACCGGGCAATGTTGCCGCATTTTATTCTACATAACAATACGTAATTGTCGCTGAAATTGAATATAGCTGTTTGTAAGCAATGTTACCGAAAGCGTTTTGACAAAAGAGTTTGTTGTCCCCCATTACACTAGTTGTTGGTGTGACCGCACAGTAGTCGGGTTAGTTTATAACCTAATCCATTTGTTATGTCCTTTCATAGTATTCTATTTTAAAGAAAGTTTACGGTGCGGCGTCAGATGATTCAATGTACAAGAATGAATAAGTCGCCAAATCCTGCCAAACTTAAATGCAATATTTATTTTAACGAAACTGTTTCATTCCAATTTAGACAAATTGGACCTCTTATATTAATAAAGACCAATCGATGATTAATCTCGATCAAGTGCTCGAATTTCGCTGTTGTTTTAGGTAGTTCTTGTAAATTCCAATAAAGTTATTTGAATAATAATGGAGAGTCATTTGAGCCGTGACCTGTTTGGGCATGGCCAGAGAAATAATTAAGAAGAACTCTTAGAAACTCCTTGTCTATTGATGAAATTTTATCTTTGCGAAATAGGATCCGGGCCGGCTCACTCTTGGTTCATGGAGAAAAAGCGCTAAGTTTTTTTCGTTTCTCGGTAAAAAGTAAAGTAGGAACACGGGGGCGGTCCAACAGCTGCCACTAATTTTGGAATCGCAAAAGTGGTCTGTTGGGCTCGCGGATACAATGGGGGCTGGAGCCATTAAAGTTAATCAGGTAGTGTTGTTTCACGAGATGTTTAATTAGTAAGGTTTTGTTTTATACAGGTTTGAATTAGGGTTAAATAGGAAACAGAAAAGGTACTTTTTTATCCTGAATGAAAAGAAACGGATTGAATGTTTAAATGTTGTTACTCGTAATATCACATACCTATCGCCCACAGATATAGGTACATTACCCTGACCCTTGATACTCTTGATAGTAGGTATTCACTGTATCTAAAATGTCATGTATTACGAGAATTGTCGTCCCGTAACCCCCAAAGTGCGATTATTTTTCGAGATACAAAGTGTCACGGTGCCGTTAACTAAATAATACAATATAAAACAAACTATCCAACTATGTAGGTACAACATATATCATTCTGAGAACTTAAAGCCATATTACAGGTTCATATGGTACCCTAGATATACCAGTTGGCAGCGTACCACCTTGCTGGTGGCATTATAAGCCAAATAAGTACCACGATAACGCGTCGCATCAAACAGTTGCTCAGATATGTTTTTGAAAATGAGCTCTCAGTTACCAATGTCTCAACTCAACACAAAACAAACATATATTATGTAACCACTATCAAATTAGCATACTGTCACCGTTTGAGCTGCTCTGCCGATGTAGCCGCAGACGGCGCCAGGCTTACTCGGAGTCCCAGAAAGATGTGACGGGGCCAGAAAGCCGTTAGCGTACCACATTACTAGAGGCCACCCCAGCTTCCAAAGGATAAGTGCTAGGTCTTTTGCCATCATCTCGCTATTCTGGCTATTCTGTTCGAGAACAGCTGCCACATTGGCACTGGTAAAAGCCCGGCGAATAATATTGTGAAGGCTGGCACCCGAAGATCGATGCCACAGAAGTGGAGCACATCCACCTAAATAACCACTGCACCATAGGGGGCGGCTGTCACGGGCTCAAGGGAGTGTTAAATAAATTTTAATGTTAAACTCCACATTTCTACCTACTTCTACTACTTCCTTAACTCTACATTTTACACTACGAAATTTCATGTTCCAACACATCTTCTTTTAAATTGGTTATTGCAAAAAGAAGCGTCGTCGGGTACTAACCAAAGGGCCCGTGTTTTTTGATCTCTAAAAAAGAGTTTAACAAAAGGCTTCACAAATAAAATGTGTTCAACGTAACGGGTATGGAACCTGATACTAACACCTTGATCAATGTGGGTTAGTAGTAGGCAGTAGGTATCGACAATAATGCCCGGTGCAATCGTTTTTTAACTCCAATTGCCGAAAAATAAACGGCTGCTGGCTGGGTCGCAAAATGACACCATCCGGTGTTCTAATGTTAACTGTATCAACTAGCATTGTTAAAAGGATGAATTTGAAAAGGGTGAAAATATACTTATAAGTATATATGATATATACAATGTTTTATAACAGGCTGTGCCCCTCGGTTTTACCCGTGTGGACAACGATGACGATGATGATCCTATCCATCATCTATCTTCCAGGACATTATCTATATACCAAATTTCTTCAAAATCCTTAAACTGTTTCAGCCTGAAGCAAACATAACTACACAATTTACAAACATTCGTCCGGCCTTCATCTTAAAGTATCCTATGTATCCCCAGGGTTCAAAACTTCAAACTATCTCTATACCAAATGTTATCATGAACCCTTCAGCTGTTTAATTGTGAAAAGGAAACCGACAGACAGTTTATAATATTATTGGAATTTATTTATTTATAATAGGATTAGTGTGAATTAATGTGGTAATGTGACTAGTATCGGTTAAAATAAGGCTTTCATGTTTAATGAAAAACTAGCTTTCGCCCGGGACTTCATCCGCGCGGACTACAGTTTATCGCGAAAAAAGCGTCCTATGTTTTCTAGGATATTAAAAACCAATGCAAAAGTAGGTACCTATAGCACCAACGCTCTTGATGTTATTATTTCGTTTCCATGGTAACCGTTCCTTACAGCGAGTAATCAACATCTTCCAGTTTTCACGTGGAAACTTACCATTTTCCGGGATAAAAAGTATCCTGCGTATAAGATATCTCCATTCCAAATTTCGTAAAAACCCGTCCGGCCGTTATCGCGTTAAAACTCTCCAAACAAACAAATGTTTTCACTTTTATATATTAATAAATAAATAATAATAAATATATTCGGCACATTTCCACACCAATTATCTAGCCCCGAACTAGGATACCCTGTGCTATGGGCACTAGGTAACGGATAAACATACATAGATAAGAATATTACATCCATGACTCGGAAACAAACATTTCTACTCATCACACAAATGATTGCACCTTGCAGGATTCAAACCCACAACCGTACGATTTCGTACCTAGGATCTCTAGCCACGAGACCAACCAGTCGTCAATATTGGTGGGAATAATGTGCGATGACACCTATATACTAGATTTCTCAGAAGCAATAAATACTTATCTATAAATCTTACAAAGTGCTATTTCTACTTTAAAAACTTTATAAGCATATTTTAACTTCATAAAAATCATGTCAGGCGTCGTTCTTGTGAACAATTTAGAAAACAGAGCGTCATCGACACTTTCTCCAATAAAAAAACCCTCCAAAATAAAGAACGACCTTGAACGACAGTAAAAATCAATAGCGTATGATTACAAGTGCACTATTATGGCATCAGCTGATCTCAGGGAGGTCAATGGACTTTTTATTGTTCTCTGCGCTGGGCTCATAGAGAAAAAACTGTATGAGAAAAAAAGCGTGTCGGTCTATTGTAAAAAAACTCAACCCTACCGTGGAGTCGCGTGGCAGGTACCCATACACACAACCCTTTACAAAAACGCTTATAAAAAACACTCAGGGTAGCGAAAGGGTAAAAAAGGGTTAGTATTACGCATGCGCCCCGTGGGATCACTGCCCTCGTTTCTCATTTTAAACATTACAATGAGCATTTAGCTTTCATTATATTTTTTGTAACGGTGACTCGCGACTTTCGTTTAGGATTTATGATATTTTATTAAATTAATATTGAAATTTGGTTTAATAGCGGAAATAACTAAATTCAAGTACGACTGATTCAATAGTGCATTGTTTTACACGGTATCAGTTTTGTATGGTAATGATCACTATACTAAGTAGTTAGATAATCTATACTTTGTAGCCATAGCATTTCTCTGATTATGAAACTAAGCGCTTGATCACAGTTAATGACAATAGAGCTACGAGTACAAGTTTGTACCTACCCATATCTCCCGCGATGTCGCAGAGATAATTTTGAATTATGACTAATTTAATAATACCTAGTTTTATTCGTTATTTACTTTTCTTATTTAGTCCTACAAATACATTATGTTGCATAGCCTGAGCAGTGGCGGATTAGCCCTAAGGCAAACTAGGCACGTGCCTAGGGGCGCCAGATAAAAAGGAGCGCACGCGGAAGTTTCCAAACAAAAAAAAAGTTACATAATTACATTCAATACATTTAAATAGGTACATGCAAATTCATACTCTCTTTCTTTATATAAGGTCCGAAGCGCGCACCATCTGCAGCCGCGTGTTAGCTCTTTACATCGACCGACTCCATTCTATGATATATTTCCAACGTTCCGGATCGCAAAGTTCAAAGTTTTGCTCGCGCTTTTGACTAATGCGTCTGCTTTACTATGTTTAGGGCTAGAGGGGCGCTGATAAGGTGCTTGTTTAGGGGCGCTGATAAGGTGCTTGCCTAGGGGCGCTGCCAACATTAATCCGCCTCTGGGCCTGAGTACATACATTTAAGAAATATATCGAATTTAATGTCACGGTGTATACCCTTTCTTTTTAACGTGAAGTCTCTATAAAATTAACGAGAAATAAGTGGAACAAGAGTGGAAGAATAATAAGAAAAGCTCCGGGCTATAATAAAGACAAATTTAACATGAACGACAAAAGCACATAATTTGATAATAACACAAACAGTTGTAGCAAAAACACGCACAGAGCTACCAAACAGCGGAGTGGAACTATAATTAAGAAAGATAAATATCGTTTATTACTGTTAGGAAAGTCGATTAGAAAAAACTACCCCTTTCACCCCACAATTTGTAACCCGTACAGTGGGCGCCGGCCCGACCGACACGCATAAAAACTTACGCCCGGCTCGATACTGTGGAGAACAGCTTTCGTAACACTATTACAAACTATTCATTTAGTATAATATCCCAAAAACTAAATCTTCACTACTTACATTAACAGCTTAATCTACTAGACCCGCTTGCTTGAAATTTACCATTATAAGACTGGTTTTGCAGTACTTCTAGCATTCTGCTTAACCTACTAGGTGATCTATGGACGCTTAAATTACAATAGCAAAAGTCTTATTTCCAGTTACCCAGTACGAACTCTATATGGATTTCTATTAGATCTTATGGCTGCTAAAACTTTATAAGACAATTTAGATTATCCGATTTGGTTTAGAATGAGGATTAATATTGAACAAATGAAAACTTGGGATAGAGGTCTCACATTAAAGGAAATTTATAACTTTAGAGATTCTTGCGTGACGAATTAGATAAACCTAACAAGGAAAATTAATTGAACATCATAAAGCGTTCAAAAACTGGTAGTCATAGGTGTAGTGTATTGATATTTTCTCACTTTTCTGTCTGATTGCTTGCTGTCACGTCTGACACTAGGCAGTTGATACCGAACGGTCGGACGATGTGGTGGTGCGCTGCCCAGCCAAGAGGAACCCTGTGCAATGCGGAGGATTCTACAATAGGCATACAATACTCTTGTTTAGTTTATTCTGAAGATGTTCAGGCCGGATTTGACCAAATTTAATTCTTAGAATAGTGGCATAGAAATTATGGAATAACCGTCATTTGTCTATGCTACTATTCTAAGATTATTTTTTTCTCTCGTTTGGTCGAATCCAGCCTTATCGCACAAGTCGATTCCACACTCTCACATCCGTAAGGAAAAAAATGTTACAGTTACATAACGCTTTTCCATAATAATAGAATCATTATCGAAAAACAGAAGAGCGGGCAGCTGATTTATTGGACGATAATGGTCGCTGTCATAAATAGCTTTTTCTAATGAATGTTTTTTGAACACGCGCTCAGACACCGGGCTCTTTTTATTAACGCACTTACGTATGCATGCCAGTTTTTAGGAGATTGGAAAAAAACTCTAGTCACCTTTTGTCATAATTGAAAATAAAACAAAAATTTGTTTTTATAAGAATTATGTATAGTCCAAGCTACCCAACGAGGATTAGATTTAGACCGGTGTTCATTATGCATTAAATACACCTATCATAAATATAATAATGAACCCTTTAGTTGACAAAATAATGAAACCATCCATGTATCTATTTTGTTTAAATTTAAATTGTACTGAATATATTATTTTTGTTCAAACTTCCGTTTTCACTTCGATTTCGGATGTATATGAATGACACGGGCCAAAGCCAAGTGCTACGATAGTACTTACATACTATTCTACAGGTATTTAGTACTAGCTGTACCGCGGCTTCCCACGCGTGGTCATATCCCTAGGTTAAAAAACTCTGTGTACTATTCTAAGACCTAAAATACCAACATTTGATCTAAATTCCTTCAGCCGTCAAAAGTTTTTGTCGATTGCTCGGCTTCTAATCATCGGATTGAGATTAGAAGCCAAGTATACCAGTTTTTAAATCAAGCCCTAATATATCTAACAGTGAAAAATCTCGTCGCAATCGGTCTAGCAGTTTTTACGTGACGCGCGAACTAACAAACAAAAACACATACAGACTAACATACAGAGAAACACAAAGACACGATTTAAAAAAAAAACTTGTAAGTACAGATATAGATGACTTCTTTTTGAAGCAGGTTATACCATATAAACTGCTGATGGTTGTGTTTTAAGTGTCTCTAGGTTCGATGTATATTATTTATATTCATTTACAAAGCCTACAATTTACAAGAAAAATAACATCATTTACAAGGGACGTTATTATTATTAGTTACAATTCCGAAACAAAGTAGGTATACCTATTGTAATGATAGTATCAAAAAATAGCAATCAGGGTCATCGACGTCGCCCACATATGTTCCCCGACCTTGACAAATGCACGCGGCATGC
Source organism: Alsophila aescularia (assembly GCA_946251855.1). Lineage (NCBI taxonomy): Eukaryota > Metazoa > Arthropoda > Insecta > Lepidoptera > Geometridae > Alsophila > Alsophila aescularia. The sequence continues at coordinate 14,522,632 of OX276378.1, forward strand.
ATCGCAATCGCACCGGATGTGATTTATCGATAGTCCCTGCAACAACTACAAATATTAGCCAAGCAGTTGCGACATTTCCGCGCGCTGTGCGTGTCCAATACATTCCACATACGCATAATTTCATTTTCAACACAACTCGTTACGCCGAATACTTAAAACGACTTAAAAATTCAGCGTTTCCCCGTCCAAAAAAAGAGTTAATATTGATCGTAGATTTCTCGTCGTGGGGTGCAGCGGCCGGTTGAGTCACCCCACGGTTTTTTACTCACCCTAAGTTATATTTTTTGTAAAGTCCCCCCTTGCCCCCCTTCGGGCCGCTTTAAAGGATGAGTAGTCTCTATGGAAACGGCTCGATCTAATTTATAGGCGGGAGAAAGTACGGATTGCTTAATTAAGAATTTAAAATGTGTCTGCTAAGTAATTAATTATAAATTTTCAGTCCGACAAGTCACAGCTTCAGATAAAAAGAGAACTTTACTTTCTCTAATAACGAAAGCTTTTACTGAGAAATTAATAAGAATTTAATTAACTTGGAAGAGCTTTGTACCCAGACTCAGGATGGACAAGAAATTACCGTTTAATATTATTATTTCATCTCTAGCTTATAATTGATTAAAATTCACAGGTAGGTAAGTACTTGTATTAATTAGTTACTTAAAATACACAGACGGTTCCCAGTTGCCTACAGTAGCTACGCTATAATCACAAACGAAACCACTAAAATGACACTAGACTCTTCTTCAAACAACATGACGTTACAAAGCTCCAGCCTCTAAAGCAAAGCGAGAAATCGATATAAATTGGAGACAAACTCGATACTTTTAATATCTCCCATAGATTTGCATGAGCCGGCGGATATGAGGCATCGGTTTATGAATACGCAAGGGTTGATTACGGCGCGTCGGGGGACCGTGCGAGGGCACGCGCGTCCACAGAATACGCACCAGCTAGTACGCGTGGGGCACAGATTAAGTAGCGGTGAGTACGGGCGGGTTAAAAAACTGTGGGTCACGGCCGCGGCCTGGGAGTCAGTCGGCGCTTTTTTGTGGCGGAGAGCGCGCGTTTTCACTTGGCGCGCCCGCGCATATTGCCTTGGTGAGTTTTACTTTTATTTTAACACATTTATTTGCAACGGTATTACCTAAATCTGCTGTACAAAGAGATAAAAAAGTTGTGACAGATTTGCCGGACATTTTGATCTCAATGTTGATATATTTTGTTGTAGCAAATTTACGAGGTTTGTGAATATCGATTTTAGGTTTATGTCTTTCGCTGCTCATTTATTTTGGGGTTAACTATTACATGTTTTGAATTGGCTCTATTAACAATGAAGATTTCATAAGTAATAACTCTACCTACATATAAATGGAGTTTATTCAAACTCTACGTGTATGTCATACCTAATTTTAACATAAGTAAACGCTTTGATATCTCTACTTGACCTCGCAATTACAGTTACCTACGATTAAATAAACATGCTTTGTATCTGAACCTCAAATCATATTTTCTATACATATTTGCTTCCAACATCAGCGAAATGTCAATGTGCCGACCTCACAAACAGTTATCGATCGGCAGATTTGCTGATCATAATAATTGGATCTTGTGGGTTAGGCGAAAAAAAACAATGGTGACAATGCTGCCTAATGAGCCATAAAGAAGAAAACGATACGTAGAGCAAGGCGTAGACAAAAAAGGGCGAGGCGGCGGTGCGGGCGGCGCGCGGGGTGGGCGAGGAAATGGCGGGAGAGCTAAATTAATTTGCGCGCTCCCGCCAAACAAAGGCACGCTAATGGAACGCGCCGAAAGGAAAAAATGCCACCGTCCGCGTCCTCTCAGCCGACTTATATATTTTTTGCAAACACAACCTTTGACTTTACCAAATGAATAACATTACACCCATCGACGTTAGCGGCTTTGTTCAGGTTTAATGAGGAAGAGAGCGCGATACGCGTATTCTTTTAATTGCTCACTCAAAACAAACTTTGCTTTCTGTATTAATTACTTCGAGCGGAAAGTTTTGTGACGAGGAAATTTTAATATCCTTTTGTTTGAAGGACATTAGAAAAAAGAATTATGTGTTCTTTTGGTCTCTTATTAATAACTGTATTTTATGTATCATCAAATTTTAAAAGCTACTACCAAAAAAACCCTGCGTGTATAGACGTCTCGTAGCACTGCCTACGTATTCTTAACAGGCGTAGACAAGCGCTACGACGAATGTAATATTAGTTTGCTCTTGGATTCTTTGATCTGTTTGTACGGAGTAGCGAAACAGCAAGATTTAATTATTGTGGAATGTGGAGGGATTGCTCCTACTACATGTTTTTTCTGTTTCTTTGTTCGTCTTCTATGCGTGCGCGCATCGTTCATCGTTGTATAGTTGTTGTTGGCACTTAAGTGAAAATTTCTGACATAAAAAACCGGCCAAGTGCATTTTGAACACGCATAGACTTAGGGTTCCGTAGCCAGGACCCTAAGTTATCCAACTGTAAAACTTCATTGCAATCGGTCCAATCATTTTTATATTATACGCCAGCACAGTTGTTTTTACTGATGGATTATGTCATTCACTGCGGAATTAGTTCAGAGTTGAAGCAAGCATAATATGCGTTTTTTTTAGTCGTTTTTTTACTATGTGGCTGACATAAATATCACCAAATTTCAATTTTATAGTGTAGTTTCTGACTAAAATATCTGTGACATACGTACAGACGGATGGACAGACAGATGGACATACGGACATGGTGAAACTATAAGAGTTCCTTGTTTGACTACGGAAAATACAAAAACTCTAAAAAATACAACAAAATTGAAAGAGGCATTGCGACGCATTTATATGTATGGAATTAAATAATAAAGCACATTAACTAGTAATGTTGTATTTTATAGACAGAATCTGCTACAAAAGGCAAACTTTCAAAACGGAATATGTGCTCTTCTCACAAGAAGTAGAGTCAGGAAGGATAATCATCGGAGTGACGAGTCGGTGGAAACAATGAGCGATCGTTATCTAAATGTACCTCCTGAAGCGCGTTTTGTCACGAGATGAAATTAATGTGTCTTCCATTACTCGGAGCAGATTTATGCTCTCCCAATTAAAAGTTCCCAGAGCTGAAGACGCGAATTAGTGGAATTCACTCGCATTTATCAAGACATCAACGTCGGGCCGCGCTCGCGAAACTTCCCAAATTTAAATTAGAGACGATTTTTACAGCTACCTCCTTGGGGGGAAGGGGGGACGCTACCCTTTCCTTATAACGAGGAAGGCCTCATGCATTTTTATGTGCTTCTTTTTTTCGTCGGCGTTTTAAACAAGGGGGTGAGTTTGGGGAGACGGGGTGAACTTTTTTATTCGCGTCTTGATAAGTTAGGGTTGAAATTAGACGTTCGAGTTTCGTTCGCGGAATTCATAATGACGAAAATTAATAAGTTTTCTTTTGAGGGTCCTTCGAACTGCGGCGTTTGTCGAATATTTAGGTACCTACTCTGCGCTGGGTTCGGGTTTATTATTCTAGGCGGAATCGGCGCGCGGGTATCAACTCTAGTGTGATTACGACTCTTATATTTCGGTCGCATACAATTGGACTAAGAGGATAAACTATTCCTCGTGGTCACACTAGTGTGACAAATCGGTGTGACCACAGAATCTGCAACCATCAAATCAAACAATGGAACAGGAATTAAGTTTTATTAAAACCTTCGCATCGGTGTACAAGATCATAACCACATTATATCTAGTTATTAAAACCTTCGCATCGGTGTACAAGATCATAACCACATTATATCTAGTTATTAAAACCTTCGCATCGTTGTACAAGATCATAACCACATTATATCTAGTTATTTTTATTTTATTTAGGTTCTCTACTAAATATCTATAAACCTATGTTCCTCGAGTAACCTATTCTAGACTATATATGTACTGTGCCTATAATATCTATAACCCTATGTTCCTCGAGTAACTTATTCTAGACTAAATATGTACTGTGCCTATAATATCTATAAACCTATGTTCCTCGAGTTACCTATTCTAGACTATATATGTACTGTGCCTATACCATGATCGAATACTGCTTAAGTAAGTACATTATTATTATTATTATTCAATACTTCAGCTCAAAAAGTGTACTTGGAGGGCTTAATGCTAGAGAGCTTCCTGGTCGTGCAAGAAAAATGGTACGGTGAGCGGCTAATTGTAAAAGGGATCTGAAATTGATTATAATAAATAATAAAAAAAAACTATCAATTTATAAACTATGTATACATAATACCAAGTAGCTAAATAATATGTAATATACTTACTAAAATATATAAATTATTTTCTACGGATAAAAAAGATGAAAAAATATTTTATTTGACTAGTGGGGCAAGCAAAAAATACAGAAAAAATATTAATTTATTGTGAACCCTATTAACAAAATAGAGAACTAAAAAAAAAAAAAAAAATTGCATTTGGACTTTTTAATTAACACATGCAAGCCACTGTTGCAAAGGATTTGTAGAGAAAATCTGCAGTGCGTTTGATTACATTGTGATTCAGGGAGTTTTTCTGAACCAAAAGTCCCAGGTCTTGATGTAAGGGGTCAATACTTTCCCTAATTGTTTATTTGCGGCACAGTGGGCGCAGTCAGTAGACGGCGCGGCGAGCACATGTGAACACTTGTTGCGCGTGTGTGGGCATGCGCGCCGATACACCGCGCAAATGTTTACTAGGAACACTTACTGGCCGGGGTCTACAAGTTATTGCTGTAGGCTGAACTTAGAATACTTAAAGATTAAAGTAACGTAACTACGTTGTATAGGATAGGTATTTTTAATCAAACTTGTTATCTATTAAAATGCTAAGGTGAATAAATAAGGAAATATAGGAATTTTTATTTTATATAATGAGAAATATCCCAAAATAAATCAAGATCATATTTCGTCGCAATTACGAAAAATCAAGGAGTCTCGTAAATTCCAATTTGAGCAATTATGGAATAAGAGAGAGTCATTAGTTCAATCAATCCGGGCGCTCTCAGGTCCAGGGCGGGCGAGCCGGCCACGGTGGCATTATGATCCGCGTCTAATAACGTCGTTAACAGCGTACATTAAAACAAAACAAACAGCGGCGACGCGGGCGGAGGGCGCGGGCGGGGGCGCCATCCTTCCTCGAATCCGTGTCATTAATTTACGTAATGCGTAGGTACGCGCTATCCCCAAATATTTAAGAAGCCTCCTCCGGGAGCGCCCGCTCCTCCACTATCCCCCTCCCGCCGTCGCCCGCCGCCTTCCCCCGCCCGCCGAGAATTATGGCGGCCGCCTTGTAATTATATTTTTTAATTTATCTTCCTTAGCGAATACAATGGAGGCGCCACCCCGCCACCGGAGCGCTTCTTTCTCATGCTGAATATTGTATCAGGCTGCTGAAAAAAGGAAAGAACGCTTTAATTACAAGCGAGAGAGCGACCGGCATTACGCGCTAAATATTTTATGTTGTCTCTTTCTACGGCTTGCGCTCGCCCGCCCGCGCCGCCCGGCTCACTCGTCAATAATTAAAACGCCTATTAACTCATTCCTCTTCAGGTGACCCCTCATTACTTACCGAATAAAAAAATCGATCCATGCCAGGACAGTACACACCCATACCAATAGGCAGTTAATAATTCTACAATTTAATTAAAACGAGGCTTCAAAAAACGAAGTAGGTTTAATTTTCAGAACGGATTTTTCAATTTCATTATAGTTAACATACATACCTACTTCTAACGCTTAGACGTTTAAGAAATGAATCAGTTTTGAAACTACTCATGATTATCGTAACCGCATTTGCATAAAGTAGAGAATTTGCATATTAAACTTAATAATTACGCTTAGGCCAGGAGCGGCGATAGACGCCCTTGCTAATCCCATCTTGAAAGGCGAAGTGTATGCAAATGTACGCACACCGAGAGCGCAGCGTTGATTTATAGCCGAACAACAGTCGCAAATTAAGGCGGAATCCTTCGCGCGGACACCCAAGCCTGCAGTACTTAGCCCGCGGAGACAAAGTACAAAGCAACCCCACGCCACCCACTGAAAAACGTCTCTAATATTCTTTTAGAAACGGTGGCATTTACGGGCTATATTTTATCCTGAATTTGCATACGCTCCTTTTTTTCGTACCCGTCCTCTATTTTATGGGTGAGTATTTTTTCATCCGGGGGTTAAGATACAAAAGGGTAAAGCGCGGGAGCTCTCCGATAATTAAATTGCACCGCGGCAGCCCGGGGTACGCAGGCTCGCACTCTTCTAAGCCTATACTTTTTGCCTTCGCAAAAAATGCGACAGTCGCGCTTTTTATTGTTCCACGATACATTAAACTTGACAATAATTAAACGATTAATCTTGAGTGTCGTTCGTTATTTGGTAGGGTGAGCACCAGGATTTCAATTTAAACTGAAAACTTGTTTTTGTTATTGTCCAATAATAATTCATTTATACATTCATTAATGCATTAATACTTCAGGTAAATAGTCACCATACACGCAATGCACGCGTTGAAATCTTTTACAAAGAATTTTATCAATTTACTGGTCGAGCAATTTTAATGTTATGCATATCGCAATTAAATTCAAATTGAAGGGAATATTTCATGTCCTGGGCGTCGCGATAATAATTTAACTAACAAATTAGGAGAAATCTTACCCTGCTCTAAGTCAAATTAGCATAATTGCTAATCAAATGTTGTAGGAGTAGCTGCGGTGGCGTGGCTTCGCTCTAATTACAAATTCTAATTCCCTCTTGTTTCTCAGGCCCTTTGAATTTGTAAATTACTGCCGACGCTTCGGGCTATCAAATGAATTCTCATCTCCTTATTTTTGTATATACCTATTGTTTAAAGTACATTTAGTTTTTACAAGTTTAATGTACGATAAGTAAAAATCGGGTTACGTTATGTGCATGCATGAAATAAGCAATATGAATAATTTCATATCATAATTTGCGATACCAAAAATAGTAGATAGTGCTTCTTCAAACAGAATAAGATAATTTAAAAACTTTAAAAAAACTTTTATGCAGCAGCCATAGGACAGGTTATCACAATTAAATGCGTATACAACATTTCGTGACTGTGCTGCTAACCTTTGAGGAGTTTCCTAGTCAGGACCCCTTGAGTGTAGCAACCATGTCTGAGTAAAACATATAACCGGCTATCATAATAAAATGCGTAGACAAAATTTAGTCTGTGCTGTTGACCGTTGAAGAGTTCCTTTATCTGGAGCTAATCCTGGATGTCGATTCAGGTCATGTTTACCGTAAAATGCATTGTCATCGGAAATGAACCAATATGTAAAAATTGAACTCTGTAGGATAATAGGAAGTGGTTCGAATTCAGCTTGCAAGATTTTAGGTCAAATCTTGCAAGCTGAATTCGAACCACTACAACAAACATACATTAAAAACATTGCAAGTTAAATAAAAGCTTTTAAAAATGGGGTTATGTTATGTGCATGCATGAAGTAAACAATGTGAATAATTTCATATCGTAATTTGCAATACCTTTCAAAAATAGTAGATAGTACAACTTCAAACAGAAAAAACAAAATGCACAACTGCGAGTCGGACAAACTATATTTTTAGATCCTGAAAACAACATGGACAACTGCGAGTCGGACAAACTATATTTTTAGATCCTGAAAACAACATGGACAACTGCGAGTCGCACAAACTATATTTTTAGATCCTGAAAACAACATGGACAACTGCGAGTCGGACAAACTATATTTTTAGATCCTGAAAACAACATGGACAACTGCGAGTCGGACAAACTATATTTTTAGATCCTTAAAACAACATGGACAACTGCGAGTCGGACAAACTATATTTTTAGATCTTGAAAACAACATGGACAACTGCGAGTCCGACAAACTATATTTTTATATCCTGTAATATACACTGTTCCGCAAAAAAGCGGATCGGATTTAAAAAATGCGATAACTTTTAAAATAAAAACTAAATTAAAGCTTTTATTACAAATATACGAAGAAGTAAAACCTAAAACCTTTTCATTTACTTTTGGCGATTGTATTAAAAGCCATATATAAAAAAACTATTTTTTAAATTTTGCATCGTCTCAGAAATGTGGTGGAAAGCATGCCAAACCGTCTAACAGCTGTATTAACAGCTCGTGGTGTACCGTAAGCACCGTAACACATTTTCGAAATCTAGTGAAAAATGGTCATTTTTCAAAATAAATTTCATAATCTTGAACTTTTATGACTTTTATTTATGCACTATAAAATTATGTATAATACAGTCTTTATTTCATAAAGCTAGTTGCAAAATTTTGGAAGTTATTGAGGTTTTTATTACCGATCCGCTGTCTTTGCGGCCCAGTGTATAGCTAGCAGCACGTAAGTCTAGCGGGGAACGAAACATGACGGGGATCTTGGCACAGTCAGTTTTCGAGATAAAAAGTATTCAACATTTTAACACATTATATAAACTTTGACTGTGCCAAGATCCCCGCCACTTTTCGTTCACCGCTAGGTATACTCGTATTTCAAAGCAACAGTAGAATTTGCTATCCGCTTGAATAAAATTTGGGCAAAATTATGCCAGTAACTTGAACCCTCTCGCCACAAATGACGTCAATGCTCCATACTTCCAAATTTGAATAATGATTAAATTGAAAAATTGCATTGGTGTAGGTATAGGTAACTAAGTGCGAAGGGATAAACGCAGACATATTTAGGGTTTGATATAATGGGTTATGTTTTTAACATAAGTCTATAACATCTCAACATTTGCTTACATTTGTCACCTAAGTTAGCTTCTTCCTTTTTATATTCAACTAGTTAACCCGTGACTTCACACGCGTGGCCATTTTTCTAGGTTAAAAGTACTATCTGTACTATTCCAAGACCTAAAATACCAATATACCAACATTTGATCAAAATTCCTTCAGCCTTCAAAAAGTTTTTATCGATTGCTCGGCTTCTACTCACCGCGTTGAGATACCAAGTACACCAGTTTTTAAGTCAAACCCTAAGCTATCTAACAGTGAAAACTGCATCGCAATCGGTCTAGTATTTTTTACGTGATGCTGGAACAAACATACTGACAAACAAACAACAAACACGAATTTTAAAAATGTTATATTATTGTTTAGTAGCTTATTTTAAGTACCCTAGACTTTTTTTTTAAATATCTTTTTTCTACAGACTTTTTCGTTCTTATTGCTTTATTATAAGTATAGATAGATTTTCTCCTTCAAACTACCTACATTATCATTCATATCTATTTCTCTGTTTACACATTTATAATTAAGTATTTACTTTAAAAATAGTTTTTTGACTTCCTCTTAGTGTTATGAACAGTTTATCAACATTACTTTTTAAGTGAGAATTTCAATCCGCACTTAGTGCAACATGATATGATGTCACGTTGTTTTATACAACATACTTCGAATGTTTACTTTATTTATCCAAGTTTGATTGTTTGATGATCGTGGGACATCTCATTGTCACTTTTAAGTTTTATATTTGTAATTTACTTATGTTTAACTACAAATAATAATGATAAAAAAAAAGAAGGACATCCCGTAGAGTTTCTTGGTGCTCTCTTCTCTAACGGGCGTATTTCTGAAGCACCGGTAGAGTCAGAAGGGTATTTATTTTTTCTTCCAGTGTGAGATTTAACTCTGTTAACACATGAAAGGGAAATTTTCTTTTTGAAACTCAAAGCATACCTAGTTTACCTAAATTTTATTGATTTATCTAATTAACTATAATATTTTATAAATTTCTTATTGTTCATGAGATCTTAATTTGACTTGTATAAGTGCTATTATTTTGTCTATTTACGATATAATACTTTGACTTTAGTCTTTCATCTTGTTGTCGATTTTTATACAAAGATAGGTAAGTATTCATCATTATAATTTGTTAGGTTTTCTATCGCTCAATGCTTCGGAGGGCACGTTAAGCTATCGGTACCGGCTGTTATTGATTAAAAGCAAGTCGTTAAGCCATGTCAGAGGGCAGAGGCCAGCACTACCTCATACGACAAGCAAGCCAGTTAGGTATACAGTCTTAACTTTTAAGTCCGCCTTTTATCTGACTGTATCATTGTATCATAGTGTAGGTATGTTTGAGGCACCGTGCTCCCAAACTTGATGAAATAGACCAATTTTTATGTGTTATTTTTCTATTTTAACGCTGATGTGATCGATATGGTTCTTAGCTATAATAAAGAGAAGTCGGGATAGTAGCTCCCAAACAAATGGACCTATTTTAATGAGTTTTTTTCTTATTGAAAGCTGTTGTGATCGAGATGGTTATTAGCTATAATAAAGAGAAGTCGGGATAATAGCTCCCAAATAAATGGACCTATTTTAATGAGTTTTTTTCTTATTGAAAGCTGTTGTGATCGAGATGGTTATTAGCTATAATAAAGAGAAGTCGGGATAGTAGCTCCCAAACAAATGGACCTATTTTAATGAGTTTTTTTCTTATTGAAAGCTGTTGTGATCGAGATGGTTATTAGCTATAATAAAGAGAAGTCGGGATAGTAGCTCCCAAACAAATGGACCTATTTTAATGAGTTTTTTTCTTATTGAAAGCTGTTGTGATCGAGATGGTTATTAGCTATAATAAAGAGAAGTCGAGATAGTAGCTCCCAAATAAATGGACCTATTTTAATGAGTTTTTTTCTTATTGAAAGCTGTTGTGATCGAGATGGTTATTAGCTATAATAAAGAGAAGTCGGGATAGTAGCTCCCAAACAAATGGACCTATTTTAATGAGTTTTTTTCTTATTGAAAGCTGTTGTGATCGAGATGGTTATTAGCTATAATAAAGAGAAGTCGGGATAGTAGCTCCCAAACAAATGGACCTATTTTAATGAGTTTTTTTCTTATTGAAAGCTGTTGTGATGGAGATGGTTATTAGCTATAATAAAGAGAAGTCGGGATAGTAGCTCCCAAACAAATGGACCTATTTTAATGAGTTTTTTTCTTATTGAAAGCTGTTGTGATGGAGATGGTTATTAGCTATAATAAAGAGAAGTCGGGATAGTAGCTCCCAAACAAATGGACCTATTTTAATGAGTTTTTTTCTTATTGAAAGCTGTTGTGATGGAGATGGTTATTAGCTATAATGGTTATGGGTCGGGGGGTTTTATACACTTTTTATTTGTGCTTGTTGCTAAATAAACTAACGTGAGCGTCATTCATTATATAACGAACTAGCTGTGCCTGCGGCTTCACACGCGTGGTCATTTCTCTAGGTTAAAGTACTTCTTGTGCTGTTCCAGGACCTAAAATACCTGTAAAATACCAATATGTCAACATTTCAACAAAATTGTATCGATTGCTCGACTTCTATCGGATTAAGATACCAATTACGCTAAACTATCCAACAGTGAAAACCGCATCGCAATCGGCACAGTAGTTTTTAAGTGATCCACAAACAAACAAACAGACAGACACATTTATTTAAATGTTATATTCTTGTTGAGTAGCCGATTGTGTTACCTCAATTTCTATATGATATATAATATTATGTATAATTTACTTTAAAGCAATAAGAGCAATCAAGTGTTATCTATCTATCTTATTTTAAGTACACAAGACCATTTTTTTCATTATCTTCTTTGTACAGACTTCTTCGTACTTATTGCTTTATTATATGTATAGATACATTGAGACTGTCACACTCGGCACGCAGTTCGCGTCGAGCCTTCGCTGTGCAAACTCTTGGGGATGGACGTCTTTAATGTCCGAACACCGGTCGAGTTGTTCGACGAAATAACCCGTGAGTATATGTATGTCTTCGGTCCTCTGGTGAGGGCTGAGTCGGGCTTCGAACTTGCGTCCATTGCCTGTGCTGAGCCTCGGCTGACGACTGCCAACCGGTCACTACGCTGAACAGGCTGCGGGTGATGGCAGCTCTGCTCAGAATGCTGGAATAAAACTGTTATGGCTCTTTTACAGAGCAGTATTTTTATTATTTATTTAAATTACATTTGTATTTTTGATAATGCTCTTTTACCCAGTGCTGATGTAATTAAATTAAATGAAGAGATATATTTTGGGGGAAAAGAAGAGGAACAGACCCGTGAGTGACACTCGTATGTAATATATTGTAAGTCAACCTAATTGTCTCTTGTCATATAGCTTCTTACTACAAATGTAGTTACCTCCTACTTAATTTGTCAGCATATATTTGGTCGTCATAACTTTCGTTCGTCATCATCATCAGCCTATACCATTACTCCACTGAGGAAGTAGGCCTCTTAATGAACGCCACTTAGCCCGATCTTCAACTCTCCTCGTCCAGTCACTGCCAGCTGTTTTGCAAGTGGCTAGAGGGCGCCCACACTACGTTTGCCCAAAGATGGTCTCCACTCTAGAACTTTAGAACCCAACGGTTGTCGGTTTTGCGAGAGATGTGACCAGCCCATAGCCACTTCAGCTTGCTTTTCTCTGGGCTATGTCTTTTAACTTGGTTCTCTGGCGGATCATCTAGTTCTGGATTCTGTCCTTCAGAGATACTCCGAGCATAGCTCGCTAGCGATTTATAACTTACAGACCAGTCTCACTGTAAGTGTCCGTATTCTGTGGTCACAACCTACGAAGCCGAAACAGCTTCGTAGGAAAAACAAGTGGAAGTGCAACGCGTGCGGGTGACCTGTGACACAGTTATATGCACAAAAAATAATAACTTGTATACAAATATTTCGTAGGTAAAAATAAAATCTATGAAGCAGTCGTTAACGCATTATTTGCAAATTTAATTTATAAGCTTATATCGTCTAAATAATACACACCCAATTACAAGAAGGGTTTGTTAGTGTGCAGAATAGGACTTATATTTGATTTGTTTTAGTTTGGCGACTGCGGTTCCTATGTACGTGGTGTACCACTTCCACGTCCTACCAATTATGACCTTGTGACGACGTGATCCTTGGCTTCTTCACAACATAGGAATAGAACTTAACCTTGTGACGAAGTGATCCTTGGTTGTATTCCGTTGTAAAATTCAATAATGCTTTGCGATACAGTAGATTTTGCTATGAAAATCTGATTGAAGCCAAGTTCTGTGGTTGGGGCCCTTATGTCCTGATCCAAAAGGAAAGATTTCTGATTCGTTCGTGCTTTCTTTTTACTCATTTTAATACAATTTACTCTTCTTAAAGTGTTTTTTTTTTAATTAGGACTAACGACCATAATTGTGTAAAAAGTAATTTCAACAAAATTTGAATTTCTGATAGTTATCCCGACAAAATTAGGTTCATCATATATATAATATATATATTCATAATATATATGATAATCAACAAAAAAATATTTAAAAATAATTGCCCATCTTAAATGTAACGGTCATGTCGTTGCGTACCGAAGAGATATCACCTGTTAAGTTTGTAGGTGGTGGAACTGAATCTGGATATCATTCGGACAAATATTATTACTAAACAGAGAAAATAAAATCAAAGTAAAAGTAGGTATCTGGTGCCCATCGCCACCCACATCTTAAGTGTTGAACAAAAATAAATAAACCTGTTTAATACCTATTTATGTTATATGAGTCCAAAGAAGACGCTGTGAATTTGTTTGAAGTCCTATAAAGAGGATTTTCTTGAAAGGAAAATAACTCGTCAAAAACTTTATATTAAAACATTTTCTGCGTAAGTATAGGTATTCGGAAGCGACGTAGCGCGCGATTTTAATTCTATCACAAGTCTACTTATAAATAACACCGAGTCCAATTAAAAGCGTGCGACAGCTTTGAAAACGGAATGAAGGAAAGTATAAGTACCCGCTCGGTGGGGAAGTATCCGTGTTTACGGAAAGCTCCTCCGGCAAATATTATCGCGAGACGAGCGCGATCAAATATTCAGGCGGCGCGCGGAGGCGGCGAGGCAACCCTCTCCAACTTTCAAGCCCTTCCCTTTGCACGCCCTACACTAATTACGTTTAGAGTTCTTAAGCGAAATTACTTAGGCCCCTCGCCACCCGCGCCCGCGCCTCCCGCGCCCCCTTCCGGAAATGAGGCGCGTTGGAAAAACAAGAAAGAGGAAAGCGTTATATAAGGAGGTCGCTGTCTTTCTGAACGTCCTAAATCTGGCCAATCTCTGAAAGATGTTGATGTAATGATTTTTTTCTTCATTTTCGCGAGCGTTCTCTGTTCATGAGCGGTTGCTAAGTGAAAAGCAATTAAAGCACGGGCGAGTGATCTCCGCCCCGCCCGCAGGGGGCGCCACCCGCTCGCTCTGTCTCGATCAACAAAATAAGATATTATAATAAACACAATTTTGATGCAATACCTCAATGCCGAGGGTTTCTGAGTCAGATATTGTAAACAACCGTACCTACTTGACAAGTTATTTCTAACTACCCGTTGCTAGCGCCTAAAAGTACCCATCTATGAGACCAATATTTTATAGTCCGCCAACATACGAGTACCTAGATATCACCATCATCATCAATATATCATATCAATATATAGTATAAATTGAAGTCTCTTTCTGCGTCTATCTATCTGTCCCTCTGTCTGATTGGCCGCTAACTCCTCCTAAACCACGCAATGGGTTTTCATGCAGTTTTCACCATAAGGTAGATAATTTTTCACGAAAGGCACACGAGACCTGAACATAGAGAGGGGCGATGCCACAGAACACTCCTAGCGGAGAGGCGAGGCGGCGAGTGAAGCTAGCCGCCGACCACCTGGCGGAGTAAAATAAAGTTCGAGTGTGCCAGAACTTTACTCTCTTTTTTTTTTTATTAACTAAAGTACGTCCCTGGAAAATAAAACGAAGATCCAACAAATTAATGATTAGCCGGTAATAGTGACGCCGGGCCCGATGAGCCGCCTGTCACCCGCACGCGTATCCAGCGCCCGCACGAGCGGCATTTCCGCACCTTTCATGTGCCACCGCACAGTTTAATTTCCTAATTTTCAATGTTTTTCTCCCGAACAAGACAGTCCTACGAGACTTTATTATCCAATAGGAAGCTCCGTCAACGCGAACATTCAAATGCTCAGTAAATACCTTCCTACAACAACGTTGTATAATTTCCTGTTTAACTAAATCGCTTTGATGCTTGTAAATAGACTTTTATGAGAGTTTATAGCGATTTATCATTTGGCAGATTTGTATTTACAAAGGTTTCATACGTATTATAACACGACCAAAATTTTTTTAGATATGTTCTACCCCTTATACCAAGTGGCAGGAATACTGCCAGCACTTATATTGAAGGGAAGAGTCTTGACTGACTGATTAGAACAAGTTATTTTAGTCACCAATAGTAGGTAAGTACCCTACCTAGTAACTTTTCAACCTATTCGCCGTTCCTAATTATCTTAATTAGATTTAAAGTATTGTCCAAGTAACTAGTACCTACGCAGACGTGTACAAGTGTAGATATTGACTACCAGTTGTAGTTGGTAAGTACATGTTTACAATTACACCCCTTAAACATTATAAAGAAGCCGAAGAAATTCCCCCGTTGTCCAACGGCTTAAATTAGGTACCGCGCAGAATGGCGTCGCGGAATTACAAAACAGAGAGGGAAACTTGCGGCTGTTTAATGAGATTTAAATAATTAATGAGCGTGCAAAATTGGTTTCTTTTTTCAGCAACGGGAGTGCTTTGGGGCCGCGATGAAAAACAAGCCATAATTGCAGGCCCGAGTGACGGGGACACGTTGGCAACTGCTCTCTATACTTACTCTCTAGGCACTTGCCTGCTCACTGCCTCCGTCTCATAACCGGGAGGGAACGACGACGATCATAATTTATAAGGTAAAACTTTTAATTGCTCTCGTTATAAATCTTATTAAGACGGCAATTAAAATTTAGAATTTTATGCTTATAGAACGGAAGTACACACAATAGGAAGAGGGAGACTACGGCTCTTTATACTTTTAATTTATTTTGGAAGCAACTGAAGTAGTTGCTAACCAATCCAGTAGTGCCTGACCAATCTACGATGTGTTATCACAACTCTTTTACTAAACGGGCTGTAAGACTGTGGAATGCTTTGCCCATCAACATTAGAAAAGCTAAGTCGATAGCTGTCTTCAAAGACATGGTGAAGAAGCACTGTGTATTGTATTGTAGTTATAGACTAATGCAGACTAATCGCTATGCTGTGTATTGTATTGTAGTTGTAGACTAATGCAGACTAATCGCTATGCTGTGTATTGTATTGTAGTTGTAGACTAATGCAGACTAATCGCTATGCTGTGTATTGTATTGTAGTTGTAGACTAATGCAGACTAATCGCTATGCTGTGTGTTTAGGTCCTACACGAAACTAATTAAAACAAGCACAATTAAAAAAATTATATAACCTCTAGCTATATGCTCTAGCTCTCTATTATAGCTAATATTCATGATCACATCAGTTTTCAAACGTAAAAAACCGCATCAAAATCGGTCCATTCGTTTGGGAGCTACGATCCTCACCCCAGTTCCCCCGTTATAGATAAGAACCATCTCGTTTAACCCAGCTTTCAAACAGAAATATACGCATCAAGATCGGTCTATTTGTTTGGAAACTACGATGCCACAGATAGACACACACACACACACAGTGTCACAGTGATACACATCTTAAACTTATAACACCCGTCTCTTTGTTCGGGGGTTAACAAGAATACGATAATTATCATCAAAATCAGTCTGTTTTGTTCGTTTCTGGCTATTCTAATCCAAATGGTTCCATAAGAACAAAAATGTGTTTGATTAGCAAACCCCTTAGTAAGATACAACGTAGTAGTTTATATTGGATGAAGAATCCCAATTTCTTATCTCTCTAATTTCTATGAATTTAAGTCTCGGTTTGGAGATGTTATCGCTTCTCAAGTTAACTGACAGAAATCCGTTAAAGTTGCAAAAAATTGGATGTAATTTACATAACCGCTTGATATTAACTGAAATGTACCTAGATTCTCAACGATGTGTGCCAATGGGCGAAATGTTTTGATTGATTTCTATAGCGCGACCGTTACAGTGGCCTTCCAGATGATCGACTGGGAAGCGATCTACTTTGAAAACTTACTTTTCGACTAAAAATGCATCTTTCAGTTCGCTGATTTCATTATAATGAAATTGCGTTATCAATAAATCTCTGCGGAATATGAATAAGGAACAATATCCTTATTCAAATGTTTGTGATTGACGTCTCTCCGGGCGGTCAGCGGCGCGGCAGCGGCGACATTTGGCGAGGCCTTGCCCCCTTGCCTTCCCGTCCTAACAGTAAAGCTATTGTTGAATTTGACCACGATCAAAGCGATTGTGATCAAATCCAAAATCTATTTAAATAACATTCACAACCAGAAACTATTCTTGAGTTTGTGGCTGGGAATTTCCGTTATTATTTAGAAAGATTGTGAATGTTATATGGAGGGCCGCTGGTATCCCAGCTAAGCTCCTAAAATAATTGTATTGCAGTTAAAATGATACTTAACTAAAATAACTTCAAATTTTTCTTTTGCTATTATTTTATGTAGTAAAACTAAGAATAGTGCAGAAAGTTTAAAAAGAAATGAAATAATGAAGGAGGTTTGTTTTTCAGCAGTTGTTCCTCTAACCAATGCAAGAAGTCAGGTCTGAGGCGATATAAAGCAGTTAGTAATAAAAATTCAGTTAATGTGACATTAATTAAAAATATCTGATCTAGGAGACTTCACATGAGCTACTGAACAAGAATACAACATTTTCGAAGGAGGTCTCTGTCTGTTTGTTTTCGCATCACATAATAACAACCGGACTGATTGCAATGTGGTTTTCACTAATACTTTGCATCTCGATGCGACAAGTAGAATCCGAGTACTCGATAAAACTATTTGTACCTACTTATATCTAGTAGCGGATTTACCGGCAGGCTAAGTAGTAGTCTATATTCGTCCACTGCTGGACGTAGGACTCTCCTAGTAAACGCCACTGAGCCCGATCTTTGGCTCTAACTCCTATGTATTTTGTATATGTGAAGTAAATTCAATAAAGTTTATTATAATCTGCCTAGGGCGGCAGATTTTAGGGGCGGCAAATATGGGGCCATTTTTTTTGTCTTCATATTTATATACATAATTGTTGTTGGACCATTAGGTCCCAACAAAAAAATCAACATGTAGGTAATATGCTTCACCACTCACATAACTGACTTAATTAAAGAATGCATACATTTTCAAAACCACCTGTCTTCTGAAAGGACAGTTAAGGATACAACATTTATGGTACAACTGGCGCTCTTATCGCTAAAATGCGATCACTTCCAGACAACCTTTGGATGGAGAGGAATTAATATACAGCAAAGACGGTGGAGTTTTATAATACAACAGATAAATATATAAAAAAACTGAATACAATGAATATGACATAATTAAATATATCTACACATATAAATGTAAATGTAAACATGATTATAATAAACTTTATTGAATTTACTTCACATATACAAAATACATAGGAGTTAGAGCCAAAGATCGGGCTCAGTGGCGTTTACTAGGAGAGTCCTACGTCCAGCAGTGGACGAACATAGGCTGATGATGATTATATTAAATAGACAGATAAATCTACTTGAACTTTAAAAACAGAGAGTTATTGGTTAAACCAGATTCTGGATCATTGAAAAGTCTATGTCCATTCCTGCGAAAACAGAATTTGCAAAACGGTTATCTAAACTTGGATATAGCAGTTCGGATGGCTCTATTGTCACAAATTGTGCGGGTGAGAAGCTTTTCTTGTTTAAAGCGAGTGAAAAATTATCTAAGATCGTCCCAGGAAAAAAAAGCTAAACGCCTAAGGCCTTTTGTGCATAGAGTCAGAACTAATGAACAAGATTTCATACGACGATATAATTGATGATTTTGCGAGTACAACACGCAAAAAGGAATTTAAAACGTTCATAACTTAATTAATTGAATGTCGATGTCATCTTCAGCCGGAATACTACCAGATACTTGAATATATAGCTTTTAAACTGTAAATTAGCGGAATAAAAAAATATTTCAAAATATTTACGTTTACCGAATGTAAATGATGTGTAGGTAAGTAGTATTAAGGGCAAACCTTACCTTACTCCGCTTTATTATTATTACATCATTGAGATTTTATTAGCTCAGAAATATACCCAAAAACTATTTCTCGTGCTATCTTAAATAAATCGTTAGCTTGTAAAAATAATATAGCTAGGAACATACTAATTACGGGAAAATATGGTGTAATTAGGACGATAGTGCACAAATAATTAAATCACATTTTTTATATATGATTGTTCTAGGGTATCGAATTTTAGCGGTCGGTAGGGGCGGCAAAATTTGAATAGTACTGGTGGCAAATGTGTAAATCCGCCACTGAATCTATTTTCTCATCATGCAAAATCTACAAATCTCATCATAATGCGGTTTTCACCGTTGGATGGTAATATGCATAATATGTATTTGTGTGCATTAAGTGTGTTTGTTACCTTTCAGCTCCGTAATGGCTGAATGGATTTGAGGAAATTTAGTAGGTTTTTAGGTTCTTGAATTACATGTAATTTATCCCAGAAAATATCAACGCGGGCAAAGCAGCGGGCGCAGCGTGGTGCATATAAATTACGTTTGATTTAAATCAACCTATATAGTTAAATATATAAACGGGACTTAATAGCGCTGAAAAAAAAATTTTTGTTTACTTCGACGTTAAATCAATCTGTCAGTATTTCTATACTATTACGGTTCAGTGTGGGTGCCTAATCCTTACAGAATCATAAAAACTTTGCAAATTGAGAAATAATCTTAAGAGCTGTCTAGTGAACGATTAAATGTGTATATCTGTAATATACCCGTTGTAGCTTTCGATCAAAAATTAAATTTGAACCGACGAGAGTGTGGCCGGGTATCTCATACCCAGGTATAAAACAGCTTCTTAATTTTACTTCAAAAATACTTGACAAGCTGCTGGTGTTACCGTAGTGCAGCACCTCCTGCCTCAAGAAATATACTGACGTAGGTCCGCAACGCAATCGTGGTCCGGTATGTTTATATCCTGCCGGCTGCCACATAGGAAGTGTAACATAATTAATTCACTTTATTTGCTTATTTCTTGTGCTAATAAAGAAGAAAAAATATATTCCTTTTTTGTTTGCACTAAAGTCATAGATCGATTTAATAAGGTTTGATCGATGGCCGCGACTTTTCTGGTTTGTCCCTTGTAGCTATGCCATAGTAAAATGTAAGTTCCATTTCCAGGAGTGAATCTGAATAAGTTCCCCATAATTTTGTACAAATTATTATTATTATTTGCTCCTAATTATTCTTAATATGAAAGTAAAATAAGCAAGGAAGAATAATAATTGATAAAAGTTGATTTCAATGAAATATCAAATATTCGACACTGTTTTTAGATAGTTTGAATATAGTTTTACAAACCTATTAATATATGTTTTTTTTTTACTTAAAATGAATATGCATAATTTTCTTGTACACCAGTGAAACAGTGCCGTTACTGACTGACATATAACAAACAGCCTAAAATTATGGAACTAGAGCTTTGAAATTTGGAGGAAATATTCCTTGAGTAGAGGTGCACTAGGGAGTGTTTTTTTGAAATTTCGTTCCTCCCTAAAGGGGTGAACGGGGTGGCCAATATAGCACGCGAGCAAAGCCGCAGGGCGCAGCTAGTTTAATTATTAGCTAATTCGTGTAATTTGTGGCGATATCGTAGAATTGATAATTTCATGAAACTGTTGAAACATCAACGTTTAATGATACTTCAATCCACGTTTGGTCATATAATTAAATATCATTAATGTAGGGTTTTCATGATACCAAACACAGATTTTCAACTAATTGCTAAAAACCCACATCGCCTTCTAACCTATCACGGCCAAGTCGGCCTTCCGCACTCGCCTTATATTTTACGATATTATCACTGATGTTTGAACATATCATGAAGTAGACGTGCGTTTAGTTTATCATATCGTCAATCGCTGATTATTCAGTCAACTGGCGAAACCATTTCATGATGTGACCGATAATTTCAAGAGATATAACTATTTCATGATGTGGGCAACCATTTCAAGAAATGATCAATTCTATGATATCGCCACGACACATACACATTTAGTCGCAGTTAAATTATTATGATGGTGTTCCCTACCACATTCCCGTGTTACAATTTTTCACTAAACTCCGGCCGGGTTAAAACAAAAGTAAGTACAATAATATGTTTCTAATTTTAAGTGCTTCTCAACAGTACGTGCTCGTTGCAGATGGCGCGCTCGCGTGCTCGGCACCCTACAGCAACGCCATTGTGCGTTCCACCTCACAAAAAAACGCTCCCAGATTGTTTACCTCACTTTTTACCTTTTTTAAACTACTGTTTAGCTTTTTATGAGTATTTTCGTCGCGCACGCGGCGCCCGCCTTTATGAAGATCTCATTGAACCGCTACAGCGGCGCACGGCTCTATTGTGACGATTAACGTCACGTTAATTCGTTTTTGATGTTTACAGATTTATTTAGATTATCGGTGGGCTCGATAACAAATAGTTAAATGGCGCTAATATTATTTATATCTATTTTGATGTTTTTTTATAATGTTTTAGATATATTTGCGGATTAAGGGGTGTCTAAACATTGTACTCGTAAATTAAAATAACTAAAGTACAATATAAACATAAACAAATATATTAGGCTACGTTCAATTGATGAGATAGCATTGTCTACATATTTTTAGAACAATATTTATAATCGCTGCAATAGGGATGTCTAGAAGTATTTTTGTGAGATATGGAATGATGGCAATGTATAATTCCCCTTGGTACAGTACAGATAAACTATAGAGAACCTAAGAGTGAATAGGTATCTACTAGGCAAGCATGCTCCTAATTCGACATCATCGCTTTCCATCAGGTGAGTTCGACAAACGATTGCCAAACGGAATAAAAAAAAAGAAAAAAGAACTATGCTCTTCGGCATTTTCTTATTTCCAAAGTACATTACAAATAGCAGAACAAACTCTTGCCGTTTTACTTCATGCTCCATAGCACAATGAACAATAAGTACCAACCTTAAAGCCTTAAGTAACAGATTCCTTAGTTCGGACCGCGCGAATCACTCAATTTTTTTTTATTTGTCGTTTTGTGTCACGTTGATAATCGTGGGCTCACAAAAATAAAAATAATAGTACATTACTGCCGCGGTCTGTAATGACTGCGTTGCTGGCAGCGATGATGATGGTCGAGAACTTAAAAAAAAGCTCGAGGCCATCATAGCGTGGCCAGCAGGGCAGTCATTGCGGACCAAGGCTTGTATAGTGCTTTCCTCAAACAATGCGAGGTATTTAAATAAAACTAGCATACTGATGAAAAAATTATATAACCCACTATAACAACAACAACAACAACAACAACAAAAACCAAAACAACACCAACAACAACGTCAAAAACAAAAGAACAACAAAACAACAAGAACAATTAAAAAGAATAACAACAACAAGAACAACAACAACAACAAAAACAACAAGAAAAATAACAAGAACAACGAAAACAACAAGAACAACAAGATCAACTACAATAGCAACAAAAAACAACAAGAACAACAAAAACAACAATAAAAACAACAAGAACAAGAACAAAAAACCACAACAACAATAACAAAAAACACAATAATAAACAACAACAACAAAAAAAATACTACAACATAACAATAACAACAACAAAAACAATTAAAACTAAATCAACAAAAATACAACAACAAAAACTACAATAATAGCTAAGAACCATCTCGATCACATCAGCTTACAAATAGAAAAAAAAACTTCAATATCGGTCCATACGTTTGGGAACTACGACGCCTCTCTTTTCGCGTTCGGTGGTTAACAAAACCACAGAATAAATAATAGTACTAAAAAAAACACGACAGTAATGTATTTTCATAGGAAATTGCTGGCCGCAAAACACGACAGTAATGAAATTCCATACAACTTTGCTGGCGCCTATTCAAGAAGCGCGGCAAGGTAGACTTTGCCCAAAGCAGGTTGTCGAAATAATGACCACATTACAAGCTTGTTTGAGTTAACTAAATAATTATCATGATTTCTTTTTGTACGCAGGTTTTAGAGTTGCGGTTGAAACAAAAAAGTGTGTAAGTAATAGTTTAGAAAATACCTTTATTAAAAAATAAGCTATTTAAGTTTACATACATGATACTTTTAAGCAATAAATATGTGACCCTAATACTGCAATGACAAAATATTATTTTACACGTTTCATTTGATGATTGATGATGTAATGAATTGAACACATTTCGTAAGATATCATTAAGTCTTTATAGCGTTAAATGATACTTATTAACCCAACCACACTTATATTAATGTGGAACCTTATTTAAAAACCCCTTCAAGGACGCAGACGGCATCTAAAACTTTACGAGTCGCGAATTAGAGGAATTGATACAAAAGGTACTATGAATCAAGAAACATTGTTTTTTTAGGTATTATTAACCAAAGCTGCAGATTTAGCCCAAATCTACAAGACGTAGCACCAACATTACGAAATCTATACTTGTAAAAAAGCAGTAAGTACCAAAACAACTGCACAATGAAAACAATGTAATAAAAATGGTCTAGGTTTTTATATAGGCTTCGACACAGTTTTATTTTAATAGTGACTTTCTGATTGTCTGTTCTGTTGTCTGTTCGCGCTTTACGTAAAGACTAATGGACCGATGGCGATGCGGTGATTACTGTTGTATAGCTTATATGGGCTACTTTTAAATGAAATGACCACGCAAGCAAACCCGCTTGCACAGCTAGTTACAATGTGAAGCATCTACAATATATTTACATCATTTATTTGGAATTAAATGCAATACCTAAAATAAATTATGAATATCGCTAATATTCATTCATCAGTATGATCATCATAATCAACGCAATACACAGATCAAGTAGTCTGTGTCACAAGTGTACAAATATGATTTGTGCAAAAGAATGAAGATTTCTATGAACCAGTGTGTCAGCAAGTGTTGATGGAGGTTAAGTACTCGTTGTATTTCTTCTCTTGGGCCTGTTGGAGTTTCTGGAGCTTCTTGACTAACCCTTTGCTTAGTTCCTTGCCTTCGTGGTCGTGAGTGGGAAGGCCCTGAGGACAATTAAATTATTTAAAATTTCAGTTTCAATTGTGTATTATTATTCATCATCATCAGCCCGTATTCGTCCACTGCTGGACGTAAACCTCTCCTTGCGAACGCCACAGAGCCTGATCTTCGGCTCTCCTCATCCAGTCACTGCCAGCCGCCGCCCGGCGGGCGCCCTACACTCATCGTCATCATCATGTCAGCTTTTAGAAGTCCATTGTTGAACATAGGTCTCTCCCAAAAAGCGCCATGACGAGCGATCTTGTGCCACCTGCATCCACCGACTTCCTGTGATGGCTACAATGTCGTCGGTCCAACGTGTGGAAGTCTCCCCACACTTCGCTTGCTTGTTCGTGGTCGCCATTCGAGAACCTTTATTCCCCAGCGGTTATCGGTTCTGCGAACTATATGGCCTGCCCATTGCCACTTCAACTCTGAGAGCTATGTCGGTAACCTTCGTTCTTCTACGGAATTCCTCATTTCGGATTCTATCACGTAGTGAAACACCGAGCATAGCTCTCTCCATTGCACGCTGCGCAACTCTGAGGTTGTGTATGAGACCAATAGTTAGCGACCACGTCTCAGTGCCGTATGACACGCACTGATTGTAAATTTTCGTCTTGAGGCCCTACACTGCGTTTACCTAAGCGGTCTCCACTCCAGAACTCGTTTACCCCAACGGTTGTCGATTCTTCGAGTCATGTGAACGGCCCATTGCTACCTCAGTATGCTAATTCTTTGAGCTATGTCGGTCACCTTGGTTCTCTTGCGGATTCAGATTCCGTCCTTTAGAGTAACTCCAAACATAGCTCTCTCCATTGCTCGCTGTGCGACTTTAAACTTGTGAACCAGCTTCACTGAGAGCGTCCACGTTTCGGCTCCGTAGGTCATAACCGGTAGGACGCACGCGTTGAAGACTTTCGTCTTTATGCACTGTGGTATGGACGACGAGAAGACCTGACGTAGTTTACCAAATACAGCCCATCCCAGCTGAATCCTCCTAACGTCTTCCCTTTCGAAGTTGTTCTAACGCAATATAAAAGTGAAAGTTACTCTGTTTCTCTGTGTTTGTTACCTTTTTAAGATCTTGATGAAATTTGTTATGGAGATAGTTTGTAACCTGGAGAAGGATATAGGATACTTTTTATCTCGATATACTGAAGTCCGCGCAAACGAAATCGGGGGCAAAGGTAAAACAAGTCTCTGTTTGTTTGTTACAAGGCTGTACCGACCTTGTCGAAAGTACATATAAGATTTTTGTCCTGGCATACCTAAACATCCGCCATTTTAAAATAAACTCGATTTGTTGGCCATTAATGAATCTAGTGTCAAACGATAGGGAAAACAAGCCATACATTAAACAAATAAGAAACACGGCTGCTTTCCAAAAAAGAACGTATGCCAATAAATTATATATTATTGGAATATGCGCCTTCAATTTGATACATATTGTACAATTCAAAGTTTTATTTTTCGCATTTGAATTTGGAGCAAAGTCGAGCAGAGTAACAAAGACAATGTTTTTTTTCTTCAAAAAATAACATTGCCTTTGTTACTCGGATTACGCAAGGATTCTAACGATACCCCATATATCCTAATCTGTTCAGGCATTTAAAAGTTATGGTGGAATAAAGAAACTCACATACATAATGAACCCTGAAACCATTACACTCCTTTTTTTGGGCAATCGTGTAATTATAAGAAACAAAAAGTGTTCTATAATAAAACCGGCCAAGTGTGCATTGTTGACTTAGGGTTCCATAGCCAGGATCCCAAGTTACCCAACTATGAAAACCGCATTGCATTCGGTTCAGCAGTTTGTAAGTAATACGCTAACAAATTTGTTTTTCGGTTGGGTTCTGTCTCTCACTATGTAATTTATTCAGCTTTGACGTGGACATAACTCGTTTTATCTGGGTTGGCTTAGAGCTCGTAAAGTAGTGAACCCTAGAGTTGTGATAATTTTGTTAGGAAATTTGTATTATGCGCTAGTGCCCTATTTTATTTGAAACTATGCTTTATAAAAAAAACAACATTGGCTTTTTTTTTTTTTTTTTATTTATTTATTGCATATTTTTTTGTGGCATTTATGTGTGAGAAGACACGCAACTCAAGCTAGATGGTCACTTTAGAGCCAAATATTTCGTAAACGAAAACAAATGGAAAAAACCGGCAATGAAACCTCTATATAATTTTAAAATATCAATCCAACTTAACCCAAAGGGGTACTTTATTTTTTTCAGTTTTCTCATATTGGGGGTGATTATGTTAGGGACAATGCAATGGAGAGAGCTATGCTCGGTGTTTCACTACGTGATAGAATCAGAAATGAGGAAATCCGTAGAAGAACGAAGGTTACCGACATAGCTCTCAGAGTTTTGCAAGTTGAAGTGGCAATGGGCAGGCCATATAGTTCGCAGAACCGACAACTAAAAAAAAAAAAAAGGTTCTCGAATGGCGACCACGAACAAGCAAGCGAAGTGTGGGGAGACCCCCCCACACGATGGACAGACGACATTGTAGCCATCGCAGGAAGTCGGTGGATGGAGGTGGCACAAGATCGCTCGTCATGGCGCTCTTTGGGGGGAGGCCTATGTTCAGCAGTGGACTTCTAAAGGCTGACATGATGATGATGATGATGATGATGTTTGGGACTAAAATACGGTTTTTTTTTCTACAGTTTTTAGCAGTTATAAATATATATAGATGTGCAATAGTGTTAATAGTGTCTGAATTAAATGACTGTGACCTACAGACGGATAGACAGACGGACGGATGGACAGTCGGATATGACGAAACTATAATAAGGGTTTCTTGTTTGACTAGTGGTAGTGGTGTGGTATACTTTCCGAGATATATAGCTAGCGGCACGTAAGCCTAGCGGTGAATCTTGGCACAGTCAGTTTTCGGGATAAAAAATATTCAACATTTTAACACATTATATAAAGTACTAGCTTACCCGCCCGCGACTTCGTCCGCACGGACTACAGTTTATCGCGAAAAAAGCATCCTACTTACGTTATTCCATGATATTAAAAACCAATGCAAAAGTAGACTTAGACTTCTTGGTTATGGCCTCCGTGGCTTGTTAACTTAATCTGTGGCACCAACGCTCTTGATGATTTTTGACGGACTTGTTATTTCGTTTCCATGGCAACCGTTCCTTACAGGGAGTATTCAACATATTCTAGTTTTCCCGTAGAAACTTCTACGGAATTCGTGGAATAATCCAGGATAAAAAGTATGCTATGTTTTATTTTAGGGTATAAGCTATCTCCATTCCAAATTTCATCGAAATCCGTCCAGCGGTTATCGCGTGAAAGTTCCCCAAAAAAACAAACAAACAGACAACGTTTCACTTTTATATCAAAAGTGAAACGTTTTTGTTCAAATCCTGCAAGTGGCAATCATTTGTGTGATGAGCAGAAATGTTTATTTCCGAGTCATGGATGTTGATATTCGTATTTATGTATGTTTATCCGTTATCTAGTGCCCGTATTACAGGGTATCCTAGTTTGGGGCTAGGTAATTGGTGTGGAAATGTCCCAAATATATTATATTATTATTATTATATATTGGTATGGATGACTGTGCCAAGATCCCCGCCACGTTTCATTCACAGCTAGACTTACGTGCCGCTAGGTATACGGGTGGGATCCAAAATTATTATTTTTCGTCATACATTGCGATAATTTTATGTTGTCGTGCAACTATGGAATAGTTATATGGTTAGAATAGTTGTCTGTGACATTTATTTCATCAGAAAGTTATATGACCAAGACTGAAACACAACGAAATTACTGCTTTTTTATCCCATATGTCTCGGATAATTATACACTTACACAATTTTATTTATAGAACACTTTTTGTGTATTTTCCATATCGATTGACACTCGTTTCATCATATTGTGCATCATGAGGAAAGCACAAGCGTTTTTTTTACTTTTTATCCCGAAAAATTATAACAGGGCAAAGCCGCGGGGCGCAACTAGAGTTAAACTAGATGTGCAAAGTACTAAAATTACTGAAACTTCAGGCCATATCTGTTGAAAAATCTGCTCCTGAAATCAAATTGATCTAACGCTGTTTTATCAAAAGCTGTTGACCAATTACTTCTTCTAAACTGGTAGAACTCCCTCGAGAAACAAAAGCTGTTGACCAATTACTTCTTCTAAACTGGTAGAACTACCTCGAGAAACAAAAGCTGTTGACCAATTACTTCTTCTAAACTGGTAGAACTACCTCGAGAAACAAAAGGCAGATTCATAAACAAATGTACAAATATTCACCTTTTCATCAAACTTGGAGTATTTATCAGTTTCCTTCCTGAACATCTCTGCAGGTGGTATTTTCTTCTGTTCCTCTTTAGCTTTTTGCGCCTCGAGCAACTCTTGCTTTTTCTTCTGCTTCTCTGCTTCTATCCGTTTCTTTTCTTCCCTTTCCTTCGCCAGCTCGTCCTTGGTCACCAGTTTGACGACGGAGCGGTCTGTGTGACAAAGGCATCGAAATAAAGAAACACGCACTAATAAAAAGACAAAAACAAAACCTAAACTAAAAAAAAAACTAAAGATGCACGTAATCTTAGCACGTAAATTAATCAGAAAGCAAAAATAATGAACGAAATATAGAAAATATTTCGTTCATTCTTAAAGTACTCGTTTCATATGAATACTCTTTAGAACAATGGTTAATTTTTAAAGGGACGATAAGTTCCTTGGCATTTGAACTGTCTACTGTAGTAACAAAGAAGGTTTAAAAAACAGTCACAGAGTCTACATCTCCAAACAAAAGATTGAAGCAAAGCAAATGGCGATTTCGTATGAGTGCGTGAGTAGATAATTTGGGGTTGATACACAATTTCATCACAAAACATTGTTTTTGATTTCCCGTAGAACTTGTCAGAATTAACACGACTAACACTGTCGAGATCTTGCTGAAGCGGCCAATCGGCATAACATGGTTGAGTGTGTGCGTGAGGCTTGTGCGTACGGCATATCTTGGGTGCTTCACTTACGATTTGGGGTGTGGTATATGTTTTTATTATCATTTTTGACCGGTAACATTGTGAGAATTGTCAGTTTGTAATAAATCGACGAGATTGTAAACAGACGATAAATTATGAACAGAGCATTAAATCTAACTTCTATACTTATACTATAGCAGTAAGTAACAAAAAATCTGTACAATGAAGATATTAAAAAAAAAACACCGACAGCACCGACCAATAAATGACAAGTTTACAATTTGACGGTGGCAATAGAATTTCAGAAAACGAATATTAATACTTACAATAAACTGGTGACATATATATAAGAACCGATGGATTACAATCTGACGGATTCTGAATAGTTTTATTACAAACAGACGAAAAATTATGAAAGAACATGCACAATCGTATATTACAGACCAATCAGTGCACAATTTTACAATTTATCCAATATCTGTTATCTAATAAGTTGTAACCGTACTGCTACGTATATTTATATATATATATATATATATATATATAGAGAGAAAGAAAGAAAAGACATTTATTCACAACAAAAACAAAACAAATTAAAACAATAAATTAATGCAAAGAAAATTGTCATGAATTGGTCCCAACTCAGCGTTATGCTGGTTGTAATCGACAGATCAACAACCAGCAGCACAACCAGTGTTACGTGTCGTCTTAAACAACCCTAAATACAATAAACCATGTGGCAACATAGTATATAACTATATATCTTAAAGAGGCAAGTAAATAATAAATATCTACATTTAAAAATATATTATAAATAATTACATATTATACCTATATATATACGTTGCAGTACGGTTTAAACTATTATATAGCGTAGGATTTTACACGCAGGGCGCAGCTAGTCCACACCAATCTAAAAATGTGGTAAGTCAAAAGTATAAGTCTTTGTCTGTTTTGGGGAGTTTTAAAGCGATAACAGCTGATGATAATTTTGATGAAATTTGGAATGGAGATAGTTTATACCCTGGAATAAAACATAGGATACTTTTCATCATCATTATCATACTTCACTCTCAAACGGCTAAACGGCTTTTGATAATATTTGGAATGGAAATAGCTTATACCCTAGAATAGAACATAGGATACTTGTCATCATCATCATACTTCACTCTCAAACGGCTAAACGGATTTTGATGAAATTTGGAATGGAGATAGCTTATTAGTACCCTGGAATAACACATAAGATTC
Organism: Alsophila aescularia; assembly: GCA_946251855.1. Classification (NCBI taxonomy): domain Eukaryota; kingdom Metazoa; phylum Arthropoda; class Insecta; order Lepidoptera; family Geometridae; genus Alsophila; species Alsophila aescularia. Next base: position 14,552,941 of record OX276378.1, read on the forward strand.
ATCATCATCATCATCCCTTATGCGGGTGAAACCGCGGAGCGCAGCTAGTACTAAAAATAAATTAACTTAGCTGAACCGTTGTGTCGATTATGTATCAACAAGCTATATAGAGATTGGCACTGCAGAGTGTCGATCAGATCCTTGACGTCACAGGCGGTCCCACAAGGTATATTTAGAAAACACGTGTTGGCGGCATTATAGAAGGACCAACCCTTCTCATCCCGCGGGCGCTTTGAGGACCAGCTGAGGGGATTCAGAAAATGGACAGCAGCATGCACCTGTGTATCACCAACTACTGTGATCAGCCTGCCAAGCATTTTGATTTTGGCGAAAACCTCTCATGGCAACAGCGACAGTTGTATGGTGGTACTGACCCGGCTTGTCCTCTAACCGCACACCGAGGTCGGGAAGCACGCAGTCCCGCAGGTCGTCGCACAGCGTCAGCACGGCGGGCGCCGCGCCGCGCGCCGCCGTGCGCACGCGCCACCGGAACGCACTCAGTGCTTCCAGGTACGGCATCACTTCTTCTTCCAACTAATGGACAATAAAAAATCATTATATGTTTTTGATTAAATTGAACTCAAACTAGAACACGGTGTAGTAGCAGCCCACCAAGACCAGATGAGACAAGTCGGTGCAATCGAGGCACGGGGGTATAAGCACAACACTCACGCATCCAGTCCCTTGGTCCCCGAGCGGGAAGCCGATCCCCCCACGCGGGCCCTCCACGGCGCCGAACACGTGCAGCACGTCGGTGACGAACCGCGCGGCGCCCGCCAGCAGCGGCGAGGGACGCGCGGGCAGCGCGCTCCGCAGGAACACGTGGCACGCGCCCACCAGCTCGCGGAGGGCGTCCAACGCGCCTCGCGTGTCAATGTTATCTGCCAACAACACATACATGCAATAACTGGCGAAATACAAATGGACTGAAGAAGTTGTTACGTGGCGTAGACGTTTCACGACGAACAAACTCCCGGTTTTGACACAAATTATTGAATACGAGCTACGAAAAAATAATCACACTAATATTATAAGACGAACGTTTGTATGTATGTATGGTTGTGTTTGTTATTTCTTTACGCTTAAATGACTGAACGGATATGAATGAAATTTCGTATGGAGGTATAAGCTTATACATGGCTACTTTTTATCACGGAAAAATGCACGGTTCCGGAGAGACGCAGGTGAAACCGCGGGGCGCAGCTAGTATGTGTATAAATTATATGTTTTTTTTTTAACTTTAATTGTTACTATTGCAACACAAGACTATAGTATTTATATGAACTTGAATTCTTGAATAATCTCAAATTGAAAATATTGTAAGAAGCTTAAGAGACAATCGCTACTGTTTAGTTATAAGAATTATATATTTTTCAAATGGTCTTTTAAATACCTTCATTATGATACCTCACTCGATAGGTTTTGGTTATTTTTGTTCCGTCGGAAATACAAAATGGCAGCTGATGAAGTGAGCCGCCATATTAGTTTTCTTGACACTTCATATTCCTATAGCACTCTCGTGATCAAGACAAATATAATGATACTTCATTTATCAAAAAAATGGCCCTCCTGGTAGCCGCTGCGCAGCGCGTCTTTCTTACTTACCGCAGAGCGCGGCGTGCACATGCACCTTGGCCACGGAGATCCGCACCGCTAGCTGCTGCTCCACCGTGCTCCTCGGCCCGCCGCAGCCTTCTTGGCAGCCGCTGTGCAGCGCGTCTTTCTTACTTACCGCAGAGCGCGGCGTGCACATGCACCTTGGCCACGGAGATCCGCACCGCTAGCTGCTGCTCCACCGTGCTCCTCGGCCCACCGCAGCCTTCTTGGCAGCCGCTGTGCAGCGCGTATTTCTTACTTACCGCCGGGCGCGGCGTGCACTTGCACCTTGGCCACGGAGAGCCGCGCCGCTAGCTGCTGCTCCGCCGTGCTCCACGGCCCGCCGCAGCCTTCCTGGTAGCCGCTGCGCAGCGCGTCTTTCTTACTTACCGCAGAGCGCGGCGTGCACTTGCACCTTGGCCACGGAGAGCCGCACCGCTAGCTGCTGCTCCGCCGTGCTCCACGGCCCGCCGCAGCCTTCCTGGTAGCCGCTGCGCAGCGCGTCTTTCTTACTTACCGCAGAGCGCGGCGTGCACTTGCACCTTGGCCGCGGAGAGCCGCGCCGCTAGCTGCTGCTCCGCCGTGCTCCACGGCCCGCCGCAGCCCTCCTGGTAGCCGCTGCGCAGCGCGTCTTTCACTGTTAGGAAGAATTCCTGAAAACAAACATTTCGCGTTTAGGTAACAGTTTATTTCATCTGTTGTGTAAGCAACATGGAAAAAAGTAGTGCAGAGTTGATAATTATGTAAGCGAGAGAAGACTTTTAAAACCGAAAATCCATACTAGACACGCTAACACTACCGGCGATGATCTCGATATTGAAATTTTCTATTCAAACTCAAAGTATCACACTACCACACTAATATTATGAATCAGAGAAGTGTAGCCACTGTCGTAAACAGGCCAATCAAAGCTTAGATTTTCAAAGCTTAGTGCGCGATGCAGAACTCCATACATTTAAACTGACAGTCCATACAAAACGTCATTAAATGCATAAAAACCGATTAGAGCCATCTATCTTTTGTCTTTAGAAGGGTGTATATTTGTTACTGCTTCACGCTCAAACAGCTACACAGATTTGGAAGAAATTTGGTACCAAGATAGTCCTGGATTAACACATAAGGGCTTTTATCATATGATCACTTTTTATCACCATAATCCACGCTGGTGAAACCGCGGGGCGCAACTAGTAGATTATAATTATAAGTGTTTATTATGTTGCCAATTTACAATTAACATAAGCTACCCTAGGCTCCGCACCAATGACTTTTCTAAGTTATGTGCGATTTCCATCGCTCCTTGCTTCGGAGGGCACGTTAAGCTGTCGGTGCCGGCTGTTATCGATTAATAGCAGTCGTTAAGCTATGCCAGAGGCCCTCGGGCGGCCTGACAATCTCTGACACCAAAGGCCAGCACTACGTCATACGACAAACAATTTACATTCTTGAGTATTGTCATTTCTGATACTTTTGATTGCTCACAAAGACATTTCTGCTCGACTACGCATCAGTGAATCGTATCTCGCGACGTATCAGCTGCATACTAACATTAAATAGTTTCTCAGTTTGTATAGCCATGTCCATCGTGTTGTCGGAATAGTCCAGCGTCTCCTTCCAGCCGTGCAGCAGGAAGCCGAGGCGCAGCTGCCGCGCCGTGTGCCGCTGCAGCGCGTCCGAGATGGTCACGAAATTCTTCAGGGACTTGGACATCTTGCAGCCGGCGATCGTGAGGTGCCCGGTGTGCAGGAAGTAGTTCACCCAACCAGCTTCGTCGAAGTGTGCCTACAATATTTATTTTTCAGTTAGTTTAATTAAAGGTAGTATTTATTATCAGTAATAATAGTTTATTTTAATTTATTAGATGCTTTTGATGTATGAACATCTAATGGCGCGGTACGGAGGTAACGCCGACTGTTGGCGTGGCAATCAAGCGGCCTGGCGACGCGGAGAGGCGGGATGGGGAGGGGCGATCCTTATTAATATGCTAGCCACCACACTGCCCATCACAATAATTATCTAATGAGACAGTTTTTCAAATCTACTTTAAATTATTTACGATGTTTTTAAAGTGCAAAATATAACACTTCAGTGGGAATTGAACTTCGGTATTGCATACTGCCGTCAGAGCGGTCTCTCGCTAAGCCAACAGACTTGCGGTACTAAGTACTCACGTGCAGCAGTAATGGCTACTGTACAATAATTGATAGACTCTAGATATGGTCTGAAAACTATAGATGGAGGGCGAGGGAAGATTAAAGGGAAGGGGAGAACGCTGTTTATTGATTTTTAAACATTAATGTTTTATTTTCAAAAGCAGCCTCTAATAATTTCTTTTTACTTTGTTTTATAGAGACGGTGGCAGAGAGGTAATATAATGTACGCCTTGAAAAGTTGCAATCCAACAACGCGAGGTTCGATTCTTGCCGAGGATCAAAGACTATGTGCGGATTTCCATCGCTCCGTGCTTTGGAGGGCACGTTGAACTGTCAGTCCCGGCTGTAATAGAATAATAGCAGTTATTAAACCATGTCAGAAGCCTTCGAGCGGCCTGACGAACTCTGACACCAGAGACCAGCACTGCCTCATACAGCAATGACGATTTTACAGGGGAATATAATAAGCATTCTGGCATAAGCCGGACCAATAATTATTATTCGCCTGTGCTTATTCTCCTGATATAGATTGCGCACGTCCGCACTTTGAAAGGTAAGTGCGAAACGTCTGAGCCTTAAAGCCCTTCATTTTGTTTTACAACTGTCCACTATTCGATAGAAATAATAAACGTGACCACCAGGGAACGCGGAAGTACTACATGACAGGGGGGCAAACTTTTTTGATTACCAGAAGTTTGCCTCTTCCTCCCAGGATAATGGGACCACCTTATCAAATTATTGTATTGTCTTCGTTCTTGATAAGTATGCAAAGTTTCAATTCAATCTGAAGTTTTGAAGTAGGTAAAAGACACAATCAAAAATTCCGTTACAAACATACATACAGGTAGAACTAATAAGTGTGATAAAAAATATTCTTATGCTCTGCTCTCTCTGGCAATTTTTCTTAAAACCATGTTAAAATAAGCGCTTTTTCATATAAGAAAAAACAAAGCTTTGTGAAGGATAGCACAGAGAAATCTTCATTACCAAGTGGTAAAATCGGAGGGGGCGCTGCATCCCCCATTTGATTTTAGGTGGGACATTTGGCCCCCTTTGCACCCCACTTCCGTGGTCCCTGGTGACCACATTAGAGTATACTCATTTTTATGAATCTAAAACTAGTCTAGAATATTGAAAATGACATCAACTTAAGAAAATAAACAAACTTCACTCTGCGCCAATTCATTGTCATGATGCGGGAACTTGAGGTCAACACCTCCGGTGTGGATGTCCATCTTCGCTCCGCAGACGTCGGAGGCCATGGCGGAGCACTCGATGTGCCAGCCCGGCCGGCCTTTGCCCCAGGGAGATTCCCACGACGGCTCGCCGGCCTTACTGCGCTTCCACAGAGCAAAGTCGTTCGGGGAACGCTTTTCTGATGCATCATTGCTTAGGTCACCTGAAAACAAATTAACTTACTATACTAACAACTTGGGGTAGGCCTTGGAGCGGCGCAGCATTCATTATGTGCAAAGTATTCATTAAAATAAATTATTCGGGACAATTCACACCAATTACTAGCATACCCTGTACTAGGGGTATATATGTATGCTAGACAACGGATAAACATACATAGATACGAATATTATATCCATGACTCGGAATCAAACATTTCTGCTCGTCATACAAATGATTGCACCTTGCGGGATTCGAACCCGCAACCGTTGGTTGACTTCGCAATCAGGGGTCACTAACCACTCAGCCAACTGGTCGTCTAATCAAGAATGATGTGTAATCTATTTCTAATATATGCTTATAATAAAACAGTAAGCATCTAGTTAAAAAGTCTGTACGTACAAAGCAGATATTTTCTTTAAATGGTTTATGTGACTTAAAATCACATAGAACAAGACAACTTTTTTTAAATGGCGTTTATCTGTCTGTCTGACTGGGTGTTTACTCTCGCATCATGAATCTACTAATGGACCGAATGAAATGAGGTTTTCATTGTTGTATAGCTTCGGATTTTGCTTATAATCTGGCGTGCATCTCAATGCGATGAACAGAAGCCGAGCAATCGACAATAAAACATTTGACAGCTGAAATAACTTAGTTGAAATTTTTAGGATACTTTTACTTATGAAAAATTACCACTCAGTCAGAGCCGTGAAATGCAGCTAGTGTGGTTTATGAGCAGAACTTAAGATCAGAAGAAGTAGTTACCTTAAGATTAGCTAATATTACATTAAAGATTAGATGAAGCTAAGATATGCTTCATAAAACACTTTATACACTCAATGTCTGGCGCATCGACGTGAGGTTGCAAGCCTGATACACATTGCACTACGGAGAGTGTGCACAAGAACTGCACAATCTGATTCCCCCATCACCTTTCCATCACCGCACGACTAGACGATCGGCAAACCATAAAAAGGTGGCCCTTTTATGGTTGAAATACCTCGCACAAGAACGAAGCGTTACGCTTCTTCATTTATTATAAGAACTGCAAAGGAGTGGAATGCCCAGCCCTCGTCAGTGTTTCCGGTAAAATATAACCAAGAGGTGTTCAAGTCAAGAGTGAATCTATACTTATAATAAAGCAGCAAGTTACTAAAAGTCTGCACAAAGAAGATAATTTTAAAAAATGATCTATGTTACTTAAAAAAACTACTGAACAAGAATATAACATTTTTAAATTTCGTGTGTCTGTTTCTTTGTATGTTTGTTCGCGCATCACGTAAATTCTCCTGAACCGATTGCGATGCGGTTTTCACTGTTGGATAGCTTTGTGTTTGACTTAAAAACTGGTGTACTTGGTATCTCAATCCGATCAGCAGAAGCCGAGCAATCGATAAAAACTTTTTGACGGCTGAAGGAATTTTGATCATTTGTTGGTATATTGGTATTTTAGGTCTTGGAATAGTAGATAAGAGTACTTTTAACACACTAGTAGGTACATAATTGTAAAAAATAAACAGAAAAGTAAAGTACATTGTCATACCTACCAACCAATATATTTACAATGCCTGTGGGGACAACTTTTTTGAAATTTTTCGTAATCCCCTTAAGTTAGTGGGGATAGCCTAGTATGGATTATGACAATGAACCAAAACTAGGGCCTTTATTTTCTAGAAGAGATGATAAGAATACATTTTTAATGGTCTGCAAGCACTTATTAAATACTAGCTGTACCCGCGGCTTTGGCAGTGTGGATTTTACTGGGATAAAAACATTATGTTAAACTATCAGTTTTATATTGAACACTGGCTTCTACTCATCGCATCGAGAACCTAAGTACATCAAATTTTAAGTTAAATCCTAAGCTATCCAACATTGAAAACCGCATTTCAATCATTCTACTAGTTTTTACGTGAACATACAGACAGACACCATTTTTTAAAAGGGTATACGTGAACATACAGACAGACACTATTTTTTTAAAAGGGTATATGATTGTTTAGTTGCTTATTTTAAGTCCCATGGACATGTTTTTTATTTATCTTTGTTGTACAGCCTTTTAAGGCTTTACTATAAGTATAGATGTTTAGGCGCGATTGGTCAAATTTGTGGTTAGTCCAATTCACCTTATTCGCGATTGGTCTATTTCGCAATTTGTCCAATTCGCGGTCGGTCCATTTTGCGTTTCGTCCAATTCGCGGTTGGTCCAACTCGCGTTTAGTGCAATTTACGGTTGGTCCAATCAGTGGTTAGTCCAAAATGGATAATGTTTTAAAATTATACTACTAATATTTAAAAAGAAGAACTACAAAGGAAAAAGTTTCCTTGATGCCTCATTATTTTGCCGCATTTGTATACTGTACTAGCTGTGCCCGCGTGGTCATTCATTTAAAGTAGCCCATATGTGTTATTCTAGGACCAAAAGTTCCTAAAAAGTACAATATACTACATTTGATCAAAATTTGTTCACCCGCCTAAAAGTTTTTATCAATTGCTCGGCTTCTACTCATCGGATTGAGATACCAAGTACACCAGTTTTTAAGTCAAACCCTAAGCTATCCAACAGTGAAAACCACATCGCAAACTGTCCAGTATTTTTTACATGATGTGCGAACAAACATACAGACAAACAGATAAACAAACAAAAAGACACTAATTTAAAAAATGTTATATTCTTGTTGAGTAGGTTTTAAGTAACCTAGACCATTTTTTTTAAATTTATTTCTTTATACACACTTTTTCGTTCTTATTGCTTTATTATAAGTATAGATATACAAACTATTTGAGACACCACAATTTGAATGATGTATTTTGAAACTTCAACAAAAATATCTTATCAATAAAAGGAAATAATACATTCTCATACAAAGTTTAAAATAAAGTTGCTTTACCTACTCCTGTTGGACAACAGCAGTCAAATTTAATGTGAAGCATAATAGTTCTTAATAAACATCAATTCAAATTTTATCAAGTGGGTTCAGGCATTTTATTGTGAAAAAATAAACAAACAAACAGAGAGAGATACAGAGTTACTTTCGCTGTTATAATTTAGTAATATGAATTTGTTACCCACCTTCCCCTTCTTGTAATGATTTTGTGTCCCCATAGGCCTCGGGTACAAGTCTGCCGTAATGGTGTTTCTCTCTACCATCAAACTCACTCACATTGAAATATACAGATCCATTTGACTCATATGCTAAACCATTTTCTATTATCTTTTGTATATATTTAACTATCTGTGGTACATATTCACTTACTCTCGTTAATACATCTGGGGGTAAGACCTGTAAAGTACAACAATTCATTTTTTAATAAATATTAACACAGCAACCTACATCATTTGGCAAATAGACAATAATCAAATATGAATTAAAATTCTTACTTACATTTAATGATTTCATGTCTTTGTGGAACTCATTCTCCCAGTACCTGGGTAAATCTGTAAATACTGAATTGTCTGTGACTGTAGCCCCATATTTGCTATCAAGCCAATCTGATATGGGGCTTTTTGCTGAATTAAGGAGAGCACATTTTGCCTTAATTATCTTTTCCTGATCATTTGATGTAACAGCCAGCTTGAGGGTCTCAACTGCACTTGCCATACTGGAAAATAAGTTGTATTTGCAACATACAAGTTATGTTGTGAGTTGAGTTTGTGGGAAATTAGTTTTCCACTGCTTCATCAAAAATATGAGTATTAGCTTTGGAGTCATACAGCGATAGAAGAGGGAAATATATAGAAACAAGGGGCAGTCTTTGGGGGGGGGGGGGGAGGAATGGAGAGAAGGATACCCCCTGGTAACACCCCCCCCCCCATGATATATGAGTTTTAAGTTTATTAAAAAAACAGCCTGTTTGGTCACAGACAAACAACCAATTTAGGCTCTTTATTTGAACCACTACCACTAAATAATTTTATTTACGGTTTGTAAACAAACTTCACTAAATTACTCCACCTTCCTCACCCCCCTCTCACCCTAATATAGTCAAATGTTTTTGCAAATTGCATTTTGTTTCACATACACTAAAATACAATTTAAAAAAACTAAGCTTCACTGCGGGGAGAGAGGGGTACCAAGGGGTAGCCCTCCACCTCCCACCCCTAACCCCCAACTCCTGCCCCTCGTTTCTTAGCCAACCCATAGAAGACACAAAATGGGCATAGCCAGCATTTGAGTTTAAATGTGTGGTGTTTACTTTTCTAACAAAATTTCAACAATAGCAGTCTTTATGCCATATCCGAAGCCTTTGGGCAGCCTGACACCAGAGGCTAGCACTACCTCATACATCAAGCAACCAAGCAAGATTAACTATCATAGTCAACTGCAATGGTGGAAATATTATATTTGAAAAAAAAAAGGAATTTTATCCTATAAAAAATATGGAAAGTTCTCAAACCTTAATAAATCAATCGAAGACTTAACAAAAAATGATGTGACACAAAAAATACTAAAATGATGCATTTCAGAGATATTTGGCCTCAAAGACAGAGTATATAGTCATATCTACATTAAGTCCTGCATTGATTTATTAAAGTTTGATCAATGGCTGCGTTTTTTTTTTGCTTCCAGTCTTCCTGATTACTTGCATGAAGTTTTACCGTTATAACCGGTTTAGCAGTACCAAGATATTGCTAACTTCGCGCAAGCAAATTGTAAAATGTAGGGACCTTAAGATTCCATCAATATTAAAATCTTTCTAGCTACACCCATGAATCATAAAATGAGTAGATACTGAATCAATTTTTCATTCTATTTAAATCATTTGATATAGATAGACCATAATATAAAGTAGGTTAGATACCTACTTTATATGGTCTATATTTATATTTATGTGGTATATAAGTAGAACTTATTGCAAAACAAAAATGATTTCATTGCAAATTATGTGGGTACATCATTTATGCTTACCTTTCAAGCATTTTCTGCATAACATTCTTTTTATCTAGGTCAGCTGTATCTCTAACAACCGCTTCATAGTAATTCACAACTTTAGTTGCATCATCTATAATATCACTCAAGCTTTTCTGTTCCTTTACATATTTCTCATATAAATACTGCTGTCTTGCTCGCATTATGATTTTATCATCAATATCTGTTATGTTCATTACATAGAGGATATCATAGCCAAAATAATTGGCCATAACCCGCCTCAATATATCAAAAGATATATAAGATCTGGAAGATATAAAGCATACATAACATCAGTATGAATGAACATTTTATAACAAAGCTTCTAAAATAATTCTCGAGAGATATGTAGGTAGATACAGTCAATTTCAAAACAATATTTTGTCCAACACCCAAATGTATGTTTTTTCCCCGTCTGTGTTGAAATGATAAATACGTTGTAGCATGATTATTTAAATTTCATTTGGTTTAGGCTCTGAGTTATACCTGCCAGTATTAGAAAATAAAATATTATATTATTGTGGGTGTTACCTACATACCTTGCATGGCCCATGTGGGAAGCGTCGTATACAGTGGGCCCGCAGCTGTACCAATTAACTTTGTTGCCATTGGCAGGCACGAATTCTTCTTTTTGCCTTGTAAGGCTATTGAACAGCTTCAAAACAGGGGGCTTTTGCGACTTTGCCGGCGGGGACCAACTGGGCTGACTTCTTTTCGACATTTTGAATTAAATTCATAAAAGTCGCTGGTGGTAATAAATCACAGTTACAAACTATTATTCTTAATTTGAGCTCAACAGGCTAGGAAAATAAATTAAATATTATATATTTTCTTATCGCCACGTATTTATAGGTTAAAAACCCACAAACTAAAAAGATGATACGGGTAATGAATCAAAGCAAAAAAAAACACCAATCAACAGAATAAGTGAACCACAGATTGCAGCAAGCTCAAGCAAGAGTCTTACGTAGTATTACGTACTCTTTGGCTAAGAGTATTATCAGGGGCCGTTCGTTTTGTAGAAAATGGCAAAGATAACTGCAAAACCACGAACCTCTTATGGGCCTACCACACGCACAAGCTTCACCACAGTTTTGTACGCGCAGGCCGGTTTGTACACGGAACACCGTGCGTGTAGTTGGTAAAAACTGTATCATGCGCCAACCCCACATCGTGGCTTGCGCACTTTCGACTTGCTTGAAATTTTGCCTGCGCAAGCCCGGTCTGCACGTACTTGTCTGTGCGTATGGTTGGGTGTTCAGTGGTGTTCAGTAGTTCCGGATGGATACGAATCCGAGGACCCACATCATTCGCGTTATTGATGGATGTACATCCAACCACAATTCGGATACCGATCTAACAGTACCGGCTGACCGAATAGCCCTGCTGGTCGGAGCCACAGGTCGGAGCGGTGAAGGCACTGAGTGGAACTGAATCGCGACATTGCGGACCGAGGAGGGCGCGGGCGGAGCGGCGGTGGCGCAGAGCGGGTGGGTGCGAGCAGGTGTACGACACAATTTGATAATAATTAATTTTTATATGGTTTAAATTAGATAATTTTAAATTTTGTCAAAATTGTTTTCCCCAGATTCCCTAAAGAAAAAAAGTATAAAAATGTTTCGTAAGTTTGTTGTAAAAATATAACAAGCCACTTTTATGAAATTTGCGCTCAGAAAATTTGTTGAAAAATTTGGAAATTTGCGAGCGAGATAGCTGCGGCCATGATTTTGGGCCATAATGTTATTAATTGTAATTAGTACAAAAGTACTTATAAGGGTAACTCGTGCCATATTCATTTTAATAAATAATTAATACATTGTCTTATAGTAAAATTATTGACCTTCCTACTAAAATGTTACATACATTTATTCACTGGTCAGTGATGTTCCATAATCTATATTAAAACAATATTTACTTAATAATAATAAATGTCTAATAGTGTCGCGAGGCAGTCCCCGGGTTGGGTTGCTCCCACTATTCCAGGACACAAACCTCTTTGACACAGAATTACAGGAACTTCCTTCCGCTTGATACTAGCACACGGCGGGAGCAGACTCGGCAGGCCAGAGTCTGATATCAAGCAAGCCGCGCGAAGCCGTTCATCGAGTGCAACGCGATCGGGCGCTGCAACTCAATGATGTTCCTCAAACCAGAGCAGCAGACTTTCAGATTTTTTTATATTAATGTTAGCGAAGGAAGGACGAAAGATATATTTTGCAAATTAAATCAATGAAAGCACTAAAGTGGAATATTTTTCTATTTTGACTCAAAATCAATATGAATGACAGGATATTTGTATTTGGAATGGATAATGAAAATCAAAATGAAAAGAAATGGATTATGAAAAGAGTATTGTTATGAAAGAGGTTTGGACCTCGTCACAATACAATGTAGGTATTTTAATCCCTGTGTTTTGTTGTTGCATTGTTCTCTTGGACAGACGCGAGGGACGGGAGCGGACGCTCCCGCAGTCCGCTGATCATGATGAAGTAGCCGGATCCATATAGTTGCAATAGACACGGGACCTGGATGTAGGTCTTTAGAGCTGAATGTACATCCGGATGTAACTTCGAATTATCGTAGGACCTACCCATATCAGTAGAGGACCTCTACTGCGCAGTCCAGTAGAGGACATCTACTGGAGTGCGCAGTCCAGTAGAGGTCCTCTACTGGACTGCGCAGTGTTACATATAAACGAGCCGAATGAGAGGCACCAAATCAACCATCTCTTTATATCATTTCTAATAGGGTGTCCATGCAATCAATAATAAAAAGCTAGGGTTTTTCCGTAAGAGAAGAATAAAGGCCTATAGTTGCTTATACTCAGCAAAATAGTCCGTAATGGTTTCCGGATTTTAATGGTAATTTGAGCCGTATTTTTATGATTGAGTTAGGTATGTAGGTACCAGAATATATTGTATTATGATAACTTAGAAGAGTTTATTTTATAACAAATGTGTAAGAAATAAAATTAAACAGTTAATGTAATAACATTTATTGTTACAATAACCTATTATATTAACAACATGAAATAATGGGTGTTATAGAAACATTTCAGTGCAACAAAGTTAGCATCGTGTGGCGTACTTAAATATCCTGAGGTAGTGTGGTGTTGCTACAATACTCTTTTCTATCATGTGCAATACTCTTTCGTATGTGTTCTTATCTATGATGATTGTTTTAAACAAGTGCTAAATGACAACTGTCGTAGTGTCACTAATGTACTACAAATTTTATCTTATTAAAACTATATATTCATGTGAGAAGCCAGGTTGGCACTGAGTGACCATTGTTCGATTTTCTTATATGCACGAACATTCTCTCATGAGGAGTTTGATTTGTAGCAGTACATAATAAGGATCTCATTGAGTGTAGCGCTTGATTAAGAACCTTCTCCCAATCTTCAATGTTAAGGCCTTGAGATTTTAAAGCTAATTGAGTTGTTTTCCAAATTGTTTCATTCGCTCGTTCTATTTGGCCATTGCCTTGTGGGTTGTAGGCTGTCGTACGACTTGTAGATATGCCCCTGCTGTGTAAATAATCTTTAACTTCCTTGGACATAACAGCAAAGCCACGATCGGAGTGAATGTATGCTGGCATCCCAAAAGTGCAAAATAATGTTGACAGGTGTTTGATTACAGTTGCAGCAGAAACGTCTTTGCATGGAAATGCAAATGGAAATCGTGAATACTCGTCAATTATGGTTAAAATATATTTGTTAGCAGAAGCTGACGGAACTGGTCCCTTAAAATCAATGTTCAACCTTTCGAATGGTGAAGTCGCTTTTATCAAACAACTGTTGTTTTTAAAAAATCTAGGCTTCACAACGGCACAGACTGAGCATGCATTCGTTATCTTCCTGATTTCTTCTATTGAGTACGGCAAATTCTTACTCCGTACCCAGTGAAACATACGAGTCGTTCCTGGATGGCATAAATCTGTGTGCAATCTTTTAGCTTATTTTCCGAATGGACGCTTGCGCACATACGCGTTAAAGTGTCAGCAGCGTTATTGTCCTTTCCTGGTCTGTATATAATGTCGTACTTAAAACAGGATAATTCCAAGCGCCATCTTTCAATCTTCTCATTTTTTATCTTGCTTGTATGAGTGCGATCAAACATGTAGGAAACTGATCTTTGATCTGTAATTAAGCTAAAAGACCTTCCAATCAAGTAATGGCGCCATTTACGAAGAGCTTCGACGATAGCGTAAGCTTCCTTTTCTATAGCCGGATGTCTCTTTTCAGAGGTTGAAAGTGTACGTGAAAAGAATGCTACCGGGCGTCCTTCTTGTGATAAGGTAGCCGCTATAGCATTATCAGAAGCATCTGTTTCGACAGCAAACATCTTCTTCTCATCAATAGAAAATTTGGTTGATTTTGCTATACAGCTTTTCAAGTCTTGAAAAGCAGCTTTAGCTTGTTCATTAAGTGGAAATTCTGGATTAACAAGACTATGAATCCTTTCCGAGAATTTTGGTATCCATTTTGAGTAATGCGAGAACATGCCAAGGGCTCTTTTCAGCGAAGTATTGTCAGTAGGTATCGGCATGGTTACCAGCGGTTGAAGTCGATCTGGATCTGGTTTGATAGATTTCTTAGATATTCTGTATCCGAGAAGATTTATGCTATTTAATGAGAACATCGACTTGTCTTTATTTATTGTCAGATTATATTTATCAATAGCATCCATGAAATTTTGTAGGTTCTGATCATGATCAGATTTCATTTTGCCACAGACTGTCACATCATCCAAATATGCATAGGTGTCAGTCAAATGCTCTTTCTTTATTAGCCAGTCCATGACTCTTTGGAAACAACTCACTCCATTAGTTACTCCAAACGGAATACGGCAAAATTGATACAAATTTCCGCACGCTTCGAACGCAGTGTATTGTTTTTCTATTTCCAGGATAGGCACTTGATGGTAAGCGCTCTTCAAATCAATTTTTGAGAAAAAAACGTATTTTGAAATATCATTTACCATTCTTTCCATGTTCGGTAAAGGATAAGCATCCCAGTCAGTATATTTGTTGATAGTCTGAGAATAGTCTATAACCAGCCTTTTGCGATGATTTTCGTTTTTGGTGATCAGGATCTGCGCTCGCCATGGAGATCTACTCTCTTCAATAACGCCATCAGATAGCATTTGATTGATTTCATTTTCGATAAACTTCAGATCATCAGTGCTGTATCTGCGCGACTTTACTGCAATTGGCTTACAGTCAGAAGTTAAATTTGAAAATAGTGGCACTGGTGGGACTGATGCAGCAAGAACACTACATATTTGTAAAGGTTTTCTTGGTCCACCAAAAGAAATTTCCAAACTAGAGTGCTCTTCCAAAATATCATGTCCAATGATGACATCAGCGCAAAGATATCTTACTATAAGAAGCGCAGCTTTGTCGTAAATATTATCATCAAGGATGATTTTAGCTTGAAGTAGTCCTTCGCAGTTTATTGTATGTGTTGTCTGTGCCATTGTTAAAGATTCACTGGATTCTTCTTTTTCTAAAGAGCAACTAACGAAGAAATCGTAGTTGATAAAACTTCTCGTACTTCCAGAGTCAATTAAGGCTTGCCTTTAGCCTTTTTGCCATTAACTTTTATAGTGACAACTGACTTCCTGAGGCTTGATGGTGCAGCGGCAGTGATTATAATTCCATTCAAGTTGTTATCAAGTGCCTCAGAAGGCCCATCCGAAGCAGCTACAAGGTTATTCTTAGGGCTCCTGCACACATTTGCAAAGTTACCTGTCTTTTGGCAAAACTGGCATATCTCGTTTCGTGCAGGGCAGTTCTCACGGCGATGGACTTTACCTCCACAGAAGAAACATTGTTTTGATTCGTATATTGCGTTCTTTTTTTTAACAGCGTCATATTTAACAGCATCATATTTAGGTCTAGTAACATTTGTTGTAGTCTTTGGTAAAGCCATTACCAATTCATTATTATTTTGACTGGCAGAGTTAAATGTTTGGGCGTTGCTTTCTGCTAACTCTATTGATTGCGCCTGATTGAAAGCTTCGTCTAAGGTTAACGTTAGATTTTCGAGTAGTCTTTCACGGATTTTATTAGATGTAATACCAGATATAAAAGCATCTCTTATAAAGTCATTTTTATTACGCTCTGCATCGACATTTTTGAATCGGCAATCTTTGCTGAGTAATTTAAGTTGCTGTAAGAACTGGTGTACACTTTCGTGACTATGTTGTTTACGTATTGCCAGAAGGTGGCGTGCAAAAATTTCATTCTTTGGTTTTATGAATATTTTATTGAGGGCATCTATGGCAATCTCATAATTTGTACAATCACTTATGTATTCAAATACCTTCGGTGATACGTGATTTATAAGCAGCTGCATTTTTATTTTATCCGACATTGGTTTGTCATCACTGTTAGTAGCAGTTAGGAAGTTATTGAAAGTGAATATCCAATGGGTCCATTCTTGAGTCGCAGATGGTGATGCCGGATCCACATCGAGAAAAATCGGTCGAAGGTACTTGTCCATTGTAACAAGTATTAACACTTATTTCGTAGAGTAAATTTTACATTATTTAAGTTGAATAAATTGTTATGAAATAACAATAATAGATAGAACCAAATTAGGCTTTATTCAACTTAAATTTTCACATTAGACACTTGACATCTCATACTAGACAAATAGCGGTTATCTTCTTAAACCATAGACATATCAATGAGTAGGTCCTAATGTTTCGACTAAGAAGTTTAGTCTACTACATACTCGCTTTCTCTCGTATCAATTTAATCCGATAGTAAAAACGTAAATATATATGTTTATGATAAAAACGTAGTTCACCACAATGGCCTCCATAGCTCGACTACTGAGACCAGGCAAATTTGACGTAGACCCGGGGTCTCCAGCCGCCGACTTAAAATACCGTCACTAGAAGGAGACCTTCCAGAACTATCTTGCTGAAGAAACCGAGGTGAGCAAATTATCTGATAATACCAAACTAAAGATATTGCTCAATAACACATCTTCTAATGTTTACTCTTTTATAAGAGAGACAAAAGGTTACACAAAAGCTTTGTCCCTGTTAGATAAAATGTATCTGAAATCTAAAAATGTGATTCACTATAGATACCTGCTAACTTCAACTAAGCAGAAAGCTGATGAAACAGTAGCCGATTTTTTACGCACGCTACTACATAGTTAGAATTCGAGTGTCACTTCAAATCAGTCAATGCTGAAGAATACAGGAGCGAATACGTGCGTGCTGCGTGATGCATTAATTGCTGGCATACATTCCCAAAAAATTAAGCAAAGGCTGCTTGAAAACCTATAAATAAGTTTAGAAGAGGCGTCTAATCAGGCCATGTCACTAGAAATGGCTGAGAAAAAGTCAAATGATTTCAAAACTAGCCATCCCTACCCTGTGATGGAACTATTACAAATTGAAGATGAAACAGAAAACTTTCCCAATCTGACTGCTGCTCCATCGCGTAGGCACTGTTTTTTCTACAGTGGAAACGTACACCAACCGATAAAATGCCCGATTTTCCACGCTACTTGTCAAAACTGCGAAAAGAAAGGTCATTTTGCCAACGTTTGCAGAAGCAGGACCACCATAAACAAGCCATCAGCCATTAACGCTGTAACAGAATCAAGGGAGCAAGAGCTAGCAGCAATTTCAGCAGCATGTCCTACTGTTTTCATAAAACTACAGTGTCTTTCTCTGGCAACAATTACAAAGCTGATGCATTGATTGATAGCGGCAGTTCAATGAGTTTTATTGATAAAAATTTCGCGCAATTGCTGAGCCTGAAACGTCATCCATGGAAAGAAATGGTAACATTGGTGTCCAAGAAGCTGACTTTACATGTAGATGGATTTTGCTATGCAACTATTAAGCAAAATGAGCATACTTACAATCAATAGCGACTATTTGTCCTGGAAGACCATTGTGCCGATGTGATTCTTGGTCACGACATTTTAAGCGACCACTCATCTTTAGAAATTAAATTTGGAGATCCAGAAAAACCGCTAAATATTTGCAACGTTATGTCACATTTGGAATATCTACCCTACACTGTAGATCATGTCAAGAAGACAGCAGAGTGTCGTATTTGCACAGAAATAAAACCGAGATTTTCACAGAAACAACGAATTCTTAAAAAAAGCAACTGCACCATTTGAGAGACTCAACATTGATTTTAAAGAACCCTACTAATACTCATAACCGCTACATCTTGACAATTATAGATGAATATTCAAGATTCCTCTTTGCTTACCCATGCAAAGACCTGCAGGTTCCATTATAAAACCAATGCTTAAAGGATTTATACTTCACTTATGGTACCCCACAGTACGATACATTCAAATCGTGGAACTGCCCTTATGTCTAATGAATAACGGTGCTACTGGATATCGAACGGGGTAACATGTAATCGCACCACGCCATACGAAGACGCGAGTATATACTTTCTACGACGCCATATAATCCAAAAGGAAATGGACAAAAAGAGTGTCTTATTGACACCAGGAAAACAGTGAAGTTCTTCTTGAGAACCAAAAACCTTGACACAACTTGCTGGGAGCAAGTCTTATCAACCGCTCTCCACTCCATCCGTTCATTACTATGCACTGCTACTAACACTATACCTCATGAAACATTTTTTAATCATCCACGTTGGACAGCAAACGGAGAATCTCTATCAACGTGGTTCTTGGAATCAGGCGATATATATACAATAAAACATGGTCAAAATACGATTCCGAGGTGGAAGAAGTAAAGCTTTTCTAGAGAAAGAAGCTAATCTATCAAATTCTCGTGTGAGATTTCTGGATGGCCGCGAAACTACTATACTCGTATCAAATAGACAACTAAATGCTTTTCCACCGCCAGTGAGTCCATACGAATTTGAAGATGCCGAGGGTGATGCGGAAATATCTGCTCTTTCGGTTCAAAATTTACCATCTAGTGAGAACGTTATACTGCGGCACCTTGGAGGCGCTCCACTAAAAAGAGAAGAACTCTTCACACAACACAACAGTCTTCCTACATTAAAATATAATATTCTGACGGAAGGGTGAATGCGGTGTTGCTACAATACTTTTTTTGACCGCGCGAGCGCGAAGAGCTAGCGAAGCTTCTCCGTTTCAGCTAGGGCAAAAATGCTTTCGTATGTTCTTCCGAATTCCTTCCGAATGTCCGTATCTCTGTTCTCTATAGGTCGCATTACTCAAGCGATCTAAACGAAACTTTGTATACAGGTTAAGCCAATTTTTAGTTATTTTTTTTGTCGTCAGGGATTTTTGTTTTGGGGGAAGTACGGGGGGTACTTCCCCCAAAACAAAAAAAAGGGTAAACTGAATATGGCTACTGAATATCTCCGCCTTATTAAATTCGAGTTCGATGGTTCTTTTTTTATTTGAAAAGCACTAAATTTTTATGGGACTTAAGTTAGTCCCATAAAAATTTAGTGAAGATCTGATGAGGATCTTCGGCGTGATGAGCAGAATAGTGTCTCAAAATGCAGTAAATTTCTCACTTTTAGGTTTCTACCAGTGGAATCCGCCCTTTACCTATTAGGTAGGGATTGATGGAGCACTTTAGTTATTAATGTTAGTTTAACAATAAGGTAACTAGATGGCGCTACTGTGCACGAGGTCTACAGCTCACAGAGCCACTAGTGTATCATGTGCAATACTCTTGAGTTCATATCTATGATGATTGTATTATACAAGTGCTAAATGACAACTGTCGTAATGTCACTAATGTACTACAAATTTAATCCTATTAAAACCATGGTTTTACTCACTTTCTCTCGTATCAGGTAGTTCATAACAAAGTCTTTTATTCCGAAACTAGACAGCAAATTTCAATGTTTTTCTTGACTGATTAATATAGTCTTCATCTTTAAAATGTAGACTACATACTACTGATGACTTCGTGACTTTCCAAGGTATTCTTCCACGTCTCAGTAATATTTTCATCCTTAGAAGCATAAGTAAGTACAATCAGTTATGTTCGGTCTGCTTATATACATTCGCTTAAAACAGCTGGAGGGCTGTGTCGAGGCGCACGGCCGTTTGTTTGTCGTGAAACGTCTACGCCAGGTACAAATAGCAAGTTATACCGAATTGCCCCACCTATCCTTACACATCTCCACCAATCCCCAACTACCCCTACTCACCCCACCTCTCCCTATCCACACCCACAAATTCTATCCTCTTACAGACACGTTTTACCTCTTCCGTATTTCTGGTTTTCTGGTATTATTGCACATAAAAATTGATAACAGCTGTCAAACAAAATGAAGATCTAGATGAGATCTATCCTTTATGCAAAGAAGCTACTAGTCTAGGATCAATAGTTTCAGAGTTATACCTCTTTTAAGTTTGACAGCTGTCATCCAAAACGAAGATATCGATGAGAGCCATCACTTCTGTAAAGGAACTACTAGTCTAGGATCAATAGTTTCAGAGTTATACCTCTTTTAAGTTTGACAGCTGTCATCAAACATGAAGATTTTGATGAGATCTATCACTTCTGTAAAGAACCTACTAGTCAAGGATCAATAGTTTCCGAGTAAAAGTCCTTTTAAATTTGACAGTGTCATCCAAAACGAAG
This sequence comes from Alsophila aescularia, assembly GCA_946251855.1. NCBI lineage: Eukaryota > Metazoa > Arthropoda > Insecta > Lepidoptera > Geometridae > Alsophila > Alsophila aescularia. The sequence continues at coordinate 14,573,590 of OX276378.1, forward strand.
GCATCGATGAAATCTATCACTTCAGGGGCCCGTTCACTTATACGTTCGAGGACGCACGGATCACCCGTGTGTACTCTCGAAATCGTTCACGGCGTCGTCGGACGTACGCCTGGGTCATCCGAAAAATAGTAGGCGAGGGGAGGAATAGTATGAAACTGACACTTGACAGTTGTCAGTTCTATGTGGACGTCCAAAGTCGTTCACTAACTCCCGCAATGCGATTACGTAATGTTGATCATGACGGTTTCAAGCCGTCAAATTCAATAATGCTTTGCGATAGAGTCGATTTTCCGAAGCCAAGTTCTGTAATAGGGCCACGGATGATCGAGCGATAATCGCACGGATGATTCGAGCGTGTAAGTGAACGTAGCCCAGTGGCCCAATTACAGAACTTGGCTTCAATTGCAAAGCATTATTGAATTTGACTGCTTGAAACTGTCATGATCAACATTACGTAATCGCACTGCAGTGCGCTGGGTACTAGACCAGTGGCCCAATTACAGAACTTGGCTTCAATCAGATTGTCACTTTTTTCATAGCAAAATCGACTCTATCGCAAAGCATTATTGAATTTCACGGCTTGAAACCGTCATGATCAATATTACGTAATCGCAGTGCTGTCCGTATCCATACCAGCAGCCCGATTACATAACTTGGCTTCAATCGAATTCTCAATATCGCAACCACTAATGCCTTGCGATAGAGTCGAAATTGCTATGAAAAAAGTGATAATCCGATTGTAGCCAAGTTCTGTAATTGGGCCACAGACTCGTTTGAGATGATATTGTGCGTTGTTACGGTCACATAATTAGCTGGCGGGGGGACCATGCCCCCCCGGACCCTGCAAGTCGGCCGACTCGTTCATAAATGACAAAAAACTTACCAAGTCCGGGTAACTAACCAAACCAAATATATACACTAAATTTTAATATTATTTACACAAAAATACTCTACTGATCCCTATATTAATAAAACAGGTAAATAAATTTTCACTGAAAAAAACCAGGACCGCCTAATTCGACGTTTCCCGCGCTTTTTCTAAGGTTCGTGTTCAATTCAAGGTCCAATAACTGACAGTCAGACTGTCTGTCACTGTCAGTTTGTTACTGTCACTTCGAAGAAACACACACAGGCATACACATCTGTTTAACACAAACAAACTTATCTGAAAGTGGACACTTCGTTTCTAAATTTTTTGTGTATTTTGTTAGCTTTTTCGTTAAAATATAACGACATTTTGTACACACGATGGTTCTCTGTGTTTGCAAATGCCTAAATGTAACGCTGGAGAGTGATAAAATTGACGATAATGTGGATATTGAAAAACTGGAGCTAACATCCATGGAACAAAGGGATATTTTTTTCAGCGAGGTACCATCAGTAAACATGTTTTGACCTTGGTATAGGTCTTTTCTTAGCTTCCTTGTGATTTAACTTGGAATCTATCACAGAAAACATTCGGTTTTTCATAATCTTATCGGTTACGCATTAGGTAGGTATATAAATGAAAACATAGGTATATACGATTGTCTAGTTCACTTTGGTTGTGTTCTAAAATAGTATCGTCAAAGTACCTTCCTCACCCGAATCCTATTTCTAACAAAAACCGATTGCTTCATCTTTACAAAAGGAGCTAATTATATAGGTCCTTCTAGCTAGAGATCTTGGATTTTATGACTAGTCCTAATCAGTAGCAGCTAAATCACATATTATTCTTTTTCCAAACAAAACAAGCTACAGTCTTAGACTAGGAAGGTTCGGTTTTCTTCCATTACCTGTATAGATTTTATTTCATAACTAGCTGATGCCCGCGGCTTTGCACGCATGGTCATTTCTCTAGGTTAAAAGTACTCTATGTGCTATTCCAGGACCTAAAATACCAATATACCTACAATTGATACAATATACCTACCAATTGATCAAAATTCCTTTAGCCGTCAAAAATATGATTGTTGATTGCTCGGCTTCTACTTATAGAATTGAGATACTAAGTACCCCAGTTTTTAAGTCAAACCCTAAGCTATCCAACAGTGGAAACTGCATTGTAATCGGCTTAGTAGTTTTTACATGATGTGCAAAGAAACAAACTAACAAACAGACAGACACGATTTAAAAAAATGTTCTATTCATGTTCAGTAGCTTATTTTAAATACCCTAGACCAATTTTTTATTCAATTATTTTTGTACAGACTTTTTCGTTGTTATAGCTTTATTATAAGTATAGATATACAATCTGCAAAGTTAATATTTATAATATAGGCAACTTTATACTTACTAAACTAACACACAATTAATAAATTGCTTTAAAAAAGTAGTTGCTTTAAAGAGCAAAATATGCCGAAATCTTTGTTGATAAGATATTGACATATTCCAGTCAAAATGTTGACTTTCTGATTAAAATTCAATAAATGTTATTTATCTTGCTGACTTGTTACTTAATTTTACATTTAAAGTAGAATTATTTAATGTGTTGTAAAGATTTCGATCATAATCTCACTCTAAGACAATGCCTACTACATCTCACCCGCTACATTTTCGAACCATGAAGCAACATAAATAAGCAAAAAATAAGCATTTAAGCAATTTAATGACGTGTTGTATGTGTATTGCACCTAGTCAAAATAGAAAAATGATTTATTTTATTGTTTGCCATTACTCATATTGGTTTCAAATGCAGGCTATTTTTATAATAACTGATAAAATGTTTTTACAGAAATTGCTGTTGTGTGCTCCGAATAACATGAAGTCCCAAGTGGTGCAGCCAGCACTAGTGGGCCAGCGCACCTCTGGTGGCTACATGCTGCACTCCTGCCTTGCTTGTGGACAGACCACTCACGCCACACTGCAAGACAAAAAGGGACTGAATTTGGTGCTCATTGCTAAATCTATTCAGGTGTGTCTAGTTTTTTTGCGTTCTTATATATTTTATGGATGCTTTTTAAACAGTTGGCAGCATGATGCTGGTGACACAGACCAACTGTTTGTTTGTTTGTCGTTGAGTTAGTTTTGGCCTCTGGTGTCAGAGTTTGTCAGGCCGCCCAAGGTCGCGCTCAACATGCAAGATCTTCTATTCTACAACATATAGAAACAACAACAATAAGAACGACACAAAACTTGAAACACACCACGATGTTGTGTAATTGTTTGTTGTTTGTCATATGAGGTAGTGCTGGCCTCTGGTGTCAGAGTTTGTCAGGCCGCCTGAGGTCCTCTGACATGTCGAACGACTGCTTTTAATAAATAACAGCAGGGACCAACAGCTTAACGTGCCCTCCGAAGCACAGAGTGATGAATAACTGCACATAACTTAGAAAAGTCATTGGGTGCGGAGCCTAGGACCGAACCCGGTATCGTTGGATTCTAGGTTGCACTGTTGGACCATTGGGATACCATCACTCTTTTGAATCCCATTGAATTGCCTAATGTGATGAGCCAAATAATTACCATTTTAATAATTAAATAACCAAAGAATATTATAAAAATTATGTCATGGCTATTATCTCTGGAGCTGTTGTACCAGTTACTCAAGATGACAATCAACTTCCTGTCAAAATTTGGAAAAAGAATAAGAACATAATTATATATTGTATAGTAATGTTAAATCTTCTTAAATGTCTATTTCTCATTTACAGACAACACACGACCGCATAAATACATTGAAAAAATTAAAAAACTACTCGCCGGTCTTCAATATGCTTGTACCAGAGGTGACAAATGATATTGAAATGAAGGAAAACATGGACACAAGCAATTTGATCATAGGTGAAAAGCGAAGCAATCCTCCCATGCATCAAGTCATCGGCACACTCAGTAAACACATGAACCAAACGCTGCAGTCTCAGCTGGAAGCTGTGGAAGAAACCGTGAGGCAGTTCCGAGATCAGAAGTATGCAGAATTTGAAGCCTACAGAGAAAGAGCACAAAGAGACCATAAAATTTTAGCTAGGTAAGACTCCTACATTGACTGCAGATTTCAAAATAATTGATTGTGTTGTGACTAAGAAATATGGCTCAAAGATATCTTGGTTGGATTATCTATGATCAGGTGTTGTTTTTTTATTAGAAAAGACATTTGCTGTTGGTCTATAACTGACCTCTACAGTGTCACCGGATGCTGTGTGGGGTGGGGCGGGCGCAAATGCGCTCCGTCGCAACGGTGTTGTATGAGCAATATGTATTATAGGAGAAGAACTCAATTGAGTATCTCTCCTTTCTTTGAATTACCAGGTGGCCAGGTGGTTGGGATATGTACTAAAAGAAGGTCCTTGTATTTTGTTGAGTAGGTCTTTAACTGTTCCTTGAATAGTAGTTTATTAAACGGTTGCATAATGAGGGGAATTAAAACACGAGAGTGAGTTTAGAAAACTAGCTGTAGGAAAGTTTTTTAATAGTATCACTCGAGTGTTTTAATACCTAGATATGATTATGATTTAATACACTACTTTATCTACACTCATGCAATAGGAACTTACTTTTAATGAAAAAAATAAAGTCTCATTTGTCATGTTTGTTGCTGTTCCGTGATGTCAGGTGGAGTCAAATTCTCCTCACAAACACTATTTTCACATGTTTAATCAGGAAAAAACATTTGATCAACATAATAAATAACATAAAATTGATTAGATACTAATGTAAAGTAAATTATGGCGCAAAATCCGGATTATGAACTCAAAAATTGTGGCATTCGCTGTGGTCCAGTCCACAGCGAATTTGCGCGCATACAGTCTAACACGAACAGATAATAAATAACAAAAACCCTCGTAGTTGTGGAGCCTACCAATGCTTTAAAGGTAAAAAATATATGTTATAACATTGTTTAGTTCAAAAAACAGTGTTATAATTATTTTTATCTTATTAGGGGCATGCCGTGCGTAATGTATATCATTATGCCACCATTTTTGAGTTCATAATTTGGATTTTACGATATGAGTGTAGATGAATAATAAAATATATCTCAAAACACCCCAAGGCATATGCAAGTTTTTCCATTGGCTGGCACTGGTAACTGCCCGGCCTCAGAATGACACGACGCTGAGCGTTTCGGGTGCCCTGCTGGTTAATGGAAAAATGACCTATCAAAAATCAAAGAATCTAGGTTTTTTTGGTAACACTGAGCTTGTACAAAGAACAACTCACTAATTGACTGTTGTTTTTAATGAGTAAGTACTATTAATTTGTTCCAGTATTGTAAGCAAGGCTCGTGGCAACATGGACAACAACAGTTGGAACAATGCAAGCCTACTGAATGGACCCCCATCGCCGCAGCTGCCGCCCCTACAGAGAAGAAGACTGTCCTCTATTAAAGATGCCAAAAAGATTCCACAGAATATTGTTAAGGTATGGTCCACATAATAATGATTATGTATGTATGGATGAAGATGCATCAAGTACATATGTGTAGTTGTGTATGACTCAATGTTCTGCATTTATTTAATAATAAGTTTTATGGTTTGAGTGTATAAATAATACTACAGATAACACCAAACAATCTAAATCTATATAATAAAACAGTAACAGTAAAAAAGTAACAAATGTCTACAATAAAGATAATATTTTAAAAAAAGCATTGGGACTAAGAGACTGAAAAAGTTTATTTTTATTTCCTCTGTGTGTCATATCATGCAGACAATGCCACGAGGTATAGCTAGTAAACTAATAAATAAATAAATCTAATCTAGGAACCCTTTAACCTTGGATCTCGGGAACAGTGAAGTCTAACGGTCCCACAATATCTACAATGTTACTGAATAGAAAACCGGCCAACTGTGTATCGGACTCCCAAAGACTTAGGGTTCTATAGCCATGCCAAAAACGATGATTGGCAAAAGCACAAGTTTTCATATTAAAAACAACGTGAGTGGTGGAATATTCTACTTGCTGGTATGAATCAAGCTTATTTCGTAAAAGGAACCCATAAACTGTCAAAGTAATAGCACAGTTCAGTGCCACCAACTTATCTGTGAAGTGGCAAAAAAAGGAACTACAGGCGCCACGAACGAAATTTTCCTGAATTTGTATATTTATCGATTGATTGGATACGCCAAAGCAACACTCACGCCACCCTTCAGTTCACAGATATGTTGGTGGCACTGCACACGTATTATCCTTACGTCAAAATGAGTATGTGTTTGCATAACAAATTTAAAATACAGTCATCAAGATCCTGCTTGGTGGGGAACAAATACTAGATTGTACAGCAAGTGCATTGCGAGCAAATTAAACAATTATATTCTATTCATATATGTTAGTAAATGTGGGTATCTACACAAATGTACCAAATTTCGCAGGTATACAAAGATGTTTTTTTTTTTTTTCTTGTGTATGTAGGTATGTAATATTGTGAAAAATGCTGTAATATTCATATATGTTAGTCTATAAGAGTGTCTGAAAAAATATACCAAATTTCGTGAATGTATGTATGTATGTCTACGTATTTCTCGGAAACTACAAGTCCGATTGCATATTTTTTAAATAGTGTCTTTCAACTTAGGGAATAGTTTAAGTTTAATCAAAATCGGTTCAGTTGTTTAAAGATATAGACAGTTATCTATTTTCAGTATGGCTTTCTTCTTAGCGAACGCAATTAAGTGCTTCATTTTCTTACGCCTGCTTTAACGAAACTAAAAAGTAAGAAATAAAACTAATTAAATAACAAAAACGATTTCAAATAAAGTCAACCTTAAAACAAAGAAATAATATATATTTTAAAGGTCTGAGCATACTTACTTACTTTAGTTGGTGTGGGCGTTGCACAGACCTCAACAAATGTGAATTATTTATTATTTTTAAGTTTTATACTATTTGAAGACGGTTTATTTCTATTAAATTAGTTTTTTCATTTGGTATATTTTTTACATCAATGTTGAACATGTATGTGTGTGTGTTGAACATCATTTATGATTTGTAGGCGCAAAGAAACCTATCCCAAGAAGATGACTCCTTGGACTCGGAAGATCTCTTCGACTTGGATGGCATGGACTCCCGGAATCATAATATGGTCTCCGACTTAGAAGACTACGACTCTGATGGTAAGTATTATTATAAAGATTATTTATTACTATCTGTGCCCGCGGCTTTGCCCACGTGGTCATTATTCTTAGATATAAGGATCCTGTGTTATTCCAAAACCAAAAGTACCAATAACATCTAACTTCGTTCGGACATCAAATGTTTTTATTATAGTTTTCTCGACTACTACTCATCGGATTTATATACCAAGTACAGTAGTTGCAGCGGAAGTATGTGTCTCGAAAGTTTGCGCAAACTGCTATTTTACTGCAATCCCAATGTTGAAAGTGAAGATAGCATTGTATAACTGCCTCGTTCACTCACTTACCTTTTTCGCATATTAAATCTCGCCCTTATTTTATGCTGTTTTATCCCCATAACAGTACCTGCGCAATCGTTCACAGAGCCTAACTTCACAAAAATGTAGATTGTCTGCGACTACCGTACACCAGTTTTTAAGTCAAACCCAAACCTATCCAACACTGAAAACTGCATCGATATCGGTCCAGTAGTTTTTATGTGATGCACGAACAGAAAGACAACATTAAAAAGAAATGTTATATTCTTGTTCAGTAGCTAATATTAAATCACCTAGAACTTTTTTTTTATAATAAATAGTAATGTCTTCTTGTATTTAAATGTATTTGTTACTTAAAACTTTATTATAGGTATAGATTAAGAATGTTAGATTAAATACTAGATGCTCCAATGTGTGGTAAAATCACCTGCACAGTTGTCACACAAACTGAAGTTCGCAGAGTAGTGTAGTGACTCGGTCCGTGTTCTAAGGTCCGGCGCTTAGACTCAGATGGCAAAAATCCGACACGAATATGAGAGACCCAAGACACAAGGCTTACAAGGAGGCAAAGTAGTACCACAGTATAGTAGTCGCAGACGATCTTTGTGGTTGTGAAGTTAGGCTCGGTGAACGATTGCGCAGGTACTGCTGTGATGATAAAATAGCATAAAGTAAGAGCGAGATAGAATATGAGAAAAATGTGAGCGAGTGAGCGAGGCAGTTATACAATGCTGTCTTCACCTTGAACATTGGGATTGCGTCTGAATAATGTCAGTTTGCGCAGCGACTTGCAGACAACTTCCGGGCCACAAACTTCCGCTACGACTACTGTACGACTGGAGCGAAGGGACCGCTCTACACTAACTTAGGGCAAATTAACGAGTGTATAAACGGGTCTAACATTACCTTTTCCCTAGGAAAGTAAGTATGGAAATCCATTACTGCACAATTTGCTTATGTTATTTTCGGTTGTATCCCAGTTCCGTTCTTATTTTTTAAATTTAGCAGGGGTTACATAAAAGGATTTATTAGTTTCATATTGAATTAATGCATTCATCCAATAGAAATTTAAATATATAATTTACCATTTTTTTAATATAAGTGCGAAGGAATTGGTGCTAATTTAAAAGTAAATGTAACTGAAAATTGTACTGCTCACGTTTTAGGTGGACAATTGTGATATTACTTTGTAGTGGAAATAAAAACATATTACTGACACTCGTTAAAGTGACTTCTTGCTGCACTCGTGTTTTTAGAGCCCTCGCTATCTAACACTCGGTTCAGCAATAAGTCTGTTTCTGCTTGATGCAGTAATCTATACTATTCATACATACATACCGCAATGAATTTACAAAAAAAACTGCAGTAATGGATTTCCATACTTTGTTTTGTTTTTATGGTGAGCAGTAATAAGGGTTTGTCTGCTTACGTTTTAGGTGAACAATTTGGATAATACTGTGAAGTTGAAGAAAAAAAAATTGCCGTCGCGGGACGCCTAGCAGATGTGTAAACTTAAAAAAATAACTAAAACAACGAACAACCATTTTGCACCGTGCGCACTCATTGGTGAACTGTGAATCAGCAACCCTTTATCTGATCGATACTAACTTGTCGGCCCAGCAGTGCAAGCATGGATCTTATCGATCGATAAATTTACCGACTTTTTTTTATTAAGTTTCACGTTAATATTCGATAATACGAGTTCAGTAGCACGGAACGTACTTATCGACAACGACATAAATTCGATAAATCATATTTAATATATAGATTTATATCAACAAAAGGAAGCATGAATCTTATTTTTGACAATTGTTGTCGATATAATGTCGGTAATTTTACCGAATTTATCGAATTTTATCGGCTTTCCAAAGTTACACGACAAACTTTTTTTTTTGTAAACTCCTTTTCGGATTATAAGCCAAAACGTGGAGGTGTCAGAACATCGTGAGGCAAGTTTCAGGGATGCCAATGATCCTTTCGGTCTGGAAGAACAGCATTATAAGATTATTTTTAGAATTTATAAGGAAATTTCCCTCGCCCTCATTCAAGATGTTGAGGGCGTTTGAGAAGGAGTCGATCTAATGGACTGCCTGCGCATGTTGTAGTATCTACTTTACATAATAATACCAAAATACTTAGTTACGTTTTTTCTATTTCCAGAAATGATCTATTGTTGTGATTGTGTCTAATGCTCTAATTATTATGGTACCTAGTAGGTACTCAGTCTAAAAAAACTACCTGTATAATCATTGTTGTAGGTTCTATCAGCTGTACGCTTTTTCACCGAGGGCAGTTGCACCAACGATGCATCGGCCAGGAATATAATATAGCACTAGGACAGCGCACTGTCAGACTTGTCAGGGAAGTGTCTCAAGCAATTGTGCAACGAGTTATGGCTAGTTATACTTTAGGTTAGGTTCAAGGAATATACTACTTGGTATAGTCCACGAGTTGCCATTTTTTAAATCGATAAACTCACGACGTGTTATCGAATCAATAAAATTTACCGAGAGGTTAGATCCATGCTACCGCATTTTGATAAAATTGATAAAAAAAAGAACTGTTTACTGGTCGATAAATTTATCGAATTTTATCGATCGATAAGATCCATGCCCGTAGGGCAGTACCATAAGTCTGGTTGGTGCGACGGAAAATCGTTCGACTTTCGGTCTTTAGTACCGGAGTTCAATTCCCAACTCGAGTGTTTACATTTTGCTCATAAAAAAACTTATGTTATGGCTACGATTCTTATAACTTGAATATGGCTGAGCTGAGGCGGAAAGAGCCGACGAGCCACGAGCGCTTGCATCGCGGATCCATTCGCGGAACCGCTCGATCGCCGCGCCAACAGTCGGCGTTACCGCCGAACCGCGCCATTAGATGATTACACATCAAAAACATAAATTTGATTGTCCAGCAGGCAGCAACGACGAGGGCATCCAGATCGCGCGGCCGCGCGGCGGCGGCGCCGACATCGCGCGCTCGCTGCCCATGAACATGCCGCGGTTCCCCAACGACCGCTCCAGTCTAAGGGCGGACTTAGACGACGACGTATGTATACTCTAAAGTGTTCTTTTACCATTATTGTTTTTTATTTAAGTGGGCTTTTACCATTATTGGCCAGACCACGGAAAAGAAAAATCACAAATAAAAAAAATGTATCACCACCAACCACCCCACTCCCATTATAGCTAAGAAGCATCTCGATCACATCAGCTTTCAAACAGAAAAGAAACGCATCAAAATCGGCCCATTCGTTTGGGAGCTACGATGCCACAGACAGATACACGGATGTACATACACCCTAAACTTATAACACCCCCTCTCTTTTGGAGATCAGGAAATATAAAAAATCACGTAATCACGTTCACGAAAATACAATATGTTACGCAGAGCTATTTGTTGTAGGACTACGAGGAGCCTCAAGACATCGCAGCCAGCATCAAAGCCCTGGCGCGCTCCGTGCACGGCGATGTGTTCGAGCTGCCGCGCCCGCGCTTCTCCACGCAGATCTAGCGCCGCCCGCCCGCCCACGTCGTACCTAGTAACATTCATTGCATACGTCTCATGTAGGGCAGCGAGTAGGAGCTACGCGTTTCACTTCCGCCCGTCCCATACTCAAAAATGATCTCTAATATATCTTTAGGAGTCAAAGAAAATGAGAAAAGAGATTGTGATGTTATTATCGTATGTAACATTTTCAAATTTTACTCAAATATATGCTTTAGGACGTCACGTCCGTATGTATGAGCACGTTTGCCGACTGCCGAAACCTTTAGTTTGTTTCATACTTAAAAATGGCGGATTAATGTTAATCTCCATCGTTTGAAATTCGATTATACATACACCTATCTTATAGTCTTACGTGCCACGCCTAGCTCCTACCATTAATTAAAATTAAAAATATGTATCTCAACGTGTATGCATGCCAAGTTTGAGTGAGTACTGGCAGGTGAACGGTGAACCCTAGCCACTTCTTGGTGCTTACGAATTGTGATCAGTGACCCTAATACCGGATTGTAACCCTGACCGATCCACATAACAATTAATTGTTGCATTTCACAGCTGCACTTAGTAATCTCGAATATCATTGTAACATTCGATGCTTACAGATTGCTTCGGATGTGCCCATTTGTTCATCAGAATATTAAAGTTATTGCTTCAAGTTTTTCATAATGTTCACAAACATACGTGTCGAACATGATTGCAATTTAAATAGATAATTAAATATACGAGAGCGCCTTACAGTAGTCGCATATGATGTGTAACATCAAGCTCTGTTTTATCTTAACACTAGCACCGCGCGCGCTCATTGTTCAACTGTTATCCGTGTTAACTTGTTACACTTTTCACGAAATCACTCCCATAGATAGCATGAAAGCGAGCGGAAAGATATTACACATCATAAACTAGGTCAAAAAATTGTGGCACGGAGTGGATCGGTGCGCAATACATAAGCTTAACATTAGTGGCAGTTACAATACCTCTCTCTAGACCTGTATTATATAAAGGTGTATTAATTATGAAAAAATAATAGTATATAATAACAAAAACATTACCAGGTATATAAAATTTATATAAGAGGCTATGTATAATGTTATAAAAACATTATAACTACCAAAACGTACTTCATAAACAAATAAATAATTTGTCATAAATATATAATTTTGTAAAGTGAATTTATTTAAGTTCACGTGCATGACGTCCTGAATTAATACAACTTATGTATGATATATCTACTCAAAGGTTAATTTATATTATTATAAGCTAATCTTTAATATACATCTTGCGCGTTCTATATTACAAATAAGGATATGATGAAATATCAAACAACATTTACATACATATTATGTAAATTTATCAAAACATGCATATGCAAATTAAAAATGAAAGACAGTTGAACATGTTGAAATATAATGATAATAGAGAGCCTTACATTGCAGGCAATATTAATTAGTGCAAGAATAGATCCGATTTATTCCTAAAAACAATAATTTAATTCGCGGAAATTTAAAAAGTTACATACAATATTTACATATCTTGTAAAATAATTGCGGATAGGTAGATCAGTTTTTGCTTTTTATCCGACTTTCAGTTTTTAATCGACTATGGCGAAGGAAGGGATGGATAATGAGTTTAACAGTCTATATATGTATGTGAATGTTCCACCATAGCGTCGCCCCTATTGGTCCGATTTTGACAAGCGAGGTACCAATCGATTCGTAATTTTGACAAGCGAGGGTTCAATCGATTTGTCTTCATCGCAAAAGAGTCATATGCTATTTTTTACCCGACCATAGTATAAATGTCATAAGGCTAAATATCATTCAGGCCGTTAGTTGTATGGCACCATTCAATCAAAAGGCCAGGCAGTTAATTAAACGGCGGATTAAGCTATCTACCTGCGATATTGTCTATTCTTGAGTACCTTTGCTTCAGACTAAATAGACCACTACGCTTATAATAATAATTATGAATCTTAGTAGATATAACATCCCAAATATTCATGCTGGCTCAAGTAGTGTGCAATGTAAGTGTACGCGAGTACATGTATTGATATCGCTGTTTTACGGTGAAATTTTACTTTGGTACCTTTGCAATAATCGTTAAATAAAATATAGGTATCACAAATGGAACTAATCTATAATGAATACGCAATCTATGAAAAGTGCTAAAACATTATCTTGAATGTTTAAACACCGTGGATTGAAAATAATGTACCTTTAACCCTAATGATTTATTAGGAATATCGTAACGAATAAAAATATTAAATTACGATTCCTCGTTAACATCTAAGTCATATCTCCGTTATTAGACTTCTATTATTTTTATCTGGTGTTATCCTAATGATAAGAAAAAAGTGTACAAAAATATTGATATTTGCATTTCCAACTAGTCTTTTAGGGTCACGAATAGTAGTACATAATAACATACATGAAAATCATTAATATGTACATAAAATCATTGTTTTTTACTTTCAATGATGTTACGAAATAACTTTTGAAGTCATTTATTTTTATATGTAAAGTATTGAATGTTTATGCGAAGGACAGACATGGATCATGTGTCAGGCTTTGGTGGTGAATCATCTTTAGTAGGTACAGTCTCGCGGACTTTCTTTAATTTCTCTAGTTCATAAGTATAATAAATATAGTGTCTTGAAATATGTTTTCTCGTGTGAACCAAACAACATTTGTCAGTGTCTTCCAGTAGCACTGTTTCGAAAGAGGAGGTGATGAATTGTGATTTCAGTTTTTTCAGTCAATTGTTTTAGTTTAGATCTTTACATAATAAAAAATGTTTAATTGGTGTGATGAAAAACGAGATGGACAAAATTTGATTGTATTGGATAGTGATCATGTAATAAATATTGAACGTGAAAATGCTCTTGTATTATTCTAGTTAACTGTGACCAAGAAGTTATATGTACTTATAGTAGTCGCAACCAGTCTTTGTGTTTGTGAAGTTAGGCTCTGCGCGTTTGCGCAGGTACTGCTGTGAAGATAAAACAGCATAAAGTAAGAGCGAGATAGAAAATGCGAAAAAAGTAAGCGAGTGAGCGAGGCAGTTATACAATGTTGTCTTCAGCTTTAACATTGGGATTGCGCCTGAAAAATAGCAGTTTGCGCAGCGACAACTAGCAGACAACTTCCGAAACACAAACTTAAGCTGCGACTACTGTACGTACAACTGGAATGATATCTCTAATACAAAAGTGATCTTACCGAAAACGTTCACGAAAGCGGGAAGTCTCTTTCTCTTGTAGTTTTTTTTTGTTTTACGGAATATTTGCAGTCATCTGAGAATGCCACTATAAGTAAGAAAGAGACAACAACAGCTTCATTCTTCATCTCAACTTACTTTTTTATTTTTAAATCGTTTTCAAGGTCATATAATCGATACCCCGCTTTTTCTTTGAAGAGATCGTTCCAGTTGTACGTAAGTACATATAACTTCCTTGACTTGGTACAACTGGAACGATCTCTTCTTAGAAAAAGCTATCGATTATATGATCTTGAAAACGATTTAAAAATAAAAAAGTCAAGGAAGTTGAGCAATAGCCCTTTTGTCTCTTTCTTATTTATACAGCCAATCTCAGTTATCAGCAAATATTTCGTAAGATAAACAAGACAAGAACTTCTTTAATTTCCAGAATAGTATTAAAATTCTCACCAGACACCGAAGAGGATGTACTATGTCAATATATTAAGTAGGTGACCTCTTTGGTACAGTTGTCTTTGCGATGATTATTTCGAAAGATTATTTTAGTCTGTGCGAAAACTCTGAAACTTTGTACGAGAGTGGAAATAGACTCCCGATCTAACGTATACGTACTTCCTTTTCTCGCATTTTCTTTTTAAATTACGTTTTCGGTGAGACCACTTTTGTGTATGAGAGGTATCGTTCCAGTTGTACGTAAGTACGACGACGGACTCGTGGTCACATCGTTTTGTCACACCAGCCTCGTGGTAACACCATGACACGAGGCTATTATCGAGCTATTATAATATTTAAAATAGTCACAAATTACCAGAAGAGCAGAATCCCTTAGGAGGTCGGAGATTGGAGGGGAGGGGAAGGAGAGAGGGAGCATATAACTTCCTTGTACCTAGTAATGTGCAGTTTTCTATGGTTGTACTAGAATAGTACATAAAACTTCCTTGAATGTGACCTTCGACCTTGACGGAAAACTTGAAGAAACTGATCAAACTTTCATAGCTGTAACCTTAGACTATATAGATATACCTAGGCTGTAACCTTCACGCATGTGCACGTCACGCTGACGTATGACTTGTGACGTATTTGCCATCGATTGTATTCTCTTTGGGTTGCCATGGTTACGGCGTCACAACAGAAATATAGAGAGGTTTGCTCGTGATATTTTCAACATTTCTACTAGTTTTCTGAATAAGAACATGCTAAGTTCGCGATATTATAGTGCTTCTCGCTTAGGTACGGACGCGAAGCCTCGCACGGCTATGATTGTAGACGAGGACGACGAGCTGTATAGTGGGTTCAACGACGTGGCTCCCGCGCTCGATACTCGCAACCTGAGGGAAGATGAGAGCTTCCAGGAGACGCTTCGGACGGCTGGCATCGGGAGGAAGGTGCCCAGCCGGACGGGCACGGGGGTCAGTACATCTACTTACAGTTATGGACTATATCATATAGTATAAGTAGCTAGTGGGGTTGGAACAAATTGTTGAATCCCGCAAATTTGACCATCTGTATTTTATCGGAATAAGTGTGTCTCTAAGTTTCCCAATTTAAATATTATATTTCCTTTTCTCTTGGTAATTTGGTCTATGACCTGACCTAGATTTGCTTTGTATAGCTTTAATACTTCTACGTTCACAGTCAGTCATGGCCTCGTATTGTAAGTCTGTTGAAGATTTGAGCAGTGTTTATTGATATTCGTGAGAGTCACGTTGGCGCCTATACAGGCAAACACGGGATGATCAGTTGTACCAAACCAAGTAGTGTCCATATAGCTAATTAAAGTATGGAAGATACGGCACGACTGAATACCACGCATCATAGACAACTGCATATTACTCAGTACTCTAGACAGGCTCTTGACACTTGATATCACGAAAACAAAAACTGGACTAGATAGGTAAAACTACAGGCAAACACACTCAGACCAGCTACATTTCCACCGTCGTACTTCTTGTGCATCACAGAGACTAGCACGAATGAGTCACTGCTAACAGGTGCTACACAAACGCCATTCCGATTGTGACTGAGGGCAACGAAAGCCAATTGTGTGCGTTGCACCAAATTTATGCGATCCATGCCCGAGGAGCTGGTCTTCCCAACTTTTATTAGATCTATGGTAAAGCACGGCCGCGATATAGAGATACATCCGTACAATGACCCCTCACTACTTATCTCTGTCGCTCACGCATAAATGTGTATAGCCGTCGCTCACGCACATAATGTGCTAGAGGCGCTGTCTATCTGTTTATCTGTCTATCGCGGCCGTGATTTAGTGCAGAAGTGGCTTCGTTTTTATACTGGTTAGTTAAGTCGACACTAGCTTGACACTGTCTGTAATACAGATGTTACCACAGTAGGTACTTGTGATTTTGTAGATGTTGCGGCTGGGCACGGTGGGGGTGCGCGGGGCGGGCTCGCGCGCGGGCACGGCGGCGGCGCGCCCCGTGACGGCCGTGCGCGCCGCCGGGTACACCTCCGCCGCGCGGGACGTGCCCTCGCGGGAAGAGAACAGGGAAGATACGTGAGTGCTGGTTTTCCAAATTATAGCTAACAAAGTGGTCCTTTCATTTTACTTGTAGCCTGGCAAGCTAGGCACAAGTTTTACCTACAACTGGTAAGTAAAACTTGTAGGGTTTCCCGCCATGGCGGAGATCATAGAACGAGCGCTTGCCACCATTAACGTACCTTCTGTGCTAGAACCAGAAAGATATTGGAACGTTATATTTTATTTTATTAATTATAAAATTATTATAAACAATTAATATTTTTTCTCTATTTCTTTCATAATATTATATTTAAATAAAAAATCATGAATATACAATTATTAATCATTTAAATTTGTTCGTGGTGATGGCAAGGGCCCGGACGGCCTAACGCTGATCCCCTGGGAGCGGGGAAGGGCTCTCGTAAGGGACACGACTTGCGTTGATACGTTAGCCCCTTCTCGTCTCAGCGGCACAGTATTGAGGGCCGGAGCTGCAGCAAAAGAAGCCAAGTGACGCAATTATGTATCCCTCTCAAGCGACTATATATTTGTGACGCTTGACTTTGAAACTTTTGGTCCCAGTACCAAAAAATTGTTAAAACAAATATATCTCGGTTGTCTGGAAGATATCGCTCTGAGCGATAAGACCGCCCCTCGTGACACTCATTGTTATACTTTATTTTTAGATATAATTTCTTGTTGTGATTGTGGTGTCCAATAAAGAGTTCATCTATCTATCTATCTATCTCCCCGCCTAATCGACGCCGCTGTTGATAAGAGGGCAGCTTATTACTCTCACAGAGCATAGCTATTACTATTCAACGCGGAAATGCAGCTAGTGTTCCTGGCACCAAGCCTCAAGAACACCACACATTTTAGATTATTAATCGGTTAACATCACAGACACGAAATGTTATATACGCATTTAATTATGATAGCCCATTCTAAGTTTAAACATGACATGGCTACTGCAAAAAAATATGGTTTTAACGTTTTTAATTAAGTTATTTAAATGTATTTCTTGTACTTTATAGGTACTTGTAGGCCGCCTATTGTACAACATTGGTTTACAGTTATTTTGTTTATTATTGTGATGTGTTCAATAAAGAGTTATTGTATTGTATTCTAATTTTGCTTACATAGGATTACATAGGTAACTTTTAACCCAGAGTAATGACCACGCGAGCAAAGCCGCAGGAACAGCTAGTAAATTGATACAGGACTTCAATGAAAACAAAAAAAACACTAGTAAATATCTATACAGGGTTATTGGTTATTGGTCACGGTCCCGTGGCAGGGTGTTAGGACATGTTATTGGTCACGGTCCCGTGGCAGGGTGTTAGGACATGTTATTGGTCACGGTCCCGTGGCAGGGTGTTAGGACATGTTATTGGTCACGGTCCCGTGGCAGGGTGTTACGACATGATGTCCACTGTCAAATAAACCAGTAATAAGCAAACTCAACCATTTTTTGAGATATTATTGATTTCATTATTTTTTGTAAATTGATGGATAGGCCCATGAACATTAATAATAAAAAAACCATTGCAAGAAATCAAACTTTTTATAAACCATACATAAAAAAATCTTCTGAAAATCTCTGGCCAATTGTGAATTATGGCTTTGCTGAACACCCGGGCAACTATATTAATTGTTTTATTAGATGATTTATTCAAACAAACCTCTTTGACCCATTAATAAAATTCTCCGATATTTTGTTTAATGTCGCATAGTTTTTTATTTTGTCTCTAACTACTTACCAAAAAATTATACCGTGATAGATAGGTGATAATATGTAGTTTTTGAAATAATCTGCAGGTTCAGTGACAATGTGTTTATTACAATAAAATCAGCTTTTTTGTTGAAGAAACATACCCAAATCATCAAACTTACTTAGTTTTAGACACCTGATTCAAAAACTTTTGCAGATAATGCTTATTTTATTATACACAATTCTTTGTTACTGTTTTCTCACCCTAAAAACAATAAAATAGATTAATTTCGTGAAAAGGTTTTTTTAATAATTCTTATGGTTGTCTATCCGTCAATTTACAAAAAATAATAAAATAAATAATATCTCGAAAATGGTTGACTTTAAGCCTGAAGTATAACTGGATTATTTGATAGATGACATCATGTATTAAGGCCCTGCCACGGGATCGTGACCAATAACCAATAATCCTGTATTCCAACTAGTGTTATAACGTTTTTTGTCTCTATCTATCGATTTATGAAGTTTTGATCAGAGACTTGCGTTTTTTTTTCATAATGGCGTGTTTGTATGTTGCATGCCACAGAAGTTAGAAGAAAAATTAGCGAAGGGTAATGAGTTTAACAGTCTAAGTATGTATGTGGATGTTCCACCATAGCGTCGCTCCTATTGGTCCGGTTTTGACAAGCAAGTATCAATCGATTCGCCTTAAGGTATAGTGAGTGTTAAAAGCATTTTTTTTAATGGGATTTGGCGATCTAAAAGATGTGTTATGTGTTCAAACTAAAAACTTGGTCAAATTTTTGGAGGTATCAATCGATTCATCTTCATCGCAGGAGTGTCATAGGCTATTTTTTATCCGACCGTAGTAGTTTTTGAACCTGTCTTAATGAAAATGTTCATAACTCTTAAAGAGATATATTAGGGTCATTATCTGCCACCTAAAATAGTGACGCGTCTCGGATTTTTACAATAGTCAGATTTTTCGATATTCCTCTCAAACGTATCTATTTTTTCAATAAAGTGAATGAATATCATACTTTGGGATATAAATTTGTACTGTAGCTGTAACTGTAGGTACCCTAGTATGTTAAAATCAATCTAATTTCATAAAGGTCGTGCTGCTCATCTGAGCGGAAGCGAGCTGGTGCATCACCCCTTAACCATTGGATGTTGACTTCCTGTAGATAAACTTGTGAAACCACAGAATAAATAACAGTACAACTGAAACTACAGGACAGTAGCTATACGGCGGACTCGTACACAACCATCGACACTGAAAATAATAAGGTTACCAATTGCAGACTTTAAGGCATTGAATACTACGTATTTGTATTTTTGTGGACATATCAGATTACTTGTTTTATGCCAGGTTTGGGCCCAATACAGGTAAAGCGTGGCAGGTTAGCGACGAAAACAGTAAAATAACAAACACATATTTAAAAAAAAACACAATCGGTCCATTCGTTTGGGAGCTACTATTCCACAGACAGACAGACAGACAGACACAACATAGATACATTCTAAACTTATAACATCCCTCTCTTTTCACGTTCGGGGGTTTAAAATAGTGAGAAGACAACACGCTACCTATTGCTTAAATAAGTAATAAAAAAATACAACGGGACATTTCCACACCAATTAATAGCCCCAAACTAGGATATCCTGTACTTTGGGCACTAGATAACGAATTAACATACATAGATAAGAATATTACATCCATGACTCGAAAAGAAACATTTCTGCTCATCACACAAATGAGTGCACCTTGCAGGATTCGAACCCGCGACCAAAAATGAATATGAAGACTTCACAAGTAGTTTCCGTCCTACCATCAATTTGACTTTAAAAGGCATACAGTGAATTAGGTGGTAGGTGATAGATAACTCTTTATTGCAAACCACATAAAAGTTAAAAAAAGAAAAGTGAGTAAGTAGATTGTTTATGACCGGAATGTAGGTACCTACCCTTTGTCAGTTCAGTCACTGATAAAATAAATACTCGTGCGTCAGCATCGCATGTTCTCGTGAAAACAAATCTAAACGAAGCGACACAATCAATTGCTAAAAACCTAAAAATAAAATCAGAGTGAAGATAAAACTATCTCAGTATAAACAAAACACTAAATCACGCACGACGCGATATTACGTCATTACCTATCGTTTCGTAAACAAACTCTATCGAAATAACGCGGCCAAAACATCTGTGATTTAATATACATGAGTTTTATATAGCCCGTGAGCACAAAAAAACACAGTGAAATCTATGATGGAAAAACCGCTAAAAAGATTAAAAGAAAACCGCACATAATACGAGTAATATCGAACATCCTGCAAAACGCGGATGATATTTAGAAAAATAACAATTGAATTAGGTTTTCATTTTAAGTTTTCCTAATAGATTTTACCTCAAAATATATAAGTAGGTAGAGAATAGAGATATGAATAATATTACGCGGAAACCAGTCGAATAACGTGTATAGCAAAGTATATATTAATGTTGTTTATACAAGAGAGACCTGGTGGGACTTTTTATATATTGTCACAAATAAATATGTTGATAGAAAATATGCCTTCCTTGTTTAGACCTAGGTGTTATGATATCGTATGGTCTATCTCTAGGTATCTATCATAATTTATATGGGTAATAGATAACAAATGATTTATTTACAGTTAGATTACAAACCGGTTAAATCCGCTGCTCCTTAGTCTCATAGTTAGATATAATTTCATTTACTACACACGCTTAGATATACCTTTATGCACATAAATATGCACGACTGTCTTTATGTACACTTACCGTGTAAAGTCATTCCGTCACAAAGTAGTCAGTAAGTAATGTTAAATGATTTTTTAAAGGTATATATATATATATATATATATATATATACTTAATATATATATATATATATATATACAGAGATTACTCCCTACAACCTCACAAACTTTACCTCTTTATAATATTAAGTATATATATATACATATATATATGTATAAAAGTTTATGAGGTTGTAGGGAGTAATCTCTGGATCTACTGAACAGATTTTGAAAATTCTTTTACCAATAGAAAGCCACGTTATTTGTGAGTGTCATAGGCCTATATATTAAAATTACCACGCGTGCGAAGCCGTGGGAATTAGCTAGTTTATAATAAAGCAATAAGAACGAGAAAGTCTGAACAAAGATATTTTTAAAAATCTAGGGTACTTAAAATAAGCTACTGAACAAGAAAACATTTTTAAAAATGTTGTCTGGATGTTTGTCTATTTATTTGTTTGTCTGTATGTTTGTTCGCGCATCAGTTTACTCTGTGCTGTTCCTAAAATATTTGATTAAAGATCCTACAGTCATTTTTTTTTTATTGATTGCTCGGCTTCATCTTATCGGATTGAGAATCCAAGTACCCCAGTTTTTAAGCCTCACCATAAACTATCCATCAGTGTAAACTGCATCGCAAATGGTCCAGTAGTTTTTACGTGATGCGCGAACAAACTTACCCACAGACAAACAAAAAGAACGATTAAAAAAACCTTGCCGCGTTCGCACGCGCAGTAATATGCGCGCAAAGGCGTGTTGGTGATATATCGCCACCCGATGATCGACTAGTTCGGTCAAGTGTAACTTAGAACCCAGACGATACCAGGTTCGGTTCTAGGTTCCGCACCAATGACTTTTCTAAGTTACTATGAGCTGTCGGTCTCAGCTGTTATTGATTAAAAGTAGTCGTTAAGCTATGGCTATGTCGTGGGCCCCGGCGACCTGAAAAACTCTGACAACAGAGGCCAGCACTACCTTACACGACAAACAATTACACAACATAGTGGTGTGTTTAAAATTTTGTGTTGTTCTTATTGTTGTTGTTTCTAAATGTTTCAGAATAGAAGATAAAGTGAAGAACATGGAAGCGCGAATAATGACCCTGGTGGAGGATTCTTGCATGTTGAGCGCGAGGACTGACCCCGACGATGACTCGGCCGCGAAAAATGAAAATGATTTGGGTCAGGTAATTACAGTAGTCGCAGCCAATCTATATGTTTGTAAAGTTAGGCTCTGTAAACGATTGCGCAGGTACTGCTGTGGGGATAAAATAGCATAAAGTAAGATACCATTGTTAGGTACATCATCAGCCTATACTAGTCTACTGCTGGACGTAAACCTCTCGCAATGAACGCCACTGAGCCCGATCCTCGGTTCTTCTCATCAAGTCGTTGCCAGCTGTCTTTCGCAAGTCGTCTCTCCAGCTGGCTGGCAGGCACCCTACACTACGTTTGTCTAAGCGTGGTCTCCACTCTAAAACTCGTTTTCCGAGACGAGCGTATTGTGAGGAATGCTGGAGGCCAATGGATAAGATTAGCACAAGACCGGAAAGTTTAGCGTGAACGAGATGAGGCCTATACTCAGCAGTGGGTGGATACGGGCTGATTAGATTAGATAGAATTAACTATACTAAAGTATTATCTCTTAGATATATCCAAAAGTGTAGAGACGGCTTTCGGAATTGTAATCATGTATTAGTATGGGATAATGGGATGCCGCTTACATCGTTTCGTATCGACTTGCAAAAGCATTGCCATACTCTTCTTCGTTTTCGATGTAGTGTTTGGTGTAGGCCTCATTTAAAGTTCTCTTTTTCTCTCGATTTTAAGCAGTGAGAGTTCAGTTGCTGCTACTATTTTGATGTCGTCCTTTGACCTCATTTGTGGTCTTCCTATAGTAATTTTTATAATTGAGGTAGAGTCTGATACTCGTAACTGTGGTATTTAGTGACGATATTATATTAAGTCGATGGTGGAAGGAAGGTAGGAATGGCTCTCGAACACCCCTCGTTTAGGTAATAATTTCCTGTCTGAGGTTGGTGGCAGCCAGGCAGACACTAAAGTGCTCTACCGCCAACGTTTTATAACGTCGTTTTGCTTCATTGAGAGCTCTTGCTCATCTTGCGTGCTTGGTTGACTTTAAACTATGATATTAGCAGATACAGACACAAGCTAAGACAGTAAAATTATTGTTCTGCTATTTTAATCGTATTTTGTATTATGTACCTACGTTCGCCTATACTTGTGTATGGATATGTTTATGAAGTAATTAGTAACTCTTTGAGCTGTAGACCTCGCGCGTACAAACTTTTGTTGCAAACAATTTAGCGGTACCATCTAGTTAGCTTATTGTAAAACTAACATTAATTATACCAAGATGCTCCATCAATACCTACCTAGTGGGTAAAGGGCTGATTCCACTGGTAAAAGTGAGAAATTTACTGCATTTTGAGGAGCTATTTTGCTCATCACGCCGAAGATCCTCTTCACCAAATTTTTATGAGATTTTTACTACCTTTCAAATAAAAAAGGAACCATCGTAATTTCACCTAATAAGATGAGATATTCAGTAACCCCCCTTTTTTGCCCCTTTTTGGGAAAGTCCTCCCCCCCCCCAATCAAAAATCCACGACGACTAACAATCTCTAAAAATTTGTTTAACCTATATACTAAGTTTCGTCTAGATCGGTTGAGAAATGCGACCTGTAGAGGAGAACAGAGATCATGACATACGAAAGCATTTAAGCATTTTTGCCCAAGCTGAAACGGAGACGCTTCGCCCGCGCTTTGCCCTCGCTCAATCAATAAAACATAATATAATGTTTTTTGTTCTTACAGGCTTTAGCGAAGGCGCAAGAGGCGTCGGCGTTAGAGCGACAATTGATACGAATGCAAGAGCAAGGAAATCTTGGTGATACGCACAACTTGGATCTTACTTTCGCGGTAATAATACCAACATTTACTTTGATTTCTCATTTGACCGGTGTACCGCTTGATTGGTTGATACACAACGATCGAGTATCATATTAATTTGAGTGTGCGTAATCCAGTATCCTATCGAGTTATTTAAACTTTTAAATAAGCAAGAAATATTTCACTCCTTGGTGGATTATGAGATTAGCTTGTTTATTTAGGGAAGTTAAAAGCATTGCCGGCAGATAGGGAATACTGGCAATTACTCCCCGAAGAGAACTGGGTTCTAAACAAGCACAAATTAAATTATGTAACCCCCTCCCTCCCCCCATCCCCCATTATAGATTATATCAGCTTTAAAAAAAAACGCATCGAAATCGGTCCATTCGTTTGGGAGCTACGATCCTCATCCCCTCGGGAGAGCTAAGAACCATCTCAATCACATCAAAATCGGCCCATTCGTTTGGGAGCTTCGATGCCACAGACAGACACAAGGATACGTACATATACACACCCTAAACTTATAACACTCCTCTCTTTTCAAGTTCGGGAGTTAATAAGAAAAGATTGACCTACTGTATATATTACACTCTCATATCTTATGTAAGGACTCGATGAGCCCCGCGGCATTGCCCGCGTGCAAAGTTGCCACGCACTCACCCCTAAGAGCGCGATTTTTTAAAATTCCTTACTTATTGCTCCTCTACACTACCGAAGGGAGTTACCCTGAAAATTTCAAGTCTCTATCACCTCTGGTTGATGCTGTGCGTTGATTGTAAATCTGTCGGCGACACGACAGATTTATGTATTTGATAGATTATGCAATAATTAAAGGTTTAGATTCAGTTTCATGTTTTCATGTATTTTTTCAAGAACCATGAGTCCACTCATATAAGTATCAATATTTCACAGGTTCTTTGTAATTTGGCTGATCAGTACGCGCTCAATGAGATGTACACGGAGGCATTGAACACATATCAGTTACTCACCAGGAACAAGTTGTTCCCGCATGCGAACAGACTGAAGGTATTATTAATTTTAGTGATGGATGTAGGCGTAGGTACAAATGCTAAGGAGTAGGTATACTCAGTTATTATTTCATAAATGACCCCAGGCATCCTCTATATGGTTGTAGTCCTGCACCGCAACGACTAATAAGTATAAATTTAAAAAAATATGTTGTACTAGCTGTACTCGCGGCTTCGCACGCGTGGTCTTTTCTTTAGGTTCAAAGTACCATAATGTGCTATTCCAGGACCAAAATACCAACATTTGATCAAAATTTCTTTAGCCCTCAAAAATACTTTTATCAATTGCTCGGCTTCTAGCTCACCAGATTGAGATACCAATTACACCAAACCCTAAGCTATCTAAAAATGAAAACCGGAATGCAATCGGTCCAATAGTTTTTACGTGATGCGCAAACAAACAAACATACAGACAAACAGACATAGCGACAAGATTAAAAAAATTATATATTCATGTTCAATACCCTTTTTACGCACCCAAGAGCATTTTTTTATTCACCTTCTTTTTACAGCCTTTTTCGTACATATTGCTTTATTATAAGTATAGATATATGACTGTGTCAATTGGCATCAACAAATTCGTCTATTAGTTTCAGCGTGATACGTGTTCTTTTTAATAACTTTTAACCCCTATATTGCGGAAACCTTTTAATAAATAATTGATGTGGAGTTGTCCCAAATATATAAAAAAAACTGACATTTGAATTCATTCAGTAGTTTCTGTGCGATGCGCGGTCAAGATACGGACAAACAGACAGACAGACAGACAAAAATGAAAAAGTAAAACAGGTTTCAGTATCGAATATAGAGAACCATCCAAAAAATATTATTTATTACTTTTAAATATTAACATAAATTTGGACCCATATCCCGCTTTAATTTTTCGGAATAAAACGTGGCCTCAATTTTAACCCATCATATAAATTAAGACGGTACCAAGTTGCATCAAAACCCATTAGTTTCAGCGTGGTACGTGTTCTTTAAATAAATTTCAACCCCTATCCTGCGAGAACCCATTATTTTTTCGGGATGTAAAGTATCCTATGTCCTACCTCGTAGTATGAACTCAAATCATACCAAGTTTCATCTTAATTCATCCAGCAGCTCCGGTGGCGTGATGCGCGTCCAAGATACAGACAGACAGACATACAGACACAAATGGAAAAACGTACAGTTTAGGCTTCAGTATCGAACATAGAGTAAACTCCAAAAAAATTTTTTCACAATATCTTTAATGTACATAATTTGGACCCATATCCCGCAGGAACCCTTTATTTTTTCGGGATAAAAAGTATCCATAATTTTCACCCATCTTATAAACTATGTCTGTGCCAAGTTGCATCAACATCCGTCCAATAGTTTCAGCGTGCTACGTGTTCTTTTAAATAATTTTCCACCCCTATCCTGCAGAAACTCTTGAATTTTTCGGGATGAAAAGTATCCAATGTCCTTTTTCCGAAGTATGAACTCAAATCATACCAAATTTCATTTGAATTCAGTGAGTATTTTCGGCGTACGCTCTCAAGGTACAGACAGACAGACGGACAGACAGACAGACAGACAGACAGACAGACAGACAGACACACAAACATTACAAAAATACAGTTTTGGCTTTAGTATTGAATAAAGAACGGCCTCCAAAAAAGTTACAAAATATCTTCAATTTACAGAATTTGGGACATTATCCCGCAGGAACCCTTTATTTTTTCGGGATAAAAATTATCCTCAATTTTGACCCATTATATAAACTATGGCCAAGTTGCAACAAAATCCGTCCAGTTGTTTCAGCGTGATACGTGTTCTTTTAAATAACTTTCAACGCCTATCCTGCGGGAACCCTTTAATTTTTCGGGATTAAAAGTATCCTATGTCCTACCTCGTAGTATGAACTCAAATCACACCAAGTTTCATTTTTATTCATTCAGTAGTTTCGGCGTGATGCCTAGCCAAGATACAGACAGACAGACAGACAAAACTGAAAAAAAAAATAGTTTTGGCTTCAGTATCGAATATAGAGAACCTCCAAAAGAAAATTTTAAAATATCTTCAATGTACAAAATTGGACCCGTTACAGTTTTATTATAAGTATAGATAGGCAGAGGGGGCCAAATCCCCCCCCCCCCATAATTAAATGGGGGTGCCGCGCTTACACGTAAGAAAAATTGCCGGAGAGAGCATAGCTTATGAATATTATTATCACGCTTTTATTAGTTCCACCTGTATGTATGTTTGTTTGTAACGAATTTTACGAACGTGATTTTTACCCACTTCAAAACTTCAGATTGAACTGAAACTTTGCACACGACAAGGACCGATGACAATACAAGGCAACCAAAGAAGTTTGCCTGTTTGAAGTTTGAGTACTTCCGAGGTCCCTGCGATTGTGCCGCCATTCAGGCTATGGCTCACCTAACTAGATGCCCCTCATGTCCCGATACCTGTTCCCATGAAGACCTGTACAAAGCTAGCGATTCCGCAATACGGGTGGCGGAGTTCTGGTCGGGTAAAACTTAAACGGATTTGCCATCGACTCGCTAAATAAGTAAGTAAGTATGTCATAAATTTATTTATTTTAGGTAAACATGGGAAATATTTACTTTAAGATGGGTGAACATCCGAAGGCGTTGAAACTCTATCGAATGGCACTTGATCAAACGCCTACCGCTGAAAAGGATTTAAGGTAAAGTTACGCATGTTCATGTAAGTCGGCGCATTTCTGTATTTGTATATGCTGAATGGCTCGGAAATTGATCATTTCATACAATAGCGGTTACGTTTTCAAAAAAAGAAAAAGTGCTTCTATGTTGTTTTTACACGACTGCCCAAAAAAAGGAGTGAAAACACACAACATTACGGGATGTATAATGTTTCAGGATTCATTTATGTATGTATGTATATATGTATGTATGTGAGTTTCTTTGTTCCACCGTAACTTTTAAATACCTGAACAGATTTGGATGTACAGGGTATCGTTAGAATCCTTACATCATCGCGAGTGACTTTATTTATGTTCCTTTTTTGGCTGGGCTGTCATATTTTTTGTCTTACTTTGATGATTTACTTGTTATTAAAAGTTGTAGTCCTTCCAAATATCAACAAATATCAATTTAATCTAATTAGGTATTTCTTAGATAAATTATATTAAAACCTTAATAAAAATCTTATGAAGCTTTTTAATATACGTTCCATCAATAAAATATCTCCATTTGTTTATTGTATTTTAACATGAAAAAAAATTTGGTATTAATTTCAGAATGAAAGTAATGCATAACATCGGCCTTTTACTAGTGCGCATGGGCAAGTTCCGCGACGCCGTGACGAACTTCCAGCACATAATGCACGAACAAGGGGACTTTCAGACCGGTGAGTTCACCTGTTTACTTTACTTCAAAGGACAGGTTTATGTAAACTAATATTATAAAAGCGAAAGCCGGTTGCCTTTTCACTAATCGGCTGAGCCGTTCTTGATTAGATTTGGCATGGAGATAGTTTGAACTCTGGGGAAGGACAAGTTTTATTGCAATAGTAAAACTAGTCCGCGTGGTCGAAGACGCGGTATAACTTGTAATAAAATATGTAAGTTTCCAGGCTTGCATCTAGTGTTGTGTTCGGTGGCTCTGAGCGACGCGGAAGGCGGGAAGGCGGCGTTCCACGCCATGCTGGATGTCGAGCCGCCGACTTACCACCAGGACATCACCATTGACGATGTAAGGGATAAACATAGTACGCAGTACGCATAATGGAGCTTGGACAGGCTGAACATAGGCTCCGAACTTTTAGCCATGTTCAGCCGGAAAAAGGAGATAACGCGAGCGAAGCGAGCGACCGAAGTGAAACTGTGAAACACTTCGCACGATTGGTCCTCCATCTTGCTTCGCCCCTGCGTGACTACTTCCCGGCGCTGCTGGCTTGTGAAGGAGTCAGGCCTCAACTTCTTTGCCAAGCACTTTTCTGTAATTCACCGAAAAGTGGTCTGCAAACATGCTTGGACGCATCGGCGTTTTTATATGTATGTTTGTTTGACAATATCATTTGAACCGTTGTTGATCCGATCTTCTCGTTTTTTTTAATAATTATGTAGAGTAATTTTTTTATTTTGTATTAAATCAAATCAAAATCATTTATTGAAAATATAGGTGTAACAAATGGTGGTAAAATTATCAAAATCTGTACATTGCGAGGTCTCAGTTCGTAGTAGTACATCTGCTGTGTCGTGGTTGCAGGAGAACGATGCATACGAGTGTGTAGTCCGCGACGTGGTGCGCGGCGACCGCCTGTCGCGGTGGTCGCGGCGCGCCGCCGCCGACGCCGAGCGCTGCCTCGCGCTCGCCGCCGCCGCGCTCGCGAGGCCCGCACCGAGGGATGACGAATCCGGGTTTGTTATTGCTACACTTCATACGAGTAAGTAGTCCGCGACGTGGTGCGCGGCAACCGTCTGTCGCGGTGGTCGCGGCGTGCCGCTGCCGATGCCGAGCGCTGCCTTGCGCTCGCCGCCGCCGCGCTCGCGAGGTCCGCGCCGTGGATGACGAATCCGGGTTTGTTATTGCTACACTTCATACAAGTAAGTAGTCCGCGACGTGGTGCGAGGCAACCGTCTGTCGCGGTGGTCGCGGCGTGCCGCTGCCGACGCCGAGCGCTGCCTTGCGCTCGCCGCTACCGCGCTCGCCGCTACCGCGCTCGCCGCTACCGCGCTCGCGAGGCCCGCGCCGAGGGATGTTGAATCCGGGTTTGTTATTGCTACACTTCATACGAGTAAGTATTTCCGCGACGTGGTGCGTGGCAACCGTCTATCGCGGTGGTCGCGGCGTGCCGCTGCCGACGCCGAGCGCTGCCTTGCGCTCGCCGCCGCCGCGCTCGCGAGGCCCGCGCCGTGGGATGACGAATCCAAGTTTGTTATTGATACACTACATAAGTCACCCTTTCTCTAGCTCTTGCTGAATTTTTAAAATACCATTTTCAACGGAAATTATTATTATCGGGTGAATGTTTCACAATGACGACTGAATGCCGTAACCGCAAGACTACACCAAGTTACGATCGACCGGTAGATCTCGCCCCGCGATCTCGTCGATGCTCGACTCGGACATGGCTAAACTGTATAATCGTGAAATGTATTTTAGCTCTTTATAGGTAGATTAATGACTCGCCCCGGCTTCGGATGGGTACGCTACACATAGCGGCATTTTTCTTAATTTTATCATTGATATACCCGTCTCGTAACTTCAAAATAAAAACACGCCAGTAAGCGTAATTCAAAATCTTTGGCAGCAACGATCTTGGTTAAATTTGTGGACCAATCTCACAGTCAGTGTCCACGTCTCGGCTCAGTAGGCGGATTCGGCTGGGCTGGGCAGCATTTGGGAAACTTCGTCATGACTTCTCGTCGCCCATCCCACAGTGCCTAAAGACGAAAGTCTTTAACCAGTGCGTCATACCCGTAATGACATTTGCATTGTGCGTTGTGTTAATTCCAGTGGCATGTCGTGGTGCGTGGAGGCGCTGCGCGGGTACGGCGGCGGCGCGGCGGGCGCGCGGCTGGAGCTGGGCGGCGCGCTGGCGGCGCTGCGAGCGCTGCGAGCGCCCTCCGCGCCCGCCGGCCTGCGCGCGCTGCAGCGGCTGAAGGCAGTGGCGCGAGCGCACCCGCACGACCGCGTGCTGCGCGCCGAGGCCAACGCCGACGCAGCGTTCCTTGCTTACGCAGTACGTACATACTCAAGCTGGACCCTCCTCGCCCAGCGCCCGCCCTGGCGGACGCGGCGCACGCGTGGATCGTCGTGGCCGCGCAGCTCGCCGCGGCCACGCACCTCGACCCCGCTGGTTTGATCGCAGTGCACGACTTGGGTAAGCAGACGTATAAAACTACTACAGTAAACCTATATGTCGTCGTACCAAAGTTGAAGATCTAGGTATGCGAATTGAGGCTAAAGTGGAGACGTTGAATTGCCAGGAGACGGGTACGTCTCCACAGCCTGGCAACCGTATCTTCCAAACGAATGGACCGATTTTGAAGCGGTCCTATCCGATTTTTTATAAACTTAAAACTGAAATATCTCTTAAATTAAGCGTCACCTGCGGGGAGGAGAGGTACCAGGGGGTAGCCTTCCCCTCTCCCTCCACTCCCACCTCTTCAACTCCAGCCTCTCTATTCTATATATTTCCCAGGTTGAGAAAAGGAGGGTGCAAATCTTAGCATCAAACGAATGCACCGGAACCGGTAGCGCCTTGACTGAATAGGTACAATAATATTGTGTATATCTCGTTTCAGCTCGGTAACTATTCAGAGGCGAGATCGCTGAGCGAGGCTGCGTCCCGCGACGACCCGTACTCGTGCGCGGCGCGCGTGTCGTGCGCGCTCGCGGCTGCCGCGGGCGGCGCGCCCGCCTCGCCCGCGCCCGCGCCCGCCCCGGCGGACGCGGCGCACGCGTGGAGCGACGCGGCCGCGCAGCTCGCCGCGGCCACGCACCTCGACCCTGCTGATTTGATCGCTATGCATGACTTGGGTAGGCATACGTATAAAAGTACTGCGGTAAACATTCGTCAGTCTTTTAAATTTTTTGAGAAATGGTGTATTCTAACTATACCGGACACTCCTATGTCGATGTTTTCAAGTGTACTTCCCAACGGATCTCGAGGTCAGAATTCCTAATTAAGGAAATGATATAATTTTGAGGATGAATTTTCCATGCAAACGTAATACCAAAATCATCTGTGATTGAAGCATATTTCCAGAGTGTTATGATATTATTCGGATTCGGACAGTGTGTATCTAGGTTCCAACTGCATTTTGTTTACAAAATATTTACCTGCAAATACAGCATATTCCTTATTTATATAAAAAAAACAATAAAAAAAAAAAAAACTAATTCAGAAAATCAATAATAAAAAAAACAATAATTAAACAATATATATATATATATATATATTTATTCATTTCAATTTCAATAATTAAACATAGTTTATAATAAAAATATATATTAACTATATTATATATTAAATATTAACGTTAAGTTTTAATATAAACGAAATTTGTTGAGATGGCTCAGCGTGGTATTACGTATTCAACATTTTGTTTATTGTACTGTGTACTTTATTACCCATATGTGGAAACTTTTGTAAGCTGCATTTATAACCATAGTTTTTATCCTAAGTACTATCCGTGGCTGTAGTTTTCCTAAGAAAATAAAATAAAATAAAATATGCAAAATTAAATATTCGAATATATTATTAATTACAAATGATTTTGGTATTACGTTTGTATGGAAAATTCATCTTCCGCCGGACTCTTAACTGATCTCGCTCGGCGTTCCCATCGGATCTCGAGATCCGTTGCAACTCAAATAAATTATTATTTTTCTTCCCATCGGATCTTGCGAACAGTTGCAAATCAATTTATTTTTTCTTCCTTCCGGATTTCGAGATCCTTTGCAACTTTTTTCTTCTCATCGGATCCAAGCAATAGTAGCACCTGCGCAAATGTAGTTACAAACTTCGAAATCTGTTTAAGTAAACCAATCCGGAGCTGCACATAACTACATAATAATGTATGTGTCAATGTTATGAATGCTAGCTTTGTAAGTTAACATTTTTGTACACTTGGGGGTCAGCACAACGGTTGATGGCAAAGATTTGCTCGTTATTGCGCTGCGCTCGCTTGATTCTATGGATTAATTATTATGATGTATGTAGCATGTGAAGCGTCTGACACAAATGGAGTTATTCCAGCTCTGGCAATGGAGCGCAGTGGGGCGGAGGGTGCTGAGGCGCGGTGGGCGCGCGTGCGGGGCGCCAGCGGCGCGGGCGCCACGCTGCGAGCGCTCGCGGCCGCCGGACTCGCGCGCCTCGCTAAGACGCGGCTTAACGACCACGCGGCCGCGGAACACTGGTATTAGAATCTTATTAAATTACTAGCTGTGCCCGCGGCTTTGCCCGCGTGGCCATTTTATTAAAAGTAGCCCACACGTGTTATTCTAGACCAAAAGTACCTACAAAGTACAATATACTAACTTTGCTTCAAAATTCGTTTAGCCGTCAAACAGTTTTTTATCGATTGCTCGACATCTAATCATCGATATAAGGCTAGCGCGCACTGCCTTGCGTTTTTATAACTCATATTCTGTGAAGTACGGAGTGTCGTAGTAGTATTGCGGTGAAATAAACGCATATAATACAATATGAAATAAACGGTAGAATAAACGCACCGAGTTCCACCGCAAGGCAGTGCGCGCAAGGCCTAAGATACCAAGGACCCCAGTTTTTAAATCAAACCTTAATCTTCTTTGTAGTCTTTTATGTTCTTTTTGCTTTATTATAAGTACAGATACTACGCTCTCTAGTGTAGAGGTCCTACAATAAAAATACTTACGCCCGTGTTAAGGAAGTAAAGTATACCCGATCTCAGCTCGTCCAGTGACTCTCGTTGCTCGCACTCACGCACGGCTGTGACAGTTCAGTTAAAACAGTAAGCAGTTTGGTTACCAATAAAAACAGCCGCAAGAGGGCACTTTTTTATGAGGTATTGTAAATTATAAATGATAATTTATTTGTTGTTTATACCCGCACTTCAGGTAAAACCAACAAATTTACAAAGTGAAAAGAAAATAAAGTAAATTGACAGAATTATTTTTTGTTTCTGAGTTTTTTCTAAATTATCCGAATTGGAATTATTGTGAATATTTTGTTGTAACGACTTGACAGTTAACTTCAAGAAATGACAGAAGCCTTAAAAATATCAATGAAAATGTAAAAAATAACGCTTAAATTAGGAAATGCTTAAAAATATGGAGCAAAATATTTTAAGGAGCGCGTGATTTCAATCCCGCATTTCTGGGTTGGAAGTCTAACATTCTCCGACTTCGCCACAGAGCTTCATGGCGAGATGCTAGAAATTATAATACCGTTTTAATGTCTTATTTTTATTACATTCAAATTAACATAACTTGGAACACCTATCCCGCAGGAACCCTATATTTTTTGAGAATAAAAAGAATCCGTAATTTTAATACATAATATGAACGTTGACTGTGCCAAGTTCCATCAAACGTCCAGTAGTTTCAGCGTAATAGGTGTCTTTCAATATAACTTTCAACCCCTATCCTGCGGGAACTCATGTTTTTTTCGGGATAAAAAGTATTCTAAATGTTAGTCTATAACATAAGCTATGAGCGTGCCAAGTTGCATCAAAATCCGTCTGGTAGTTTCAGCGTAATGCGTGTTCAAAGAGACAGACAGACAGACAAAAAAATATCCTTTTTGCACTCCATATCGATTTTGAAGTTTATCTCAAATATAATTTAAAAATATTTAATGTACAGATTTAGCCCAGTTACAGTTTTATTATAGTATAGATTAACTGCGCCCCGCGTGGATATTTTTCGGTAGTCTATGTGTTATTCGGCCAAATATAAATTACCTACAATTTCCATATTTCATCAAAATTCGTGTACCCGTCAATTAGTCTTATTTATTTATACTTTATTGCACAATTAAAAGTGTACAAATGGCGGACTTACACTAAAAGCATTATCTACCAGTCAACCAAACATTGCAATGAGAGAGAGGTTGTAGGCGTGCAAAAAATAAAATAATAAAATATGAGTTAATAGAAATTGCAAAATATTTATAAGAATACAACATACAAAAAAATATAAAATAATCTAACACATATAATTTCTATCTATATAATTAAATATAATAAAGGTGAAGTCTTTTATCGATTGCTAGGCTTTAACTCATAGAATTGAGATAAAACTAGACCAGATAGATAAAGTAAAATCGGTCCAGTAGTTTTTACGTGATATGCAAACATAGATAGATAGATAGATAGATAAATTCTTTATTGCACACACCACAAACAAAATCAACAAAAAATAAAGGAAAAATAGCAGAAGAAGTGTACAATGGGCGGCCTTATCGCTAAAAGCGATCTCTTCCAGGCAACCTTTGGATGGAGAGGATTTGTAACATACCGACAAACTAACAGACAATACTTTTTTAAATGTTATATTTTTTATTTATTTTTATTACGGACTAGGCAATCGTTTGACCACTATCTTACCTGAAGGAAAGCGATGATGTGGTCGAAGGTGTAGCACGCTTGCCTAGTAGATACCTATTCACTCTTGACTTGAACACACCGAAGACTCGAGTTGATACTTGGCAGAACCGTCCCAGAGGTGGCAGCAGTACTCCATACAAGATCGGACCTGTGCTTGATAAAGATTCAAAAGCTGTCCCGGTGTGAAGTACCGCCTAACCTTAGACAAAATACCAAGTTTTTTTGCAGCTACCTTGGCTTTGGATTCAATATAAGACCCAAAATTCAGGTTTGATGCGAGTTCGACACCCAAAAGCTCCAAATGGTCGCCTATTGGTATTGTTACACTTTGGAAAGACGGAGATCGGTTTAGAGGACTCTTTTTAGCAGAAAACAAACACGCCTGCGTTTTAGTAGCATTAAACTTAACCAGGTTAGCATCGCCCCAATCGGACACGGCTTCTAAGGCTAAATTTAAACGGTCTACCACAGCCTCTCTTTGAAACTGGACAGCGTCACAGCTGGCTTGAGCATTGGAAGTGTATCTCTCAACTACAGTACTGTCATCAGCATACCCAAAGGTACCGTGCTTCAGAAGGTCATTAATGTGCAGTAAAAATAGTGTAGCCGAGAGAACCGATCCCTGAGGTACACCGGCATTGATAGCCATTTGATCAGACGAGCAGCCCTCTAAGACTACTCGAATAGATCGTTCCCTCAAGAAATCAACAATCCAATTGCATAAGCCAACAGGTAAACCATATGAGGGAAGCTTGTTTAAAAGGCCATCGTGCCAAACCCGATCAAATGCCTTCGATATATCAAGGGAGACGGCAAGCGCCTCACCATGCATCTCTATGGCTTCGCTCAGTACGTGAGTGGCATACGCGAGAAGATCCCCAGTAGACCGGTTTCGGCGAAATCCGTATTGCCAGTCACTGAGAAGATCATTGTCTTCAAGGTATGCCAAGAGCCTAATGTTTATGACACGCTCCATACACTTACAGAGTAAGGAGGTTATCGAGATGGGACGATAATTGGCCGGATCCGCACGACTACCCTTTTTTGGTACTGGTTGTACATTATACCTAAGTGAAGAGAGAGGCGGTACAAACGCGTTAAGATGGGAGACAATTCGGGCGCACAGTTTTTCAACACAATCGCTATAATACCATCAGGACCACTGGCCTTGTTCACATCTAGAGCTCGAAGCGTTCTGAGAACCTCCTTCTGGCGAATGCGAATATATAATTCGGGCATAAAAACCCCGCAATGAGGAAGGCAGGAAGGCATCTAGATGCAAGGCTTCTGCAAAAAAAGAAGCAAATAAATTCGCTTTGTCTCCAGCAGTGTGAGCTAGTGTTCCATCAGATTTCAGCAATGGTGGCAGTGAGGGGCGGCAGAAGTTTTCTTCGACCGACTTTGCTTTTTGACTTGACTTGATTCTGGTTTAGTAGCTTATTTTAAGTCCCATAAACATTAATTAGGTATGTTCTTTGAGTTTGCATTTTGTAGTGCCAATGGGCAGGCCGTATAGTTCGCAGAGCCGACAATCGCTGGGGAATAAAGGTTCTCGAATGGAGATCACGAACAAGCAAGCGAAGTTGTAGGGAGACCCCCGACACGATGGACCGACGACATTGTAGCTATTGCAGGAAGTCGGTGGATGGGGGAGGCCTATGTTCAGTAGTGGACTTCTAAAGGCTGACATGATGATGATGATGATGGTGTTCTTTGTACCGACTTTTTGTTACTGCTTTATTATAAGTAGGTATATACACTCGTGAGCAATGAAATCGACTAAGCTCCTGCGCGCGAAAACAAAAGTTGTTTTTTTTCTATGTTATTATTATTTAATTTAAAAATTAAATCGATTATTTATAAGTTGTAATGATTAGGTCTTCAACAAAAAATAATCTTAAAAATCTGACACTTCTTCCTGAAAGTACGTACACGTTGTATTTTTATACTCTTTGGTACGTACAGTTAGAATTAATGCTTGAAAATATTGCTCTTCCAAGTTTTGTGCCGGGAATGCCTATAAATTATTTTTCTTTAATCATTATTCAAATTATATAACCAAATTCAAATTATTCATTTTACATTTAAATACATGTTTTTTTCTAAAAAAAAACCCATATTGCTTTCAAATTTGTACAAAATCTCGTATAATTTTAAGTATCGTATCTCAAAAATATTCAACTGATTTTCACGAAAATTATGAAATTATAAAGGTGAGATGGTAAACTTTCAGTGTCTATAGTTTTTATTGTTTGTTACGTATTTTCAGAATATGAAAAACACGATTGCGCGCATGAGGTCTTGAGATTTTATTGCTCGCGAGTGTATATAGATTGCAGTAAGTCCTTTTATAGTTTCGTTCCCGATAAATATAACCTGGCAGTTTCGAAATCACAAGAGATAGGATGTATTCTAGACAATGTGCTCCGTCCATAATCGACAGTATAATCACATTTTCCAGGTAACTTACTAACTAACTCCCAGATAATCTTTAGATATAAGATGCATACGACAACGGCATGATATTATTACACCTATATCTGAAATCTAAAATTGTTTTGCAACGTCTCTAATTTCTGAGCAAAAAAGTTCTGAGTCTAAAGTCAAGCCGTTAGGGTCATATTTCACTAAGATAACAACTCAACTTGGTTGGAGCAACTCAGTCGCGCTACCTACAACATGTATACAGCTCTACAGAGGATATCTCACCTGGTGTTTCGCTTGGTTGCACAATAAAATTGGTGGCGCAACCGACATCGACGCGTGAGTTAGGCACATATCGAAATACAAAGTAGACATAGGGATAGTTCCTCACAGGATTATTCCAATGGAGACATAAAAAAGAAATGCTAGTACAAAATTGTAACTTTTTTGGGGAACAGGTTGAAGAGGAACTATTCTTCGACGTCCATTTTAAAACTTATGAGGATTGTAGTATCTCGTTTGGTAGTTCAAAGACAGCACGGTAGCGCGATCATGATAATTATGAATTTTCAGGTACAGTCTGATCGGCAACTGGGACGCGAGCGTGACGTGTGCACTCGCGCAGCTGCACAGCGAGATGGGCGACACTCAAACTGCCAAACATCACTATCAAGACGTAAGTTAACACTTCACTGCTGACCTTAAAAAACGAGTCTAGCTCGATGACGTCACTGGGTTAAACTTACGTCTAAAAACATTATCGCACATTAACGTAACGTAAAACAAACACACAAAACGGGCCCCCATAAAGGCCGCCAGCATTGGCGACGTAAGGATACATAAAAATGGCACTGAAACAATATACTCGCTGCTGGTAGCGAGTATATTGTTTCAGTGACATTTTTATGTATGCACTTGATTGATTGATCTATCTCACAAGAAAACTACCATAGTAAACGTAAGCATTGTCTTAGGGTTGGGTCGAGCATTAGCTTTTATTATTTTCGGGATCCCCAATGTAATTAATTATAACTAAATGTTTGTTTGTTGTTTGTTTGTCACTACCTCAGAGCTGACCTCTGATGTCAGAGTTTGTGAAGCCGCCCGAGGGCCTCTGACATGGCTTAACGACTGCTATTAATCAATAACAACCGGGACCGGCAGCTTAACGTGCCCTCCGTAGCTCGGAGCGATGGAAAATCGCACATAACTTGGAAAAGTCATTGGTGCGGAGCCTAGGTTTTGAACCCGGTATCGTTGGATTCTAAATTGCACTATAGAACCGTTAGGCCACCATCGCTCTTATAACTAAATAATATTCAAAGTATAGGTAGCAAACTGTTATCAATAAAATGAAACTATTTTTTTTTTCTATTAAAACTTTTATTATTATGAGTGATCGAATTTATTTATTCCGACTAATCGATCTTAGTAGTAACAAAACGCAACTCGTTTGAAATATTTTGCAGTCTTTTCCTTTGAGATTCAGCTCACAACTATACTATTATTCATCAGCCTATATTTTTCCACTGCTGGACGTAGGCCTCTCCTAATGCACACCACTGAGCTCGGTCTTTAGCTCGCCTCATCCATTTTCTTCCAGCCGCAGCCGCAGTTTAACGTGTGTATCTATCAATCTGTGTGTCTGTCTGTAGCATCGTAGCTCCCAAACGAATGGACCTATTTTGAGCCTATATTTTCTGTTTTAAAGCTGATGTGATCGACATGGTTCTTAGCTATAATATATCTGCTATAGTTTTTTAATTTCACTTATTAATTTGTTAATTTTAGTGGGCAGCAAGGAATTTAATTACATCACACTACTTACACTCATATTATAAAACGCGAAAAGAAGTGTGTATGTATGTTACTTCTTCACCCTGAAACGGCTGAGCGGTCTTTGATGAAGTTTAGAAATGTATTTGATATTTAAGGTCCTAGCTTATGGTACTTTTCATCATCATTCATCGGCCACGCGGGTAAATCTGCGGTCGCATTTAGTTACTTATAATTCACCAACGACGATTGGTTAGTTAATCTTTGTGACCATTCTTACCACCTCTACTGACACAGCTAATGAACTCTACTAAATTCCTTGGTTTTTGTCTTGTCTAGTGTTGAGTCGAGTTTGTAGCGGGGCAAGCGTGCGGTGCGGGAGGGGAGGTTACTCGAACGAGAAGTAGAACGCTACTCTGTTTCTCTATTGGAAGCTGGAAGTCGAACTAAATGGTCACTGGAATGTATCATAACTACTAATACTACATTAACTGTGTACACGTTATTAGTTACTAAAACTCGCTAAATTTTACTCTCTACTAAATGCTGGAGACGTGTATCTAATTTATTATTACTTCTACGACGCGACGCGCCCTAGTTTCACCCGACATTCGTTCGTACCCACTATTAGGTATAATTTGGTGGCATATTTCAAAGACGAGACGCTAGTAGTCAACATTGACGTTTTATACAAATAAATATTTAGAGAAATTTTCAGCTATCCGTGCGAAGCCGGGGCGGGTCCCAAGTATAAATAATATGGTTGTTCTGTCTGTCTGTTGTGTCAGGTGGAGGCGGTGTGGCCGTGCGAGCTATCCGCGCTGGAGTGGCTGGCGGACGAGGCGCCGCCCGACAACGCGCTGCAGTACTACAGGCGCGCGGCGCGCCTGCAGCCCACTAATGTATGCATAAAAGCCCACTAATGTATGCATAAACAACTACTACAGTAGGTAACAGATGTCGACCAGCGTCGAAAATCCGACCACCACACGACCACGATACGTGCAAGGTGGTTGGTCCCACGTTACGATAGTACTGAGTGGACGTGGTTGCCTCGCCTGCGCATCCGACATTCGACGCGACTGCCAAATCGGAGCGTGTGGAAGCTGTCCGACCAAACCAAGGTCAGTCACATTCACAACCGCTTATGAGAATACTACCTAAAAATTAAAGATACCACTGCTGCTATCATACCTATCACGCCATTTGACTATAGGAAGCAAATTGCCTACAATACACCGAGCTGAGGCTACAAATATTCAATGACTAAGAAGCACAATGCCAAAAACAAGGGTGAATATAATCTTAAATTGCCTAAAAGCACAATGCCTACATTTTTTTGGTTACTTATTAGTAAAAAAATATAATTGTCATCTGCTGCTTCGTTATTCATATTATAATATTAATTATTTCAATATAAATTACAACGCCCGCGACGGAAGTCGTTTTTGTTCCTCAGCTAAATACGAATCAAGGGGGATCTAACGACGAGGATAACGTTTTTACCGAATAGAGTAATAGTGTGCAGAATAATAGTTTATAATCAGTGCGTGTTGCCAGTGATGACATACCTACGGAACTGAGACGTGGTCGCTAACTATTGGTCTCATACACAAGCTCAGAGTTGCGCAGCGATGGAGAGAGCTATGCTCGGTGTTTCACTACGTGATAGAATTAGAAATGAGGAAATCCGTAGAAGCACGAAGGTTACCGACATA
The DNA here is from genome assembly GCA_946251855.1 of Alsophila aescularia. Classification (NCBI taxonomy): domain Eukaryota; kingdom Metazoa; phylum Arthropoda; class Insecta; order Lepidoptera; family Geometridae; genus Alsophila; species Alsophila aescularia. The sequence continues at coordinate 14,614,540 of OX276378.1, forward strand.
GCTCTCAGAGTTTTCAAGTTGAAGTGGCAATCGGCAGGCCATATAGTTCGTAGAACCGACAACCGCTGGGGAATAAAGGTTCTCGAATGGCGACCACGAACAAGCAAGCGAAGTGTGGGGAGACCCCCCCACACCTCCCCACACGATGGTCCGACGACATTGTAGCCATCGCAGGATGTCGGTGGATGGAGGTGGCACAAGATCGCTCGTCATGGCACTCTTTGGCATGACATGATGTGCAGAATAATCGAATCGAACTTGATGCAATTATAATAATTTGTTTAAACATGGTTATTTGTATTAGGTACCGACATAACGTTGACCACTAACAGAATTTTATAACCACTAGCTGTATAGCTAGCGGCACGTAAGTCTAGCGGTGAACGAAACGTGGCGGGGATCTTAGCACACGCGGCTTTACTCGCGTGGTCATTTCATTTAAAAGTAGCCCATATATGTTATTCCAGGACCAAAAGTACCTACAAATTACAATAATATATTTCTTCAAAATTTGTTCAGCCGTCAAAAAGTTCTTATCGATTGCTCTGCTTTTACTGATTGGATTGAGATACCAAGTAACCCAGTTTTTAAGTCAAACTCTAATCTATCGAACATTGATAACCGCATCGCCATCAGTTCAGTAGTTTTTACGTGATGCGCGAATAAACAGAAAGACACGATTAAAAAAAAAACTTGTTCAGTACCTTATTTTAAGTAGCCTACCCTAGACTTTTTTAAAATTATCTTCTTTGTACAGACTTTTTCGTTATTTCATTATTATAAGTACTATGTAGTAGTACCCGTGGCATCGCACGCGTGGTCATTTCTCTAGGTTAAATAAACTATGTACAATTCCAAGACCTAAAATACCAACATTTGATCAAAATTCCTTTAGAAAGTTTTTATCGATTGCTCGGCTTCTACTGATTGGATTGAGGTGCCAAGTAGGTACACCAGTTTTTTAAGTCAAGCCCTAAGCTATCCAACAGTGAAAACCGCATCGCAATCGGTCCAGTAGTTTTTACGTGATTCGCGTATAAACATACAGACAGTCACGTTTTTTTTAAAAGTTATATACTTGTTCAGTAGCTTATTTTAAGTAGGTACAGACTTTTTCGTTCTTATTGTTTTAATAGAATTATAGATTAGAGAAAATGAGCTCTTGCCATTTTTACCATTGCAATTATACTAAAGGTGCCTATGTAGGTGGATTATGCACCTAGCCAGAGTTTTAATAAGTTTGATCTACTTATTAGAAATTGTAAACTTAAAGTCACGGCCACGCTCCACGGTTACAATTACTTTAACCTTCGAAACACGAAAACTAAATTTGACATGTTTTACATGATCCATTTAAATATCAGTCGTCTAATTAACATTGAATTGAATTGAAAATTGTAGAATTTGTCCATGAATAACGTTCTTTTTGACCTTTGTGTGTGTAGGTACTAAATAATGGAAAATTATTTGTCTTTTTAAACTCACCTAAACACCTTGAAGCGGATTTCCTTTTCTTACGCTTTCTAAGCAAGCATTTGGAAGTGACGATGGGGAAAACATGGAGTGTGCTTACCTAAAATACACCTATTTACTAAATTTTAAGACACCTAGTTTATGTGTGTCGGGAAATAAAGACTAATGTGGTGCTATATTTGTTGACTGTTCGTATAATAAACGTAGTAGCAAAAAATGACAACCAAATACAGATGCCGTGTTTCCACACACTTGTTACATTACAATTAGTTACAGTAAAGAACGTAGCCGCTGTAGTCGTCTCTATCTAAACCTGCCGAAGCGAGTTTTCATTGTTGCAAGAATGGCAATGTTTGCGAAAGAAAAAAAAGTTACTTATTAGAATAAGATAAATCAGGAGGTTGTGTTGGTTTCATTAGATTTTCACTGATATCTCAAAAACCTTTGAAGATGGTTGTGTAAACAACAGAGTTACTAGTTTTAAAAATATATTTAGTGAGAATTGTATATAATTACTGATTTAGAGAGAACTAATCAAACTAACACTTAATAAAAATGCGAAAGTCACTCTGTCTGTATGTTACCTATTCAATTAAAAATAGTGAACATAATGAAGAAGGAGATAAAAAGAAATAATAAAAAAGAAGAAAGAACGGCCATTAGGTACCTACTTTTTACACCGAATAAATGTTCACGCTTGCATAGTCGGAGGACACAGATATGTTCTACTGTATTATGTATATGTTTTCTTTTATCCTTTACAATGGAACCTGCTAATGTTGGCATTACTTATGTTTCACAGACACAATGGGGCCTGCTAATTTTGGCATTACTTATGTTTCAAAGCCACAATGGGGCCTGTTATTGTTGGTATTACTTATGTTTCACAGCCACAATGGGGCCTGCTAATGTTGGCATTACATATGTTTCACAGCAACAGTGGGGCCTGCTAATGTTGGCATTACTTATGTTTCAAAGCCACAATGAGGCCTGTTAATGTTGTCATTACTTATGTTTCACAGCCACAATGGGGCCTGCTAATGTTGGCATTACTTATGTTTCACAGCCACAATGGGGCCTGCTAATTTTGGCATTACTTATGTTTCAAAGCCACAATGAAGCCTGTTAATGTTGGCATTACTTATGTTTCACAGCCACAATGGGGCCTGCTAATTTTGGCATTACATGTTTCAAAGCCACAATGAGGCCTGTTAATGTTGGCATTACTTATGTTTCACAGCGACAATGGGGCCTGCTAATGTTGGCATTACATATGTTTCACAGACACAATGGAACCTGCTAACGTTGGCATTACTTATGTTTCAAAGCCACAATGAGGCCTGTTAATGTTGGCATTACTTATGTTTCACAGCCACAATGGGGCCTGCTAATGTTGGCATTACTTATGTTTCACAGCCACAATGAGGCCTGCTAATGTTGGCATTACTTATGTTTCACAGCCACAATGGGGCCTGCTAATGTTGGCATTACATATGTTTCACAGACACAATGGAACCTGCTAACGTTGGCATTACTTATGTTTCAAAGCCACAATGGGGCCTGTTAATGTTGGCATTACTTATGTTTCACAGCCACAATGGGGCCTGCTAATGTTGGCATTACTTATGTTTCACAGACACAATGAGGCCTGCTAATTTTGGCATTACTTATGTTTCAAAGCCACAATGAGGCCTGTTAATGTTGGCATTACTTATGTTTCACAGACACAATGGGGCCTGCTAATTTTGGCATTACTTATGTTTCACAGACACAATGGAACCTGCTAACGTTGGCATTACTTATGTTTCACGGCCACAGGGGGCCTGCTAATGTTGGCATTACTTATGTTTCACAGCCACAATGGGGCCTGCTAATGTTGGCATTACTTATGTTTCACAGACACAATGGGGCCTGATAATGTTGGCATTATTTATGTTTCACAGCCACAATGGAGCCTGCTAATGTTGGCATTACTTATGTTTCACAGCCACAATGGGGCCTGTTAATGTTGGTATTACTTATGTTTCACAGCCACAATGGGGCCTGCTAATGTTGGCATTACTTATGTTTCACAGCCACAATGGGGCCTGCTAATGTTGGCATTACTTATGTTTCAAAGCCACAATGGGGCCTGTTAATGTTGGCATTACTTATGTTTCACAGCCACAATGGGGCCTGCTAATGTTGGCATTACTTATGTTTCACAGCCACAATGGGGCTTGCTAATGTTGGCATTACTTATGTTTCACAGCCACAATGGGGCCTGCTGATGGGCGGCTGCCTCCGAGCCAGCGGTCGCTACCAAGAGGCTCTCACACTGTACAAAAAGATGAATGCTCGATTCCCTGACAACGTTCAGTGTAAGTACATATCCCTGAACTACTTAAAATCGTTTGAACACCATGCTTATACGCAAAATGAGCCGTTAGGTGTGTTTTGGAGCTGTGGTTTAAGAACGTATACCTAATGCGGTCGCTGGCGCGGAGAGAACTTTTTTGATTGATCCAAGGAAGTTCTATGTACTTACGTACAACTGGAACGACTTCTTCAAAGTAAAAGCGGGGTATCGATTATTTGACCTTGAAACCGAATTAAAAAGAAAAAGAGACAAGTAAGTTGACCTGAAGCTGTGATTGTCTCTTTCTTACTTATAGTGTCAATCTCAGGTGACAGCAAGTATATTTTCGACCGAGCGAGCGCGAAGCGAGAGAAGCGTCTCCGTTTCAGCTTTTGCAATAATGCTTTCGCATATTCGGATGTCTGTCCGGATCTCTGTTATCCTCTACAGGTCGCACTTCTAAACCGATCTAGACGAAACTTGGTATACAGTTTTAACGAATTTTTAGAATGTTTTAGTCTTCGGGGATTTTTGACTTCCCCAAAAAAGGTGGCTACTAAATATCTCCGCCTTGTTAGATCCGATTTCAATGGTTCTTTGTTTTTATTTGAAAGGTAGTTACTTGAAAATTGGTCTCATAAAAATTTGGTAAAGATCTGATGAGGATCTTCGTGTTGCGTGTTGAGCAGAATAGCTCCTCAAAACGCAGTTCATTTTCTCACATTTAGGTTTCAACCAGTAGAATCAGCCCTTTACCACAGAATAAATAATAGCCTTTACCCACAAGAAAAGTTTGTACGCGCGAAGTCTACAGCTCAAAGAGCTACTAGTATAGTCTGTGCGAAAAACGTGAAACGTTGTACGAGAGAGAAAGAGACTTCCCCGCTTTCGTGAACGTTTCCGTACGACCACTTTTGTAATATAGAGATATCATTCCAGTTGTACGTAAGTACACAGAAATTCCTTGGATTGATCTTGATGGACGCCTGTGGCGTTCAAAGGGTTAATTAGCTTAAGCACTAAACCAATATCTGGTAGGACTTTGGAAAGTAGGTAAGTAACGGGATGCTTGGAAATAAGACTGAAAATTTACGATCGTAAAAGGATGACATGATTTAACATGATTTAGTTAAAATGGGGTATAGTTATTTGTCTCAAAAATAATGCGTTCCGTTTTGTATACTCTGTATCTATATCTATATAATAAAGCAGTAAGTAACAAAAGTATTTGCAATGAAGATTATAAAAACATAATGGTCTAGTTGGCTTAAAATAAGATACTGTACAAAAATATAACATTTTTGAAAATGGTACCTGCATGTTCGCCAATCATGTAAAAACTACTGGAACGGATTCGGAATCACTGTTGGATAGCTTAGGTTTTGAATTAAAATCTGGTTTACTTTGTAACTTGATCCGATGAGAAGAAGCTGAGCAATCGATAAAAAAACTATTTGACGACTGAACAAAAATATTGCACTTTGGTGCGACCACGAGGAAAAACAATTCGTCGTGGTCGAACCACTATCAAAAGGATCAGCCTTCAATTCATTTCCAACACACACTAGGGCCGAGGCTAAAACACATCAAGTTATTATACAAGTAAGTTATTTTACGCAGGTCTAAAGTTGATAGTGAAGCTATGCGGAGATCAAGGTCTCTCGGAGACTAGCGCGTGGACACGAGAGCTGCAACGCGCACAAGCTCGGTTGAAGCAACAGGAAAGAGGTAGGTAGCTAGATTAAATTACGTTTTAATTGACTTCACAATAGGAGGAGGGTCTATGTCCGACTGGATTACGCAAAACGATTACGAAAAACGTCAAATACGCGTACTGTTTACTTTTTATACATCGCGTCACTGAATAGCCTTACAGCAGGTTGGTTTCGATCAAGCATGTAAATTCTTTATGTGTGCAATTATTGAATACATTGTATTTAAAGTTCCCATACAAAACTAAAATAATTTTAATCTTAGAAATTTGCGACTACCCTAAAAGTTTGTTTACTATCTATCACGTCGCACCCAAAAGTAGGTATGTACATACATACTGCTCCATCTGCGGGTTCAGGTTGCTGGACCTCTCCTCGCTTGCGAGCTGGTGGAAAGTCCCCGTTGGGTGGATACGGTTCGTTCACCAGAACAGATGTGGGGCGAGCCAGTCTTTTGTCAATCTGCACGCACATAATTCGAGTAAGAAGTGTTACTTATAGCTGAAGGAAACACCGAAGGCTTAGGATACAACATAAATATGTTACATTTGAAAATAATCACAAATTTAAAGATAAGATTCACTTTTGTCAAAGCAATAAAGAATATTCGATTCCACAGATTTTCACTTTCACTTTCGACTGACCACTGCGCAGTAGCCTCCGATGCGCGAGGACATTCAACCAGACTTGACAAACAGACTTGTACAAAGACCAAAGTCAGGGTCGCTATTATTTTTTTCCCAGCTGACTACTAGGTAGTACTATTATTTATTCTGTATTACTAGGGTTAGTCGCTGCAAGACTTGCAAAGCATGCTGACCAACCTAGATGATGCTTCTGGACGGATCGGTCTCTGAATGAACATAGATAAGACCAAGATCGTAGCTCCCAAACGAATGGACCCATTTTGAAGCGGTTTTTATGTTTAAAGGTGATGTGAACTTAGCTATATAGGAGCCCCCCCCCCCCCCGTTGACGTTGAGGAAAGATAATATAAACAACATATATTAATTATAAACTTTTTTAAAGGGGGGTAAGAAACTATTATAAGTAACTCTTTTTATCTTAAGTTATATTTTTGAATTGGTAAGTATTACAATTTTACTTTTTGTTAGTGTTCTGGTTCAATTGTAATTAATTAATTCATTTTAGTGTTTGTTTAGAAAAGAACATTTGAATATGAAGTTTTTTTTTGGAATAACCTTTTTTATTGATTCCTTGGGTATTGCCATTTTCGTAGGGATCTCTACTTTCATGAAAAATAAAATAGTACCCATGTTACTCGCTGATAATGTAGCTCACTAATAGGTGTTTTTTTTTAATCGGTTCAGTATTTCTTGCCTTTGTCCATTACAAAGATACAAAAAATCAAATCTTTCCTCTTTATAAGGTTAGTGTAGACATACGCGTGAAATCGCTAGCCTTCTTTTTTTGTAAGTAGCTTTGTCACGAGGCGGTCCCAGGGTTTGGGTTGCTCCCACTAGCCCAGGACCCAAACCTCAGTGACACAGAATTACAGGAACTATTGGAAGCACAGGAACAGGAGGAGATGATCAGACTTTTGTACTTTGACGATGCGGATTAAAATAACCTCTTATGTAGGTATTATCGTTTATATATTTACAAGTGTAATTCAACTGGTTATAAACTTATTTATGTATTTTATATCATATTTCCCTTTTGCTCCAAAAATCAATGTAAAAAAATGACAGGATATTTGTATTTTGAATCAATAATGACCAACTATCAAAATGAAAAAGAAATGGATTATGAAAGAATTAAGAGATCAAAAGAGTATTATTATGAAAGAGGTTTTGACCTCGTCACAATACCCCGCCTACCCGGAGTTTTTTTTTTTTTTTGTAGTAAGGTTTATTTAAAAAAAAGAATAAAAAATATGCTAAGGACAAAAGAAAAAAAATAGTAGAAGTTAATAATAAAAATATATATAATAAGGGTAATAAAGTTAAAATAGTAAAATAATTAATTAAAATAATGGAAATGCTGAGAAGTCTTTTTAATTTTTAGGTGATCATGTTTATTAACAATGTCAATATACAATTGATTGGATTCCTAGATGCATTCAAATTCATAAATCACACATTCATTCATCATCATTCATAGTCTTATTCCCATTCCTTGGAAATAAAACTCATAAGAAAGAGGAACCTTAAATATTAATAAGGTCACTCGTGGAACCAATTCAGTGTAGTGTAGGCCTATTTATACAGTCACTATCCGCTGATCAGGGTGATTATGTGAGTGTATGTGTGTATGTGTGGTGAATGTGTGGTGTGTGATGTGTAAATGTATGTATGTGTATATTTATATACAATTAGTTTGCCAAAATGGCTAAACGTACCTTAGGGTACGACGTGCCTGTAGCACGTGTATGTACATAATAAACGTTGTGTTAGAACGTTAAAATAATATGAGTTAGGTGGGTAGGTAATAGCGTACTAACTATAAAATAATACTGGTTTTGTGACCTAGGCTTGGTTTATAGAGTAATCACATTTGCCGCTCTTTTCAGTGTTGGAAGTTTTGTGTGTAGGTGTAGTAAATAATAATATATAGAACTTGTTTTCGGTTTAAACTGAACATTATGTTTGTAAAATATAAAAAAATACATAGCTAACAAGTAGGGTATTAGCTACTATTAGAACCAAATAATTAAAGTATGTAGTAAGTAAAATAGCACTGAAAAGCAATACGTAGGGACTTGAAGTCAATATTCACAATTAATCCGAAAAGTTAATGAAGTAAATAAAAAAAAATAGGCTAAAAATGTGGAAATTACTCCGTAAAGGGAAATTATATTAAAATTACATTATTTACAACTTAAATACAAAGTTATTTGTAATTAGGGAACCTACAATGGTAATAAGTAGGTATTTAAATATATGGTAAGGTACAGGAATATGAAAGCAATGTAACTTTCATAGTACATAATTATAATAAAGTATGTAAGCAGACAAGTGATGGTTAAGGTTAAGACGTACGTGGTATAGGTTTAATGTCTTTGACATGCCAACGGCCTAAGGGATTACCAGATAAATCACTGAGGTCGTAAATTAGTGGTGAAATTTTAGCTGCTATGATGGATTTTACAAATTTAGGAGCTAATTTAGCTGAAAAATACTTGCCTACTGAACTTATGGGATAATTACGTTTCCATATAATGTCGCCTTGGTTAAATTCAAGGTGTTGATGATGTTTATTACAATATTTAGCGTTAGTTTCATGAGCGCGGAATAAACGTGCTTGAACTTCAGCAAATAAAGAGCTTAACTGACCTATATTGTCAGCGTACTCATCGCGTGGAGCAAAAATCAATTCTTCAGTTAGATCCGAAGCATTATATACAGAACCACACGTTACAAGTTCGCGACCAAATACTAAGAAAGCTGGTGTGAATTTAGTAGTTTCATTAACAGCTGAATTTATGCCAAATTGGATTTGATTTAAATATAAATCCCAAGTACGATGGTCATTATCAACAAAAGAAGCAACTGCTGTTATAATTGTTTTGTTGTAACGTTCAACAGTATTGACTTGCGGACAGTAACGGGGGGTGTAATGAATTTTTGGTATGTTGTAAAATTGAAATAAATCCTGGAGTTCATGACTAATTAGTTGAGAGCCATTATCTAGGATTATGGTTTCTGGAATACCATAAACCATAAAAACTAAGTTCTCAAGTATATGTTTGATTACAGAAGAGGTAGATCGCTTCATGGGGAATATAAGACAATATTTGGAAAAACAACATGTGACTACAAAAATAAATCTATTAAGCTTACGTGTCATTGGAAGTGGACCAACAATATCAATAGATATGCATTGGAAAGGACGAGAACAGTTCTTGCGTTTACACATCAGACCAATGGTATTTTGATTCTGATGCTTGTAAGCGAGGCATGTTTCACATTTGGAAATATGGCTGGCAATGTCTTTGTACATTCCTGGCCAGAAGTATTTTTCTTTAATACGATGTATGTTTTGAAAGTGCCAAAATGAGCTGCTGTCGGTAACGAATGGTTTTCATCGATAATAGCTGTACGAAATTCAGATGGGATTACTTCTTTCCAACTTAATTCTGAGTTTATGAGGGTATTAGAACGGGTGTACCTGTAGAGTTTATTGTGACGTATCATATAATCAGGAGTTGATGTGGGATTTGTGCTAGACTTGGAGTATACAGAAGTGTACCACGAATCAGAAGTCTGTATTGGATCATAATTAATCACATTAATTGGTTTAATACGAGACGATGTATCTGGGATCAAATGATCCTTGCCACGTTTATATTTCATGTCAAAATTAAACATTGATAAGCGTATGCTCCAACGGGCAAGTCTACCTGTAGGATTATCTAAGTGTAAGAACCATTGAAGTGCAGAATGATCGGTATAGATAGTAAACTTTTGACCATTGTCTAGATAGCAACGCCAATACTCTAATGCTGTTATAACGCTTAAGAGTTCACGTTCAGTGATAGAATAGTTTCTTTGGGGACCTGTAAGTAATTTGCTCATGTAAGCTATGGGTTTTTCAACTCCATCGAAGTCTTGGGTAAGCATTGCTCCAAGTCCAAAAGCGGATGCGTCGCAATGAACAGCAAAGGGTTTAGAAAAGTCAGGGCAAGTTAGAATAGGAGTTGATATTAAAGCTTGTTTGATTTTATTAAAAGCTTTATCAGCTTCAGAAGTTCACTTGAAAGCGGGAGCTTTCTTACTGGTAGACGTAAGTTTAGTGAGGGGAGCACCTAATGTGCTAAGATTGGGTACAAAGTGTCTATACCAACTAGCTGTACCGAGAAACTTTTTCACTTCGCGAGCAGACCTGGGTGCTGGTATTTCTAAGATTGCTTTGACTTTATCAGGGTCTGTGTGGAGACTTTGATCATCAATTACGTAGCCTAGGTATTTAAGTTCATTTCGGAAAAAAACTCATTTTGGAAAATTTACTGTTATACCTGCTTTTGAAAGTTTTGCATGTAATTTGTTAAGTAAACGTACGTGTACCTCGTACGTTTTTGTGGCTATTATTATATCATCCAAATAATAAAAAAGAGAGTCGTTATTAGACTCATCAGAAAGAAGATTATCAATGAATCTTTGTTGCGTAGCTGGTGCGTTAGTAAGACCAAAAGGCATAACCTTAAATTGAAAAGATCCACGACCTGGAACGTGAAAAGCAGTCTTAGGTCTGTCTTCTAAACGTAAAGGCACTTCCCAAAAAGCTTTAGCAATGTCAATTGAACTCAGATATTTAGAATCTTTAAGGTTATCTATAATGTCTGATATGAATGGTAATTTATAAGCATCTTTTCTAGTTATGTCGTTAAGCTTACGACTGTCAACGCAAAATCTCCAAGTACTATCTTTCTTAGGGGTAATAATTACAGGATTTAGCCATGGGCTTTCACAAGGCTCTATAACATCAAGTTCTAGTATTTTATCAACTTCTGCTCGAAGAGCTTTCTGTTTTTCAGGGGATAATCGATAGCAACGTTGACGAATAGGTGCGTGGTCACCTGTATCAATACAGTGTTCAATAAGGTTTGTTCTTCCTAAAGGAAGTACGTCGGTAGAAATATTACGAAATTGTTCTACGACTGCATTAGCAAGAATCAATTGTGTGTCTGTAAGTCTGTCATAAGACTGTAAGTAAGTATCATTATTATTGATGATAAACATGGAAACTCTTGAGCATACTGACCGTATTAAGTATGTCTGGAGCCAGCTTAAAAGTTTTCCAGAAGTCGATACCTAATATGAAAGGTTGAGTAACAGCGGGTATTACATGGGCAGTAATTATAGCAAACTTATTTTTAAATAAAGTTGGAAGCTTAATGTACCAATTGAATTGATTGTTTGACCATTAGCAACAGAACCTTTGATAATTTGGTCACGTTGTAGTTCCAAACCATGTTCAAGTAATAATTTATGTGAGTTATTACCTAAAATTGTAATGGCACTGCTACTATCTAGCAAACCGTTAAGGGTTAAATTCCCAACATTTACTCTAAGGTATGGACGTTCAGTGTCTGATGTATTATCAAAGAGGAGCGTAGAAACGTTGTATGTTTTGAAAAATATTGAAATAGTTTTAAGCCAATTGTTCCAATCATTTTGATCAAAGTTATTGTTAGTATTACAATTTTGTGTTTCTAGTTCCTCTCTAATTAGTTTTTTGAATTTTTTGTACATACAGGGCAATTGGTAAAAATTACGTCTTTTTTACCGCAACGAAAACAAACTTTATGTCTGTAGGGACATTGACATAAAGCATGACTGTCGTTTCGACAGCGAGGGCAAAATATAGGTAGTGCAGGTTTCTTAGAATCTGCAGCAATTGAATGTACAGGGTAAGGTTGAGGATAAGGGTGTGTTTGAACACGTGGTTGTTGCAAGGTATTGTACGGATAATGTGGTATATTAAGTGTAGCAGCGACTTTGTGTTGGGTATTAGAAGTCGAAGGCTTCGCTAAGTCTTGTAATGTAGAAGGTGTATCAGAGTTGGACATTTCAATGCAACTTTCGTACCATTTGCACGATTTTAATAATGTTGCGACCGAGTCGAGATCGTTTGGAGATAACTTTTGACCGAATTCGGGTCGCAAGTTACGCCTAAGAATATCAATCTTGGCTTTTTCTGAAATAGGCTCACGTAATTTCGCAAATAATGATTCTAATTCGGTAAAATAACAAATCACACGCTCATTTGTGTTTTGTTTGCGGGCATCTATGATTTTACGCAGTTTATAGTCGTAGTCTGTAATTTCAAATTATTTTTGTAATGTCATTTTGAAAGATTCCCAATCCGAGATTGTTTGTTTGTGAGCTCGAAACCAATCCAAAGGAGTTCCTTTAAGAATGTCGTATATGTGGTTGTATAGTTCAGTATGTGAAATATTTCGAGCAACTGCGAATTCCTCTAATTTTTCAATAAAATCTTTTGGACAACTATCTCCCTTGTAAATAAATCGTTTAATTTCGTGACTTGATCTGTTGATCGAAATAGCTTTTGTGTCAGTAGGTCAAAATATGGTAATTGAGTTTGTTGTTCTGGAAAATGATCGAGTGTATTTTCTGTAAAAGAGCAGCTAGGATTTTCTAATGTTTCGAAACGTTTTTGTAAATCGAAGAAACTTTGTTTTTTTTAAATGTTTCTAGTTGTACTGTCGTAAGTTCGGTGGTAATATCCATGTTATTTAATCTATTTTTAACATGCAGAATATAGGACGCATTCTTCTCCTTTCGTACCGGGTAAGCTATTAAACGTGCAGAAATAATGGTTAGACATTTTTGAATTTCGGCTATATCCTGTTCAAATGTATACGGACTGAAAATCTTGTGTATTCGAGCTGTCAAGTAAGGTCGATAACCTTGAACGTAAATTTTCTGCAGTATCTGTTGTATGAACTTCAGCATTTCTACATTTTAATTCATAGATCAATTCTGGTTTATTTAGATGCGCAGGGTCCATTTTTATTTAATATGAGAGCAAATAAAACTAAGTGTTTACTTTGTAGGTAACGTTACGTTAAGTGCGATAGTAACAGTTACGTTAAGTGATAGTAGCTTTAAAAATATATATAAAAAAATAGCGTTAATGTAACTACGCGTTAACGTGTCACGCATAATAACGCGTCAAAGTTTAGCTTAATTAGGAACTAGGTAGGCCGATAGTAAAATTCGGAACAAAGTACGTATTAATGAAAATGTCTTACTTACATGAATGACTGGAATGCAAATATAAAATACACTTGAGTATAAAAAAACTGTTCTGGGTTTGCCAAATAATCCAATCCAAATTTAAATCAAGATGGCCTAGAGCCTATTAGAATTTTGTGGGACGACTTAAAAATTGAACACTGATTAACAAATTAAAACACATGTAGGTATTTTGAAGACTCGGAGGAATCAGGAACTTGTAGGCAGGTTGAGCAGGGCTGGGTACGGGACGTTGAGGGCGCCAGTGTCACGAGGCGGTCCCAGGGTTTGGGTTGCTCCCACTAGCCCAGGACCCAAACCTCAGTGACACAGAATTACAGGAACTATTGGAAGCACAGGAACAGGAGGAGATGATCAGACTTTTGTACTTTGACGATGCGGATTAAAATAACCTCTTATGTAGGTATTATCGTTTATATATTTACAAGTGTAATTCAACTGGTTATAAACTTATTTATGTATTTTATATCATATTTCACTTTGGCTCCAAAAATCAATGTAAAAAAATGACAGGATATTTGTATTTTGAATCAATAATGACCAACTATCAAAATGAAAAAGAAATGTATTATGAAAGAATTAAGAGATCAAAAGAGTATTATTATGAAAGAGGTTTTGACCACGTCACAGCATAGAAACTCTGGTTTTACTTATAGAAGATTCCTACAAATTTAAAAGGTTGGCTGTAAATTGTGGTCATGTACAAATAGACGAACATACATCAATTCATGCATACATAGGTATTCTGATAAAATCATAACCCTCCTTTTTTGTAGCCGGGTAAAGACCCACAGGTCAATCAAACTCGAAAACAATGCTTCGATACACTACTGTCCGTAAGGACTATATGTGTACTGTGGTTATAGCCACAGCTATTAGCTTTTTGTATGGATCAAGGAACATACCTACACATATTTGTGAAACTTTTTTTTTGCAATATACTCGCTTTTGGTACGGCCTATGGAAAGTGGGTGAATTTTGAAGGATGAAAATATTGTGTAGCTTTTATTTTATTTCCTTTTACTTTATTTTATTGTGTAAATCAATGATGTTATATTAAATCATTGGTGTAAGTAGACTTTGTTAGTACGGTAGTTTTATTGTGAGTGAATAAAAAATGTCTGCAAGAAATAGTAATGCTATAATGTATGGAACTTTATTGAAAAGTCCAGTGATAACAGTAAAAATGCAATATGCTACTGTTTTTAAAAATTGGTAGAAACTGACAGTTTATATTGAAGTAATGTAGATCGCGCGAGCCGTTTTTTAGTGCCAGTCTCCCCGTTCGTTGATTCGCATCTTGGCGTTCAATTTCACGTTATAACGATAGATTTTTAAATAGCTGGCTATATAAGTGTAGCTAAGCGCATATAGCTCGTTAAAAAAAACAAGCAGTTATTCACACCTGTAACCATGATCATGTTCAACGATCTTATTGACCCGGAACCGATTGCAGTTAATGGTGTGCCTCCAACAATATGTTTACCTTGGGCAAATATTGCATTTGGATAAGAACAACTTTGAGAAGAAAGCCAACAGAAGCGTTTAGCTGGGTTGGGCAGCATTCGGCAAGTCTTCTCGTCGTCTATACCACAGTGCCTGAAGACAAAGGTCTTCAATCAGTGCGTCCTACCAGTCATGACCTACGGTGCCGAAACGTGGACACTCACGGTCAAACTAGTCCACAAATTTAAGGTCGCTCAGCGAGCTATGTAGAGAGCTATGCTTGGAGTTTCTCTGAAGGACAAGATTCGTAATGGAGATATCCGACGGAGAACCAAGGTAACCAACATAGCTCAAAGGATAAGCAAGCTGAAGTGGCAGTGGGCTGGTCACATTTCCCGAAGAACCGATAACAGTTGGGGTAGACGAGTTCTCGAGTGGAGACCACGTTTAGGCAAACGTAGTGTAGGATGCCCTGTGACCAGGTAGAGTGGCACCTGCGAAAAGCGACTGGCTGAAAATGGATAAGGCAGCTGAAGACCGAGCTCAGTGGCGTGCATTAGGAGAGGCCTACGCCCAGCAGTGGACAGATATAGGCTGATGATGATGATGACTAAAGTAGTGTTCCTAGAGGAATCTTTATAAGCAAATACATGAATGAACAACTTCTAAATCTCAAAAGTCGTAAAACTAAAGTTGTTCGCCATGATGCGTGGAATACCCCAACCCGGTACTTAATAAGTAATTTTGTTACAATTTTGTTGTTGTTGTTGTTGTTGTTGTTGTTGTTGTTGTTGTTGTTGTTGTATATGTTCACGGGTTCCTCCGTCAATTGCGGACCGATTTTGTTTTTTTTTTTTATTTCATATAGGGTCCCCTCTCCAGGTTGGTCCCATATAAATTGTACCTAAATTGGATCTGCAGTTTTGTTTTTAGTTAAAACAATTAGTTAATCCATTTGAAGTCGATTTTTTGTATTATGGTATTTTGTTCAGTACTTGTTTTAAGTAGGTATTTTACATATAAATATATTTATATTACCTTACTGTTAAGAGACGTTGTGGAAGTTTATATTAATAAAGAATCATTCATATTTTTTTAGTGGCAATTACATCGGCTGGTAGTGGGTCTTCCAGAACAAGTCAATCGCCAATTGATCAAATAAGAGGTATGAATGACTTCATATTTTTTGCTATATTTATGTTATAAGATTTTAAACTGTCATGGTTTCGATAACTCAAAACAAATTACTTGGTAAACATGTCGTTTCTAATGATAATTCTTATATAGGTATATGTTTTCTACATTCAACTTGGATCTGCCAATCTTAGTCCTGCTAGTAATAGTAGCGAAGCGGATTCTCCAAATCTTTGTTTGCAAGACGAGAACTTTCGAATCTCAATATATTATGCCTTGTAGTTCCCGATTGCGTGGACCCAGAGTACCTAGGTATAAAGGCCAACGCTGACAGAGCTGAGCCGCTACATTCTGAGGACTGCCTAATATTACTAACTGAACGGACAGAATCTGTTACGTTCAACGAGCGCTGGCGCCCGTGGCGTTAACCTAAATAAGAATGTGTGTTCTATAACAAGACAAAAACCGTACGGTTTTAGTTTTTACGGTCGAATAAAAAATTGCCTATGACACTCTTGCGATAAAGACTATTGATTGATTGAGCTCGCTGTCAAAATCAGACCAAGTTTTCCTTTGCTTCGCTGTAGTCGGGTAAAAAAAATAGCATATGACACTTTATAAATGAAGACGAATCTATTGAGACCTCGCTTGTCAAAATTGGACCAATAAGGGCGACGGTATAGGGTAACATCCACATACCCATATACATACATAGACTGTTAAACTTATTACCCTTCCGTTGCTTCGTCGTCCGCGGGTAAAAAGCAATACGTTACTTAGCTTGACATAGGCTTGACATGATTGATTTTAGGTTATAGCTATTCTATGTAAGGGCGCTTACACAAAACAAATGTTGTACGACTGTTATTCAGCACCTGCTGGTGATGGCCTTAGGTATACAGACTTTGGAAGCACGCTTCCCGCTTCCCTAATACGAGAATTCTAGGGACAGGATCTATGCAAGATCTATGTGTGTGATATAGAAAACTTATTTTGTTTGTACGTTGATAGGAGGATCACGCAACGACAGCGCGGCTGCGGTGCCGCCCGCCACCGGCTCGAGGCACTCGAGCGACGGCCGCGGCGACAGCGGCCGGACCCGCGGGCTCGCGTCAGTATTACAAGATACATCATATGCCACATGACAACAGCCCAGATAAGATTAAACAAGATATAATCGAAAGTGCTAAAAAACAGACTGCGAACTAAACTAAAAAGAGGCAAACATTTTAGTGATATTGGTTGCTAACCAACTTTAAATAATTATAGCTCCTAAATGTTCATTCAAAATAAAAAAATAAAAAAGAACCTAAAGTTGATTTAAAAAGTACCGATTCAATGATACCCCACTTAACATAGATAATAGAGTTTTTTTTCTCTTTATGTCGTCTGGTTGCCGGTATATTCAATTTTGATCTACGTCATGTATTTAGTAGCACTCGCAAGATTAAGGAACGTACGTCGTAGTGTAGGATGCCCACCGGCTAGATGGAGCGACGATCTGCGCAAGGTTGCTGGCAGAAAGTGGATGCGAATAGCCGAAGATCGGGCCAAATGGCGTGCCTTGGGAGAGGCCTATGTCCAGCTGTGGACGAACACAGGCTGATGATGATGCAAAATTAAGGCAAATTGATTGACGTAAGAATCATCAAAATCGGTCTACGCGTTGGAACACAAAGGAACAGATATAAATAGACTGATAAACACACGTCCGTCCTTTGCGTTGCGCAGTCTGGTAATAAAAGAGATTAGGCCAAAGAATAAATATGTTTTCATCTGCTATCGAGTAGAAAAGCAACCAGTTATCCGACAGAGGTTAAAGGAAAATCGCCACTTCTCATGATTTTGTTTATACTAGACAGGGATAAACATTGAACTTGATATGTATCTTAATTGAGGCCAAGATTGCGAGTATAATCGTTCGATTGAATATAATATCGATAAGTAAATTCAATAATGCGTCGGTGGCCGAAATTAGTTCACCGATTGGATTACTTATTCAAATGCAGCACTCGACCGTAGAGTGCTGAAGCCACGGCGTCACGCGCCTTCATTAAAGTTATTGCGCACCAGACGTTTGTACTAAAAAAGTGAGTCTACGGCGCCACAGGGTCAATCGGCTGAATATTTATCGCTTTTCATTCATTTAATCTATTCAACTCGAGCGTTTACGTATGGTTTGTGAATCGATTAGTGTTACTTTTCATTTTTATTTCCGCAACCGTTGTAAATAAATTCCAGGTATTCGAGTGAGGCCTCGATCCAGGAGAGCTTGCAGCCGGTCAGTCGGTCGGTGCACCGGACGGAAAGCAAGAAGAAACATTTGGAAGAGTTCGACGATGATTTACCTCTGCCACCGGAATAAAGAGTTTTTTTTACTTATTTGTACCTCCTTAACTTTATTTGTAAGCTTTTGAAGTTACATAAAACATTTCTATAAAATATTTCTTACATCATTTCTTTAATTTCTGCTAAAGTAAGATAAGTAACCAACCGTTTTGTTGTAGCCCCTACTTATCATTCGTTATACAAATAATGAAGTTTAATGTGCTGATATAAAACTGTACCCATTCAATATTATATTTATTTTTTATGTATACATGTTGCATTTCAACTTTTACGAATCTAAGTGTGATGATAAAGCGGGCTTGTTGTGATTTGATAAATGTTCACGTTATGTCGGTATGTGCCGCTAAGGTTAGGTACCTTCAGTAGTCGCAACGGAAGTATGTCTCGGAAGTTGCCTGCTAGTCGCTGAGCAAACTGCTATTTTTCAAGCGCAATCCCAATGTTGAAGGTGAAGACAGCATTGTTATCACTCGCTTACGTTTTTCGCAAATTCTATCTCGCTCTTACTATATGCTGTTTTATCCCCACAACAGTACAGAAGACGCAGCGGAGGTATGTGTCTCGTAAGTTGTCTGCTAGTCGCTGCGCAAACTGCTATTTTGCAGGAGTAATCCCAACTTTTAAGGCAAGAAGACAGCATTGTATAACTGACTCGCTCACTCGCTTACGTTTATCGCATATTCTATCTCGCTCTTACTATATGCTGTTTTATCCCCACAGCAGTTCAGTAGTCGGAACGGAAGTATGTGTATTGGAAATTGTCTGCTAGTCGCTGCGCAAGCTGTTATTTTTCAGGCGTAATCCCAATGTTGAAGGTGAAGACAGCATTGTATAACTGACTCGCTCACTCGCTTACGTTTATCGCATATTCTATCTCGCTCGTACTTTATGCTGTTTTATCCCCACAGCAGTACCTGCGCAATCGTTGGCTGCGACTACTGTACATTACCATTAAATAAATACAAGGTGTTTCCTAAAAGGGATCTTTCTCTATTATGAAGACATGATCCGATACACTGATGGATACACTCGTACCCATGCACAGAGTTCACCTACGTGACTGACTGTGACGTAGGTGAACTGGAAATTGTCTAAAAGCTATCGGAGAAATATCATAATTATAAAGAGTGGAGAGGAATGGTGGAATGGCGGGGTCGGTCGAGGGAAAGTACCTTAAATCTTGATGATAATACTCAAATGAAATATTATTAAATACTAGCCGCGCCCCGCAGTTTCACCCGCGTGTGAGATGATGATGAATCCTATGTGTTATTCCAGGATATAAGCTACCTCCATTGCAAATTTCATCAAAATCCGTGAGTGAATTATGATCATGATGATGAACAGTATCCTATGTGTTATTCCAGGGTATACGCTATCTCCATTCCAAATGTTATCAAAATTGTTTCAGCCGTCTGAGAGTGAAGTATGATGATGATGATGAATATTATCCTATGTGTTTTACCAGGATATAAGCTATCTCCATTCCAAATTTGATCAAAATTGGTTCAGACCTTTGGGAGTTAAGTAGGATGATGATGAAAAGTATCCTATGAGTTATTCCAGGGTATAACCTATCTCCATTTCAAATTTGATCAAAATCCGATCATCCGTTTGAGAGTGAAGTTGATGATATTGAAAGTATCATATGTGTAATTCCAGGGTATGAGCTATCTACATGCCAAATTTTATCAAAATCCGTTCAGCCGCTTGAGAGTGTTTGATGATGATGATAAAAAAGTATCCTGTTTTATTCCAGGGTATAAGCTATCTCCTTTCCAAATTTCATCAAAATCCGTCGAGCCGTTATCGCGTTAACACTCCCCAAACAAACAACATTTCACTTTTATATATTGGTGTTGATATACCCAGGGGCGGCCCTAGCAAAATTTTTAGGTAGTGCGAGATCTCAAAGTGGCGCCCCTTTGTCCTTAGTTTGTTCCTATAATATGCAGTTGCTTATCCGTGATTATAAAAAGTATTAGATAGACCTCCCAAATCTCTAATGTGTAGTCTGTCGCGCGCTACGTGACAAGAACGGTTGTCTATACCTTCGACCAATATATATTGTATACCTTCGTAGAGAGATTGATACTCTCTCTACGTAAACCTTCGACCTTTTTTTTTGACCTATCGTAAAGACCTATCGAAAAGGTCTATAACGCTCGCACTACTGTTGCGTTCAACAACGCCACTGTGCTTGCCCTGCTAAGGTGAAATTGTACTGATGAGAAATAATAACTGTCCATAATTTTGTTTGACAACATTTGTTTACACTAATAGGCTACAAGTCTTAAAAAACATAAAAGAACTACTAATAATGTTATGTTTTATTTTTTAATCGACTTCACAAAAGGAGACGGTTATATGTGGGCGCTGTCATGAGGGCATGACAGCGCCCGGTGCGGTCGCACCGCTCGCACAGCCCTAGGGCCGCCCCTGGATATACCATTCATAACTTCTAAAAAAACACGAATAAACGTAATTCAAAATCATTGGCTGCAGTGTGTTTTAACCATAGGCAACTGCATTATTACTTACCTACTTGACAGACTTGTTATTATTTCGTTTCCATTGCAACGTCATTCCGTTCTATATTTTTGATAACTTGGGTTTCACAACGGTTTGATACAAACAAGGAAGTTCTATTCTATGTACCTACAGTAGTCGCAGCCAATCTATATGTCTGTGAAGTTAGGCTCTCTGAACGATTGCGCAGGTACTGCTGTGGGGATAAAACAGCATATAGTAAGAGCGAGATAGAATATGCGAAAAATTAAAGCGGGTAAGCGAGGCAGTTATACATTGCTGCCTTCACCTTCAACATTGGGATTGCGCCTGATAAAAAGCAGTTTGCGCAGCGACTAGCAGACAACTTCCGCTGCGACTACTGTACTTACGTGCATATAACTTCCTTGGATACAAATGTATATTCTTCATAAAAGGAAACCTAAGAGTAACTTAAGTAAAACAATTTAGAGGAAATGTACAAAACGTGTATTTATAAATTATTAACGTGTCATACAGATCTTAGACTAGAAAACAAACATCCTTATCATACACTATTAAGACTACACGTAAACTATTTACCTAAATGGAAATCACATCAATAAAATCTTTACGCAAAGCTAATCTGCACAACACATTTCGATCACTTATCAGTGGACACGAAACGTTGAAGTCAATTACATTCTAGCAACGCGTTCCAAAACAAAACACTTGATACTTAAAAGTCAGTCGTTAGAGGTCATACGCACAATCAGCAAAAACGTGATGTACCTCAATAACAGTGAGCCAATTATTATCAGCAACTCACGTAAACACGCGACTGAGACTGTAGGCATACTATTATGACATATGGCTCAAACTTGCTTAAAAGCTTAAAAAACACGCCTGCCTGCCAAAAAAAAACTTATGCCAATAAATTATACACTGTCGGAATGAGCTTATCTTTTATTTTGATACCAATATTGTAAAATTCGAAGTTTTTTTCGCATTTCTAAATCTGTTCAGGGTGTTCAAAAGTTATGCTGGAATAAAGAAACTCACATACAAACATACATGAATCCTAAAAACATTACACTCTTTTTTTGGGCAGTCGTGTAAAAATAACTTCATCTATCCATAATTGTGGCAATATTTTATCAAGCCTCACATGCAAGTGAATGCATTTGTAGTTTTTATAAGTACTAACTCTGAAAACTGAAAACCTAATAGCTCAAGTGATTTTTTAGCAAATTTTTTTTTTTTTAAATGTTTGATTTATTTACTTCAATCTACAGTGTGGCATGCCAGTCCCATCGTATCCTAAACAATGTAAAACACGCAACGAAGATTCAATGATTCAAACATCTCAAGTAGCAGCACAGCAGCTTCAGATGTAGGTTCTGCTAAGATGTGTATAAAAACTCCCATATCAAATAGACCTAGATTTAGTTTAAGCATCAATGAATCTCTCTGACGTTTGTTCCGGACACATTCCATATGTATTCTATTCCACACATCTCACAATTTGGCGAAGCTTCTTTTCATTAAAAATCCGAACTTCCTTGATGGAATGTGCCCGGAACGAATTCAATGAAGAAAAAGTAAGTATGTACCTACTACATTTTCGTACAGACACTGTTATGCACATCATCAGACATGGCCTCTTCTTTCTTACACGAAAGTCAAGTTGTCTGAAATCCCACCTCTTCGCTTGAACTCTTATTCAAACAAAGTCGCAAGTATCCCTGACAATAGGAATGAGAACAAGAGTCTAAAAGAAGCTAACAGGTGCACAAGTTTTACTCTGAGTGAATGAGTGACTTCTCTTCATTTCGGATGCCAATAAATAAGTTCAGATGTTGGAGTCGTACAATTCGTACATTTTTTAAAGTACAACTGGAAGTTACGTACACAATAATAATACAAATACACTAATTAAAAGTGTTTGAAATTCTTTGCTAATAATAAATTCAACTACGGGAATATTCTGGCATTATATTTATATATGATACAAAACAATGACGCTGTATATATAGTCACTAAAAATATGCCCCCTTTTGTACTGCAATACAATTAACAATACCTATTTACAAAATCATCCGATTCCTTGCTTCAACTGCGGTTCCTAAATGTCTTTCATACAAGATATTCATTGGACCCACTTTTTAATAAATTAAGATCACATACACCCAACGAAGGTATACAAATGGACAAATAAATAAATTGCTTTAGCAACAAACACCTTACAAACTAAATAATTATATATAAAAGGACATGGAACACTTCGTTTTGATTTCTTAGGGTGTGAAGTGTCGTTCGTTGGCAAGTTATAGTCGGAATTTTGACAGAAGACGGAATTCGCTGCTTATTAAATAATAGTAACTTGTATTCATTATAATTATGCTTAGGCCCACTTGCACGAAAACAAAACAAAGTTCGTTAGTCCAAAAATTATTGTTATCTCTTTCGTGCTACTGTCTGCGTGAGTCTCTCTATCCTACTTGTCTTAATTTTTAGCCCAGACTAGACACTAGCCCGGGGCTAAGACAGCTCTGCAAGTGGGCCTAACTTTGGAACACCATTTAACAGGGCATTCATTACTCCCTCCCCATTCCATACATTGCGTGAAAGGAACCTTTTCATGCCGAGTACCACTCAAGCAAGAATAATAAGTAGGCGTAATTTAGTGATAACAAATGCGCAGCACATCGTATCCACGTGGAGACTCCTTTGTCTTTGTTTAATTTACCTTATCAATACACTTTATCATTTAAATAACACAAAGTTTATGAATCGCACACTTTGGCTACAGAAAGTTTTATAAACATACCTCCGCGACACGTGATCGTTCGAGATATTTTATCACTTGAAAGTCTTTCACAGTTGTTGTTCGTGGTGTCTCATGATATGAGTTTCGCGTAGGGGTGCTCTATGTGGCCGTACTGTATGGCGAGCAGCGTGTCCTTGAGGCGCTGGAACACGGGCTGCGCTTGCTTCATGGTGGGTATGTGGATGTTGTTCCCGAGGAACCCGATCTTGCTGATCGGGCTGATCACCACCGCGGTGCCGGCTCCGAACATTTCCAGCAACTGTGCAACAGAACGTGTCTTCGTAAAAATTTGTGGGATGAGCGTGTTTTTTGTTGACTCTTGATGTGTTTCCAAGCCGCCCATAACACAAAAATGTTAACGAAACCTTATAAAAACTAATGTTTTTTATGATTTTGCATTAACGCCTGCTCATCGAGAACTTATGTAATAAAAACATCATCATCAAAATTTGGATCACGCACGGGATTCGAATCCGCATAATCCATGCCCTTGAGCGGCACATGCATATAACCAATTCAGCTACCGTGACATCATCCAAATTTTTCCCTCAGTTTCTAAATCCGTCTTACGAAGACGGTAACGCCATCTATTGGTAGTTTGTTGAACTGACCAACCGAACACGGCTAATATTGCAATTAACTTCGTGTCTTAAAGATAACGCATCCCAAATTTAATGCTTTTATGATTTAGCATTAACTGCTGCTTAGCGAGAACATATCTAATAATTTTATACAAACTGC
Source organism: Alsophila aescularia (assembly GCA_946251855.1). Lineage (NCBI taxonomy): Eukaryota > Metazoa > Arthropoda > Insecta > Lepidoptera > Geometridae > Alsophila > Alsophila aescularia. The sequence goes on from OX276378.1 coordinate 14,638,792, forward strand.
TGACCCAATAATAACATTATGAGTTATAACTACATCCGCGGCAAAGCACGCATTTTTCCGCTTTCTCGTGGAAACTATTATCACAATGTCAGCACGTTAACCCCATTTAAAATATATTATTTCACTTCTAATACGATTTACGTGAGATACTATATATAAACATTGAGAATGTTTTGAGTAAATAACTTAATTTGTTTGGTATATAAAGTACGCTATCTGTCAATTCACGGCAATCTATCCATCTACAAAGCGCCAGCCATCCATTTAAGCGTGTCTGAGAAACAAATATCCAAACTCACAAACTTTCAAATATACATACGAAACTCACTATGCACTTCGGCATTTCGTAATTCCGAAGAAAATGTTGGCCAAACAAAATCTTACGCTTTGATTTTGGACCTCTGTAATGCACCATGAATTTGATTTATGGATAGAAGATACCACAGATTGCCGAAGCGCAAAGTGAATTAGTGAGTTTCGTAGTACTGTGTATTTAGGATATGATACTCACTCGTCCCTTCTTATTGAGCTCTATAATCCGTCCCATAGTGAGTACTTCTTCCTTGACGACGAGGTCTTCCCACTGGCTGGCGAGCTCGAGGATGGAGCGCCGCGTCACTCCCGGCAGGATCAGACCGTTCAGCGGCGGAGTGCTCAGTTGCTTATCTACAAGAGAACCGTCATCTTCTGCTTATATGTTCACTTTGATGGGACAGGCGTTCGGAGATAGATAGATAGATAGATAGATAGATAGATAGATAGATAGATAGATACAGAATCCTCCCCATAGAATATGGCGAGGGGCCGTCCTACGACTTCCGGCCCTAGCTCGCCGAGAACTTCCCCAACGGTTATCTGTACCAAGAGAATAAGAAAACCATACCGTGACACAAATTCACGGAACAGAAAAAAACATGTGGAAGTGTTACACTACACTACGTACATTGGAACCGCTGTCGCCAAACTAAAACAAATCAAATAAAAGTCTTATCCTGCACTACTAACAAACGCTTCTTGTAATGTTGGGTGTGTATTATTGAGACGAGGTTAACAATCAAATTTGAAAACAATACGTTAACGACTACTTCACAGAGTTCACTTTATTTTAACCTATAAAAATATGTACGCAAGTATGATTTCTTGTGCATAACTTAATGAAGTTCAACTCACGTTACATTGTGTTTAATTAAATATGTGACGTTAGTGACCCTAATAGTTGCTTCAGATGGACGAGAATTTACCGGTCAAAGGGTCAGAGCCAGATAACGTCACAACATCGGTCGGGGCTCGGATATCCAGTAACTAGCTGCATGACTCTGCGGTTTATCAGTACTGATAGTGGAACGGAGTCAAAACATGTCCAAAATATTAGATTGGGGAGGTGTACGTACATTGCAAAGTAAAGTTAATAAAACAGAAAATTGTGCAGAGTTGTGCAGGAAACATCGGTCTGCTTATTACACGACTGCCCAAAAAAAGGAGTGGCATGTTTTAGCATTCTTGTATGTGTGTATGTATGTGAGTTTCATTATTCCACCATAACTTTTAAATGCCTGAACAGATTTAGACGTATGTGGGGTATCGTTAGAATCCTTACATCCCCAAGAGTAACATAGGTATATATTTATTGAAAAAAAAAAAAAAAAAAAAAACAAAGTTGCTGCTGTATGGCTACATACAAAAAACGAAAAAAAAAACTTACAATATGAGTAACAAATTAAAGGCCTCATAAGCAAATTCCATCAGTATATAATTTATTGGCATACGTTCTTTTTTGGCAGGGCAGGCGTGTTTTATTAGCTTTTAAGCTGGTTATTCCAAGCTTATAATTGAGTTAAGTTTACACTTTTTTTTTCTAATTAGGTATCAACTTGAAACGTCGTCCATTATCATTATAGGATTAATTGGTTGCCAGAAATAAACTTATATAAATTACAGTGTTACTTGAGCTGTTTGTTACTGACATCTCATTAGTCGAAAAGCTTGTTCAATGCAACGTGGAACACTTGATCAGAATGAAGAAGTTTACCTCCTTGTTCGTTGATGTAGACCACGCATATGTTCATGGCGCCGACCTCCGTGAGCTCGTGGTCGGGGCCAAACAGCCACAGGACTTGGTGGTGGCCCAGTTTGGCCGCTCGAGTTGTGGCCTCTGCAAAGGACGATTTGCTTATTAATAGTTCTGTCCAAATAGTACGTTATATGTAATGTATGTGTGTGTATGTATGTATGTGTATGGTGTATGTAGGTAGTAGTTTATATGTATGTATGTAAGTTTCTTTATTCCATCATAACTTTTAAATGCCGGAACAGGTTTTGATAAATGGGTTATCGTTAGAATCCTTACATCCCCCCGGCTATATATTTTTTTGAGAACATTCATTATGGCGGTAGTATGGCACCATTTTCAAACTCGAAAAATATTTTTTGTCTTTGAAATTTTCTATATGGGTATCAAATTGATACATTCCAACAATACATAGTTTTTGGCAAAAGCTCTTTATTGGCAGGGCAGGCGTGTTTTTTTAGCTTTTAATCTAGTACAATATGTGTATCAAATTGAAGGGCTTGATGAGCACATTCCAAAAACATATAATTTATAGTCAACTCAAAACTTGTCACTAAAAAGTAAAAAATAAAGAACACGACTGGCCCTGCCATAAACAAACTAAAAAGTAAAAAACATGAGATAAATAAAATTGACATTCCTGTCGGGGGACCTCTAACGTACACATACACAGGTGAGGTGTATCAAAACCGATACTGAAATTGATACCGATAGTGTATTGCGATACTGAAAGTTATGTAGGTATATACCTACTCGTATATTGTATTATACAGTAACGAATAATTTACCAGAATTAATCAACGATTTGAACTTAAAATCAAAATTGTTAATGAGCTATAAGCATAGATCTCATTAACAGGGCAAGAGGACAAGCTCCTCTGGCGTGGGCCGCATAAATTAGGTCCAACGCACATAATTGGCCTTAGAAACAATCGGAGTGGCGGTTGTGTATCACGTGTTAGCAGTAACTATTATTGTTATCTCTATACTAATACTATGGTTCTCTATCTTCGTTGATGCACATTAAGCACGACATTGGAAATATAGTGTGGGTACTTGGTTAACAACAGACAGACAGAGAACTAAAGTGACCGACATAGCTCTTAGGATAAGCAAGCTGAAGTGGCAGTTGGCTGGTCACATTTCCCGAAGAACCGACAACCGTTGGGGAAGACGAGTTATCGAGAGGAAACCGCGCTTAGGCAAACGTAGTGTAGGTAAACGTAAACGTAGTGTAGCCAGGTGGAGTGACGACCTGCGGAAAGCCGCTGGGAGAAACTGGTTGCAGAGAGCTAAAGACCGAGCTCATTAGCGTGCATTAGGAGAGGCCTACGTCCAGCAGTGGACAAATATAGGCTGATGAGTACGTGTTTAACTGTAGTTGTATCTAATCCAGTTGTTTAGATGATATTAGAGTGTATCTGTTTTTTATAAGTATTGAAAAAACTATTTTCCTGCTTTCTTTTTTCTTAAATACACAGTATGTATAATACTGAGGGAAACCACGCGAAAAAAAATACCACGTGAGTGAAGCCGCGGTCAAAAGCTACTACTAAATAAACTTCTGTAAGAGTGGTTTTAGTATTGCTAGTTTCTTGTATGAACTATAAGTAAAAAAAACAAGGCATATCGGAATAAATGTTTATAAATAATTGAGATAACTGTTTGACTATTGTACAGTTTGTATTGTTATTTTAAGCACTTTGAAGTTGATTCGATAACTTTTTATTTATGTAGGTAGATGAATTGCCAATTTCTTTGATAACGGTCTTCGGGTTAAATATTCGTTCATTTAAAAAACATCAATATCTTTAGCCTCGCTCATTCGTTGAATTTTCGAGAAGTACCTACAACAACTGAAAATGTACAGGAAGTATCTATTTTTGTATTGATTTCAGTCACGTTTGTATTATTTTGCATTGGGTTAAGTTTGATGAGTTATTTGATGAGTATTTGATTATGATTATTAGTACATAAACAAATAGCCATATAAAGGAGTCCACAGAGGGGCATCTAAATTCTGTCACGTCTATCACAAAAATAACAGGACATAAATTCAAAACTAAAACCCGACTACGGTCGGGTAAAAATAGCCCATGACACTCTTGCGATGAAGACACATCGATTGATACATCGCTTGTCAAAATTGGACCAAGTTTTTGTTTGAACACATAACCCTTGCTTTGCCTTGCCGTTGTCGGGTAAAAAATGTTAAACTCATTACCCTTGCCTTGCTTTGCTGTAGTAGATATGCAAGCCAATCGCATAGCGACATTAAGTAAGACATGCGTCAGACGTACTGCCCAATAGCAGGCATTTAAGGTCAAAAATCCAAGATCAATATTTTGCTCGGAAATTGTAATAGGTACTTCTGAATTACGAAACCCTTTTAGCACATAGTTTCGTAGTGGTTTTGTTGCGTGCTCTTACCAATAGTGGGTCCGTAGTTGGAGCCGACCTTCCTGTTACCGACACCGCCCGGGAAGGCGCGCACCACGCCGGGGTCTGCGTAGATGGACACGGCGCCGTCGCTGCTCGCCTTGTAGTACGCGCTCACGGGACTCAGCAGCACGAACAGCATGGCGGAGTCCGGCGCCATCACACCGAACGTTGGCTACACACAAATAACAATAACGTGTTTCTTATTTGACATTATAACTTCACATACATGAATCAATGAGGCTGGAACCAAAGAAACCCAAAGTTACATAAACTTAGATCTATTTCAATGTATATTTAAATTAAAATGCTAATAAAGAAGCCCTGCCCTACTAACACTATTTTTCGAAAGATTTCTAAATAGACTTCGAACTCAGGTTACATGGCAAAAAATGCGTTCACTCGGCCCGATGCTACTCGTAGGAACCGAAATCATCAACATTAAGGGATTAGAAATATATTCCAATATATTACTAATCCCCTAATTATGACGAGACACGATTGATTGACGACGGTCGCGAATCGCAGTTATGTCATACATAAAACATGTTTAAATCGATAAAAAGTAACAGGTAACATAAATATTAGGCCTGTCGAAAATAAAAACACTTCAGCTAAAATAATACCTACCCATCATTAATATTGTGCAAGAATCAAATATGTCATGCTATAACTTCTCTACTAATTTAAATCGAATTAGCAAACGGAGCCCCCGATCTGATCATCAACATTAAGGGATTAGAAATATATATATATGTATATAGTTTGCTAGTTTTATCTAAAATTCTAACAAATTTCACATTGCTAGAAGCAAACCTTTACAAAATAATTCCATAGATAAATAATCGACTTCCAATGGATTTATTACAAATGCTACTGAATCATTTTTGATGAACTTTATAGGACCCCATAGGAGGACTATCTTTTTAAATAAAAAATAATCATCTAAATCGGTTCAGATATCCCGGATAAACGAATTTGCATTCGTACATCCGGGATTTCGGGTACATATTTCCAAAACACAGAGACTGTTTTCCTTTAAGAAAATCTAATAATCAAACGATGGCATGTGATTCATAGCTAATCAACAAAATCCAGGATGGGTGAAACAAACGAGGATTCATGAAAACACGTTTATCAAGTACATACGACGAACGTGTTTGTGAGAGTGCCAGTTATCAGCGCAATAATAACCTTATCGGATTGTTGGGGGTCTCCGTATCAGATTTAAAGCAATGGCGGCATAGTGATATCAGGTCCATAATTACTTGATTACTGGTGTTTAGATGTCGTTCATTTTATTTTGGTATATATTTTGCCAAATCAATGTTTTATTGCCGTTGATCGTTTTATTTGAATACTACATTACAGCCAAGTCAACTTTATTTATAATTTGATCCTATTTCGAATAGATAACTACGTAATGAAACACAATGAAATTAAATCGATTTATTCGATTTTTTTGAGCCCGTGTAATGTTATGACTAAATAGTTTTGTCACGAGGCGGTCCTAGGGTTTGTTCCACTAGCCCAGGGACCAAACCTCAATGGACACAAAAATACAGGAACAATAGGAGCACCCGGAGATGTTGATAAACAGAGATCTTGCACTCGACTATTCTATTCAGTCTTCTCCCAATTTAATACATTTGGTAAGAGTGTACCCTTGGGGCTCTAGTATTGTTATTATCACAAACTTTTCGTACTTCACCGATACGGATGAAAACAACCACGAACGAAAGTACTATCATATATATTTAAAGGACTCCAGATGTAATAAACTTATTTAGGTATTTTATAACACATTATTTCGTAAAAAAATGCCGTTTTTGCTAATCTAATGACAATATGGGAATGACAGGTTATTTTAATTTAGAATTAATAATGACAAACTATCAAATGGAATGAAATGGATTATGAAAGAATTAAGAATTTATCAAAGAGGTTTCACATCGTCACAGTTTTAAGACAAACTGACAGCCACACGGACACATTGACTGGGATCAAATTGTTTGTGCAGAGCGCGCTCGCGGCTATAGTAACAAACTCTATGTGAATATTCTCATAATATAGTAAAAATCTAGATATGTGTACTGTGCCTATTTGCCGTCGGACTATCCCTGTTTGCTCCAACTCTACCTAGGGAGCTTGCTTTTTTGAGAACAATTTTATGCTATTTTATTGGCGTAATGTCACGCACTTCAGGCACAGAATAAATAATAGTTTCAGAGTAGAATATCAGTTGCCTAAACTCATCGACATTCCACAGAGAAAAATAATACTAAGTTTTTTTTCAATTTAATCTTCTTTCTCTACCCGTCAAATTAAATACAAGTATGATTCACAAACCTACAATTAGACAATATCTAGGACTTGTGGTATCTCTAACTTGTTATTGTTCGTGCTATGTGCTAATTTCTATTACATTCGCGATACACAGTTCCGTGGAAAGATAAGAAACGGGCATATCAAACATTCTAAGATAGCACAATATATTTGCGAATTGTTATCAGTATTTTTAATTGCATACATGTGCCTAAAGCAAAACCAACACTCGTTTAGATAACAATAATTATGCTGATTTATGACAGGCAGAATTTTCTAGAAACTATCATTGATTTAGCATTAAATTGTTATGTTGAGTATTTATTATTTTCGTTGTTGTTTTTGGTAAAATCCAGTACAAGAATCTCATAAAAAAAACTCTTAATTTATTATTCAAAATAATGTTACAGATAACATAGGGTCTCATAATTTTTTTTTTTGTATAAACAATTTGGCCTCATTCGGGCTCTTAGCAGTAATAGTAAACTGGGCATTCAGGGCACGCAGTTAATAACAGTCGAAGCTGTTCGATTGTGGAATGCCTTACCTGTTGATATTAGACGCACACCTTCGCTCAACGTTTTTAAACATCGTGTTAAAATGTTCTAATTTTCTATTGTGCTTTCCCAATTAATTTCATTGTTATTTTGTAATTTTTAAGTGCTTATTTACGGTTTATGTATTTATTTATTGGTTGAAATCACCGTCCTTATTACCTCCGTTATTCCTTTCCGTGCACGGTTGTCTGGAAGAGATCGCTCTGAGCGATAAGACATTGTGACACTTTATTATTAATTTCGTTTTTAGTTGTAAGATTTTTATTTGTGTGGTTCAATAAAGAGTTATCTATCTATCTATCTACCTCATATGACAAGCAAGTACTTGGTGATGAGCCGACTGCGAAACTTGAGGTTGCGGTTTCGATTTCTGCGTTAACATTTGTGTGAACCACAAATTTAAGTGTGGATTTCTATCTAACAGTTCCTGATTTCATAATACAGGGCCTCCTGTTAGGAGTATGGAAGTTAGGATCTAAGAAACTGATCGTTTCAATTATAATAGTTACTGGCGTAACAGCATCAACCTCATCACTTTCCAGTGTATAAAAGACTACCAAAGTTAGTTAGTTTGACTTTTTAGAGACTCACCTCGGTTCCTATTAACGTGGGCCTTATGTACAGGGTGGAAGTTTCAGAGTGCGGCACCCACTCCTGGTCTATCTGCACCAGCCGTGTCATACATTTGATGAGCTCCTCTCCATCGAACATGGGCAGCCCGGACCTCTCCGCGGACGAGTTCATGCGCTCCATGTTAAGATCTGGTCGGAACAACCGAATTTTGTCGTCTACTCCTCGGTACGCCTTCATTCCTTCGAAGAGCTGTAAACAATAGAAAATTAAGTAATAAGTATCCGTAATAACCAGTGAGAGGGTCGCGCGGCGAAAACAAATGTACCGCCGTCCCTAGTTCGCGCTAACTCGCGTGGCGTCACGGCAACAACGCGCGCAATGATATTTATGTTTATTTGTTTCGTGTTCTCATGCTAAATCTTCTGGACTGATTTTGCATAATCATCTCTCTCATAGAATCATCTCTTGCATCATAGAAATAAATACACAATAATAAATAAAGGTTATATTGCTATCTCCTCCAGAGTATACAATTCTAGAAAACGCGGGTTAAACAGCCACACGGGCTGAAAGGTTACTACATAGAATAATTATTAAAAAACACGCACGGTAGGTAAGTAGGTACAATATCGATAAATGGATAAGTATTTTATTATAGCTGCTGACGTGATGCCCACATGTCACATGGACATGATTCAATAGGTAGGTGCCTGCATATCAAGTGCATAATATAAATCACTGAAGCGCCAGGATTTGTGATTATGATATCAGGTAATTTGTTTTATTGCAAAATGATTCAGCAATAACAATATTGGCTCCAATTAAGTTTTCTTCCTGGTATGCAAATGCGTTTACAAACATAAATAATCACGTTGATTATGTCATCATACGCATATATTTACATTTATGTGGTGCGTGCGTTGATATGTTGACATAACATTCGAACGCAAGCACTTATTGTGGATTCTAGAAAAACGGCGTTAAATAACAAGACAGGCGCTACTTATTTTCCTTAACTTTCTAAGAGTAAAACAAAAGTTTTCCACTAAATTCCTTCAGCAGGCGCTTCAATATCTTTTGTACATATCTCACGAAAACCCGCAGATAGCTTTGATTTGAGAAGCTCTTGGTAACAGGAAAGTTCCTGTTACCAAGAGCTTCTCAAATCAAGGAAGGCAAGAAAAAAATAAAAAAGCCGAAGCGAAGTTGGAGGTAAAGAAAGAAGCCGAAGCTCAAGTATGATGAGGTGGACACCAATATGAGTGATGCCCTTCACTGTGCCAAGGTCCGCCATAGGTGCCGCCACAAGCTGAGCGATGCTCTTCACTGTGCCAAAGACCGCCATAGGTGCCGCCACAAGCTGAGCGATGCCCTTCACTGAAGGACCGCCTTAGGTGCCGCCACAAGCGGAGCGATGCCCTTCACTTTGTCAAGGACCGCTATAGGTGGCGCCACAAGATGAGCGTTGCCCTTCACTGTGCCATAAGGACCGCCACACAGTGAAATAAATGAGTGGTCAGGATCAATTTAGAAACCCCTCCTTTTACAAGTCCATTAATAATGGAAGAATTCGACATGATCCCCACTGTTAGCAAAGCAATAACTATATTCTCGTCATCGCGAATTTCAATCACTATTCGTGGGTTGTACTAATTATCCTTACTAGAGAACTTACTTGTACTGCGTAGTGGAGAGCTTTGGCAGCTGGGTGTATACTAAGGTTTTCAAAAGGCATTATTTCTGGCTTCTGCCATCCGCCTAATTCTGTGTGGTAATTGATTGTGAGCATATGGTCTGTGAAGTATTTGCCAAATCCGAGGTCTTTTGCTTCTGGTTTCGGCCGCAGCTGGTAAGGAGCTGCCAGTCTTACTTGAAGGTCATCAAACTGGAATATAAAAAATACGCAAAGTGAGTAAAAATGCACGATGTTGATGACGTGTGCCGACAGCACGGACTGTATCAAATAGGTACGGATACAGATTAAATAATAATTACTATGTAAACATTTGAATTCATGGTATTGTATCAGCAATTAAATGTAAACGCACCAATTTTGTAATGTATCGTGTTTTTTTTACTGTATTACTTTGTATGACTAGTGCGAAGTTCTGTTCAAAATAAAGTAGTACTAAATAGAAATTGAGTTTTCAGCGCGATTAAGTCCCGTTTAAATATATACATAACTAAAGTAATACTTATAATCAAATTGTATCATATATAATAATAGATAAGTATATGTTTTGTTGATACAAATATATTTTTTACTTCTTATTGGCAAAATTGAAATTGTTACATAATTTTGAATTTTTCAAATATTGTTAAAATACAAATGAACTTTTAGAAGGTTTACATTTAATTGGAAACTTAATCCTAATAAAGTATATCTATCTAATACTTAGCAGTTGGGGGAGGACTATGTTCAGCAGTGGACTGCTAAAGGCTGAAATGATGATGATGGATCTAATACTGTTAGTAATATATGATAACGTTTTATAAAACAGACATTTCAACTGTAAAGTGTGTTTTTGCGTCACGTGTTTGAAGGCGTGTTACGACTAAGGCCGAGCGCACATTGATGAATGACTCTGGAATATTTCATTTTATAGCTAGCTGTACCCGCGTGGCCATTTCTCATTTAATTTATGTGTTGTGTCAGGGCCAAAAGTACCTATACAGTACAAAATACCAAACTTTCAGCCGTCAGATAGAAGATACCTAAATAATTATCGATGGAGCGGCTTCTAATCATCGCATTATGATACCAAGTACCCTAGTTTTTAAATGAAAATCCAGTTTCTAAGTAACAAGCTATCCAACAGTGTTATTACGTGATGCGCGAACAAACATACACACTATTTTATGAAATTTTTGACTAATTCAAACGCTTATTTTCTACTAAACCTGTATTTCTTTAATTATCTACATTGTACATACTGTTTTTACTTACAGGTTTTTTATAAGTACAGATACGTCCTGAACTTATTTATGAGTGAAAATTAAGATTCTCTGGAAAAATAAGATTACAGCCGCCACAATAGTCAAGTACGCACACTATTTAACTACACCGTGTCACAGAATAAATAATAGTACATCCGTGTTTAATGTTTACATAGCAATTTTGAAATAAAATTGGTTGCCGTGCCTTCCACGCAGTACGCGCTGCGCCTAAGCCATAAATCATGCAGCTCGCAACTGACACGAAGATAGTTTAGAAATAAATATGTACTCGCGCGGACCGACACAAACAAGATAAAGGTTCAAAAGAGTCATTAATGAGGTTACTGTTTAATAACAAGCGCGTTCGTTACACAAATTGTTTACCCACGTACGAAAGTTATCGAAACGAATCCAATAACCACTGAGATACTGACTGTATGCAGTATGCAGCAGTTTCCATATCGTAAAACGTTATTTAGTTACGTTATATTTAGCAGATAATGTTCCCGCACCCACCCAATTGGGTATGCGCCACTTTGGCGCCATTGGTTTCGGTACTTCCGGTCCTGTGCATGTCTCGTTTCTCCATTCCTTCGGGCTGGTGGCCTGCACAGTTCTCCGCGAACGTTTCGCTCTTATTTGCCACACTCCGTTATCGTTTTGTATTTATGTTTCACTATATCAATATGATCTTTGCTATATATTGCTGTTTTTAGTGTTTCGTCAGAAACTTTGTCATGCAAATACTCCTAGCGCCAGCAAACGACTGAAGGCAGCTTATGATCTACCGTGTTAGATATTACAGAAGATTTAGATATTATTGTATCTAATCACTTCGCACATCTTTTGCACAAATTTTGTCAATAACTTATCAATTTTGGTAAAACCCAGGCATGTTTTTACGATTGAAAGGTGTATGGCTAAAATTTTATCAGTTGCGATTCAGAACATACAGTGTGTTAAATCTATCTCTTCTTTACATAGCGTATAAAACAAAGTCGCTTTCCGCTTTTGTCTGTCTGTATATCTGTTAGCTCTTTCACGCACGGAGCACGCAACGGATTTTGTTGCGGTTATCACCATCAGTTAGATAATTTTTCACGGAAGGTTTATAAAATATAATTAAGTTTTTATGTAAGTAGACAATTAAATTGACTTTTAAAAGTAAACTTAGAGAAAAAGACAATGCAGAGATGTAATTTGCAAATTTTAACATTTAATGAAGTGATTTTAGCCATTTACGTACCCAGTAGTTACTGATAAGCTGGGAACTGTAATTTTAGCCCCAGTTGACGCAAGTAAAACAGATGATGAAAAACATTTTCGCTAGAATCGACATATTTAAGACAAAACTAATGCAATTTCCAATATGGTCTTCATAGCAACCAACTCCCCATATTATTATTATTTACGAAGAAGCAAAGTAGAATTAGCAGTCGTCCTTAACTCAGTGGATTACTGTTACAAGGTATGTGTACAACTAGCTGGTGTTATTGCAACAACTAGGATGAAACAAGCCCAAATAGGTAAGTACGCTAAATATATAAAAGTACATGTATTTTGTTAAATATTTAAACGGGACTTAATCGCGCTGAAAACTTAATATTTATTTACCTCGACGTTTCGATCAAGTTGCATTGATCGTGGTCACGAGAAGACCACGTCAATCCAGTACAGTGACCGTGTCTTCTCGTGACCACGATCAATGCAACTTGATCGAAACGTCGAGGTAAATAAATATTAAGTTTTCAGCGCGATTAAGTCCCGTTTAAATATTTAACTATGTGTTCGAATCGCGAAAGTTTAAAAGTTACATGTATTTTAGTCAGTTTTCAATAATCCAGAGACTTTTTACCGAAAAGAGCTTAAGGCCAGGCTCCATAAATACATTTTCCCACGCTAGCTCCGCCTCTACACTCTGCCACCCGCTACCGCAACAAGCACTGAAGTTCTTGGGTTATCGCAAGCGCTGTTTAAACACACAATTTAGCTCGGAACTAAATTACGTAAGTCTCTAAAGTTATTTATTTAATTGGCAGGCTAATAATTTAGTAAGGTAAATTTTGTCTTGACAGTGGATAATAAACTATATTTTATTGCTGTGAGATTTATTTTAGAGATAAAACTTAAGCCTTTGAGGAGCAAAATGAAATATTACTGAAAATAACGTAATTATTGATAAGAAAATGTATCGAATGTTTTTGTTATCACGTTTTTGTCTTGATCACGGAGAGATAAAGATCTCAAAAACATATATGTTAAGTTTCACATTTATCAGGTTTGTGGTAGAACATCACAAACCTGTTAACATATTTATGGAAAAAACCCTTAAATATTGGAGCCTGGTCTTCCTTGTGCTCTATGCCAGCGGCGTCGTATTTATAAGCGACTATTATTTATTCTGTGAGGAACAGCTCATTAATCCACGCATTTTTTAAATTAAAAGCCTGTGTTGTTTATTATATCTATTAAAATGGGGGAAAGAATATAGCTATGATTTGATTTTACTCCGACATCTATACTTAAGTATAATAAAGAAGTACCTACCTAAGTAAGCAAAAAGTCTTTACAAAGAAGATAAATAAAATATATTGGCTAATAAACAAGAATATATAAAAAAATGGTGTCTTTCTGTCTGTATGTTCGCACATCACTAAAAAACTACTGGACCGATTGCAATGCGGTTTTCACTGATTTATCCATTGTGATGATTGTATAAGAATTAATTACCCTGAAAGAGATTTCCGGCGTGAGGTGTGGGCGTGGCTTGCGGCCGGGCGGGGGCGGCACTGGCTCGGGCTGCGCGTGCGCCGCGCTCTCCTCCAACTCTTTGTAGCGCAACGACGAGCTGCAACTCCGTACCGTTTGCAACTTATGCTGGTTCTCGAATATCCATTTCACCAATACCTGTGTGTTAGGTACATTTAATATGCATGCATTTAGCTCAGACCTAAATACTTGATGAGAGACTGATACCTACTTCAAAGAGTTAAAATAAATACCGTCTATTCACGTGTTTTCGACAACTTATTGAAACGAAATATCTTTAAAAAGTTTTTTTTTATTTATAGCTTTGTAAAGCCAACATGTTCCATTCCTGTCACTTCACTATTGTCCCTTTTAGCTAAATTGACTCACAAAATGTATTACTTAAAGCAAAAATTCGTCGTTTTTCTATGATTATAAAATATTTTTCTAAATCTAATCTTATTCAAATACGAAGTGTAAAATGTAATTCTAATTATTTAATATATTCTTTGTTAGTAGGTAAGAATCTTCAAAGTTATGAATTTCATTAAGGAACGCTAGAACAATCAACAAAATAACTAATTGATAAACATTTTACAACACTCTTATTTTCATGATTTTAACAGAGGCGCCTGTTTAGCAAAACCATTCTTATATTTTAGCAGAGGCACCTGCTTAGCAAAACCATTCTTACATTTTAGCAAAGGCACCTGCTTAGCAAAACCATTCTTACATTTTAGCAGAGGCACCTGCTTAGCAAAACCATTCTTACATTTTAGCAGAGGCGCCTGCTTAGCAAAACCATTCTTATATTTTAGCAAAGGCACCTGCTTAGCAAAACCATTCTTACATTTTAGCAGAGGCACCTGCTTAGCAAAACAATTCAAATATTTTATCAGAGGCACCTGCTTAGCAAAACCATTCTTACATTTTAACACCGGCGTCTGTTTATCAAAACCATTCTTATATTTTAGCAGAGGCGCCTGCTTAGCAAAACCATTCTTACATTTTAGCAGAGGCACCTGCTTAGCAAAACCATTCATACATTTTAGCAGAGGCACCTGCATAGCAAAACCATTCTTACATTTTAACACCGGCGCCTGTTTATCAAAACCATTCTTATATTTTAGCAGAGGCTCCTGCTTAGCAAAACCATTCTTACATTTTAGCAAAGGCACCTGCTTAGCAAAACCATTCTTACATTTTAGCAGGGGCACCTGCTTTGCAAAAACATTCTTATATTTTTCTAAAAGAAAAATATTTTAAGAAGCCAGTATTTGTGATGATAATAACTACTAACCTCCACTTTATTATTGTGACATTGTAGTAAGTACTACATTACATTGTTAATTAATTTATATTGTTGGCTTTTATATGTAATGCTACCCGCGATTATTGACACTGTCTTTGAATTTCGTACGATAATTTTCATTATTTTAATTAACGAAGAATTGAAAATAATTGATTATTTGATAAATTATATGAATCTTACCGTACTGCGCCGAATAGTCATCTTTAAATCTGTGAATTATTTATGGTACACTTTTACAACACTCCAATATTTATCACCAATCACTTTTCCACAAAGATCTTAATTATCAAATGTCTAAATTAATATAACATTCCAGTCTTCTTAATTTACTACATTCACAACGCGCTCCCAGTTAACTGACTTCATTGGATCTAAAGCAGAAACATTTAAACGAACGATAAGATAGTGTCTTGCGGTTGACCTATGAATGGGTACCTACGCATATTTAATCAACACAATTTATAATATGACTTGATAACAAACAACTTAATCAAAAGGACGATTGCGCACTGGCTTATTTTTGACGACATTTGCGCACCAACTGGTTGGAAAGACGTATAGGGAGCTCGCGTCGTCAAATGAAATACCCTCACGACGCCGAGTACAAACGTTCATACACATTTAAATGGATATGTTAATACTGCTGGCGAATAAATGCTGACTTACCTACGTACACGGCTTATTTACATTACAATTATTCTGCATAATAAATGTACTAAACTAACACTGACAAAAGCGAAATCGCCCAACAGACACATACGTAAATGCACATTGAATAGAACTGAAAATAAAAGATTTATTACTACGTCGTGACCTATTAATATAGTGAATACAGAATCATAATGATAAAACGTTTCCGTAAAATTTCGTCATTTCCAGTGCAAAGTTTGAACATGTCATTTTTTATTTTTTATTATGATTTAAATGTGTCATAGTCGTTTTAGTATCTAAGGTTAATACAAATTGAGACAGATTTACGGAATTTCAATGTATATTCCTTAATCTATTATTATTATTTTGACGACTGGTTGGTCTCGTGGCTAGTGATCCTAGGTACGTAATCAAACGGTTGCGGGTTCGAATCCTGCAAGGTGCAATCATTTGTGTGATGAGCAGAAATGTTTGTTTCCGAGCCATGGATGTTATAATATTCGTATATATGTATGTTTATCCGTTATCTAGTACCCATAGTACAGGGTATCCTAGTTTGGGGCTAGGTAATTGGTGTGGAATTGTCCCGAATATATATTATATATATATATATATATATATATATATATATATTATTATGAACGTGTATACATACTTCTATATGTAGGTATAGTAAAGTAGTAACAAAGTCTGTTGCTTGCTTTTGCTTTCCGTGTGATGTAGTGTTCTGGGCTCTAGTCTCAGTTTGTCAGGCCGCCCCGAGTGCCTCTGACATGGCTTAACGACATACAGCTAGTTTATTATATTAATAAACTAGCTGTACCGCGGCTTCGCACGCGTGGTCCTTTCTCTAGGTTAAAAGTACTTTATGTGCTACCAAGACCTAAAATACCAATATAACAACATTTGATCAAAATCTCTACAGCCGTCAAAAGATTTTTATCGATTGCTCGGCCTCTTATCAGTAATAATCAAAAATATATATTTAAAAAAATGGTGTCTGACTAGGTTCTTGCAACACGTAAAACTACTGTATCGATTGAAATGCGGTTTTCAGTGCTTGATAGCTTAGCTTTTGATTTCAAATCTGGTTTACTTTGTATCTTAATCTGAGGGTGCATTCCGAGACGCGCAAATATCGATAAAATCGATATTATCGCGCTAAAACGTGTACCGAGTCATCGTGAGCGCAACAACGATATCGCTTGTGACGTCACGGATTACGTCATTACATCCGCCATTTTGCGATTACACCGACCATGCCCCAAACCGATATCACCGTGAGCGCTACTGTCAAAGTGACAGACTGACGGTTGTTTACAAAGAAAACTGTTGTTTGAATTCAGTTGTGTGTGATTTTCGTACAGTTTTCCAAATATTACTACAGACAATTGAACAATTTTTAGACAGGCTACTTTGCCCACGGGTAATACTTTGTATTTTGAGCAAATTTTGAGGTTATGTTGTTGTGATCTTGTAATCACGCTCACGAGCGTTCCGAATCAACTGCAGCACTCAACTGCCGTGAGCGATATTATCGTGAATCGGAATGCACCCTGAGTAAGAAGCTGAACTATCGATAAAAGACTTTTTGGCGGCTGAAATATATTGTACTTTATAGGTACGTTAGGTTCTGGAATAATACAGGATACTTTTTTCCCAGATCAAAAAACACTACGTATATTTATTTATTATTATTATTATTTTTAGCCATATTCGTCCCACTGCAGGGCAAAGGCCTCCCTTCCCTCCTTCCATTCCTCACGGTTGAGAGCTTTTGTGGTCCAATTGTGACAATAGGAATCAAGCTCGTCCCGCCATCTCCTTTTGGGCCTGCCGCGACGTCTTCTGATATTCTGTGGCATCCACAATGTTGTGGTTTTTGCCCAGAGATCGTCCGATATGCGACAGATGTGTCCGGCCCAGTTCCATTTCAGGCTGGCGGCTTTTTGACCAACGTCCGCGATTTGTGTTTTAAAGCGCAGTATTATGTTTCTAATACGGTTCGATAGTCTTGACTCCCAGAATACTGCGCTCTATGGCTCGCTGGCATACTCCGAGGTTTGGACTTTTGCTGAATTGTTAGTGACCAAGTTTGTGCACCATAGGTGAGGATGGGGAGAACACACATGTCCATGAGCCTTTTCTTGAGTGTTAGTGGTAACTCACCTTTCATTAGTTCTTTCATCGACCAATAGCTCTTCCAGGCGTTTTCAGCTGAAAACTAGACGCTCTAGTGCATCTAGCAACTTCCATGTCTTGTCGCGCCTGAAAAGAGACTATTTGGCCGAGGTACAGGTATTCTTGGACATACGCGATCTCGACCCCCTCAATGTCGATCCTATATTCTGTGCCGTTTGACATGAGCTTGGTCTTCGACATATTCATGCTAAGTCCAACCTCGAAGCTTGCCTTGTTGAGTTGTTGGATCAATAAGCTTAGCTCTTGAGCTGAGGAGGCAAAAAGAACAATGTCGTCAGCAAAGCGGAGGTTGGTGAGCCTCTTTTCACCAACGACAATGCCCTTGTTCTCCCAGCTAGCCGCCAATGTTCTGAAAACCTCTTCTAGAGTGGCTGTGAAGAGTTTGGGAGATAGCGGGTCTCCTTGCTTGACTCCTCTCTTTATGGAGAATAGCTGTCCGGTTTTATGTAATTTCACGGCTGCAGTGCTATTGTGATAGATGTGCTGGAGTAAACTGATGTGTTGTATGCCTTGATTGTGGAGAACTTGATTGAGGCTGTCAAAAGCTTTAGAGTAATCTATGAAGGCTAAGTACATAGGGATATTAAACCTTGGTGTTTCTCAATTAATTGATTTAAGGAATGGAGGTGGTCGGTTGTCGAGAGACCGCGTTTGAAGCCTGCCTGTTCAGCAGGTTGGTGCAAATCAAGCTGTCCAGAAATGCGACTTTCGATCACTTTTATGAAAGCTTTGTAAAGATGTGAGACAAGGCTGATAGGTCGGTAGTTGTTTACGGGACATAGCTAGTATAAATTATAACAGGTGCAGGCGTACGCGAGACACGTTCATTTTTGTGATTTCTTTTGAAGCTAACGAAAACTTCATTCTTTGGACAGTACAGCCACATACTTAGTTAAATATTTAAACGGGAGTTACTCACGTATCAATAACGTTTTCAGCGCGATGTTTTATGCAATATTCCTTTTTGATTATGCTATTTATTTAGGCATATTTATATATTATATTATAAATATGCCTTTAAGTATTATATTATATTATGTAAGTATATTTTTATGTGTTTAACAATATGTAATTTATGATAACACGTTCGAAGTATGTTTATAAATATAAACCTATAGTTGTCTTTATAATCTATTTACTTTTTTGTTCTTATGTAAGCCTCCATCACTGACCGCAATGTATATAATTTCAATTCCTATCCATTCAAAAGTTGCCTGTAAGAAATTGCTGATAGCGATAAGGCCGCCTATTGTACGGCATTGTTTTTTATGTTTAAGTTATATTATTTAGTTTTCTATTTTGTGATATGTTCAATTAATAGTTATTGTATTGTATTGTAAATATTGAACTAAGAAGAACGTTTTCAGCTTTATTATATTTTTTCGGAACTGACACTATATTTTATTTGATACTAACTTAAAAAATATACCTTTTTTAAATACTTACTGTTGTCGTTTGAGACGAAGCAAAACGCTTGAAGAATTTCTAGAGTTTACTTTTGGTTAACAAATAAAATACAATAATTTAATGTTAAAAATAATACCATCAGCGACCACTGAGTACAGCGCGAGTGATTATCGAGCGAGTAAATTATCTAAAACGTGCAAGTGTGCCATTTCATTTGCTTCCACTCAGTTCTACAGGTTAGGAAGACGCAGGGCAGTTTTTTCTTCGTTTTTTGCGTGTTTCTTCAAAAGATTCATGATTTCATTGTCAAACTCTTCGGGAGTCTCCTTCTTTTCCACAATCCAATAAAATATATCCCAATCATTGCTTGGTGAGTTAATGAGTCGGTCGTACATCATAGTCTGTTCCTCACTGAATCCATCCAAGTATTTCTTTGTGAATGTGCTGAGCAGGAGATCGTTTTCCAACATTCCTCTCTTGCGGGATTGGTAGATAATTCTGAAATTAGGAACAACAACATTAAGACATTAATTTAATAACTAGCTGAAAGCAAAAAAAAAACAGCCTATGTTACTCGGGGGGATGTAAGGATTCTAACGATACCCCATACGTCTAAATCTGTTCAGGCATTTCAAAGTTATGATGGAATAAAGAAACTCACATACCTACATACAAACATACAAGAACCCTAAAAACATTACACTCCTTTTTTTGGGCAGTCGTGTAATAAAAAATTAAATAACCCCCGACACATAAAATATAGCTAACCATCCCGATCAAATCAGCTTTCAAACAGAAAAAAACAGGATCAAAGTCGGTCCATTGTTTTGGAAGCTACGTTGCCACAGGCAGAGAAACAGATAGATCATCATCATCAGCCTATACTTGTCCACTTCTGGACAAAATCCTCAAAATCCTAATGCACGCCACTGAGCTCGGTCTTCAGCTCTCCTCACACAGATATCTACACACGTTAAACTTATAACACCCCTCTTTTTGCGGTCGGGGGTTAATAAATAGCAACGGATGATGTTTTCTGTGTCTGCACTGATCTTGGGCAAAGATCTCTTACAAGGATCGCTTTTGCGATTATGGTTATGTAAGTACCTATTGGTCCAAATTTTTAAGCCCGAGGTCCGTGGCTTTGTGAGGAAGGAAAACTAGTTAAAGAAATAAATGTTAGATAGACATACGGTAAATCATCAAAATTATAAGATACAAGCGAAATTTTCTAGCAGTATACTTTCGCGACAAACTGTGGATAATAATTAAGGCTTTTGACTGTGCGAAAACAAGAAACGTGGCCAAATAGGCGCAAGAGAAGCGAGCGTGACATTCTTTAAACGTTTTGTAGCAGTTGTAGCCGGGAAATCAGCCGAGCAATACAACACACGAGTGTAGAGATCGGACCGGGACAATTTTTAGCAGTGTATTTGTAAAACTAAAGATAATTACGAGTCTCCTGTATCTGTGGAGATGCTCACGCCCAAAAACTATAAACACTTCACCACTGAACTAAGGTTGAAAAGGTTTGTAGGTTAGCCACTAACCCTCACTTAAACACTAACTGACATGCAGAGACTAATCGGCATTACACTCTGTCAAAATCTATTCAAAAATAAAGATTTCACACTAGTTAAAAGTTAGTTGACGTCTCTGAGTATGGAATTTATAGACTTAGACTTATAATTGAGCAGAGTAACAAAATGTATGTACAATGAAGTTAATAAAAATATATATAGGGGACTTAAAATAAGCGAATAAATAAGAATATAAGTTTTTTAAATGGTGTCTATCTGTTTGCGCATCACGAAAGGACTACTGGACCGATTGCGATGCGGTTTTCATTGTTAAATAGCTTAGGGTTTGACTTAAAAATTGGTATACCTTTTTTTTATTACGGATTATGCAATCGCTTGACCACGATCTCACCTGATGGAAAGCGATGATATGGTCGAAGGAGTAGCACGCTTGTCTAGTAGATACCTATTCACTCTTGACTTGAGCATACCTGGGTTATATTTTACCGGAAACACTGACGAGGGCAGGGCATTTTCAACTCCTATGCAGTTCTTTTATTAAACTAGCTGTGGCCGCGTGGTCATTTCATTTAAAAGTAATCCACACGAGTCCAGGAGCAAAAGTACAATATACGAGAACAAAAAATAATAATATAATAATATTCTTCAAAATTAGTTCAGCCATCATATAGTTTTTTATCGATTGCTCGGCTTCTAATAATCGGATTAAGATACCAAGTACCCCAGTTTTTAAGTCAACCCCTAAGCTATCCAACAGTGAAAACTGCATCGCAATCGGTCTAGTAGTTTTTACGAGATGCGCGAACAGACATACAGACAAACAGACAGACACAATATTTAAAAATGTTATGTTCTTGTTCAGTAGCCTATTTTAAGTTAACAAAATTTTTTTTTTTTAAATCATCTTCAGTGTTAATTTTTGGTACTTACTGCTTTAATATAAGTACTACCTGTACCCGCGGCTTCACACGCGTGGTCATTTCTCCAGATAAAAGTACTCAATGTACTATTTATTCCAAGATCTAAAATACCAACATTTGATCAAAATTCATTCAACCGTCAATAGTTTTTATCGATTGCTCGGCTTCTACTCATCGGATTGAAATAACAAGTACACCAGTTTTTAAATTAAACCTATCCAACAGTGAAAACCGCATCGCAATCCGTCGAGTATTTTTTACGTGATGCGCGGACAATCAAACATACAGACAGAAAGACACGATTTAAAAAAATGGTATATTCTTGTTCAGTGGCTTATTTTAAGTACAATACACATATTTTTTTATTATCTTTTTGTACAGTCTTTTTTGTACTTATTGCTTTAATATAAGAATAGATGAAGAAGCGTAACGCTCCGTTCTTGTGCGATGTTTTTCAACCATAATAAAGTGGCGCTTTGCCGATCGTCTATTTGTACGGTGATAGAAAGGTGATGGGGGTATCAGATTGTGCAGTTCTTGTGCACACTCTCTATAGTGCAATCTGTAGAATACCGTCAGGCTTACGATCTCACGTCGATGCGCCAGACATTGAAGTTTACTCTTTACCAGAGTGTCATCCCAAATAAGCCTCATAGCACATCTCCTTGAAGTGATACTAGGCAGAACCGTCCCAGAGGTGGCAGCAGTACTCCATACAAGATCGGACCTGACAAAGATCCAAAAGCTGTCCCGGTGTGAAGTACCGCCTAATTTTAGACAAAATACCAAGTTTCTTTGCAGCTACCTTGGCTTTGGATTCAATGTAAGACCCAAAATTCAGATTCGATGTGAGTTCGACACCCAAAAGCTCCTATGGTCGCCTATGCCTATATTATTTATTACTAGCTGTGCCCGCGGCTTTGCCCGCGTGGTCATGTTTCTGGGATATAAAGATCCCAGAACCAAAAGTACCAATATCATCAAACTTCGTTCAGTCGTCAAATGTTTTGTTTATCGATTGCTCGAGTTCTACTCATTGGATTGTGATACCAAGTACACCAGTTTTTATGTCAAACCCTAAGCTATCCAACAGTTCGCATCGGAATCGGTCCAGTCGCTTCACGTGATGCATGAACAAACAAACAAACACCATTTTTTTAAATGTTTTTATTATCTTGATTTTGTTACTCACTGCTTTATTATAGGTACATATATAATATATAGATTTATTTTGTAACGCTAGCAATATTAATAATTGTAATAAAAAAAACGTTTCAAAATACTCTCAAAAAAAACAGTTTTTAATACACATGGCTAGATAAATTATATAAATATAATGTTATCTCACCTACGTTTTAAATCGTAATACAAAGGGTAAATAACTCAAAGCTAGGTGTACTGATTGACCTGCTTACGCTATCATTATTTTGTTTCAAATTAAAGGTACATACATAAGGCTATATTGTTCAATGACAATAATATTTTATCATGCAATAACATAACAAACAACTGATAACTGATGGCATCAGCACATAACTATAAACGGGTGGGTAAATATTTATCCAGTAACATGATATGCTACGTAATTAGACATGTTTTATGTTTTCTAATCTCCTAGTCCTCTTTTCAACTGACTTCAAGAGGAGGTTCTCAATTCGACCCGTATGTTTTTTTGTATGTATGTTACGCGATATCTCCGGCAATTGTGGATCGAATACAACCATATGTCTTTTAAGGATAGGTTATGCCTCAAGCTCATTTAAATTTCATAAAAATATTCACATTACTTTTCATTAACTTTCATCCATATATAATAATTATCTGAAAAATTTTGATGGCGATGCATATAGGTCACGGTAGCGAATTAGTAAAGGCATGTGCCGCGTTGAGGCACAGTATGCGAGTTCGAATCTCGTCCGTGATCCAAATTTTTCCATTAGAAAATTATTATGTATGTTTACGCTAAGCAGGCGTTAAATGCTATAAAAAATCTTAAAAAAAAACTTTCACCCACTTTATGACGCAATATCTCCGTCAAAAGTGGGTCGATTTTGTTTTTTTTTATAGTATAGGATATGCTTTAGGTATGGTCCCATTTAAATATAATTTGGTGAAGATCTGATGAAAACCTTCGGAGATACAACGGAACTCCTCAATGGATAACAGCAAGTCACTTGCTATTGCAGTAATCGCATGTTCATGTATTGTTCACGCCATTCAAAATAGGGAAATAAAATAAACTTAGAAAAAAAGTAAAAACCGACTTCAAAATGAATAAAATAATCTTGTGGGAGTTAAGGAAGTCCTATTTTCTTAAATCTAACCAAATTAACGGCACCGACTTCCTTACCTGTTTCCCACATAAGATTATTTTATTCATTTAGAAGTCAGATTTTACTTTAAAAAAATGAAAAATCCGACTTCTAAATGAATAAATATATAATATATATATATATATATATTTGGGACATTTCCACACCAATTACCTAGCCCCAAACTAGGATACCCTGTGCTATGGGCACTAGATAACGGATAAACATACATAGATAAGAATATTAAAATAATCTTACGTGGGAAACAGTTAAGGAAGTCGGTGCCGTTGATTTGGTTAGATTTAAGAAAATAGGGCTCCGACTTCCTTTACGTAATTACGTTAGTTTTTTTTTACTATTATCTTTCCAAGTAGTGGACTATTGTACTGTGTGTGAATCTACCACTGCTATTGAATTATATTAAACTAGCTGCACCCCGTAGCTTCGCCCGCGTGCAATCTTTGCCAGCCCCGTCCCCATTTAGGAAATAAAATTCAAAAACTCCCTCCTTAAATTCAATTCAAGTCGCAATTCCCTTACAAAAAAATATCGGGATCAAAAATCTCCTATGATACTTAAAATAAAGCAATAAGAACGAAAAAGTCTGTACAAACAAATTTTTTCTTTTTATTTCTTGTCTGTCTGTTTGTTTGTCTGTATGTATGTTAGTTCGCGCATCACGTAAAAAGTACTAGACCGATTGCGAAGCGATTTTAAACTTAAAAACTGGAGTACTTAGTATCTTAATCCGATGATTAGATGCCAAGCAATAGAGAAAAAACTATTTGATGGCTGAACAAATTTTGTAGAAATATAGTATATTGTACTTTATAGGTACTTTTGGTCCTGGAATAACACATATGGGCTACTTTTAAATGAATCGACCACGCGTACAAAGCCATGGGTACAGCTAATAGAGGATATAAGCTATCCTGGTATCAAAATTTATTCAAATTCATTCAGCCGTTTGAGCGTAAAGGATTAACAAACATATACACCCATGCATACAAACTTGTAATGAGTAACATAATTACCTATTAAATACCAGGCTGAGGTATTCCACAAGTCATCGCCAATAACGTTAGATTTACGACTTATGAGATTTCGAAAATTTCCGCAGATGTATGTACATAATTTTTGTGCAACATAGTAAATCAAATCAAATCGTTGTTTATTTACCTCACAAAAAGTTTTTTTTACACATTAATTGCGATCAGACAAGAGTAACATAATAAACCTACCTTTGTGAGGCTGGTGCCTGAAATAGGTTAAAAAACCTGTAGCAGGTCGTCAGATAGATAATAAACAAACATTTAGGGATGATAGCCTAACCATTCTATAGTGCAACTTAGAATCCAACGATAGTGGTTTCTGTCATATGTTAATGAAGGTAGTTTGTTTCTCAGGATTGATTAAGTTACTTTACTACTTTATTGATTAATAATGTAGATAAATGTGGGTAGTACAATAACACTATGACATACTCACATTCTGTAATGGCTACCTAGCTCAATACACGGATATCAGCTAATCAATGTGTTTTAATTACTCACGGACTTAATAATTTCGTTCGTAAGCTCCGCATCAATGACTTTTCTAAGTCATGTGCAGTTTTCCATCGCTCCGTGCTTCAGAGGGCACGTTAAGCTGTTGGTTCCAGCGGTTATTGTTTAATAGCAATTGATAAGCCATGTTAGAGGCCCTCGGGCGGCTTGACAAACTCTGACACCAGAGGCTCGCACTACCTCACATGACAAACAAACATTTAGGGACAAAGTTCTTTTTAATTTTTATTTTGGTATTTTAAATGCTATGCATTCAACCACTGCACACGTAAACGAATTTAGATGCTTGATCGAAACAAACCTGCTGTGTACTTATTAGGTCATTCAGTGACACATTGTATAAATATTGCAGTTTTATTGATGGACAAAAATTTGTTTAAATGGCGGAAGTTGGGTTATGCCAGGCTCCAAACAAATAGGTTAGAGGATCCTTACAAAAACTAGAGTTGTATGATGCCACTGTTTCTGTCAATTCATGTCTTCAAAATGTATTAATTATTAGACCTTCATGTATGAATTCCATTTTGAACAGCACATTTGAGCATAAATCCCAAGTTTCTAACTTGCCTGAGATCTGAATGATCAGAGTTGAAAATCTTGGATATTACTGTACAAATTTCTTCCAAACAAACCTAGGAACCATCCAACTTTAGATTTAAAATGAAATACACCAAATTAAAATCAGTCTATCCGTTTGGGAGCTACGATGCCACAGACAAATAGACACAGTCTTCAAACTTATAGCCCTTTCTCTTTACGTGTTGGGTTTAAAAATCTAAATACTGCTTAGACAATTTTTTTTCTATTTTAGTAAAAACTGCATCATGCCATGATCAATTATTGTTAAGGTACTAGGCCTTTCTTACCCGGCCAGTAATAACTATTTCAAAAAGTGTTTCGTACAGTGTACTTTTTTGAACCATTATCTTTTTGCTAGATAGTTAAAGCTTTTAGCTTTCGCATTATAGTTGGGTTTTTTAATACTTCTTTAACAAGTTGTGGATCAGCAGCCCCTAGACCTCTTCAGCTTCTAACCTGTTTAAAATGTCTACTGCAGAACTTGACTAAAAATCATACCTTGCTTTTCTTTTTTCCAGAGACTGAGGTTTGTCAACATTGTACACTGGTATCTCCATGTATGTTGTGTCTACTGGATTGACAGTGTCGCTGTAGGTTTTAGTGTCCCTGTAGGTAACTGCATTAAGTTTCTTAAATTGTTTTAAAGCCTGAAAATCAATTGATATAATAAGTAATTATAAATAACAAGAAATATTATATTTATGAGAAAAGCAGCAGCACCAGCAGTATGATTTACTAAAAAAAGCTATAAGGAGGAAAAATTTGGATAGCAGTGTAGTGTGTTCACGGTGGCCAATTTGTTTAAGGCATGTACAGTGCAGAGGCATGAAAGATGCGGGTTCAAGTCCCATCTGTGATCAAAAATGATTCTTAGGAAAATTAATAGATGTATTACTATGATAATTAAAAAACTTAGCAATTTGGTTTTAATATTACACTATTAAAATGTATGATCAGATTTGGTTCAGTTTATATTTAATTAATATTCTATTCTTACTATTATTACAGATCATATCACATATCAGATCTGGTTATGATGAGTATATAGATTTGTATGATTAATATTGAATTATTATTGTAGTGTACCTATGTTTAATTTTATTCTATTCTATTCATCTGCAAGCATCTTTTATGAATTATTGCACTCTCCAACAGGCTTGCAACCACACGTCAATGCGCTATGCATGCATAGCACAATGAAGACAAATAAGGTAGGTATAGCTCGCGAGGCGTAAGCTGAGCTTTGCATTTGTGTGAGTGTACATAGATAGTGTTAGTGTGATAACTGGACTGAGGCGCGGTGCATCCTTTGCTTGGTTTAAACTGTTTTTTGTCAACCGGTCTGAGGCGCGGTGCGTCCCTCGCGCGACGTAAGTACTGTATACTCACACAAATGCAAAGCTCAGCTTAGGCCTCGCGAGCTATACTATGTTGTATTTTTATGATCAAGCACGATAAGATTCTTTTAAAAAAGTAAATAATCATAGTGTTATGGAGCAGCTGGTGTTTTACGTAATGATTATATTCTTTAAGGTGCAAAGCAAGGTATGTTCTGAAATGATTGACATAACATAATTACAACTCACTGAAATAAGTGGTCGTGAACGCAACATGATCGAAAGTTTTAATAAATTCAATCTCAGAATGATTTTACGATTATAATTTTTTCTTCTTTAGTGGAACGATTATAATTTACGCAAAAATTAAAGCCTTCCTTTTCAAAAATCAGCTGTTAAAAAGTGAAGTGTCAAGTGGCATTGACATAATGACATTTACCCTGCGTTCGTGATGATGGGATGGCGCAGTTTTGAAATGTACATTTTTAACAAGCCTTTTTCTTTGAACATTTTCAACACTTTTGTCATTTTTGCAACTTTTGACACTACCGATCTTTTCCATACTGAATGAAAAACGACCCTATAATTGACGAAATAAAGTCAATTTTCCTATGTCAACATGTCATAGTAACATGCAAAATGAACGGTGATCGAAAACGTTCAGAACGCTAATTTTGCCCACAAATGTCCAAAGCGAACGCCATATGTGATCATATTTAGCGTTTTTAACAGTTATTTTCGCCATTTGCAACAAAACGAACGGCCCCATAGTTGACTTTTCGACACTTTCATTTAGTGTTGCCTTGCCATTCATAATTAATTTAAAAGAGTTGTTCACAAACTGGGATAAAGGCTGTACAACTTCGAAGGTGATGGAAAAAATATCAAGATTTATTAAAAAATACTTAAGAAAATTTTGAGTGGCGCTGAAAACAAGAAAATTATAAAACTGTGTTTTTCAGTAAAATAAAATGTACAATTACTGACTTATAGGCCATATTTACAAGTGACAGTGTTATCCTAGACTGAAAAAAACGTTTAGTTGCAAAATATTAAAAAGTTAGTGACCTATAGTAACGAAAATAAAGCAGCGTACAATATCGGATCTTGGATTGAAAACGAATAGAATTTGTACCATATTGTGTACACTGTGATATTTAAGGAATAATGCACTTAAGTAAGTTGGCTTTACTATCAATGTGAGTTCGTTTTACTTTAAATTATCAAACAAAATAAATTATAGCACGAGAAATTTGGTCAAATATTAATCTATGTGAAGTTAGAGGGTAGACTAAACGAAACACGTGAGTCTAACAAATTGACGACATAATATATTGTGTACTAAAATTTCGACTTCTAACTTAATGTTAATTTAGCTTAGTTTACTTGGATGCCTGTCAACGTTGAAATTAGCCGTAACAACCCGAGTTCGTGTCTCAACACGGCAAGAAATTTTTGCACACGATTTTTAAATTAATGTAATGGAGAAGATAACAGGGTTACAATATTACACTTTTAAGTACGTAGAATAAAAATCTAGACCGTACACATTATTCTAGTTTTTATTTCACATCGATCGGTGCAATATTACCGAAGTGATAAGCGTGGGAAGTTTACGTAGGTTTTTTAAATCTCGTCAGTGTTCGCGAGTAGCGCGTGACGTCATCGCCCCCATACTGCACGGCGCGGCCGCGGGCGCGGGCGTTTGCCTCATACGTCCGTAGTACATTTTCGCTGGTAAGGTGTTTGCTCTCGTGCGCTCTGGTGTTTTTTTATAGATTTTAAATAATGCTGATTGATTAAGTGATTAGTTGTGTAAATTATTGTTTTAGAACTAAAATGGAAGAAGGATTTCAAAAAGGCCAATCCGGCAACCTTCCCTTACCTAGTCCACAATATGATAGTGGCAGAATATTTTATAAAAAAAAAGTTAAAATGAAAAGTTAGGTATAAGATATAATTTCAATAATCTAATTATTATTACATTCATACTACTGGGATTCATTTACTAATGAGTAAGTGTAAGTATAACAAAAATACCTATACTTACTATCTAACTTCTTTAGTTGGGTTTTCTTAGTCAGCCCCCATACGTGCACCCTAACCCTACCTTTTTGTGTATTAATAGTTTTATAAATTACCTGTTACTTTTATTAAAACAAATTAAATCCTATACTACTAATATGATTTTGATAACATCTGATCTTTTCAATAATTACTACGCGAACTACCTAACTAGCGCGAACTATCCACAGCACGTAGCTGTTTATTTACACTGAATTTTTAAACTTATCATTATTGTTTCTTCTTGAAATTATAATGATCATTAACCTTGGAAACATTCAATAAATCGTTAGTTTCAATATTAAGTGCTTAGACACTACGAGTCGAGTACCTACATACCTACTAA
This sequence comes from Alsophila aescularia, assembly GCA_946251855.1. NCBI lineage: Eukaryota > Metazoa > Arthropoda > Insecta > Lepidoptera > Geometridae > Alsophila > Alsophila aescularia. Next base: position 14,668,675 of record OX276378.1, read on the forward strand.
AAAGCATATTACTAGCAATAACCAAATACCTACTAGGTACTTATTAGTTAGTATTTCATATGGCAAGGTTATAGTATTTGAATACTTACATCGAAATGATCACAACAATATGCTGCGTTTTTGGTGCTAATGGATGTGCTCTTCTCATCGCATTTGTTTATTTTTTTCTGATTTTCGGATCCTTCAGAACGTAAAAAAACAACTTTTCGGGTGTTTTTGTGGCCGTATTTTTATTACAGTTTGGCACAATAAAATATTTAATACATGGAAGGTTGTTTAAATTTTTTTCTTGTTTAAAATAAACACAGTAGTTCCGCGCGCGACTTTCATATTCGGGTAAATGTTTCCCGAGTCACTCGCGCCGAGATGGGGCCCGTGACGTCATCGACGATATCGCGCTCGGTCCGCGGCATAGACCGAATATTTTAATTTTGCACTTTTATATGTCGGCCAGTTTTAAAGATAGAAAAATAATAAAAACACAGTTGTTCTCGTAATTTTTTGTAGAATTTTTTGGCATATAAAACAAAAAATGGTTATCTTTATTGTTGAGTTAGAAGAGCTTTGTTTGTATGATAGTAAGTTACATAGTTAATAGCAATGCCTATTACCAGAAATCAAAATTCTCTAAACGAAGCTGAGTGTAAAATCAAGTTACTAACATCCGAGCTACAAAAGGCACAGGCATTAACAGGCGCTATGGGCTCCAAATTTTTGTCCTGCTCGTTATGGCGCAGGGTAAGCAGGAAAGGTGATGCTTCTCGGGAGCCGATTTTAGTTCATATTTTCAATTTAATTTAATATTTTTTTAATAATCTTACGATTTTTCAAAAAACTAATCCCACAGAAGTATTTGAATGTTTGTTGGGATTACATTCATTAGGTTTTTGTAAAAATATATTCAATAGAAACTGAATGAAGTTGATTAATTCCAACGACGGGACTGTCAAAACTGGTGATTTTTAGGAAACTTTCGTTTTTTTTCTATAGAGCCAAATTTATTTAATCGTGTTTCGGTGACCACAGTCGGATAAAATATTTTGTGAACATTTATTACACATAAAAAAAAGTCATTTAACGTTTTTCAAAGGTCTAGTTTTAAATATTCGTGAGGACGAATCCTCAAATTTGGATACCATTTTGCCTTAAACATAAAATTAATAAAAGAACAAGATGATTGTTCTGACGACTACAAAAAACTTGTACCACAAAATACTAGCCTAAAATTGCGGTTGGTGAAGCAAGATGATGAACTAAACGAGGCACTGTGTATTAAAGGCGAAATAGAAAAAATACTAGCACAGAAAATCTCTGACATATGTGAACACAAAACAGCGCTTAAAATAATAAGCATGCATAAGACAAATGCTGTACCATTTGTGCAGTTGCAAAAAAACACACAACTAGAAAATGATCGAATAGTGGCCCAACTGAATGAAGAGGTTGAATGCTTAATAAGCCAAATTTTAACATTACAAAGTGAAATTATGAATTTGATGACAGAAAGAAAGAAAAAAAGAACCCAAACAACAATTAGATAAAAATAAATCAAATCACACTGTATCGAATAGACTGGACAAGATAAACAAAAAGCTTAACGCAGAGACAAAGAGTAAAAATAATGTAGATGCACTAATAAGAATGACTAAAAATGACCACAGGAAAAGAAAATAATAAAAGTACTTCATAATAAACAACCGGCTAAAGAAACAAAAATATTAGGCACTAAGCCAGGAATAGAAAATAATCCAACATATGCAAATAAAGTAAAGGAAAAGGAACTAAACATGGTGATCAGCAAGAACGGTGAACGTGAAAAGAGCAAGAGAACGAAACTTGAACAGAAGAGAATGCTTATTTTATGTGATAGTTATGGGAAAGGACTAGCGAGCTACATACAACACAATACCCCGGACTATGGCTCATTTGTATCTATATGTAAACCCGGAGCTACGCTTGAACATGTAATATCTAGAGTAGAAGCCTTGACCACACATATTACTGTAGGGGATGACATCATTATTATCTCATCCAACCCAGTTGACTATCGTCTAGGCATCATTAGAAATCTAAGAGACTTTTGTCAGTCGAAAAAGTTTAAGCTACAATTGACTACACTACAATATTCTTATAATATGTCAGGCCCACAAACTAATGTCTATAATGATGGACTATATAAACTTAAAAAAAGAACGACTTTGTAATCCGAACCTCGGGTATGTCAATTATTGATATAATAAACTGATAAGATGTTTAACACCAGCAAATATATAAACCTATAATTGTAGAAAGTATTTGCATTCGCAAATTATTCACTATTCTATTCTATTTTTGAATTTACACATCTGTACAATAATTTAATATTATCTTACGATGTACCCAAGTACTCCACAAGTAAAGGTAGAGGTACAGTGTCTCCTTTAGAGTCCAATAATACTTTATTAAACAAGGTCCGAACTCAAAAGATGATCACATAAGTTCTTCGGATTTTATAATATTGCATCAAAATTGTAGAAGAACAAGGAATAAAATTTTAATACTACAAGGAATTACTGTCGCTTACAAGCCAGATATTTTAACTTTATCTGAAACATGGCTCACACTCAATGATGTTGACTTCATTATATTGCAAGGTTACAATCACGCCAATAGATTCATTAGGCAAACGCGTATACACGGAGGAGTATAAATTTAGTTAATAGTAGTTTAGTCAAATAGTAATTTAGTCAATTTAATCAACAAAAAGTCACGTCGGTGTTGTAATTTAGGTCACATATATCAGTTTCATTTTTAATCTTTAAAACATTAATAGGTTTCGTGATTGTCATGACAATATCGTTTTCCGATGCATTTTGAATAATCATCGTGGCGAAATAATTCTCACATCTTACTATCGCCGATGGCATACGGACATCATCATGAAATTGCTTGAAATTTAAAATAGCATCACCGTCTTTAAGATTCACGGGCAGCAATTTCACTCGATGTTCACTGCGTGCTTCTAAGTAAATCGTATGTTCCTTGTCGTATATAATTGGGACAATTGTCTCATTAGTCTTTAAAGTTTTATCTTCAAGATTTATATTAGCTTTGAGCTTTGACATCAAATCCCATCCTATCACACCATCGTATTTTTTATCGAAATCGTATATAAAGAATTTATGATAGCCTTCATTGTTGAAAATCGCAAAAGGGTGCGGTGCTCTGTAGCCGAACTGTCCGATTTTTGGTCGGAACCCAAATTGGGGAGGTCTATAGCCAAATTGCCCTGCCTGAGGCCTGCAGCCATTTTGACTTACCTGCTTCTGAGGTCTAAAACCAAACTGTGCAGCATGAGGTCTCGGGGCAAACTGCTGAGCCTGTGGAGGTCCGTTGTTAAAATTTGGTTTATAACCAAATTTATTTGGGGGTCGATAACCTAAATTGATAGGTTGCACTTGCTGTCGCATAGGCCGTTTGGTTCGTAAAATGTGGTCGTGATAGAGACTGGTTATCTGGTATGCCAAATTTGAACTGGGTTTGATGTAATAATGGCTTAAAGTTATTAGATGGTTGCTGTATCTGATTTTGAGGTCGACCTTGTAACATTTTTGAACGTAAATTATATTGTTCCTGGAAGTTGACTTCCTCCAGGACATGTTTAAGTGGGTCTTCTAATTTATTGGGATTTTTGAGTCTGACGAGACGTACCATGTGTTCAGGTAAATAATATAAAAACACATTTAAGGACGTGTTGTCATAAATTGTATGCTTTGCTAATTTCATTTCCGCCAAATTATTTTGATTGACTTTGGGTAGGAGGATTGCGCGGACATCCTGGATCCGACCACAAAATTCCAGGTAGGATTCGTTTTGTTTGATTTTTAAAGTTTCCAATTCGATGGCTACACATTCCTCACTTCGCGGATCACCAAAATGTTGGACAAGAACTGACCTCAGATCGTCGTAAGTCTCAAATTCATCTCTTTCGCTAATTAATGCCACGGCTTTTCCCGTTAATTTACTGGTTACATAATGCATTAAGAATTCATTGCGTTGTACTGTGCCTTGATAATGGTGAATTACGTATTCACATTTTCGCAAAAACAAATTAAGTAATTTGGTATCACCGTTAAATTCTGGAATAAGCCCGAGTATCTCCCGTGGTATATACAGGTATATACAGGTCGAGGTTATGAATAACAGGTGCCACTGCGGCTTGCATATTTTGCTCATGTGCCATTTTGGCTGATAGTTACACACTTACACAGAATAGATATTTAAAATTTTATACTGCGCGTAATTCACAAAAATTACTCAAATTAAAATAGACAGTTATACGACGTACTTTATTTTTAATATATGTATTGTATACCCAAATGTGCAACTTCATTCACTAAGGTAGTTAACTTAATAATACCTAAAGCTAAGTGCAATGTTCGTTACGCAATAAAACTAGTTTACAAACGGACGGAAGTAGAAGGATTTCACTTTACTCACAGTCATCCAGTTGTCCTGTGTTTCACTTATTTATTTGGTTTGTAGTATAGCTGATGTACGATTTTACTGGTTTTAAGTAGAAACCGCACTTTTCGCTGCCACTCGCGAGTTTTTCATTAAAATTCTCGGATTTAACGAGCGCGAACTCTCGTGACAGCAGCAGCAGCCGGCTATCCTACCGGCTGCGCCAGTTAACTTTCGGGAACGATGAAGAATGTTTTTAAAAACTATTAATTAAAAATACTAATTGAGGACTAACAAGATTTTATTGTTACTACCTCCGAGTTCAATGTAAGACTAACTTAAAACTAACGTACATTAATTATTCGAAAAGCTTATCTTTTTGCTTGCGCTGCGTCTGGCCACCTGCACCAGCCCGTCTTGGACTCTGAACGCGTGCGTGGGCAGATGCTACTCAAGCATTATGGGTACTCTCCAATAGAGACGGGAATATAACGACGTCTCACTTTTACATAATGTTGGTATGGATGACAGTTAAATAATCCGACATTATGAAAAAGCGACGTTATTCTGTAAGATTTAAGCTCGTTTTTCATTCCGGTTGGGTTTCATAGTTAGTGGCAAAAATTGCAAAAGTTCTGAAAATGCTCAAAGCGAACGACGTACATTTTCAAAACTGCCCAAAAAAACGCCTTTCTTCATCTGGATGGCCTGTGGCCCAATTACATAACTTGGCTTCAATCGAATTCTCAATATCGCAACCACTAATGCCCTGCGATAGAGTCGAAATTGCTATGAAAAAAGTTATAATCCGATTGTAACCAAGTTCTGTAAGTGGGCCACGGGTATGTGTGCCAAAGACAAGATAACTTACCTACCAAAGATTTAGAAAAATTCTAGAGTATATGTTACCCACCCTCACGAGTAGTTGTCCATGCCTATTTGTTTCCGTTTCCATTCCTTCCACTGTTTCCATGGCAACAAAAGCTCTTGTCATTCTGTAAACACAACAAAAGTAGTGTCGTTGAAATTAATCTTTTCCCGAACTAAAAGTTTCTATTAATTAGGTAGTTATGTTCGGTTTCAATTGTGGTTTTAGTGACTAATTCACGTAGTCATAGTCATTATTAAACATGACCTCTGCTCGCACCTTCATTTTGAGTACTTTAGGTAAATTAAAGTTTTAGTGTTACAAAGCTCATCTCAAGCAGTCTCATTCAAAATATTTATAGTCGGGTTAATTAATAGATCTATGATCTCAAGTAATCTCTCAACGTACTTTTTAAGTTGGGTACACTCTGACCGTTACATTACCAATAGTTATTCTATGACTTACCCCCCATTCCTATAAAAAATGAAACGGGTCGTTTTTGCAACGTCTCGTTACTTTTTGACGTTTTTTGTACGGCGTTTATGTCAAAAGCCTACGGACAGTAAGTGAAAACGGTTCGTTTTAAGATAGGAACCGGCTCAACCGGCCATTAGCGAGTAAGGTTACGCCTTTGGCTGCAATATTGTAATAATAATAATATTGGAGTGTGATTGGAGTGGTTTTTCGGGCAATACAAGATTTTGGCACAACTTCGGAAGTTTTACCCACGATTTTAGTGGCGGGGTGGGGGGGGGGGACGTGTAGGGGTGTGTCAGTAAAACCCCCCTTGAGAGTGGGGGGCTAGATCTCACCCCCCCCCCTCTGAGATATGTTTTTACTTATTACCTTACCTTCCCCCTACCCGGTTCCCCCCTTCCCCCTAAAATCGTGAGGTCAAGCTTCCAAAGTCGTACCAAGATATTCCTAACATATGACGATTCCACGCTATTCCACGCTATTTCCTATACCAAAATGAGTGCAAATGTGAATTCTTTTAATTTTTATTACAGAACACTTTTATAGCAAAAATAATTTAAAGTTGGATGAGAAATCGGAGGACACGCTGTCAGAATTCCTCAATGACTCTCAAAGATTATTAATTCAGAGCTACTTAAACAAGGAAGATTACTTATTGCTTCATACACAGGTAATGTTTAATTCCTAAATTGCCACTTTGTTAGTAGATAGGACTCAACTGAGCAATCTTTACCGTTGAGTTAGGGGGGCTGTTATTTTTTTTTAATTTCTTCTTCTATGTAATGTTATACTTTCTTAGCGAACACTAGACAATCTATGTCAATATATCTATTTTAGAGATTTTTTCCATTATAAAATAATTAGTTATATTTTGCTTATAAAACAATCTGTGTAAACTTTTATTTATTCTGTGTGTACTACATGAGCGGTATCACCCCTGAAGGGGTGATACCGCTCATACCGTATGTAGTACTAAACATAGCTTTAGAAACAAGTACAAAAACTGCACACTGAGTAATACTAAGCAAGAGTACCACACATCTGTAATATATGAGGCAAAAGCGGAACAGTATCTCTTGCAGGGGGTAGTTCACACTTAGTTTTCTAATTTTGAAAATATCTAACCTATGATGAAGCTATTGTGGCTAGTAATCTACCCACATTTGTTTTTGCACTGAGTCGATGCAATAAGTGGCATGAATACAAGAGCATTACCTAGATATTCAGAATGATCCTGACCAAAGCAAGTTAATTCCATTTTGAAAATAGGTTTAAAATTTTGATGCATTTTGAAGGTTTGGAGCAGCTAGGTAAAAATTAAGGTTTAATAAAGAATAAGTTACTCCTTTTCCCTGTCTTTCCTTCTGCCTTTTTAATTTAACAAGTGATGATGTATCTTTCAGATACAAGATTACAAAGACAAGTGCTTGATATTCTACAAAAACACAGCGCAACAGTTTTCTAATGCAGATGAAGATGAAAATAATTTTAATATTATAACCTTGTCCAAAAATCCAGCGGAGTCATTGTATCATACACTGCGACAAGTGTACTCACCATTGCTAACTGCTGTGAGTAACTTTAACTCATACAGAATGATTTTATTAATTAAGTAGGTGGTAATTTAATTTTACATATTACTAACTGTCTACTTACAATTTATGTTTAAAGGACAATGATGTATACTCAATAAAACTCCAGAAGTACCTCTCAGACTTGGAATCCATCCTTAGAACCCTGACACATGGAAAGGGTGAAACGAACATAAACAGTAAGCAAATTATTCACTACACCTTCACTGAACCACAGAATAAATAACACGATAGAACCCTTTGACCTCCTTGACAACCGGTTGGTCTAGTGGCTAGTGACCCTAGGTTGAAATCAAACGGCCTGAATCCAGCTAGATGCAATCATTTGTGTCATCATCATCATCATTTCAGTCATTAAAAGTCCACTGTTGAACATAGGCCTCCCCCAAAGAGCGCCATGATGAGCGATCTTATCGAACTCCTCCACCTCCATCCAACTACTTCCTGCGATGGCTACAATGTCGTCGGTCCATCGTGTGGGGGGTCTCCCCATACTTCGCTTGCTTGTTCGTGGCCGCCATTCGATAACCTTTATTCCCCAGCGGTTGTCGGTTCTGCGAACTATATGGCCTGCCCATTGCCACTTCAACTTGCAAACTCTAAGAGCTATGTCGTTAACCTTGGTTCTTCTACGGATTTCCTCATTTCGGATTCTATCACGTAGTGAAACAACGAGCATAGCTCTCTCCATTGCACGCTGCGCAACTCTGAGCTTGTGTATGAGCCCAATAGTTAGCGACCACGTCTCAGTGCCGTATGTCATCTATGGCAACACGCACTGATTATAAACTTTCGTCTTGAGGGTCTGTGGTATCTGCGACGAGAAGATATGCCGTAATTTCCCGAAAGCTGCCCAACCGAGTTGGATTCGTCGGTTGACCTTTTTGTCGAAGTTGGATCTACCCATTTGGATCGTCTGACCTAAGTAGACATAGTGATCAACAGCTTCGATAATATCGTTCCCAACATAAACCGGCATGGGTACGAAATGGGCATTTGACATGAGGTTCGTATTACCCATGTTAATTTTAAGACCCACCTGTTGGAAAACAATATTGAGGTCACTGAGCATTGTGCTTAGGTCTTCCTGGGTTTCTGCCATGATGACTATAATCATCAGCAAATCGAAGGTTAGTGATGTATTCGCCATTGATGTTAACACCTTATCCATTCTAGTTCAGAAGCTTGAATATATCTTCCAGTGCAGAGGTGAACAGTTTCGGAGAAATTACGACTCCCTGTCTCACCACTTCTTGCAACTGGATAGAATTCGTGCTCCGATCCTGAAGACGGATAGATATGGTGGCCTTGCTGTGCAAACACTTCAACACTTCGATGTGCCGGTAGTCAATCTGGCACCGCTGTAATGACTGTAGCACTGCCCAGGTCTCGACTGAATCAAAGGCTTTCTCGTAGTCCACAAGCTCGACATAATGGCCAATTATACTCTTCGGTCTTCTGTATAATCTGCCGGAGCGTATGGATGTGGTCCATGGTGCTAAAGTCTTTCCGGAATCCAGCTTGTTCGGGAGGCTGAAATTCGTCAAACCTACAAGCGAGATGGTTTGTAACTACTCTCGAAAACAGCTTATAGACGTGGCTCAGCAGCGAAATGGACCTATAATTCTTCAAGACGGTGTTATCACCTTTCTTAAAGAACAACACCACTACGCTCCTGTGCCACGCCTCTGGCGTAGTACCCTCGAGGATGACGGAGTTAAACAGCCTCTGAAGGATTTTAAATACCGATGTTCCACCCGTTTTCAGTAGCTCTGTCGTTATTCCGTCCTCCCCTGGTGCCTTATTGTTCATTAGCTGTTTGAGAGACATTCTGATCTCGTATAGGCTGGCGTCCGGGATATCTTCGGTATAATGTCGGGTCAAACGGGCTCTTGCATCGCTAGTCGTGCTAGGAGACTACGCGATGAGGTGTATAATTACCCATAGAACTTCTCGAGCTCACTCAAATCATTTGTGATGAGGAGGAATGTTTGTTTCTGAGTCATGCTTGTTATATTTGTAAGTATGTATTTATGTTTTTTATTTGTCTAGTGCCCATAGTTCAGGGTATCCTAGTTTGGGGCTAGGTAATTGGTGTGGAATTGTCCCGTATATATAAAGAATATATGTAGATAAACCATTTTTTCATCCCATCTATTCGAAAAACGCTGATTGGTTCCTCGACAAGTGGGAGCAAAGTAGGTATTTTCTGTTCACGATTTTCAGGGAGGGCAGTAATGAGTTTTGAATTTGGAACGTGAATTTTTGTTGTGTAAACATCTAATGGCGCGGTTCTGGTGTAAAGCCGACGCGATCGATCGGTTCCGCGACGCGAGCGCTCGTGGCTCATCGGCTCTTTTCGCCTTAACTCGGCCATATTCAAGTTCTAAGCCATCACATAATTTTTTTTATGTGCAATATGTAAACACTCCAGTCAGGAATTGAACTAGTACTAAAAAGATCGAAAGTCGAACAATGTCCCGTCGAGCCATCTTTACTTATTCTATTAGGCCGAAATTTAGTATCAGATAAAGGGTTGCTGACTCACAGTTGACCAATGAGAGCGTGCGGTGCAAAATGATAGATAGTTGTTTTTTTTTTGTTTGCACACTGCTGAGCGTCCCGCGACGGCTCATTTTTATTGTTCATTGAGTCGCGTGGCGCGCTGTCTATATTTAAAAAAAGAATCGTGTAAAGGTACGGAAAAAAGGAAATAATTAAAAGCGCGCGAATTACGATATCATTGCCACGGAGACAAGGAATATTGACAGTGAAAAAACTAAATAATTTCACAAAAATGCAAGTGTAGCGAAAGTATTATACTACCTAATTACACCTGAAAATCATCATCATCATCTACAGCCTTTAACTTCCCACTGCTGGGTATAGGCCTCTCTTTTACCATGCCATTCGCCTTGGTCCTGTGCCAATCGGATCCGATTGGCACCTGAAAATACTATGCAATAAATATGATACAGAATCTATGACCAACTAAATCTCTGGAAATATTTTTGAAAGCTTATAGGTAACAATTTTATTGAGTGGAAAAATGCAAAAGAAGCGAAGTAATTTTCGGAAACCTGTACCTATTTTAAAGAATTACTAAATGTAAGCAACCTTCACACGTTGGCGGCCAGTACCAATAATTACAAAATTTTGAACACAATATCAGAGATATAAGAGACTGTTTGAAGGACGTATACATCAAAGAAGTAAAAAATGAATATATTTTTTTATTAAAGAATTAGTAATTACCTAGTTTATTTTAAGTTGTTTATTTTTAGTCTATTTAATACCCTTTTGAATAAATAATATGAGTTGTAAAATATCGAAAAGTGCCTATTATTTATTTTTCTCATAGAGGGGGATGAAAAGTAGAGTGTATCACTGAAATGGTGACGTATATTGAATCTCTCGCTACGTTCAGGACTCTACTCTAGAATCCTTCACTCCGCTTTGGATTCAAAATAGTGCCCTCGCCGTCAAAATATTATTTTGCTCCCTTGTCATACAATCTACTATTGTTATCTTTACAAATCCATATATGTTTTACAGTAATCTTCTCAGTACAAGATGAATTGGAATATTGGAAGATTCTTATGCAGAAGAAGGAAGTCAATAAAAAGGAGAAAGAAGCAGCAGCAACTTTCGCTGATTTGTTTCAAGACATCTGCGAAGAAGTTAAGTGAGTTTACACGTTTCTCATTGTTAGCCGGCTAACATACTGGTATATGACCTCTCTCCAGCACTCCACGTTTTATTCTTTACAATGCATTCTTTTTCTGTCCAGCCTTTCTTCATCTGCGCGCAACTTATAGAAATAACCTTAAATTCGAAAAAAAAACGCACTTGAAAATGGAGCCATACTGCCGCCTAAAAAAAACCTATAATACTCGGAGGGATGTAAGGATTCTAACGATACCCCATACGTCTAAATCAGCTCAGGCATTTAAAAGTTATGGTGGAATAAAGAAACTCACATACATGCATACAACCATACGTACATACAACCATACATACCTACATACAAACATACATGAATCCTAAAAACATTACACTCCATTTTTTGGTCAGTCGTGTAATAAGGTACGGAACCGACGGGATGGTAGATCCTTTCTTATAGTGTAACGGCGACCACGGCGGCTACCCCATCTCGTTTAGATATAGTGTATGTTTGTATTTAGAACTACTAAACTATCACAGCAAGCCCAGACAAGGGAGTCTGGGCTTGCTGTGATAGTCTAGTAGTTGTTTTTTTTGGTTGAGTTGCGTACATTGATTCTTGAATTACACAGGCCGGGATGTGGAACTTGAGTACATGCCATTCTTCTTGATGGCAACAGGATTATTTAACAAAATATCTAAGGAGTACATCATACAATGATGTTTTTAATTGAGGCCGATAGCTTGCGCTTCTCAGAATACTATGCTTTATGGGCTACGGTCAGTTAGCAAACCCAGAGTGAGTCTGTATATTTGTTGATTAAAGTACTGTCGTTTTTGATGTGATAGAGTTCTACATTCAAGCAACATGACTGAAATGAGAGAAGCGGCTGAAAACATTGGAGGTCTACTTGATGATGTGTGGCGGTTCACATCAGTGGCTTACTCTCAAAGTAGGATGACGCACGTTTTTGATATCATTGGTATGTATAGTTTTATAGTAAGCATGTTTAGTTAGTATAGTTTGTAATCAATAAGTATTGTAAAAGAAAGTCACAAAAGCATATGTCTGTGCACAAATATCTAGAATCTAATATACAGAAAATACTAAACCGATTTTATACCGGATTTCACCTACGAGTAATAGGTCGATTCTTGAGTTTTTTTTTTGATCCACCTTTGGTCATATTTTCTCAATGGTGTCGGAAAAAGACAGCTAAGTACTATTATCTCGATAGTTTTCAAATCGATTTTCTAGAGATCTGTGCTAATCTGTATTCACCATCCACATCCTTTATTTTCCCATACCTGGGTACAGGCCTCTTTTACCATTCCATTCGCCTCGGTCCTGTGCCAATTAGATCCAGGTTCGACCCGCGATCTTTACAATTTCGTTGGCCCGAACGTCCGAAGCTTCGCTTCAACTATCTTGGTTACAACTCAGTCACTGCCTTACTCCACCTATCGTCACTTCGTCTGGCCATGTGTCCTGCCCAGCTCCATTTAAGTCTCATAATAATAGTTATTATTTATTTCTAGTCGTTCTTCGTTCCTCCTACTATTAGTTAATCTGTAGTATTACACTAGGCCAGATGGCAGCGGCTGGCAGCGAAGCCGCGAGCAGTTTAAACTATCTTCATTGCTAAAATGCATACACACGCAACTGATCAAAGTGGGCAAAGCGTACGCGCCTGACTGTCTGCGGAAACGCGGGCGGCCACCTCGCTTCCCTGCTCTCCAATATAGCTTGTACTGTGCTATTTTTAACAAAGACTAGAGGTTACGTCTGGAGATTCGCGCCTTCACTACGCGTCCCTGTTTGCTGAGCTACGAGGGCTGTTTGATAAGTCCTTTTAAAAACTATTTATAAAACCTTTTTTCTGGTAAATGGCTTTAACACTGGCAGGCACAATCTTTCAAATGAAGACTGTCTAAAATTCAACAAAAAAAAACAGTTTTTGTCAGTTTAACCATTGTTTAACTGTGATCAATTTTCAACTACTATGGAAAAATCTGAATTTCGTGCTTATATAAAACTTTTTTTTATGAAGGGTTGCAGTGCTGCCACAATAAAAACAACTCCATCCGCTGCCATCTCGGTGTGAATTGAGCCGACGCGCAGTAAAATCATAACTTGTGACTATTGCAGGACACCTAATATGCTCAACTGTACAAAAAACAGTGTCATCAAAAGATCTTTGGCAATTAGATAAGGAATCAAAAGACTATGAAGTATTGACCCAGCTTTCTGAAGGTTTAAAAGTCATACAAACTTGGACAAGCGCATGTAAATCACTCACTGAGACCTACTGGCCCAATTATGCTCTTCACGCATGGAATGGTGAACCGTACGTGCCTCAGTTTTGCCAGAAATTTGAAAGTAGACTGAAAGAGGTACGATATCTTAGCAAAATATTTTAAAATATTATTTTTATAACTGTTACATGTAATCCAAATTAATAGTAACAATGTAATATTTTTAGATACATGATATAAGATCTACACATAGCCAGCTGAACAAGCTTCTATCAAAGAGTGAAAAGTCCGAGTTGCAAACTGAAAAATTGTTTGCACCATTTGAAAGTAAGTTGCTAAACTGAAATTCCATGATTCTCAAAAATGTTTTCTCCATCCGCTAATGCGAGTCAAACAAATAGTTTATTATTTTATTTAACTAAGTATAAATATTATTTTCTCAGATACCAATATATGGATGTGTAACGGCGCTAATGCGTCATGGGAGATGGCAGTTTCTAAATTCGCCGCAAGCCTGCGCCCTGCTGAAGCCAAAATCGCAGAAAAATTGAAACCTAGACTTCATAACACATCTACAAAACAGGTGAAAGTCATATAACTAATAACAATACGCATACCCAAAATACTCGTATACTGCTCGTTGCGTTAAAAAGCATAGCACATGATTGACATGAGATTACAATTCAAATCTTAACTTAACAAACAGTTAAAAATCGCATTTCAATCTGTCTAGTAGTTTTTACGTTATGCGAAAACTGTCAGGCAGACACCATAAAAAAGAAGTTATATTTCATACTAGCACGCGTGGTCATTTCTGCAGGATAAAAGTACTCTATGTGCTATTCCAAGACCTAAAATACCAATATACCAACATTTTATCAAAATTTCGTCAGCCGTCAAAAAGATTTTAATCATCGATAGGTCGGCTTTTACTCATCGGATTGAGAAACCAACAAAATTACACCAGTTTTAAGGTAAACCCTAAGCTATCCAACAGTGTAAACTGTATCGTAATCGGTCCAGAAGTTTACGTGATTCGCGAATAAACAAACATACAGACATAGTACTTGTTCAGTAGCTTATTTTAAGTTCCCTAGACCACATTTTTTTAAACTTCTTTGTACATACTTTTTCGTACTCATTGATTATTATAAGTATAGCTATTTAAAATTAACAAAACTTTAGACCCCTATCCCGCAGGAACCCTTTATTTTTCGGAATAAAATGTATCCTTGATTTTAACCCATCATACAAACTATGACTGTGTCAAGACTGATGACGAATCAAAATTTGTCCAGTAGTTTCAGCGTTATATGTGTTCTTTTAAATAATTTTCAACCAATATCCTGCGGGAACCCTTTAATGTTTCGGGATGAAAAGTATCCAATGTCCTATTACCTCGTAGTATAAACTCAAATCATACCAAGTTTCAGTTGAATTCATTCAGTAGTTTCAGCGTGATGCATGGTCAAGATACAGACAGACAGAGTCAAAAATGAAAAATAATACAGTTATGGCTTCAGTATCAAGTATAGAGTACCCTCCAAAAAAATATTATTTACTCGTATTACTTCAAAATTAACATAATTTTGGGCCCTTATCCCGCAAGAATTCTTTATTTTTCTGGATAAAAGGTATTCACAATTTTAACTCATCATATAAACTATGACTGTGTCAAGTTGCATCAAAATCCGTCTTGTAATTTCTGCGTAATACGTGTTCTTTTAAAAAACTTTCAACCAATATCATTTCCCGTATGATATTGGTTGAAAGTTTTTTAAAAGAACACGTTTAATGCTTCGGGAAGAAAAGTATACAATATCTCATAGTATGATTTCAAATCATACCAAGTTTCAGTTGTATTAATTAAATAGTCAAGATACAGACAAACAGACAGACAAAAAAAAATAGATTTGGCTTCAGTATCAAACATAGAAAAGCCTCATATATTTTTTACGAAATATTTTCTATGTACAGATTTTGGACCGCTATCTCGCAGGAACCCTTAATTTTATCGGGATAAAAAGTATCCTAAATTTTCCCCATCATATAAACTATGACTGTGCCAAATTGCATCAAAATCTGTCGAGAAGTTTCAGCGTGGTACGTGTTCTTTTAAATAACTTTCAACCCTTATCCTGCGGCAACCCTTTAATTTTTCGGGATAAAAGGTATATGTCCTGCCTCGTAGTATGAACTCAAATCATACTAAGTTTCATTTGAATTCATCTAGTAGTTTTGGCGTGATGCGCAGCCAAGATACAGACGGACAGACAAAAATGAAAAAAAAAAACAGTTTTGGCTTCAGTATCGAATAGACAGCACCCTCCAAAAAAATAAACTGAATATCTTCAATGTACAGAATTGGACCTGTTACAGTTTTATTATAAGCATAGATGTCAATGTTATATATTCTTACTTAGTAGTCCCCTGGCGGGATCAATATTTTAAAATTTTATCTTCAATCATTGTAGATACTGACTTTTTATTACTTATTGCTTTTTAAACGTTCCATTGAACCTATACTATAAAATAACTCATGGGCTGATTCTAAACTTGTTAAGAAGGGAGTCTATTTATTCGTCTACGTTTTACAAAATAAAAACTATAATTTTTAAGCACCATAACTCTTATTCAAAAACAAAAAGCTTTCTTTAAAAAAATAAAACGTTTAATCATAGGTTATATGTTATCTTCAGATGCTTTACGAATTCATGAGATACCGCGCGTTGATCGAGCGTCCACTAGTCAAACACGCTTTGAACAACGAGCTCGAGATATTCGTGTCCTCGCTCCTGGCGATGCTGAAGAGCATCCAGGCTCAGCTGGACACAGATGAGGCTGACGTCAGGATGTACCAGCCGCCAGAGATGTCGCCCGTAGTCCACCAAATACAGTGGGCTAAGCAAACGGAAGCTAAAGTAAGTGGTATATTCTTTTTCATCACATCTATTCGAAAAACGCTAATTGGTTACTCGAAAAGAGGGAGCAAAATAAGTCTTTTCTGTTCAAGATTCAAGACTTTCAGAGAATGAGTATCTGAAATTCCAACTTCAGTCTACGACTTCAGTAATGAGTTTTGAATTTGGAACGTGCTTTTTGCTAAGACATTTCCTACGTTCATTGGGTCGCGTGGCGCGCTTTCTATATTTGAAAAAAGAATCATGTGAATGTACGGCATAGACAACAGAGCCTATCCATAGAGATCAGTGATGTACGGAGAGGAGGAAAAGATTAAAAGCGCGCG
Source organism: Alsophila aescularia (assembly GCA_946251855.1). Classification (NCBI taxonomy): domain Eukaryota; kingdom Metazoa; phylum Arthropoda; class Insecta; order Lepidoptera; family Geometridae; genus Alsophila; species Alsophila aescularia. Next base: position 14,685,221 of record OX276378.1, read on the forward strand.
AATTACGAAATCATCGTCAAGGAGACAAGGAATATTACCAGTGCAAAAACGAAATAATTTTACGAAAATACAAGTGTAGCGAAAGTATTATACTACTTACATCTGAAAATACTACGCAATAAATGTGATATATAGAACTTTTTACTGACTAAATCCCAGGAAAAATATTTGAAATGTTAAGACAATTTTATCGAGTGGGAAAATGCAAAAGAAGCGAAGTCTTTTTCGGAAACCTGTACCTATTTTCAAGAATTACCCAAATAAGCGATGACAAGTGTGCGTCCAGTGCCAATCATTCATTCATTCATTTTCAGCCCGTGTCCGCCCACTGCTGAGCATAGGCCTCTCTCTTTGTACGCCACCCATCTCGATTCTGTGCTGTGCCAATAATGACATTAAAATCGAGATCTACCCAATATTTAAAATCTGAAGACTTGTCTGAAAATGGTCTGAAGAACGTAAATCAAAAAAGTACAAAGTGTAGTAGAGGGTATTCATTCACTCGGTCGCAAAAATATTTTTCCTCTGGTGACGTATATTGAATCTCTCGCTAAGCTCGAGATTCTACTCTAGAATCCATTACTCCGCTCTAGATTCAAAATAGCGCCCTCGCCGTCAAAATATTATTTTGCTCCCTCGTCATACAATCTACTATTTAGGAATTTCTAGTTACCTGCCTTTTTTGTTCATGTTCTATAACTAATTGTCGTGAGTCTTTCTGGATGCGTACCGCGGATTTGCCAAAAATTCTGACACCTTTACTATTAATTCATAGGTTGGGCTCAGTGGCGTTCACTAGGAGGGGACTACGTCCAGCAGTGCTGTGGATGAATAGGCTTATGATGATGATGATGACCTTAAAGTTGAGCCAATAAATCAAGCTCGTGTTTTTGTGGATATGAACCACAAAAACACAGTAGTCGCAGCCAATGTACGGTTGTGACGATTGCGCAGGTACTGCTGTGGGGATAAAATAGCATAAAGTAAGACCGAGATAGAATATGCGAAAAACGTAAGCGACGGAGCGAGGCAGTCATACTATGCTGTCTTCATCTTCAACATTGGGATTGCGCCTGAAAAATAGTAGTTTGCGCAGCCACTAGCAGATAACTTCCGAGACACACAAATATAGAGCTCTTTATTTATTTGTTTTAGGTAAAAGAAATTCAAACTTGTGCCGAAAAGTATTTGAATGAATTTGAGGGTAGCTCGGAACTCCTCAAGGTAGCCACGCAACTGCTGAAAGATCTAAAGGCTATGTATATGCAGCTGCACGAGGAGTGGTCTAGGGATTTACAGGTGAGTTCAGTATTGGCATTGGTTTATTTATGTCAGAAGTTTCTAAACATCAGTCAATAATAATATTTTGGCTTATTTCGCAGGCGCAAGCTAAGAATGGCTTGTTACAGCTATCGACCAACAAGCCGGTGGTCGAGTTCAGCAGCGAGAGTAAGATGATGGAGGTGGTGTTCAACCCGCGGCTGGTGTGGGCAGAGCTCGAGGCGCGGTCCCTTGCCGCGCTGGGCCTGCCTTCGCCGCCTGCCGCTGCAGCGCTCGACTCCATCGCTACAGCGCTAACACACGCGAGGGAGTTACAGCAGGTGAGCTTCAAGCCGGTGCTTGACTTCAGCGGCGAGATTAAGATTAAGGTGCTCTTAAATGGTGTAGGCGGAACTTGAGGCACGGTCTTATGCCGCGTTGGGCCTGCCGTCGCCGCCGGCCGCTAAAGCCCTCGTCTCCATCGCTACAGCGCTCACACACGCTAGGGATTTGCAGCAGATGAGCTATAAGTCGGTGTCTACTTCATCGGCGAGAGTATTATAAGGTGAATTTAATCTGGGTGGAACTTGAGGGACGGTCCCTTTGCCGTGTTGGGACTGCCGTTCTGCCAGTCGCTACGCTACAGCGTTCGACTCTATCGCTACAGTGTTCACACACACATACGTAGCAGGAACATTTAAAACCTCTATTTACATTTTTTGTCTTGGTAAATGCTTTGATATGTAATTTATTTATACTCCACATAAGTATTAATATAATGTGTTCATTTCGTGACACCTAATTTTTTCAAGCTTACATCACCACGTAGTTGTAACCAGTGGTGTCCTATCTGCCGCGAAATGGATAGACCTCATTAGACCGTGCCATCATCCAGGTGGCATCATTCCACAACACGCTGGGCGAGCGCATGGTCCCGTCCGCCCGCCCCATGATGCTGCAAGCGGCGCTCGACTTGTCCTCGCTCGTGCAAAATCAAAAGGCTGTCTACTGGAACGACACGGAGCAATTGGCTAACTATACGGACAAACTCAAGAAAGCTGTGCTGACATTGGAATCTCAGGTAAGCAGCACTAAGGTTCTCCACGTAAAACCAAAGACGGTGACGTCTATCTTCTCTTCCGCCTGTTTGTGTTATAGATTTCATACTAATTTATATAAGACGCCTAAAAATATATGGACTCCTCACTCACAAATTCAGAATCACTGAAGATGAGCCGTTTATTGTGATGAAATTGTTTACCACCACAATAAACACAAATTGTTCACTCACACACATTTACACAGGCGCGATTTGCTTCACTCTCGAGTTGCCGTTATAGAGTCCTTTATTTAAACGTAATTTTTGTGCTGGTTTTGATGTAAAGATCTGTAGATTGTTTAGTTTTTTTATTCATGATGAGGATGTTCCGTGTATGGGAGCTATTCCATGATAACATAATATCTATGTAAAAGTAAAGTAACATAATAATAAAAAAGTTTGTTTCCAGAATACTTACTTGACGAGTCACCACGTGGCTATAAGAAATATTGTAGAGAAACTGATGGATACAGAGCTGCTGGCGAAACAGGCCGAATGGAAGAAAGGAGTCAAAGACATCAGGGACATCATAGAAAAGGTTTACTATAATTAAATATTAATGAGATCTTAGAAAAATTGATACAAGACCTACGCCTCGAGGGAGGCCTCACCACTGATCACTCCAACGTAAATTATCACCTGCACACACTTGAGTCACAGACAGGCTTCTGTAGCTCACCGGTTCGACCACACATAATCGACAGCATAATTTTTCGAGCTGGGCTTTGGATAAAATTAATTTATGCCGACTAAACCAAGAATTAACGCTTATTATTCACAAAAATATATAATACCAACAAATTACACTAAATCACTTTTGAACTCAACTGTACACTCTAATCACTTATCACCTACTTCAACTATTGCACTGAAATTCGCTTCGAATCACTTGATCGCACTTCAATCTCAACCGAAATTAAACTGTCAAACAGGCAGCCGATCTGCGACATGTTTATACCTCGACGCGCACGTTCCGTGCTTTCTGGAAAGTACTTGTAAGTACTCTCACATTGCGTCATCCAGTAGCCAGTACCTGAACATCCCAGATCGACCGGCGTAACCTCATACTAGTGGCGCCATCTAGTGGGGTAGCTCAAGTTCCCATGTAGAAATTATGCCACTCGACGTTAGATGGCGTTGTAGGTACCGATCGGCGTAACAATAATATCAACACCACCAAAAATGTCATTATTGAAACTGTACCAGCCTCCTAAAGCTTTGCATTAATTACTAAATGAAGGAGCTGCTTGAGTCAAAAGAAGTAACAAGTTTTAGTTTCTTGCTGGCAGGAGGACGTGCACACTCCAACCGGGACGTCATACCGTCCTCACATAGAATAAGAAAAAGTCTTAATTAAACCGCAATATTATTAGTAGTTTTATTCCTGTCTCGCCGTGCATCTTCCTCCTCAGCCAGGATAATGTTCCAAAACAAATAAAGTTAAAAATAATAAACTAGATATTTAAACATTCTTAAAAAGCTTCTAGATCAAGTAGTTTACACCGCTGGAGTGCGCGGGTCAACTTTGCTTCGCCAATACAACTGTGCTGTTTTAATTTAATTATTTATTTGGGACTAACTTTGCCCGTGGCTTTGCCCGCAGTATGATTACTCTATGTGCCATTCCAGGACTAAATACCAATACTCTGCTTCTAAAATACCAATACTCTGCTTCTACTCATCGGATTGAGATACCAAGCACACCACTTTTTAAGTGTATAAGCTATCCATCAGTGAAAACCGCATCACAATCGTTCCAGGAAATTTTACGTGCTGCGCGAAGAGACAAACAGACAGACACGACTTAAAAAAAAATAGTTATATTCTTGTTGAAGTGGCTTATTTTAAATCCCCTAGACCATTTTTTTATCTTTGTTGTACAGACTTTTTAGAACGTTCTACTTAATTGTACTAGTTAGCATAGTACTAGCTGTACCCGCGGCTTTGCCCGCCTGGTTATTTCTTAGGGTTAAAAGTAACCTAAATATGTGTTATTCCAAGACCAAAAGTAAAGAACAAAATACTAAAATTCACTCAGCCGCGAGTTTTTTATCGATTCCTCGGATTCTACTCATAGAAATGAGACAACAGGTTATAAAGTCAAACCCCAAGCTATCGAACATTGAAAACCGCATCGCAATCGGTCCAGTAATTTTTACGTGATGTGCGAACAGACATACACGATTTAAAAATATGATATGTTCTTGTTCAGTATAATTTTCATTGTACAGATTATTTGGTAGTTACTGCTTTATTATATGTATAGATAGATAGATAATAAACTGCAATACAGCAAATACTTAACTAATAAAACGTAAGTACAATTATTATTAGCAGTATTACCCACATCATAAATGTTTCGTATCGCAGGTGGAAGCGAACGGCTACAAAAACACGGAGCTCTGGAAGTCGCACTGGGACTGGCAGCTGTATAAAGCTCTGGAGTGTCAGTACATAAAGACGCTTCTCTCATTGCACAAGCATTTCCCGCATGTCAGAGTGGATTTAGTGCTGCGGTAAGTTTAATCATACCTAACCTAATAAGTGACAAGTCCATCATCAAAATACCTCCTGTCCTGCAGAGCTTTCAAGCTAGACGGTAATCGAAATCTCGACCATTTCGCAATTCCTTTACTCATAAGCTTTTCTGTTTTTTTACCCGACTACAGCGAAGAAAAGGATGGGTCATGTGTTTAACAGTCTATGTCGTATTTTTATACAGATATTGCGTCGCTCCTATTGGTCCGATTTTGACAAGCGAGAGATCAATACATTGGTCCTCATCGCAAGAGTATCTTAAGCTTTGTTTTACCCGACTATGGCGAAGCAAAAGAATGGTTAAGAGTGTTCAAAATAATAACTATTAAATAAAATATAAGTTCAAAAACTAAAACCCGACTACGGTCTTAATGGACTAAAAAGTCACAAACAAGAATTTCCAACTTAAAGAGCCGGGGGGAGTGCGATATAAATGTACCAGTATTAAACCAAGTAAAGAGCTTTGCTTGGTTTCTTGTTTGTGACTTTTTAGTCCACTAAGACCGTAGTCGGGTTTTAGTTTTTGAACTTAGATTTTATTTATTGTAAACATATTGCAGCGGTCACACAGTGCGCGTGCAGCCACCAATAGAGGAGTTGCGTGTGCAACACTATCATCAACTGCGGCGGCTGGTGGCGCTGCCCGCTCACTTCGTGGGCTTGCAGGTCAATCTCACTGATAAACCTTCCATGTTCGCCGCCATCGTTGACAAGTAAGTCACAAGATTAGTTGTTATACAATAGAAGAGTTGCGTGTGCAACACCATCATCAACTGCGGCGACTGGTGGCGCTGCACGCTCACTTCGTGGGCTTGCAGGTCAATCTCACTGATAAACCTTCCATGTTCACCGCCATCGTTGACAAGTAAGATTAGTTGTTACACAATAGAAGAGTTGCATGTGCAACACTACCATCAACAGCGGCGGATGGTGGCGCTGCTCGCTTACTTCGTGGGCTTGCAGGCCAATCTCACTGATAAACCTTCCATGTTCGCCGCCATCGTTGACAAGTAAGTCACAAGATTAGTTGTTATACAATAGAAGAGTTGCGTGTGCAACACCATCATCAACTGCGGCGACTGGTGGCGCTGCACGCTCACTTCGTGGGCTTGCAGGTCAATCTCACTGATAAACCTTCCATGTTCACCGCCATCGTTGACAAGTAAGATTAGTTGTTACACAATAGAAGAGTTGCATGTGCAACACTACCATCAACTGCGGCGGATGGTGGCGCTGCTCGCTTACTTCGTGGGGTTGCAGGTCAATCTCACTGATAAACCTTCCATGTTCACCGCCATCGTTGACAAGTAAGATTAGTTGTTACACAATAGAAGAGTTGCATGTGCAACACTACCATCAACTGCGGCGGATGGTGGCGCTGCACGCTTACTTCGTGGGCTTGCAGGCCAATCTCACTGATAAACCTTCCATGTTCGCCGCCATCGTTGACAAGAGAGTTACAAGATTAGTTGTTACACAATAGAAGAGTTGCGTGTGCAACACTACCATCAACTGCGGCGGCTAGTGGTGCTGCCCGCTTACTTCGTGGGCTTGCAGCCCAATCTCACTAATAAACCTTCCATGTTCGCCGCCATCGTTGACAAGTAAGTTACAAGATTAGTATTTACACAATAGAAGAGTTGCGTGTACAACACTACCATCAACTGCGGCGGCTGGTGGTCCTGCCCGCTTACTTCGTGGGCTTGCAGCCCAATCTCACTAATAAACCTTCCATGTTCGCCGCCATCGTTGACAAGAGAGTTACAAGATTAGTTGTTACACAATAGAAGAGTTGCGTGTGCAACACTACCATCAACTGCGGCGGCTAGTGGTGCTGCCCGCTTACTTCGTGGGCTTGCAGCCCAATCTCACTAATAAACCTTCCATGTTCGCCGCCATCGTTGACAAGTAAGTTACAAGATTAGTATTTACACAATAGAAGAGTTGCGTGTACAACACTACCATCAACTGCGGCGGCTGGTGGTCCTGCCCGCTTACTTCGTGGGCTTGCAGCCCAATCTCACTAATAAACCTTCCATGTTCGCCGCCATCGTTGACAAGTAAGTTACAAGTTGTTACACAATAGAGGATCTGGTGAGACCCCGAGTGGTTCTAATCAATTGACAAGAAGTGGAAGGCTTCGGCTGACTCACGACCACGTATCAACCAAAAGTGTGCTGCCGAACGTCTCTGTCAGGCTCTATCCCGATTTTCGAACAAGTTGATAGATAAACGTGTGAATGATCTGCAGAAAACCGGACGGAATTTTTACCTCCTACTGTTGTTCCTATCCTTGTAGGAAAAACAGCAGAGGGGTGTCTTCGACAGCAAGGGCCATTCATGTCATGCGGATCTATCAAAAGCATGTAAATGATGCACCCCCAGCACTGCTGCCCCTTGTCCCGCATACGGATACAACAAAAGGATATATGAAATTGAAAATATCCGTACAGGGCAGATCGCACGACGGGAAAAAAGCCCACATCATTTGAAATTATTAACTTACATTGTCGTGTGAAACGTGATTATCTAACTCAAGTCTATGCTGCATCAATACCCAAATACGCAGAGCTTCCATACACCTCTTGTTTCATAATTACCAGACTGCGCAACGCAAAGGACGGTAATGTGGTAATGTGTTTGTCGGTAATGTCTCTATATGTATGTATGTATGTATGTATGTATGTATGTATGTATGTCTGTTCCTTTGTGGCGCTCCAGAGGCCAAACGCGTGGGCCAACGACCAAACGACCATCAAAATCGGTTTTTGTAGGTTATGACGTTAATCGGTTTGTCTTAATCTTGCGAATGTCAATAAAGACATGACAGTAATCAAAATCCAATATGGCGACAACTAGACGCCATATTGTAAAAAAGAAAAAATGAAGTCGACGAATTATGGTATCATTGAACAGGTATTTGAAAATCTTAGGTTTCTGTTATAATTTTTTATTACCTACGAATGAACATTTAGAATCTATAACGATTTAAAAGTTGGTTAGCAACCATTTTCACTTAATTTTTTGCCTATTTATTGTGTTTTGTTCGCAGTCTGATATTTGTTTTACATGTACGATTCCACACAGGCACGGGTGGTTGGGCAACAAAGCCGCTCGGCAGCTAGAAGCGGCCCTGTCCAGTGTCGAGCGCACGTGCGTGGCGTGGGCGCGGCGCGCGGCGCTGGCGTGCGTGCCCGACCTGCGCGCGCTCTGCGAGGAACACCTGCAGGAGCCCGCCGACTGGGAAACCAACTTCAAAGCGTGCAAAGCCTACGGGCAGGCCGTCGCTAAGATGACCTTGTAAGTAAACAGGAGAGCGCAGACCTGCCAAGTTGGCCGAATGCGGTACTGCAGGGCAGATCTGTGCTGCAGTAACAGGATAAGCCAGCTGGACTGCGTGGCCAATCATGATGTTTCAACAAACCTGGGTTTTGTTTTGTTCTCGAGGCATGAGGGTTGAAAAGGAATTTGTAACGAACAAATCGTTCACTTCTAATAACATTTATGAAAATTACTTGGTGTACCCGCGGTTTTATCCGCGTGGTCGTTTCTCTGGGGTACTTTTGATCCTGGAATAACAGACTACTAATTAGTAGTCTGTGTTTATAGGGTATAAATAACAAAATACCAAACGTTCAGTCGTCAGATAGTTGTTTTACCAATCTTAACTGACGACTGAACCAATCGACCATCGCTGGATCGGTCTTCCTCGGCTACGCTTACCGTCACGTGGCCACCATTCCGTCAGCGACTTACTCCAATCGCTCGACTTCTTCTTCGGATTGAGATACCAAGTACAACACTTTTCAGGACAAATTCTAAGCTATCCAACAGAGAAAACCGCATCGCAATCCGTCAAGTAGTTTTTGTGTGATGCGTGAAAAGATAAACAGACAAAAACGATTTTAAAAATATATTATATACTTGTTCAGTAGCTTATTTTAAGTCCCATAAACCATTTTACCCGACTACGGCGAAGCAAAGGAAGAGTTTTGTGTTCAAACTAAAAACTTGGTCCGATTTTGACAAGCGAGGTATCAATCGATTCGTATTTACGAAGTTTAATTCATTTTCATTTGTGAATATCTAAAATAGGAAAAAAAAAACGTTTCACACACAACGTGCGCACGTTCACTGAACCTTTCCAGCTCGGACGAGAAGATCGAGTGGATCTGCGTGTGCACGGCGGCGCTGCGCCGCGAGTTTGAGGCTGCGCCGCGCGCGCTGTGGGCGAGCCTAGTGGCGGCGCTGCAGGCCAGCTGCCGGCGCGACGCCGCCACGCTTGACACGTTCGCGGCCGCCGCACGCGCCTCCGTGCACCAACACGCGCTACCCGCCAACACTAAGGAGCTGGCGGAGATCAGCGCGAAACAGCACGCGCTGCAAGAGAGCATGCCGGAGGTGATTAACGTAGATGGTCCATGACACGAGTTTCACTAGATGGCGCTAATGACAATATTAGCTTAATTTATTTCTTTGGGTCTTAAATTGCAGTCAGGTTAGATTTAAAACTTTATTCGCGGTTAAAATACTATACGATGTTAATGTTTGATCTATCTTTTTCATTGTCAAACTAATATTTTCACCGTATTCGTTCCCTAAAAATTTGGGTCCAAGACTTGACTCAAGATTTGTACCCAAATTTATAAGGAACGAAAAGGGTAAAATATTAGATTTCCAATTAAAACTTAAGATTAAATATAATCATTACACGGTAATATAGCCGCCAATAAAGTTTTAAATCGGATCTGTTTGCAATTAAGATCATTTACAGCCACTACGCTACCCATTGCTGGGTATAGGCCTCCTTTCGCTCTTGCCACGCCTTTCGATCGGATGATAACCTCATCCATGTCTTTCTCTCCACCCTGACGAGATCATCAACCCACCGCGCCGCTGGACGTCCAACCTTCCTCTTGCCAGTTCTTGGTTGCCACTCGGTCAAAGACTTGCTCCACCTGCCATCACCTCGCCTAGCCATGTGTCCCGCCCAATTCCATTTTAGTTCTATGATACTCTCCCTAATGTCTCGAACTTTCGTTCGACGTCGGATTTCGACATTAGGAATGCGGTCCTGTAATTTGATGCCGAGCATGGCTCGCTCCATGGCCCTTTGTGAAACTCATAGTCTGTACACAGCTTCCTTTGAGAGCGTCCATGTCTCGGCACCATACGCCATGGTGGGTAGGACACACTGGTTATAGAGGCGGGTCTTCAGGCATTGTGGAATGGTCTTCGATTTAAGGACGTCGTCCAGTTTACCGAATGCCGCCCATCCGAGCTGTATCCGTCTGGAGATCTCCCTATTTTGGTGCTCTTTGCCAAAAGATAAACTATGTCCAAGGTACGTGTAATGATCCACCACCTCCAACTTCCCGGTTCCTACTATCAGGGCAGGATTCGTGACGGTGGAGATGTTAGTCATGACTTTCGTTTTGGACATGTTCATCCTCAGGCCTACAGCTAAAGAGGCACTGCTAAGGTCGTACAACATGTCGGCAAATATGATGATCTGCAAATCTCAGATGCGACAAGTGGACACCATTGATGTTAATTCCTTTGGTATCCCATGCGAGCGTCTTCATCACGTCTTCTAGAGCCTAAAGAGTTTGGGTGATATGGTGTCCCCTTGTCGCACCCCTCTTTTGATGTTTATTGGGTTTGTCAAAGCATGCAGTCGAACCTGCATAGTTGCCGACTGGTACAGCTCCCGAAGTATATCCACGTAGCGGGTGTCGATGCTGCAGCGATGGAGAGAGTCAAACACAGCCCAGTGTTCGACACTGTCGAAGGCCTTCTCGTAGTCGACGAAGGCCATACACATGGGTCGGTTGAACTCATGACTCTTCTCCATCAGCTGCTTGACAGCGTGAATGTAGTCAATAGTGGAAAAGCCACTTCGGAAGCCGGCCTGCTCGACTGGTTGACACTCATCCAGGGCCCCGATTCTGTAAGCTATTGAACCGCGATAACGCAAGTAGATCGCTTGAATTTTTTTGAGAATTTTTCTTATTTACCACTTAAAAGTGTTTTTTTTAATATTAAAAAAATAAAAATATGGAAAATAAAAAAACAAAAAAAACAAAAAGGGATTTTTTTTGAAAAAAAAACAAGCGATCGACTTGCGTTATCGCGGTTCAATAGCTTACAGAATCGGGGCCCTGGTGACGGGTAAGTCGGTTACACAGGATTTTTGCAAACAGTTTGTAAATTTGTGATAGTAGACTGATTGGACGATAATTACTCAACAAGGACACAGGAATAGTCACTAGGGCATTCTTCCAAGCTGTTGGGGTTCTGGCATTAGACATGACTTTGTTGAAAAGCTCTACGAGTACTGCTGTTACATGTTCTCCGCCAGCTCTAAGCAGTTCTATTGTAATGCCGTCATCACCGGGAAATTTTTCACTCTTCATTTGTGAAAGAGCTTTTTCTACTTCACTCGGTAGAAGAGCTTCCTGCTATGAAGATCCCAGATCTCCACCCATAGGTGGAGATCTGGGATCTTCTTCCGATGACTGAGGCTTCGGAGATTGTCATTTGTATAAATTCCCGTAGAACTTTTCAACAATAGTCAACTATTTGTGTCGGTCAGTCACTGTGGTTCCACACTCGTCTTTGAGTTTCATAATTTATGGTGTGCCTATTTTCTGCTTCCTTTTAAATACTTTCGGACCTCTAAATTGTTTTATAGTATTATGTATTAGCTCTGTATTGTATTTTCTAAAATCTCGCCTTAACTTTTATTTATATTTTTATTTAAATTTTCTAATTTTCTTTGATCTCTTACTGTTATTTGTTTTGCTGCTCAGCTTTCCTCTATTAAACACAAAGTTTCTTGTGACAATTTATTAGAATTATTTCTCACCTCGCAGAGGTGTTTCTGTGTAGTTTCTTTTAAGCCGACACACAATAACTCGTTTAGCTCATCTACATTAAGGTTAAGTTCTTTGAGCCCTTCAAATCTATTTTTCAGTTCTTATTTAAAGTCATTTGAGAGAGATGCTATATATTTTGTTGTGTAACATGTGTTCTTTGGTGAAATCATTTTAGACCTTTCTTGTTTTAAATCAAATCTCAGCATCGCCCGAACCAAGCGGTGATCTCTACCAGTTTTAAAATGGCTGAGAACTTCAACGTCTGTTACAAAATGTTTGTTTGAGCTGAGGGTATAATCGATCTCGTTTTTGGTTTTGCCGCCAGGGTTGGCCCAAGTCCACTTTCTCGAGGGTCGTTTTTGGAAAAAAGTATTCATTGCGTACATCTGCCGATGCTCGAGAAAGTTGACCAGAGTTTGCCCTCTGTTGTTACCCCGAGGCTGAAGTTCCCTATGCATTTTTCATTTGGCAATGGTAATCCGATTTTCGCATTAAAATCGCTAATGATGGTAAAATAGTGACATGGTGTTTCCGTAAGAGCTTTTTCTATATCATCGTACCTCTTCATCAGTGTGGTCGGATGTTTGTGCATAAACTTGAACTATTTTAATGCAGTATCGTTTATTTAATTTTACTATGAGAGAGCAAACGCGTTTTGAGAAGCTTGTAAAGTTTTGGACTAGGGCATGCAGTTTCATAGATTTTCAGTTTCGAAATTGGCCTATAAAATTAGTGTCATGAGTTTCGAAATTTCGAAGTTGAAGCAACTCTTTAGTACCTATACTTTAATCTTGAATTAAAGTGTAAAAAAATGCATACAGTAGGTACATAGCAAGAATAAATAAATAAAAATTAAAACTTTAATTTTTCAACGCACTAGAGAAAAAAATGGAATGGAAATTTAACTATTTATTTATTTAACTATTCCTTTAAGTTTTGTAGAAAATGTGATAGATTATCAAGCATTTTTCTGCTTAAAGAGCTCCTCAGCCGAATACAAATGTAGCCTGCTGCGGAAAAGCTCTCTCAGATTTGAAACGTGGGGAGAAAAGATAATAAATAATTGTAGGCCTTGTCCAGGCGCTCCCCTCACTTGCCACCATTCGCGTAAAGTGCCATTTCTACGCGAATTAAATTTTGTAGGCTGCTATTTTTAGTGGATGAGTTCCTTTCTTTTCTATATTTTTTTATTTAATGCCAAGCAACGTTAAGATATGTTCTCTTTCATAGATATGTTTGGAGATATACTGACATGATTGCTCACCATAAAGCTCTGATTCATGTTGGCTACATATCTCATCATTCTTAAATACGTCTTTGGATTCCAATAAATAACATAACTCTTTTAATACTGAACTTGAATCTGGTTTGCTAAAAGTATATTTTTCGTAATTGTCTTCAAAATAGGTTTCTGAATCATGTAAATACATCAGAACAGAGGAAACTGTCTCAGTTCTTCTAAAGCTTGGAACATAATTTTTAATGCCGTATCAGCCGTTATTAATGGGGCATCACGCTGACAGATGGCTTCTACAGTAACTTCGATCACCTCATGACTCTATTGACTCTTATGTACTTTTTCAAGAGTCTAAACTTCATCGTCATATATACCGAACTCTAATTTCAAGTCGATGTAAGCTTTATTAATGCAGTGTTTCAGTTGAATAAAACGTCCTAACATATCACATAGTGAGCTCCAGCGAGTTTTGCAATCAAGTATTAGATTTAGACGATGTCCTTTTTCTTGGTTTACGTTGTTCTGCAGTATATCGTATTTTTTTGGGGATTTGAGAAACATCCGCGTAATTTTTCAAACTTTTTCAATTACATCTTTATAGTTTACTGATGATCAAGCGAGCGCGAAGCGTCTCCGTTTCAGTTTGGGCACATATGCTTTCGTATGTCCGGCTGTTCGGATCTCTGTTCTCCTATACAAGTAGCATTTCTCAACCGACCTAGACGAAACTTGGTATTTAGGTTACACAGATTTTTTAGTCATCGGAGTTTTTTAACAATATCTCCGCCTTATTAGATCCGATTTCGATGATTCTTTTTTTCATTTGAAAGGTAGTAAGTTTAAGATGGTTTCATAAAATTTAGTGAATCTGATGAGGATCTTTGGCGTGATGAGCAGAACAGCTCCTCAAAATGCAGTAAATTGCTCACTTTTAGGTTTCTACCAGTGAAATCAGCCCTTTAACTACTAGGTAGGGATTGATGGAGGACCTTGGTTATTAATTTTAGTTTTACATCTAGGCAACTAGATGGCACTACTGTGCACCTCTAGATAGTTTGCAAAAAAGTTTGTACTTGCGAGACCATCTGAATGTATTTTTATTTTATTACGGACTAGGCAATCGTATGACCACGATCTCACCTGATGGAAAGCGATGATGTGGTCGAAGGTGTAGCACGCTTGCCTAATAGATACCTATTCACACCAGACTTGAACACATCTGTATTTCAACCATAAAAGCAAGCGCTTTGCCGATCGTCTAGTCGTGCGGTGATGGAAAGGTGATCAGATTGTGTAGTTCTTGTGCACACTTTCCATAGTGCAATCTGTAGAATACCGACAGGCTTGCGACCTCACGTCGATGTGCCAGACTTTGAAGCTTACTGTTTACTAGTGTCATCCCCAATGAGGACTCCAGCTGATACCGAAGTAATAGCTGGATTCAGCTGGATCAGCTGATACCTAAGTATCAGAGAACCGTCCGAGAGGTGGTAGCAGTACTCCATACAAGATCGGACCTGTGTTTTATAAAGATACAAAAGCTGTCCCGGTGTGAAGTACCGCCTAACCTTAGACAAAATACCAAGTTTCTTTGCAGCTACCTTGGCTTAGGAAAGTTACTACCTTTCAAATAAAAAAAGGAACCATCGAAATCGGATATAAAAATGCGGATATATTCAGTAGCCCCCTTTTTGCCACTTTTTGGAGGAAGTAACTCCTCAATCAAAAATCCCCGACGAATAAAAAAAAACGTTAAACTTGTATACTTACCAATATTCAGTAGCCCCCTTTTTGCCCCTTTTTGGAGGAAGTAACTCCTCAATCAAAAATCCCCGACGAATAAAAAAAACGTATACTTGGATACTTACCAAGTTTTGTCTGTATCGGTTGAGTAATGAATTTTTGCCCAAGCTGAAACGGAGACGCTTCGCTCGCGCTCGCTCGGTCTATAATGTTTAATACCCAACATTAAATATTATTGACCGAGCAAGTTGTCAGAAATAAATGTATTTTATTTTCTTTCTTTCTTTTCTTTAGATACTAGAGCCGACGTAACTTTTTTACTAGACCGTATTGAAATAAACATAAGTTTCAAATTTTCGAAACTTAGAGTTTCAATTTCGAAATTACAGAACATGCAAATATTTGCAAATAAAAAAAGGAACCATCGAAATCGGATATAAAAATGCGGATATATTCAGTAGCCCCCTTTTTGCCACCAAAAATGGGGCAAAAAGTCGACGCAATGACTTAGTTGTGTGCGTTGACTTAGTTTTTTATGGTCCATTTCGAAACTTTATAGTTGCAAATTCTTCATAAATGCATTTACTATTATTTTGGACTTATTTTTTAATGTATCAAAAACCCTACTCCACCATAAGATGAGTCTTCAAGACCTTTGTAATACAATACATTACCCGAAGTAAGCTTGATCAGGTCTTCTTCAGCTTTCCGGCGAACCTCAGACAATCCTATTATATCCCAGTGGATATTTTCTGCTTCGTGTTCCAATTCGTGCAATTAATAGCCAAAAAATAATTATTATGCACATATTGTCATTTAGCACCATCTAGTGAAACTCATTCGTGAACCTCCTTAATGGTTCAATTTAAATTGTTGATAACATTGTTAGATTAGTGCCTTATCGCTGCAGCTCAGCCGCTGATCTCACAGGACACAGGACAGCTATACTTGTTTTGTTTGTTGATTGGTCGAATTGATCTTGCTTTTGCAAGCTGCCGCCAAAGAGCCCGCCTCTTCTTACGTAGTATTTCCATAGTAAAATCAAAATTAATTAAATGGTTGTGTTTTTTTAGGGTACCAATATTTAAAAGTTAAAAAATCATTTCAATCTGCCAAGTGGCATAATGCCAACATAATGAAAATATTAGTGTTGTAACCTTCAATAGTAGAAATATCGATAAATGAACAGCTTAGGATATGTAGTAGTATTTCTTAAGTCGAATAAAATTTTGATCCACGATGATCGAATAATAAATTAATTCAAAAGTATGTTTCACTATTATATATTTCAGGTAATGAACTTAGTGTGAAATATAAATAAAACCATAAATCGTAAAATTTATAATACCACACTTTAAAAAAAACCTTTTATATGGAGTTCTTGAAGTCACTCTCCGTGTTATGGACTCACTGATGCCTTCATCTCAGCAAAAGTACTCGGCTGAATTGTGGTGAATTTTCTGCGCTGACTTTTCCGTTCGGGCCCTCTTGTATTTTGCTCTGTTGTGTTGATCGTTATACTTTTGTATTTCCATTCTTTGAGCTATGTTGGTGACTATGATTCTTCTTTCATTTTAAATTTTTGCGCATGTAGCTTTTCAGTTGGCACATATAAGTCCTCCCACAGCTTCGTCCGTTTTTTACCCATCGTGGTTTTCAGGTGCAGACCTGAAAACCACGACATACTTTCTTGTATTTATTACTAGCCGCTTTACCTTACTGCTCCGGTCGTAGTTTACCAGTTATAATAATTTGGATTAAAAAAAAAATGCACTAAAATTGCCAGTGTCCATGTGGAATAGTGTCGATTTCTATCACTTTGTTGTCCTTCCGTCACTTTGTTTCGTTTTTTTTTTGTTCACCTACAGGGGTTTGATTTCCGTTAAAATATGCGGTATATACGGCCGTATCTTTTGATTGCGTTGACTTAGAAGTTTGAATTTTTCTTAGCCCCAAGGGATTGTAGACCTGAGTATTTGATATTAATTTCAACTTGATACCTCCACACGTTCTTGAGTAAAAGGGTATTGACAGACAGACAGACGGAAGGACAACAAAGTGATCCTATTAGGGTTCCTGCTTCCCTTTTGAGGTACGGAACCCAAAAAAATTGTAAAGCATTTTTAAAATTAATTGTAGATGGAAACGACGATGGAAGCTCTCAAAAAGAAGGGTCACTTGCTGCGTACTTGGGGTGGCGACGCGTCCGTCGACGGAACTGTTAAGGAGTGGCAGAAGGTGCGCGAGCTCATGCTCAGCCAGCACCAGATGTTCGAGCATCAGGTAACATCAGAAAAAGAAGGTTCACATGCTGCGTACTTGGGGCGGAGACGCATCCGTCGACGGAACTGTTAAGGAGTGGCAGAAGGTGCGCGAGCTCATGCTCAGCCAGCACTAGATGTTCGAGCTTCACGTAACATCACAAAAAAAAGGTTCACATGCTGCGTACTTGAGGCGGAGACGCATCCGTCGACAGAACTGTTAAGGAGTGGCAGAAGGTGCGCGAGCTCATGCTCAGTCAGCACTAGATGTTCGAATTAATGGTCATGAAAATATCTAACTAGTGAGGCCTGAACTGATCCTATGTAGAATTACCATCAGAGTTTAATATAAAGAAAGATTACTTCACAATACAAGTTCTTTTTTATTTTTCAACAACGAACTCCATATTTTAGTTACATTGACACAACACTGTTTTTTTTATGTGATGACACTTCTCTTTGGAACTATGGAAGAGGTCGCACATTGCAATCTATATGCAACCTTATTATCTTCTCTCAATGAAGACCTATTAACTTTAAAAGCTTCTGCAGCCTTGGTCTGGCTAAAGCCTTCGTGAATGTATCTGCAAGCTGGTTCTCAGTCGTGACCTTGCTAACATTCAGCTCTCCATTTGTTACCATCTCTCTGACAAAGAAGTGTCTTATCCGAATATGTTTAGTACGTTTATGATACTCCGGATTTTCAGCAAGCTTGATTGCAGCTTCATTGTCCACTCTAAGGATAGGCAGGCCCTTCAAATTGGTCATATCTCCAATAAGTCTTGATAGCCAAATTAATTCCCGAGCGCCTTCACTGGCAGCTACAACTTCCGCTTCGGTGGTAGATATAGCCACGCTTGTCTGTCGTTGGCTTATCCACGACACGGCTCCTCCAGCATACATGCACAGTACACCAGTGATTGAACGTCAAGTATTCAAGGCCCCACCATGATCTGAATCACTGTAGCATTCTATAAAGCCGGTCTTGTAACCTCTTTTGTATAATATCCCTCTTTCTGGGGCATATTGTAAATACCGTAGTATTCTCTTGACCCTTACACAATCCTGTTGATTGGGTTTTTCAAGGCTCCTAGAAACTACGCTGACTGCGTAGGCAATGTCTGGCCTAGTCCCGACCATTAAATATGCTAATGCACCAACAACTTGTCTATAATTCTTCAACAAGATGCTCACATCACATGACTGGTCTTGACCTTGACATTGATCCTCTTTCACTATTGGTGTCATTACTGGTCTGCAATGTTCCATACCAAATCTCTTAAGAACTTTCTTTGCATACGATCCCTGTGATATTTTGATTCCATCATCAGTTTTCTCGATTTCTATTCCAAGAAAATACGAAGCTGCCTGGGTTGTTATTTTAAACCTATTTTTCATTTGTCCTATGAACTCGTCAATAAGGCCTTGGCTCGTTCCAGCGACTAACCCATCATCAACGTATAGGGCAACTATCAGTTTACCACCAGACGGCGTCTTCCTTATGAATAAGCAAGGATCTGAGTCACTAACTTTGAATCCAATTTGTTTGAAAAAGTCCAAAATCCGCTGATTCCAACATCTTGGAGCTTGTTTCAAGCCATATATACTTTTTTTCAACAAACATACCCGACCAGAACCATCATCATAGCCTTCAGCCTGTTTCATGAAAATTTCTTCTTCAAGTGACCCATACAGAAAAGCTGTTGAAACATCGAATTGCATCATCGACATGTTCTCACTGGCTGCGACGGCCAATACACTTCTAACTGTTGCCATCTTAGCCAGAAAGTTTGATCATAATCGATCCCTTTCTTTTGACTAAATCCCTTTATCACAAGTCTGGCTTTGTATTTATCTACTGAACCATCAGAATTCAGCTTTATTTTGTACACCCACTTGCAAGGTATAGCCTTCCTGTTCTTAGGAAGAGGCACTAGGACCCAAGTCTTATTCTCCTTTAAAGAATCCATCTCACAGTCCATTGCTTTTTCCCATAGATCCCGTTCAGAGCTTTTAATAGCCTCTGCGTAACAACTTGGTTCTTGGTTATCCACTGTTAGCCATGTTCAGAACATAGTCCTTGAGTTTCTCAGGTGGGCGAAGTAATGATCTATCTGTGAGTATCATCCCACCATGTTCCATGATTTCCTGTTCAGAAATATCATCTCTGGCATGAATTTCAATCTCATCTTCATTTACTTCCCTTATTTCCCCCCTAACTCAATACTCTGTTCAGAAATGTCACTCCTAGCATCATCAAATGCATCAAAATCTCCAACAGGAACATCTTCTCTACCACGAAAGTCTGTTTCTTCATCTTCTCTACCAATGAGTTCAGTGTCCCCAACAATTTCAATACCAACACCTTCATTGACATTCTCTTGAATAAAATTTCTGTTGATTGTTCCTCCGTTGTCTAAATTTTCTGCATTCTGAGCAACTTGGGGTTGATTCGTTGGATTCAATGCTTCATTTCTAATCCCAAGCATATGTGGAAATTCTAAAGGAATTTCAATTTCAGCTTCAGTAGAACCTTTCACAGAAGTTTCCGCACCCAATGGCTTTTCATCGAAGGATAAATCCCTCGACCGCACCAGCGAGTTATTATTTTTGTTCCATAGCCTGTATCCGTCATCATTGTCATACCCAACAAGAATACATTTCACTGTATTTTTATACAGCTTCTTTCTGGTCTGTTTTGGTGCATGCGCATAACAAGGTGACCCAATAATCCTCAAGTGCTTTATTTGTGGTTTCTAACCAACCCAAAGCTCATATGGTGACTTGTGTTCCACCGCAGTTGGCCCTGTCCTGTTCAATATATAAACAGCAGTATTTATCAATTCAGCCCACAATGTCTGAGGTAGTTCCTCATGTGCATGCATCATAGCTCTCGCTGTCTCAACGATTGTGCGATTCTCTCTTTCACTACACCCGTTTTGTTCAGGTGTATATGGCATAACTAGTCTTTGCTTTATACCCAGATCCGTCAATACTTTTCGTACCTTCTGGTTATCAATTTCACTGCCATTGTCACTCAATAACTCCTTAACTGTATGTCCAGCAACCTTAGCTGATGCCAACATTTCTCATGTACCTCTGACTTTTCTCGAAGAAAGTACACAAATCTGTAACGTGTGAATTCATCCTTGAACAGTACAAAGTAGCGATATTTGGATATCGACAGAGGGAATGGACCACACACATCTGTGTGCATGCGTTCTCCCGGTTGAGTGGCTTTTTCCCGTACGCCAAACTTCAGTCTGTGGGATTTTCCAAATATACAACCGCATAATTCTCCAGTTTCTTTGGTTTTTATACCGAGTTCCCTCTCAATCAGACTCTTTACATGCCTCTTATTCTGATGACCCATCCGCTCATGGTAGAGTTGCAGCATATCTACTTTCTGTGCCAAGTTAACAGTTACTTTAGATGGAGGTACGATTCTACATTTCGGCTTGTACAGACCTCCATACCTCTCTCTATTTCCCATAACTGTAATTTGTCCATCAATTTTCATTGAACAAGTAGTGACCCGCGACTCAAACACGCTTCCTGGATTTTTATCTTGTGTAGAAAGAACCGAAAACAAATTCTTACATATCTGGGGAACGTACCATACATCTCTCAATGTTGACTTGACAACTTTTTTGTTAACTGTAGCTTCAATACATAGTGATCCTTGCCCAATAGCCTTAATCACATTTCCATTAGCCGTTGTTACAGTGTGATCCACATCAAAATATTTAAAATCTTGATACAAATCTGCCCGCATCGTAACATGATTTGTAGCTCCGTTATCTACGTACCAGTTTTCACGATCAGTGTCAGATTCAGTCGAATTCACTGACAGTAACACCATGTCCTTTGTTGGCTTCCACAACTTGACAAGATTCACTCCTCTTTGGACAATCTTTCTTAAAATGACCAACTTCTTTACAGTTGTAGCATCTTACTTTCTTACTAGTCCTTGGAGTTACGTCATCACCCTTCTTTGTAAATTTCTTTCCTGTTTTCACTGCAAGGGCATCATTCTTCGACATTAACAACCAGCTCGATTTATACGAAAAATAACTTTCTGGTAGTGTATCCAGGATCTTGCAAATTAATAAAATTTCAGGTAGTTCTTTAGCTTCTTCCTCTTTTAATAATTCCTGCCGTAACCTGTACCAGACATTTTTCAGCTTTGAGATGTGTATAGCCATGTCGTCAGCTAGATCTTTCCTATATCTGAAGAACTCTAAACATAAATCATACAGACGATCTTCGCTTGCGCCTTCATATAGTCTATGTTGTTCATCCCAGACTTCCTTGGACGTTGAGAATCTTAAAACCTTGTCTAATGCATCATCAGCAATATTGTTCGTTACAAGAAGTAATGCCGAACTATCCAATCTATTGAACTCCTTCACCTGGTTCTCATAAAGTCCCAAAGCTGCAGCAGCTGCATCACCAGCCCCACTTGCAGGCTTTTCCGGTTTCTTTATTTTGCCTTCTACAATGTCCATCAAACCATCCATGCCCCTCAGAAGAGCTGACATCCGATATTTCCATTGTACCCAGCTTTGACCTTCAAGTTTCGCTATTTGAAACTTTGACAAATCCATCTTTGGATTTAACGGCCCATAACCAATTAATGGTCATGAAAATATCTAACTAGTGAGGCCTGAACTGATCCTATGTAGAATTACCATCAGAGTTTAATAGAAACAAAAATTACTTCACAATACAAGTTCTATTTTATTTTTCAACAACGAACTCCATATTTTAGTTACATTGACACAACACTGTTTTTTTATGTGATGACACTTCTCTTTGGAACTATGGAAGAGGTCGCACATTGCAATCTATATGCAACCTTATTAGTTCGAGCTTCAGGTAACATCACAAAAAGAAAGTTCACTATGCTGCGTACTTAGGGCAGAGATGTATGGTACAGCTAGTAAAGCAATAAGTACGAAGAAGTCTGTACAAAGAAGAAAAACTGGGGTTATTGGTATTTTAATCCGATGATTAGATGCCGAGCAATCGATAACAAACTATGTGACGGCTGAACGAATTTTGAAGAATTGTAGTATATTGTACTTTAAAGCTTAAAGGTACTTTTGGTCCTTAAAGGTAGCTTTCCCGACCGCGACTTCGTCCGCGCGGACTACAGTTATGTTCTTCTAGTATATTAAAAACCAATGCAAAAGTAGGTATAGCACCAATGTTCTTGATCTTTTTTGACAGACTTGTTATTTCGTTTTCATGGCAACCGGAACGGTTAATCTACGTTTTCCAGTTTTCACGTGGAAACTTACAATTTTCAGAGATAAAAAGTATTCTATGTTTTATTCCAGGGTATAAGCTACCTCCATTCCAAATTTCATCAAAATCCGTCCAGCCATTATCGCGTGAAAGCTCCCCAAACAAACAAATAGACAACGTTTCACTTTTATATATTGGTATGGATATCAAATTTTGTAGGATTGGTAATAAATGCTACATCCGCAGTGCAGACGGCAGTTTGAGGTTTAGGCATATTTAGGTAGTATGAAGTTCTAAACCAAATGCCATTCTTAATTTGTCAGGCCGTAAACTAATGTAGATGTTTTTGTTCAGTGTGGCTCCATATAATTTTCATAAAAGTTTGTGTAGCACTGTTTATTAATGAATAAAGTAACGTGTATTTTGTTTATGTTACTTTCCTCCGGGATTTATGTTGAAAGGGTAATTTCCAATCTGGTCCAAAATAAATTTCATAAAAATTGGTTATATATTATATTTTTAGAATACCAATATTTAGTTTTTATACCAATACTTAGTTTTTGTATGTATGTTCCCTGACATGGGTTCTTCCTTTTTTATTTGAAAGCTTAATTTAGTTACGTACAAATCCAAAAAGAGGATTATAAATAAATACATATCAAATTGTATTTTTTATATAAAGTTAACTTCCACTTGCAGGCTGAAATAGTGAAGTCCAGTTTGAAAGGCGAATGGGAGAACCTAAACACCGGTTTGGAGGCGTGGCTCTCGCGGTGGAGCCAGGCCAGGGGCCGCCTGGAGGAAACGCGCAGTATCTCCTATGACGTGATGGTCGACAGATGTCGCTCCGTTTTCGAAGCTCGCGACCAGTGGGACAAGTTTGTCGCTGATAAAGACGATTTGATGTGAGTTTTAGTTACAATCAGTATATTTTTTCGTCGACATATTTACAATAATGTATTCCCGTAAAACAATACTGTGTCATATTGACTGACAGACAACGCACAGCCTAAACCTTTGGACCTAGAGCTTTGCTTGCTTGCTTGTCATATGAGGTAGTGCTGGCTTCTGATGTAAGAGTTCCAGCCGCCCGAAGGCCTCTGACATGGCTTAACGACTGCATTAATCAATAACAGCCGGGACCGACAGCTTAACGTGCCCTCCGAAGCACGGAGCAATGGAAAACACATAACTCAGAAAAGTCATTGGTGCGGAGCCTAGGTTTTGAACCCGGTATCGTTGTATTCTAAATTGCACTATAGAACTCTTAGGCCACCATCGCTCTTATATATATATATATATATATATATATATATATATATATAATAGTTCCTTATCCACGCAACAGCAACATATTATTTCCTATGAATTGCCTAGTTGAAATAAAGGAAAACAAAACTCGAAAGAGAAAAAAAAAACGTTCCATTCCCTTCCCTTTGAAAATCGTTCCGATAACCTACCTGAAACCCTCCAAAATGAACGGCATAAATAGAAAATGGCCCCCAGTTCCCGGTAGCCCCGCTAGTCCTGATCAAGATGCCGGTCACGGAAATGGCAAGGCAAGGAGTGCGAAGAATCCCCGGGCTACCGTATGCCACCCGAAACAAAAACAAGTGACCCTGGCTACGTACAACGGACGAACGATTAGGCTTGACGAACACATGGCGCAACTCGAGACGGAGCCTACAAAAATCTGGTGGCATATAAGTTAAGTGAGGTCCAAAGAGGAGGACACATTAACCCTGGAATCGGGCCACCTTTTCTACTTCCGTGGGGGCAATCAGCAGTCCCAGGGTGGCGTGGGATTCCTCGTCAATAAGGAGTCCTCATTGAGAATGTTGTAGAAATGTCTAGTGTGGCGACCAGGGTAGCGTACCTATACACTGATTTATAATTAGAGGCCTAAAATGTAAACAAACAAAGGGATTTGACAAAACGAAAAAATAAAAAGAAAACTGTGCAAACCATAATTTGATGATAGACATTATAATTAATTGATTTTAAATTATAACATGATAAACTTGAATTATTTAAAACTATTGAATGGCTCGTTTTTGCAATTTATTTATTTTAAACAACTATATATCATAAAAAAAGTTTATATCGTGGTGTTATTTTTCTTAGTTTGGGAACACAGATTTGAAACATTTTGTGCAATCGCCGCCATTTTGTTTTTCTGCCTGTTCCATTCACTGTGTGTTTGACAAAGTCTTAATAATTCTTGCTAATGGCCGTTTCACATAAGGGCAGAGCAGCGAGTCAGATAAGACCTGCCTGTCTGTCTCTGTCCGAAATTTGAACGTCTGTTCTGTTCTGACAGTACCAATAGTACGAAAAGAATTTAAAATAATCACTACATGCTGAGAGATGGATTTTAGAGACAAAATCGTCACAATGTTTTATTCGCCACATATTAAAAATGAGGAAATCATTAAGAAAGAAAAACTTTGGGTGCGAAATTGGTTGGCAAGGAGACCACATATTGGCTGTTCAGTTCAGCGGGGCAATTACCTATCGTGTTGCAATCAGATTTTCATTATCACGTGCACTTAATGCGGCGCGTTTGAGTTGATATTGCTTTGAACATCTGATTGCAATAAATCGCATTGGCATAGGTAATTCTACTGCATGTATTGGAAGAAATAAATTCCATGTTTTATTCACGTGAGGACAGTGTAGCGCGTCGGACAATTAAACCTGTCCAGCCTCATTACAAAACAAACACGAAGTACCGGTTTCAGTCCATGGACTAAACATAAATCTTATAACAACACGATTTTTTTTCGCTGATTCGTGTAACATCTCTGGTACTTAAGATAATCCTCCGAGGACTATGGTACTAACTCAACATTTCAACGTATCTCATTTCACCCCTTTTATAACCCCCGAACAAAGAGACGGGTGTTATAAGTTTAGGGTATGTATCACTCTATCACTGTGTGTTTGTGTGTGCGTGTGTGTGTCTGCGTGTGTGTGTCTGCTCTGGCATAGATCCTAAACGAATGGACCGATTTTGATGCGGTTTTGTCTGTTTGAAAGCTGAAATTGAATTCTTAGCTATAATGCGGGGAAGGGGGGAAGGACTGGGAGGAGGGGGGGGGAGAGAAACGTACCCCCCCCCCCGCGTTTTCCTCCTTTCCCTTTTTCCTAGATAGGGGAAGGAGGAAAACGCGGGAGATTCTCTCTCCCCCCCCCTCCCAGTCCTTCCCCCCTTCCCCGCATTATAGCTAAGAACCCTCTGGTTTACCTCAGCTTTCAAACATAAAAAACTGCATTTAAATTGGTCCCTTCGTTTGGAAACCACAATTCTCACCCCTCCCCCCCCTTTTTCTCAACTCCCCTCTCCAACCTCCATATAGCTAAGAACCATCTCGTTGACATCAGCATTCAAATAAAACAACTGCATCAAAATCGGTCCATTCGTTTGGGAGCTACGATGCCACAGACAGACACACAGATACACACTCTAAACTTATAACACCCATCTCTTTGTTCGGGGTTAAAAACAGTTGGTCCATGGACTACACCCGGTACTTTCGTCCATGTTTTGTAATAAGGCTGGTCATGTCGGATGTCTTAAATATGTTTTGACATTGGATTGATGGTCGGATAAGTTCCAACAATGTATTATAATGTTCTATTGTCTTCGCATTATTAAGATAATGCCGCGCTACATTGTCCTCACGTTTACACACGACAGTTTTGAGGCAGTAGAGAGCGGGTGGTTGGGGAAGCAAACTGCCATGAAAAATAGACCGGTCGGGTATTAACTGTGCTGCTCTGGTTACCGTTTTTACAGTACTGTTCTTTTACAGCACGTGCGTTCAAATAGTAGCAGTACTGTTCCGCTCACTACTCTGCCTCGCTGCTCTGCCCTTGTGGGAAACGGCCATTATTACTACATCTATTACTTCATGTGATAAATCCTTAAAATAGGTAAAATAGGCACATTTATGCATTGTTTCATGTCTGGTAGCAATAAACACAGTTAAGGGTTATAGTTGAGAGTATTTACAAGTTGCTATTTTAATGGAAATAATATTTTGTTTAAAACAGGCTGAGCACAACTAACCTTTCACTTTGAGAATGAAATTTGGTGACATTTCTTTGTTTACATTTTAGGCCTCTAATTGTGAATCAGGGTATAGTTTACCTAATATTATTGATTTGATCTTTAAATATTTTATGTATTATCTCCTTGTTCATGAGATTCTAATTTTCACTTGTAAAATTGCTATTATTTTTCTTATTTACAATAAACTACTTTGACTTTCTCTTAAGGTCATACATAGACATGTACACACCGACCTCGGCTCACTCGGATTATGAGGTAGAAAATATGTTTGATGGGGATATCTCAGTGATTAGCAGGTTTAATACCGGTAGCGATCACCGACTTGTCCGAGGCTCATTGAATATCTACTACAAGCTTGAAAGATGCTGTCTGGTGAAGTCTACGCTCCAACCCAACCTGCTCCAAGCCGCTGGTGGGTCAGAACAGTTCCAACTTAAGTTGGAAAATCGATTCGCTGCATTGGAAAACACTAATGACGTGAATGAGGAACTCAAAAATGTGGTGAGAATTCTTAGGGAAGAGGGTAATAAATTTTGTCAGCTGCAGCGTACGGGCACGAAGACAAAAACCTTGGATGAAGCTCTTTGGCTTACGGACAAACGACGACAGCAACAGCAGGCCGTCGGAAAAATGGGAGCTCAATCAAAAGATCAGTTAGCTGGTGCGTCGTGACCTCCGATGCTCTTAAATATATGCCGGATAGGGAAGGCAATTGAGCAAAATCGGCCGTCACAAGTCTTCGCCCAGCAATTGAGTAGATTCCATCTGTCAAAACCAAAAATCGCACTACCGTCGTCTCTAAACTGGAGATCCTTTCTGAGATCGAAGACTTCTACGGCCGATTGTATGACTCGCATGCTTCTAGACCCGAATCCAGGTTTCGCGTAGGATTTGGCACCATAGACCACATAAACACAGTGAGGCAGGTTATACAAAAGTCCGAAGAGTATAACCAGCCCCTTGTCTTGCTTTTGTGGACTATGAGAAGGCCTTTGTTTCTATTGAAACTTGGTCATTTCTGGAGTCTTTGCAGCGTTGCCAAGTACACTGGCGATATATCGAAGTGCTGAGAGTCTTTATGACGCCGTGACTATGAGTGTCCAATTACAAAACCAGCAGTCTCAATATATCCAACTGCGCAGGGGAGTGAGACAGGGGGTTTTAATATCGCCGAAACTGTTCACTAATGCTTTGGAAGATATGTTTAAGGCACTGGATTGGAACGGAATGGGCATTAATATCATTGGCGAGAACATCTGACACTTACGATTTTCCGATGATATCGTCCTAATGGCGGAGTCGCTGCAAGACTTACAAAGTATGCTGCTTCTCAACGCATCGGTCTCGGAATGAACATTGATAAGACCAAGATGATGTTTAAAATCTTGTTGACCTGGAGCCGATTGCAGTCAATGGTGTACCTCTTGAAGTTGTCTTACAATATGTTTCCCTTGGACAAATATTGCAATTAGGTAGGAACATTTTTAAGAAGGAAGTCTACAGAAAAATACCGCTTGGTTGGGCAGCGTCCGGCAAGTTTCGTCAAGCCTTTTCGTCGTCCATACCACAGTGCCTAAAGACAAAAGTCTTCAGTCAGTGCGTCCTACCAGTTATGACATACGGAGTCGAAACGTGGATATTCACGATCAAACTAGTCCACAAATTTAAGGTCGCTCAGCAAATTATGGAGAGAGCTATGCTTGGAGTTTCTCTGAAGGATAAGATTCGTAATGAAGATATCCGATGGAGAACTAAGGCAACCGACATAGCTCTAAGCTTAAGAGGCAGTGGGCTGGTCATATTTCCCAAAGAACTGATAACCGTTGGGGTAGACAAGTTCTCGGGTGGAGACCACGTCTAGGCAAATGTAGAGTAGGACGCCCTGTGGCCAGGTGGAGTGACGATCTGCGGAAAGCGGCAGGAAGAAAATGTATGAGGAGAGCTGAAGACCGAGCTCAGTGAGATGCATTAGAAGAGGCCTACGTCAAGCAGTGGACAAATATAGGCTGATGACGATCATGATAAACCTACCTGATTGATGAATATATTTTAGAGCGAATCATTGTTTACGAATTGATAAATCATGTATTTACTCTGGTGTTCAACAAGGCAATACACAAAACTAATCAGTTGATACCTCGCTTGTCAAATTCGGACAAATAAGGGCGACACTATGGTGGAACATCCACATACCTACATATATACATATACTCTTAAACCCTTCCTTGCTTCGCCGTACTCGGGTAAAAAAACCCAGTGATTTTATTATCTCTTTCAGAAAAGAATGCCAAAAGTTCAGTATGGAAATAGAATTGACTAAAATTTGGAGCCAAGCTGAAAAAATGATAACTGAATATGTAAATCTTTGGAGTGTACTAAAAGAGTACAACGAAGGTAATATTTATTTATTTGAGAACGAAAATGTTTACTATTTGGTTACAACTACTGGTAAAACTAGAAAGGTTTGTCTTAGTACTATAGGGCCTTAGATTATTAAAACAAATCTTTCTAGAAATAAAAATAAATACATCTGTTAAGAGGATCCGATACCGAACACTGTTTCTGCTGTTGATTCCTTTGAGATTTGCCGCTCGTTAGATTATTAGTTACATTTTTTATATAATTTACGTTCCGGGGCAAACCTCTTTCCACCCCTTAAATTGAAGCAAAATGTTTTGTTATCGCTCGTAGAGAATGTATTTTAGGCTTATATGTTTTATTATATTCAATAAAGTTTTTGGATTCTGGTAAATAAGTCAATAGTTTCTGCTCAAAAATATGGCTGATTCAGATGCTTATAAAAAAATGTGACGTCTATGCCTAGTAAATAATGTGTTAATTACATGGGAAAAAAACACCAAAATCGGAAAATATTAGAAAGTAGAAAAGAGGTTTGTCTGTTTGTATGTACAAGGAGGTGGTAAATATTCCTCTTAACAATAATAGAAAGAGCGAGCGCGGCACACAATAGTGTATTAACTATTGACACTAGGAATCTTACAAATCAACAAGATTACTTATTTTGGTTCATATTATAACTAGTCAAAATGTGTAGTATCTTATAGATAGATACTACACATTTTGACATTATTTCGTAACATAGAGGATCTATAGATTAATTAAGACGTATAACCTGCGGTATGCCATAGCTTATTTCACTCTTAAATTTATTTTGCAGAGTATGAGTCCATTGCTGAACAAGACTGGATACTGTTCCAGAAAAAAATACATTTGCTCGATGAGTTTACAACTAAATGGAAAGGCAATTTGGAGCCGTACACAGTGATCACACTATTCTTGCAACAGGAACTAGAGAAATATTCTGTAAGTCGAAGAAGACGCACGATTCAATAATATCAGCGTTGTGTTGAGATATTATTGCAACTAATAAAAACTTGTATGTATATACGTGAAAACCTCGTATTTTTACAACAAATCTTGCTATCTTTGACGGTTATTGCAAAGCAAATAAAAAGTTGCTGCCATAGAGATCCTTAAAAACTCAGCCTTATAAGGGAAGATACCACCCTACCACCACCCCCCCCCCCCCACCCCCAAATATTGGCAACATCGAAAATTAATAAGTAGTAATACATATGTATAATACTATGTATTACTACCATATAGATAAATCAAGACGTACAACTAGGCAATGCAATCCCGCAAGATAATTTCAATCCAGGTATTTGCGAGATTCAACCATCTTAGTCCCGCTGGACCCCGGTATTTGCGGGAATCCAGCAGGGTGGATTTAGACTTCTGAAATCAATCGACAACAGACGCGTCGGTCGTCAGTGGCGAGATGGGTCGACGACATAGTAAAGATCGTGGGACAGCACAGGATCGAGATGGGTCGCGTACAAAGAGAGGCCTGTGCTCTTCAGTGGGCGGACACGGGCTGAAAATGATGATGATGAATAATGCAGTTGTCTATGACTTTACCCTATCTCGGTTTGGACTGAGTTTAAAGGTACATCATAAGTTTTGTTTATACGCTGTCTGGAATTGATAAATCCATGTTTCAACTAAAGGCGCCATTTTTAGGCAGTCATTCACTGGCGCACCATTTTTATCTGCCTATAAATTATGGTACGTACAAAAATGATAGAAGGGAATCCTTTTGCTCAGGATCTGACAACAATACTGAAATATCTCCGAGGCACCGACTTTACCGAGCTACACTGGAGAGAAGTGTTCGCTCTTCTTGAAATGGACTACAAGAAACCGGACACTTTGCAAGTGAAAGATCTGCTAACCGTCGCATCGAACGTCAAAAAGCAAGTCAAGCCGTTGCAGGTAAATTTCCTTAAATAATCTAATTTTTAGACAAGGGTGCCACCTCTATCTTATGAACATAATAATCTCCCCTCCATCCACTTGGATCCACAGCTCGGCTCCACATGTAGATCCGTGGACACTTTTATCACCTCTTAAATCTACCATTGAGTGGATTCAATTCTAGCATTTCAATTTGCACTTCGAGCCACAAACGAGGGGATCCATATATATATATATATATATATAGTTTATTTACAGAAGTGATAGATCTCATCGATATCTTCTTTTTGGATGAAAGCTGTCAAACTTGAAAGGGCTTTAACTCTGAAACTATTGATCCTAGATTAGTAGTTTCTTTACAGAAGTGATGGATCTCATCGATATCTTCTTTTTGGATGACAGATGTCAAGCTTGAAAGGGCTTTAACTCTGAAAGTATTGATCCTAGACTAGTAGTTTCTTTACAGAAGTGATGGATCTCATCGATATCTTCTTTTTGGATGACAGATGTCAAGCTTGAAAGGGCTTTAACTCTGAAAGTATTGATCCTAGACTAGTAGTTTCTTTACAGAAGTGATAGATCTCATCGATATCTTCTTTTTGGATGACAGATGTCAAGCTTGAAAGGGCTTTAACTCTGAAAGTATTGATCCTAGACTAGTAGTTTCTTTACAGAAGTGATGGATCTCATCGATATCTTCTTTTTGGATGACAGATGTCAAGCTTGAAAGGGCTTTAACTCTGAAAGTATTGATCTTAGACTAGTAGTTTCTTTATAGAAGTGATAGATCTCATCGATATCTTCTTTTTGGATGACAGATGTCAAACTTGAAAGGGCTTTAACTCTGAAACTATTGATCCTAGATTAGTAGTTTCTTTACAGAAGTGATGGATCTCATCGATATCTTCTTTTTGGATGACAGATGTCAAGCTTGAAAGGGCTTTAACTCTGAAAGTATTGATCCTAGACTAGTAGTTTCTTTACAGAAGTGATGGATCTCATCGATATCTTCTTTTTGGATGACAGATGTCAAGCTTGAAAGGGCTTTAACTCTGAAAGTATTGATCTTAGACTAGTAGTTTCTTTATAGAAGTGATAGATCTCATCGATATCTTCTTTTTGGATGACAGATGTGAAACTTAAAAGGCTATATATATTTCTGAAATTATTGATCTTAGACTAATAATTTCCTTACAGAAGTGATAGATCTCATCGATATCTTCTTTTTGAATGACAGCTGTCAAACTTGAAAGGACTTTAACTCTGAAACTACTGATCCTAGGCTAGTAGTTTCTTTACAGAAGTGATAGATCTCATCGATATCTTCTTTTTGGATGACAGCTGTCAAACTTGAAAGGGCTTTAATTCTGAAACTATTGATCCTAGACTAGTACTTTCTTTACAGAAGTGATGGATCTCATCGATATCTTCTTTTTGGATGACAGATGTCAAAAATAAAAGGACTATAACTCTGAAACTAAAAACTTTTAATAAAGTATAACTATTATTATAATAAAAGCTGATTATATAATTATTGAGTGTTTTGTATTTCCCAAATACCAACAAGAGATCGTGGATTACAGAATATTCAATAAAAATTAAACAGAACATCACTAGGGTTGGGTCCCGGGGAATAGTGATTCCCCGTGACACACCTGGCGGAGCCTTTTCGGCGGTGCCATGGGGAAGGAACGCGCGAGAGGTGGTGTGGAATCCGATGCTACGTCACACGACAAACAAATACGTCTACAACTACATGAAAAAAAATACTCGTGGAAATGCTGTTTCTCTACTCCCTGAAACACTAAGCTGGTTCTCACAGCAGTCGCGGGATGAGAAAGGGGTGTTGCTAATATTATGCTGAAACTACCATTTTGTTACCACACAAGAAATAGGTATCTTCGTCACCTTGTCCCCTTTATTTCAGAAAATCTGCGCTTCAGCATCGAGCGAGTCCGCAATAAGGAGCGCTCTGAACGACTTGGGGATATGGTTCGCGGGCGCGCGGTTCTCAGTTGTCTACTACAACGACAAGGCTCGGCGGCAGACGCCCATCGTTAAGGACTTCAAAGAAATGTTGACTAAAGTTAGTGGAAAATAGTACATAGTATCAAACAAAATAAACTATTTTATCCGAGACATTTTTATTTTACACGAGATATAAAGAAGATAATATATAATATGCCCGCGTCAACTCTGAACGAATTGCATAGTGAGAGACATAATCCAACCGTAAAAACCATTTTATTGGCGTACTACGTAAATAATACTGGACCGATTGCTATGCGGTTTTCATAGTTGGGTAGCTTAGGATCCTGGCTATGGAACCCTAAGTCTATGCGTGTCCGGCATGCTCTTGGCCGGTTGTTATTAACTCTCTTTCTTGTCTTTCCTACGGTACAAATTTAGCAATTGATTTTAAACTAACGGCCCGATGAGCTAGACTCTAGCTCAATATTAACATTAGGAACATCTGATGATGCCTATCTCTTGGCCTGTCGTCCTTAAATAATAATAAATTCATTATGTATTTTCGTATGTAATATAATATAATATATTTATATCAGATCGAGGAACAACAGTGGGTAGTGTCGTCGCTGAGCGGCGGCGGCGCGGACGCGTGCGTGGCGTGGCAGGGGCGACTGCGAGCCGCGCGCAGACTCGCGCGCGCCGCAGCGCATGCGCAACGCAGGTCAGTGACACAACACAACCAGAACTTTAATACGTTACTCAGTATACTGATACTCAATCATTATGCAAATTGGATATTACAATATCGTTATTATTACAAACAAACAAAAATTCGCTATTAACTATATCGCTATAATAACGTTACCGCCTTTGTTGTGTGTAGTGGCGGCGAGCGGACGCGAGTGCGAACGGTCTCAGGTGACGTATGAGTGAGCGGAGCGGGATGCAGGTATAAGAATAGAAAGAGTACGCTATACTCCGCCACTTAGCGATTGGTTCTCACACGGGTTGGGAATGGGTTTTTACCTTACGGTAGGGTAAACACCCATAAAAACCCGTTTTTACCTACACGATTAGTTTTTACCCGGGTATTTAGTAACACTCCTGTTTTTAAAACTTCTTTTCAGTAAAATCATTAACTCTCGATCTCGTAATAAATTGCAATATAATCAAGACATAGTTTTTATTCATTACATTATTTGCTCTAAAACAATCAATACATAGTATACAACAAAGTCGCTTTCTGTCGTCTCTCTGTAACGCAACAAAAATTGGCGCTACTAACTATCGCTATAATAACGTTATCGCCGCCCCTCCACACACCAACTGGTGGTGTGTGGAGGGGCGGCGAGCGGACGCGAGTGCGAACGATCTTAGGTGACGTATGAGTGAGCGGAGCGGGATGCACGTATAAGAATAGAAAGAGTACGCATTACTCCGCCACTTAGCGATAGGTTCTTAGACGGGTTGGGAATGGGTTTTTACCTTACGTAGGGTAAATACCCATAAAAACCCGTTTTTACCTACCCGGGTATTTATTAACACTCCTGCTTTTAAAACTTCTTTTCAGTTAAATCATCACATCTCTTATTAATCCATTGCTGAACGATAGGGCTGTTACTTATCATTTCATTAACTCGCGATCTCGTAATAAATTGCAATATAATCAAGACATAGTTTTTATGCATCACATTATTTTACTTTATCATCAAAGGAAAATTAACGGCTACGTAGGTACAATAAAGATACAATATAAGTTTAAAGAAGGCCACTTAAAAGTTTTCACAAAATATTATAGAATAAATAGATTGACATACACAGCAGATAAACGGACGAGCACATAAATAATAAATTAGATATAATTTATACATCATTAATTATTAACTGTAACATTAGGCAAAGTATTTGTCTTCATCAAACGCAGATCACAGCAGGTCACAGCAGACTTAACGCCCCGGCAACGGATCGGCATTGGAACGCCTCGCTTACGGCTGGTATTAACTGTAACATTAGGCAAAGTATTTGTCGTTCACCAAACGCTTAAGGGTCACAGCAGACTTAACGCCCCGGCAACGGATTGGCATTGGAACGCCTCGCTTACGGCTGATATTAACTGTAACATTAGGCAAAGTATTTGTCGTTCACCAAACGCTTAAGTGTCACAGCAGACTTAACGCCCCGGCAACGGGTCGGCATTGGAACGCCTCGCTTACGGCTGGTATTAACTGTAACATTAGGCAAAGTATTTGTCGTTCATCAAACGCTTAAGGGTCACAGCAGACTTAACGCCCCGGCAACGGATCGGCATTGGAACGCCTCGCTTACGGCTGGTATTAACTGTAACATTAGGCAAAGTATGTGTCGTTCATCAAACGCTTAAAGGTCACAGCAGACTTAACGCCCCGGCAACGGATCGGCATTGGAACACCTCGCTTACGGCTGGTATTAACTGTAACATTAGGCAAAGTATTTGTCGTTCATCAAAAGCTTAAGGGTCACAGCAGACTTAACGCCCCGGCAACGGATCGGAATTAGAACGCCTCGCTTACGGCTGGTATTAACTGTAACATTATGCAAAGTATTTGTCGTTCATCAAACGCTTAAGGGTCACAGCAGACTCAACGCCCCGGCAACGGATTGGCATCGGAATGCCTCGCTTACGGCTGGTTAACGGCTAGGCGTCCACCCGGCTACGGCGGGGCGACGCCTCCCTTACGGCAAGGCGGCCTTGTTAACGTCTAGACTTGTATTCCCAGTACGCTATGGTTGTTTGATGCACAGAAGCACAAACGTGTAATTTGGTTAAAATTGGTAGGTACTTAAAAGAGTTGTTCACAACTGGGCTATAGCATGTACGATTTCGAAGGTGATAGAAAAAATATATGATTTATTTAAAAATACTCAAAAAAATCTGGGTGGCGCTGAAAAAAAGCAAAATATTTTTTATTTTCGGAAAAATACTGCAGCCCCATATACCATAGCGCTATGACTGTTACCAAAAACAACGAAGTTTATGGACACTACTGACACCGCCTGGACACTACTGGCCGTTTTTGCATCAGCAGTGCGATTCAGCTAACAAACCTAACCTGCACTGCAACGTTATCGTTACCTTTCGATTTACATAGAAAAAATAAAAAACTGGGGAATTTTGTGGGAAGGTTTGAGGAAGTGAAGGAAGGTGGGGGAAAGTGAGGGGAGGGCAGGGGGAAGTGGACGAATGGTGAGGGATCTCGAGGAAGGGTGCGGGAGATGGGGCAGGTGGTTCGAAGTGGGGCAAGACTGAAAGGAAGGGTGGGAGCAGATTGGGAGAAAGGGGGAAGAGTAGTGGAAAAGTAAAAAGAGGTATTACTGTTTCACTTACGTCCGAGGGGACTACAGCTTGTCGCGAAAAAACATCCTATTCTTCTAGGATATTAAAACCAATGCAAAAGTAGGTATAGCAACAACGCTAAAAACGGGATATTATTAAAGGGGCGAATACCAAAAAAAATTGGTGACTGTCAATGGTATACTTTATTTAATAAGTAAACTATCAGCTAATTAACTAACTAAAAAGCTAAAAAACACGCCTAAAATGTTTTTTGGGCAGTCGTGTAACAATATAGCATCTAAAATTAAAGGAAGAATTAAAGGTGCATTCATTAATTCTTCCTTTAATTATTAATGAATTTAGGGTTAGAGTACTTTCCCTCCAAGTGGCAAAGTCGTGGAACGTCCTACACTTTTTTTTTATTCTGTTTAAGCCGTTTCTTATTTATGATACCCAAGACGGTATCATGTAACACTATTTTTAACCCCCGAACAAAGAGACGGATGTTATAAGTTTAGGGTGTGTATTACTGGGTGTGTGAGGGTGTGTGTGTGTGTGTCTGTCTGTGGCATCGTAGCTCCCAAACGAATGTATCGATTTAGCTGCGGTTTTTATGTTTGAAAGCTGAGGTAAACGAGATGGTTCTTAGCTATAATGGGGGAGGGGGAGAGAGGAGGGGGGAATGGGGGTAAGGATCGTAGCTCCCAAACAAAAAGACCGCTTTTGATGAGGTTTTTCATGTTTTAAAACTGATATGATGTGATAGTTCTTAGCGATATGGGGGGGGGGGGGGATTAGGCACGTAGTTTATGTTGTTTTTTAACGGATTTATGTTTGAAAACTGATGTGATCGATCTGATTTCAAAGCTGAGGTAAACGAGATGGTTCTTAGCTATAATGGGGGTAGGGGGGGGGGGGGAATGGGGGTGACGATCGTAGCTCTCAAACGGATGGAACTATTTTTATGTTTGAAACTAATTGAGGGAACAGATGAACATACATATATATATTCCGGTCAAAATCATAACCCTCCTTTTTGCTTAGCCGTAGTCGGATTATAACTAACCTGTGGTCTGTCAAATGGTTAGCTAACGGCAGAGAAGTGGAGTGCAAGTGCAATTAACGCAGTAAAAAATAGGTTCGTATAGGTAGGTGTTATACTCGTATCTTACGTCTACAGATTTTTCAACAAAAACAAATTTAATGAATAAGCAATCAATCTGTCCTCTGTCCATAAATATAATATTACTGTGGGCGTTTGCTAAACCAGACATAGTTCCTAAAATTATGCGTTGCGTCATGATACTAGACATACGGTACCTAGCTCCCAGCCAGCAAAGTAGTGATAAAAAAAATATGTGTTAACACTAAAGAGTGTTAGAAAACTGATATAAAAATAACGCGGTGACTGCTTGTCACAGCTATGCTGTATATTGATGATTCGTAACATCATTTAGCTGTAAACGCTTATACAGTCAAATTGTGATAATAAATGATGACATAAACGTTTACTCAACCGCCTTGTACAGCATTTATAACACAGCTGTAAAATGGTTCTCACAACAGCAAAAATGTTGTACAACATGTTTTGACGATACATTTATATAGAAAAATTGATCTATTGTGGCTTCCAAGTCGCTGTATTAGCGCTGGTGATATATTTGGCACGCATGGATCTAATCCGTGATATAAAACAACACACCGTAGCTAATATGCAATGAATTTATCGTATATTGGTGTTTCCTTAACGCCTGCGCCATAAACATCATAAGAAATCTACAATAACACTAAGAAGTTGCAAATATACTTTTGCAAGATCCATATATCAACAGTTATATATAAACATTTTTTGCTCACATATAACTCTAAAAAGGCGCATAATAGCTGCAAATTATGCTTTTATGGAAAGATAATGCTCTTTACGAGAACTTTGAATACCTAGTTATCACAATAAACAATCTTTTCTTAAAAAACAGTCAACGTCTAAATATTCCACCTGTTTCATTTCACTAAAATAAACTCAAAAGACAATATAAATACTATACCTCTGATTTCATGATGAACCTTAAAATTTTGTCATGGCGGCAAGAAGCTGTAAATCAGCGACATATCAGTAACTCAAACACTTATTGGCCATATTGTGCTGACTTCAAATTAATTTAATAATTTAAATAATGATTATTTAATAAAATATTAAAAATTTGAGGGGGGCATGAAAAGCTTATAATGCAGTATTATTTCAACAATATAATTTCAAGCGCACTAAAAATATACGTCATAATTATGCACATCTCAGTTCGATACAGCGAGACAAAAATATGAACACCTTATTTATTTCCTAATGTTATGTTATTCCTTTATAAAATATGAAATAAACCTATTTTGTAAAACCTTCAAAATCACAATACGCATGAAAATGAGAGCTATGAGCAATGAGATAAAACAGAATCCTAATCACCAAAATAACAACAAATAGCTTCATATCAGCGTCACGGTAGCTGTTATTTGGTCATTAAGTGATATATGTGATCAGGATATCATTGATATAACACCAAACAGATTCAAAGAACACTGAAATATCACAGATATGTATCAATAAAGTGATATGTGGTGCTAATGTACACACAATATATCATCAAATAGCTGTAAAACTGGGGCCACTTTCCAGTGATAGACACGTATCTATAATGGATATGCGACTGCTCGTATCAGTGATATACAGCTGTATCTGATTCCTTTTTGCTGGCTACTACGTATTAATGATACACCGTCGTCCGCATCCAGTGATGCCAACTTACCCTAGATTTAGAGTAAAAATGATGTCGTAGGGTAATTTTTAGGGTCAAGCTTTGTTTAGGGTAATCTTGAGGGTAATTTTTACGCTTGTGCTACTCAATGTTGAAAATTGATTAATTACGGCCACAGATATAACGAACGATGTAAACAGTTTCTTGTACAGTTGTGCTCTGAACTAAAAAAAAACTATTAAGATAAAATTCCTTAATTCAAAGGCGAAGTTCTCTGGGCCGTGACTGAAAATCAGCGTCAAGTGTCGAAGACGCTTGGCATTATGCTGAGACATGACCCTTTCAACACTTAGATTTATATGTTTCATTTATATGTTAATTTTTTTACTTTTTTTATATAAGTGTTGAATAAACGATTTTTCTTTTCTTTCTTTCTTTTTTTCTTTCTTTAAATTATGCCCTTCACTAGCTACATCACAGGCCAAATCCACAATCACTAATTTGATAAGAATCGTTAACCAATCTGCAGTTTATGGTTTAAGAAACGAACCAAATTTTAGGCAAGCGTAGTGTAGGAGGCCCTGTGGCCAGGTGGAGTGACGATCTGCGACAACTGGCCAGTAGAAAATGTACGAGGAGAGCTGAAGACCGAGCTCAGTAGCGTGCTACGTCCAGCAGTGGAAAGATAATCTGATGTTGATAATGATGTTCAGGAAGAGATAGAAGATGAGACAGTAACTATGACTTAACTATTTATTTTTTATTTCATAGAGTAACAAAACGAGCAAGCCGTCTGCCCGATGGTGTGCATCAAACCATGCAGTACGAAAGTTTTTAAGTCATTTTAAATGTATATTATCGTTTAGGGTTTTTTCAACGGCACTGCAAATCTGGGGTAAAAGTTGACGGAACCTAGGGTAAAGTGAAAAATAGACCTGGCAACACTGTCGAATGTTCGTTATCTTTGACCGACTTCAATAAAAAGTTTCTCAAATTGATAGGTATGTACGAGTATGTATGTAAAATGCGTAATATTCATAAATGTTAATCTATGGGTTTTTTAAGCATCTGTACCAAATTCAATGTATGTAAGTATGTTTGTCCAAGTATTTCTCGGAAACTACAATCCTTTTAGTAATAGTTTTAGTATCTTTCAACTTAGAGAATAGTTTATGTTTCATCAAAATCAGTTCTGTATTTTAAAAGATATGGACTGTTAACTGTTT
Organism: Alsophila aescularia; assembly: GCA_946251855.1. NCBI lineage: Eukaryota > Metazoa > Arthropoda > Insecta > Lepidoptera > Geometridae > Alsophila > Alsophila aescularia. The sequence goes on from OX276378.1 coordinate 14,725,097, forward strand.
CCAGTTAGAGTTGTTTTCCTAGCGAACGGACTAAGTAGGTAGGTACTTCATTTTCTTAGGTCTACTTTAACGAAATTAAAAAGCAAGAAATAAAAACTAACTTAGAAAAAAACCCAGTTCAAATCGTACAAAACTAGAGAAATAAATAATTCAACATTTTTGAGGTCTGTGCTAGGTAAGTGCCTACTTACTTACCTACTTCGGTTTAAGCGTAATAAAAAAAAACAATAAAAATTAATTGAAAAACTTGACTAGTCTTTCTTTTCTGTTTGTTTACTGGAGAAGAGTTAAGATGCGGTCTACGTATTACATAAGTCATAATACTTATGTATTGTTATACTTATGTGGTTGTCTTTTGTGACATTCTAATTTTAGTCACACGTCGAGTAAGATGCGGTCTACGTAATACATAAGTCATAATACTTATGTATTGTTATACTTATGTGGTTGTCTTTTGTGACATTCTAATTTTAGTCACACGTCGAGTAAGATGCGGTCTACGTAATACATAAGTCATAATACTTATGTATTGTTATACTTATGTGGTTGTCTTTTGTGACATTCTAATTTTAGTCACACGTCGAGTAAGATGCGGTCTACGTAATACATAAGTCATAATACTTATGTATTGTTATACTTATGTGGTTGTCTTTTGTGACATTCTAGTTTTAGTCACACGTCGAGTAAGATGCGGTCTACGTAATACATAAGTCATAATACTTATGTATTGTTATACTTATGTGGTTGTCTTTTGTGACATTCTAATTTTAGTCACACGTCGAGTTTTAGTTATTAGTTTTAACGATGTGGATGACGAATTAACATTAATGCCTAGAAGGTATGTTCTCATATCACGCATGACACGACGCTTATTATCCGACTGCGGAAGGTGTTGGGGTTGTATGAATGTTTGGGTTGTATGAATGTTTGTTTTTTGTACGTTTCTTTGGCGGGTCCTACAACCTACACAGCTTGATAGATTTTGGTAAATGAGGTATCATTGGATTCGTCTTAATCACGAGATTGCTATAAGTTATATATGAAGTGTAAAGAAAACTAATATGGCGGCTTATAGCTGCCATATTGTATTACCGACGGGACAAAAATTACCAAAACCTATCGAGTGAGGTATCAAAATAAAGGTTTTTAAAAGACCATTCCAAAAATATATAAGGGAAACTAAAAGGTTTATAATAAAAATTAGTATTATTAAAAAAAACTACTGCGAATTAAACTAAAAAAGGCAAACAAGCTTTAGATTATTGATTTTGAAATATACGATACAGCCGGAGGCATCATTAATTTCATTTCTTCTTTGACGGGATCAGCTAGAACCTGGCGAGCTACTCTTCATGCCTCTTTTTTATAATAATTTATTTTAATTTTAGGAACTGCCTGTTCTTTCGTCCTACCGAATTCAATAAAAACAACCAAATGCACTAGCTGTACCTACTAATTATTCTATTACTCAGTGCAATTAAGTGTGTTACGTTGTATTTACGTTCTATCGTAAACATTGGTATCTTAAGGGTGCATTTCGTGTGCAGTGACGAATCGCTAACACCAATCTTTTGTACTCCAGAAGAATTACGCGAATGGGGCACAACTACAAAAAAAGCCTGTTTTTGTATGCTAGAGACGATTTGGGTTAAATTACCTACTCAATATAACAATTAGAACATATGTTTTGGGTGAAGATGCAGCTGGCTCTCAACTCAACATGTGCTAGACACATGTGCGTGCAAGCTATTACTATTATGTCAGGAACAGGCTTGGTGGCGCGACGAACGCGTACGGTCCAAATTAAATTTGATATTTACACCAAATGCTCACTTCGAAGTTGTAAGAAGAAGAGTACAAAATCTACGAACATTATTTCATTGATTTGGTGATTTGAATAGTTACTCGTATCAGCAAAATAATTAAATGATGTTTATATTTCCTGCCTACTAAATGCTACTACAGAAACAAATAAAACGTATGCAAAAAATAAGCGGAAATGTATTGAGCATTGTTCTGCAATTATTATTATCATTTAACAATTCGTTACACAATAGTCCCGCAGTTTTTATTACCATGTTTGGAACGGTGCTGAAACGGTGAGGAAATTATTACTTTTGAATTTAAACTATGAGTAATTTTGGGCCGTAGATTACGATTTAGACATAATTTTCCGAAGTTTCCAACGCCATCATGAAAAAATTGGATACCAACAATTGTACCGTATTGGGTCTATCACTTAGGATCCAATTTAAAAAACAGTTCGAATGCATAGCAAACATCTCCAGGAGAACGAGCAGCGTCTTGTGGAATGGGTTTGCCGTTGAATACCTTCTGCCACGTTCATTGATTGAGTGGAACGTTGCGACATCGCTGTTAAAGTCTGAGTCTGATGAAGATGGGGCAGAATCGTCAGGGGCGGGGTCGGGTTCAGATTGTAATACTTTCGTCACCGCTACCTGTCGACGTCCCCTCCAGTCATTTAGCATTTGCGCAATTTTGAATCATTGTTTATTATGTCTGCAATTGTGCAAAAAGTCTTAAAATATGAAAAATAATACATAAAGTCACATATTATGTATTAGTTTATAATATGTGGCCTAGATCAATATTATTGTGACGGAACGGTTCATTTTACAATGGCAAAATGAACCGTTCCGTGTTGTTGACGTAATGACGTCGAAGCTTTTACTTACAAAGGGCTATTATTATCACTAAAATGTTCAATGATTATCTAATTAATAATTAAACGACACGTGATTCACTGGTCTGACAAGATAAATCCAGTGTGAAAGTTACATTCGCCAAATCGGGAACGCGTTTTTTCACCAAACTGAAACTTTCGTTACCTGAACAGGAACTATCTGTCCGCAGACAGGTAGTTCCTGTTCACAAGCAGCAAATGTAGATTAAAAAACTAATCACATTATTTTTTATGATATTTTTTTTGGTTTGCTTTGTCATCGAGTTGTGAGCTACCCTGAAAGTTTCAGCCGTATAGCTAATCGAGAAATGCTCGAAATTTAAGTTGCAAGATTCCACCCGGAACGACAGACGGAAAAACAAGAAAGTGACTTAATAAAAAAGTGGTCAAATCGCCGCGAATTTGCACGGAAAAGGAAGGACCGCTTCACGCACAAGTGTGTAAAGTAGGGCCCGTCCACTACCCCACCACTACGTAGGTGGTTAGGGTTCCGTACCCAAAGCACGGATAAATAACCCACAGGGTCCAAACGCACTTTGCGTTGTGGCAACGGTGTCTCTCTGTTTTCCGGCTTGTAAATCTTAAATGAAATAAGATATAGACTCGAATTTTATTGAATTGAAACTCGTAATTTTATGAAATACCGTGACCCAAAATGGAAAATCTTACTTTATACAAAGAAGAGGACTATTTTTTCTATATATGAGGCGTCATTGAAAAGAGCTTTATAAGTAGAGCACACATATAATAAGTCGTAACCTATCATACCTTTGCCTTTTTTAGTCCGAATTTTATATGCTTAAAAACGATTAATATAATTTTCAAGTTCCAGATATTATTTAATACATATTTTTGTGATTCCGTAAATACACTTAACAAAAGTATCATTTTCCAGAATAAAATTTGCTTGCTCGAGCCTGCGAGGCTGAAGCGTTGCGAGCGATGCAAAAGTTTTCCTAGACGAGGAGGGCGGCAGAAATCAGAGAATACTGAAATATAAAAAATACATACTACGTACCGTGTGACATATCAAATGAAAGGGCGTGTTGTGAGAGTCTCATTTTTTTGTAATTTTGAAATTAATAGTTTATTGAGAAAATGGGTAAAAATTGACAATGTCCTCCCCGTCCCACTCATATCAGTAAATCTAATGGCGCATAATATTTTGAAACAATAAAGAAAAAATGAAATTCTTTACTTATAGTTTACAGGAAAACCTGTAAGAAGTCTATGGTCTTAAAATAACATGATAAATCGCTCAATATTGTGAGATAATGTGTTAGTCGCAGGCAGATAGCTTAATCCGCTTAATCCGATAGCTTAAGGCTAGCCTTTTAATTTAACGACGCCGTTCAACTGACGGCTGGAATGATATTCAACCGTACAACATGTAATGAACCGGCTGGCTGATTGCAAGCCATTCATACAATAGGGTGACCATGTGACAAAAATGACGCTATTCTATCAAACATAGGTAGTTGGCAAACAGACAAATGTTTATAGTTTTCATTTTCAACCTAACTAACCTACCTAGTTTTTAAAGGCGTAATTCTATCAAGCACTAGCTTTCGCCCGCGACTTCGCCCGCGCGGACTACAGTTTATCGCGAAAAATAGTATCCTAAGTTCTTCTAGGATATTAAAAACCAATGCCAAATTAGGTATAGCACCAACGCTCTTGATGTTTTTTGACAGACTTGTTATTTAATTTTCATGTTCAAACTAGCTAACCTACTTAGTTTTTAGACGCATTTCTATCAAACATAGTAGTTTGCAAACAGACGAATATTTATGAATTTGATTGAATGGCTGAATATCATTCAGACCGCTAGTTGAACGGCGCCTATTGCTTAGCAAGTACTTAAACGTCGATCCAAGTCATTTGCCTAGCTGTTTGATTGAATGGCTGAATATCATTCAGGCAGTTAATAGAACGGCGTATTTTAGTAAACTGGCTTGGCAGTTGATTGAACGGCGGATTAAGTTCACTCTTATCCGGTTTTTTATCTGAAAGGATAGACCTCTATTCCCATATTATGACTGGATTTGGTCAAAATTGGGTCAGCTTGATAGCATTTTGCCGTTTTTTTAATGCCAACAAATATAACCGGACATTTGTTATAACTTAACCATATAATTGGGCATTAAAGGACAAATATGAGAGAGTATTCTGTACTTGCTGTGCCCGCGGCTTTGCCCGCGTGGTAATTTCATTTAAAAGTAGCCCACACGTGTCAGGATCAAAAGTACCAATAAAGTACAATATACTACATTATAATCCATACATAAACCTCCGCATCCTACGAAGTACGAGTTTTAATACGAGTAAATCTTGGGTGACGAGCGCAGTACAGCGAAGCGTTTTTTAAATTTTATTTTGCATGCAAAATTCTTGCACTCTGATTATTGTTATGACTGCCATATCAGCATCCCAAAAAAAAAAAAAACTAATTATTCATCTTCTATTTGTGATTTTTCTGTAGCTACGTCAACAGCCCTTTCCGTGAGCTTCATAACCTAATTTAAAAAGTAATATTCATATCACTAAAATACGTGTCGTCCCGGGTGCAAATGAAATATAGCGGTGAATTCACGCCGCCATGTTGTTTTTCTTCAGCCGTGCCTCTTGGCGCAGTATACTCAGTTGTATACAGTACATAAAAACTATTTTTCCAAAAAATATATATCAATTTCATATTTAAAAAAACTTTTGTAAGCAAGCACTAAAAAGAACAAAATAATTGCAATTTCGCTAGAACAATATCACTTTTACATAATTACCAATGTAATAATATTGCAAAAATACAACATAAGATAAGAAAGAGTTTTTTGAAGGCGGTGCCAAACCGAGCCATCATTTTTAATATGGTTGAGTTTATTCAAAAACATTATGTATTAAACGGCTTGACTTGTTATTTACTCGTGAAATGGGTAATAAGCTGTTAAAGTAATTATTTACGAACGAATACTTTGTCATTTACTAGATTTCTGTATTCGTGTCAATCGGTTTGTGAACATGTGAAAGTCAAAATCTTTTCGTGTGAGTCTCTTGTTTTGTCTCTTTTGCGTTTCGTGTTTTGTATGAGGGTTCGTCAAAAGATAACTGCATATTACTTCGTACTCCAGACAGGCTCTTGACGAACGTCGCAATGAGAGCATTTAATTATCGCCATTTTGGCGCTTATAGCAATTGTGAACGTCCACGGAATTAAGGTTTATTTGATACTATTATTTATTCTGTGAGGAGTAGAAATAATTTTAATTTAATTTCCATGGAAACTCGGTGCCTATATTTGGCACCGCCTTCAAAAAACTCTTTCTTATCTTATGTTGTATTTTTGCATTATTTTTACATTGCTAATTTTGAAAAAGTGATATTGTTCTGGCTCAATTATAATTATTTTATTCGTTTTAGTGCTTGTTTACAAAGGAACATTTTTAATATGAATTCGTTTATTTTTGTTTTTTTTTATTTTGAGTGGCCTAAGCAAACATCGAAAGGAATATAAGCCAAATAAAATCGTTAAATTCATTTCAGAATCAAGACATTGGTAAATAACAAAGGATGAATAACCTACATATTTTCTTCAAAATTCGATCAGCCGTTAATTATTTTTTCATTGATCGCTCGGCATCTAATCATCGGATTAAGATACAAAGTACCCCAGTTTTTAAGTCAAACCCCAAGCCATCCAACAATGAAAAACCGCATAGCAATCGGTCCAGTAGTTTTTACGTGATGCGTGAACAAACATACAGACAAACAGACAGACAAGATTTAAAAAAAAACTTGTTCAGTAGCTTATTTTAAGTACCCTACACAATTTTTTTTTCTCTTCTTTTTACAGACTTTTTCGTTCTTATTGATTTATTATAAGTATAGATAGATAGATATTTTTATAGTCCTATGCCAGATCCCTCGGCATATCATGTAATTAAATTATCAATCTGCACACAAACTGCATATGGCTCTTGTTTGTCAGTAAACTCAAAGTAATATGATCGCGGGGGGCGTATAGTACGCCCCTTTTTAAATTTAACGTGGAAACACTGTTTGCTGGAACATTTAGTCTTGAGCTTATTTTCAAACGGTTAACACATGGACCATGACCAGGATTCTCGCAGTATCTACTGTTCTGTTAGTGTTGTTTGCAAGTCTCGATGGTGAAGTTTATCTGGACAGACCAAAGATTAAGACTTCAGATGGAGATCTCATATTGGAACCAGCTTACGATAAAAATATATTCTTACGTCCTAATGGCCCAAAATCAAATATATTCGTTGGGGATGTTAACATTCTTAACGTAAAGTCAAAACCAAGTGGCATTCAGAATGTAGCTATGCCAAACAACGACATTCAGGATTTGTTAAATGGGCACAATGGAATATTAGCAAGATTGGAAAATTTGGAAAGCAAAACCTCACCTATACCGGATGATTTATTTTTAAACGTATCCATGCTTTGGAGAAAAGTTAATAACCTTCACAGGAAAGTACAAAGCCTTCAAACCCAAATTAATAATCGAGGAAAAGATGAATGTCAGTCCCAGCCGTGTCAACATGGAGGTACTTGTTTGAACTTGGTAAATGGCTATCATTGCTTGTGTCCAAGTAACTGGGAAGGAAAAGGTTGTGATGTCGATGTGAATGAATGTCGAAATTTCGCTGGTACGGACCTTGGATGTCAAAATGGGGCCACGTGCATGAACAAACCAGGTTATTACGAGTGTTTGTGCAGGTCTGGCTGGTTTGGATTACATTGTACGAGAAAGGCGAAAGATTGTTCCGGAGGCGACTTTGAAATGTGTGGCCACGGCACCTGTCTAAAAGTCGATACAGGAGAAGGAGTCGCTTGTATGTGTCATCAAGGATGGACCACAAATGGAACTGGAGTTGCGTGCTTAACGGATGTAAACGAGTGTGATTCTCATCAAGGTGCTCGCTGTTCTGTGAATCCTAAGGTAGAGTGCATTAATCTGCCGGGCTCGTTTCGATGCGGTCAATGTCCGTCAGGATACGAAGGTGATGGATATACTTGTTCGGATATTGACGAGTGTACAACTATACCCAATGGAGGTTGCAGCCCCATGGTCGCGTGTCATAACACTATCGGATCTAGAATTTGCGGACCTTGTCCTCCTGGTTATCAAGGTGACGGTGTCGTTTGTTCCTGGAGAGGATCATGCAGTATTGACCACGGAGGATGCCATCCGTCCGCGCATTGCGTTGAAAATTTATCACTCGGTCGGACGGCACAGTGTATTTGCCCGGATGGTATGGGTGGAGACGGAGTCGGATTACACGGTTGTTACATCTCTACCGGAAACAACTTCACAGAGAGCTGTGTAAACAATCCCTGTGGTCTCCACGGACAGTGCCACACGCTTCGCTCGGGATACACATGTATTTGCCAGCAGGGATATGGAGGTTCCCACTGTGATGTTCCAAGCAATTTATGTGCCCTCAACCCGTGTCGCAATGGTGGTGTCTGTAGACTAGATGACAGCATGACTACAGGATTTAGATGTGAGTGTACTGCCCAATACTCTGGCCCTCTTTGTCAAGCTCTTTCAAAAACATGTGGTGGTGTACTAGATGCTGAAGAAGGTACTATAGTCTATCCCCTATCTAATACAACATACATCCATAATTCTAGATGCGCTTGGGTCATCCACACCGTGCCAAGCAAAGTCATAAATGTTACATTTAGCAAATTTAGTGTAGAAGAAAGTCCTGACTGTTCATATGACTTTCTGCAAATCCACGATGGCCGAAGCTCCGCTAGTCAGTTATTAGGTAGGTTTTGCGGCAACACTTTTCCAAAAGGTGGTAATATTATATCGAGTCACAATAATATTTATTTTTGGTTCAGATCAGATGGCACTGTAGCTAAAGATGGATTTGCATTACATTGGACTAGTATAAACCCTGTTTGTGGCGGTGAAATTGATGCCACATCGCATGGCCATATCAGCTCACCGGGTTCGCCTGGAAAATATCCGCCAAATCGGGATTGTTTTTGGCATTTGACAACTTCTTTTGGGAAAAAGTTACAACTACATTTCTTTGCTTTAGATATCGAAAATCATCCCAATTGTAGTTTCGATTACTTAGCAATATATGACGGTATGCGAACAACTGATCCGCTGCTCAGTATGTATTGTAATTCTACTCAACCAGCACCATTAATATCGGCCGGTTCTGATCTATTGGTTCATTTTCATTCGGATGCATACGGATCTGGTAATGGGTTCCAAATAGCATACGCGCCTATCGCAGGTGTACCTGGATGTGGTGGGTACTTTACAGCGGACAGAGGAGAAATAAGCGCGCCCTCGTATAATGGAACTTATATGCACAATTTGTTATGCGAATACCAGATAAAAACTAGCCTTGATACAAAAGTACGAATAGATTTCAAACAATTTAATCTTGAAAAGTCTGTCAGATGTAGGTTTGATTATTTAAAGATTTATGATGGGCTATCAGAAGAGTCACCACTAGTCGGGAAGTTTTGTGGCACCACATACCCGAACCATTACGTGGCTTCATCAAATATGCTTTTCATTAGATTTCGCAGTGATGTAACCATATCTGGTGGAGGTTTTAGAATATCTTACGAAGCGCTCTGTCAACAAAGTTTTCGTGGTGATAGCGGGATAATAAAGTCACCCGGGTATCCGTTTAGCTATCCTGAAAACAAAGTTTGTGAATATATAATAAGCACCACACCTGGTAAAGCTATTAAATTAACTTTTCAAGATTTTGACATTGAAGATAATAGACACTATAATTGTCAGTATGATCACGTTGAAATTAGGGATGGCACAGACGTTAACTCTACCCTATTAGGAAAATACTGCGGAGGCTCGGACCATATACCGCCGGTGCAGATATCGACACATAATTACATGTATATTCGTTTTAATTCCGATATGAGCATTTCTGGCACAGGGTTTTATGCAAATTATACAACAATCGACACAGAATGTGGTGGAATTTATAGAGACACAATTACTGGTCTCATCGATCACCCATCTGGCGAAAGCTCCTATAAAAATGACCAATCATGCACCTGGATTTTAATTGCGCCAGCGGGTATGCACATTAAGTTAACATGGAATAGATTTGAAATTGAATATATGGCATCGTGTGATAGCGATTATTTAGAACTTATAGAGATCGATGATAACAATGAAAATAACAACATAGGAAAATTTTGTGGAACTAAAACGCCACCCGCATTGACCACTTCTACTAACCGTTTAATGATGAAATTTTTATCAGATAGCAGTGTTAAGTCTTCCGGTTTTTCGGTTTCTTATACTTTCTTAGATGAAAAATCCCACTGTGGTGGAATTTTCTATAGAAGCCACGGATTTATTCGTTCTCCGGGTTGGCCTCATAGATATGAATTGAATCGAGACTGCTCATGGGTCGTAACTGTACCAGTTGGTCAACAGATAAGACTGAATATTTCCCAGTTTGATTTAGAGCGTCCTATTCGAGGCAAATGTAACCATGGAGATTATTTGGAGATCAGAAATGGTGCCACTTTAACTTCGCCATTAATCGGCCAATACTGTGGCAGATTTCCAACTAAAATTGTAACATCATTAGCGAACACAGTACACATACACTTCCATTCAGATTACTATTTGTTCGGCAACGGTTTTCAATTAGAGTGGGATGGGTCTGTGTTTGGGTGTGGTGGAACATTAACTAGTTCTTCTGGAACCATATCATCTCCAAATTATCCCGATAGCTACAATGAAAACTCAGAATGTTTTTACAGGATTGTGACCAGTCTTGGATCTAGAATACGTATATCTTTTATGGATTTGGAATTAGAAAGAACTTCGAATTGCAGAGACGATTACATAGAAATTTTTGATGGTAGGGATACTGACGCTACTAATTTAGGTAAACATTGCTATATGATGCCTGGATTAAATAACATTGAGACTTCAAGCAATTACGCATTTATTAAATTCCGCTCTGATTTTTACGTAGCTGGAAAAGGTTTTTTATTGAATTACTACACAATATGTAATAGCAACTTGACTGGTAGATACGGTGTCATAGAGAGTCCTGACTACCCGAACAATTATCCACTACACTTAAGTTGTTTATGGAACATAAATGTCTCCAAAGGAAATAGAATTAACGTCACATTTACTCATTTTGACGTTTTTAAACTTGTTCGCCACTATAGTTGGTATATGAGGGACCGCAAAAGTCGATATGATTGTTCAGATTATTTGCAGTGGAAGGATATTACAGAAACAAAATATAGCGATAAGTTTTGTGGATTGACACCACCTCCCATGATCACTACTAAAAGTAATTCACTGCAAATCAAATTTGATACAGGTGGACTTGGCTCAAGGTCTGGATTTCGTTTGGAGTGGGTAAATTATGGATGCGGAGGACATATCCAAAAACGTTCTGGTTCCGTTTCTGTTGACAGGAGTATAATTTCTTCTGAGGAACTGGAGTGCGAGTGGCTGATTGAAACGCCCATAGGTACTAGTGTCTCTTTGTCTATATATGACCTCTACTTAACACTAAGCCCAAACTGTACAATAGACGCCGTTGAAATTTATAATGGCCAGAATATAAAATCGCCGCTTTTGTCATCGATATGTAATGGTAAAAGATCGACGGTGCAGTCAACTGCTAACTACATGCTCATAAAATTTGTTAAACGTTCATCATTAAAAGGAGCCTATTTCACTTCTTCCTTTAATGCACACAAGTCTACTTGTGGAGGGAACATAGAGGCGCTCTCTGGCTATATCTATTCCAAAAATTACCCTAAAAACTATGATGATGGCTTAGACTGCACATGGATTATATCAGTTCCTAATAATCATCGTATAGAACTGAATTTTATGGATATTGACCTATATTCAAATGATGATCCAAATGGATTGGAAATTATAAAAAGTTGTGACGATTCTATAAAGATATATGATAACCCGGTTTTGACGCATGCAAATTACACGTCCATTATTTGTCCACATTCTAACAAAAAACAAATAATTTCAAAGTACAACAGAATCATGGTAAAGTTTACATCTGATAACTCTGGAAATGCGAAAGGATTCAAAGCTAATTTCAGTGTGACGTGTGGAGCTTTCATCACGGCACTGAATGATGGAATAATAACTAATGAAAACTACATTGGTGGCCCGAATAAAACTTGTACATGGACTATTCATGCAGCACAGTTAGATCAAAAGATTTCTCTGACCATTACACATATATTTTTACCAAAAAGTAATGAAATAAGTAGTAACATAACCTGTTTTTCTTCTTATCTTCGAGTATATGACGGTGATGATATAGATGCACCCCTTATAGATGAATATTGTGGCAGAAAAGCGCCCCCAATGATTGTTAGTCGCGGTAGTGCCATTACAGTTTTACTGGGTAGTTATAGTAACTATATTGTCGGTCGTTTTTCAGCACATTACTCTTCTTTGAATGAAGCTTGTGGCGGCACACTCACCTCGGAAGAAGGTACTATAGCTTCACCTAACTATCCGCGCTCATATCCCATCGGAGCTAGTTGTGAATGGATATTAAGCACTTCACCCGGCAATAAAGTTTATGTAACTTTTGAACATTTTGAATTAGAGTATTCGGAAGGATGCAACGAGGACTACCTTGAAATTCGTGAAGACAATGGGGCTGGTCAACTTTTAGGCGTTTATTGTGGCTCTGATATCCCTACAAATACAACTACGGCAACAAAATTATATATAAAATTTCACAGTAATGATAAAAACAGTGGTCAGGGGTTTCTATTGCATTACGGGTTTTTACATGGGAATGAATTGATCAATATGGAAAAGGGAGAAATTGCTTCACCTTTGTATCCTAACCTGTATCATGGTACTGCTGAATACTCGTGGCGAATACAGTCGAAAGGTACTGAAGATATTACTATCAGTATTGACAATTTAGAAATTCCTTCATATGGAAATATTTGCAACAATTATTTGTCTATTTATGATGGGTACGACGACACAGCGCCACTGTTATCAAAATTGTGTGGAAAATTAGCACAGCCAGTTGAAGTTTTAGAAACATCTTCTAATATGGCGTATATAAAGCTATCACTGGATGGTTCTAATTCTGGTGCTCTGTTTCATTTGAATTGGGAGAAAAAGAATATTGAGGAAATTGACGATGAAGATCATCATAATTGTGGCTCTAACTATACGGAAATTGTAATGCCTGGCAATTTTAGTATGTTTGAATCACCACATTATCCAGAACACTACGATAATGATTTGATTTGTGAATGGACTTTTCAAGCTACAAAGGGCCGACACTTACAATTGAATTTTAATGAATTTGAGCTAGAAGATGTAAATAGCTGTTTTGCTGATTATGTCAATATTTATTCTTCTGATACTCCAGAACAGTGGAAACCCTTAAAAGAAAACATCTGTGAAACACAAACAGCGATGCAGGTAACGAATTCAAGTAAATACATAAAAATTAAATTTCGGACTGATACTTCAGTGACAAAAAAAGGTTTTCAAGGGATGGTGAGCTCAATGTGCGGAGGATCCTTAACTGATCTATCTGGTGAAGTTGGACCTATCTGGGATGATGCACATATTGGTAAATCTATAGCGTACAGAATGAAATGTGAATGGACCATTAAAGTACGTCCCGGCAGACTTATAGACTTACATTTCACACATTTCAACATAAGTAATAGAGATGAAAGCTGTACTACATCTGTAACCCTTAGAAATGGTAATACAGTAGAGGCACCACTTTTAGGAAACGGAAAATATTGCGGATTTTCGCATGAAAAAAGGGAGGAGCTAACTACGTCGAGTAATTCTTTGCACATATCTTATGTTAATGATTTCGGTAGATATAATTTACTGTTCCAAAACTTCAAAATTCGATATGAAGAGAAAAATATTGAATGCGGAGTTACATCAAATTTGGATGTTGATCAGAGTTGGGAGCTCATTCAATCACCGAACTACCCCTCAGTCCCAGTTCCATTTTCTGAATGCATTTGGGTATTTACTGGTCCCCCTGGCGAAATCTTACGAATCGATTTTATAGATAGGTTTGATTTGGATAATATTGATGGTTGTGGAACTGAATTTGTTGAGATACGTGACGGGTCGTCAAACTTGTCACCGAGGTTAGGGCGATACTGTAGTGAGAGACCAGGGACCATTAAAAGTACAAGTAATGCACTGTATATAAGATATTTAACTCAACTTTCTGAGCCACGAAATGGATTTAAAGCTAATGTGTCTATTGACGTTTGCGGCGGCACAATAGTTGCAGAGAGTGGGGAAATCAAATCGCCAGGGTACCCTCACATGATCTCTATACCTTATGGTTCTGTCTGTGAATGGCGTATTAGGGGTGAGCCGAGACTTGTTTTCAGCATAACACTGCGAGATATTGACTTGACCGAATCGGAAACACCTTGCGCAACAAAGGTCACTATTGAAGAGAAAATACCAGGTAATGACACCAAAGCTGTATTAAGAGAATTTTGTGGCGAAACCGATGAAAGCTCTGTTGAAACTTCAACAAATGAAGTAGTTATAAAATATTACGTGGGAAAGCCGAGTGAATGGACTCAAAGGATTCTGAACCGAGGTTTCCGATTCACCTTTACTTCTTTGAGACCAACATGCGGTGGAGCTATAAGAACGCCAGAAGGTTATCTTACTACTCCGAGCTACCCTTTAGAAACTGTCATAAGATATTGTAGTTGGTATATAATAGTTCCGGATAAAACACGAAGAGTACGCCTTGAACTTATAGATGCAGATGTAGATAAGCATACAATTGGAATATATAATGATAATACGTTTCAGTCTCTTATTCAGACTATACCAGGCGTTGGTTACTCTCCAACAACACATGTTTATGAAACATCAAGTAATAAAATGGCACTTTTCTTGTGGTTAAATCCTCTCGCTTCAAAACATAGATTTAAAGCTAAATTTAGTTCCGATGAGGGAGTGCTATGTGGCGGTGATTTAAATGGAATAAGTGGAGAACTTTCATCGCCTGATCTACAGAGATCATATACGTGTGAATGGCATTATAATAGTAGAACAACTGTGAGTGAAGATAAAGAATATAATACAATATTATTAACTGCTAAAGTTAATTCATCTGTTGCAAGGACTCATTGCCGGTATTCTGACCCTAAATTAAATATCAAGGCGTCTGTAACTAAACAAAGCTTAACGTTCTATCGTGAAATTTGTGGTGTTACCGAATCTACTTATAGAATACCGTCATCAGTAGTAGACTTGAAAGCGATGAAAAGTAACAGCAATTCGTTCTATTTTCACTTAGAATGGAAATCGCAACCATGTGGAGGCGTGATAAATGTTGGTGAAAACCCAGTCAATATATTAGAAATACCTAACGATGCCAATGATACCTTAGATTGTGCTTGGATGGTAACAATGCCCTTTAATAGTAGGTTACAGCTTAAAATGGAGGGATCTTTTCAATATAATTGTGATGACGAATTTGTTAAGATCGGCCAAGGTGTATCACAATATGCACCAACAATAGGTGATTACTGTAAAGGCAAAACATTAGATGAAGAATTGATGATTAATTTTAGGTATCTGTACATACAGTATCATGTAAAAACTACAAATTCATCTAGTTTAAAGTTAATGGCAAAAACTGTTAAAAGTCAATGTGGCGGACAACTATCTTCTTATCTGAATGTATTTTCATCGCCCAATTATCCCAAAAATTATGAGCCCAACCAGGAATGCACCTGGAACATTATGGCTGATTTGGGTAGCAGGATATCCTTGAGTTTTATTGATCGCTTCGTTATTGAAGACCGACCCAATTGTACTAAAGATGCCGTTATCATCTACGATTGGAAAAATAACACTTTTACTGAAATTGGCCGAATATGCGGACGCCAAGTACCGAAGCCATATAATTCAACATACAACAGAATGAAAGTTGTTTTACGTACAGATGCCACTACTAATTTGGATGGTTTTAAAGCTTCATGGACCCCTATATGTGGGGGTAATTATTTAGCAACAGAGAATAAGCAAATATTATACAGTCCAGGATTTCCGTTTGGGTATCCTGCAATGTCAGATTGCACTTACAAAATATCTGCTCCAAATGATAAAAATCTTTTGATACAGTTTATTGAATTCGAATTGGAGGGATTTTATCCAGACTGCGAATTTGACAACTTAACAATTTCCGGGGAAGATGTATCAAATTACAATTATTTGTTACAAATCCATTGTGGAAGTGATCTTCCATCTGTTATTAGTAACTATAATCAAATCACTCTCGTATTTAAATCAGATCGATACGTCCAAAGAAAGGGATTTAAGCTGTCGTACCAAATTTATGAATGTGGTGGACAAGTAAAAGAACCTACGCTTTTGTTATCGCATCACGGTGAAGTGTACGATACAAATATGAATTGTACTTGGTTTATTGAAGCTCCTACAGATAAACTAGTAGTACTTAAATTCTGGTATATAGACTTAGAAAGTAACTCTAATTGCAACAACGATTTTGTTGCACTCTACGAGGATCTTTTAATAGATGAAAATAAGAGATTAGCCCTCATGTGCGGTCACGTGAACTCTACTACAGTATTGAGGAGTCATGGAAATAAAGTATTACTGCAGTTTGTTTCTGATGTAAGTTATTCTTTTAAGGGATTCAAAGTTGAAGTGATCTTCACTTACAGAGAATCCGTTGGATGTGGTGGCCGAATTGATCTAACAAAATCATCGACAAAAACCTTTAAATCACCACTCTTGGGCAACAATGTTACATACGAAAATAACTTAGATTGTCAGTGGACAATAGTATCGCCCCCAGATACGATAATTAAAATCGAATTCACACGTTTCCATATATCACCATGTCTTAACGTTAACCAAACAGCACTAGGCTTTAGCAAATGTAACTGCGACTACGTAGAAATCAAAGATGGGCTAAATCCAGATAGTTTCACAATAGGAACATACTGTGGTCATACATTTCCACCGTCACTGCACTCGTCGGGAAATCAGATGAGTGTCAGACTATCAACAGATGGTGAATTAACAAGCTCCGGATTTGAAGCTACATTGACTGTACAGCAGTCTTCATGTGGTCAATCTCGGTTTACAATAGGAGACACTGTGACTCGTATTAAATCACCAGGCTACGAAACGGGAATGATTCCTCGGGGAGCACATTGCGTCTATTACCTCGACGCAGCTCTTCATATTTATTCTGTCGTACGACTTTCAATACTCGACTTAGACTTGCAACCACCTTACGAGCAAAGTGGAACAAAGATATGTAATAAAGATAAATTAATTGTAGCCAGCAACCCCGCTGCTGGAAATGTATCTCTTGGGAAAGATTACATTATAAATCATGTAACGGATTCATTTATTGTTAGTAATTATTATTATGAAGAAGAAAATAAGTTTCCCCAACGAATGGAATATTGCGGATCAAATAAACCTTCAGAAATGTTTTTATCTGGAAGCACGACTATCACGGTAATAACTTCTCCGGAATCAGATTCTTTAACTCATAAAGGTTTTGAAATTGAATTCGCCTTTGCTGGATTCTGTGGTAGGAACTACACTGGCACTCAGGGCAAAATTCAATCAACATACCAATACAACAGTGACCATGTTTATTCACACCGTGATTGCAATACATTAATTACTGCGCCTTATAACCACACCATATCTGCTTATTTTATATCTATAAGTCCAGACTACTGGAATAACGAAGTTTTCCTCGATATTTTTGATGGTAATGATACGTCTATGACAAAGTTGGTTTCTATTACGAAAGATTATGAAACGACTTTACCTGTATTTTCTACGGGCCGGTATATGTTATTGCATAATCATGCATACGACTCTGACAGTGTATCGTTTGATATGACTTTCGTTACGACGGATAAAGGACGCGGGTGTGGTGGTAAGCTGATGAATCACCACGGCAGGGTTACAAGTCCAATGTATCCTGAGATCTACAGACAGAAATCTACATGCGAGTGGGAGCTGGAGACTCCATTAGGAACGCGTCTCAAATTACACTTTGATACATTTGATTTAGGAAGAAGTTGTGATCAGAATTATGTGCAGCTCGTGAACAGTAAAGGCGATGTTATATCGTCGTACTGTTCCGAAAAACCGGCGGATTACTTGAGTAGTGATAACTTTGTTAAGATAGTTTTCTATACTACTATGAATAATGGTGGCACTGGTTGGGTTGCAGATTTTATAGG
This sequence comes from Alsophila aescularia, assembly GCA_946251855.1. Lineage (NCBI taxonomy): Eukaryota > Metazoa > Arthropoda > Insecta > Lepidoptera > Geometridae > Alsophila > Alsophila aescularia. Next base: position 14,743,107 of record OX276378.1, read on the forward strand.
TATCGTTTAACGTAGCAATTTAAAGCCCACTGACGAGCCGTACAATAGTTCAAATGGTGTGCCCGCATTCCAATATCTTCCCTTGAATGGTACAAAGTACTGTAGTAATAAATACATCGAAATGACAGCATCGTTAGTGGTCACAAGTAACCAGTTGTCATTGTTTTATTTCATTAAATATATATATATATATATATATGTTTACTATTACGAGCAATAATATCGGAAAAATTACACGCGCAATTACTTTGTTTTTTTTTTCTAAAATACGTAATTAATTAGCAATAAAAATATGATCGCTAAAAATTTAAAATGTCAACTTTATATGGGCATAATTGTAATGAAAATCAGTTAAATACTTTTTGAGAAATAATAATTTCATTAATATGACATTTTGTACATAATAACAATAAGCTACGCGAAAATGAAAGAAAATCTCTATTTTTCATGAAACATACAGAAAAAACCCAATAAATATAGTGTAGCAAAGAGAATACAAGAAGCAGTGTGCAACTTGCCGTTACAAGGAGAGCAATTGTTATTATTTCATTTATGTGTGTTTTTTCTGTAATAAGTCAGTTTTTCTTTCCTGCATACCTAATGAATGAAGCTATCAAATAATTAATTAATTTATAATTTATTTTATTTACTAGTTTTCCCGCCCGCGACTTCGTACGCGCAGACTACTGTTTATCGCGAAAAAACATCCTATTTTCTTCTAGGATATTAAAAACCAATGCAAAAGTAGGTAAAGCACAAATGCTCTTGATGTTTTTTGACCGACTTGTTATTTCGTTTCCATGGCAACCACAGACCATTCTGTGATGGCAACCGCTCTTTACAGTAAGTAATCAACATTTTCCAGTTTTCCCGTGGAAATGTTCAATTTTCCGGGACAAAAAGTATCCTACGTTTTATTACAGGGTTTAAGCTATCTCCATTCCAAATTTCATAAAATTCGTCGTTAGCGCGTGAAAGCTCCCCAAACAAACAAACAAACAAAGAAACAGACAACGGTTCACTTTTATATATGTGTATGGATAATGCCACTGATTGCGCGCTTAGGAGCTGACCCGGTTTTATTGCTCGCCAGCATTGACTATATAACTATTGTTAACTATATAATAATTTTCTTTTGTAATATTATTATATAAAATGTATATGTTATTGAATATTATATGTAACTGTTTATAAAGCTATTTAAACTCAAATTAATTAATATAAGAATTGTAATAATGTTGTAGTGTTTTATAAATTGGTTTAGTAATATTATTATTGTAATTGGAGTCTGGCCAAACAAAAATGGCTCTTAATAACCCCGCCAAATAAAAAAAAACCTGATCAGGTAAATAGTATGTCAACTCGTTTTGATACTTGTAATATATTTTAAATTTATATACCACGTTAATATTTTTTGAGAAGTTATCAGCCTCAAATACTGAGTAGTACTTACCTAAAAAGAGCATTTTAAAAAAATAAATAAAAAAATATACAGAATACGGAAAAATAGTGGGACATCAAGGATGGCTATACTTTGTATGATAAATCCAATAACGCAGTTAAATGTTTTCTTTAAAATTATTGTCATGTTCAAGAACAAAAGCTTCTAACTACAAAAGAAAAGGTGCCTTGATGTCCCATCCCATTATTTTGCTTGCCCCCACTGAATATGTGATTTGTCAATTGAATTCGAGAATTGGTTAATATGTGTCAGAACCATACTTGACTGGTTTGAAATCTAGTCATCAAGGATTTGCATGTACAAGTTACTAGATGGCGAAGAACTAGATTCTAGACACAATATAAAAAAATACTGTAAAATCGTCTGTGCCTACTATCGATGACCAGACTATTAGCCCAGTTGGGAGACTTATTCTATCAGATATTAATTTGTGTCATTCGTGCAACTCGTGCACAAAGAAAATGCACGCACATGGCGTCTGTTTCATTTAATCCAAATCATAAAATTGTCTTTTTTTAGACCGACTGGGGTAAAATAGTTCAGATTATCACACAGTTATTTCTCGTAACAATTAATTAATAAATGTTTAAATAAATTTTATAATGATCTGTCGATTGCTTTTTATTTCGAAAACCTTAACGCCGACTACTGGCCGCTTATTATATTCGTACCCACATGTTTTAATCGACACTTAAACCATAAAATATAGTTTTATTTGGGGCTGAAGAGAACAGATGAGAATGAAGTTGTTTATAAGTACCGCATCCTAGGAGGATACTACTTTAGTAATATTTGGTCTGAGATCACATCCTTTTATTTTCTAAATGTTTCCTCCTTATAATATTAGTGTAATAACTTATTTCTTGACATAACTAAGAAATGTGTGCGACATCATTAGTGTGAATGAACGCTTTCGCTGCGATAAGGGTTCATTCTCTAAAGGCGGCTACGATGCCAAAGTTCAATAAGATAAGCTCGCGCTCCAAACAGCGCTTATCTTGCTGTTGCCGTCGGCATAGTGCAAGGAATGTGGCTATTTTGGTTTCCGTACCCAAAGGATCCGTCGGAACTGTTAGTTAGGCTTAAAATGTGGTGTACTTTGTATCTCAATCCAAGTTGAGGCCGAGCTATCGATAATGACTAGTTATTAAACACAGCTAGTTATTAAATAAGAGCGTATATACCTTTGCTTAAAGTTCTTAATTAGTTTTTTATATTTTAACTAGTTAGCTATGCACCCAGCTTTACCCGCGTGGTAATTTATATGGGATAAAACTACCATGTGTGCTATTCGAGGATCTAAAATACCAATACTCCAAATTAGATCAAAATTCTTTCAGCCGTCGATTAGATGTTTTACGATTGCTCGGCTTCTCCTTATCAGATTGAGACCAAGTACACTAGTTTTTAAGCCTAAACCTAAGCTATCTAACAGTTAAACCTGAATCTCAATCGGTCCTGTAGTTTTACGTGATGTGCGAACAACCATCCAGACAGACAGACCCGATTTTTAAAAACGTAATATTTTTATTCTGTAGTTCATTAGGGCACTAAAACAATAAAAACTTCTTTGTACAGACTCTTTGTTACTTACTACTTTAATATAAGTACCTATAGATATTTTGCCAATAAACAAAAGTACAATCGTTATTTTTTGACTGGAGCTAATACTAGAAGGTATTGAAACTTTAAACTTGAGCGTCCGCTTAGTTAGCTTTCTAATCAAAAGTAGCTGTGCCTGCGTGGCCAATTTTATGGGATAAAATTATATTTTATGTTATTCCACGACCAACAGTAACCTATAAGCTACAATATACCAAATTTCGTTCAGCCGTCATTTAGTTTTTATCCATTCGCTTCGGCTTCTACTCATCTGATTGAGATACCAAGTACACCAGTTTTTATCTTAAACCCAAGCTATCTGTCAGACAAAACCGATCGCAATCGGTCCAGTACTTTTTACATGATGCGCGAACAAACAGACAGACAGACACCATTTATAAATTCTTGTTCAGTAGCCTGAGTCTTGAGGAGTGTAACCAGCCCCTGTGTCTTGCTTTTGTGGACTATGAGAAGACCTTTGACTCCGATGAAACCTGGTGGTTCTGGAGTCTTTGCAGCATTATCTAGTGGACTGGCGATACATCGAAGTATTGAGGTTTCTGAATGACGCCGGGACTATGACTGTCCAAGTACAAAACCAGCAGTCTAAACATATAGAGGAGTGAGACAGGGGGATGTTATAGCCCCGAAACTATTCACTAACGCCTTGGAAGATGTTTAAGACGCTGGATTGGAAAGGAATGGGTATTAATATCAATGGCAAGAAGATCTAACCTACGATTTGCCGACTATATCGTCCTAAGTCGCTGCAGTCAGAGTCGCTGCAAGACTTGCAAATTATGCTGACCAACCTACATGTTGCTTCTCGACGCATTGGTCTCGGAATGAACATAGATAAGACCAAGATCACGTTTAACGAATCTGGTTGACCAGGAACCGATTGCAGTCAATATTGTACCTGTTGATGTTGTCCAACAATATGTTATTATAACAATATGGTACCTTGGGTAATTGGTTGGTTGCAATTAGGTAAGAACAACTTTGAGAAGGAAGCCAACAGAATTCAGCTGGTTTGGGCACCATTTGGCAAGCTTCGTCAAGTCTTCTCGTCGTCCATACCAAAGTTCCTAATGACAAAAGTCTTCAATCAGTGCATCCTACATGTCATACAGTCATGATCTAGGGAGCTCAAATGTGGACGCTCACGGTCAAATTAGACCATAAATTTAAGGTCGTTCAGCGAGCTGTGGAAAGAGCTAAGCTTGGAGTTTCTCTGTAGTACAAGATTCATAATGAAGTAATCCGACAGAGAACCAAGGTAACCGACATAGCTCTAAGGATAAGCAAGCTGAAGTGGCAGTGAGCTGGTCACATTTCCCGAAGAACCGATAACCGCTGGGGTAGAAGAGTTCCCGAGTGGAGACCTGGAGACCACGTCTAGGTAAACGTAGCATTTGACACCCTCTGCTCAGGTGGAGTGACGACGTACGAAAAGCGGCTTTCAGAAAATGCATTAGGAGAGCTGAAGACCTTGCTCAGTTGCGTGCATTCCAGCAGTGGACAAATATAGGCTTTAGATAAGTTCAGTAGCTTATTTTAAGTCCCCTACACGATTTTCCATTATTACCATTATCTTCATTGTACAGACTTTTTGTTACAGATTTATTATTAATTATAGATAGATTACTGAGCCTGAGTTAAGTACCTACTAGAAATAAAACCTAGTAGAATTTAAATACTTAATCCTGCGCAAGTCGGTAAACAAATGTTAGTTCATATATAATATGAATGAAAAGTGTCTGCGCGACTAGCGAAGACTTGAAAAGCACTGAAGAACTCGGAAAGTTAACATTATCCTCTATTGTTAACTAGATAAGCAAAACTCTGGAATATGTAGCTATGTTAATTTTCAGAATATTATTATTTGTAACTAGCATGACACAGATAATGAGGTTATCGTTACTGTTGTAACTGTAACGAGTTATCTGCTCAGTTAAAAGAGGCCGCTACTTTTGTACCTCTCTACCATTCTCTTAAATCTCGATTGTTTTGTGATGTCACCATATTTTAAAATAAATGTTATTTGTTTGAACGCTACGGGATAAGGAAATACATTATAGAACTAATAAAAAAACTGACTTCATATAAAATAAAGAAAGAAATAATAATAAAATAGAGATCTGTGTGAAGAGCGGCGTCAACGTATACGTTGACGCCTATAGTAAGCACTTAACCCAAAAAAAGTGTATATTTTTATATGAAGTCTTTTTTGTTTTTATTTTTGTATTATACATTTTAGTTACCTACCTACATTAAAGTATATCATCATCATCGAATCAGCCTTTAGAAGTCCACTGCTGAACATAGGCCTCCCCCAAAGAGCGCCATGACGAGCGATCTTGTGCCACCTCCATCCACCGACTTCCTGCGATGGCTACAATGTCGTCGGTCCACGAAGGTTACCGACATAGCTCTCGGAGTTTGCAAGTTGAAGTGGCAATGGGCAGGCCATATAGTTCGCAGAACCGACAACCGCTGGGGAATAAAGGTTCTCGAATGGCGACCACGAACAAGCATGCGAAGTGTGGGGAGACCTCCCACACGATGGACCGACGACATTAAAGTATATATTTAAAAAAAAAAAAGGTACTTACGATAAATTGTTTATCTCTACTCATATCGTAAAATCCAGATTATGAACTCATAAATGGTGGCATAATGACATACATTACGCACGGCACGTTTCTAATATGTTTAAAATAAATAAATTATAACACTGTTTTTTTGAACTAAACGCTGTTATAAAATATGTTTTTTACCATTAAAGCACCGGTTGGCTCCGCACCTACGAGGGTTTTCGTCATTTAATATCTATGGCGGCGCGTGCTAGACCGTAGGCGCGCGAATTCGCTGTGGACTGGTTTTTGGCGCCATAATTTACTTTACATTAGTAGGTACCTAACCACTTTAATGTGATTTTGTTTATCAAAAGTTGTATCCTGATTACAAATGTCCGACAGCAGTGTTAGTGAGGAGAATTTGACTCCACTTGACATCACGGAAACAGCAACGAACGTGATGAACGAGCTTTTACCAGAAAAATCAAGAAAATATTACGACTTATATTTTTCATTAACTGTAAGTTCCTATTGCATGAGTAGATAAAGTAGTGTATGAAAAGGCACATAACTAAAACACTCGAGTGATACTATTAAAAAAACTCCGTATTATGCAACCGTTTCATAAACTACTATTTTGTGTGCGTAAGCTCGGGAGCAATAGCTCGGGCGCTTACGCACACAGAAACAATGTGCACGTGCCTCTACACAGAACAATGTGCACGTCTCTACATGTGTGAACAACCTGTACTTTATAAGAAAACCCTATTGGTAACAGTTAACTGTCTATATAATTTTAAACTATTAAAGTGATTTAGATGAAACTTAAACTATTTCCTAATGTGAAAGATACTGCAACCATTACGAAAACAATCATTGCAATCAGACTTGTAGTTTACTGAGTAATACATTTACTAAATTTGGTACTTCTTGTTTTAAATGTATACCCAATTTATACAAATTGTTTTTCATTATTATTTTTAACAAGGAGTTAATTTGTTATATTTTCCTACGTTCAGTTTACAGGGTTAAAACTTTTTTTTTTAAATATCTACCAGAACGGTCTCAGATCCTATTTATGAAAATAATTTGAAAACTAAACTTTTTTTTTTTAAATATTTGAAAGCTCTTAGATCTAAGAACATATTTATGTAATAAATAAGACTGTAATAATAACTTAATATTATTAGGTCCAGTAGTTTTTATGTGATGACAAACTAACAGAAAGACACGATTTAAAAAAATGTTATATTCTTGTTCAGTAGCTTATTTTGAGAACCATACACATTTTTTAACGCTTTTGTTAGACTTGCGCTTCTTTTTACAATAACATTAATTTTCTCGTTATTCAATCATCATCATTTCAGCCTTTAGCAGTCCACTGCTGAACATAGGCCTCCCCCAAAGAGCGCCACGACGAGCGGTATTGTGCCGCCTCTATCCACCGACTCCCTGCGATGTCCACAATGTCGTCCGTCCATCGTGTGGGGGTCTCCCTACACTTCGCTTGCTTGTTCGTGGTCGCCATTCGAGAACCTTTATTCCCCAGCGGTTGTTGACTCTGCGAACTATATGGCCTGCCCAATGCCACTTCAACTTGCAAAATTTTGAGAGCTATGTTGACAACCTTGGTTCTTCTACGGATTTCCTCGTTACGGATCTTATCACGTAGTGAAAGTCCGAACATAGCTCTCTCCATTGCACGCTGCGCAACTCTGAGCTTGTGTATGAGACCAATAGTTAGCGACCACGGCTCAGTGCCATATGTTATTACTGGCAACACGCACTGATTATAAACTTTCGTCTTGAGGTTCTGCGGTATCTGCGACGAGAAGATATGACGTAATTTCCCGAATGCTGCCCATCCAAGTTGGATTCGTCGGTTGACCTCATTGTCGAGTTGAATCTACCCAGTTGGTTCGTCTGACCTAAGTAGACATAGTGATCAACAGCTTCGATAATATCGTTCCCAACATAAACCAGCATGGGTACGACATGGGCATTTGACATGATGTTCGTCTTACCCATGTTCATTTTAAGACCCACCTGTTGGGAAACAATATTGAGGTCACTGAGCATTGTGCTTAGGTCTTCCAGGGTTTCTGCCATGATGAATATATCATCAGCAAATCGAAGGTGAGTGATGTATTCACAGTTCACAGTTGGATAGTTTAGGGACTTGACTTAAAAACTGGGGTACTTGGTATATTAATCCGATGATTAGATGCCGAGCAATCGATAAAAAACTATTTGACGGCTGAACGAATTTTGAAGAAATGTAGTAGGTCTATTGTACTTTATAGGTACTTTTGGTTCTGGAATAACACGTATAGGCTACTTTTAAATGAAATGATCACGCGGGCAAAGCCGCGGGTACAGCTAGTAAAGCATTATGAACGAAAAGTCTGTACATAGAAGATAAATAAAAAAAATGGTCTAAATAAGCTACTGAACAAGAATATAACCTATTTTAAAATCGTGTATGTCTGTTTGTTTGTTTGTCTGTATGTTTGTTCGCGAAACTACTGGACCGATTGCGATGTGGTTTTCACTGTTCGATAACCTAAGGTTTGACATAAAAACTGGGGTACTTGGTATCTTAATCCGATGAAGATACCATGCTGAGCAATCGATAAAAAACTATATGACGACTGAACAAATTTTGAAGAAATGTAGTAATTGTACTTTATAGATATTTCTGGTCCTGGAAGAATACGTATGGGCTACTTTTAAATGAAGTGACCAAGCGGGCAAAGCCGCGGGCACAGCTAGTTTTAAATATAACTGTGTAAAGTAGGAACTCAAGTAGGAAATTATAATATGAAGTAATTATGACCTTCTTATTTATTACATAAATATGTATATTAATCTAAGAGGTTTCACAGTTCACAGTTTAAAAAAAAAACTTTATCGTTTAACGCGTGGTCATTTAACTGGGTTGCCAAAAAGGGTGTTTGGGCTGGGCCCTGTTTCATTATTTGAGATAAATAGAAAAGGATCATAAACCAATTTAAGAAAATACAAATGCAATGCAAAACCTCTACGGTTTTGCTCTCTCCATAGATGATTTACGGGCCTTTAAATTTAAAACTCAAACAGAACTTCAACAAAGACACGAAGAAAAATAATGTAGTGAAGATCCAGCAAAATGCACAACTTGTGATGATTAAAACCTCTCATTTTTTGCCTAATGCTTATGTGGGCATCTCTCTCTGACACCTATAGGCATCTCACCCATAGGTGTAGGTATAGTTCCTAGAAATAAGTTCACTAGTTTATTCTATTTTTAACCCCCAACATTTAATGAGAGGGGTGTTACGAGCATAAGTTTAGGGTGTGTATCACGTATAGGTATACTGTGTGTACCCGTGTGTCTGTCTGTGGCATCGTAGCTCCCAAACGAATGGACCGATTTTGATGCGGTTTTTATGTTTGAAAGCTAATGAGATCGAGATGCTTGTTAGCTTTAATGAGGGAAAGGGACCGGACTTTTTTTAAATTTGTGCTTGTTTATTAAAACTTACAGATAAATATATGATTGAAGTATTATGTCAATTTCTTTCTATCTCTTTAACATATAATAAAATATATATTTTTTCAAAACTATAGTCATCTCTCCCAAGTTTACAATATTTTTGATCAGTAGCTTTTATTTGAAACCCCTTAGACCATTTTTTTTAATTAGCTTCATTGGACAGATTTTTGTTACTAACTGCTTCATTATAAGTTTAGATACTAGAAATCCCTTAGACAATTATTCCAATTATTAAAAACAAGCTGATGCCCGAAGCTTCGCACGCGTGATCATTTCTGTATCTCTTTGTGCTATTCCAGGACCTAAAATACCAATATACCAACATTTGATCAAAATTCCCTCAAAAATCGTTGCCGTCAAAAATATTTTTTTTGCTCGGCTTCTACTCATTGGATTGAGATATAAAGTTTTTAAGTCAAAAAATAAGCTAGCAGCGTTATCCAGCAGTGAAAACCGCATCGCAATCGGTCCAGTAGTTTTACGTGATGCGCGAACAAACATACCCTTTTTTTTTAGTTCATTAACTTATTTGATGTACCCTAGACCATTTCTTTTTTAATTATCTTTTTTGTACAGACTTTTTCGTTCCTATTGCTTTATTATAAGTATAGACTACAATATTTTTTTCTAAAATATTTTCCCAAATTGTCTAAAAACAAAATTTGTATTGAAATTATTTTGAATTATTTATCAATGGCCAATCCTAAGGTAAAGTGTGAAGGAAGACTGGAATGAAAATTAAATTCGTTGTTGTCATTAATTTTAGTAGACCATTTTTGTCTCCGGCCCATTATGTTTATAATGCTAAGCAAAACAGCCAACTTGAAAAGAAAAAGGAAGCTTCCCTTGATGCTCCATTATTTGGCCGCATCCTGTACAGTAGACTGTTCTCTACTGGGTATGTAGAGCGTCAATATAAGCTCGATGTGTTCCTTATTTTCACTGGGATGGTAAGAAGATTATGCCCTACAGTATATTATAGGGGAAAATCCATGTAACACCCCATAAATACAATGTAATGTGCCAGACTGAGTACTCAAATTGGTAAAACAAATTAAAATGTCTATATTATATAGGTAAAGTTTACGAGAATCCTAACAAATGCCCAGTTCATTGAACACGCCTTCTCTAAGCCCCTTCCAGTTCGCTCTAGCGAATGCGCGTTCATTTGTATTTTGTAACAAAACTTTTAATTTTCAACCAACGAACCATGAATCATGATTATTATTTTGTTGCCAAAACCACAGAATAAATGATAACTACAAACTAAAACCCCAAATTAGCACTAACTAAGCCTAGTATATACATGTTTTTTATACTGATACTATAAATGCGAAAGTAACTACGACTCTCTCTCTCTCTCTTTCTTTCCGTAAGTAAGTTTGAGCAATGGTAGCCGAGCGGTTTACTAGTGCGATTTAGAATCCAACGATACCGGGTTCGGTCCTCGGCTCCACACCAGTGACTTTTCTAAGTTATATGCGGTTTTCCATTGCTCTATACTTTGGAGGGCACGTTAAGCTGTCGGTCCCTACTTTTATTATAGCTTAATAGCAGTAGTTAAGCCCAGTCAGAGGCCCTCGGACGACCTGACAAACTAACACCAAAGACCAGCACTAACTCATGCGACAAGCAAGCAAGAAAGTTTGTTTGTTCCACGACTAAACGGCTGAATCGAACTTGATGGAGTTTGACAAGGAAATAGGGTGCATCATGACGAAGCGCAAAGGGCAATTTTTTTACTCCGGAATAATGTAACTCTGTAACGCAGGCAAAGCTGCGGGACGCTGCTAGTAAACGAATAAATATTGAATGGCCCGAAAAAAAAAGCTATAAAATATCTATTTGTTTAAAATATTCTAATTTTGTATGGGTATACAGCAAAAACATAATCTTAAAGAGCTGTAAAGCTGTAAAGAGCTTCTAAAAAAGACAAAAGCTTCTAAGCAAAGGCTTACATCTGAGGTAGGCAAAACAACTGAGGTGAAGCGTGTACGCCATTGATATAGAATCTTGTGTGCGCTGTTTTTTGCGAGTGTGTGCGAGGTCAAAATGAAGCAATTTTCTATGGTCGGTCTCTGGGTCTCTGGTCATTCTGATCGCCAGCGTGTTATCAGCGGATGCGTAAAGCGGAAGGCCGGCCGCGGCGCTCGGCTTGGTTTGTTAGACGAGTGTCCAACACATGACCGACAAAAATAGTGTGTTTCAATTAACTAGGTACTTAATCTATTTAGCATGAAAGAAAAAAAAATGCACAAAGTACTCTAACGCCTCGATCAATAATAGATCACCATGTAACTACATGCTGATTGAGTAAATTAAACAACTAAATAAAAACTGGTGCGAGAACTTTGAAAGCTTGTGTGTCTAAACAGGTATTCTTGTTTCTTGCAATGTTCTTGCACAACAGAACCGGTCCACAAATTTAACTGGAAATTAAGGCGTTGAAAGCCCGTGACAGGCTCACATCCCATCGCTCGTGTATTGTGAGTTGTATCGTGCGTGACTCATACGCACAACTTCTTAACTTAAAAAAAGCCTCAGATAAAAATAGTCAGTAAAGTTACAACATCGTCGTAAATTCGTAATCGACCGTCCCCGGCTCGGTTCATATACGGTGCTGTGATATTTACCATCCATTTGCTTGAGAAAGGGCACACAAAAGGCCGGGACTAGGAAGTCTGTTACCGTAATGTAATGACCAAAACAAAAAGCGCATCCCGAAACGCGTCGTTATTTTCGTTGCTTAGTGCCCGATTCGGAGAACAGCGGGCGCGCGGGCGGGAGAGCGGTCGTCGCCACGTGCAGGGCCGCATTCAGGCACCCGTTCCACTTTTTGTACCTGCTCTACTTACTTAGCTGAGCAGATATGATAGCCATAAACAGATTATTTATTTATTTATTAATGCACACATACAATATTATTATGTATAAAGTTGTGTAGGTACCCTGTTAACTAGGGTCTAGTGTCTTTGTGATACCTTAATAGCTTACCATATAGTGTATTAATGTTAAACTTAACTAATATTACATCAACTAGGTACTTACATGATAACAAAGTTTATTTTTTAAATATACACTATTATACATTTAGGAGTATAATCAGAGTATTACTTGCTATGTATCTAACCTATATATTTATAATGATTAATAGATGGGTACTAAGGCCGCGGGAAAAGAGGGTTGAAAAGCTTCTTTATCTGTAACTTTCGATCTCTTTTGATTATCTACGTGTAGCTTAGTTATGTAACTATCTATTATCAGTGTATGCTGATTACAAAATATGTTACAGCTTTGAAGTTTTATTTAACAGTTTTTATAAACATTAGGTAGGGCCAACAGGGTAGGGCTGTTAGTAAAATCAGAATATCGGCACGCTCTACATTAGATTTTGCGCTAGGAGGTACATAATATTATATTGATGCCTTAAATAAAACAGATTAGACCCTGAGTTAACAACAAATTTAGGCATAGGTAGGTATATAACAAGCAACATCTTCTATACTTATAATAAAGCAATAAGAACTGTTAGATAGCTTATGGTTTAACTTAATAACTGTCTTAAAAGCAAGAAAAACGCCTGCCCTGCTAAAAAATAACTTATGCCAATAAATTATATACCTACTGTTAGAATGTTCCAAGGCCTTCAATTTGATAACCATATATTGTAAAATTCGAAGAAAAAACCTTATTTGAAAATGGAGCCATACTGACAACATATTGTTTTTTCATAAAATAAATAGTCTATGTTACTCGGGGGGGATGTAAGGATTCTAACGATATCCCAAACGTTTAAATCTGTTCAGGCATTTAAAAGTTATGGTGGATGAAAGATACTCACATACAAACATACATGAAACTTAAAAACATTACACTCCTTTTTTGGGCAGTTGTGTAAAAACTAGGTTATTTGGTATCTTAATCCGATGATTACATGCCAAGCATTCGATAAAAAAAACTATTTGACGGCTGAACGAATTTTGAAGAAATGTAGTACCTATATTGTACTTTATAAGTACTTTTGGTCCTGGAATAAAACGTATGTACTACTTTTAAATGAAATTACCACGCGGGCAAAGCCACGGGCACAGCTAGTTAAATTATAAAAGTAGGCAGATGGATGAAGTTCGTCCCTGGGTAGGGCTGGGGGACGCGGTGCGGGGAGCGAAGCGCGAGAGTAGAGCGGAGCGGCGGGCCCGGCAGTGCACTGAGCGGCGCGCGGAGAGCCCGTACCGCGCTATGGTTCTGCGCGTTTTGTTTATCGCGACGGTTATCGCCGGCGGCGGCGCCGTGTACCACGACCGCCTGCGCGCCGACCCGCGCCTGACCGCGCGCGCCTGCGACCTCAGCTCCTGCTATCCCGCCACGGGCAACCTCCTCATCGGCCGCGAGTCCCGCCTTTTCGCCTCGTCTACGTGCGGCTCCCGTGGACCCGAGCGCTACTGTATCGTGTCCCATTTGGAACCGAAGAAGTGTTTCTGGTGCGAATCTACCAACAACACGTATCATAACCCTGGTCTTAATCACAGAATACAAAATGTCATCGCCAAATACTACCCCGGAACGAGAAACAAATCGTGGTGGCAGTCTGAAAATGGCAAAGAGAATGTTACGATTCAGCTGGACATGGAGGCGGAATTTCATTTTACTCACTTGATAATTCAGTTCAAAACGTTCCGACCGGCGGGTATGCTGGTGGAGCGGTCTTTCGACTTTGGAAAGACTTGGCGAGTTTATCGCTACTTCGCTCATAACTGTGACGACGTCGATGTTCCTGAGGGAGATCCGAGATCGTTGACTGAAGTGATTTGTGAATCTCGTTATTCAAAAGTAGCGCCGTCGAGCGAAGGCGAAGTCATATTCCGAGTTCTGCCGCCTAATATAAACGTGACCAACCCCTACTCCGAAGAAGTGCAAAATTTACTACGTATGACGAATCTTAGAATTAATTTCACTAAATTGCATACTCTTGGTGATGACAAACTAGATAATCGGGCCGAAATTCAGGAAAAATACTACTATGCTATTTACGAAATGACTGTTCGAGGATCCTGCTCTTGTTATGGTCATGCGTCTCGTTGTTTGCCGATGCCCGGAGTAGAGTCCAAAAACGACATGGTGCACGGGCGTTGCGAGTGTACACACAACACCAGAGGATTAAACTGTGAATATTGTGAAGATTTCTACAATGATCTTCCATGGCAACCTGCAGTTGGAAAAACTTCTAATATTTGCAAAAGGTGTACGTGCAATAACCATGCGACAACATGTCATTATGATCCTGCAGTTTATAACAAAACTGGAAAAATAAGTGGTGGTGTTTGCGATAATTGTCAGCACAATACTATGGGTGTTAACTGTGAGCGATGCAAACCAAAGTTCTATAAAGATCCTAATTTAGACATACAAAGTCCCGAAATTTGTCGAGCGTGCGATTGTGATCCTGAAGGCACGACAGATCAACAGATCCTTTGTGATGACGAAACCGATTTAGTTAATAATAAAACTGCTGGTCGTTGTTTGTGTAAATCTAATGTAGACGGGTCCAGATGTGATAGGTGTAAGGACGGCTATTGGAACTTTGATCCTCTTAACCCAGAAGGTTGTGAATCGTGCACTTGCGATAATTTGGGTACCATAAATGAAAGAGGATGTGATGCTGCCACTGGAAACTGCTTCTGCAAACGTCACGTAACTGGAAGAAATTGTGATCAGTGTTTACCGGAATTCTATGGACTTTCTGACAGTGACGACGGATGTCTACCTTGTGACTGTGACGTTGGTGGATCTCTTGATCGAGACTGTGATGTGATAACAGGACAGTGCAAGTGTCGTCCTAACGTTACAGGACGCCGATGTGATCAGCCTATTCAAAACTTCTTTGTCGGAGCTCTCGACTCAAATATTATCGAAGCAGAGTCCAGTCAGTGTGATTCTCAAATGGACGAAAATGCTATTCAAAGTCAGATGTGTCATGTTGTGATAAGAGAAAACTTCCCAGACGGTAGGAAAGAAACCTGGTCAGGTCCTGGTTTCATGAAAGTTCCTGAAAGCAGTACATTAGTTTTTATTATTAATAATTTAAAGAAAAGTATGAATTACAATGTGTTAATTAGATATGAACCTCAATCGCCCCAAAACTGGGAAGAGGCTACAATATTAGTTAAAAGACCTTTACCTATTGATTCAGATTCACCTTGCGCTAATGTGCGACCAGAAGATGATTCTGTTTACACTAGATTACCTTCAAATCAACGTAGTGTTTTAGTAAGTCCTCCACTCTGTTTAGAAAAAGAAAAAGAATATGAAATCCGTATATACTTAGGTCGACAAGATGGTATTAACTCCAATACTAGAGCATCTATATTAATTGATTCTATCGTTCTCATACCATCTTTCGATGACTTGCCATTTTTTGCTAACAATAGCGCAATGCGAGATGAGTTCATGCAGTATAACTGTGGAGACGCTTATTATTATGATTTAAATAGAGAAAATGTTCCTGACATCTGTAAAAAATATCACGCTAGTATTGGATTTTATATCAGAAACGGATCGCAGTCTTGTCAGTGTGACCCATCAGGATCCAAAAGCCACCAGTGTGACCCGTATACCGGATTTTGCCAATGTGTGGAAAATATTGTAGGAGCTAGATGTGATCGTTGTGCACCGGGCACTTATGGCTTTAATAAATTCGGCTGCAAACGTTGCGATTGTAATAGTATTGGATCTCTTGACAACTTCTGCGACGCGACAAGTGGGCAGTGCAAATGCAGAGCTAATACGTATGGTCGTGCTTGCGATTTATGTCAACCAGGATATTTTAATTTCCCTAATTGTCAACAATGCGACTGTAATGGGCACGCTGTTGAATGCGACGATAAAACAGGAGCATGTAAAGAATGTACAGATTATAGCGAGGGTCACCGATGTGAGAGATGCATTGATGGATATTATGGTGACCCAAGACTCGGTATTGATATACCGTGCAGATCTTGTCCATGTCCTGGCGTGAAAGGTGAGCTTAGCAAAAGCAGTCATGCTGACCGTTGTGAGTTGGACCCGGAAACAAAAGATGTTGTTTGCGACTGTAAAGAGGGCTATGCTGGATTACTATGTGATGTTTGTGCTGACAATTATTATGGCGACCCAGTAAAAGGTACTTGTGAAAAATGTGAATGTAATGAAAATACAGATGTCACAAAGCCAGGTAATTGTGATCCCTATACTGGAAAATGTTTACAATGCCTGCATAATACAGCTGGCGATCACTGTGAAGTTTGTAACGAGGGATACTACGGAAATGCTTTAGAAAAGTCTTGTAACAAGTGTAACTGCTCCCGACTTGGCACAAATTTTACCATTGGAAATTGTGATGGTATTACTGGACAATGTCCTTGCTTCAACAATGTGAAAGGAATAAACTGCGATCAGTGCACAGAAAATCATTGGCGAATTGCTCTTGGTAAAGGCTGCGATCCATGTGAGTGTGATCCTATTGGTTCTTTATCACCTCAATGTAATGAATACATCGGTAAGTGCGTCTGTATACCGGGTCACGGTGGACGACAATGTGATCAATGCCAGGAAAATTATTGGGGTAATCCTAACATAGAGTGTCATGAATGTGAGTGTGATTTAGATGGATCTGTTTCCAGGCAGTGCATGCGAGCAAACGGATCTTGTATATGTAAACCAGGAATTGGTGGATATAATTGTGACATGTGTGCAAGAGGCTATCTTGGACAAGCCCCTGGCTGTTACGCATGCGGTGAATGTTTTGATAATTGGGACATAATTATTAATGATTTACGCATTCAAACTGAACACGCAATTGGAAATGCTGGTAAAATAAAACTAGTTGGTGCCACGGGAGCTTACACAAGAGATTTTGATGAAATGACTAAAAAGCTATCAGATGTAGAAAATTTGCTTGTCAGTGCCAAAAAAGGTCAAACTACAGTTGAAGAATTGCTTTCGAACGTAAATGACTTACAAAAACTCTTAGATAAAGCTGATAAGATAGTTGGTGACAGTAACGATAATCTCAATGCAGTAACATCGAAAATAAACCTACGAAATGTTACTTTAGATGGCTTAAGGTCTAGTATTGATCATTTAAAATCAAAAACTATCGATTTGGGTAACAACGCAACGAAATTACAGGAAGCCAATTTAGAAGGCGCTCTTAATTTGACTCGAGAAGCTAAACAAAGAGCTCTCACGGCTGCTGATGACGCTGAAAATGTTCAAACAGTAATTGCAAACACAGACAGACAAATTAAAAATACTGATCGTCTTCTTCAGTTACAGTATGGCCATTTCAATAGCACACAAAATGAAAACGATAAAAAATTGGATGACTTAGCTACACAGTTGGGACATTTAGAGTCACAAATACCAAAACTAAACGAAAAAATGTGTGGTCAAGAAAGTGATACTTGTGATATATGTGGTGGAGCTGGTTGTGGAAAATGTGGTGGTATTTCTTGTGATCAAGGAGCAGTGACCAAAGCTGAACAAGCTCTTGACTTTGCTAATAAAACAGAGCATAGAATCAAAGATCATGAATTAACTGCAGAAGACTTATTCAGATCGATATCTCAAGTCAAACAAGACACAGTCACGGTGCGCTCTAGGGCAAATGATTTCCGTCATAAGGCGTATGACTTTAAAACATCGACTGAGAGAATCACAAATGAAAGTCTAGACCTAACAACTGAATTGAAAGAATTTCTTTCCAATACTTCTAACACGCCAACAGATGTAAGGACTTTAGCTAACGATATTCTTAATCTGTCCATTAGAATAGAACCTAAGGAAATAACTGAACTTTCTCAACGTATAAACTCATCTGTATCACAACTCACAAACATTGAAAATATAATTACTGAAACTAAACCTGATTTAGAAAGAGCTAAAGCTTTAAAACAGAACGCCACCACAGTCAATAAAGCAGCTAACTTGACGCTAGAAATGGCTAACAAAGTTCTGGAAGCGTTAGACGAAGCCCAAGCTGCTCAAGATGCAGCCCAGAACGCTATCGTTAAGGCTAATAGTGACATTGAAGCAGCCAAAGGTGATTTGATACCTATAGCCGGAGAAACTGAAAAGGCTCAAAAGAAAGCCAATGAAACTAAGGACGAAGTTGAGAAGCTACGATTACGTCTATCAGACTTGCAGAAAGATATCTTAAAAATTGAAAGCGATGCAGAACAAGTAAAACAAGAGGCAAACGATGTTGTAGATCGTGCTGAAAATGCAGAACAAAAGGCGCGTGAACTCCGACAAAACTTTAAGCAAACCAACATGTCACTCGCAGACCGAGCCAGTCAAACTTTAAACTCGAGAGAACGAGCTCAACTTTTGCTCACACGTGCCACCAGACTTGCCAGTGACACTCAAATGCAACTCCAACTCTTAGCTAACATGGAAACACTGTATAATGACCACAATGAACAATTAAATCTCCTAGAAAGGGAAATAGGTGACCTAAATACGCAAATGAATTATTATCTTTCTGAAATATCAAAACGTTCCGACAATTATCGGTCGTGTACAACGTAAAAGCGTAACTTTCACATTTTGTTGAAGTGAATATCAGTTCCGAATGTTGATACTGCTACTTGTGTGCCATATATAATACTGTAAATTGCAGTGTCAGACATATCTTAAAGTTATGTAGTAAGACTACACACTTCGTATTTAATTTCAATTAGCATGGGTTGGAAACATAATGTTGAATGATTTATATTGTACTTAGATACATCGTGTTTTAGCGTGTGCACCACATATTTTTAATATCAATGTGATTAATATGTTTCTTTCAAAGGCCAATCAAAGTTTGTCGAGTGCAAATACCCGATACTAATAGATTTTATATAATACATAATGAAAAATAGTGTAATAAAAGTTCATGCATTTATAGAAATCAAATAAGCTTACTTGTAAGTTTCTTTTTTAACAAAAACAAATTGATTGGTCGGAATTGTTTTTCAAGTCGTAATTTATGTTTTTTCGTCTTCTCTCGATGCAATAACTACTTATAATAATAGTGTTTTTAATGTACGTGTATGTAGTTTATTTTAAAGTTTCGCTTGTAATACTTTCTTTCCAAAGATTCGTTAGTTTGAATAAGGCGGCATCTGTTATAATTTAAATATATTCTTTACTTACTACTTTTAGATAGGATATTAAAATGTGCCTTTAAAATAGAACAGGTAAATAGTTGGCTACTAGTTTATATATGAGGAAACCTGTGTTTTGATTTGATTAGAATTAAATTAATAAAACAGATAATAAAAATAATAATGTCTTTTAAAATATATAAAATATAAACATTCAGACTTTTTTAAATAGGTATAATGATGTCTTTGTAAGGCGATATTAATACTAGTAATATTAGGGTATAATAGTACACTAATAATGTATTTTAGTTGATAATACATACCTATTGCATTTGTAATATTAGTAGCTTACGCAAGGCTCCAATACTTAACTGTTAATAAAGTTGTTTAATTTTACAAAACTTACGTTTTTTTTACTCCCACTCATATGCAAAATCCCTCTCTCTAAATTAAGATACTATACTTTTCGATCAAAGGCCACTTTGGTATTTCACCCAAATTCCAACTCCAAACCCGCATCAGAGAGGTACTCGTTTTATGTTTTTTTTTTAAATCAATTCCACTGTTCTGTGATCTAGACCAACAAATGGATAGGGTAGAGATACCATAGATTTTATTTGATGGTGCTAGCTGATGTTGCAGTCAGCGTCGCTGTTCATTAATTAAATCTGCTTTCTTTTATAAATCCGTACATAAGGAGCGATATGAATCATTAGTGGCTTTGAGTGCGATTATAATCTACCTTTAAGTTAGTTGCTCTTCAGTAGCATTATCATTCATACAAAAGTAGGTATAGTACCAATGCTCTTGATATTTTTTGACAGACTTGTTATTTCGTTTCCATGGCAACCGTTCCTTACAGCTAGTAATAAACATTTTCCAGTTCCCATGGAAACTTACAATTTTCCGGGATAAAAAGATTCCTATGTTTTATTGTAGGGTATAATCGTTCCTATGTTTTATTGTAGGGTATAATAGGGGATAATCTATCTCCATTCCACATTTCATCAAAATCCGTCAGGCCATTATCGCGTGAAAGCTCTCCAAACAAATAAACAAACAAACAGACAACGTTTCACTTTTATATATTGGTATGGACAACCAAATAAAATAAAAAAACTCACGTTTATATGTATGTATGTAATATTGTTGAAAATGGGTAATTTCATATATTTATGTTAGTCTATATGGATGAATAAGTATATTATGTACCAAATTTCATAGATGTATGTATGTATTAGTGTCAAAATACTTAAAGCGAGTAATCAATATTTTCCAGTTTTCCCATGGAAACTTACAATTTTCCGGGATAAAAAGTATCTTATGTTTTATTCTAGGGTATAATCTATCTCCATTCCAAATTTATTTTTTTCCGTCCAGCCGTTATCGCGTGAAAGCTCCTCAAACAAACAGACAACGTTTTACTTTTATATATTGTTATGGATAATGTATGTCTATATGAGTATCTGAACAAATATAGCAAAATTCGCGAATGTTTGTATATGTTTAATATATGTTTGTCCACGTATTTCTCGAAAACTACAAGTCTGATTGCAATAATTATTTTTGTAATAATTTCACTATCTTTCAACTTAGAGAATAGTTAACTTTTCATCATAATCGGTTTTTGTAGTTTAAAAGATATGGACTGTTAACTGTTTCCAGTATGGCTTGTTTCTTATATAGCGATCGGACCTACTTTATTTTCTTAGGCCTACTTTAATGAAACTAAAAAGTAAGAAATTAAAAATTAACAGATAGAAATAGTTCAATTTTTTTTGAAGTACTTATTCCGATCGCTAAGAAAAAAGCCATACTAGAAACAGTTAACAGTCCATATATTTTAAACTACTGGACTGATTTTGATGAAACTCAAACTATTCCATAAGATGCAAGATACTGAAACTATTACAAAAAGAATTGTTGCAATCAGACTTGTAGTTTCCGAGAAACACGTGGACAAACATACATACATACATATATACATTCGCGAAATTTGGTGCGTATGCTAACACACCCATACAGACTAACATATATGAATATTACGCATTTTTAACAATATTGCATACAGACACATCAACTTAATAACCTCTTTTTTTGAAGTCGGTAAAAATTTTGGTGCATTTTTTGTGGCATATTAACTGAGTAGGTTTCTGCGGTAGAGGAGCGGTGCTGGACATGTTGACCGTCACGTGGATTGTCCGTGCCGCACCGCGGCACTACCACAGGAAGCTGCTCAGTTCTGCGCACCCCTGTCTGTAGGTAGTAACTTCTATAACTAGGGAAGGATATCTCAAATACGACACTGCTTACCAGAATAGGAGGACATAACCGAGCTAGAATAGCAGCATTAGCAACGCTTGCATAACTTCCAGAAACCCGCACACGTATGCATAATATGCATAGATATTCTGACTATATGAGAATGTATACTTTGTGAAATTTGTAGATGGTTCTTGTGCAAAAGGTACAGATAATAAGCACCACGGCCGGGTGCTTCCCATTTGTTCCATGGAACTTGACGTCATCGGACAAATTAAAAATGTATACCCCGACCATAAAAATAAGCCAGAAAAATAAAAATACTGCACTACCAATGATTGAATAACATGTAGTAATATTATATTCTAATAAAGTATAGAAGAAAAGAAAAAAACATCTTTTTTTTTTCTTTTTGTGTTTTCAAAAATGTTAAAGATGTACAAAGAATGGGTAGTTGATCAACCCAGCTACATGCTCATCTGGCATTAGAAACGCAACAGTATTTGCCTATTTCTCACAAATATTCCAGATGGTTGTATCTGGAGCCGATTCTGTCTAACGATGACGGCGATCTCGCCGCGAAGTTCCGGAAGGTAGACCAAGGCTTCAGGCAGGTGACGCGCATCCTGGAGTCCGACCCTCGGCTCTCGGCGCTGCTACAGTCCACGCGGCTGCAGCCGATGCTGGACTCCATATCTGAACAGCTTCTGTCTTGTCAGACAGCACTCAATCAATATATAGATGTAAGTATTGTATTTGTTGCAACATTAAACAAAAAATATGTTTTACGGTTCTTCAAGCTGTAGTTAAGATTAGTATAAATAAAAGCTGGTAACATTATAGCCGTAATACTCATTTAATTAAATAAACCGCAAAATTTAGTATGTTGATAATAGGTTCAGTTGAATATCTAAAAAACAAATAGTTTAGGCTCAACAAGCTGGTGACGGACAGACAGACAGTTACCACAACAATAGAGTGAGTTCTTATTGTAACCTTTGGGTACCTACGGACGGAACGCTAAAAAATACTCGTATAAACATGGCATAAACATAAAAGTTGCAAGCATACACATAATCTGTACAGTAGTAGCGGCGGAAGTTTGTGGCTCGGAAGTTGTCTGCTAGTCGCTGCGCAAACTGCTATTTTAAGGCACAATTCTAATGTTGAAGGTGAAGACAGCATTGTATAACTGTCTCGCTCACAAAACGTTTTTTGCATATTCTATCTCGCTCTTACTTTATGCTGTTTTATCCTCAAAGCAATACCTGCGCAATCGTTCACAGAGCCTAACTTCACAACCACAAAGATCCGCTGCGATTAATAATATCTTGTTATTTCAGAAGATTAGCTCGAAAATCACCACACAGAAACAGTACCTATTTACATTAGATACTTCTTTGTCTTATTTCACCGATAAATATCATTTATAAATCCCAAGAAATATTAGCTTTTGACCAAAATATAATGGCTCATTTTCAATATTCTGTGACTATACCTACCTATCTAAAATAAAATAAGCTGGTCATACTAATGTAAATGTATCAATAGACATATACTTCTGCCAAAACATCGCTACTATCAACAACGACACTATAAAAATATACCAACCTACTCTAAATCTTATGCTATTGTAATTTGTAGCGTTCTTAACGTTGCGTTGTCTAGGTAGGTATGTATATAAAGTAATAAGTGAGTCAGCTCTTATAAATGTGCACAGTACTGTTACGGAGAAATCACCATATCACAGTATCAATAACACAAATATTTACAGTTCATTGAGCTCCGAACCTCATTACCACATCACTTAATGTGGACCACAGATAATGCGGGAAACCCTTAGTAACTGAAGGACTTATGTCAGCTTAGCCTGATTTGATGCCAGATATATGCCCAACAAGTCATTGTAAGGCCACCTCACAGCACAGAATAAATAATAGGCCATTGAAAACACTGGGCATTTATAACTCTACCAATACCAGTCGAATTCACTACGAGAGATGAATAATCCGCCAAGAGTAATCTGTGTCGATTTCATCGAAACTATGTATAACAATGGCATCGATAATTCATTATTGTGGGAACTTTTTGGACGATTGTTCACTTCTTGACTATGAAACCTGTTTCTGCAAACCTGTCTCAACATTGCAATATAGGTAAAGGTGGGTCGCAAAGTCTGCAACTAAAAAGGGCAAGCGTGCCCCGCACCGCCAACGAACGTACAAAATCCTCTATACAGTAATGAGGCAGTGACTACTACAAGCAGGATGTGAATTAATGCTGATAAGTGTGCTGACAGATACTAGCCTCGTTAACAACTACATTTTACGATATAAGATTTGAAACTGTCATGGTCACTAACATAAGTATTATCATTAGAAGCGGGATATGTACCATGTATTCTATTTGTTTGTTCGTGATCATGGCGCCTGCAGCGGAGCCGAAATATCGATACCTCAAAACATATAAAATACTAGTGACTTGCCCCGTATTCGCACGGGTAGCGCTCACACCGCGGCATTTTTCTTTTAGCATATTTACACCCAAAGTAAATTCTAAAAAAAAAACGCCAGTAAGAGTAATTCAAAATCTTGCAACGCTCGTGATGCTTTTTGACAGACTTGTTAGGCACTGCAACATGTCATTCCATTCCTTTATATACAGCGAGTAATCGACTTCTTAATGGGCAAATTTTTGATGCCTTGGTTTACATTGTTGCAACTTTCGTAGAGATCTCTAATTGTTTGAAAAATAAAATACCATTCATGTTACTCCCTGATAATGTAGCTTTCTATAGGTACCTAAAATATTTTTTAAAATCTTTTCTGTGTTTTTGAGTTTATCCATTACAAACAAACATACTAAATTACAAACACACAAAAAACGTTCCTTTTTATAATATTAGTGTAGACATGGTAAATATCCCGTTTCTAATAATAATACTAAAATTTACCTATGACATGATTTAATTGTAATACAATAAATGTAGGAAAAACGGTCCACCTTCCCTCGACTCTACTTCCTGAGCGACGATGATTTGCTAGAACTGCTCGGGCAAGCGCGCGCCGGCTCCGACGGTCGGAAGGCGGTGATGCAGACGCATCTCAAGAAGCTGTTCCCGGGAACCACCGGAGTGAACCTCGGCCCGGGAGATATGTCCATTACAGCCCTGTGTAGCCACTACGGGGAGACGTTCCAACTCGAGCATCCCGTCGATATCGATTGCCCTGTCGAGGTTAGTTTTCGCTCTGGATGTCGTGTCATTGAGATTAAACAAAACTGTTATTGCACGTTTATGTCTCCTATATTTAGAGACATACGATTCAAAAGAGCTCTAAAAAGTAAGAAATTGCCATGATTTGTTTAGTCTCTGTTGTAAATTAGTTTCTGTCCTATTTTCATTTATTTATTTTCTGTATTAGTAGGTAAATAAATTAATATTCTGAATTCTCTGTTTAGAGCAATACCACAATGATGTATCGCGATGATCTCTATTTAATTAATTGATTGCCGCACTCATATTCGTGAATTAACGCCAAGCAAGCAAAATATACTGGCCTTCAAAACTTAGTACCTACCACCTGTGGTGCACACTTTTAATGTCTGTCTGTTCGCGCATCACGTTAAAACTACTAGACCGATTGTGATGCGATTTTCACTGTTGGTTAGCTTAGGTTTTGACTTGGTTTCAGAACTTGGTATCTCAATGCGATGAGTAGGCGCCAAGCAATTTAATAAAAACTATGAATTTTAAGATGTGTGTTTTTATGGCCAGTGTACATACAAAACATGCGATTTAATGCTTGATTTACAATTGGACAATTGAATTTAAAGTAGCACTCCATTTGATAAGTTCTACATTCCTATTGCTTGAAATATGAAAGCAAATTCTAATATTTCTCGCTTGTGGTACGAGTAGTTGTGATGTATTGCTAAAACTTCAGAAAAAGTTTACAATAGTCTAATTACAACAATGATACGTTAATTTTAGGTGTGGCTTAAAAACCTTGAAACCGAAATGCGCTCATCGCTAAAAAACATGACAATGAAATGCGTCGTAACGACTGCGCTGCAAAACCAGGATCCGTTTTCGCTGCCGACGCAGATTCTTTGTCTGGCGCAAAACATTCGGTTCACAGAGCAAGCCGAGAGAGCAATAACGTCCAGAGAACTTCATAAACTAAAGGGGAATGTTGAAAAAGATCATTTGTATTATGCGTCTGCTGAGGTGGAGGATGAAAGCGAGCAAAACAAAAGGCAGGCTCTCATATTACAGTGCGCCCATTATATGTCCGTCATAAGGATTCTGATTGACAACAATGTGACGTCGGCCAACGACTGGCTCTGGCAAAAACAGTTGAGGTAAGTGACTAAAATTATTGAGGCTATATTTTTTGCGACTTACACTTGTTTTGCTATAATATACTTTAGTATTATATTATATACTATATTCCGTACTTTGTACTATGTATTTGCACGCTTGCCTAAGTTTTATCTCTGACTAGCTGTGCCCCGCGGTTTCACCCGCGTGAGGTATGATGATGATAATGATGATTAAATGATATGATGATATTTTTTTTGGCAACTTAGCTGTTTTTTTTTTTTTTATTGATGCCGTGTGCACATATTGATTGGATTATGGAATCGATCGCATAATTTACCATTTTATTCTCATATGTTATATTTCTGTAATCTGTTTTGTGCACCTAATAAATAAATAAATAAATAAAAGTATCCAATGTGTCTTGTCTCCCTCCAGGGGGACATGAGGGGAACAAGACCCCGTAGCCGTTATTCCAGGGGATAAGCTATCTCCATTCCAAATTTAATCAAATCCATTCAGGCGTTTGAGAGTGAAGTATGATGATGATGAGATATAATCCTGTGTTATTACATTTATTATAAGCTGTCTCCAATCCAAATATCATCAGAATCCGTTCATCTGTTTGAGCGTGAAGGATGATGATGATGATGATGAAAAGTATCCTATGTGTTATTTCAGGGTACAAGCTTACTCCATTCCAATATTCATCAAAATCCGTCCAGTCGTTATCGCGCGAAAGCTCCCCAAACAAACAAACAGACAAAGTTTATCTTTTATATATTTGCGTGGATGTTGATAATAACCCGAGGCATGAAGCTTCTAAATAAGCTTAGCTGTATTTCCGAAAAGTAAATTAAGGTGTTCCGATAATAGCTGAATTTAAATCTCCTTTCCAGATTTTATTTGATGAGCACTAAAGAGGTGGTAGCCAAGATGGGGTTGGCTCAGATTTCCTACTCGTACGAGTATCTCGGCGTGAACACGGGCCAGTTTGTGCGCACGGAGCTAGCTGACGACTGTTTCCTTATACTGACACAGGTAAACTTTTGACTATTCCGTGAGCAATAATGTTCAAAAAAAGCCGGATTGAGCGCCGCTAAATCAAAAGTGAAGCACCCAAGATATGCCGCAAAAGCCTCACACACACACTTACACCATGTTATGTCGATCGGCCGCCACATCGCAGCAAGATCTCGACCTTGTTAGTCGTTTTGATTCTGCCAAGCGAAAGTATGTGTCTCGGAAGTTGTCTGCTAGTCGCTGCGCAAACTACTATTTTTCAGGCGCAATCCCGATGTTGAAAGTGAAGACAGCATTGTATAACTGCCTCGCTCACTCGCTTACGTTTTTCGCATATTCTATCTCGCTTTTACCTTATGCTATTTTATCCCCACAGCAGTACCTGCGCAGTCGTCACAGAGCCTAACTTCACAAACACATACATTGGCTGCGATTACTGTAGTCTTTTGTTATAAAATTGTAACAATCTCAAATTTTGCTACGCTACACTCGTTTGTTTTGCGGTATAGACTATAGACTCCGCAAATTTTTTTAACATTCTGGTCTGTATGTTCTTAATTACTGTTTTTTTCAGGGCTTTTTACTTACCTTGAAAGGAAAACCCCTTGGACAGATTATACACTTGCATGACTTGCATGATCAAAAATGTATGCACTTCAGATAATTTTCATAAGTATCTTTTATTTATCAGGCTTTGCACCTCGGCCTGGTGGGGAATCCTTTCGGCCCAGCCGGCACGGGTAAGACCGAGTCTGTCAAGGCGCTGGGGGGGCTTGTCGGCCGATTGGTGCTCATCTTTAACTGCGATGAGGTACCTGCTACTATTTAGTTTTGGACTTCTGATACTTTCTGTGTTATGGCATTTAAATTCATTGTGTAAGTTTTGAATCCTACTAAAATGTTTGCCAATATTTCTGGGTCAATATTATTTGACAAGACTTAAGGACAAAAACTAAAACCCGACTACAGTCGGGTAAAAAATACCTTAAGACGCCCTTGTTATGGAGACGAATCGAGTGATACCTCGCTTGTCTAAATCAGACTTAGTTTTTAGTTTGAACTCATAACCCTTCCTTTGCCTTGCCGTAGTCAGGTAAAAAAGTAGCTTATGACACTATACCTGAAGACGATACGATTGACACCTCGCTTGTCAAAATCGAACCAATAGGGGCAGCGCAATGTTGGAACATCCACATACCCACATACATAGATACATATATATAGAGATGGGCGTTATCGTTAATTTTTGGCATCGATGCGCATCGTTATTTCTCATACACCAACTGATGCCGGCATCGTTGTTTTCGGCATCGATGCCAGCTGAGACGTGATAAATTTACCGCCTGGACGAGGCTCGCGCAACCTTTGTAAGAGGATGTTGCCTGATTAATAATGGAACTATTAATATATAATAATGCCTGATTAATAATGGAACTATTTTTATGTGTGATCGAGATGCTTCTTAGCTATTATGGGGGGTGGGAAGACGGGGGTTATATAAATGGTTAATTTGTGCTTGTTTATTTATGTTTATTATGAGTCGGTTCGTAGGCAATGGACGCTGAGTGCATGGGGCGCCTGCTATCGGGGCTGGCGCTGTGCGGCGCGTGGGGCTGTTTCGACGAGTTCAACCGTCTGTCGGGCGCCACGCTGTGCGCCGCGGCGCGCCATCTCGACTCGCTGTTGGGCGCCATGCAGCGGGGCCCCGCCGCCGCCGCCACCCTCAACGGGAAACAGGTAACCAGACAAGCTCCTATAGACCTTCGACGAGTTCAACCGGCTGTCGGGCGCTCGCTGTGCGCCGCGGCGCGCCAGCTCTACTCGCTGTTGGGCGCCATGCAGCGGGTCCCGCCGCCGCCGCCACCCTCAACGGGAAACAGGTAACCAGACAAGCTCCTATAGATCTTCGACGAGTTCAAACGGCTGTCGGGCGCTCGCTGTGCGCCGCGGCGCGCCAACTCGACT
This sequence comes from Alsophila aescularia, assembly GCA_946251855.1. Classification (NCBI taxonomy): domain Eukaryota; kingdom Metazoa; phylum Arthropoda; class Insecta; order Lepidoptera; family Geometridae; genus Alsophila; species Alsophila aescularia. The sequence continues at coordinate 14,771,983 of OX276378.1, forward strand.
CGCTGTTGGGCGCCATGCAGCGGGGCCCCGCCGCCGCCGCCACCCTCAACGGGAAACAGGTAACCAGACAAGCTCCTATAGACCTTCGACGAGTTCAACCGGCTGTCGGGCGCTCGCTGTGCGCCGCGGCGCGCCAGCTCGACTCGCTGTTGGGCGCCATGCAGCGGGGCCCCGCCGCCGCCGGCACCCTCAACGGGAAACAGGTAACCAGACAAGCTCCTATAGACCTTCGACGAGTTCAACCGGCTGTCGGGCGCTCGCTGTGCGCCACGGCGCGCCAGCTCGACTCGCTGTTGAGCGCCATGCAGCGGGGCCCCGCTGCCGCCGTCACCCTCAACGGGAAACAGGTAACCAGACAAGCTCCTATAGACCTTCGACGAGTTCAACCGGCTGTCGGGCGCTCGCTGTGCGCCGCGGCGCGCCAGCTCGACTCGCTGTTGGGCGCCATGCAGCGGGGCCCGCCGCCGCCGCCACCCTCAACGGGAAACAGGTAACCAGTCAAGCTCCTATAGACCTTCGACGAGATCAACCGGCTGTCGGGCGCTCGCTGTGCGCCGCGGCGCGCCAGCTCGACTCGCTGTTGGGCGCCATGCAGCGGGGCCCCTTCGCCGCCGCCACCCTCAACGGGAAACAGGTAACCAGACAAGCTCCTATAGACCTTCGATGAGATCAACCGGCTGTCGGGCGCTCGCTGTGCGCCGCGGCGCGCCAGCTCGACTCGCTGTTGGGCGCCATGCAGCGGGGCCCCTTCGCCGCCGCCACCCTCAACGGGAAACAGGTAACCAGACAAGCTCCTATAGACCTTCGACGAGTTCAACCGGCTGTCGGGCGCTCGCTGTGCGCTGCGGCACGCCAGCCCGACTCGCAGCTGGGCGCCATGCAGCGCGGCCCTGCCGCCGCCGCCTCCCTCAGCGGGAAACAGGTAACGAGACAAGCTCCAACAATTTAAATTCAATTGTTCCGAACAGTGTGAGAGTTTTTTAAAGAAACTGGTACATTTACGAACCGGAAATCTGTATAAGGTAAAGGTAAAAACTTAGTAACTAGTGGCTCTGTGAGCTGTATACCTCGCGAGCACAAACTTTTTGCAAACAATCTAGCTGTGCACAGTAGCGCCATCTAGTTACCTTATTGTAACACTAACATTAATTACCAAGGTGCTCCATCAATCCCAACCTGGTAGCAAAAGGGCTAATTACACTGGTAGAAAATTAAAAGTGAGCAATTTACTGCATTTTGTGGAGTTATTCTGCTCATCACGCCGAAGATCCTCATCAGATCTTCTCCAAATTTTTATAAGACCAATGAGGCCCTTTTTGGGGGAAGTAGGTACACCCCCTGCCCATCAAAAATCCTCCGACAACTACAAAATTCAAAAAATTCGTCGTTATGATGCTTTTTTCTCGATAAACTGTAGTTACCGCGAAGTCGCAGGCGAAAGCTAGTACCATTTTTATTACATCCATAATTAGATTAGCCGGAATCATCATCAATCAACATCCCTTTCCGTCACACTAATAAAGTACGACAATGTTATGGGTACATTTTAACTGTAAAAAATACGAAAGTTCATGCGCGTGATCTCGATGACTAGTAGTATCTTTGAAAAACACCAACACTGTTCAAAAAGTTGAATTCAACAAGGCGGTCACGCGTGCGCATAGCGGCTGATAAAAGTTCTAATGAATGTGTGTAGTGCTTCGATTCTGGTCAAGCGGAGTAATTTAGAGTACGTTTGTATGAGAGTTGAACGGCATACTGTGCGCAGGTGCAGGTGTCCGAGTGGTGCGGCGTGGCTGCGACCATGAACCCCGTGGGGCGCGGGTACGGCGGGCGGCGCGCGCTGCCGCCGGCGCTGCAGCGCGTGATGCGGCCCGTGGGCATGCTGGCGCCACGCGGCGCCACCGTCGCCGCGCACCTGCTCGCCGCCGCTTGCGTGCCCAATGCACCCGCGCTCGCACAAGACCTGCACAACGTTTTCACTGTAGCGAGGTAAGGACGAGCCACGTGCCTGGTACGCATACCAGTCATTAGTACATATTATCTATGCACGTCCACAAAAATACATAAAAATATATGTCCGGTAGCGCGCTGATCAGCGACGAGCGGCACTACGACTGGGGCCTTCGCGCGCTGAAGGCGGGCGTGGTGAGCGCGGCGGCGGCTCTGGCGGCGCGCCCCGCCCCGCTGCCTGAACAGCGCGCCGCGCTGCGCCGACTGCTCGCACGGGACAACATGTCCAAGCTCACCAGGGATTCAGCGATCAGGTGAAGGCACTAGCACCAATTATTGCACGACTGCCCAAAAAAAGTGTGTAATGTTTTCAGAGTTCATGTATGTATGTTTGTATTTATGTTTTTATGTATGTACTCGTATGTTTGTATGTATGTGAGTTTCTTTATTCCACCATAACTTTTAAACGGGTGAACAGATTTATTTACGTGTATGGGGTATCGTTAGAATACTTACAACCTTCTACTTTTTTCTTTCCTTTATTGGAAAAAAAAATCCATTTGCAAAAACTGTTAACTATTTTATAATATGGGTATTTGAAGGCCTTAATGAGCACATTCCAATAATATATAATTTATTGGCATAAAACATTTTTGTTCGTTTTGTAGCAGGGCAGTCGTGTTATTTCTCTTACTTTGATGATGTACTTATTTATTCTGTGCCACGCCAGAGGGCATATGCTAGTTAACTTTCTAGAGAAGGAGGGACTCTTCTTAATGTGTTTTTCTTTAAGAAGCAGAGAAAGTGGACTTGTAAAGCCCGGACGGCGTTACAAAAAATTAGATTGACTTTGCTTGACGGATAGGAAGCAAATATTCAGAGATGTCTCGGTGATCTATAGGTTTAATACCGGGAGTGATCATCGACTGGTCCGAGGCACTCTGAATATCGATTTTAAGCTAAAAGGCTCCGCATAATAAAGTCCACGCTCCGACCAAATCTTCTGCAAATAATGCATGGCTGGGTCTGAGAAATTCCAGGTAAAGCTGGATAATCGATTCGCTGTTGTGGAAACCACAAATGACGTTAACGAGGGACTTGACAACTTGGTGAGAATTGTAACGGATTTGGTCCAAAAATTTTGCTTATTGCAGTATAAGGGGCCAAAATCCAAGCTATCAGACGAGACTCTCAGGCTTATGACACAAAGGCAGGAAGACACACAAGCCTCTTTGTCTGAACAGATCAAACTCAACAAAAATGTCACGAAACTGACCCGACACGACTTTCGGTGCTCCAATACACGCCTCATACAGACGGCAATTGAGCAAGAGGGTCCAAAGTTTTCGTGCAACAACTTGGCAGGAGTCAAATGTCAAAGTTAAAAAAACTGTTGGTACAACCGTTGTGTCAAAACCTGAGATTCTCGCCGAGATTGAGCATTTCTATGGTAGATTACCGCTTCTCATGCTTGTCGACCGGAAATCCATATTGAGGGTGCGAGTGCCACACTGACTCGTCACTTACAGATGAGCTGCCAAATATCAACCTGGATGAGTTGGAGATTGCCCTGAAACAACTGAAAAAAGGAAAGGCCACTGGTGAAGATGGCATTACCTCTGAGCTGTTAAAGGCAGGAGGTACTTCTGTCCTTAGACAGCTGCAGACACTTTTCAATGTCGTTGTTCATAGAGGGAGAACTCCAGAGGGATGGAACAGGAGTGTGGTGGTATTATTCTTCAAGAAAGGGGATAAAAACCTTGCTCAAGTATTATAGGCCCATCTCCCTCTTGAGCCACGTCTACAAGCTGTTCTCAATGGCCAACACCAACCGTCTTGCGCGTCGTCATCATCATCATCATGTCAGCCTTTAGAAGTCCACTGCTGAACATAGGCCTCCCCCAAAGAGCGCCATGACGAGCGATCCTGTGCCACCTCCATCCACCGACTTCCTGCGATGGCTACAATGTCGTCGGTCCATCGTGTGGGGGGTCTCCCCACACTTCGCTTGCTTGTTCGTGGATGTTCATCGTTCGCATGATGATGATGATTCTGTGCCTCTACTCAATAGTATCCGCTGAGACTGGGAGCACGCTTTGCATATGTACATATTCAAATTATATATGGGTGGTGGTGTAAATTGTATATGGTGTATTTATATACGGGTGTAGTCAAAACTAATACGAGAGTTATTAGTTTTGACTACACCCATATTCAAATTCACCAACTTTTCGGATTGGTGCAGCACGTAAAAAATATTAGTTGCCAGTGCACACAAAGGGGCCGTTTCTGATTGGTGCAGCAGGTAAAAAAATATTTGTTGCCAGTACTCACAAAGGGGGCTTTTCTGATTGGTGCAGCAGGTAACAAAATTATTAGTTCCCAGTACTCATAAAGGGGGCGTTTCTGATTGGTGCAGCAGGTAAAAAATATTAGTTCCCAGTACTCAAAAAGGGGGCGGGCGTTACTGATTAGTGCAGCAGGTATAAAATATTAGTTCCCAGTACTAACAAAGGGGACGTTTCTGATTGGTGTAGCAGGTAAAAAATATTTATGGTTTATTGTTTGTTACAGATTCGAAAATATTTTATGTTTGGTATTTGGAGATGTTCCCGCGGCAGAGTCGCCATCAGACCCGATAAAAGCTGGCATAGAATCTTCTATAGAAAATCTGAAACTAGCACATAACATGCTTCAGGTTTGTGTAATACCTTAATTTTTTTAATGTTTAATTTTATCCAGGGCTCGTAATTTTCCCAGTAATTAAAGGGTGGTAATTGTTAGTTTACCATAAGTCTATACTTATAATAAAGTAGTAAGTACCAAAAAGTCTGTACAATGAAGATATTTATAACGAAATGGTCTAGGATACGGAGCCGAGACGTAGATACTCACGGTACGACTATTGCACCAATTTAAGGTTAGTTAGCTCAGCGGGCTATGGAAAGGGCTAATATGCTCGGAGTTTATCTGAAGGACCGTATCCGATGCGAGGTAATTTGACAGAGAAACAAGGTTATTGACATATCCCTTAGGATTAGCAAGTTTCAGTGGGCTGGACATATTTGTCGAAGGACTGATAACCGTTGGGGTAGACGTGTTCTTGAGCGGAGACCGCGACTCGGCAAACGTAGTGTAGGGCGCCCTCTGGCTAGGTGGAGCGACGATATGCGCAAGGTAGCTGGCAGCAGTTGGAAAACAAGATCCGAAGATCGGGCTCAGTGGCGTGCTTTGGGAGAGGCCCATGTTATTTATTTTGTTTGACCTCCCTCTGTTATTCTCTACCCGGTTTCATAATCCTGCGCAATGACCGCATTAGCTATGGAGATGGAGGTGTTGCCATTTATCTCCGCGCAAACATTTCATACACATTGTGAGTCTGTCAACGCAACCCCCTCCAACTGATGCTGGTGCATCTTTTCATTAAAATCACTCTTTCCCATACGAAGATGCTTGTAGGTGTTTATTATTGTCCTTCTCTGCTCATAAACTTTTTTCTAATTTTGAGAGACTTCTGCATGACCACTCTCCTTTTTACGATCACAATATAAGCACGGGTGATTTTTAAAACATGCTTACTGTAACTTGATAATAGATCGTCCTCATTTGAAACTATCATCAGGGCCAGCAACTTGTTTCCAGATGCCAAAAGGGATGCCTAAAATTAATGTGTAGATTGAAAACTACTGATACAACTAGCCTCACTTCCAATCTTTAAAATTGTTAATATTGCTCTGTATGTACATATTCGAAATAGCAATATTAGTTAAATGTAACCTGCATCTTTTTCCCAAGCCTGGTCACTCAAGGAGTAGACGGGATCTGGACCGTCTTTCTTTAGCTCATTGCAATACGGCTTTACACCAAAAGTGTTTTTAGAATGGCTCCTAAAATTTATAATTAAATTCCTAATGACATTAAATCGTTAAACTTGAATTTATTCAAATTACAAATACATTTTTTTTTGTTTATTAAATGTTATTAGAGTGTAAATGAATTTTTGACTGATAAAAATGTAAACATATTCTTGACCAAAAGCACTTTATAGGTATTTGACAATATTATTAAATTAGATTGTAATCATGATTTGAATATTGAATTTATGTATTGTTTTAAGTTGTTTTGGTATACCTACATTATCTAATTACAAATGTTTGACATGAGAATAATAATTATTAAACCGTGTTTATAATATTTGCATGCTGGTAAAGCGTAAAACATGCTGTACCTATTATTTATATATTGCAATCTTATATTTTATTATTAAACCGTGTGTATAATATTTGCATGCTGGTAAAGCGTAAAACATGCTGTACCTATTATTTATATATTGCTATCTTATATTTTATTATTAAACCGTGTGTATAATATTTGCATGCTGGTAAAGCGTAAAACATGCTGTACCTATTATTTATATATTGCTATCTTATATTTTATTATTAAACCGTGTGTATAATATTTGCATGCTGGTAAAGCGTAAAACATGCTGTACCTATTATTTATATATTGCTATCTTATATTTTATTATTAAACCGTGTGTATAATATTTGCATGCTGGTAAAGCGTAAAACATGCTGTACCTATTATTTATATATTGCTATCTTATATTTTATTATTAAACCGTGTGTATAATATTTGCATGCTGGTAAAGCGTAAAACATGCTGTACCTATTATTTATATATGGCTATCTTATATGTTATTATTAAACCGTGTGTATAATATTTGCATGCTGGTAAAGCGTAAAACATGCTGTACCTATTATTTATATATTGCTATCTTATATTTTATTATTAAACCGTGTGTATAATATTTGCATGCTGGTAAAGCGTAAAACATGCTGTACCTATTATTTATATATTGCTATCTTATATTTTATTATTAAACCGTGTGTATAATATCTGCATGCTGGTAAAGCGTAAAACATGCTGTACCTATTATTTATATATTGCTATCTTATATTTTATTATTAAACCGTGTGTATAATATTTGCATGCTGGTAAAGCGTAAAACATGCTGTACCTATTATTTATATATTGCTATCTTATATTTTATTATTAAACCGTGTGTATAATATTTGCATGCTGGTAAAGCGTAAAACATGCTGTACCTATTATTTATATATGGCTATCTTATATTTTATTATTAAACCGTGTGTATAATATTTGCATGCTGGTAAAGCGTAAAACACGCTGTACCTATTATTTATATATTGCTATCTTATATTTTATAAACCAACCATGTTTTAGCGCATAAAAGTTTTGATTTTTACTTTTAACCCACAAAAATGACACAGTCAATGCCGCGGGCACAGGTAGTATTATATAAGTAATTAAATGTATGTATTGTTTTAGGTGCAAAAATGTGTAGAGCTCTACGAGCAGTTAAAACAGAGAATGGGGGTAGTCATAGTCGGCCCCCCGGGCTCAGGCAAAACTACCATCAGGCGAATGTTGAAGAACGTAAGTACCCACTTGTGTGTTAATCATATTTAAACGGGTTTACCTAACGGTTTTTGCTTCAAATTTTACTGCAGATGTTTCAACTACTTCTACTTAACCGATTCTCATGCAACGTCAATCCTTAAGACAATACAACATTATTATTATATCAAATTTTAATGCTCACATCCTCATGCTGCAGGGTTGGATACTGTCTACCGTGAGACTTGCTTTGGGGATCTGCTGATTTTGTTTTAGTATTGTGGATCAAGTAGACTTTGTTATTGAACTCCGGGTTCCAACTCCTCAGGTTACTACTTCCTAGTGTATTATATTATTTTTTTCTTAGCCAATTGCATTAATTTGATTTCTGAACCACTCGTATGTAAGTAAGAGTAGGAATAGATTAAGTTGTGCATGTGTGCTTTGTTTCTGTATATATTTACATGTATCTTATAGTTCTCAAAGTTGTGTAATGTTTGTTTCAAGGCTCTAACGCACCAGGGCAAGAGCATAATGGAATACACGATTTGCCCCAAAGCAATGAGTCGCGACTGGCTGCTGGGAAACATCGACCACGACACCAGACAGTGGACGGACGGCGTTATCTCTGCTACTGCATTAGAAGTGTCTAACCAACCGTCAGGTAACAAAGCAATAAGTCGAGTCGAGACTGTCTGCTGATGGCGTTGTCTCTGCTCCTGCATTAGAGGTGTCCAACCAACCGTCAGGTAACAAAGCAATGAGTCGAGTCGAGACTGGCTGTTGGGAAACATCGACCACGACACCAGACAGTGGATGGATGGCGTTATCTCTGCTATTGCATTAGAAGTGTCTTACCAACCGTCAGGTAACACAGCAATGAGTCGAGTCGAGACTGGCTGTTGGGAAACATCGACCACGACACCAGACAGTAGACGGATGGCGTTATCTCTGCTATTGCATTTGAAGTGTCTAACCAACCGTCAGGTAACAAAGCAATGAGTCGAGTCGAGACTGGCTGCTGGGAAACATCGACCACGACACCAGACAGTGAACGGATGGCGTTATCTCTGCTACTGCATTAGAAGTGTCTGACTAACCGTCTGGTAACAAAGCAATGAGTCGAGTCGAGACTGGCTGCTGGGAAACATTGGCCACGACACCAGACAGTGAACGGATGGCGTTATCTCTGCTACTGCATTAGAAGTGTCTGACCAACCGTCAGGTAACAAAGCAATGACTCGAGTCGAGACTGGCTGCTGGGAAACATCGGCCACGACACCAGACAGTGGACGGATGGCGTTATCTCTGCTATTGCATTAGAAGTGTCTAACCAACCATCAGGTAACAAAGCAATGAGTCGAGTCGAGACTGGCTGTTGGGAAACATCGACAACGACACCAGACAGTGAACGGATGGCGTTATCTCTGCTACTACGTTATTAACCGACTTCAACAAAGGAGGAGGTTCTCAATTCGATCTGTATGTTTTTTTTTGTTTTCTTATGTTTGTTACCTCAGTACTCCGTCATTTGTGTACCAATTTTGAAAATTATTTTTTGTTTGCCAGGATATACTTTCAGATTGGTCCCATAGAAATTTTATCAAAATCGGTGCAGTAGTTTTTTAACCAGTTCCAATAATAATAAAAATTTGGTTCGAGCGTTCGCGAAGTACGAGCGTGTGAAGTCGGTTGTTCGCGTTTTTGTCAATAAATAATGATTAAAGGTCAAAAACATTGTTCTTGAATATAATTCTTCGACACTATTTTAGGTTTACAAATAATATAGACATGCAGATTGCCGAACTAAGTAGCATTTAGGTCTACCTGTTATAAAAAGGCTGTCTTTCACGGCCATTTAGTGGATGGACTAAAGCCTTCACCGCTCAAAGTGTACTGATTTCTTTTAATGGTAGTGTTTTGGTAATTAATTGCCGCATGTCTGGTTAAGTATGGATTTTAACCAATTTAATGCTTGATTAGCGTTCATTGACGATGATGAGTGCGGCAGAAAGATATTAATTTGCATAATATAATTTTATTTTCAGATGTGTGGTCGTGGGTGGTTTGCGACGGCGACATTGACCCGGAATGGGTGGAAGCGCTCAACTCCGTGCTGGATGACAACCGGCTACTGACGCTCCCATCGGGCTGGCGCATTCAATTCGGACATAACGTAAACTTCATCTTCGAGACGCACAGCCTCGAGCACGCCTCGCCCGCCACCGTGTCACGAATGGGAGTCATATTGCTGAGGTACTTTTTTATTTGAAGCTGGCAATCTGTGCTGGACGTGTACAGCTACTTAGGTACTTTCCAGTGTAGCAACTTCAATGTCGTCTTCGAGACGCAGAGTCTCGAGCACGCCTCGCCCGCCACCGAGTCATATTTCTGAGGTACTTTTTATTTTGAAACTGGCATCTCTGTGCTGGATGAAAACAGCTACAGCCTTTAGCACATCTCGCGCGCGTTTTTGAATAGGAGTCATATTGCTGAGGTATGTTTATATACTGAGGCTGACAAGAAATATAATAACAAGAATAAGAATATGGTGTAATATGAGCATAGAAGGCTGACGTTGTCAACTTGCCATATGAAACGCGAGCAGTTCTTTGAGACACAAAGTTGCTTCGCCTGCCGCCGTGTCGGGGGTAGGAGTCCATATTGCTAAGGTACTTTGCCTTTTCTAGTTGGTAACTCTTACAGCTAGCTTCTGACTAATTGGTGCGTGCAGTTATTCGAGACGCGTGTTCTTCATTAATATACTAAATTTCTTACTTTTATTATTAAAGAAAGAGCCCAGCTCTTGTCGGGGGAGTGATTATTAGCATTTCTTATTTTCGGCCACTGTTGACATCCCCATACGACTTGTAATTTTTCTTGTTAACGGATATGTAACTATCCTTCTAGGTCTGCTTCTTCCTCTCTTCTCTTCTACCTTAGATTCTACAATGGTTTTAATGAAGTTGGCATGTCGTGTAAGGTGGCCAAACATCTTTCATCTTGAAGAGGAAGGTTTTTTCTTGTTTGCTGTCTAGGCAGTCTTTTGACCACGGTCTCACTTGATGGAAAGCGATGAAGTGGTCGAAGGTGTAGCACGTTTGCCTAGTAGATACCTATTCACTCTTGACTTGAACACACCAATGTTATATTTTACCGGAAACACCGACGAGGGCAGGGCATTCCACTTCTTAGAAGTTCTTATATTAAATGAAGAAGCGTATCGCTTCGTTCTTGTGCAAGGTATTTCAACCGTAAAAGGATGGCGCTTTGCCGATCGTCTAGTCGTACGGTAATGGAAACGTGATGGGGGAATCAGATTGTGCAGTTCTTGTGAGGCATGACCCTTTCAACACTTAGATTTATACGTTTGATTTATATGTTAATTTACTACTTTTTTATAAGTGTTGAATAAACGATCTTTCTTTCTTTCTTTTTTCTTTGTGAACACTCTCCATAGTGCAATCTGTAGAGAATAACGACAGGCTTGCGACCTCACGTCGATGCGCCAGATTTTGAAGCTTACTCTTTACCAGAGTGTCATCTCCAATTAGCCTCATAGCACGTCTCTCAATTGAATCCAAAGCCTCGAGCTGATACTTGGCAGAACTGTCCCAGAGGTGGCAGCAGTACTCCATACAAGATGGACTGTGCTTGGTAAAGATTCAAAAGCTGTCCCTGTGTGAAGTACCGCCTAACTTTAGACAAAATACCAAATTTATTTGCAGCTACCTTGGCTTTGGATTAAATTTAAGACCCAAAATTCAGGTTCGATGTGAGTTCGACACCCAAAAGCTCCAGATTTTCGCCTAATGGTATTGTTACACTACGGAAAGACGGAGATCGGTTAAGAGGACTCTTTTTAGCAGAGAACAAACACGCCTGCGTTTTAGTGGCATTAAACTTAACCAGATTAGCATCGCCCCAATCGGACACGGCTTCTAAGGCTAAATTCAAACGGTCTACCATAGCCTATCTCTGAAGCTGGACAGCGTCGCAGCTGGCTTGAGCATTGGAACTGTATCTCTCAACCACAGTACTGTCATCTGCATACCCAAAGGTACTGGGCTTCAAAAGGTCATTAATGTGCAGAAAAACAGTGTAGCCGAGAAAACCGATCCTTGAGGTACACCAGCATTGATGGCCATTTGATCAGACGAGCAGCTCTCTAGGACTACTCGAATAGATCTTTCCCTCAAAAAATCAGCTATCCAATTGCAAAAGCAAACAGGTAATCCATATGAGGGAAGCTTGTTTAAAAGGCCTTCGTGCCAGACCCGATCAAAAGCCTTAGATATATCAAGAGAGACGGCATGCGCCTCACCATGCATCTCGATGGCTTCGCTCAATACGTGAGTGGCATACGCAAGAAGATCCCCAGTAGATCGGTTTCGGCGAAATCCGTATTGCCGGTCACTGAGGAGATCATTGTCCTCAAGGTATGCCAATAGCCTAACGTTTATGACACTCTCCATACACTTACAGAGTATGGAGGTAAGATGTTTCCCAATCGGATGTGGGAAAATATGTCGACATCGTAATTACCCCACACCTTCCATCTATATATCTATACTTATAATACATCAGTAAGTACTAAAAAGTCTGTAAAAGGATACTTAAAATAAGCTACTAAACAAGAATATAACATTTCTTAAAATCATTTCTGGCTGTCTGGATGTTTATTCGCCCATCACGTAAATCTACTGGACCGATTGCGATGCGGTTTTCACTGTAAGGTAGCTTAGGGCTTTACTTAAAAACTGGAGTAGGTACTTGGTATTTCAATCCGATGACTATAAGTCCAGCAATCAATGAAGAACTAACTATTCGACGTCAGAACTAAGTTTGATGGTATTGGTACTTTTGGTTCTGGAATAGCACAGTTTTTAACCCACGAACAAAGATACGGGTTTTATAAGTTTAGGGTGTGTATCACTGTGTGATGTAAGGGGACAAACTATCACCTCGAAGCCCCAAGTCAACCTCACCTGCTCGTGGTGCATCCTGCCGAACAACAAACGAGGCTCTGACGACCGACTAATGGCGGTATAACCATCTCGACAACAGCGTATCTAAATTCTATAGGCCAGTGACGGGTAGCAGCTTCACTGGTACGAGAAGCAACGTTCTGCGGTCGCCAACCCGCATGCCAAGCTTGGCGACTATGGGCAAAACCTCCAAAATTATAGACACAATAAAAAAACGGCCCCTGGTTCCCGGCGGCCTTGCTATTCCTGACCAAGGTGGCGGTCATGGTAACGGCAGGGCGGGGGGTGCCAAGAATCCCCGGCTACGGTAGGCCATCACGCACAACTGACTTTGGCAACGTACAACGGACGAACGCTCAGGCTTGACGAAAACATGGCACAGCTCAAAACGGAACTGGAAAAGATAAGGTGGCACATTCTGGGGTTGTGTGAAGATCGAAGAGAGGGGGAGGACACCATAACTCTAGAGTCAGGCCACCTTATGTACTACCGGGAGGGTGACCAGCAATCCCAAGGTGGGGTAGGGTTCCTCGTCCACAAAGTCCTCGCTGGCAACGTTGTTGAGATATCCAGTGTGTCTACTAGGGTAGCATACCTCATCGTTGACCGAGAGGTATAGCCTGAAAGTCATACAGGTATACGTACCGACGTCGAAACACTCGGATGACACAGTAGAAGAAATGTATGAAGACGTTTCTTCAGCTCTTCATAACACCACGAAGACACACTACAACGTTGTCATGGGGGACTTCAACTCCAAAGTGGGATTACAGAGTGGCAGTGAATCGAGAGTTGGTCCACACGGTTACGGAAGTACGAATCACAGGGGGCAAATGCTTGTCAATTTCTTGGAGCAAGAGGGGGGCTCTTCTTAATGAATTATTTCTTTAAAAAGCAGCCCTAAAGAAAGTGGACGTGGCAAAATCCCGACATCGTGACAAAAAACGAGATAGACTTCATTATGACGGATAAAAGGCATATATTCAGAGACGTCTCTGTGATCAACAGGTTTAAGACCGGAAGTGATCACCGACTACTACGAGGCTCTCTGGATATCAATTTTAAGCTTGAAAGATCCCGTCTGATGAATTCTACACTCCGACCAACCTGCTTCAAACCGTCGTGGACTCAGAACAGTTCCAAATTCATCTGAAAAACCGATTTGCTGCTCTGGAAAACACGAATGATGTTGACGAGGCCCTGGACCAAGTGGTGGGAATCCTACGGAGAGAGGGGTCTAAGTTTTGTCAGGTGCAACGTACTGGTACGAAGTCCAAACTTTCGACTAAGACTCTTCGGCTTATGGATGAGAGACGTGATGATGTACAGGCCACATCGTCAGAGAAGCGGGCCCTCAATCGGAACATCAGCAAGCTGGTGTGAGGAGACCTCCGATGCTCTAACACACGCCGCATAGAAAAGGCTATTGAGTTGAAATCGGGGGTCTAAAGTCTTTGCCCAGCAATTGAAGAGGCCCCATCTGACGAAGCTAAGAACATCATCTGGCAATATCGTCATCTCAAAGCCGGAGATTCTCGTCGAGATAGAAGACTTCTATGGCTAATGGAGAAGACGGAGTCACTTCGGAGCTCTTGAAAGCAGCAGGAAAACCTGTGCTTCGTGAGCTCCAGAAGATATTCAACTCTGTTCTGAACGATGGGAGAACTCCCAAGGCTTGGAACAGAAGTATCGTAGTTTTATTTTTCAAAAAAGGAGATAATACGCAACTAACAAAAGTACAGGCCCATCTCGCTTCTGAGCCACGTCTATTAACTGTTATCAAGGGTGGTCACGAATGAGAAAGCCTTTGACTCCGTCGAAACCTGGGCTGTGCACGGGTCCCTGCAGCGATGCCAAGTGGACTGGCGATACATCGAGGTGTTGAGATGCTTGTATGACGCCGCGACCATGTCCGTACAAGTTCAGAACCAGCCGACTAAGCATAATATCCAGCTTCGCAGGGGAGTGAGACAGGGGGATGTTATATCTCCGAAACTGTTCACTAACGCCCTTGAAGATATGTTTAAGACACTGGATTGGTAAAGTACAGGCATAAACATAAATGGCGAGTACATCCCACATCTACGATTCGCCGATGATATCGTCCTTATGGCTGAATCGCTGCCGGAACTAGCGAGCGAATGCTGACCGATCTAGCCGACGCCTCTCGACGTATCGGTCTCGGCATGAATATAGACAAAACTAAGGTAATGTTTAACGACCTCATTACCCCGAGACCAGCTGTCATTAACGGTGTACAGGTTATGTTGTGCAGGAATATGTTTACCTCGGGCAGACTGTGCAATTGGGTAGGAACAATTTCGAGAGGAAACCGATAGGAGAATTCAGCTGGGATGGGGCAGCATTTGGTAAACTTCGTCAAGTCTTCTCTTCGTCCATACCACAGTGCCTAAAGAGGAAAGTCCTACGTGCGTGCGTCCTATCAGGCATGACCTACGGAGCCGAAACGTGGACACTCACGGTGAGATTGGTTCGTAAGTTTAAGGTCGCTCAGCGAGCTATGGAAATAGCTATGCTCGGTGTTTCTCTTAAGGACAAGATTCGTTAGGAAGTAATCCGACAGAGAACCAAAGTTACCGATATAGCTCAAAGAATTAGCAAGCTGAAGTGGCAATGGGCTGGTCACATCTCTCGAACAACCGACAACCGTTGGGGTAAACGAGTTCTAGAGTGGAGACCGCGCTTAGGCAAACGTAGTGTAGGGCGCCCGCTGGCCAGTTGGAGTGACGACTTGCGAAAAACGGCTGGCAGGAACTGGATGAGAAGAGCCGAAGATCAGGCTCAGTGGCGTTCACTAGGAGAGGCCTACGTCCAGCAGTGGACGAACATAGGCTGATGATGATGATGATGATGATGATGATAATGATCACTGTGTGTGTGTGTGTGTGTGTGTGTGTGTGTGTGTGTGTGTGTGTGTGTGTGTGTGTGTGTGTCTGTGGCATCGTAGCTCCCAAACGAATGTACCGATTTTGATGCGGTTTTTAATGTTTCAAAGCTGAAGTAAACGACATGGCTATTAGCTATGATGGCGGGGAAGGGGGTGAGGATCGTAGCTCCCAAACGAATGGACCGATTTTGATGCGGTTATTATATTTTAAAACTGGTGTGATCGAGATGCTTCTTAGCTATAATTTTCGGAGGTAATATAAATTTATAATTTGTGCTTTTTCTGTGATAGCACATAAGATCCTTATATCCTAGGAAAATTACCACGCGGGCAACGCACGTCTAGTAACCATATAAATATTAATTATTTTCAGCGATGACATCAGATGCGATTTAGACTTGCTAGCCAATTGGACACAGCGTGTGGAGATCGAGCACGAAACGGGCCGCGCGGCGGTGCCGGTACTGCAGCAAGTAGTCACCAACTGCGTCCAGTGGTTCGACAAGCACAAGTCCGACGTCGTTTTGAAGATGTATAACATTACTTTTGTTAGTATTTACCTTCTTAATAACATGCTATAAACAAGTTTTGTTTAAATGTCAAAGTATCCTGCATCAGGCCTAAGTTGTTTCGTTTTGCTTCTATTTGACTTCGCTTTGACGACAGGTTTGGCCGAGTGGCTAGTGAGCTTGCCAGCAAAGTCATTAATCATGGGTTCGAATCCCACGGTTGTTTTCGAGTCAATGATGTATATATTCGTATCTAAGCTAGTTTGGGGCTAGGCAATTGGTGTGAATTGTTCTAAATATATGTATATAGTAATGGCGCCTCGCGGCCTTGCACGTGTACAAGTTTCCCCCTCCCCTTTCATCTTCCCCTCCTCACTCACGTCCCCTTTAAAACACCTACCAACAACCCCCGTTTAAGAAGCCTTTCCATACAAAATGGACGAGAAAGTAAATTTTCTTCATATATTTTTTTCTTGTTTGTTCCGACGTTTTAATTTATTAATATTTATTCTGCTTTTCGGGGCGGACACAAATCCAACAAATTAAAGATCATAAAAATCGGTCCAGCCGGTCATGAGTTATAAATTGTGTAACTAACCCGACTTTGTTTCATAATATGTATTTTATCTTTTCCAAAGTACTACCTCGTTTACATTACTTAACATTAACATTGCAGGTCAAACAAATACTGGTTCAGTTCGAATACCTAACACAAAATATAGGTGTGAATGATCGAATGTGTCCAGAAGAACTTGTATACCTGGCTGTGGAGAGCAGCACGGTGGATGTCGTCAAAGAAAGCGCATTGGACTCTTTACATCAAGAGGTTTGTGGCCAACAACCAATAAACACAGACATTTTTGAAGCGATATGATAAGTGCAATGCATTGCGGCGCAAGATTGTTCAATCCGAAGATCTAGGTTGCACTTCAATTTTTTGTTTTGTCGTATGAGTTAGTGCTGGTCTCTGGTGTCAAAGTTTGTCAGGCCGCCCGAGGGCCTGACATGGGTTAACGACTGCTATTAATCAATAACAGCCGGGACCGACAGCTTATCGTACCCTCCGGAGCACGGAGCGCTAGAAAACCGCACAGTACTTAGAAAAGTCATTGGTGTGGAGTCTAGTACCGAACCCGGTATCATTGGATTCTAAGTTGCACTATTAAACCTTAGGCTACCAACACTCTTATACACAATAATAATTATGATTTGGTAACAACTGGCTCGGGCTCACGTTTACATGTAGAAATAGTGGGAGGAAGAGCGTCGGATACGTGCGAAACCTAGGTCGGTATTTCGAAATTGTCGTTTAAAATGACGTCATAAAGCATAATTATCTTAGTCACTGATCAAGCGATGGAGATTGCCAAGTTTTGGTCCAAAACCATATAGTAGCCTAAAGGAGTCTACCTTCACGTACAACATACAAGTTGAAAAACATTGTCGGCGGCACGAAATCAGCAACTTTTGGCAGTTTAGTGATTGAGACGTGTCGTCACAAGTCGCCGGGTAGCACGCGCGGGAACAAGTCGTCGACATGATTCTCTGAAATAATGCCGCCCTGTGGCTGTGTCGGCAGGGTAGGAGACTTTGGCGTGTAGACTCCTTTACATTTTAGCCATTGACACGAAGAAGAAGAAGGTCTTGAAATAACATATAAGACTTTTTATCCCTGACAAATTACCACGCAGGCAAAGCCTCTGGGCGCAGCTAGTCTAAAAAAGTGAAGAAAGACTGGTGTTTCCAGATTTTGTCTGTGTTGGGTCCGGCGCCGGGTGCGCCACTGGCTGCGCAGGAATGGAGTGCGGAGAGCGTGCTGGTGTCGCCGCGGCTGGCGGCGTGCGAGGCGCTGCTGCGCGCCTGCCTCGCCTCGGACCGCGCCCATATGCTCGTACTTGGACCCCACGCAAGCGCTAAGAAGTACTAACCACTTGTTATACTTAAAAATCCGATATCTGTGTAAGTTTAGACTAAATGCCTCCAATCGCTGAGTGAATCTGATGTATATTCTTTGATATATCAGAAGTGGGACTAATCCACTTAATTATGTACCTACTAGACATGACCATAACGTTACCGTAAATGCAGTAGATGTTGTATAGTTATGGTCTTAAACCGTACGAATTCAGGTATAGATATATCTGTCTGAACTAGTCTAAGGGCCTATTTCACGACCTTCAAGTAATGTTTCAAGTAGACTGATCGCCAGTTAAACTCAACAGTAACTGTACGTATGAATTTCACGCGTGCGTTTTATGCCAGTCATTGCGGGAAAATATGAAGCTTTGCCCTATAAATGGTGGTGTAGAAGATATTTTGATTTGTATTGCTTAGATATGAGGCCTTTAAGAAAAAAACTATTTTTCGACCTCGAGGGGTGGGAGCGTTAGCCGCCATCTTGAATTGAAGGGGATATTTTTTCTGAATAGTTCATTAACAGTTAGCTTTATGGCAAAATTGTATATGAAAAGTATAAAGAAGACAATTTTTGCAACATTATTTGCATTCACAGTTGTTCTATACAATGTGTCTGGTCACCGGTGTCGGAGACTTAAGGGGGGTTAAATATGGGGATTTTTATCGACAAATCACTATCTCGATTTTCTCTTGGCCTCTCCATACTAAAATGGCAGCCATTTTGTTTTTTTTACTTCGCAGCTCAGACGCCTACACTGATTTAATCATTGCTATCGATGTAGACGTCTTAGGAAGACGAAAGAGGTATCATTTGAAAGCTAACAATGAAGACAATCAATTTATGATACATTTTATTCAATATATTTTTCACAAAATAACATAACAATATTAACAAAATAAAAATCGTATTTATTTATTGCATTTTTTTTAGTTTTTTAAATGTTTTATGAAAACTAACCTGTCAAGCTATTTTTTTTTAATTGTATTATCATAGTACAAGATATTTCCATTAAAATAAATCTTACATCAAGGTCCTAAGTTAAATATTTTCGAAGCTATGATGGTTTAAATATGACCCTTAAAAACTCTATTAATAGCACACGTCAAAGCTATGATGATTGGGATGGGAAAAGGCAAGAAAAGAACAAAGTAAAACCATTAATTATCATTTATTAATTTAATACCATCTAAACTAGGTACTACAGCCACGATTCAAAATGTCCTCAGTTTTGTTGTAGACAAGCAGTTGCCCTAATTGACACATGTTGTGTAGCTCTTTTTATCATGGCTTTGTCCGCCCTCATTACATCCCCGACTTGTAATATTTTTTCAATTAGTTCTTCTCTTGTGTTGGGCACGTTAACGTACACTTTCTGCTTTATTATGCCCCATAAAAAAAAATCTAGGGGTGTCAAATCCGGGGAACGCGGCGGCCAAGCAATCGTCCCACCTCGTCCAATCCATGTTGGATATGTGTTGTTTAAGTAATTTCTCACATTTACCGCAAAGTGTGCCGGAGCTCCATCTAATTGGAGTATCATTCTTGCCCTATACGTCAATGGCAATTCGCTTAATGCGTCTTGATAGTCATTCTGCAGGAATTCCAAAAATATTGGGCCATTTAATGTAGCGGGCAAAATAAGAGGCCCAATAAGGATATCGTCTATCATTCCAGCCCAAACATTTACCGAAAACTTGTGCTGAAAGCTACTGGGTCTCACTGCATGCGGGTTTTCTTGGAGCCACAGGTGCTCGTTCCGATGATTTGTGTATCCAGATCTTGTAAAAGTTGCTTCATCGGTCCACATAATCCTCTTTAAAAAATTGGGATTGGATCGCGCTTCTCGTAATATCCACGAAGAAAAAACTGTCCTTCGGGCGACGTCAGGTCCAATAAAATCCTGGACTCTTCTAAAATGGAATGGATGCAATCCTTGCCGTTTTAAAATCTGCCAAACTGTCCATTTCGATAGACCGAGTCTAATCGCAATGCGACGGACACTCAGTTGTGGGTCTTGCGTTATTAAATCCAACACCTCTTCTTCCTCTCGCGGAGACACCAAACGAGTACGTTCGTTAGCGGGTCTTCTTATTCCATATTCGGAGAGATTCGAGTGCAATCTGATGAACGTGCGAGCATTCGGCGTAGGTCTATCAGGGAATCTTCTCGCATACTCTCTTACAGCAGCATTCGCGTTCCCGTCGCAAAATCCATACACAAAATGGATGTTGGCCACGTCGCGGCTTGAAAAACGACGCTCTTCCATTTCAGTTAACGAAAGTTAACTAAAATAACAAAACGAGTCCAAAACACAAAGCAGAGGTTAGAAAATAGCAACGCACAGTACTTCGGCAGATAAGAATGTAATCACAACGCTAGGCGAGGGACGACTACCTGTAATTGTATCCTGACCTGAGTAGAGCCGCAATTTTGTCTCATTCACACCCTATACATGTCTCTTTCTAACATGTTGTCAAAGAACAGCTGCCTGTCTTACGACACGCCAATTGAATGTGGGGTCTTGAGTCTATTGTTTGACGTGTGCTATTAATAGAGTTTTTAAGGGTCATATTTAAACCATCATAGCTTCGAAAATATTTAACTTAGGACCTTGATGTAAGATTTATTTTAATGGAAATATCTTGTACTATGATAATACAATTGAAAAAAAATAGCATGACAGGTTAGTTTTCATAAAAAAAATAAAAAACTAAAAAAAATGCAATAAATAAATACGATTTTTATTTTGTTAATATTGTTATGTTATTTTGTGAAAAAGATATTGAATAAAATGTATCATAAATTGATTGTTTTTATTGTTAGCTTTCAAATGATACCTCTTTCGTCTTCCTAAGACGTCTACATCGATAGCAATGATTAAATCAGTGTAGGCGTCTGAGCTGCGAAGTAAAAAAAACAAAATGGCTGCCATTTTAGTATGGAGAGGCCAAGAGAAAATCGAAATAGTGATTTGTCGATAAAAATTCCCATATTTAACCCCCCTTAAGTCTCCGACACCGGTGACCAGACACATTGTATATCTCATAGGTAAAAAGTTACAAGAAGTGAAAAAAAACATCTTTACTAAAAATGGTCCAATGCCGGAACAACGTTTATTCTTAACCGCTGAATGTAGAGACTTTATATTTGGAGAGTGTGTTTATAAAGAGGTAACAACGTACACGAAAAGATGAATAAAAATAACACTTTTTAAGGGGTTTAAAAAAGGGGTCAACCTTTTAACAAAATAGAGACCCCCTTTTTATTTTTACCATTTCTAGTAAACATGTATTTTTCACTTCTTGTAACTTTTTACATAAGAGACTTACAGAACAACTGTGAATGCAAAAAATGTTGCAAATATCGTCTGCTTTATACTTTTCATAGACGCTTTTGCCATAAAGCTATTTGTTAAAGAACTATTCAGAATAATAACTAAATTTGGCCCCATCAATTCAAGATGGCGGCTAACGCTCCCACCTCACCCCCCCCCCCCCCGCAAGGGGTCGAAAACTTGGATTTTTCATCAGTCTTGACCTAAACAAAATATTATGTGAAAATCATTACTACACCACTTTCTGCAAGGCAAAAGCTTGCTAGGCGGAAAAAAATACAAAGCGGTATAACACATCCAAATG
Organism: Alsophila aescularia; assembly: GCA_946251855.1. Classification (NCBI taxonomy): domain Eukaryota; kingdom Metazoa; phylum Arthropoda; class Insecta; order Lepidoptera; family Geometridae; genus Alsophila; species Alsophila aescularia. Next base: position 14,793,318 of record OX276378.1, read on the forward strand.
AATTCTTTCTTATGATTCCTAGTTCTAAATGATACACATCGCCATAGTATGAATAGAACTGGTGCTTTAGAGTACTTACTTTAATAATGTTACGTATTGTTGCAGTGTTTTAGCAGAACACATAATCAAGGAGTGCAACTCGCCGCTGATCGCCATAGATTGCACGCCTATTTTGGAGCCGGTTGATATTATTGCAGAACTGAAAAGGGTACGTCTTTTCTCAATTAAAGACGATAATTGTAGATTCGCCATCAGTTGGTTAGATAGACAATGATTTAGCGCTCTGATTTCTTAATTTTATACTATAGAATATTCTCAGCTAAATGTGAATTACTAATAATACAGCTAATATTATTTAATACCTAGTAATAATTGTAACTACAGTTTTTTTTTGTAAATGAGTTATAATCTAATAAAATAAGTTAATTAAAAAGTAAAAAATAAGTAAGTTATTAAGTTGTAATAAATAGTAAGTTATTTAAAAAAGTTAGCTTGTATGCAGTAGCCATGTCATGGTGAAAATTAGAACGGGCTATTACAATTAAATGCGTATACAACATTTCGTGACTGTGCTGTTAACTGATGAGGAGTTCCCTAGTCAGGACCCAAACCCGAGTGCAGCAAAAATGTCATGGTAAAACTAAAAACCGGCTATCATAATAAAATGCGTACACAAAATTTCGTGTCTGTGCTGTTGACCGATGAAGGGTTCCTTTATCTGGAGCTGAACCTGGTTGTCGATTCAGGTCATGCACCATACAATGCATTGTCATCGGAACTGAACCAACATGTAAAAATTCATCTCCGTAGGATAAGAGGAATTGGTTCTAATTCAGCTTGCAAGATTTTACCTTCACAAACATACATGCATGCAAACATTGCAAGTTCAATAAAAGCTTTTAACTTTTCTAAATATTAAAGTGGGAACAAAGCTCAAAGGTGTCACGCGCTCGATTTTGGTGAGAATTGAAAACGCATAATTAGATTTTGAAGTATCCACTGTTGTATTCATACGGTTCCTTACAGAACAACGTGGTTCGTTCAGGCGGGCAACGCAGCGGCGGCGACAACGCTCGCGTCACGCTGTTGGTGCGCTCGCTGCACCGCGCGCACCAAGACTCCTGGGGGACTAGCGCCGTGCATTCATTCTTGCTGCAAGTACGTACAAGTAGTAGCAGTTTGTAGTCGTTGTCGTCGTCTTCAGCTTCATTGGTTTGTTATAGCTAACGGCACGTAAGTCTAGCGGTGAACGAAACGTGGCGTGGATCTTGGCACAGTCAGCTTTCGGGATAAAAAGTATTCAACATTTTAACACATTATATAAACATTGACTGTGCCAAGATCCCCGCCACGTTTCGTTCACCGCTAGACTTACGTGCCACTAGGTATGCAGGAGTTCGTGGAACGCAGAGAACAGTAGCGAAGGTAATGGGTTTTTTGGAAATTAAACGTACGTTCCATTCCGATTTCAGAGTTAGTTGTTTTCATAACTATGACAGATTCACTTATGGCCTGATTATGCAGTCAGTAGTACACATGGGAACTTGTCGTCATAGTTCTAATATACTTGCTTGCTTGCTTGTCGTAAAAGGTAGTGATGGCCTCTGGTGTCAGAGTTTGTCAGGCTGCCCGAGGGCCGCTTCCACAGCTTAATGACTGGTATTAATCAATATCAACCGGGACCAACAACTTAACGTGCCCTCCGAAGCACGGAGCGATGGAAAACCGCACATAACTTAGAAAAGTCATAGGGCCTAGGACCGGACCCGGTATCGTTAGATTCTAAGTCGCATTAGTAAACCGCTAGACTACCACCGCTCTAGTATATTGTGTCAGGATTTAAAAGACCTGAAATAACTTTCTGGGCCTTAGGTGTGAGACGCTACTTGCGTGTAGTCTCCCTTGAACCATCTCGTTATCAGTATCATTTATCAATATAATGTTTTATTACACTTATCGCTCTGAGTGTACACGAAATAAAATCATGGCCAGATGAGAGTTTTGTGAAGATATTTATAAAAATAAAATTACCGTGGTCATTTGAATCTAACCCTACTTTGCTCAGCTCAGCTTTGTTTTTTAGGTGTCATTTTAAAATATATCTTTTATTATAAAAAATATTGGTACATATTTTATCCCTAATTTTAGGGCTGCGGCCCACAGAGCTCGCCCGCTTCTCGCGGTTCGCGCTCTTTGGACCGAAGCCTCAATATTGGTTCTCGTTTGAAGTTGATAGAGTACAACGGGTTCTGGTCGCGCGGCAGCGATGCGGAAGGCGGCGCGAGCGCGCAATGGAGCCACGTGGCGCGCGTGCGTGTGGTGGCCACGGCCGACTCGGTCGCCACCTTGTCGCCGCGCCTAGCCGCCGCACTAGCACTATTTGTGCTGCAGTAAGTACCATCACTCTGGATGGATATTCTCTAGTCTGAAGAAGTATTATAAGACTAGCTGCGCCCCGCAGATTTGCCCGCGTGCAAACTTTGCCACCACCATTAGGAAATAAATCAAAAAATCGCTCCTATTGCACCCCTGGGTTGTCATCTATAACTTTGAAATCTATCACTTTGAAACCTGTCCTTTTGGCACCTGCCACTTTGACATCGAAGTGGCAAAAAATTACAATTTGAATTATATCTTTTTTTCTAAATCGGGATGAAATGTGCCCAATGGATGTACCCCGGAAGCAGTGTGAGCAAAATTTCATGGTGATCGGTTGAGTAGTTAAGCGTGAAAACGTAACAAAGACACTTTAGCATATACAGGTTGTTCGGCGCAACGTTGAACATACGAAAATGCGAGGTAGGTGGGGTCGTCTGCTACCCACTCAGCCCCAAAGATTAGACCTAGCCCCATCTTTTTTTTTAATTTTCTTTGTTCTTCACTTTCTTACATTTAAAGCTGTTTAACTTTTTTTTATGGACAAGTTTTTTTTTTAATTAGAATCTTAATAGTTGGTAGGTCCTTTTAAAATGGATATTTGTTGCAGGTTATTGCTAGGAACAGAGCTATGGACCCTCAAATATAAAAAAAGAGTTAAAAATAATTAAAAGAATTGGATGACTTCTGAATTTGTAAAAACATCTCTAAAGCATGATCTTTCTAACGGTATGTAGTTTGCTTTGATATCTTTTACGTAACCAGAGTTTTTCGTTGTTTTTTACGTAGCCGGACCATTTCGACGAAATTCTACCTATGTGGAAAGTTATATGTTAAGCGAAATTTAGGAATGGAAAGGTGAAAAAAATGAAACGATCAATTCAAATATGGTATTCTTTATTTTAAAATAACAGTTTCATAATAATATAAACTATATTTGTTCAACATTCCGTTTAAGAATAAATTGTTGCCTAGGTCAAATCTTTGGGGCTGAGTAGGTATCAGACGACCCCACTTACCTCTTAGTTTCGTATGTTCAACGTTGCACCGAACACACTGTATAATATTAGTAGCATTATCACGGAATGGTAAGGACGTCTACCACTAATTAATACTAGGTAAGTGGTAATTACGGCTTATAAACGGGAAAGCACTTCCCCCCCCCCCCCCCTAAATTGTGGTTAAATATTTTGTTATTAGTGTCAATCGCTGGAATAGAATCTAATCTACGCATACAAGAGAGCTTTCTCGTTATATTTCTTTCAAAGTTTCAGCACAAAAACCGCCAGTTAAGTGCTTATAACTTTGAAGTTATTGATATATTTTGAAAAACGAAGACGTATAGCGTAATTAATTAATGAAGAAAAAAAACATCGGATGATATTTAGGGGTATATAGTGGTTTTGCTTTTTGTATGGACAAGGGCGCTATATGCTCTCTTCTTAGACTCGCTCACAAAAATGAATTTCTGTTCCCAGAGAAGCAGACGATGACGAACTTTTGGAACTAATCAAAAGCTGGCTTCAGCAGAACGTTGACAAAAATATGCAAGCGAAAGATATTATTGTTTTGGCCGGCACTATATTGACTATGTATAAGGAGGTATGTGCAAGTATCTCAACTTTGAATTAGATAGAAACATCACAAAAGGTTTTTAAACTGGCGTGGTCACTAACACTAACAAGAAACGAGCACGCAAGAGGGTAGACAGTTTTGTCTGCTCGTAGACAAAATTCATCCTACGCATTTTACGTTACAGTGTTGAAATATCGAAAACTCAAAACAAAATATACACATGGTAAATACGAGAATCCCATTTCTAATGTTGACTTTGAAGTTGAAGTTAATAACAACCGGGACCTACAGCTTAACCTGCCCCAGAATGATAAAGTTTGATAAATTTAAGATTATAATGATTACAATATTTTTTCAATTATGTTTTTATTACATTACAGGTGACAGAAATATTCCATTCCCGGCCACAATATAGCTGGAACGCATCACACTTGAAACGGTGGTGTGAAAACGTCAAGTGGTACTCGCCTTCTAATGTGGAACAACTTGATATGGTAAATGTTGATCTTACACAACACACGATCGTTATTATTTTTTCGCAGATGTCGGAGGTCAGATTTTACCCATAAAAAAATTACTACTATAAACTAAAGTTCATTCATTGGTTTCTGTACTTTGCGACCGATTTATGTTGTAAATTTAATGCTATCGATGTCGAGACTGTAGCCCCTGGTGCCGGAGGAGCTCACTGTAAACTGCTGAGTTCTACAAAAATAGGCACCAACCAGCGATACTCTAGCCGCACGTAGTGCCCGCCGCGCGCAGACACGTTAGGTAAACTTACGCTTGTCGGTGCCTATTTTTGTAGAAATCACCAGTTTACAGTGAGCTCCTCCGTCGCGGGATCCCGCTTAACGGTGCGGTATACGCATACGCAGCGTACGCACGAAACCGCAACCAGGATGCCTGTTTTTTCTTCTTACATCGACTAAATTAGTACAAAATACTCATGATTCATACTTTAAAACGTTTCTCTTGAATCAATCTACGCCTAGGTGAATACCTGAACAAAATCGGTTTAGTTATTTCTGGAAAATTTGTGGTCAGACAGAAGCGTTCGATGACTTTCTTTTATAATATTTAGTGATGTTAATGAATACCGTAAAATATACTATTCGTATATTGTTTTAGATAATTAATTAATCTTGCGAATGTCAAACTTAGTTCAACTAGTCCTACCAATAGGACCACCTGGAAAAAAATACCCGTGGTCGTGCTAGTAGAACCACGCGGTTGGACCACGGGTAACAAACGGTCAATTGTCAGAGCTCAATTTGTCTATATATTTTTATTAAGTCGAGCGATGCTACTTTGGCTTAGTGGGTAAAGAGCATGAGCAGCCCTGAGGTACGGATGATGCGTCTTCGAGTCCCGTCCGTAAAGCACATTTTTTCCTTTATACATATTTAAGATACTATAAAACACTAGTTTTGCCCGCGACTTTTTCCGCGTGTATTAAACTTTACGGCTATAAAATACAAAGTAGTAAAAGTATCTTATGTCCTTCCAGGGGGAAATAGTTCAATTTCCATACCAAATTTCATCAATATTGGTTAGCCGTTTAGACGTGAATAGGTAATAGACAGACAGAGTTACTTTCGCTTTTATTAGTATGGACAGGGCGGTCGCACTCCGCAACAAGTACAAATAAATTCAAGGACCCAATATTCGGGTCCGTTCAGTCGAGTGTCAAGCGTGTGCTCGATGAGTCGCGCGCCTTGTACTTAGCGATAGAGCACCTACTTACGTAAAGTTATTGACAAACTTTATTCGTGTTTTAATTATGAGTACCAAGAAGAAAGCTAGAAAGTACTGCATAGCATTCGGCTGTTTGAATAGTGATAGAAATGACGAATTGTCATTCTTTACGTTTCCAAAGGATATTGAAAGGTAATAAATTGTAATACCTATAATAGGTCCTAGTTATGTAGTTAGATATTGATATTTTTTTATTACGTAGGTTCCTATAGTTTTATGTTATTTCATTTGTGTTCCATACCGAAGCTACGCATATTTAAGGTTATTCCGCGCAGAAATAAAGTCGTTTATTAAATCGATCAACGTAATTTTATAATTGATTATAGTAGGTATTGTTGATCGGAAAATGAATTACTGTGCTGACTTAGTAAGTAGCCTACAACTAATTAGGAATTTATATAATATATGTCTCGTATAATACCTTCCTAATTTTAATACCTTTTATTACGTAGGTAGCAATTTATATTTCACTCATTAAAAAGCATGGAATTCAGACAGGCACCTCTATTCATCAAAGTGCAATACCTATAGGATATAATCATAATCAACCAAAGACACTTAGGTAGGTATCTCACTAAACTTATCGGCGGTCTGAAAACGGGATAGGTAGGTAGTAAAAATGAGGTAGTAGGTCTATTCTGATAAGAATGTCATTGTATGTAATAGAACTATTTTAATTTATAATAATAAATTCAAATTCAAATTCAACTATTTATTCGCATAAATGTGGTTATACAAGGTGTTAAATGTTATAATTATGTGGCTTAACACATCACCAATTCAGGCATGCAAAATTTACATTAATGTACATAAGTAATAACATAATACATTATTACTTATTTATTCTGTTACAATATCTAAGTCATAACATATCACCGAATAATTAGTAGTACAAGTACCTAGTCATATCTTAATACAACCCTACCGAGCGAAAAAGGGACAGAGCGATTCTGAAACGGTTAGAGCAATGGAAGTTCTCACGCGTTGTGATACGGTGCATTCTAGCCTGCACGCGGTGGGCGAGCGCCTTCTAGGTAAATATAATTGAAAGTTCGCAGCGCCGTGCGAGTTAAATTGCACTTTATAGCATTGTAGCGAGAGTCGCTATTTATTTAAATGATTTTACTCAGTTAGCCTTCTGTACTTGTACTATTATTTATTCTGTGGTATGGATATGGATGTTTCAGGCGATCACAGCTGAAGCAAACTCAATCTTCCGAGACAGACTTGTAACCGACGAAGAGAAATTAAAGTTCACCAACATGACGAGGAAGTATTTCAAGGGGAACAACGACGAGTTGTATTTCACGTGCAAGTTGGGCAGAGACGGCGTTTACATGGAGTCTGTGGATTACGGGCTGTGGCATCAGACCACGCAGAAACTTATTAATCAATGTTGTAAGTACCTATGTTATTTCAAGGGGAACAATGACGAGTTGTATTTCACGTGCAAGTTGGGCGGAGACGGCGTTTACATGGAGTCTGTAGATTACGGGCTGTGGCATCAGACCACGCAGAAACTTTATTAATCAACTTTTTCCGCGGCTTTGCCCGCGTGGTCATTTCATTTTAAAGTAGCCCACACGTGTTATTCCAGGACCAAAAGTACCTACAATGTACAATATTATACTACATTTCTTCAAAATTCGTTGAGTCGTCATATAGGCCTTGCGTTTTTATAACGCATATTCTGTGAAGTACGGAGTGTCATAGACGTGCATGTAATGCGATGAAATAGACGCATATAATACAATATGAAATAAAGCCTAGAATAATCGCACCGCGTTCCACCGCAAGGCAGTGCGTGCAAGGCCTAAGATACCAAGTACCCCAGTTTTTAAATCAAACCTTGTAAGGCGTCGTTGTGCGACGGGCGGTAAGGTAACGAATGACGTGCAGCGTGCAGATGAAGCGAAGAAAATACGTAGTTCGTATAAGTTACGTATATTTTGAATAGGTTATATATATATATATATATATATATATTTAGATATGCGAGTAATTAGTATCTACCATCGTAATCGCCATCTAGTTAAACCGGAGGGAGAACTTTGATGCGTTTGGTTTATGCGCTTGAGTTGTTGATGCTAGTAAATTATGTAGTGTAAATTATGAATCAAACTAGGGTACTTCTCGTTCTCGGTGACCTAGAATCATGAAATTTGGCAAGGAGCAATGTCATATAGCACAAGTAAAGGGCAAAATCATAATGAGTAGGCACATGACAAAAAAAGTTATAGTTATTTATTTACATACCTACTAGTTTGTACATTTGTAACGTAGGTGCAAAAGTCCGACTCGCACTTTGTCGTTTTTTTTATTAGCCAGAAGTCGTCCACAGCTGAACATAGGCTCCACCTTGTGTATTATTGCAACCTTTTTTTTTCATCTGGGCCCAAGTTTACTAAAACAATAGTTCGTAGATTGTCAACAAAATGTGGCAAAATTTTCGCTTATACCACTTTTGATATTCTATTTTTCTATCTTATGATAAATAAGTTCAATGGCTTTTCATGTGCTTACAATTGTCACAATTCTCAAAAATACAAAATTGTTTTTTTATCGGTAAATGAAAATCCATTGAAATAGACGGCAAAAGCGTTTTTTTTAACAATCTACGAACAGTAATCTTAGTCAATTTGTAAAATTTCACTTCAATGCCATGATAATTAAGCCAGGAAGCTCATACCATTGACAACATGAAAATTTCACTTCTATGACCTGATAGTTAAGCCAAGAAGCTCATACCGTTGACAACATGAAAATTTCACTTGTATGACCGGATAATTAAGCCAGGAAGCTCATACCGTTGACAACATGAAAATTTCACTTGTATGACCGGATAATTAAGCCAAGAAGCTCATACCGTTGACAACATGAAAATTTCACTTCTATGACCTGATAATTAATAAAGGAAGCTCATACCATTGACAACTTTATAATTTCACTTCTATGACATGATAATAAATCCAGGAGGTTCATACTTATGACAACATGAAAATGTCACTTCTATGGCCTGATTATTAAGCCAGGAGACTTAACCGTCATACCGCTAACAACAGGCAAATAACAGTTCTATGAGCGGATATCAGGCCAGGAGGTTCATACTGTTGATAATATGAAAATTCACTTCTATGGTCTGCAAATTGAGGAGGAAAGTGTAACATGAAGTGATCCATAATTTGGCCAGGACGCAACATGAACAAGAACTTAACTTTGTTTTAACATGAACGCATAATATAATTATGCCTGGTGTCAGAGTCACCTTAATTTATTTGTTATTAACCCCCAAACTTCAACGTGAGGTGTGTTATAAGTTTAGGTGTCTCACTGAGTGTGTGTATCCGTGTGTCTGTCTGTGGCATCGTAGCTCCCAAACGAATTAACCGATTTTGAAGCGGGTTTTTTCTGTTTGAAAGCTGATGTGATCGAGATGGTTCTTAGCCATATGAGGGGAGGGGAGACATGAAAGGGGGGTGAGAATGATGCGGTTTTTCTATTTGAAAGGTGATGTGATCGAGATGGTTCTTAGTAGTAATGGGGGGGGGGGAAGATGGGGTGATAATCGTAGCTCCCAAACGAATTGACCGATTTAGATGCGGTTTTTTATGTTTCAAAAGTCCAAAAAATCGAGATGGTTCTTAGCTATAAAGAGGGAAAGGGGGGGGGGGGTGAAGACCGTAGTTCCCAATCGAATGGACCTATTTTGAAGCGGTATATTTTTTTTTATTTGTTCTTGATGTTTTCAGTATCGGAATACGAGTACAACATATTCGGTGACTCCGGCGCAGAAGTGTGTTCTGAATTAGCTGTCATGTGTAACGCTATGGCGAGAGCGGTAAGATATAATCCTAGTAAACTATAAAAGCTTAGCACAGATGTAACTTACTTCCTCTGTGAATGAATCATCGTTAGAACAAAATATTAAGCACTTCTGCCGATATGTCAACAGTAAAAAGGGCACTAATTTACTCCCACTAACAATGATGTATAGAAATCTTGTATCTTCTAACCAAAAAGACATATTTTGTGAATTATGAAAAGTTATTTCAGTTCAGTTTTTGAACCTGTTTCTCATACTCGTAATCTCCCATCCTGTGATCAAAGTGCGTCGATTATCCACTCATCAAATGCGTTAAGCAATATTATAATTTCCCGAGAGGATATTCTCCGCAAAATTTCAAAATTAGACCACAATAAAGCGCTGGCCCAGATGAAATACCCCCACTACTTATTAAAAATTGTGGTAAGGGATTGAGTGTCCCTCTATTATTTCTGTTTAACACTTCACTCCAATCGTTTTTTTTTTCCTCTAAATGGAAAACAGCTCACATAGTCTCCGTATTCAAATCAGGTGAGAGGTCAAGGTGCGAGAACTATCAGCCTATTAGTATTTTGTCTTGTTTAGGAAAGATATTAGAGTCATTAGTTTATGACGCTCATTATCATCATATCCATCAATTATTATCACCTAGACAGCATTGGTTTTTACGAAATCGGTCAACAACTTCCAACGTATTTGAATATAAACATTTTATTTGCATTGCTTTGCTAAAAGAACGCAAGTGGTCAGCGTATATACAGACTTTTCCAAAGCCTTCGATAAAAGCCATACAATCTTATTCGTTAAACTGGCGTCATATGACGTGCATGGTGATTTATTAAGGTGGATTGAATCATATCTCAACAAGCGTACTCAACTAGTATCAGTTAACGGCTTCTTATCCTCTCCTGCAGAAATCACTTCAGGTGTGCATCAAGGACCTCACTTGAGGCCGCTCCTCTCTATTGCTTTCATCAACGATCTTATCATCAAAATTAACAGTTCCAGTCTTTTGTATGCAGATGACCTAAAACTATATTCCATAGGTAATGGAACAAAGGACTCATAGGCTCTACAATCTGATTTTGCCACTGTTGATAAATGGTGTGAAGATAACCATATGTACTTAAATGTCAAAAAATGTTTCGCTATCTCTTTCACAACCAAAATTCTAAAAGTTTTGTTACTACAAGTCAAAAGATCATCGTCTAGAAAGAAAATCGGTAGATTTGTTGTTTTATCAACTGTTAGGTTTTATCTCTCGTGCCACAAAAGGTTTTAAGAAGCCTCGTAGCCTCCTGTACCTATATTTTGCAATGATTCGCAGTATTCTACACAATGCTGTTATATGGTCCCCGCATTATGCAGTGCATAGTGATAGAATAGAGCAAGTCCAGAAAAAGTTTCTAAACATTATATGCCAGAACTCGTCAACCTCACCTAAATATTTTCTCAATACAGGTCTACACTATGCAACCCATTAGTCAGAATGTGTCGTCAGTACAATGACTCTTTGACTAAAAATTATAGCCCGATTGATATTTTCAATCAACAATTGCCAAAATTCAAAAGGGATGTTTTGGCCATTCTTCCTAAATCTTAAATTTGTATTCAAACCCAAACATACCTAAATATTTCGTATTCTTAGCAACATTGTTTAATAAAAACTTTAAGTGTATTTGTATAATATAATATATCAAAAGCCATTTCATGAATATGACTGTATCCTGATTTGTGTGCCTTACTAAATAAATAAATTCAATGTTAAATTACCAGTCGGTGCCCTTAGTATATTTAGTGTTAGTGTGTTAGTTAGCTAGTTAGCTAACTAACTAGCTGCGCCCCGCGGCTTTGTCCGCTTGAATAGTTTTCTGGAATATAAGTACCTTGTGGTATTTCAGAACTTTACAGGACGTAAAGTACAATACTTACACTGAATTTAATTTAATTTTTACGTGATTTTTATTGACACACCAGCAGACACCTTTTGAAATAATGTTATATTCTTTTGAGTAGCTTATTTTAATAATTTTGTAAAGCAAAAATTTGTATCACGGACGGGGCTCAAACCCTCGTCATTCTGTGCCTCTGCGCGGCACATGCCTTTAACAAATTCAGCTACCGTGACCAGAATACATCATCATCCAAATTTTTCGCTTAGTTTCTAAATCTGTCTTATGGGGCCGGTAACGCCATCTATTGCCAGTATTCTGAACTGACCACCGAACGCGGCTAATATTGCAATTAACGTCATGTTAAAAAAAAACGATTTTTAAGTTATTTATCTTCATTGTAAGTACAGACTTTTTTGTTATAGGTACATTGCTTGAACTACATTATTCACTTACGCCGAGATAAGGTTTTCTGAACTCTACATTCATGGGCTATTTCTCCTCTTATTGTTTTTTTTCCAGTGCAACGGCAATTTGTGTGTTTGCGTGGGGAGCGCGGGCGTAGGCCGGCGCGCCGCCGCGCTGCTGACCGCGGCCGCGCTGTCCGCCTCCACGCTGTTCATATACCATCCTACACAGTTTTATACTACCTTCAAGAACGTAAGATATCCTTAGTTTATTAATAGATAATAGAATTGGCCTGAGAAAATAAATAGACTTAGATAGTATTGTCCAGTATATGAGGCCCTCGGACACCAGAGGCCATCACTAACTCATAATAAAAGCAAGCAAGTATTTATATCTTCAAAAAATGTATTAAATTGGTTACCAGATTGTGCACTATTACGTGAACAGTGGAAGTTTTAACTGAGCGTACAGAAATGGTATAGAACTGTAGATAATGACATAACATTTAAAAAAATATGGAAACATCGTTTTCATTAAAACTTTTGTATTAACAGGAAGCCTTTGATTGTGTTGACCACAGCACCCTGATTTTCAAACTTAAGTACTATGGTCTTAGTGGAAAAGCGATAAATCTTATAAAGTCGTACCTATCAAATAGAGAACAGCGTGTCAATATTGGCAATGTCTGTTCATTTGGATCTACTGTCACAATGGGGGTACCTCGGAGTTCTATTTTGGGACCTTTCCTATTTTTATTCTATGTTAGAAACTTGCCGTTTCTAATGCTGTCTAACCTCTCTCTTATTTAAAGTAATAAGATGCAATAGCGACTGGAGTCCTGTAAACGAGCTATTGTTAAAAGTCAGTGACTGGTTTACCGCTAATAATATGGTACTAAATCCTAGCAAGACAAAATGTGTCAAATTTACGATGCCCAATGTAACTCTAGAAGATAGTGATCTTAGACTTATGGAAAAGAAAGCTTGAATTAGTGGATTCAACTTTGTTTCTGGTATTAACTTTGGATGGAAAACTGCAATGGGGACCTCATATAGAAAAACTGGGTGGAAAACTAAGTTCTGCAGTCACCGAGATTCGTGAGGTAAGAAGACTGACAGGCGTTAGCACTGCGAGGCTGGTCTACTATGCCTACTTTCACATTATAATGTCTTATGTTGTCCTACTGTGGGGACTGGGGAGCAGCGGCAGATTTAAACGTGGTTTTTGTATTGCTAAAACGTGCATTTCGAGCAATTTATAATCTGAGTCCGGGAACTTCACTTGAGAAATGTTTCAGTAAATAAATATAATGACTGTCCACCCCCTATATATTTAAGAGAATATAATGTACACTCGTAAAAACATAAATATGTTTACTAAAAGAAGCGAAGTTCGTAACTTTAATACCCGCAACAAAAACAAGTTATTGTTCCCATCTTTTAGACTTAAGAAGAGTAGCAAATCTTTCTTAGGTAATTCAATTTGATTCTATAAAAATTACCGACAGAGATATTGGACTTAAATGAGACTCAGTTTAAACAACATGTTAAGGACAGTTTAATGGAAAAGGCATATTATAATTATAAAGATTACATTGATGAAAAAGTTGCTTGGTGTTCGTCTAGATCTGTGCAAACTTAGGTAACAAACTGACTTAGGTTGACAAAGCCCTGTACAGCTGCTAACATTATATTTTGTGAACCATGACAAGGCCTTTTTAGAGCTGTTTTTTTGTTAGCTTGTGATTTCTGACAAAGCCCCATTACAGCTGATACTCAATAATTTGTATGCATATTGTCATTTATTATAATTTTTATTATTGTTTGACAACGCCTCTGTACAGCCGCACATTTTTTTTGTTACTATAATAGGTACTCGTAAATTATTTAAATGGATATGTTTGACATGTACCTACGGTATTCCTACCTAGTTCATTGTACTTAATTTGTGCAGGCGGTAGCGAGCGCGGCGTCCGGTTCGCGCACGTTAGTGCTCGTGTGCGAGGGTGCGGTGGAGCGCGCTGCGCTGGCGCACGTGGAAGCGCTGCGCCGCGCCGCGCACGCATACGCTCTGCCGCCCGCGCTGCAACACAACCAGCTCACGGAACATCAACTAGAAAGTAACTATTACCTTCGAACATTTCACAGATAACGAGACCATTTATTCAGACATACATTCAGTCAAAAAATATCGGGAATGGATGATTAGTTTATGGTTCGAAATTCAATTTTTGATATTTTTTGTTGTTGTTAGATTGGCACAACTGTTTTCCATTTTGGTGCGGAGTTTTAGTTGAATCTATTATTTAGATACAGTGCTGTTTTTAGTTAGATCATACCTAACGTGAATGGTGAATTTCATAATGGACAAAAACATTGAACAAAGAGTTTCTCTTAAATTTTGCATCGCCAATGGAATTTGGTGTTCGGAGTGCCTGAAAATGTTACAAAAGGCTTACGGTGAATCGACTTAATCAAAAACACGTGCTTATGAGTGGTACTAAGCGTTCAAAAGCGGTCGAGATGTGATGGAAGATTTGCCTCTCTCTGGTAGGCCATCAACGTCTTCAACTGAATCTTACGCAAAAGTGAAGGAAATGGTGACTGAAAATCCTCATTCAAGTTTGAGAGAGATAGCCGCTGAACTTTCTGTGTCTCACGAGTCAATCCGTACCATTTTAAATAACCAATTGTGTATGAAACATTTTGCCGCTCGGCTAGTCCCAAAAGACATGAATTTTCTCCAAAAACTCAATCGCGTAAGAGTCGCTGAGGACATATAAGAACGAGTCAATTCCGACCCAACATTCATGAAACGCATTGTTATTGGTGACGAGAAATGGGTTTACGAGTTTGACATGCAAACTAGTCAACAAGCTTCGGAGTGGCGCCTTCCAACTGAACCGAAACCGAAAAAAACACGCTAAAGTCGATCAAAAGTCAAAATCATGTTGACTGTTTTCTTTGACTATCGTGGTGTTGTGCACTCGGAATTCTCGCTGAAAGGTCAACTGGTAAATAAAGATTATTATTTGAGTGTTATGCGGCGTTCAAGAGAGCAAAATCGACGTAAAATACCAGATTTGTTGAAAGAAAATTCTTGGATTTTGCACCACGATATTGCGCCTTCTCACAAGGCCATCATTGTGAACGAGTTTTTGACCAAAATCTCAACAAATACCATCGAGCAACAGATATTATTCATCAGATCTGGGTCCAGCCGATCTTTCTTTTTCCTAAACTCAAATCACCATTTCGTGGCACCTGTTTTCATTCGGTAGAAGACAAAGAAGAATTCGCGACGAGAACTGAAGTCAATTCTGGAAAAAGCGTTTAAAAAATGTTTTGATAATTGAATTATTCGTTGGCATAATTGTATCGTTTCTGAAGGAGCACACTTTGAAGGCGATAAAATAAATTTGGATGAATAACTAACATTTTGTGTATTATTAATCGTTTCCCGGTATTTTCTTGACAGAGTAGTACCTACACACAGAAACTAATTAAATTTACGACCATGTCACACAAAATGTCGTTATGATCAATATGATCACGCTGCAGTCTGTAATATTTTTAGATTATTTATTTGCTTTTGCATCATTGGTATCAGTCTCTTGAGACCGCGCAGGCCGCCGTTTTGTCTGCGTCGCGCCAGACTTCATGTACGTTGGGTTGTCTCACGCTGACCAATTTTAGAAACAAGTTAAAACGACTTTTCAAGTCCTTTTCGCGTTTCATTTTGAGAGCGTTTAGTGCATATCTACTTGATTTTTTATATTAAAGCATATCATTATTTGCAACGCGCGCCGGCCAGGTGGAGTGACGACTTGCGAAAGGCGGTCGGTAGCTACTGAATGAGGACAGCCTAAGATCGGGCTCAGTGGCGTTCACAAGGAGAGCTGATGATGATGATGATTGTTTGCAACAAACACGAAAGGCTACTTTAATCGCCTGGGTTCGAAAATTACCGCCATTACCTACTTTGCTTTCAGAAAGTGTCTTGACTCAACGAAATGCTGTGAATACTCTGTGTTGATCCACTGTGTTGATTTATACCTCAAACTAATTGGAGACGTGCGGCCATTTAAAATATATCAAACATTTAATAAAAAATACTCCTAAAGCTAGGCATTGCTTACGCGCGGGACATGACACCTTGTCAATTTCGCGGTATAGGTATTGAATAAACAACCGCGGCTACTCAGAATTTATTTTGCGGGACTGCCGCACGAATCCATATTCGAGGGTTTGATACCCAGCTATTTGGACACCGACTCGAACACTAAGGACATGTTGGCTGCTTCCTTTTACTTACAAAACAACGTCTGTCTTGCACGTAACGAATTTGCAAATGTCGAGATGAAACAAGGCGTATAACGATAATTTCAGATATAAAACGAAACCTAGGAATCGTGATATGTCTAGACAAGCGACAAGATAACCTCTCAGAGCTCTTGGAGAAATTCCCGATGCTGTACAACGACGCCCACTTTTTGTGGCTGGACAAATGGTCGCACAATACTTTGCGAGATATGCCGACCTTAGTTATACAGAGGTACAAGAAACGGGATTTGTACTGTTATTGGCACACACTGTCACATTTTCTGCACTGTTTTTTACTTGTCCTTGTGTTGTTGTATTAGATTTTCAATAGATACCTCACATCACATTTGACGTAAAGAGTGCAAGTTAGTTTTTGCTGTCGTTTATTGCACTTAGATGTTAGTTTAAACTCGACAAATGTAGAATTAACATCGAACTGTAATGCACAGCACATGCACAGTTGTCACCAGATTTGAAGGTATGTATTTGTCTCTTAGTGAATATGACGCCTTACATTTTACTACTGAACCTACAATAGCCATTTTGAATCACAGAAACGCGTAATCGTAACATTTTTTGTTCGTACTGAAGTCCACAATCGATATATTACTAAGGTTTGATCAGTGGCCGCGATTTAGCGACTTTTTTCAAAATGGCGGACTTGTTGGTAAAGAAAGGTTAGAAGGCTTTTGATAATTTGTATTTACAAAATTCGCAGATTATCAAAAGAGAATATGAGTGAAATGTCAAAGGAGCAGCTAGACGCAATCCCTACGGATGGGTTCGTTAAAATATACGACAGCTTGGAGGCGGAGTGGCTGCAGGCACCGTGCCGCTATGTACACTTCATCAAGGCGTACTACAATGTCGTCACTAAGAAGAAATCTGCTCTTCTCCAAAGGCAGACTACACTTTCGGTACGTATTTTTGATGAAAGTGTAACAGGAAGCCGAGGAAGCGCGGGCTATTTGATTTGAGTAATGAGCGCGCGCGGTGCTATCAAGCTGTAGTTTATCACAAAATGTTTAAAGTGCAAAATGTAAACACTTCAGTCGGGAATAGAACTCCGGTACTTCAGATTAATAGCCGAGCGTTTGCGAGCTCAGCTACCCAGACATACGGTTTTCTGACGAAAAGTAAAATCTATAGATCAGATGAAGTAAGTAATTGCTGATTCACAGTTGACTTGTGAGAATCGTAGCTTCCAAACGAGTGGACCGATTTTGATGCGATTTTTAATGTTTAAAAGCCGATGTAAACAAGATGGTTCTTACCTATAATTGGGGGGGGGGGAATGGGGGTGGGGGTGGGGTTTTAATGCAGTTACGTTTTATGTTTGAAAACTGATGTGATCGAGATGCTTCTTAGCTATAATGGGGGTGGGGGTCGGAGACTATATAAATTTTTAATTTGTGCTTGTTTTGTGATAAGTTTGTACATATTTATTCTTACGTAGCCTAATTATTATTCTTACATTACATTGTACATATTTATTCTTACGTAGCCTAATTATTATTCTTACATTACATTGTACATATTTATTCTTACGTAGCCTAATTATTATTCTTACATTACATTATACATATTTATTCTTACGTAATTTTTCTGTTCAAGGCCCGAACTCTAAAAGAGAGGGGTGTTACAAGTTTAGGAGATATGTCATTGTATGAATGTATCCGAGTGTCTGTGGCATCGTATCTCCCAAACGAATGGAACGATTATGATGCGGTTTTTTATTTTTGAATGCTGATGTAATCGAGATGGTTCAAAGCTGTAATAGGGGGTGCGGGGGATTGGTGTTTATATATATTTTTAATTTGTGCTTGTATTAATAGAAAAGAAACAACATTCTCAAAATAATATTAATGTGATTAAAGTATTTGCGAAAAAATATAACATTTTTATGTAAATTCGTATCACCGCGACAGCAAAGAAGTTTTTTTTTTGTTTATTAAATGCATTTGAGCATGGTAGGCGTGAACCTACAAAATATACAGCGTACGAGTTGGGACCGCGGATAGCTCAATTGTTTATTAAATGCATTTGAGCATGGTAGGCGTGAACCTACAAACCTACAAAAGATACAGCGTACGAGTTGGGACCGCGGATAGCTCAATTGTTTATTAAATGCATTTGAGCATGGTAGGCGTGAACCTACAAAAGATACAGCGTACGAGTTGGGACCGCGAATAGCTCAATTGTTTATTAAATGCATTTGAGCATGGTAGGCGTGAACCTACAAAAGATACAGCGTACGAGTTGGGACCGCGGATAGCTCAATTGTTTATTAAATGCATTTGAGCATGGTAGGCGTGAACCTACAAAAGATACAGCGTACCTACAAGTTGGGACCGCGGATAGCTCAATTGTTTATTAAATGCATTTGAGCATGGTAGGCGTGAACCTACAAAAGATACAGCGTACGAGTTGGGACCGCGGATAGCTCAATTGTTTATTAAATGCATTTGAGCATGGTAGGCGTGAACCTACAAAAGATACAGCGTACGAGTTGGGAGTGTGGGGCCGCTGCCTATCATTGTATATCCACCTTATTTGGTTAATAAACTTATTATTATTATTATTCACTTTATTTATCTTTTTATCTTAAATTTAAATTTTTTACAATATTTCTTTAAATAAAAACAGATAAAAATATTATAAAAAACCTAAACCTAGGGTACCAACGGTAGCGAAGCAGGGCCCAAACTACCGGTGGCTAGGGCTGCAGAGTTATTATTATTATTATTATTATTATACAGCGTATGAGTCGGGACCACGTATAGCTCAATTGGAAGAGCGACGGGACGGCATTCCGGCAGTTTCTGCTGCAGTTCTGCTGCGTGGTCGAATTATTCCTTTCGCAAATTTTACAAAGACTTTCATATTACACGACTGCCCAAAAAATGTGTGCGAGTTTCATTATTCCACTATAACTTTTAAATGCCTGAACAGATTTGGATGTATGGTTAGAATCCTTACATCGTCCCCAGTGACATAGGCTATTTTTTTGTTTTTAATTTATGTTTTTGGCAGGTTAGTCGTGTTTAATGTTTTACCTTGATGATTTGCTTGTTTTATTTGCAAGGCGGGGGTGGAAGCTCTGCGGCGCGCGCGTGGCGAGGTTGGCACGCTACAAGCAGACGCTGCGGAACAAGAGAGCCTGCTCTCGGAGAAGCAAGCCAAGGCCAACAGCGCTCTTGACCAGATATCCGCCACCGTGCGCGCCACCACCGACAAGAAAGAGGAAATGCACGCGCTCAAGAGAAACAACGAGATGGAGAACGAAAAGCTTCAGTTACAGTATGTCCCTTTCTAACTTACTTCTAAACAATGCAATCTAAATTAACATCATCATCATCATAATCAGCCTATATCTGTCCACTGCTGGATATAGGCCTCTCCTAATGCACGCCACTGAGCTCGGTCTTCAGCTCCTCTCATCCATTCTGTTCCAGCCGCTTTCCACAGGTCGTCTCTCCACCTGGCCACAGGGCTACCTGCACTACGTTTGCCTAAACGTGTTCTTCACTCGAGAACTCGTCTACCCCAACGACTATCGTTTCTTCTGGAAATGTGACCAGTCCACTGCCACTTTAGCTTGCTTATCCTAAGAGCTATGTCGGTCACCTTGGTTCTCCGTCGGATATCTTCATTACGAATCTTGTCCATCAGAGAAACTCCAAGCATAGCTCTCTCCATAGGTCACTGAGCGACCTTAAATTTGTGGACTAGTTTGACTGCGAGTGTCCACGTTTCGGCTCCGTAGGTCATGACTGCTAGGACGCACTGATTGAAGACTTTTGTCTTCAGACACTGTAGTATGGACGACGAGAACACCCGACGAAGCTTGGCGAATGCTGCCCAACCCAGCTGAATTCTTCTGTTGGTTTCCTTCTCAAAGTTGTTCTTACATAATTGCAATATTCTCCAAGGTAAACATATTGTTGGACAACTTCAAGAGGAACACTGTTAACTGCAATCGGTTCCGGGTCAATAAGATCGTTAAACATGATCTTGGTCTTATCTATGTTCATTCCGAGAGAGAAGCATCATCTAGGTTGGTCAGCATACTTTGCAAGTCTTGCAGCGACTCCGCCATTAGGACGATATAATCGGCAAATCGTACATAAGTGTGAGATATTTTCGCCATTGATATTAATGCCCATTTTTTTTCCAATCCAGCATCTTAAACATATCTACCAGGACATTAGTGAAGAGAGACATAGGGGATATAACATCCCCTATGTCTCTCTCCCCTGCGCAGTTGGATATGTTTAGACTGCTGGTTTTGTACTTGTCACTCATAGTCGCGGCGTCATACAGAAACCTCAGCAATTCGATGTTTTGCCAGTCCACTTGAAAACGTTGCAAAGACTGTAGTTATTTAAAAGGGTTTTACCCATATAATTATACTAAGAACAGAACTACCAAACTTCTGCTCCACGCCTTTGGATTTCTCCCATTGTTAAGAATGGTGCTAAATAAACCCTGAAGCTCCCGAAGTACGGATTTCCTTTCCAAAGGCTCGGCTCCAAAGTTATATCATCCTCACCGGGGGCCTTCCCATTTTTTAGTTATTTGAGCGCCATCTCAATCTCGTCTAGGCTGACGTCGGGCAGTTCATCAGTGTAATGGCGGGTCAGTATAGCGCGGGAATCCTCTGTGCTGGGTTCGGGTCTAGAAGCATACGAGTCGTACAGTCAGTCATAAAACTCTACGATCTCAGAATGGATCTCCGGCTTAGAGACGACGGTTTTGCCATTATTGGTCTTGAGCTTCGTCAGATGGCACCTACTCAATTGCTCAATTGCTTTCTATTCGCGAGTATTTGAACATCGGAGGTCAAGTCGCACCAGCTTACTGATTTTTTGATTGAGCTCCCTTTTTTCTGACAGGGCATTTCTGTTGCTTCCGTCGCTCGTCTATAAGCCGAAGAGCCTCATCCGAGATTTTAGATTTCGTGCCCGTACCCTCCAGCTGACAAAATGTAGTGTCTTCCTCCTTGAGGATTCCCACAACTTTTTGGAGTTCCTCGTCCACGTCATTTATGGTTACCGAGGCAGTAAATCGATTTTCCAACTTGAGCTAAAACTGTTCTGATCCAACAGTGGCCTGGAGCAGTTTGGGTTGGAGCGTATATTACACCAGACGGCATCTTAAACCTGCTGATGACTGAGGAATCCCTGAATATGTGCTTATTGTCCGTCATGATGAAGTCAATCTCATTTTTAGTCACAGTGTGGGGCTTTGCGAAGTCCACTTTCTCTGGGGTTGCTTTTTAAAGAAAGAATTCATTAAAAAGAACCTGATCTTTGTAAGGCTTTGTGGAAAAAGAGGGGCTTTATCCAAAAAGTTAACTAGCATTTTCCCCTGTGATTACTTTCTCCATAGCCGTGTGACCTATTTTCGATTCACTGAAAGTCTGTACTCCCATTTTGGCGTTAAAGTCTCACTTGATAAC
Source organism: Alsophila aescularia (assembly GCA_946251855.1). Lineage (NCBI taxonomy): Eukaryota > Metazoa > Arthropoda > Insecta > Lepidoptera > Geometridae > Alsophila > Alsophila aescularia. Next base: position 14,814,933 of record OX276378.1, read on the forward strand.
GTTGCTGTGGGCTCTTGTGGTGTTATGTACGGCTGAAGATAAGTCATCAAACACATCTTCTTCCTCATCATCCAAGTGTGCCGAGGTCGGAACGTAAACATGTACGACCTATACCTTCCGGTCAGCTTAAGAATCAGGTACGCGACCCTGGTCGACACACTGGCTATTTCTACAACATTATCAATGAGGACCTTATTGATGAGGAACCCCACGCCACCCTGAGACTGCTGATCGCCCTCTCGGAAGTAGAACAGGTGGCCCGATTCCAGGGTAATTGTGTCCTCTCCTACGAATAAGTCCTCCCCCTCTCTTCGGACTTCAGTTAACCCTAGAATATGCCACCTGATCTTTGTAAGCTCCGTCTTGAGTTGCGCCATGTGTTCGTCAAGCCTAATCGTTCGTCCGTTGTACGTAGCCAGGGTCATTTGTTTTTGTTTGGGGTGGCATACGGTAGCCCGGGCGCACCCACTGCCCTGCCATTTCCTTCACCGCAACCTTGGTCTAGCAGGACTAGCAGGGCGACATGGAACTGGGGGCCATTTTTTATGTGTGTTCATTAGGAGGTTTTGCCCATAATCGCCACGCTGGGCATGCGGGTTGGCGATCGCTGAGCGTAGCTTCTCGCACCGGTGCTGCTGCCCGTCAACGGCCTATGTCATTTGGCTACGCTTGTTTTTGGGATGGATATACCGCCATCCGTCGTTCGCCAGAGCCTCTTTCGTTATCCAGCAGGATGACCGCGTGCAGGTAAGATTGGCTTGGAGCATTGAGATCGTTTTTCGCTCCCATATATCCCTAATCAATCCCAAAGCAATATATCTAGGTAGACTTTAAAAAAGCAGTAAGTGACAAAAAATAAACAGTACAATGAAGACAATAAAAAAAATGGTCTAGGGGACTTAAAATAAGCCATCAGATCGTAGTCTCTCTACGTATCAGTATTTTTTTATTATTGTAGTTTCTGCCTGTCTGTATCTTTTTCTGTTTCTCTGTTTGTTCGTGCATAACTTAAAAACTACTGGACCGATGTTTCAATGTCTCCGGAATCCAAATATTTTATACAGAAATTTATTTGAAGGAGCTTGAAGTTACATCACTTTCTGAAATTATTTGCAGGAAGAAAGAGATCGAAGCGGAATTAGCGTCAGTTGAGCCCGTAATTGCCGCCGCCAGAGCGGCCGTGGGAGATATTCGACCGGAATCTCTTAGCGAAGTATTAACTAATTTACTATCCTACTCCTAAACAACAAATATGTTAAGTTTGATTTGGGTGTAAAATAATTGGTATTTATGTGTTAAAATTCACTACTTTTACCAGGAATCGACCCTCGAGTATCATCATCATCATCATTTCAGCCTTTCGAAGTCCACTGCTATACCTCCCTCAAAGAGCGCCATGACGAGCGATCTTGTGCCACCTTCATCCACTGACTTCCTGCGATGGCTACAATGTTGTGACACACGATGGACCGTCGTGTGTGGGGGGGGGGGGGTGTCTCTCTACACTTCGCTTGCTTGTTCGTGGTCGCCATTCGAGAACCTTTAATCCCCAGTGGTTGTAAGTTCTGCGAACTATATGCCCTACCCTCGAGTTTAAAAAAAAAAACACGGATTTGCCGGTTTTAATGCTTCAATATGGAAAATGACGAAACGTCTTCTAACCTTTATTTATAGCATACCTACGAATCCGCCATTTAAAAAAATCTCAAAATCGCGGCCACTGATCAATCTTTAATAAATCAATAGAGAACTTCCTACAAAAAAAAAACAAAGATTGGTATCCTGTCCTTCTGTACGTCCTTTTTCTCAGGAACGCGCGAAGGTATCAGTTGAAACTAATTTCAAATACTTTGGTCTGCAATCCCTTGGAGCAGAGAATAATATCAAACTTCTAAGTCAACGCAATAAATAGATACGGCTGTCTTACCTCGGGTTTCTGAAACATTTGTTAACTCTGACAACAGATTATGTGTATTGCTGTCTTTGTAATTTGTTTAGTGCCAGACAAAGGCAGCATTAGAATTAATCTGTTGTTAAAGTTAACAAACTTTTCAGAAACCCAAGGTAAGTCGCATATTGTACCTGACCTAGAATTATGAAAATTGCCAAGAAATCATGTGTGCACATTATCTACATTTATTTTTTTACATTATACTCCATTAAAGTTTTTTTTACGATGGGATTACAACATTATTGTAACATATAGATGTGTTGCATATAGATGCACCCTCACTATCTACTAGTCAAGCATTTAACCTATCCTATATTTATACTCATCATCAGCCTATATATGTCCACTGCTGGACGTAGGCCTCTCCTAATGCACGCCACCGAGCTCGGTCTTCAGCTCTCCTCATCCATTTTCTTCCAGCCGCTTTTCGCAGGTCGTCACTCCACCTGGCCATAGGGCGTCCTACACTACGTTTGCCTAAACGTGGTCTCCACTCGAGAACTCGTCTACCCCAACGGTTATCGGTTCTTTGGGAAATGTGACCAGCCCACTGCCACTTCAGCTTGCTTATCCTAAGGCTATGTCAGTTACCTTGGTTTTCCGTCGGATATCTTCATTACGAATCCTGTCCGTCAGATAAACTCCAAGCATAGCTCTCTCCATAGCTCGCTGAGCGGCCTTAAGTTTGTGGTCAAGTAATGGGGAAAATCCGAAACCCGTTAATTTGTAGTTACAACACCAAACAACATTACCCACAAGTTTGTACGGTGCGCGAGTCCAACTCGCACATGGCCGGTTTTTATACGCTTTATATTAGCTTCACTTGTATGTTTGTATGTTTGTAACCGACTCCTTTGGACGCTATTTTGACCTACTTTAAACGGTCAGATTTCATTCAAATTTTGCACACCTGTCAAAGACCGATGACAATGCAATAATTCGAAAAAAAAAAAACTAAAAAGTAGAAAATAAATAATAGTTTAAAAAAACTAAAAAACACCCTTTATATAGAAAACCAAACTAAAAAATAGAAAATAAATTTTAATAGTGTAAATAAGATTTTATTTAAAAAAAAAGCGTGGGGTGCTTCTCACATCTGTCAATGAACTATTTATAACTATTCACCCATGCACCCCACGATTTTTTTGATTTAAAACATTTTTTTCTTATTTACACTATTAAATTTATTTTCTATTTTTTAGTTTGGTTTTCTATCTAGAGCTTGTTTTTTAGTTTATTAAACTATTATTTTTAAATGGCAGTTTAAATGTAAGCACCCCTTGTGAATGCACTGTCATTCATTATTGATTATATTTTGGAAATGGCTTAGTATGTATTTTTGGAACGAACTATTAGAAGACGGCTGAGCTTTTGTTTTATTTTTTTGTACGGCCTTGGTGATACGGCTTCTATAACTATATGCGCAGGTTGTGCCAGTTTCGAACAAATTACATTGTTCATTGAGGTTCTATTGTAACTAATGAATATTGTACTGCAGGCGCAGAATAATAAACGCGAGCCGGAGACTCGTCGATCTAATATAAAATGTATCGACGAAGCGTCTCGCAATCTGTTGGTGGGTTGGCTTGATGTGCGATGCGAAAACTTCGAGGACGGGCAGTATCCGTTCCTTTTAACACCCGACCGCAAAAAGAGAGGCATGTTATAAGTTTAACGTGTGTTATTGTAGCTACCAAACTAATGGACCGATATTGATGCGGTTTTCTGTTTTTGAAAGCTGATGTAGTCGAGATAGTTCTTAGCTATAAATTATGTATCGGGGGCTATTTACATTTTTAATTTCACTTGTATGAATTGAATCCTCCGGCTGCAGAGCGCGGGCAGACGTATTTTGGTGCCCGCTGGCCGTTGCCCGCTGCCTGCGGGCTCTTAGCATGATTGCACGGCGCAGGTGCGGTCGCTGCGCGCGCCGCCCGACGTGGTGCGCGACGTGCTGGAGGGAGTGCTGCGGCTCATGGGCATCGCCGACACCTCGTGGCACTCCATGAAGAACTTCCTCTCCAAGCGCGGCGTCAAGGAAGACATAAGGTACATAACCTACGTTTAGTCCGTCTAACTAAAGTTGCACGCTCTGCTCGTAAATTTTCCAAGTAACCAGGGGTGGAGGGGCGCGCAGTTTTATTTTAGACGCATTCTACCATTTTGGATGCGTATAATTTTGATTATAGTTCTAGCTAGTGTATTTCAAAGTCATGGTGATCAGTTAGGTCATATTTCTTATAGAAATTAACAAATAATGAAGTAATGTAAATGTTGTGAGTAGCTGCATCTAAGTAAGATTATTTAATTATTTGTTATTAATGCAATGTAAAGAAATGTACCTAATAATTCTAATTTGAAAATAATGGAATTCGCTTAGAGATTAAAAACCATACATAGAAACATAATGCATTGAAAAATTTAAATATAAATAAAACGGCTAAAAATTCACGAAAAAGAAAATCGGAAATACTCCGACCAGTTTCTACGTAGCGCTCGTCGCGGCTTGTCGGCGTAACAATCCCAGATGAAGGACTTCAAAATAGTCTGAAACTGGTCGCAGTATTTCCGATTTTCTTTTTCGTGAGTTTTTAGCCGTTTTATTTATATTTAATATGAATATCACTCGCGTTTGTTTTCAAAATCAAATTGAAAAATTTAACATTGTCTTTTCAATATTGCATGCTGTGTTCACTGTTTTCAGGATGGACACTGAATTTTGACTATTATTTTTATCTCATTAAGGTTAAAGTGTTACATCTAATTTGTGAAAGGAAAAAATAAAAAAAATGAACTGAAAGCCAGAGAATACATTTATACGTGTCTACGCCGTTTTTGATCGCACTAACTGATAGAAAGCGCCTTCTAGGGTAAATGCATCTAACCGCTTAAGTTAAGTTCAACTGCGTTTCCCGGACGGCCGCTGTATCCGACTCCAGTGCGTGTACGTCGATGCAGCAAACCCACATCATCGACGCCCGTCGGTATAACAGAACGGCGACTTAACACCATACATTCGACGTACAACCTTGCTGACATCAGCAACTCTTCCCTTTTCAATCACCTTTATGAGTCGAATCTCCGCCGCGCTCCTGAATGTACAGCGTGTACATTCTAGCGTGTCTTCAGATGTCCCGTGTACCTGATGTGCTCATAATCAGAATTGTTCCCTGATTGAATTACATAAAGTGAACCGCATTAGAGAATCATTGCATCGAACATCGAGTAGTGTTGCTGTGCCCACCTGACGGAGGACGAGTTAGCTAGTTTGACGGTGACTACATTTGTCTTGGCTACTCTCCTTCAAAAACACTCGGAAACAGAAAGATACTGTGGTAAATTTATCGAGCCTTACTTTAGATAATGTAACACAAAACGTACTGGCGAAGGGTATGAATTTTGCGCTTACCCCACAACGAATTCCGTATGAAAACATAATTAGTAGTGTAGAAGAAGCTATAATACGAAACAAGGTTCCGTCTAATGCCGCAGAAACGCTTAGACAGGATGTTTATTTTTATTTTGAGGAAAGCTAAGTTACCTAAGAGTAATGTTACCACGGAAGAGCGTCTAGCACACAAAAATGTTCGCGATAGTGAGGACGTATTAGTGCTTCAGGCCGATAAGGAAAACGCCACTGTGGTGATTAATTCGTCTGATTATGAGTGTAAATTACGGATTTTGTTGGTGGACAGAAGGATTTACAAACCTGTGTCTTACAACCCTACTGCCAGAGTGACACGCCATATCCGAGCCATTATTAGAGACTACAAGGAACTTTTCTCAGAAGACGTTTATGGAAATCTATATAGACCTCAAATAGTGCAGTCACCAAAATTATATGCCATGGTTTACCGAAAATACATAAGAACAACGTGCCGTTGCGTCCTATCGTAAGTCAGATAGATTCCCCCACGGTCTAGCGAGGCATGTTGCGTCAGTGTTGCAGCCTCTTGTCGGTAAGACTGCGTCTTTTGTGAAGGACTCTCGCCATTTTGTCGAGATATCAAGGATCTTAAACTGGAACGAGACATCATGGTGAGTTTCGACGTGGAATCTCTTTTCACCAACGTCTCAGTAAAAGAGTGCCTAGAAATCGTAAGGGAAAAGTTGAGGGAGAACCATCTCTAAGAAAATTTAATTGTTTTGCTGAGGAATTGCCTAGAAGGAAATTACTTTCTGTACCGTGGACAGCATTATCTCCAGATAGATAGCGTCGCTATGGGTAGTCCAGTGGCACCTATTCTAGCCAACATTTGGATGGAGCATTTTGAGAAGGCCATAGATCTACAATCGTTTGCGGTGAAGATATGGAAGCGTTATGTGGATGATGTTTTCTGTATCATGAAAGTCGGTGAACAGACAGCGGAACAATTCTTGGGCCATCTAAACTCGATCCATGGCAAGATCAAGTTTACCTATGAACTATGGTGGATTTCCTGGATGTCAGAGTGTCGGTGAGATCTAATAGCTCGTTATCTCATTCTGTTTATAGGAAACCAACACACACTGACCGATACCTCAACGCCTTTTCACATAACCACCCGCGGCATTTACAATCAGTAACCAGATCACTTTTAAACAGAGCTCATGCCCTCTGTAACCCTGAACATTTGGATGTGTGTGTCGAAGTGTCGCATGTTCAGGAGGTACTCAAGCGAAACGGATATGTGGTGACCAGACGTTGGCGTCCTAGACGCAGATATAAAAAGAGTAGGACTGATGTCGATAGACAGCCGGCTTTCATGCCATATGTAAAAGGAGTGACGGATAAAGTCGGTGCTTTATTAAAGGACTATTCTATCAAGACCGTTTATACTCCTTTATCCAAGTTAGCAAGGCATATTAGAACACCGAAAGATGTCATTCCTGTTCAAACTCCTGGCGTATAAAAGATAGATTGCAGCTGCGGTAGTTCCTACATTGGACAAACCAAGCGTACTATAGCGGAAAGGGTCAAAGAACACATTGCATCTGTAAAGAACTGCCAGATAAATAAATCTGCAATCGCTGAGCATTTGCTCGAATCGGGCCCTAATCAATGGATAGAATTCCATGACCCGAAGATTCTCTCCACGAAACGTCACTACTACTCCAGGATTGTACGTGAAGCGTTTGAAAATAAAAAGTATCCCAATTTCAACCGAGAGGATGGTTTCAAGTTGGCTGCGTCCTGGAATCCCGTGATAAGCAAGTGTTTGCGTCGCGGTTTATGTCAGAATAAATCTGCTGATGTCGTTAGTGTAGATTTTTTACAAAACCAAATGCGGGTAGTTGAAGACAACGCTCGTCCTTCTCGACGCTGACACCCGCTACTTCGGTCTTCTCGTGACCACGATCAATGCAACTTGATCGAAACGTGGAGGTAAATAAATATTAAGTTTTCAGCGCGATTAAGTCCCGTTTAAATATATATAACTATGTACTCTTCAGTTTTATGTGAACACGGTGCTTTCTCACTTCATTCTTTTATTCTACTTTTCGCTCCCGCAACCGTACATTTTCTACACATGTATCACCAATACGGTCCTTTCCCAGGTGCCTGGACGCGAGTCAGATCAGCCTGGCGGCGGTGGCGAGCGTACAGAAGCTAGTGGCGGCGCGCGGGGCGTCGTTCAGTGCGGCGGCGGCGAAGCGAGCGAGCGCGGCGTGCGCGCCGCTTGCGGCCTGGGTGCGCGCCAACCTCGACTACGCGCAGGCGCTGCAGCGCGTGCGCCCGCTCAAGGACCACCAGGCGCAGCTACACAGGTCACAGAAACTACTACAGGCGTGAGAATCGTTCAGCGCGGCGACGGCGAAGCGAGCGAGCGCGGTGTGTGCGCCGCTCGCGGCCTGGGTACGCGCCAACCTTGTCTACGCGCAGGCGCTGCAGCGCTTGCGCCCGCTCAAGGACCAAGCGGTGAACGAGGATTGGTCGAGATGGTTCTTAGCTATATGAGACGGGGGGGTGGGATGGGGGAGATGAGAAAAGGGGGTGAGAATCTTAACTTGAATTGAAAGCGTATTTGAAAGCTGGGGTAAACGAGATGGTTTTAGCTATAATGGGGGAAAGAGGGAAAGGGGGGGAGAGAATCGTAGATTCCAAACAAATGGACGGATTTAGCTGCGTGTTTTTATGTTTGAAAGCTGAGGTAAACAAGATGGTTCTTAGCTATAATTGGGAACGGGGGTGAGGATCGTAGCTCCCAAACGAATGGACCGATTTTGATGCGGTTTTTATGTTTGAAAACTGATGTAATCGAGATGCTTCTTAGCTATAATGGGGGGTGGGGGGTATATATTTTTTTCTTAGTATATTTTTTTTATTTGTGCTTGTGTGATTTAATGAATTATGAAATTGGTACAGAAACCTACAAGAGGCAGAAGACCAACTGACAGCGCTGTCGACCGGCCTGGCCACGGTAGACGAGCGTGTGGCGGCGCTGAAGGAGCAGCTGGGGCAGCACACGCGTGACGCCGCTGCGCTGGAGCTGCGGCTCTCTACCGCCACCGACACCATCCGCGCGGCCACCACGCTGCTCGACCAACTCGCGCACGAATATGATGCCTGGGAGATTGACGTACGACTTATAACACCACAACACCACTATTACCAAAAAAACAGACGATATCTAAAGATTATCCTACAAAACACAATAATTGGCCAAACGTCTACAATAATTCGCACAAAAAATAATTCTCGCATTTTCATTAAATAATACTAGGTGGTACATGCGCGTGCTATTTGTCATCATTCAAGCGCAAGGCCGCATCAGCTTACTTTTGCTCGTGACTTCGTCCGCACGGACTACAGTTTGCCAATATAAAAAGTTGTAATTTGTCCTTCTCCAGGGTTCAAACTATCTCCATAGAAAATTTCATCAAGATCGTTTCAGTCGTTTAGTCGTGAAAAGGTAACAAACTACCTGAGACAGAGTTAATTTCGCTTCTAGTACAGATAACAAGTTTTAATAATACACGGTGACATTGAATTCGATATTTTTCTTAAATGCATGTATTCAGGCCATTATTTAAGATCGTTCTATACTATAGCAATCAATTAAAAAAAAACTGGCCAAAAAATAATTTGCCTTAAGCGGAAACTATCGAATGTGTTCAGCTTGTAACGATATAAGAGACGAAGTTGATATTTTCAATGCACCAATTGTTGTCAAGAGATTTTCTAAATATTTTTACAACCTTACATAATTTAATTGTTACTTTTTAACTGTTCAAAACTTATCATACATGCACAGGTGTATGTATTATATTTATTTACTAGTTTTCCCGCCTGCGACTTCGTACGCGCGGACTACTGTTTATCGCGAAAAAAAGCATCATATTTTCTTTTAGGATATTAAAAACCAATGCAAAAGTATGTATAACACCAATGCTTTGATGTTTTTTGACAGACTTGTTATTTCGTTTCCATGGCAACCACAGACCATTGTGTGTTGGTAACCGTTTCTTACAGTGAGTAATCAACATTTTCCAGTTTTCCCGTGGAAACTTACAACTATCCGGGATAAAAAGTATCCTATGTTTTATACCAGGGTATAAGCTATCTCCATTCTAAATATCTTCAAAATCCGTCCAGTCGTTATATATTATATATAGTTTTTGTAATAATTTATTCATGCACGTGTGTGCATTTAGCAAGCTGTTCACTAGTATAATACAACTAACATAAGATACTGTAAGCTTTATTTAAGTGATAATGTCAGTTTTGTGAACTTTTTGATAGTAGTTTATGGCACGGTTGCATAATAAGGGGTATTAAAACACTAGAGTGAGTTTATAACTAGTTATGTGCCGTTTCATACACTACTTTATCTACACTCATGCAATAGAAACATACATTTAATGAAGCTCGTTCGTCATGTTCGTTGCTGTTTCCAGGTGGAGTCAAATTCTCCTCATTAACACTGCTGTCGAACATTTGTAAACAGGATACAACTTTTGATCAACAAAAACACATTAATTTAGTTACGTACTAATGTTGTAAATTATGGCCCCAAAATCCAGTCCACAGCGAATTCGCTTACATACGGTCTAACATGCACCGCCATAGATAATAAATGACAAAAAAACTCGTAGGTGCGAAGCCAACCGTTTTTATGGGAAAAAATATATTACAACATTGTTTAGTTCAAAAAACAGCGTTAAAATGTAAAAAAAAACTTATTGGAGACGTGACGTGCGTAATGTATGTCATTATGCCACCATTTTTGAGTTCATAATCCGGGGTTTACAAATACAAATAGACTGTTCTGTAAGCTGAAATGTATATTTCACTAAACATGCTACACGGCCGCGGCGCGGGTGCTCCGCCAGTCAACCGCGGGTGCGCGGCATAACAAGTTTGAATTTTGACTAATTTAATAATGCCTAGTTTTATGTTCTATTAGTTACTAGCTGCGCTCCGCGGTTCCACCCTCGTGAGGGATGATGATGATGACGAAAAGTATTCTATGTGTTATTTCAGGGTATAAGCTATCTCCATTCCAAATTTCATTAAAATCCGTTCAGCCGTTTGAAAATGAAGTATGATGATGATGAAAATTATCCCACCTATGTGATATTCCAGGGTATAAGCTATCTCCATTCCAACTTTCATCAAAATCCGTTCAGCCGCGATAGCGTCAAAACTCCTCAAACAAACACACAATCAAACAAACAGACAACGTTTCACTTTTATATATTAGTATGGAATTACTTGTCATATTAAGTGCTACAGATACATTCTGTTGCATGGACTGTGTACATACATTAAAAAAACCGATTTCAATGTCACGGTGTACACATGTAGTAATTGTAACTTTTAAACTTCCGCGTTTCAGACACATAGTTGACTTAATCGCACTGAGAACGGTTTTTTTTTACTTCGATGTTTCGATCAAGCATTTATCGTGGTCAAGAGAAAAATGAAGTAGCGGATATCAGTGTCGAGAAGTGCGCCCGCTGTCTCCATTTACCCGCATATGGTCTTGTTGAAAAGTTTCCACTGTAGGCGCAGAATCAATAATAGTAGTGTATCCCTGATACACTACTATTATTGAAAACGATTCACTTACTTTTCTAATTTCTAACTTTTCGTACCCAGGTACGAAACCCTAAAAACTATAGAATAGCCGATAGTATGTAAAATTTTAGAGTACCGGATAAACAGTTTTCTAGCAACCATGTTTTCACCCTATTTGGTATTTCAGCTAGAAAACATACACAAAGAGATATCGGACCTGAATCAACGATCACTGCTGGCAGCCGCTTACATCGTGTACCTGCCTGAAGCCACCGAACCAGAGTCAAAGTAAGAATCCGTAATGAAATTTACAAAAACCCTATTAAAACAATTCAATTTTGGTCAACGTGTAATACCCCCGACCCATCCTAGTTTTCAACTGTCTTCATGTTACTGTACCTCTTGATTCTGGTTTTCTATGCTACTCATCACCAGACCCTCATATATGCGGATAGGATTCCGGTTTTCTAAGTTACTCATCACCAGACCCTCATATATGCGGTTACGATTCGGGTTTTCTAAGCTACTCATCAACAAACCATCATATATGCGGTTACGATTCGGGTTTTTTAAGCTACTCATCAACAAACCATCATATATGCGGTTACGATTCGGGTTTTCTAAGCTACTCATCAACAAACCATCATATATGCGGTTACGATTCGGGTTTTTTAAGCTACTCATCAACAAACCATCATATATGCGGATACGATTCGGGTTTTCTAAGCTACTCATCAACAAACCATCATATATGCGGTTACGATTCGGGTTTTTTAAGCTACTCATCACCAGACCCTCATATATGCGGATATGATTCGGGTTTTCTAAGCTACTCATCACCAGACCCTCATATATGCGGATACGATTCGGGTTTATTAAACTACTCATTACTAGACCCTCTTATGCAGTTACGATTCGGGTTTTCTAAGCTACTCACCATCAGACCCTGATATATGCAGTTACAATGCAGATTTTACTCATCACGTAACCATCATATATGCGGTTACGATTGGGTTTTCTAAGCTACTCATCACCAGACCCTCATATATGCGGTTACGATTCGAGTTTTCTAAGCTATTCATCACTAGAACCACATATATGCAGTTAGGATTCGGATTTTCTAAACTAATGAAATGAAATGAAAAATTAATTTATTGCCACTATCAGAAATACATAATAATCCATTATATGAAAGTACAATAGAAAAAAATATATATGCGTCCAGCTACAAACATCGACGACAATCCTATATGCGGTTACGATTCGGATTTTCAAAGCTACTCATCCCCAGACCCTGATATGCAATGACAATTCAGGTTCTCTAAGCTACTCATCACGAAACCATCATATATGCGGTTACGCTTTGGGTTTTCTAAACTACTCATCACCAGACCCTCATATATGCGGATACGATTCGGGTTTATTAAACTACTCATTACTAGACCCTCTTATGCAGTTACGATTCAGGTTTTCTAAGCTATTCATTACCAAACCCTCCTATATGTGGTTACGTTTCGGGTTTTCTAAGCTTCTCATCACTACACCCTCATATGTTACGTGGTTACGATTCGGGTTTTCTAAGCTACTCATCACCAGACCCTGATATATGCAGTTACGATTCAGGTTTTCTAAGCTATTCATTACCAAACCCTCCTATATGTGGTTACGATTCGGGTTTTCTAAGCTATTCATTACCAAACCCTCCTATATGTGGTTACGATTCGGGTTTTCTAAGCTATTCATTACCAAACCCTCCTATATGTGGTTACGATTTAGGTTTTCTAAGCTATTCATTACCAAACCCTCCTATATGTGGTTACGATTCGGGTTTTCTAAGCTATTCATTACCAAACCCTCCTATATGTGGTTACGATTCAGGTTTTCTAAGCTATTCATTACCAAACCCTCCTATATGTGGTTACGATTCAGGTTTTCTAAGCTATTCATTACCAAACCCTCCTATATGTGGTTACGATTCGGGTTTTCTAAGCTATTCATTACCAAACCCTCCTATATGTGGTTACGATTCAGGTTTTCTAAGCTATTCATTACCAAACCCTCCTATATGTGGTTACGATTCGGGTTTTCTAAGCTACTCATCACCAGACCCTAAAATATGTAGTTTCGATTCAGGTTTTCTAAGCCGCTCACCATCAAACCCTCATATATGCGGTAACGAAGAATGCTATATAAACTGAACATTGGAGCATAAACTCATTTTCTATAGTTGCACTAGTGCCCGAGATCCCTTTATATATTAATCAGAGCTGAATATCTAAGAAACGTCTACAACTTTTTTTTTCTCCAAATAATGTTACGTTTTTGTTGTGAACACTGGAGAGCGATTGTAGTCGAGGGACTATTGCCCGTTAGAATCCAACGATACCGGGCTCGGTCCTCGGCTCCGCATCAATGAATTTCTAAGTTATTTGCGATTTCCATCCCTCCATGCTTCGGATGGCACGATAAGCAGTTGGCCCCAGGTGTTATAGATTGATTTTCGTTAATCCGTATCAGAGGCCCTCGTGCGGCCTGACAATCTCTGACACCTGAGGTCAGCAGCAATACCTCATACCTCATCGAAGCAAACTAGCTGGAGTTGGTGAGGTGGTCCTCGCCTAATCCAGGTTTCAAATAAAATATAATATAACCCTATTTCCTAAATTTGTACAAATAACCCACAAAACGATGTCTGAAAGAGATCGTTGTTTAGCGATTATTTCGCAAGTTGTACTCAAATATAGATTGTATTTGAATGATTTTTGGTGTGCAATAAAGTGTATTTGTATGTCTTCTTCCAGAGAATTTATAAAAAAGTGGGGTGCACTGATAGGATTCGAAGACGAAACGTTCTCAGTGATCAACTTCTTGTCGTCTACTGAGAAACAGCTGAAATGGGAGGCCGCCGGGCTGTCGACTGACCAGTCGGCGGTCAAGAACGCTGTACTCATTGATCAGGTAATACGAGTAGGTTATTTGACTTAATCTACATATCAATTGCTTATTACAAATTAAACACACACATACTCATTCGATTTATATTTTCTCGTAAAGTTCCGTATTTTGAATAAATATTAGTTCCTGTAACGGTTCATGAAAGTACACAACAAGGGGTTGCTATGTTTTACTGTAGTAAAACAAATTGTTTTCTGGAAGTAACGCAAAAGTTACGTCACAAAGCCTACGGTCAATCATAGAGCTTTTGCGATCACGTGACCATAATCGAATTTAAAGATGTTTATAGTAACTTATAATTAAAAAGTAATAATAAATGCATATATTTTGAGAAATCTTCCCGTGGATGTCGTAAGAGGCGACTAAGGGAATACACACCGGAAGATGGGCAGCAGCGTCCTCCGAGTACATATTTGTTACACTGCGGTCCCCAATCCGCCTGCCAAGCGTGGTGACAATGGCACCCCACCCAGCCCTAGTAACGGCGGAGCAGGGGGTGCTAAGAATCCCCGGCAGAGACCCAGCTACTAACCCCCACGATCTCTGGACCTGGCAACATACAACGCACGCATCTTGATGACCGATGCGAAGTTGATAGAGCTGGAAGAAGTAGTAAGTAAGTTGTGCTGGGATATTATAGGGTTATCAGAAGTCCGAAGAGAGGGAGAAGATACGATGAACCTGAATTCCGGCAACTTACTTTATTACCGGGAGGGCGACCAGCAGTCCCAACACGGTATCGGAATTCTCGTCCACAAGTCGCTCGTCAACAACGTTGTGAAGATCGAAAGCGTTTCGAGGGTGGCATATCTTATACTCAGAATTACCGAACGGTATTCGTTGAAGATCATACAGGTATACGCCCCACACTCGAAACGCCCGGACGATGAAGTAGAGGCTTTGTATGACGACATTTCTTATACCATACTTGCCCCGAAAACACACTTCACAGTGGTGATGGGGGACTTCAATGCACGGCTAGGCATGAGGAATGGCGATGAACTGAGTGTGGGGCAGTTTGGATTTGGACAGTGGAAGTAAAGGGGTCAGCGATTGGCTGACTTCAAGGAGAAGGAGGGACTCTTTATGATGAACTCCTTTTTCAAGAAGCGCCCCTCCAGGAACCCCGGCGGCACGAGATCACAGAGACATCATTGAATATATGAAATGAAATCTTCATTTTGACGACCAATCGGCATATATTCAATGATGTCTCTGTGATCAACAGTGTTAAGACCGGCAGTGATCACTGCATGGTAAGAGGCTCATTGAATATCAACGTAAAGCAAGAGAGGTCTCGTTTGTTGAGATCTAGTCTAGTATTCGCTCAAATCCTGCCCAAATCCAAAATCTCGAGAGCTTTCAGTCGGAGCTCCAAAATTGCTTCCATATCCTTACCGAATGCGATACTGTGGACGAATTAAACAACGGGCTAGTGGAAATTGTTCACGCGGTCATGTCGGAGTTCTTTAAGACCCACCGCAAAAACAGAACACAGAAACTCTCTGAGCATACACTCAAACTTATGGCAGAACGAGGTGAGATGAGGCTGAAGTCTTCAGTGGATATGTCGAGTTACAGCTTGCTTAATAAACAAATCTCGAAGTCGATGCGACACGATTTGCGTTCCTATAATACTACTTGTATTAAGAACGCAATAGAGCGGAACAAGGACTCCAAAGTGTTCGCAAGAGATCTGTCTATTGAAAAAAGCCTGTTGACGAAGCTGAAAACTGACAGTGGCAGCATCGTTTCATCGAAGCCAGAGATTTTAAGTGAGCTCGAGAAGTTCTAAGGACAATTATACACCTCATCGCGTAGTCCTCCTAGCACGACTAGTGATGCAAGAGCCCGTTTGACCCGACATTATACCGAAGATATCCCGGACGTCAGCCTATACGAGATCAGAATGGCTCTCAAACAGCTTAAAAACAACAAGGCACCAGGGGAGGACGGAATAATCACAGAGCTACTGAAAGCTGGTGGAACACCGGTACTTAAAGTCCTTCAAAGGCTGTTTAACTCCGTCATCCTCGAGGGTACTACGCCAGAAGCGTGGCACAGGAGCGTGGTTGTGTTGTTTTTTAAGAAAGGTGATAACACCCTCTTGAAGAATTATAGGCCCATTTCGCTGATGAGTCACGTCTATAAGCTGTTTTCGAGAGTAGTTACAAATCGTCTCGCTCGAAGGTTTGACGACTTTCAGCCTCCCGAACAAGCTAGATTCCGGAAAGGCTTTAGCACCGTAAGGGTTCATACGCACTATGCGGGTAGCCGCATTACGGCTAGCCGCGCGGCTGACCGCAGGATGCGGTTGCGAATGCGGCCAGCCGGATCGCGGGCAGCCGCATTCGCAACCGCAACATGCGGTTGAAGATCCGTTGCGATTTGCGGTCATGTCGATCCATTTCAAAGATGGACGTGGAAGAAGTTGCAGCTATTTACTACATTTACACACGTTACGTAAAGAAGAAAAAACAAAGAAAGAAGTACTGGGTGCATCCCTAATTGCAAACACGAGATGAGAGCAAGCATTTTGCAATATTTTTCGAAGAACTAAAAAAATATGAGGATAAGTTTTTCGGATTTACTAGAATGAGCATAAAAACGTTTGAAGAATTATTGAACATTTTAGAAACATTTATAACGAAGCAAGACACACAATTTCGCAATAGTATTAAACCGGAAGCAAAGTTAATAATAGTGCTACGGTAAGTAAAATAAATATTTATAATTCAATTTTTATTAAAATAATGTAGGTACACATTTCAAGCATCATCGTCAGTGATGGAATTAAAAAGTTCCATATAATCACTCTCCTGAGAATTTTCGAAAATTGGCGATTGTGCATTCGTCGGATTCCGATAATCACTCTCCTGAGATTTTTCGGAAATTGGCGATTGTGCATTCGTCGGATTCCTCACAATTTCTTGAGACGTGTCTCGTCCAAACTCCAAAGACTGCACAGGCTGCGTGTAGACATTACTTCCTGAATACTGTGCCGTTTGATATCCATGATGGGTATTCCCTCGTCCAACCTCCGAGAAGTTTGTACGGTGAGAATAGGGACTATTACCAGAATAATGTGACGTTTGATATCCCCGGTAAGAATTAGGCCTTGGATAATCAATGTTCGAATAATTGAAAATCTGCGCATCTTTAATTACCTTTAAAATATCTAACGTAATGGCACCAATAATCGACACTTTAAGGAGGACGTGAAGTTTCATATGAAATAAAAGAAATAAAAAAATACTTAGAACAGTAAATTGGAGTGGGAATGATAAAAAATATCGTTAAAAAATGATATATTTGCCTATTAGTAACTGAAAAGAAGTAGATTTATAGAAAAAGCGAAATAACCAAAAATATTTTGAATCTCCAGTAAACGACACCGAATACCCAGTAGTCAACACCCATTTATCGACATTCACCAGTGAACGACATCCAATTATCGACATTCACCAGAGAACGACATCTAATTATCGACATTCACTAGTGAACGACACCTAATAATCGACATGAATGCAGGGATGCAGGCATTCGGAATACATTTTCATTTACTTCACGGGACGGGATATGAATTTATTGTGTAATAAATTAAACACTTAAATATGTTTACGTAAATTTATTACAGACATGAGTGAAATTTTTCAAATGTTAAACATGTCTCATATTTTTAAATGCAGTGATAAAATTATATTAAGTTAAACTACTACTAGGTAAACTACTTACATCTAAATCAGGAACATCAATAAACTTAGGTGTATTAGGTAACTTCAAATAATATTAATATGTAAAATCTCAACCAATCTTTTTTAATTCCTAATTATCAGTCATTGTCATTGTAACCTTCGTAACTATTAAATTAACAATGTTTTACCTAAGAAAATTAGTCTCAAATCGTATCACATATTATTGTAGTAACTATATATAGCTACTACTCTTTACTTATTCTATATTAAAATTCTGAATCAAAAACATCAATGAAATATAAAGTATGGTTTACTCTTAATCAGTCTATACCTAGTCAATATAGTATATTATATGACTTTATCGGTAAAAATAGTAATAATTAGTGCAATTAAATGAAAATAAATCTCAAAATAATAGTACTTACTCACTACATATTTTAATATAATGTACAACCATTATAAAAATATTTAGTAAGTCGAAAATATTTTAAGGATGATATATTATATCGGGCAAATATTTGTCCATCTCAAATATTTTATAAAAACCTCTTTTGTTTAGACATATGGGCTCCTTTATCACTTCAATTATTTCTTCACGGCTGTACAATATTTTATCAGGGGTATTAGGCCATCGAAACGTATTTCCTTTGGTTAATATCATTGTACTTACTTCGTATTTATCGCCTGTTAGCACATTTTCCACTTTTCCTGGAAAATATTCACCCTCGTACATCACTATTACGAAATTTCCTGTAAGTATGTTTTTGCTTTCCTTCGATCCCGGGACTTGTAAAGAAATCAGTTTGCTTATAGGTAAATTATCTGTATCTGGATCTGATAGTTTGTAGCTGGATTTCTCCAAACATATTTTTGTTGATACATTTTCTATTTCTGATCTTTCATCATCTTCTAAATTATAACTAGCATCACTTTCAGCGTATGTAATTTCTAAATCAGTGTCATCAGACGTCGATTCTTCTCGAGTTCTTTTGTTTCCTTGTACTTTTAATTTCGACTTATTTCTTTTATCTTCAATAAGTTGTTCTTTTATTTTCTTTTTTTCTAACCTCTTCTTAGCTCTCTTTTCTTTTTCCTCCTGGTTTTTCTTTTTTTCTTTTTCCTTCTTTTCATAATATTCTTTCCACGCTTTGCTTGTTATTGTCGACGGTATTTTTTCTCGTGATCGTCTTTTTTTCTTACTTACTTCGTCCTCAGGCCAAAAAAGACTTTTCTTGAATGGAGTTGGGACTGTTACACCTAGTACAGTTGCTATACACTGTTTATGTGGTGTTGTATTATTACTTCCGGTATAGTTATTAGGTTCTTGAGTAGAAATGGGTTGTTCTTGAGATGATTGTAAATAGGTGTCTATGTTTGTTTCAGGTAATAAGTCAGGTGGTGTCTTATGTAAAGCGTTTGACTCTTTTGCAGGCAAATTGAGAATAACATCAGAACTATGTTCGATGGGAGTAGTTTTTTGTTCTTGTCTACTAACATTTGATGATGAAGATGGAGTATTTTTTAGCTCTTCTGTCCTTGTCGCTGAGGGATTAGAGACAATATCATGCATGATATCATCTTGAGATTTATTTTCAGTCCTGGTGTTATCACAACTTTCTTCTTCTTCTGCAGCCGAACTAGGAAATTCATCTGGCAATAGAGTTGGTGGTTGTTCATTTAAAATATCTTCATTGTTTGTAGGTAAATTGGGAAGACAGTCAGACCTATTTTTGGCCCAAACCATATACAAAGCCATATCTTCATTAGGGAGACTGCTCTCAAGTGTATGCCTGTCTTTGTAAAAAAAACATTGAATAGTTGTAATTTCTGTTCTGAAAAGATTTTTACAATTTCTCTTTCTAAATATTTCACAAATTCTGCTCGTGCTGAATCAATGTCTTTTTCGGTAGGTGATATATGCTTTTGCCGAATTTTTGACATGTCAATATAATCAGGCCCGAATGGAAAAAGGCCTCCAGCACGAAATCCATTTTTTATGCAATCTTCAGTAATATTTGTGAGAGCTTTCTGGAGTACTGGTGCAAAATTTTCTTTGCGAAGATTTTGTCCAAGGTTCTCCATTTTCCATTCTTTTACAGCTTTTTTCCAGTATACTTTAAGTGGTCTAAACACAGATAAATCCATTGGCTGAAGAATGTGAGTAGAATTGGGGTGTAAAGCTATGACTTCAATCCCATTTTCAGAGCAAAACTTTGATAAATGTAAAGTGAGATGGGATTTATGGCCATCTAAAAATAATAATACTGGTTTTTGAATATTATTTTGTTCTAACCAGGGATTGAAGATATTTGTTACGTATTCAAAGAACGTACTACTGCACATCCAACCGTTTTCTGACTTTCCTATCGCCCATTCATCGGGAATGCCGGCAGAGATGGATGCAGGAATTCGTTCATAATTGTAAATGATCATAGGAGGCGCAAGTACACCGGCAGCATTTGCTGTGACCAGAACAGTCAAATTATCTTTCTCATCGCCACAGGCGCTGTAGAGATGCTTTTCCCCTTTTTTGGCAAGAACACGACCAGGTTTTGGCGACAAGAAAAAAGCGCTTTCGTCGGTATTGAATACTCTATTTGCGTCGCTTAGAATACTTTTTAAATTATTTTCCTCCAGATAATTTTCGATTTCTTGAAACCAGTTTCTTATGTCATTTTCAGTCACGTTATCTCGAGCTCTTGTCAAGTTATCTGGTATTTTTTGGGTCAATTCCGGATGTCTCTTAAGAAAAGACTGAAACCACTTTTTACTCGGTCTATTATTTGTGAAAGGATTTGGTCTCTTCTGTTCGGTTATAATTTTTTGCACACTGTCCAATAAATTATCTTTTGTCATTGGAATATGTCTTTCAGATAATGCTATTATCCATCTCACTAATATATCTTCTTCTGTTTTTGTCAGTACGGTACTCGGTCCCA
The DNA here is from genome assembly GCA_946251855.1 of Alsophila aescularia. Taxonomy (NCBI): domain Eukaryota; kingdom Metazoa; phylum Arthropoda; class Insecta; order Lepidoptera; family Geometridae; genus Alsophila; species Alsophila aescularia. The sequence goes on from OX276378.1 coordinate 14,835,474, forward strand.
TAGTGCAACCAATTGGAGTTTTTCCTGTGACTTTATCATGAAGAGTAATTCTAGGGACCCCAAAATTTTTAGCTGCAACTGCAATCTTTTCCCCTTTTTTAACGGCCTCAATGGCCTTACCCATTTGTTCCGGGGTATACATTTTTCTCGGCGCCATCTGTGAAAACCAAATATCGACACATTCATATCCAATAATCGACACTTTGTCGATTACTGGTAAATACACACCAATCAGTTTCTTTCAAATATGAAGTAAATAAATAAAGAAAAAACAGCTAGATTCCTTTAAAAATATAAACACTTTAAAAATAATTAGAATCGACATTATGTCGATTATTGGAGTAAAAGTCATTTAACGGTTACCAGTTATCGACACCGGCTTTTTCATTAAAAATAATGTAACCTCAAATTGTATAACTGTAAAATGATTTGAAAGATATCTATAGTAATCCATGAAATACACTAAAATATAAACAGCTTTCATAGTAATAAAGTAATGCGGAAAAGTTTGCACTCACTCTCTTAGCGATTCGCTTAATAAATCCCGATTATTTCACAGAAGCACTGACTTCACTTAAATTTTAGGTCGCCATCTTTAATCGAAATGGCAGATCTCCATGTCATTGCACTGGATGACAGTAAGAAGTACACTGTCTATGGCTTAGTGTTGCTACATTTAAAAATTAGTTCTCTATCCTTATTTTCGACGGTTATAGAAAAAAAGCGTCGATTACGGGTGCTTGTCGTTCATTGGTGCCATCACGTTAATTTACTTTGCAATTGCATATGTTCTGGTTTTTTTTTTAATTATTTTACTAGAGACAAGAAAAAGAGGCGATCCTCGTCATCTTCAACACTCTTTCTTTCTAAATTTCTATTCAAGGCCCCGACTAACTCTCTACCGATAAGATCATCACTATTATTTTTCTTGTTTCTCTTTGGTGCCCATGAAGTATTTGATGGAAGTGTTTCTTCATTTTACATAGCTGTGTTACCATCTTCATTTTCTGTAGTTACATTCCCCGTTGTGCTATTGACAGTTACAGTATCTTTTGAAAATAACAAACTATCGTAGAAAACATATGAAGTCTTTTTTTTGCCGCTGATCCGCTCTGTCTCTTTCGCTTTATGGGCCTTTACAAAACAGTCGCGAATATTTCTCCATTTTTTTTGAATACTCAAACCTAAAAAAAAACATTGTTTCAGATATTTGGCGTCAGGCTGTTCATTCGCAGAATTGCATTATATGTTTAAGATTGGAATTAGTACTATCGCCGAAATAGTTCAAGAAGTATGTGCAGCTATATGGTTTTGCTTAAAAAATATATGCCTACCACAACCAACCAAAGATATGTGGCTTCAAATTGCAAATGGTTTCTCTACTAGAGCACATTTTCCGAACTGTATAGGTGCTTGTGACGGAAAACATATTAGAATTATAGCACCTAACAATAGTGGATCAATGTGCTTCAATTATAAAGGATATTTTTCTTTGGTATTGCTAGCAATTTGTGACAGCAGCTACAAATTTGTGATGATTGATGCTGGAGCATATGGAAGATTCGGTGACTCAGCAATATTTCAAAACTCAAACTTTTATAAAAAAAATCAAGAGAACCGCTTGAACATTCCTGAACCAGCACCTATTTCAGGAAACAATGCAACTTGTTTCCCCTTCGTTTTTGTAGGAGACGAGGCATTTGCTTTAAGTATGAGTATGATGCGCCCTTATCCGAGAAATAATTTAAATATTACAAAAAGAACATTCAATTATAGACTTTGTGTGGCTAGACGTTACATTGAATGTACTTTTGGCATACTTGCGAATAAGTGGCGCATTTTTCACAGACCAATTAACATCGATAATGTTCACATCGATTTAGTTAGTGATATTATTAAGTCTGCTTGCATTTTACACAACTTTGTAAGAAACAGAGACGGATATTCTTTTAGAGACTCATTAAGTAATCCACTAACTGAAACTATTACTCGAGATAACGTGCGAAGAAACAATAGAACTGCTTTCGGATATCGAGAATTATTTGCAGAATATTTTATGCATGAAGGGAGGGTAGAATGGCAGAATAATTACATTTAAAAAATAAAATGATTTTGATAATTACCTAGTTTTTGTTGCTCTTTGTTTTAATATTCTATCAGAATACTCTGGTAATTTGGTGTTCCAAATTGCTGGCCGACTCTGGATTTCGATGATAAATTTTTCGGTATCGAATTCCATTTTACCAGACGTACCACGTGCACACACTCACTCAATGGCGGGCAGCCGCAGCTGAACCGCACAGTGCGTATAGCAACCGTCCGGCTGGCCGTCACTCGGGCCGCAGCTCTCCGAGCGACCGGAGCGGTCTGCGGGTAGCCGCATCGCAGTGCGCATAGAAATGAATATTACGTACATAATTGTGCTTGCGGTCAGCCGGACGGCTAGCCGCAATGCGGCTACCCGCATAGTGCGTATGAACCCTAAACCACATCATTACGCTCCGGCAGATTATAAAGAAGACCAAAGAGTATAATCTTCCACTATGTCTAGCGTTTGTGGACTACGAGAAAGCCTTTGATTCAATCGAGACCTGAGTAGTGCTACTGTCATTACAGCGGTGCCAGATTGATTACCGGTACATCGAAGTGTTGAAGTGTTTGTACAGCAAGGCCACCACGACTGTCTGTCTCCAAGATCGGAGCACGAATTCTATCGAGTTGCAAAAAAGACAGGGAGAAGTCATTTTTTTCGAAACTGTTAACCTCTGCACTGGTAGATATATTCAAGCTTCTGAACTGGAACGGATATGGTATTAACATCAATGTCGAATGCATTCAATTTGCCGATGATATAGTCATCATGGCAGAAACCCTGGAAGACTTAAGCACAATCCTCAGTGATCTTAATATTGTTTCCCAACCGGTAGGTCTTCAAATGAACATGGGTAAGACGAATATCATGTCAAATGCGCGTGTCGCACCCATGCTGGGAACGAGATTATCGAAGCTGTTTATCACTATGTCTGTCTACTTGGGTCAGACGATCCAACTGGGTAGATCCAACTTCGACAAAGAGGTCAACGGACGAATGCAACTCGGATGTGCAGCGATCGGGAAATTGCGTCATATCTTCTCGTCGCAGATACCGCAGAGCCTCAAGACGAAAGTTTATAATCAGTGCGTGTTGCCAGTGTTGACATACGGCACTGAGACGTGGTCGCTAACTATTAGTCTCATACATAAACTCAAAGTCGCGCAGCGTGCAATGGAGAGAGCTATGCTCGGAGTTTCACTACGTGATAATATCCGTAACGAGGAAATCGGTAGAAGAACCAAGGTTATCGACATAGCTCGCAGAGTTTGCAAATTGAAGTGGCAATGGGCAGGCCACATATTTCGCAGAACCGACAACTGCTGGTGAATAAAGGTTCTTGAATGGCGACCACAAACAAGCAATCGAAGTGTAGGGAGACCCTAGCTAAATTCTTCTGTTGGCTTCGTTCTCAAAGTTGTTTTTACCTTATAGCAATATTTGTCCTATGCAATATTTGTCCAAGGTAAAAATATTGTTGGACAACTTCAAGAGGTAAACCATTGACTGCAATCACTTCCGGGTCAATAAGATCGTTAAACATGATCTTGGTCTTATCTTTGTTCATTCCGGGACCGATTTGTCGAGAAGCATCTAGGTTGGTCAGCATACTTTGCAAGTCTTGCAGCGATTCCGCCATTAGGACTATATCTTCGGCAAATCGTAAGTGTGATATGCTCTCACCATTGATATTAATGCCCATTCCTTTCCAATCCAGCGTCTTAAACATAATATAGTCTTAAACATAATATAGCTTCTTCCAAGGCATTAGTGAACAATTTCGGGGATATAACATCCCGTCTCACTCCCCTGCGCAGTTGGATATGTTTAGACTGCTGGTTTTGTACTTGGACACTCATAGTCGCGGCGTCAGACAGCATCAAATATATACCCTAAAAAAGTATTTCGCCTAATACATTTCCTCCATGGTACAATAACTCTTTAAAAAAATTACTTAAAGAAAAATTTAAATATGTTCTAAAATATCGTACCTATGGCAATAAAGCGGATTATGAAACTTTCTCGCTACTACGTCAAAGAGCAAAACATTTAGAGACTATTTTTTATGCGGATTATTTGAAGAAATGTGAAGACGCAATAATAAAGAGCCCTAAGCTGTTTTGGTCTTTCATAAAAAAAAAAAAAAATAGTTCTAACAATCTTCCATCAACTCTTTCGTACGAGGGTCAATACAGGAGAAGGTATCTGTGATCTTTTTTCGATTTACTTTTAGTCTAATTTTCTTCCTCCTTCTACTAGTACATACTCTCAATCTGGTACATGCTCTGGCTGTACTAATGATATATCTGACATAGAAATTACTCCCCAGTTGATATCTAAATTACTTAAATCAGGTGATTTAACTAAGGCAGCTGGACCAGATCGTATACCACGTTCATTACCAAATGTTCGGATATTTTGTCAACACCTCTACAAATATTATTTACGTGCTCCTTGACGGAAGGAATTGTTTCCGAAATATGGAAGTCGGCTTTTATTACCCCTACCCACAAAAAGGGGAGTAAAAACGACGTCAAAAACTATAGACCAATATCCAAGTTATGCATTTTTGCCAAAATATTCGAAAAGCTTATTTATAACCAGGTCTACAATAGTCTTTCTTCCTTCTTCATACCTGAGCAACATGGTTTCCTTAAGAAACGTTCAACAACATCAAACTTAGTGTCATTTATAGACTACACAACTTTGAATATGGACTCTGGGGGGCGTATTGATACTATATTTACTGATTACAGCAAAGCGTTCGACCGCATTGATCATACTGTACTTTTACAGAAGCTTTTTAATGCTGGTATTCACGATAATCTATATAGATGGTTTGTATCATATATCGAAAATCGATCTCAGGCTGTAGTTCTATATGGATACTCCTCAACATGGAATCTTGTCCCTTCTGGAGTTCCTCAAGGTTCATTATTAGGCCCATAACTTTTTAACATTTTTATCAACGATATTACTTCTATTTTTCAACATGGTTCTGCTATAAGCTGATGACATGAAGATTTTTAAACCGATACATAACATAGACCTTATCAGATTTGAAGAATATTGCTGCCAGAATAAATTAGACCTTAATGTTGAGAAATGTCATGTAATATATTTTACCCGCAAAACTAAAATTTCTAAATTCAGATATATACTCAAAGGACAAGAGCTCAAAATTGTTGATGAGGTACGTGACCTGGGCGTGATTCATGATTCCAAGCTCACATATGAGAAGCACATTGACTTCATAGCTAAAAAGGCGAATAAGTCGATGGGCTTTATTTTAAGATCTAGCTCCCAATTCAAAAGCATTAAAGTTGTTAAAATTCGTTATTGTTCATATGTGCGTAGCATCCTCGAGTATTGTTCGAATCCTCAATATATGATGCTTACAAAAATAGGCTTGAATCTATTCAACGTAGATTTCTAAGACATTTACAGTATAAATGTAGGATTTATGATAATGATTATGAATCAAGATGCAAAAGGCACCATATATTACCTCTTACAGTGAGACGTAAGATAGCGGACATTTGTTTATTAGCTAAAATAGCTCAAAGTCAAATTGTCTCTCCTCACCTCCTAACGAAAATTAGTCTAAAGGTGCCTACTAGGTCCGTGAGGCAACCAATCACTTTACATGTTCCTCAAAGTGCTACCAACTATAGGCCAAACTCATTTTTCGTTAGGACAGCAAACTGTATTAATAAACTGGATGACTTTCCTGAACTAGATTTATTTAACTCATCTCCTTGTGAATATAAAGCCAAAATTTCCAAATTCTGGTTTTGTGTGACTCCCTAGCTATCTTTTTGTATTATTTAAGTTCTTTATTAATAATAATCTTTCATTATTCTTTATTCTGCGCCGTTTCCGCGTAGAGAATTAAACTTTTATTTTCGATATGTTACCTACGTATGATAAACAAGCAGATTTTTATATGCGAAAACTTGTAAATGGTGTATAGTTTAAGTTTTAGTTTAATTTTTAGTTATATATCACTGTTCGTTTTCCGAATAAAATAAAATAAATAAAATGATAAGGTCAATCTCATTTTTTTGTCGCAGTGTCGTTTGCCTAGTCCATCTTCCTCTGGGGATGCTTTTTGAAGAATGAATTCATCAAAAAGAACCTGATCTTTGTAAGCTCCGTCTCGAGTTGCGCCATGTGTTCGTCAAGCCTAATCGTTCGTCTGTTGTACGTAGCCAGGGTCAGTTGTTTTTGTTTCGGGTGGCCTACGCGCTTGCCCAGGGATACATTTTCATTACAATTAAATATCGCATTGTGACTACAGGTTTGAGTTACTTGGTTATGTTATTCGCTCGATAGTAATGCACGAAATTTAGAGAGCTGAGAGCTTTTTATCTCTCTGAACCCCACTCAAAGACCAGCTCTGCCTCAAAATCATTTTTTTGGCGATTCACTAGTATTGCTTTAGTTCCAAAACTATGCGTATAAACTAAAATGTTCAGGATAAAAACATACCCGCTGGAGGAGGTCCCCTGGGAAGAGTAAGTTATCAAAATTACATAGACTGGCCAGTATACGCAAATTATGGATACAACCTGATGATGTTATGTTTAAATCTAGCCTATTGTTGAGTTTGAAAGACCTCTGTGAGAGGTTCAATTCGGTTTTATATTTGTTTGTGTATATTTCTGAACCGATTTCAATGATTCTGTTTTATTAAAAGAGACCTTTGAGATTCCATCTAAATGTGATCAAATTTAGTCCAGTGTTTTTTTTAATTTATTGAATCCATTTGAAGTCGTTTTTTTTATTCAAGTAATTATTTTAAGAATATTTGTAATATTCTTTTTCATTTGGTGCAGTCTTCGATCGAAGGGTACAGTAAAATGTTATCTATCGACACGTGCGATCGAAGAATTCGATATTCTTCGATATTCTTCCTTACATGGGTAGGTAACTCAATATAAAAATTAAAGACCGTCCAAATCAAGGTTTTGGGGAAGTTTGTTGAATAACAAAATCAAGTAAATTTTGTATGCGATTTATTTTGGTTAAAATTTCTTTAATATTGAAATAGGTGGAAAGAAGGCGAGAATTTTGTAAGTTTTATTGTTGTAGGTATTAGACACGCCGAAGTGCGGCCTCACTCCACTGATCATTGACCCCGACGGAGAAGGGCTCGCTTGGCTCAAGAACATGCTGTCAGACACGCCGTGTGACTTTGTGTCGCAACACAGCGACAAGTTGCTCACCGCTGTGCAGTATGCTGTGAGGTGAGACAACTATATTATACTTGTAAGCTTTTATTTAACTTGCAATGTTTGTATGTTTGTTTAGGTCAAATCTTGCAAGCTGAATTAGAACCACTTCCTCTCATCTTACGGAGTTGAATTTTAACATGCTGGTGCAGTTCCGAAGACAATGCATTTTTATGGTAAGAATGACCAGAATCGACATCAAGGATTAGCTCCAGATAAAGAAACTCTTCAGCGGTCACCAGCACAGACACTAAATATTGGGTAAGCATTGTGTTATGATAGCCGGTTTTAAGTTTTATCATGATATGGTTTCTGCACTCAGGGTTGGGTTCTGACTAGGGAACTCCTCAACGGTTAACAGCACAGACACGAAATATTGTATATGCATGTAATTGTGAAGGCCCGTTCGAATTTTCACCATGTCATGGATACTGCATAAAAGTTTTTTTTTTAAATGATGTTTATTTATTTATTTATACGTATGCAATGCAATGCAAATGTGGGCACTCTCCGCTGATCATAGGCTCAAAAACATGCTGTCAGACATGCTTTGCGACACATCACAGCGACAAGTTGCAGCTCACCGTTATGCAGAGATATACACCGTGACATTGAATTCGATATTTATCTGAAATGTATGTATTCTGTCCATTAATATAGGATTGTTTTTTAGCACTCAATAGAAAAATGATACAAATAACTGACCATTTCACATCATATCTATTTCACTACACACGATACACGGCCGTGGCGCGGCGCGGGTGCTACGCCAGGCGTGCGATGACAAGTTTGTACCTACCCAGTATTTATATACTCTTTGCCTACCCATTTCAGGCCCCGCGATGTCGCAGTGACTGTTGAATTTTGACTAATTTAATAATGCCTAGTTTTATTAGTTATTTATTTTTCATATTTAGTGCTACACATTCTGTTGCATGGAGAGAGTGCATACAATTAAAAAATATCGAATTCAATGTCACGGTGTTTAAGCTTACTAGCTGCGCCACGCGGCTTTGCCCGCGTGCAAACTTTGCCACCCCCCCATTTAACCACTTAGGAACCCATATGGTACTCAGGGTAGATAAAAATCATGTATTTTTTGTTTCTGACAGATATTATTGATTTAAATAAAAACAAATAAATTTGTATAATTTTTTATTACATATTTCGTGTTTTTTAACGAAATCAGTAGTTTTGACTTCTATCTGACAACTTTCTAAGATGACGTTTTTGGCAGTTTCGAAATGTACATTTTTAACAAGTCGTTCGCTTTGAACATTTTCAAAACTTTTGCTATTTTTGGCACTATCCTTTCCAACCCGAATGAAAAACAACGATATACCCTACGGAAATAAGTTTAAAAAACTATCAAATTTAATTATGTCATCTAAACATGCAAACAAACGGTGTCCTAACCGATTGGCAAATCATTATGGTCATATAATCACATGGCTCTAGCCATAATATAATAACATTTTTGTAAAAATATACTTACATATTTCTAGTCTCATTATGATTTTAATTTATCTCTGAACTTTTATGGAAAAACTAAATTGATTTAAATCACTGATTTTAATAAAAAAACACTTGATTTACACCTTTTTTTTATGTTTGTCCAGGTGGTCTGATGGTACTCAAGGAATATCTCATTCAAATTCCAAATCTCTAGGTTTACCGACTCGGGCTGTGCGTGTGTGTCAGTCAGTGTAGCACGGTACTTTTTTACAGGTATAACGATAGGTTTTATTGTCTTTTTTCTTCTCACAGCATACCAAACTCCTCGTTATACTCATACTTAGTATACAAATGTTCCCAGACTGGGGCGCACCCTGGTGATAACGGATGTGGATGGCGTGCACTCGTGTTGGGCGGGCTTGCTGCGGGGGCTGCCTGCGGGCGGCAGCGCCCCCGCGCCCGGGGGCCGGCTGGTGCTGCTGAGCCGCGACGCGGCGCTGCCGGCGCGCCTGCCGCCGCACGCCGCGCGCCGCCTATCGCCGCTGCACTTCACGGCGCGCCTCCACCCGCTTACTGGTATGATAACTACAATGAAGAAAAAGACAAAAAGAAAAAACAACTTGTTGAAGAATAAACTCAACATGAGAGACGCGACGGGATATTTATCATGTAGGTAGGATATTTATCATGTATCAAAAGAAATATCTTTTGATTTGAGATTCCAATATTTCGGCACTGTTGCTAGCGTTATTCACAAGGTGATAGCGACTAATTGACAATGTCAATTTCTATCGAAGAGTAGTAATACTTGTCTCACTAATATTATAAATGCGAATGTAACTCTGTCTGTTACCTTTCATGCCTAAACAGCTGAACCGAAAATGATGAATTTTGACAAGGAAACAGTGTGCATTATGAAGATTGGTCAAACCTCATTCATTCATTAGTTTATTTAGTCTACAGTACTCTAAAACTAATTCTTAATTTAGTTAATTGAAAAATAGGCTTAAAATAGGTGGTGAAATATTTTTCTACCTATTTTCAGATCAATTAATTAATTACGCGCTCCAACAACAAAATCCAGATATAAGCGAGAAGTCTAAAGAGATCAAGCTGCAGAAAGCCAAATTACAGAAGCAACAACACGACTTGCAGGTGCGTGCGACACATCTATAGATATATACAAGGTGTCCCAATAGTCTAATAAGATAACAATAGAATTATATGGGGTTTTTCTATAGCAGTTAACGCATGCTTAGCGTAAATACGAGTAAATATAATAATTTTTCTAAGGGAAATATTATTATATATATGATTATTATTTTATTAGATTATTTTGGATTAAAATATATATTTTTAAATATATATTTTAATATATATTTTAATATATATTTAAAAATATATATTAAAATATATATAATATAATAATATTATATAATATAATAATATTAAAATATATATATTTTGGATTATTGATTATATTATATTAAAATTATTTTGGATGAGGACGCATACATAGGTCTCGGTAGCCGAATTGGTAAAGGCATGTGCCGCGCTGAGGCACAGTATGCGAGTTCGAATCTCGTCCGTGATCCAAATTTTTCCATATGAAAAATAATTATAAATAACAATAGTACCTAGACAAAAATTATAACTGGTGACATGGATGAATTTTAAAAGGTCCGTTCTTAGACTACTTAGCTTTGTTTGGTCACAATTACAATATTTCCGATGAAATCTGGAGATGAGCCCAAAACTCCCTTAACTCCTAAACCTTTCAAAATTACTGAACCCACATGGGAGTTTAATAAGAGTACATTCGTTAATAAACTGCTGCTATATCGTTTTTATTGATTATAGGCAAACCCTCCAAATATGCAAGGCACAAATAAAAAATTCCCCCCAGTTCCCGGTTGCCCTGCTAGTCCTGACCAAGGAGGTGGTCAAGGAAATGGCAGGGCAGGAGGTGCGAAAATCCCCGGGCTTCCGTAGGCCACTCTAATAAAAACAACTGACCCTGGTTACGTACAACTGAAGAACGATTAAGGCTTGAAGATCACATGGCGCAACTCGAGACGGGGCTTTCAAAGATATAAGGTGGCATGTTCCGGGTTTATGTGGAAGACATGGCCCGACTCTAGGGTTAGGGGGTGTCCTACCCCCTAACCCTAGAGTCGGGCCAACTATACTACTTCCGAGAGGGCGTCAGCAGTCTCAGGTTGGCTTGGTGGGGTTCCTCGTCAATAAAGCCCAGAGTAGCGTATCTGGTTTTTAAGCTGATCGAAAGGTATAGCCTTAAGGTCGTACAGGTTTATGCACCAACCTCGGCACACTCGGATGATTAGGTAGAAGATATATTATGTTTGATAACAAATCTTTGGCCCTACATAACACCACAAGGGCCCACTACAACGTTATCATGGGAGATTTTACGCCAAAGTGGGTGTTCAGACTTGCAGTGAATCGAAAATAGACTTTGGAAACAGGAATCACAGGGGGCAAATGCTTAACTTAAGTTTTTGGAAAAAGAGGGCTTCATTTTGATGAATTTATTCTTCAACAAGCAACCAAAGACAACTCAAAGCTACGCCCCGCCAAAGCCCCGATACTGTGACTAAAAATGAGATTAACTTCATCATGACAATAAGCACAATAAGCACATATTCAGGGATGTCTCAGTGATCAGTATGTTCAATACAGGTATTGATCACTGACTCGTCTGAGGCTCCTTGAATTTCGACCACAAGCTTGATAGATGCCGTCTGGTGAAGTCTACGCTCCGACCCAGCCTGCTCCAAGCCGCTGTTGGACCAGAACAGTTCCAACTCAAGTTGAAAAATCGATTCGCTGCCTTGGAAACCACAAACATCGTAAAAAAAGGAACTCCAAAAAGTTGTGGGAATCCTTAGGGAAGAGGGCATTACATTTTGTTAGCTGCATCATACGGGCACGAAATCTAAAATATCGGATGAGACTCTTCGGCTTATGGACAAACGAGGGGAGCAACAGCAAGCCACATGACGGGAGCAACAGCAAGCCACACCGTCAGAAAAAAGTTAGCTCAATCAGAAGATCAGTAAGCTGGTGCGACGTGAAAAGGCAATTGAGCAAAATTGTGGGTCAAAAGTATTCGACCAGCAATTGAGTAGATCCCATCTGACGACTAATAATGGTACAACCGTCGTCTCTAAGCCGGATATCCTTACTTATGACTTCTTTGGCCGATTGTATGACTCGCATGCGTCTAGACACGAAACCAGCACAGAGAATTCCCGCGCAATACTGACCTGCCACTACACTGACGCACTGCCCGACATCAGCCTAGACGAGACTGAGATGGCGCTCAAACACCTTAAGAATGGAAAGGTAAGGATGGTATAACTTTGGAGCTCTTGAAAGCCCCCTGCTTTCCCGTACTTCGGGATCTTAAGGGGCTATTTAACACCGTTGTTAAAAGTGGGAGAATTCCAGAGGCGTAGAGCAGGAGTTTGGTAGACTCTTATTTAAAAAAGGGGATAAAACCCTTTTAAAGAACTACTGACCCTGAACAGGCTGGGTTTCGCGTAGAATTTTGCACAATAGAGACAAAAAAACAAACATGTAAGGCAGGTTATACAGAAGTCTGAGAAGTATAACTAGCCCCTTTGTCTTGCTCTTGTGGACTATGAGAAAGCCTTTGACTCCGTTGAAACCTGGGTGGTTCTGGAGTCTTTGCAGCAGTCTCAAGTGGACTGGCGATACATCGAAATGCTGAGACTTCTATATGACGCCGCGACTATGAGTTTCCAAGTACAAAACAAGCAGTCTAAACATATCCAACTACGTACGGGAGTGAGACAGGGGGATATTATATCCCCGGAAACTGTTAACTAATGCATTGGAAGATATGTTTAAGACGCTGGATTAGAAAGGAATGGGCATTAATATCATTGGCGAGAATATCTCACACTTAAGATTTGCCGATGATATCGTCCTAATAGCGGAGACGCTGCAAGACTTGCAAAGTATGCTGACCAACCTAGATGATGCTTCTCGACGCATTGGTCTCGGAATGAACATACGAGTAGATAAGACCAAGATCAAGTTCAACGATCTTATTGACCCAGAACCGATTGCAGTTAATGGTGTGCCTCTTGAAGTTGTCCAACAATATGTTTACCTTGGGCAAATATTGCAATTGGGTAGAAACAACTTAGAGAAGGAAGCCAACAGAAGAATTCAGCTGGGTTGACAAGCTTCGCCAAGTGTTCTCGTCGTTCATACCACAGTGCCTAAAGAGAAAAGTTCTTCAATCAATGCGTCCTACCAGTCATGACCTACGGAGCCGAAACGTTGACACTCACGGTCAAACTAAGTAGTCCACAAATTTAAGGTCGCTCAGCGAGCTATGGAGAGAGCTATGCTTGGAGTTTTTCTGAAGGACAAGATTCATAATGAAGATATCAAAGTCAAAGTATTTTATTGTAAATAGGCAAAATAATAGCACTTTTACAAGTCAATCCGACAGAGAACCAAGGTGACCGCCATAGCTCTAAAGATAAGCAAGCTAAAAGTTGTAGCGGGCTGATCGAATGGAAACCACGTCTAGGTAAACGTAGCGTAGGACGCTCTGCGGCCAGGTGGAGTGACGACCTGCGAAACGCGGCTGGCAGAAAATTGATGAGGAGAGTTGAAGACCGAGCTCAGTGGCGTGCATTAGGAGAGGCCTACGTTCAGCAATGGAAATGTAGGTACAGGTGATGATGATGATATCGTTTTTGGGCTCACCTACCCAGCTGAGTAAATACTTACAAATAATAATATGTGAGATTCCTTTAAAAAATATATGTTTTTTTTTTATTTCGAACCCAAAGGTTCCAATAGAACCCTAAGTCAGTGTCAACGCTGCCGCAGTCTGTTCGTGACGGACTTTATTAACTGGTTCATTGTGCAGGAGGAGTTACTAGGAGACCTGTCACGCAACGGCGACATCCTGCACGACGCCAACCTCCTCGCGTCGCTGAACAAGACTCGTGCCACCACCGCCACCATCTCCGCGGCGCTGGAAGCGGCGCGCGCCTTGCAGGGCGCAAGCGCAATGGCGCGGGCGCAGCACGCGGCGAGTGCGGCGCGCGCGGCTGCGCTGGCGCTGGCGGTGAGAGCGCTCGGCTCGCGGTGGCCGCTCGTGGCGCTGCCGGTCGACGCCGCGCTGCAACTGTTCCTTGACGCCGTGCGGAGAACGGTCGGTACCAAACTACCAGCCTCCCCCATAGATCGCCACCATCAAGACGGAGCTGGAGGAGTTGTAGCGCTGAGGGCGGTGAGGGCGCTCGGCGCGCTTAGCGGAGAGCGATCGGTACCGAACTATCAGCCTCCCCCATAGATCGCCACAACTAGAGGGCCGCGACTCTCACCAGCTTGCTTTTCCACCTCGTAGGAGGCCGTCCCATGCTCCCATGGCCTACCTACCAATCCGTGGTCGCCATTCAAGGATCTTACCGGTTCATCTTGTCCCAGGAAGAAGTGATAAGAAGGTCCCCAGGTAGGGTCACCCCAGTCGCACCCGAATAACCCACATGTATGTTCCGCGATTTTTACGTGACTGCCCAAAAAAGGAGTGTTATGTTTTTGATATTTTCGGAGTTATACCATTTTTTTTTTTTCACAGAACACCTGGATTCGACACAAATTTAGTAGGTAATTTTGACCAAACTAACAACAGTATTCAGTTTATTTTTTGTATTTTGGTAGTCCAGTAGTGATTTTTTATAAGACTCCAAAATAATATTGTAATTATTAAACAAACTATAAAAATTTAAAGAATAACTTTTAAATATTGTTCGAAGCAAAATATCTCTTCAAAGTTTGGAGGTCTCTAACATAAAAAATATGGGTTTTCTTTTTGTTCTTTTCTTAAATACTTCTTCAATTCACTGGCAATGAAATACTTTACATTTAATTGGCCTTAACTTATGGCAACACAGCATAAAGTGACTTCAAAGGTGGAAAGGTCGACATTTTCTTATTACATTGCCATAATTATGTCTTCACCGGCACGATTGAAAACTTTCGTCTACAGCTCTGTGGTGTAATGGATGAGAAAATTACTAATCAAAACTCTTTTTAAATAGTGATAAAGCAGCGCTAAACAAAAGGTCTGTCTCAATAGCTGCAATAGCTACTCGAGTCTGTTCCGGCAAGCAAAGCCGACCAATAAATCTCCTGTAAGAACTACAAAGAAAATGTCGTATATGACCTTAAGCACACCTGCTAAGTCTACAACCTGACTAGACTACTCGAATCCTTCTCCATTTCTAACTGCGATCTTAGCAACTTATTTTGTAACCCGACTTTTATTAGAAGAGAGCTATCGTGCATCGCGAAACTGTCTAGTCTATGTGTGACAGTCACGGGCCACTTTTATATAAAAAATATTAAATTTTAATATAACACGTTGAATAAAATTCGTACCTACTTTTTCTAGGATCAAACGAACACAAACAGTGCTGAGATTGTGAAGTACTTTACACGAAGAGTCATAGAGAGAGTGTTGCTAGCTCTGCACAAAAAGGACAAATACATAGTTGTTTTACATCTACTCAAACATGTATACGACGATTTGATGCCCGATAAGGTGAGTAAAAAATTGAATGTGTACCGAATTAAAGAAAAAATTGCCGTCGCGGGATGCCTGGCAGATGTGTAAACATCAAATATGGCCGAGCTGAGGCGGAAAGAGCCGACGAGCCACGAGCGGCGCGGAGACGCGTTGCCAGGCCCGCTCGCGTTGCCGCGCCATGTGTCGGCGTTATCCCCGAACCGAGCCATTAGATGTTTAACACTTTAAAAATGGTATTAACTGACTGTGTCTCTCATTTCAGCTATGGCAAATATTGATTGGAAGTAATGAAATAAATGATGACTCTTTGAATACAAATGAAATAAAAAATATACATTCATGGGTACCAGAGGAAAGCTTAAAGGGAATCGCAAAATTAAAGGTAGGCCTTTATCATCATTTCCAGACGAAAATTTTCCTATTAAGTATATTTCCTTAGCCAAATCGTTAGTACTACATACATATTCTATGGCCACATTACAATTAGAAAAACTGCACCGTGACTATATGCGCCCACGGTTTCGATCGCGTATTTTTTTCTGGGCTTAAATGTACCTATCAATATGTCCCAGGACCCAAAGTACCTAAATTAATTTACGACTGAACAGATTTTGATGAAATTGCTTTTGTTCTACTCGTCATCGAATTGAGATGCAAAGTACATAAGATCCTACGTTACTCAACAGTAAAAACCGCATTTCCATCAGTCCAATCGTTTTTAAATGATGCGAGAACATACAGACGCCATTTAAATAGAGCGGTTTACTAGTGCGACTTAGAATCCAACGATACGGGGTTCGTTCCTAGGCTCCGCACCGATGACTTTTCTAAGTTATGTGCGGTTTTCCATGGCTCCGTGCTCCGGTGGGCACGTTAAGTTGTCGGTCCCGTTATTGATTAATCATCATCATCTTCTTCAGCCCGTTTCAGTCCACTGCTGGACATAGGCCTCTCCCAAAGCACGCCACTGAGCCCGATCTTTGGCTCTTCTCTTCCAACTGCTGCCAGCCACTTTGCGTATATCGTCGCTCCAACTAGCTGGAGGTCACCGTACACTACGTTTACCGAGCCGCGGTCTCCACTCAAGAACACGTCTACCCCAACAGTTATCAGTCCTTCGACTTATTGACAAGGAACCCGACACCGCCTTGGTATTGCTGGTTTCCTTCCCTGAAATACATAAGCTGGCCCGACTCTAAGGTTACGGTATCCTCTCCCTCTCTTCGGACTTCACAAAACCCTAAAATGTGCCATCTCATGTGCCCCAGCTCCTCTTCCAATTGCGTCAGATGTTCTTCGAGCCGTAACGTGCGTCCGTTATTATATTAATAGCGGTCGTTAAGCCACGTCAGAGGCCACCGGACGGCCTGAAAAACGTCAGACACCAGAGGTCAGCATTAATCATACGACAAGCAAGCAAGCAACCATTTAAATAATATTAGTTATACTATTTATTATTATTATTATTTTTGGGCAACGTATCAGACTTTTCGTTAATAACAGCTTTAATATAAGTTTCTTCTTCTTCTTTAGCCTTCTTCAACCAAGTGATTGGTGTACGCCTCCTTCAAACTTCTCCATTTCTTTTGATTTTGGGCTGTGCTGCCCTAAATAATTGCTGCTTTTGTTTGATGTCGTCCTTCTACCTCATCTGTGGTCGTCTCACTGGCTATTTACGGCCATATGGTCGTCATTCCAGCAACTGATTGCACCATGGATTTTGTTTCCGGGCTATGTGTCCTGCCCACTCCCACTTAAGTTTTAATATAAGTTTAGATTACATTAAAGCCTAGAAAAGAAAACAATAACTTCTTATTCATTTATCATAACAGGCAGTCGACGAAGATCTATACAACCGCCTATCATTCAAAAACGACGCAGAATGGAACCAATTCGTATCGTCTGGAGATACCAATATGCTGAACAAGTACAAACTGAGTCCGTTCGAGCTTGTGGTGAGCGTGGCGGCCGTGCGGCCGGACAGTTTGTACCGGGCCATCGTCGCGTTCGTTGACACTGTCTTAGGTGAGGTATAACCAATGATGTTTTAAATAAAAGATGCGTTTAGTCAGAACTAACGCGAAGTCAATATTGTCCGAGCTTACCCACTCATATCAACGTTTATAATAGTGCGTACCTAGTAGCACACTTAAAAATAAGACTAAGTTGTATAATCGAGATAGCAAGACCACTGGTGTGAGTGAAAGCGAGATATATATACCCATTACAATAAACAATAAAAAAAAAATATACAAACTACAACTGTGCCAACTTGTATCAAAATCCGTTTAGTAGTTTTAGCGTGATACGTGTTCTTTTAAATAACTTTCAACCCCTATCCTGCGGTAAAACTGGATCATTGATCGTCAATATCGGCATATACAGATAATACATACCTAGCATAGTACCCGTTGTGGCCGCGAGTGCGCGCCACACAAGCAAAGTTTTATCGAATATAACGAATCAATGAATTATAATAAATCTCATTTATTTAGAAACTAATGTATGTGCCCTTGTTGTGTCATTTTCAAAACTACAGGGGCTCAAAATTTTTAATTACAAGTTTTTGAGCCCTTGTTATTTAAAAAAACGTAATTTAAATGAAAAACTATTAGGGCACACCCAGGTAGATATTCGGTTTGATCTAAAATAATCCTTGAAATGTAAAATGGTTGTGTTTCAGGTCCGGGCGCTGTGTTCGGCGTGTCCGGCGTGCCGGCGGCAGCGCGCGCGGCGCGCTCTCGGCCCGTGCTGCTGCTGGCGGCGCACGCGCACGACGCGCTGCAAGCGCATGCGCAACCGCACGCGCTCATGCGGGTCAGTGCACGATAGTTAGCCAAGTAGACACTAGTAGAGTGGTTAACTTCAGTATTGGGTAGAGTGCTCTCATGGTGGTGGTAGGGTAACTCTTCAGTGTTGGTTACCCAACACTGAAGCGTTGACCACTCTACTAGACACTATAGTAGAGTGGTACTTGGCTAGCTATCGCCCTCAAGCAGAAAGTCTATCGCTAAGTTCTTTTTGGAGTGCTCCGGCTGTAGTCATCGAGCGAGAGCCAGTCTCTGACACTCTACAAGTCACATTAACAGCGTGGTCTTTTATGGCCTCGAATCGAATCTCTCTATTAACAATTCTATAAATAAAAAATCGACTTCAAACGGATTTACTAAAGAAACTACTGAACCAATTTTTGGGAACTATTCGTAAGGCCTCACAAATGCCTGTACAGAAATCCCGGAGATACTTATGAAATAAAAAATAATAATAAATGAGTTACTAAAGTTAGTTTAATTAATGAAAATCTTTGGAATTGAAACCTTTTCCAATTAGAATTTTTTTTATCTAAATACAAGTCTGAAGGTTCAGATGTCCCGGATTTATGAGATTACAACCCAAAAAAACAGTCTTTGGAACATCCTCCATTTGTGAAATCAAAGTGAATCGACGCGCTGACCCGCTGAGGATTAATCCTTAGCGGGCCAGCGCTTCGCTGCCGTATGGCGCTTGCCTGCGACGGCTGGGAGTATACCTACTCCCAAATGGCCCGCGAAGAGAAAAAGGAATGTGCTAGTCAGCAATTTGACTGAGCAGTCAAATTGCTGGTTAATGATGATGATGATGGTGCAGGTAGAGGTGGGTGCGGGGCGCGAGGCGTGGGAAAGTGCGCTGAGGGAGGCGAGCGGCGCGGGCGCGTGGCTGGCGCTGTCGGTGGGCGGCGCGCCCTTTACGCCGGACCTGCAAGCATTCGTCGCCGACCAAGCGCAAGGGAACGTTAGTATTTTACCCAATTGAGCAGAGAAGGGCTTCTTCATGATCTGACCACAGGAGACTTCCCTTACAATTAATTCTTCCCTACCAGGGGGGATATGCTGGTAGAGATGAAAGGGTCAGCCCCAAAAATCTAATTCGTGATACCCAAGCGGAAATGTGTATGCACGCAGTGTGAATGTGTCAGTGAGCGTCATCATCGTCGTCGCCTGCGACGATAGTAATAAAAAAAATACATACTCCTTTCTGCACTGTTTTTATTAAGAGCATAAACAAGGTGCTTTATGCTTACGTTTTAGGTGAACAATTGTGATATTACTTTGTAGTGGAAAGAAAAGTGATTTTCTCTGCTATTGACAATAGCAAGGACCACGCCCAGTCCTTGGCACATTAGGCACGCAGCACGCTCTTTCTAGTTGACCATGACTTCCGCAGTCGATCTTTGGTCATGACTTCGTTGTCACTAATGCATAATTATTACGAACCTTAAAACTGTAATGTACATGGTTTATGTTTAATTATGCTTTTAAATATTATCGGGGACTGTTATTTCGTGTTTGAGGAAGTTGCGGACATTCAAGCCAAAGTTGGCATCCTACCTTGACCTCATATCTGCTGTTCGTCCGGGCTCGCTCTTACTGATAAGTACGAAGTAAATCCCTCCCTACAGAATATAATAGCTGCTATTCAATGATCTGACGACAGGAGCTCGTTGGCCACATCTGAGTGTCTATATACTTATTAGCCTGAACTAACAGCTTGCATTCACCAAAACTATTGTTATTGTAGTTCATTTTCTTCCTTATAAGCATTTTGTTACAGGCGGAAAACTGCAATGAAGAATTTCGACTTTGGATTTTATCGGAGTACCGAGACGTTCCGCCGCTCATTGCGAATTCGTGCGTCAATGTCATATTAGAGGTGAGGATGGTACAATCGTTTTTTTTCAAACGATACAGAAAATTTAAAAAAAAACGAGGTCTAGTAGAGCACCTCATCGAGGCATAGACACTATACTGTGTCCTCTCGTGACCACGATCAATGCAACTTGATCGAAACGTCGAGGTAAATCAAAATTAAGTTTTCAGCACGATTAAGTCCCGTTTAAATATATAACTATCTATACTGGATGTCACGCAATTAGGTAAAAGTTTGATAAAATAAGGCATAATAAAACATGAAAACCTTCTCGAAGCGAAAAAATAATTAAAATAAAGATACGATGAATACATTCTACTACTAAAATTATATAATGAAAATTCATTATATAATTAAAAACACTAAATTACATTACTAAATAAGATTATTTAGATAATTTGGTAAATTTTTAAACAAGTGATTTTTAACAGAAACTAACGATGCTCTGAAAATATCTAGACACAGATTTTATTATATGAAGAGCACATAGTATACATAGAGGAGAATGATAAACATATTTTGTGCGGCAAGAGAGAAACTGAACGTTTTTCAATTTGAAGACGGCTATTGGATCGTGGGATGAGAAACATAAATTTCTCAAGCAACTCAGGACTGTCAATTCTCCCATTGATTATTTTATGCAAAAACACGATATCTACAATATTCCTGTACTACAATGGGACCATTTTAAAATAAGCAAGCCTAGAGTCGTAAGACGTTAGACTGCGGCAGAGGTTGTTTGCTTACGACAGTTGGTAAACCAATTGCTTTTGTAGTCTTTCTAGACGATGGATATGTACTTCGTCTCCAGATCGGACTACAATACTCTGGGATGGATCTCACAAAACTGTGGAAAATAATTATAGGTATTTCAGTCTTTGAAAAATTTTGATTGCCGTATCACGAAGTCGGCTAAACGTACCCCTTTTTTATGATAGCATCTATATGTTTCCGACAATCCATTTAGCCTCCACCAATTTAAGGTCGCTCAGCGGTCTATGGAAAAGGGCTATGCTTGGAGTTTCTCTAAAAGTTCGTATCCGGAATGAGGTGATCCGGCAGAGAAGCAAAGTTTCTATATAGCGCTTAGGATTAGTAAGCTGAAGTGGCAGTGGGCTGGTCATATCTGTCGAAGGAATGATAACCCAACGTAGACGTGTTCCTGAGTGGAGACCGCGGCTCGGTAAACTTAGAGTAGGGTGCCCTCCAGCTTGGTGGAGCGACGATTTACGCAAAGTGTCTGGCAGCAGTTGGAAGAGAAGAGCCTTAGATCGGGCTCAGTAGCGTGCTTTGAGAGAGGCCTATGTCCAGCTGTGGACTGACACGGGCTGCTGATGATGATGATGATGATGAAAGACATTATATCGTCTGTTTTGTATATTTTAAGATCATGCGCAAACATTTTATGTTTTATGACGTTAAAGATTCACACAAGCCGTTTAAGAAAACTAGGAAGAACAGAGGCGCACGGTGTGAGCCCTTAGACACTCTGGATGACACTATCTTTGTGGCAGATTTAAAGCCGCGTACAAGTTGCGACCGATTTCTCAGAAACAATTTTCATCATCTAAGCAAAGAGCCACAAATCCCCACGTGTCCTAACTTCTGGATAAGTAGGTATATTGTGGTCAAACACATCGAACGCCTTCGAAAAGTCTGTATAGAAAGCATGCACTTCACATTTATCTTCTATTGCTTTCCGAATTAATGATTTCAGGCTTGAATTCTTTTTATAAATCATAGTACAAACGACGATCGCATTTCTTTAGAAGCTATAACGCCACTTGCATTTAAAATGAATCAAGACTTCACTCGTTATAATTTTTAAGTATTTAATTCATTGTGATTTTTACATGGCCGGCAGGCGCCCGAGGGCGTAAAGAATAATGTGATGGGCACACTGAGCGCGTGGGGCGGCACGCGCGCGGAGCCGGCGGCGCGCCTGCTCGCCTGCCTCGCGCTCTTCCACGCGCTCGTGCAGGAGCGCCGCGCCTACATCCCGCAAGGTACTGCACGGTCACCGCTACACTACACTATCGTATAGAACTGCGTGATGTACGCACTGAGCGCGTGTTTCCTTATGTGTTGCGCAGGTTGGAGCCGGTGGTAT
Organism: Alsophila aescularia; assembly: GCA_946251855.1. Taxonomy (NCBI): domain Eukaryota; kingdom Metazoa; phylum Arthropoda; class Insecta; order Lepidoptera; family Geometridae; genus Alsophila; species Alsophila aescularia. The sequence goes on from OX276378.1 coordinate 14,857,649, forward strand.
GCGTGGGAGTGGGGCGAGGTGTCAGCGAGCGCGCGCGCGGCGCGGGGCTCGGGCGGAGGTGGGTGCGCGGGCGCGCTGTGCCTGGCGCTGTACTCAGCGCGCGTGCAGGCGAGCGCGGACGCCGCAGCGCTGCGTGCGCTGCACGCGCGCTGCGTGCCCCCGCCGCATGCGCCGCCCGCGTGGCGCCCGCCCGCTTTCGCGCGCCTGCCGCCCGCAACAGACGACCTGCAGGTATCTTCACCTTATATTTCATGTCTTTTTTTATAGTCGATTAAGTAACCGAAAGACTTTTAAGTTGCCACTTTGCCGCACTAATTTAAGAAAACACTCTCCCCTGTACAGAATGTTATCAAGTTCAAATGCAATTCGCTAATCCTTAGACATCTTTGATGGTTCTTTGGCTTCAACAAAGGTCAAAGTGAAGAAATTGGTAAACTGACAAAATATTAAGATCAATAATTAGTAGAATAGTTTAGTTTATATATTGAATTCCATTATTTGTGTTTAAAACATTAGTTGCTATACTTACTGTATGTATTAATGCACTTGCCTTTAGGTAATTGCTTAAAAAATTAAACATTGTCTTTTCAATATTGCATGCTGTGTTCACTGTTTTTAGGATGGACACTGAATGTTTACTATTTTTATCTCATTAAGATTAAGGTGTTACATCCAATTTGTGAAAAAAAAAAAAAAGAAAAAAAAAAGACTACCCTGGGGTATTTTAGTGGCTGTTTTAGTTCAAACATCGTGGCAAGATTAGATAGTTAGACTCCATGCGCAGTCTAGCTGCGCAGTGTGGACCGAACAGTTTTAAAAGAATAAAACCCTCTGGCACTTCATCCTATCAAGCCGCGGCCGTATCTTGGACATAGAATAGGGTACCTAATATACCTAAGCGTCAAACGGTAGAATGTGGCGCGGTTGTTTATAGACATAGACTGTATCGAGTAAAAAAAAACAGTAATCATAAAAGTATCGTGTCACTATTTACAAAACCATGCGCAGTGTTTTGAGTCCGCGTGACGTCACGGCGTGCTAAATATTTTGGATTAGTGGTCGTTTTGTGTCAAGCTAAAGTGGCAGTGGGCTGGTCACATTCTCGAAGAACCGATAACCGTTGGGGTAGAAGAGTTCTCGATTGGAGACCACGTTTAGGCAAACGTAGTGCAGACGCCCTGTGGCCAGGTGGAGTGACGACCTGCGAAAATCTGCCGGAAGAAAATGGATGATGAGAGCTGAAGACTGAGCTCAGTGGCGTGCATTAGTAGAGGCCTACGTCCAGCAGTGGACAGGTATAGGCTGATGATGGTCGTTTTGTTCCCGTGTGGCTAGCGTTTTTGTATATTTTGTGCAATAAAATAATGTATTTTTTCCTTTATTAGTTTATTCTGCATCATATCGATTAGTCATATGTACCCTATTGCAGGCATACGCGTCGGCGTTCAGTTCTCTAGCCGACATCGACACGCCGCAGCTGCTGGGGCTGGCGGCCAACTGTCGCGTCGTCTGGGAGAAGAACGCGGCGAGAGACATCCTCGTCGGACTCAGAGGTTAAGGAACTCTATTAATCCATCGCATCTGGAAACAACTGCAAGGCATAACTGTCGTTCTGCGGTCTGCCATTAACTTTTTCTTACGAGATAGGCGCAGTGCTATATATTATACTAGCTATCGCCAGCGACTTCGTACGCGCGTACTACAGTTTATCGCGAAAAAAAAGCATCCTATGTTCATTTAGGATATTAAAAACCAATGCAAAAGTATAGCATCAACGTTCTTGGTTCTATTTAACAGACTTGTTATTATTTCGTTTCCACGGCAACGGCACGTCATTCCGTTCCTTATAGCGAGTAATCGTCATTTTCCAGTTTTTGCTTGGTAACTTACCATTTTCCGGGATGAAAAATATGTTGGTCTCTATATTGTACAGTACTTGCCTAATTACAAAGTTACATCCAAAGCCGTTTTGCAGAGAAAGCTCCCTAAGCAAACAGACAACGTTTCATTTTTGTGCCTTGCAGGCACACCATGGTTGCCTTGCAGTCTTTGACTACTTACTTAATATTCATCACTATCCCAATAAGATCTGCAGGGCGGAGTTCTTGAACTCGATTTAATTCAAAATACTTAGTTGATCAGGCATTACTTTGCGGAAAAACTATGTCGCTTACTTCCTCCAAACTGTAAGTTACACTAATGATAAATTGAAAAATAAAATATAGAAACAACCCACGTTAATCAACCCTTTATCAAAACTAAACTAACGTTTAAAAATATATAGCCAAAAGGCCTTATCTGCCTATTTTACTTCCTACCTAATATATGAAACCCAACTACAGGATGTAACAAAATTACTAAGTGTCAGGGTGGGGTATTCCATACGTCATGGCGAACAACTTTAGTTTTACTACTTTTGAATTTCGGTCTTGTTCATTAATGTATTTACTTATAAAGATTCCTCTAGGAGCACTGTACTTCAAATCCCAGTAGCACAGAATAAATAATAGTACCACGTAGTCTTGGAAAAAACAATAGCGAACTTGACCTTGGTCTTTGTACAAGTCTGGTTGTCAGATCTCGTGCAACGGAGCCTACTGCGCAGTGGTCAGTCAAACGTCAAATCGAAAATCTGTCTAATCGATTTTTCTTTATTATTTCGTAAAAAGTGAATCTTATCTATAAATTTGTGATTATTTTCAAGTGTAACATAACTTTGTCGTTTCTTAAGCCTTCAGTGTTTTTTTCAGCTATAAGTAACACTTCTTACTCGAATTATTTGCGTGCAGAGAGACAATAGGCCGGCTTGCCCCACATCTGCTATGACTGGTAAACCATCTCCACTCAACGGGGTCTTTCCAACAGTGCGCAAGCGAGGCCTAGCAACCTGAATCCGCAGATGGAGCTGTATGTATGTACATACCTAATTTTGGGTGCGACGTGATAACAAACTCATTAGTAAACAAACTCATGACCACGATCTCATGATTTCAGACGTTTTTGTTTTTTTTAAATATATATATAAATATATATTTAATAAAAAGAGATAGTTGAAAATAGGTACATCACGTTTTAAAATTACATATTCCAATAAATAATTAATCAACATTTGACTATGAAACTGACCAACTTAATATGCTTAACATGAGGCAAAAACAGTTGATAAACTAAAAATGATACACCTTTAATATTTATTATTTGTTTACCTTACCACAGAACTGAACTCGACAGTTGTCGCCGACCCAAAGAACGACGGCGCCACTTCTATAAAGAGCCTGGCCGCGATGTGGAAGAAGTACATGTCGGGCAGCCCCCTGCTCAAGGAAGGGTACAGTGCGGGCGGCGGGGGCGGCGGCGGGTGGTGGGAAGGGGCGGCGCGCGGTGAGGCGGCCGAGGCGGCGCGCGCGGCTCGCGTGCTGCACGCCGCCCTACGCCGCGCCTCGCGCCGCCCCCCGCACTCTCTACACGAGGTACCTATAGATGTGGCGATATCGTAACATTGATCATTTCATGTAATGGTTGGCCAAATCATGAAACATTTTTATTTCATGAAATTATCGTTGACCTCGTGAAATGTTTTGGCCAGATCGACGATATGAATAGCTAAATGCACGGCTACTTTATGATTTGGTCAAACATTAGTGATCATATCGTAAAATAGTTACATTATCCACCGATAGAGGTGCTGGGCGGAAGCACGACTTGGCTGTGATAGGTTAGAAGGCGAAGGCGGGAGGGAAGCGTAGCAAGTTCCCGTCTTTGCCTTCGTGTTTTTTTTTAGCCTTGTATCTGTTTGATTGGTATCATGAAAAATCTAAATTAATGATATTTAATGTCATGGCTAAACGTGGATTGAAATATCATTAAACGTTGATGTTTCAATGATATGGTCAGTTTTAGCTGGCCATTTTATGAAATAGAACCATTTCATGAAATTATCGAGCATTTCATTAAATAATCAATTCTACGATATCGCCACGACATAGACATTACAAAGGCGGTGCCCCGCGGGTTTACCCGCGTCACAGAATAAATAGTTGTACAAGCCCGCGATGACAATGATGATGACGATGAAAAGTATCCTATGTGTTATTCCAAGACCTAAAGTATGTATGCAGGTGAGTTTTTGTATTTCATTAAATAATCAATTCTACGATATCGCCACGACATAGACATTACAAAGGCGGTGCCCCGCGGGTTTACCCGCGTCACAGAATAAATAGTTGTACAAGCCCGCGATGACAATGATGATGACGATGAAAAGTATCCTATGTGTTATTCCAAGACCTAAAGTATGTATGCAGGTGAGTTTTTGTACATGAACATCTATGACAGCTTATTTCTTAGGCACTAAAAGTTGTGTGAATACATTTTTCTAAAGTTGCTACACCTTTATGAAAACCAACATTTCTCAGGTTAAGTCGAGATTGGACCTATACGCAAAATTACCTATAGTCTTATAAGGACCTGTTCGCAATATGCCTTATTATGCGAATAGGTCCAATGTCGTCTAAACCCTCATACTTCAGCACACTACTTTGAAAAGAATAAGTCATTCGGAGAACAGGTCTTTTCAAGAATAAGTCATTTGGCGAACAGGCCTTATTAAGAATAAGTAATTTGGCGAACAGGCCTTTTTAAGAATAAGTCATTCGGCGAACAGGTCTTCATTTTAATGGTAAGCCATTTTGCGAATAGGTCCAATGTCGACTAAACCATTTCTCTTGCCTAACATGTACGAAACTAAAAAAGTGTAATTTTTCTTTTTAGTTGTACTTAGTTTCGTATAAAGAATGTTTCCCGCCTTAGGTGCCGGAGGAGTGGCAGACAGCGTGGGCAGGCCCGCGCGCGCCCGACGCCTACCTCAAGGAGTTCTGTCACCGCGCGCGCGTCGCGCTCGCGCGCCTTGCCAGCCTCGCCGGGAGCGGGACCATGCCCAGCGGTGCGCGCCTCCTTACCTTCCTTTAGATCTTACATAGAAATCGAAGACTTCTATGGCCGATTGTACGACTCGCATGCTTCTAGACCCGAACCTAGCACAGAGGATTCCCGCGCCATACTGACCCGCCACTACACTGATGAACTACCCCACGTCATCCTAGATGAAATTGAAATGGCGCTCAAACAACTTAAGAATGGAAAGGCCCGTACCGGCGGCGGTGAGGATGGTATAACTTCGGAGCTCTTGAAAGCAGGGGGAAACCCATACTTCGGGAGCTTCAGGGGTTATTTAGCAAGCACCATTATTAACAGTGGGAGAACTCCAGAGGCTTGGAGCAGGATTTTGGTAGTACTCTTCTTTAAAAAAAGAGGGATACAACCCTTTTAACGAACTACCGATCTATTTCACTCTTGAGCCACGTATATGCACGTGGGCTGGTTACATTTCACGTCTAAGTTGTATTCGAGGATCATCTCAAATCTTCTCGCAAGTAGACTTGACGAATTCCAGCCTCCTGAACAGGCCGGGTTTCCCGGAGGATTTAGAACCATAGACCACATACACACAGTGAGGCAGGTTGACTCCGTTGAAACCTGGGTGGTTCTGGAGTCTGTGCAGCGTTGCCATGTGGACTGGCGATACATCGAAGTGCTGAGGTTTCTGTGTGAAGCAGCGACTATGAGTGTCGAAGTACAAAACCAGCACTCTAAACATATCCAACCGCACAGGAGAGTGAGACAGGGGGATGTTATAACCCCGAAACTGTTCACCAATGCCCTGGAAGATATGTTAAAGACGCTGGATTCGAAAGGAATGGGCATTAATATCAATGGCGAGAACATCTCACACGTACGATTTGCCAATGATATCGTCCTAAAGGCGGAGTCGCTGCAAGACTTTCAAAGTATGCTGACCAACCTATATGATGCTTCTCGACGCATTGGTCTCGGAATGGACATAGATAAGACCAATGACCAATTGTAGTCAATGGTGTATACGGTACACGCCATTGACTACAATCGGATACGGTACACCGTGTACCTCTTGAAGTTTTCCAGCAATATGTTTACCTTGAATAAATATTGCAATTAGATAAGAACAACTTTGAGAAGGAAAAGAACGAGAACCAAGGTAACCGACATAGCTCTAAGGATAAGCAAGCTAAAGTGGCAGTGGGCTGGTTACATTTCCAGAAGAACCGATAACCGTTGGAGTAGACAAGTTCTCGAGTGGAGGTCACGTTTAGGCAACAGTAGTGTAGGACGCCCTGTGGCCATGTGGAGTGACGAACTGCGAAAGGCGGCGGAAAGAATCGATGAGGGGAACTGAAGACCGAGCTCAGTGGCGTACATTAGGAGAGGCCTACGTCCAGCAGTGGATAGATATAGGCTGATGAAAGTTAATTACCTACTTTGTGTCTTTCGCACATCTTTTGCGTGAACCGGTCACTGCCGAGATAGTAATTGATTAAACATGTACTCGAATATTATTTAATGTTCCCAGAGGTGGACTTGCGCGGATTCCTGCGCGCGTCCCGCGCGGCGTGGGCGCTCCGCGCGCACACGGCGGCGCGGCGGCGCGCCCCGCCCGCCGCGCTCTTGCTCACCGCCGCCATAGGTTACACACAAGACACACTTATAAATTATAACATTCATAAAAAACAGTCGTAGAATAGTAGTTTATAAAACGGTTGCATAACGAGGGTTATGAAAACACGAGATTGATTTTATTTTTAATAATAGTATTACTCGAGTGTTTAATACCTAGTTATGTGCCGTTTCATACACTACTTTATCTACATTCATGTAAAAGGAATACACTTTTAATGAAAAAAATATTGTCGATTTGAATTTGTTTTTTGTTTTCTTGATTTTGCAGGTAAAAGCTTGTTCGTCATGTTCGTTGCTGTTTCCGTGGTGTGAGATGGAGTCAAATTCTCCTCACTAACACTGCTGTCGAACATTTTAAATCAGGATAAAACTTTTGATCAACAAATACACATAACACATTAATTTGGTTAGGTAGGTACAATTAATGAAAGTAAATTATGGCGCCAAAATCCAGTCCACAGCGAATTGGCGCGCATACGGTCTAAGACGCGCCGCCATAGATAATAAAAATACCCTCGTTCTACGGAGCCAATCCGATGCTTTTATGGGTAAAAATATATTATAACATTGTTTAGTTCAAAAAACAGTGTTATAATTTATTGAATTTTGAAAACTAACGCAAGTGAAATTCATATTAAATATAAATAAATCGGCTAAAAACTCACGAAATAGAAGATCGGAAATACTCCGACCAGTTTCGGACTATTTTGAAGTCCTTCATCTGGGAGTGTTATGCCGACAAGCCGCGACGAGCGCTACGAACGTCAGCACGCAACTGACGACGCGTGCGTGGCGCGGGTGGCCCAGTGGGCGGTGACTGCGGCGCTCGACTATGTTCGGCCTGCACAGTCACTTTGTTGTCTGTCGAGGAGTCATCACTGTCACTCACTTCCGTTAACTTTGATTGGTGTCCGGCTCGTGACCCCACATTGTGGTCCCAGTGCCAGTCGCATCAAGAACTGGTCTCCACGCCGAAGGAATAATGCGACGGTGGTTGTTGATACGATTACGAGCTGATTATGAGCTGGTTGTTGATTATGATTATTATTTACGAGCGCAAATTGAATGAATTGGTATGTGATCCCAGGACTTATAAGAGGGTTAGTTACAATCCAACCGCACGGGTCACTTCAAAAGTGATGAAACTTTTGAAAGAATCAGACAATAAGGAATTATTATCACAGCTGCGCCCCCTCAACCCAACGTCACCAAAGATCTATGGGCTACCAAAAATTCATAAGCCGGACTGGCCGCTACGACCAATTGTTAGTCAAATTGACGCTCCAACATATAAGTTGGCGAAACATCTTGCCGCTTTTCTGCATCCTTTGGCCGGAAAAACCAGTAGCCATGTAAGTGACTCGAGACATTTTATCCGCCTGATAACAGATGTGAACATTCTGCCAACTGAGGTTATGGTCAGTTTTGACGTCGCTTCGCTTTTTACTAATGTACCTGTAGAAGACACTAAGACAATTATTGCCAATTTAATACGTACTTCGAATTTACCTGATGTGTACATTGAATGGACGGAGTATTGTCTAAGGAGCGGGTATTTTTTGTGGCGGGGTGAATATTACCTACAGGTGGATGGTGTGGCCATGGGCTCACCGGTGGTGGCAAATATTTTCATAGAGTGGTTCGAAAGTATAGCTCTGATAGAAGCTCCTGTGAAACCACGATACTAGTGGCGGTATGTGGATGACGTGTTTGCTATTATCACAAAGGATTCCCTGGATGCTTTGGCTTCGTTTCTGAACTGTGTTCACCAGAAAATCCAGTTTACCGTGGAAGAAGAGAAGGATGGGAGTTTGCCTTTTTGGATGTTCGTGTCATAAGAAAGCTAAATGGCACGTTGGCTCATACCGTTTATCAGAAGTCGACACACACGGATAAGTACCTGCAGGCGGATTCTCACCATCATCCGTCACATCTGGCTTCCGTACCGAGGACGCTGATTAACAGGGCTTTGCAAATATGTGGCCCTCAGCATGTCAGCGCTGAACTAGAGCATGCCAGAGGAGTGCTGGAAGACAAGGGCTACCATTGGCGTCAGTGTTGCCGTTGGGCCAGTACTACTGTACGTAAGAGACCGGACACAGTGGATAGATCCCCAATTTATCTGCCTGTCATTAAAGGGGTTACTGACAAGATTGATCATCACCTGCGGCGGAGGTATGGTATAAGAACGTGGTTCTGATCACCATCACAACTCCGACGTTTTCTGCGTTCACCTAAGGATAAGGAGTTGTTGAGTGGACCAGGTGTGTACAGGATTCCTTGCGATTGCGGTGAAAGCTACATTGGCGAGACACGAAGGAACATTTCAACCAGAATAGCTGAAAACACCAGAAGCGTCAAGAATATGGATAACGATCTTTCAGCGGTCGCGGAACACACCCACGCCGCTCTGGGCATTATTTGCGTTTAGATAGGGTTTCTGTGCTAGCGAGGGAGAAGTTTTTTGTTCCTCGAAAGGTGCGGAACTATCGAAATAAGTCGCCAATAACACTGTTTTTTGAACTAAACTACGTTATAATATATTTTTTCCCCCATAAATCACCAGTTCGCTCCGCACTACGAGAGTTTTGGTCATTTATTCTCTATGGCGGCGCGTGCTAGACCATATGCTCGCAAATTTGCTGTGGACTGGATTTTGGCGCCATAATTAACTGTACATTAGTACTTAACCAATTTAATGTGTTTTTGTTTATCAAAAGTTGTATCCAGATTACAAGTGTCCGACAGCAATGTTAGTGAGGAGAATTTGACTCCACCTGACATCACGGAAACAGCAACGAACATTACGAACGATCTTTTACCAGAAAAATCAAGAAACTAATACTACTTTCTATTGCATGAGTGTAAATAAAGTAGTGTATGAAACGGCACATATAGGTATTAAAACACACGAGATGATGATGATAATATTAAAAGGCTCGTTTTTTAAACTTACTCTCGTGTTTTATTTAATACCCCTTATTATGCAACTGTTTCATAAACTATTGTTATGTACCTTAACTTAATTAAGCTGTATGTAAACCAAATATTTACGACGAAGTCGAGTTAATCGATTTCAGGTACAAAAACTAGATTCAAAAGTCCTATTAAGCATTTATGCTGTTTTAATACGTTTGAAAATTTCTAGAGGAATTTCTAATAACACATCTTCCTCTCTTTAACTGTTATCGTAGCTGCCATAGAGTTCCCTGTAAAAAAAATATCTTACGATGGTGTCCTTACTCATTTAGGCAAAATTTTCTTTATTCGGTTTCTGGATGGCGGTCAATTCCCCTTTCAATTAAAATATTTAATACCTCATCTGCCCTTTCAAATAAAAAATGCCATTTTGATCGGGTCAGAAATGTCGCAAAAATTAATAGAAACAAAAAATTACATCTAAATTGGGAGCCGTTTACAAATAAAAGTTCTTATGTCCCCAGGGCCGGCGTCAGCGGGAGGCGAGTCTGTGGCGCTGACGGGGCTGCGCGTGTGCGGTGGCGCGTGCGGTACGGACGGCGTGGCGCCCGCGCTACCCGGCGCCCCGCCGCACGCGCCCGTGCCGCCCCTGAACGCTAGGTTCATCACTAACGTAAGCATAGTCATCGCTGAACGACCTAGCGTCGTATTTTGAAAATCTATTTTATTTCGCTATTTTGTACCTTTTCAAAATTAATACGAGATTATTACATGAATCGCACAAAAACATAGTACAAAATGATTAAAGACAGGAAACGAGCCGGCTTAATAAGAGTACTTCCAAATAACCATTCCGCATCCAGGTCCAGGTTACATGTCTACTTTTTCTTCTTCTCCATCTCATACCTATCTAATATCGTTGATGCTTTTTGTTGTCTATTATTGTTAACAGTTAAACCTTTCTAGGTTTACTGGTTCTATTAAGCAAATTGTGAACATTTTTTTAATGTAATAAATAAATAAATAATAATACCGTAATATTCAAAATCTTATCAGAAGTACGATTTCTATGCCAACCTGAACTTTTATTCGCCCGCCATCTTTAAATCTTTTTCAAATATTGAATTTTATGTATTCAAATTTTTTATGTATTCATTAATTTCAAATGGAACGGATATGACGTACTAGTAAGAAGTACTATTGTACTTCTTACTAGTACGTCATATCCGTTCCATTTGGTACGTCAATTCCGTCTCATGCCTACTTTTAGTCATGGCACCCTGTATGTAAACAATTTTAAAGACGTTTCACGTCAATAACTGGTTAGAATATTAAATTCGATCATGCGACCCCTCGCAGCCGAAGTGTACCTATATGAATACTACGTAAGACTCGCAGCAATAAGCCTTGCAGTATTGACCATTCGAGAAAATGTACCTTCGCAATTTTGACCATTCGTAGAAATGAACCTTCAAGGATGTAAGCATACGATGAATGGACTTCGAGTAATAGACATGGGCAAAAACGCCATACGGAGGCATTGACATATATTCTACCGATACATATAATATATCGGTGTTCGGAGTTGACTACGTATCCCGTCGCGGGCGGCCGCTCTGTGCGAGTCGCGGCGACGAACGCCTGCACGCCTCGCGCGACCCGCTTTCACCCCGCGATCGTCGTACGCGTATACTTATTTTCACACTACAAAATAATTTATTAATAATTAAGTAATTCCCATCGTTGTATTGTTTTAATTTTTAAACAAATAATTCCGTTGCATTATGCTATGTATAGTTCAACTAAGAATCATCCTAAGTAATAATGGCTAACCGGAGATTGCGATTTTAATTACAACGGCTAAATTCCTAAATTATTTTAATAATGATAATGAATAACAATATTTTTATTTCTGAGACTAAGCACACTTTATATATTTATTTAGCTACTTATAAAACAATTAAAAACATTATTTTTTAATGATTAATCCACCATGAAATATTTTTAATTTCTATGTCAATTTAGATACTTAGTTAAATTATAGCTATATACTTGTACTATTCTTTATTCTGTGGCTATAGTTCAAATAAAAATCAGCGATTAGTATTTTTTAGATAATCAGATTAAAGCATTCCGGGGTTTTTTTCTATGTTTCTTAACGTTTTCATTTAATTTTATTTTATACTGTTTTTTTGTCAGCAAATTGTACCAATAACCATTTAAAAGTTCAGTATTTAATTATGTCCGGGCTCACCATACTAAGTCTTCTCCGATGACTGGCCTAAAACACTTTTTACAAATACCCGTATCTACGCTAAGAGTTTTCATACGAAATTGAACGCTCCTAATTCAAATCACATTATGTAAGTATATCCCTTGGGAGTTTCACACAACTTTATATCTCTTGGGATATTATGCCTTGCTAAACGTGGAGATTGCGTGACATGAAATTGGACATAGTCGAGCAGGTGGTATGAAAAATAATGCGCTTTATATGTGTTTCTACGCATGTTTAGCGAAGAGTTTAGTTTGTGTACTATCTATCTATCATGTATATAGCACCGGCTGTTGTTGACCATGTAGACTTTGGAAACACGCGGCCGGGGATCGAGGAAGAGGAGCGAGGGAAGTGCTTCCGTTTTATAGGACCGGTTACCAGCTAAACGCTACTGTGCATGCCCGACTTCTATAATCGCCAAAATGTATAAAAAAAATACCAGAGAAACCATTTCGTTCTGTCAGCAGTCCTTAAGAGCCAGTCCCATTTTATCATCATCATCATCATCAGCCTATACTTGTCCACTGCTGGACGTAGGCCCGCCATTCCCATTGTATGCTTCAGGATTTTTGTATGTGTATTAAACATTTGGTTTAGGCGCAGAACGCCCAATTCACAAAATGTCTAATTTTACAAATGCCCAATTCTCAATGTGGTCTATTAAGTAATTATATTACGAAAAATCTTCTTTTTTTCTTCTTATTTATTTTAATTTATTTATATATTAAGCCGGGCGTCTTAATATATAAATAAATTGACGAAATTAGACTGAAAAAAACGAGGGGTGTTATGTGTTATTTGTCAAAAGCGCGAGTGAAACTTGTGCGAATATTTGTACTTTGCGATCCGGATCGATAAGGAAACTATCTATTTCTATCATGGAATGGTCGATGTAAAGAGCTCACAGCGGCCGCAGATGGGGCGCGCTTCGGACGTTCTATAAAGAGAGTATGAATTTGTATGTACTTACCTATTTAAATGTAGTTATGAAAAGAACTTCCGCGCGCGCCCCTTTTTATCTGGTGCCCTTAGGCACGTGTCTAGTTTTCCTTAGGGATAATCCGCCACTGGGGAGAGGCGCATGTCCAGCAATGGACCGAATGGAATGGATGGTTGATGAAGTTAATGACGTGCGTTGCAGGAGGCAGGCGGGCCGGAGGCTCCGGAGGGCTGGATGGACGTGCCCGTGTACAGCAGCGAGTCGCGCGAGGAGTTGGCGTTCACAGTGCGCATACAGCTCGCGCGCTCGTTCCCGCGCGAGCTCGCTCTACTCAACGCAGTCGCCTTGTTCGTCGCACCCATTGATTAGACTTTGTTGTTAACAAACCTACTTTAATAATGCGCACCATTTTACACTGAAAGCCCAACGTTATGACGTTGAACTTTGCTGGAATCAAAATCAAGTGGCTCGAACTATGCACTCCTGTCTATGCTAAAGAATGCCACCTAAGAGCACTATTGCACTCTCGGATTCATTGTTTGAAATGTCTTGCATTGTTAGTTTCACTGGTTTCGTAGTTTTTAGTTACGTAGGTACCTACCTAGTTGCTATTTATTTATATCTATTAATAAATGTTTTCTTCGAGAATTTGTATTTTTATTTAATTCCACGTTTGATGTAGTGTAGTTAGTACAAACTACTACATTTCATCAAAGATTGTTCATCCTTCAATTTGTTTTATCTCGATTGCTCGGCTTCTACTCATCGGATTGAGATACCAAATACACAGGTTTTTAGTCAAACCCTAAGCTATTTAACAGTGAAAACCGCATCGCAATCGGTCCAGTAGTTTTTACGTGATGCGTGAACAGACAAACTAGATTAAGAAAATGTTATATTCAGTACTGTAGCTTATTTTAGGTACCCTAGACTTTTTTTTTTAGTTATCTTTGTACAGACTTTTTGGTACTTACTACTTTATTATAAGTGTTGTTATTTAATGGGATTATTATTTTAGCCACAGATTTTTGCATACTTACCGGCAGTCTAACCATCTCCGAGGATGCGGAAAATTGTGTTACTACTAGCTTGATCTACTTATTATTTACTGGGGACTTGATACTCGGAAAAAATAACCAACTTCACCTGTATTTAATTCTCCTTTATTTGTTTTTACTATAATATCAAATTACTTTTTTAAAACATTCATAAATACTTGGTAAATAGACATTTATATATTTTCTTACGTATCTAACATTGAAACATGCTATTACTTAAATTTGGCACTACGAGTTTATAGTGGTTTCGTACCAAATAACGTACATTAGGTTGTTATTACAAAAATAATATACCCAAGAAATAAATTATACAATTTGTGCAAATCACCTCTATTTTTATGTTCGATGAACACGCTTATATTTTATAGCAGGTACCTACCTATAGGCCAAATGAAGTTGTACATACAATATTATCGTCCTTTAGAAGCGGCGCGGCTCCGCACGTCACGCGGTCACAGCGATTTCGACGTATAGAACCGCCCGCCACTTAGTGCCATAAAAAAAATATATATAAATAAGCCCATTCTAAATAATAAATCAAGCCTGCCTAGTAAGTCAGTCAATATTCTTATTTCATTGGTATCCGATATACCTATAATATACAAATGAGGTAGGTACTTGATAGTTTTTGAAAAATATCACAAAAAAATAAGTACATAAAACTTAAGATTCTTAAGATATGAAATAATATTAATAATTACTCTTAAAAATAATAATAAAAAGATCAATCAATGTACAATATGTCAGGCCTTGGCTGCTGTAACTGTTGAACATTTACCAATAGAGACCATACAATATGTATGTATGTGGAAGTAATTTTATATCTTAGTACATGATTAATATGTTACCTATTGATATGAATTTCAGATACATTATTGTAATAATGGCGTATGAAGCGTACACATTGATATGTGCGCCCACAGGAAAAGATTTATATAATTGAATTCTACTTTAGAGAACTTTTTTGCTAAGTATACTTTTTCAAATGCTTCTAAGCACCTAACGTAAAGTAGGTTGACTACGTGCATCTCTAACCACATATATTATTATGCTATATTATATTAAATACAGATTTCCATAAATACTATAGTATGTAAACAGTAATAGAAAACATAATTTTAAATAAAGTACAAGACAATGCCATGAACCATACATATGTGTACATATCTATGTATAATTTTAAGTAAGTAACCTTATATAAAAAACTGGACCAAAAGTAGACAACTTTTTTTACAAATACTAAGCACTGGAATTTACTTAACTTGATAGCTTCACTATTTTAAGTAAGTTGCATAAATTATAACTGAAGGCCAGCCGCAATTTATCAGTAACAATTAAAAACATGTACAAGAACACAAAGATCCCTGTGAGTAAGTATAATAAATAAGTACCTTTGAGTTCAAAAATGGTTGAACTTCTTAATCAATCTAATAAGTATTAAATAAATGCAAAAGTTTGTTTGTAAAGGATGTTTTTTTTAAAGGTCTCTAAGTTGGCAACACTTTTTTAACTGGCGGCCATTTTGTCAGCTGTCAAGTGATTTATGTTTAGTTTAGTTTGGCATTTCAACATGAATAGACTGACGCCTGAACAACGCTTCCAAATTGTGCAAATTTATTTTGAAAGTCATGGTTCTGTTCGAAATACGTATCGCGCACTACGTCCATTTTACAGTCAACATAATCGTCCATCAGAGCAATTAATTCGATTAACTATGGAACGTTTTCGGACCACGTTTACTCTAAATGATAATACGCATCCACAGAGACGTCGTACAGTACTTACAGAAGAAAGTCATTGCTGCTATAGAGCGTAGTGTAGAGGAAGACCCGAATCAGTCTATCCGCCATCGTGCACAGGAGTTGGACTTGTGTCCATCCACTTTATGGAAGATTTTGCGGAAAGATCTTGGTTTGCGTGCTTACAAAATCCAACTCGTGCAAGGATTGAAGCCACACGATCACCAGCAAGGCGTAGATTCGGTGAATGGGCGCAAAACCAAATAGCCGTTGATCCCGATTTTCATAAGCGAATTTTGTTTAGCAATGAAGCTCACTTTTGGTTAAATGTATACGTCAATAAACAAAACTGCCGTATTTGGAGTGATGATAATCCTCAAGCTTATGTTGAGACACCGTTACATCCTGAAAAACTGTCTGTTTGGTGTGCTTTGGGGGCTGGTGCAATAATTGGTCCGTACTTCTTTAAAAATGATGCTGGCCTGAACGTCACAGTCAATGGTGATCGCAATAGAGCCATGATTACTAACTTTTTCGTTCATCAATTGAACAATCATGATGTGCAGGAGCTGTGGTTTCAACAAGACGGGGCAACATGTCATACAGCTTGTGCCACAATTGATTTATTGAAGGAAACGTTTGGTAACCGCATAGTTTCACGTTTCGGACCCATGAATTGGCCTCCAAGATCCTGTGTTTTAACGCCGCTTGACTATTTTCTGTGGGGATATGTGAAGTCGCTAGTCTACGCCGATAAGCCCGAAACGATTGACCACTTGGGGGACAACATTCGCCGTGTTATTGCAGATATACAGCCACAAATGTTGGAAAAGGTCATCGAAAATTGGACGTCCAGATTGGGCTATGTCCGAGCCAGCCGTAGCGGTCATATGCCAGAAGTCATATTTACATTATAATGCCAGAAGATTATCTTTCGAATACAGTAAATTTCATATCAATTTAAAAAATCAGCTTTGTTTTATTCCATTTCAAAGTTCTATACCTCTAAAAAAACACCCGTTACATATGTATCAGCGCTGAAACAGCTTATTGGTTATAAATACTTTAGATCATAACAATAACATAGGATACTTTTCATCAACCATTATTGTCCGTGTAGGTAAAACCGTAGGGCGCAGCTAGTAATAAGATAATTTGTAGACTAATAGTAATATTGAAAAAAACATCTGTTCTGACACATCACAACACAACTATCTAGTGACCACATCTCTACATTACTGTTGCGACAAGTTTATCTTTAGATTTTAAACTAATTGTCCAACAATAAATTATTGGGATCTGAGCCTTGAGCTATAAATAATTTTTCATTGTTTAAATGCTCCTAAAGTATAAAGCACCAAGATAAAAAAATCTTAAAGTGGATTATAAAAAATATTTATGCTTAATAATAGTAAAAGCAGATAATAAATAACAAAACGTAAATAACTTATAAAAAATATCACATCTTAAATTCATGATACACATTCAGAACACGAATCACTAAACAATTATTGTGCACAATTGGTTAGGGAGTAAATATATTTGATTCCATGCGATATCTCATTAATTAGAATTTTCAATTCTTTCTTTGAGTCGGAAGTAAACTTTAAGACTGGGACGCAATATTGTGCACAGCATGACGACCAGCACCAAAGACAAACCGGTGTATCTAAGAACTTCTCCGAAATCCCACCATAAAGAAAACAGACCGAGTAAAATAGTAATAACTCCCAAAACAAATGTGATCAGTCCAACCGATGCATGCACTAGTTTGGTGTAAATTGGAGCAAGGTAATCCTTCAGCTGCAGACTATACAGGGCGCCCAAGCCTCCTAGCATGGTGATGAGCATAAAGATAAATGAAGCTAAACCAAATTTGGAATGCAAGCTGACGAAATGAGGCTTTTCATGTATGATTTTATTAGTAAGAATGATTAAAAATCCTGTTATAATTATAATTCCAGTTATCACTTGCAGCACCCAGTGGCGAGCACTGCGCAGACGCATGGGCATCCACTCTGTAGCCAAATCACCCGGTGTGATAGCATTCACAGCTGTGGTCATAAGCACCAACCACTGAAAAGAAAAATCATTTTTGTTTAATTCAGTTTCCAATGAATTCTTATAACATATCTAACAATTTTCTATAGGAAACTTTAGACCACTGACAGGACTCAAACCAGAACC
Organism: Alsophila aescularia; assembly: GCA_946251855.1. Taxonomy (NCBI): domain Eukaryota; kingdom Metazoa; phylum Arthropoda; class Insecta; order Lepidoptera; family Geometridae; genus Alsophila; species Alsophila aescularia. The sequence goes on from OX276378.1 coordinate 14,875,322, forward strand.
TCAGTGCAACACATGCCTTTACCATTTCGGCCACTGTGACCACTACCAACATTTTTCTACAGCTATTATACAGTCTTACATGACAAAGTCATCTTTTGGCAGCTTAGCTATTATTTTACATTTATATTCTCATTAAGCAGATGTTAATGCTAAAATCATAAAATAACAAATAATCTGAAAAAAAACAGCGAAGGAATGGAACACACTATCATCAGCATCCTTGTTTCCTGATAACTATAATCTGGGTGTCTTTGAGTAAGGGCCGGTTACTATATCTAAAACAAACTATTTCGCTTTGACAAAAATTGACCAAAGTAACGAGATGTTGGAAAACTACTTGTATTATTTTTATAGGAATGGGGGTTAGTGATTAGGTATTTTCAAGGAGTTCTAGACAAGCTTGTTTCACAATTGACTACATCACCACTTACCATGAAGTGAAACTGCACTTGAATACCTCCAAATGAGTAGATTCTTTGAGTTAAATACTTACATATTTGGATTAAAAAAGAAAACAGCAGTTGAATTTATATTTAAAGATTTAGTTACTCAAATATTTTGAATTACACTTACTGGCCTTTTTCTCTAATAAACTATTGAACTATTTTTTTCCTAGTATTCACCAATGTTTGTGTTGATTTTTGTGGATGAGTTGATATTCTAGGAGTACGGTGTTCTGGGAGTTATCTATTCTAAAATTAGGAAAATGTACCTAGTAGATTTAAATTTAATAAAGGGTATCATGATACCATGAACATGCACTACCCCCCAAGACTTACCCCGAAAGTCATGAGACTTGGGTGAAATGAAAACAGACTGGCGCCATCCTTGAAGCAGCAGTACATAATAATGCCCAGGAAGATTAGTGCACATAAATTGCTGAAAACATTTATGTGGCTGGGCTTAGATGATGTAGACTTTTGAGCTATCAACCGCGACGTCTCCGCTGCAGTAGACATTTCTCCCGTGTCTGCAGTTAGGCTATCCATGAATTGAAAATGTATTTTAGCTTTAGCTACACTGCTTCTGCTACACACAGTTTTTTCTATTGAGTTTAAAACGTAGTTTAGGTACTGATTATATTCTCTAAATTCTCTTTGTTGGAAAACGGGGGAGACGACCAAAATAATGTACGACCAGTATTGTACAGCCAATATTACACGGCCAGATATTACGTGTACATGGATTCGTAATATTTGGACGGCTAATACTCGCCGTGTATTATTTCCCGTACAATCAGTACGGGTTGAAGCGACCAATATTACGTGTATAACTGGATGCGTTATGTATATCAGCCCGTGCCGATTTTGTACGATTAATATTACACGCGGCCCGACCACATAACTTGGCTTCAATCGGATTATCACTATCAATATTACTAATGCCTTGCGATGGAGTCGAAATTGCTATGAAAAAAGTGATAGTCCGATTGTAACCAAGTTCTGTAATCGGGCCGACTGCTAATAATTTGAATCCAACCATAGACATAGATTCCTCGTCTACGTCATAGACAAGGAGAGAAGCACTTCTTGATGCCTCGCTTGTGTAGGTGAGTGTCAAGAAGAAAAAACTGTCACAGAACCGAATCAGCCAATCCCAACTCCACGTGATATTGTCTGCCCTACACTAGTGTTTTAAAAAAGCCGGAGGCGCGGAGGGAGTGCAGCCCCTGTGCGCTGTAACAAAGTGCAGGTACCAGGGTGAGTTGGAGCGGCGGAGGATAGTCACCGAAGGTGACCAAAATGCCGAAGCTGTGGAGGCGAGCGTTGGTACCTGTGCTTTGTTACGCAAGGGCGGAGAAAAGTTATGCAGTACGTTTAACGTATAACACCAATAACTCCAAAATAAAATAAGATTATAATTGTGTGAATTTATTTGGATGAATAAAATACAAAGTGACAACTAGAAGTAAAAACAAAAGAGTAGTATGGCCTATCAAAGAGTTCAAAAGTATCTATGGAGAAGTAAAACTGTTTGGTTCATTTTAAATAGTTCCAACACTTCCCCTACTTCTAGATAGACAATAGGCCAATATAATGTTAAACTAAACATATATATTTTATTAAACACAGATGTCTTTGCTTTGGTAAAAACTTGGTAAAGATATCTGCCTTCATTTCATTTGTGGGAACATAATTAATACAAATAAGGAAGTTTCCATTGTTATTAACTTATTTTTTTTAAATTGTACTTAACTTGCAATAAAGCTCATTGTATTTTTATACGCGTTATATTAGCTTCACTTGTATGTTTGTATGTTTGTAACCGACTCTTTTGGACGCTATTTTGACCCACTTTAAACGGTCAGATTTCATTTAAATTTTGCACACCTGTCAAAGACCGATGACAATACAATAATTCGAAAAAATAAATAAAAAAAAAACACGCTTTATATAGAAAACCAAACTAAAAAATAGAAAATAAATTTTAATAGTGTAAATAAGAAAAAAATGATTTATTTCAAAAAAATCGTCTTTGTTCGTGAGCTTCTGCATATTTTTGAATGACTTTATCGACAAACTCTACATTGAGGTTCCGATGGAGATCGTCATTTCTTATGTACCAAGGAGCATTTACAATTTCCCGCGGTACCTTATTCAGGAATCGTTGTATAATTAATGTATTGGTTTGTTTGGTGCAGCCCCACAGCTGTATACCATAAGTACAACCTCATGACGTCACAAGTCTCGCGTGCGACTGACGTGACTCGCTCGAGTCGAGTAGTAGTCGTTGATGCGCGGTCAGCCGGTCACATTGTTCAATTCAAACGGTTATTTATTACTTTTGGTTAGATCAAGACGGAACGGATATTATCGTTGTGGAATCATTATGGAAACCGTGCAACCTGATGCTAAAGTACATTATAAATATTGTATCGTGCTCAAGTGTACAGATACAACTATAACTGCACCCGATAAACATTATTTTACGGTGCTTATAGATAAAAAAATAAGAGATAAGTGGTGCAAAGTAACCGCTCGATTGATTCTATGCGCTACAGTCACTTTTTTTGTTTTCATTGATCATCGCAACTAACGCTACAGTCACATTTTTTGTTTTCATCGATCATCGGACCACTCGATAGCGACGTAAATTTGGCACTCGATTTTGAACATTATTGACCTCAATAATCATTCAAATCTAAGCGTGTTTATACAATTATTTTGCTTCGAAACCCACCACATAAACACTTGAAATATATGCCGTACCTATTTAGCTCCATAAATCACCAGTTTGTTTATCTAAGCGCTCAATGAAGTGGTCATAAAAACTGTTTGTTTACGCAAAGTCGGCGCGGCCAGATTTGTCGCGTAGACCTTCTTTTTTTTGTGGGTTGACAATCAGATAACTGTGATCTCGGCACGTACCCAATAAATCCCCAGTTTGCAGCCAGATGTGTCGCGTCGACCTTATTTTTTTTTTGGGTTGACCATCAAGTACCTGTAGTCTCAACGCATATACAATCAATTACCAGTTTGAGGTTAGATGTGTCGCGTCGGCCATTTTTTTTTGGGTTGTCAGTTAGGTCCTGCGGTCTTCAGCGCGTGGACAACCGAGTGGCTATTGAAAAGAAAGGAATCTCTTTCAGAAAAATCTGTAAGATATTGCTGCGAAGACCATTTCAATGTAAGTACCTAGTTCCTAGTTCTATCTAAGTTACTCGGGAGTTTGTGCCGAGTCGGTTTGGATTTTTGCTTGTAAACATAAGTTAGACAGAACCGAATGCTCTTTGTTTGGACTATTTAAGCTTGGCTACGAACTACGAATAAATAATAAGTCAGGAACTCTAATTCAGAACAAATGTCACAATAAAAGTGCCACTACTTCAAACCAAAACGACGTAAGATTCAAAGTACGAATCACTTCCGAGGTTACAAATAGACATGCTTGGTGATTGGTTTAAATTCAGAACGAAAGCAGGGATTGGTTCACGCGTGTAATGCAATGTCTGCTATGACAGCTGAGTCATAGCGGCGTGGACGATGTTATGCAATAAGTGGACCGGACCAAGTCAGTAAGAAAACAATATTACTGTACAATGTTTTTTTTTTGGCTCACTTTTTACAATTCATTAAATTTTTTGTCCCACGAAATATAATTAATTTATTAAGTTTTTGTCCAGAAGACATTAAAAGAGAATCTTTCTTCGCAATGTAGTGAAGACGGATTCTGAGAAATTTAAAACGGAATGTCCTCCTGTCAGCCTGTGAAGTTAGAGCTGAGGTTCAAGTTCAGTAAATTATTTTTATATATTTCCATAAACTGTCAGGCGTTTGGGTTATTGTTGCAACGGCCGTGGTTGCGGATCACTCCAAAAACAACTCAATATGATCTTGGCTTAATATGGTTAAATAAATTTCTATATTTGTAACTCTACTAGCCGTGCAAAAAGTAATTTAAAACTTGAAATACATATGAGGAGTCCTAGAAGTCCAGTTTTGGACTGAGTTTTGGTCACTCGTTTCAAAGAGTTAGTATATACTGTTACTCTTTGTCCATTTACTGTTCGAGTTTTTTTTTGACTGCACATTGATTTAGAGACCTTTAATATATTTTTCGCTTTGATCCAAAACGTCATGTAGTTTTTCTTTTTCTACCACTGAAAAAGGGTGTTTAAACCCGTATCGGTCGGTCTTGAATTTAGTATGTCGAAAAGGTTGTTAAACGTTTCTAAAAAGCTAACAGTAGCATCTGTTTCTTGAAAATCAGGCATGTTTAACTGTTGCGAACCAAACTTAATCGCATCAGCTACACTTTGACTTAAGGTTTGAATCGCTAGTTTCACGTTCATGATATTATTTCGGAAGTATAGATGCCGATTTGACAATTTATTCCCAAAATGCAATCCAACGATATCTTGAAAATTTTTCAGTTTCTGCAAATGTGCCCACTCAATTTTTTTTCTTGTTTTTATCTACGAGTGTATTTTTCCTCTAATGTGTTACGCACAAGTTTCACCATATGAAATGGATCTAATATTACAACTGCTGGGTCTCCGGTAGATGGGTGGTCAAAAACGATTTTGAATTGTTTGTGTCTTCAAAATTGCAACCCAACGTCTTAGCCGTAGCGATGTTAGATGCACAGCCATCAAAGATCAAAGTAACTTTTGACTTTTCCTTTTAAGGGCTAAAACTATATCGTCCGAAAAATCATTCAATGCAGTATTTTCTGTAGTATCGCCAAATCCATTTTTCTTCAATTGGGATAAAATATTTTAAGTGAAATATTCTTCATAGTTAATCTTTTATTTGGGCGTTGTAGATTTCTAATCTGTGATAGTCGTTATACTGCCAAAATAGTTTTTTTCTTAGTTTTTGCTTTAAAATGTGTGTTTTAGGAGTATTCAGAGCAGATTCAATATCTGACGATGGTATATTTATCGGCGTAACGCATGATCCTCTTTCTTCAAAACTAAAGACTTCGGTTGAAATAAGATTATTTTTTAATTTTGTTATTCTTGGTTCTTTTTCTTGGTTGGTAAGGTTATTTTCAGGGGAATAATATCAACACTGAATGTAATGACGGTGTTGTTTTCAGGTGAATAATATCAACACTGAATGTAATGACGGTGTTGTCTTCAACACCGTCATTACATTCAGTGTTGATATTATTCTCCTGAAAATAACCTTATTGAAGATCAGTTTCAAATCTATGAAAGACTGTATCTAATTGAAATAGATACACATATACAGCTAAAATAAAAATTCCTATCAAACCTAAATATTAAGTGCAAAAAAAATAGTGAAATCTTACAAGTTTTTGTGCCTTATTCCTTGAGGGTTTGCATTATTTGTTTTTTTGAGCAACTCAGGTATATCAAACACTTCAAAATTTCCAGAAGGTGAATTTTCATTAGACTGAAAAATTAAACGTGCTTTAATTCGATCAAACTATGAACTGTTTTTTTAATGCTATTGTTATTCCCATGAGTCGAAAAAGCCGAACCTATATTACATACCAACTGTAATCGTTCATTATTGTTTATTTGCTCATTTTGTTTAGTATTCTCCTAAATATGTTGACGTTTCTTAGGTATGAATCATCTGCGTGAAAAAAATAACAGCTTAATTTCAAAATTTCATCGAGTAGAAATTAAACTTTAGTGCAAAAATTGACTGACTTCATTTTGCATAGTATTGACCATCGCGGTTTGATAATGTATTTGAACGTCTTTGAATATAATTATAATTTTGCAACTACTACTAGTGAAAAGTGATCCCTGGACATTTTAATCTTGTATGGCTCCTGCACCACTTCACAACACATGCTGGCATGATGATTCACAGCTGTAGTTCACAATGATAAAATTAAAACGTACGCGAAGATATGACGTGTGCTCGCTTGCATGAAAAATGTACGACTGATGACGCGCTGGACACGACTTTTAAGCCCCACCTACTTGGGCACGACTTTTGTTGGGTCATTTTATTAACGCTGTTACGTTTCCTGACTTATTACTTATTCGTAGGCTACGAAATTACCTAACATGTTTGTTTACACAATACATGTCTGTCACAAAAAAAACAATCGACACCACCGTTAACTAAATTACTAACTTCTAGAGATGGGAAGACGTCAGAAGCATGTTATCGATATTATTTATTTCAATGTATTATTTTTAAGTGCCTATTTTAAAAACGCGATTTATATATTTTTAAGCGTTTTATGTAATCATGTATCATTATGGTAAATACACTGCACGTGAATACACGACATACAAAGTATGTAACCTAGCAAAAAATATGTTTAATCAAGTCTCTAAAAGGTTTTTTATCGACTTTTGAACTTAAATTTGGGTAGACATTTCTGTTAGGATTATAACTACCTTGATTTCAGCATGCATGGATTATATTTGTAATTTTATTTTCAGGTCGCGGAAAATACAGAAAATTTCATGAGACGTTGATTTGCAGGTGGCAGACTGTTTTTAAAAAAAAAAACTTTTTACCTCATAAATTCGCTTGAAAAAAAGCGAAGTCAGACATACACGAACGGTCCGCATTCGCAAAGCGTCGTCGAATTGAGTATTACTCACAAATACTTTCGATGGAAGTCCCAATCTCTGTTGCTCAACAACAACCTGAGTATATTGAATGCATTTGTATTGATGAATAAATAAAAAGATCTTGATGATCCCATATCTGTACCTAAAGACTGTACTGATGTGAATATGGAAGCCAGTGTTAAAATACAAACAAAAACTAAGAGTGTTCAAGTACATATAAAAGACAAAAGTAAAGATAAAAGCTGTCAAACTACCTTCAAAAAGAAGAGTATTACATTTGTAGCAAAACTAAATAAAGGCGACGACATTAGTGACACTATCATAGAACCTTCAGATACTAGTAGTTTATCGGTCTCTTTCAGTGGAAGCACAGCATTTGAACAACATTTGAACAAATCCCAGAAAGTTAATTACAATAATACGCTTTATAAAATTAAACACCATACACAGTTGTATTCAGGGCTTTCCCAAGACACTTACTTCTTAATAGTTAATAATGTTCAACAACCTTACATGCATATACTAATATACTAATAACTTAAAAAAAAAAAAGATTAAATGATTCCTATTCCCGATTAGCCATCGATTTTTGCCTTCAAAATGAACCCATTGCAAAACTTATTAGGAAAACTTTACCGTTATTAGCGCATTTTATGAAAGAGTTAATATATTTTCCTGAACAATCCGTGGTAGAAGATTATTTACCAATGGCATTTCGCAGTCACTTTTCTAAAACCCAAAGCATTATTGACTGCTTTGAGATTCGAATTCAGCAGCCAAGTAATGCTATGCACCAGTCCCTAACTTGGTCTAATTACAAGGAATGTAATACATTAAAGTATCTTATTTCTATAACATCAAACGGATTTATAAACTTTATATCTGGTGGTTTTATGTAAGTGGATGATGCTGCTATATTTCAAGACTGTAACATAATTGATCAAATACCAACTGGATCTACCATTTTGTCAGACAGAGGATTTAAGCGTATTGCTTCTATCGTGGAAAGTAAGGGATGTAAGCTAATCAGACCACCAAGCGTAAAAACCGGCGTTGTTAGTGACAAGGCTGACGTTATGGATACCAAAAGGATAGCTGTTGTTCGAATCCATGTTGAGAGATCAATAGGAAGATTACGAAGTTATAAAATGCTTGCACCATATGCATGTGTGAACGTAAAAATGCTGCCATTTTTTGATGACATTGTATATGTAGCCTGTGGATTAGTGAATTTGCAAAGTATTTTAATAAAACAATAAAATGTAACTAACAAACTCGCGTTTTATTTATTTTATATCATAAAAACATTTTTAAATACACTTTTTTTCTGAAACAAAAGGCTCTTGTCCATTAAGTCCAAGACAAATTGGTAATTATAATGAACTGTGTGTGTGATGATGATAATGTGGATATTTACATTGTTGGAAAACTCAGTCTTCATGAGCAATGAAGAACAAACCCTTTTTCTTTTCAGCAAACAACATTTGGAGTTGGTTTTGCGCCATTTGTTTTTTTTTTTGACTTCACCATCCCTTACATAGTTTTTCATGGTTTTCTGGCTGATTGGACATTTGATTTCAATAAGTCTTCGGAAATTCCATCCGGCGATGCACCAAAGAGGGGAAAACACTTATTAAGGATTAATCCACTTTCCTTGATTTTAATGTTTTGTTTTGCAGCCACTATTTCTCGAACTTTAGGCTATAAAGTTTTTCCTGAAAATATGAATGAAATATATACAAGAGGACCATGGAAGTATGATAGAAGTGAATAACAAGGGTTAATATAAAACTTAATTTTTACCTCTACCAATCGCTTTTGTATCTTTAAATGTTTATGCTCCTAGCATATGCTCAACTAGTACCCCGTCTTCTTTGCCACAGTGAGCTATTTCATGCAGTTTTGATGCAGTAATGCGGCCATACCGTAGTTCGAACCACATATTTGATTCGGATTGGTCTATTGTATCACGGGCGATAATTCTTAAATCAGTTTTTGCCATGTGATCCTTGCAGAATTGAATAAAACCGTCTACATTTGGTTGTTGCACTAGGCGTTTATAGTGACATGCCATAGAATGAATGGAAAGGGTTGGGCCTTCATTAGATTTGTGATACAGCATAAGCATTGAATTTATATTTAATTGGCGTGATTTTTCTACTACTTGTTTTAAAAAAGATCCATCACTGGTAGGCAGATTTCGTCTTCAAGGTTTTAGCTTTTATAGAAATCGGCGTCACTAAATCAGCAGTTTTGATAAATTTTAAATTACTTCCAACAGTGGACAGCTTCGCTTTTGCCCAATAGCATTTCACAGAAGTACAAGAAGGTTCTTCTGTCCGTCTGTTTAGCCACATAATAAGAGCTGCAGCATGCTTACATCCTCCCAGGCTGGCAGCGCAATCTTCGCAACAAACACTTATAACGCGTTCAGTTTCTTCATTGCATACGAAGGCACAACGATATGGCTTACTTTTAACTTTGTGCTCTGGAGTTATTCTCGATTTTACTGTGCATAATTGGCCTTGTCTTTGTACCTGTACATACCCAATGGCGTCGTCACCGTAGCTTTCTCGTGCAGATCTACAAAAAAAGTTTCGTTTTATTGTTTCGTAATTAAATAATTTATATAAATTACTAGCGACCCGACCCGTCTTCGCACTGTGGCCGACGGATCTTGTAATTCATTAGCCAAATGACTCGCTTAAACTGGAGTTTTACCAGTTTATTCAATTTGTAGTAGTGAGTTGTCGAACGATGTTAGCTCTATCTGTCTATTAACAATTCATCGAACTAACCAATAAATACACACTACTGTCGTGTATTAAACATTTATTTTGCAATAACAAACATCGAGGTCAATAATTAAGATAAAACTTTCCTATCTTTTAAGTTGTATCAAATTATAGATATTTGCGAAGTTTGATCAAAATCGGTTCATATATATATATAATCTCGTGTCACGATGAATGTTCGGGATAAACTCTGAAACTACTGAACTATATATATATATATATAGTTCAGTAGTTTCAGTAGTTTCAGAGGGATAAACTCTGAAACTACTGAACTATATATATATATATATATAGTTCAGTAGTTTCAGAGTTAAACTATATATATATATATATATAGTTCAGTAGTTTCAGAGTTTATCCCGAACATTCATCGTGACACGAGATTTTTATATATATATATACATAACTACTGCATAAACTCTGAAACTACTGAACTATATATATATATATATATAGTTCAGTAGTTTCAGAGTTTATCCCGAACATTCATCGTGACACGAGATTTTTATTTATATACATATATATATATAGAGTTTATATATATAAGATAAGATATAAGATGAGATATCCAGAAAAATTGATATCGATATTCTTGTTTATTCAATCTCTACTTTAAAAATAAAATAAATAAAATGTTTTATTGACTAATCTTAAATTAACATATATTTGACTTATTTTTAATTATCATGCACAAGGTTTGAGTCAACACTTCGTCTATTCTATTATATCAAACGTATCAATATATTATGTGTTAATATAGAAATATCGATATCGATATTTTTGTTTATTCATTCTTTACCACCGGGTTACAGAGACATGAAATGACTGGGCCATAAAATATAAATAAAACTGGCGCATATTTATTTAAACTTTTAACAAAACTAGCTGAGTACCTACACCGATTTACCTAAAATGAATAAAAACTGCAGAAAACTGATGGGAATTTATTCCGTGTGATGATTGTTACGGTTGATTAAAATCATAATGTAGGACTTAGTAGGTAAGTAGGTACTTACGTTGAAAGTTTCACTCCTCTGACCTCTGCACTTTTGTACAGTGGATTGTTTGTCAGAAAATCCAAACCCATAACCATGTTCACTTTTGGTAAATTATTAGACTGTCCACGCACAAATCCACTCTCCATCGTCTAAATCTTACTTGAATCCAGTTTTTACTTATCTAAAATATATTTAATGTACAAAATATATTAATACGGTTACTCAGTACTTCACACAGACACTCACACACCGCGTTCCATGTACTTACTGTAAGCAACAAACGACGAAACACTCGAAACAGCCGCTAAATGGTTTCCGCCCCACCCGTACCATTGACCCGGCGAGACTTGTGACGTTGCAGAGCAAATGCTCCGCGCGCATTTCAAAATTTGTTTGGGATTCAGTAAAAGTTGATTCATTTTGTCATTTTTCAAGTTATTGAAATAATTATTTCACCATGTTAATTATAATTTCTTTGCCTAACAATTTATATAAGTTATTTTTATTTTTGTATATATAAAAACTTCCTTATTGTACCACTATCCACAAGCTCTCTTAAAAAGTGATGTCTCATATCATTGTGTTTTGTACGTGAATGGTGAACGTTGTTTTTAGTAAGCATTTGAGTTTTCTGATTATCACTGTAGATACAAACACCATTGGTTAAACTACATACCTCTTTTAATAAGTTTTTCATATATATATAGACTCTTTTGAAGCATCGCTGAGAGCCAAATATTCAGCTTCGTTTGTTGATAAAGCCACTGTCCGCTGCTTTCGAGACTCCCAGGAAACGGGTCCATTCAGGTAGAACACGTAGCCTGTATAGGATCTCCAATCGTTTAGACAGGCACCGTAGTCAGCGTCAGAATATCCACTCAGTTTAAGTGTACTTGTTTTCTGAAAACTGAGTTTGTAGTGTATTGTTCCTTTTAAATATCTTAGAACTGTTTTTGCTGCATTTCAGTGCACTGTTGCAAAGCACTGTTCCAAAGTTATTATTAAACTCACTCAGTACACTAACAGCATGTGAAATGTCTGGTCTAGTTCCAACTCAAAGGTACATTAAAAAACCAATTAACCTTTGGTAAGGCGAATGTTCGGCTACTTCTTTCTCTTCAATAGTAGGATTTACTAATTTTAGGCTTGGATCACCAGGAGTACTAGCAGGCTTTGCGTTATACATAGAAAAATTAATGAGATTTTTTCTAATATACTCTTCTTGATCAACGGTTATGCCATTATCTTCTTTTGCTATCTTCATGCCTAGGAAGTGTTTTAGTTCCCAAATCCTTGTATTTGAAGAATTGGCTGCAGTTTATTTTAAATTTTTCCTTCATTCCAGCATTATTGCTGAGAAAACATATATCATCAACAAAGATTGCGACAATTAAAATGCAAGTTCCGTCTACTTTATAATATAGGCAGTGGTCATGTTCCGATCTCTTCATACTTAGTTGCATCATTGCATCATTGTTAAGTTTCAGATTCCACTATCTCGGCGCTTGTTTAAGACCATAAAGTGCTTTCTTTAACTGGCATACCTTCCCCTTATTGCATTCTTTGGTAAAACCTTCAGGTTGTTCCATGAATATTTCTTCATTAATATTGCCATTAAGAAAGGCTATTTCCACATCCATTTGATCCATGGTAATATTCCAGTGAGCTGCGAAACCTAATAGTATTCCGACAGTTGACAGACGTGTAACAGGAGCAAAAGTTTCATCATAATCTATGCCGTAAGTTTGTGTGAATCCTTTCGCTACTAATCTTGCCTTGTAGCGTACGATTTCTCCGTTTGCATCTTTTTTTTTTATCTTGAATACTCATGTACGATTCACGCAGTCTCGGGGGAAGGTATTTTTAAAAAGTGGACTGTATGAGGTGCGTAATGTGAACAAGGTGAGGAACTGATGTGACTATCTCTGCAAGCCTTAAGAAAGTAATAAGGTGACTCCACCAACCTTTTACCCACGCCCGCCTAGGGCAGCAGCATCCGTCGCAGCCAAGCTCGGCTGGACGGCGCAGTCGGTTTCACGGTGTCCTTATCACTTCAAACACTTCCAGCACCCTTTGCTACGGCCTAGGGTGGTTCCACTGGTCCACACGACAATATCCGTCAAGGATTCGGCAGGATGAAGAGCAACGTGCTCTTGGCTTAAGTCGCATTAACAGACTGACTATCGCCAGTAAACGGTAGTAGATTTTAAAGCATCGATGAAGTTTATTCCAAACTACCCTCCATCTAGCTTACAAAGATCGAACATACCCCTCACCAAATTCATCATGAATTTTCCACTTTTATTATACATGTAGAGCGTGAAGGATAAACAATCCACATTAAATATTAAAAAAAAACATAAATAAACTTAAGAAGCTTATTAGCGAGGTGTACCTATATCTATGTAAAGTGTATAGGTTGTACCTAACCATAATTCGATCATCAATGAGTTTAACCCTTTGCTTAACGTGAACAATGCATTGTTATTCTAATCATAAAGTTCGTAGGTACTGGAATTATTTAGTATTATGAGTGGAAAGTTTTGGCTCGGCGTTGTAGCATTGCAGCCCAAGGGTGGGGAGAACAACGAACGTAGTCCGTTGAATCATGCGCATGGAAAAAATCCGGGAGCTAGGGCCAGAGAGGGGCAGTCAGTGCGGGATCGTTCCAAGGGTAGGTAGCGCGTGGAGCAGCTCCGCGAACACACGTACGACAGTTGAGCGAGGCCGGGCGTCCGAGGCAGTCGTTGCGAGACCTCGAGAAATTAACACGTGTTAAGAGGCAGTCAAGAAGAAACACTATAAGTGAGTGGTTGTGCGTGCGCCGATCGGCTCTGGAGTGCAATAAAATCTTAGTGTACCTAAAGTGATTGGGGCGGCCTGGGCCCGAAGAGTCACCGAGCGGCGCTCTTGGAAGATACTTAGAGTTTCAGCGAAATAGTGCACTAACAGGATGAGAGGCGTACTAAAATTATTTCTGATTGGAGAAGGGTTACTTGGGGTTTGTTTTAATGAATTAGGGTTGTGTTTATGTTCGGTGTGCGGCGCCCGCTCCGTCCGGCATGCTGGAGGGACGTAGCCCTCGTAAAGAGAATTTTGTGTCTGTATGTTTGTTCGCGCATCGAGTGGAGGATACTGGAACAGGTGCGGGGATCACGTGTACTTTAGTAGTGGGCGGCACCTAGTCTTAGGTACCTACCAACTTAGTCCACATGAAATCATAGATCGTGAGATTGTAGCGCGGTAACTAGGTATATCGAGTGAGCGAGACAGTACTCCCCGTAATCGGATCTTTCGCTCCGCTCGCCGCATGTGTAGTCAGTCGTGGACGGTTGGCAACACGCTAATAGTGGCAATCTTTTTATCTGAACATAGCTTCCATGCTTTAGTAAAGTACTTTGTACCTAGTTTGGGTATAGTACGCGATGTACTTCATGACTAGATGTATGATCAAACAACTAAACGGATTTGGTTGAGGTTTGAAGTTGAGGTGGATTATGCCCTGGAATGAAACCCTTTTTCATCATCATCCACTCAGGTGAAGCCGTCGGTGCGGCTAGTTATATCATAAAAAAATAATTCACCGGTTTAAGTAAGACATTTATTTTCAGCTGCAAATTTCATTATACCATTAGGCTACGCAAACTCTAGATAAATAGAAATCTTCGATTGATTTCTGAACCTTTAAAATGGAGCATTAATTTGAAGTCTAGATAAATATTTTAGGAAACTCTTTTAACTGATGAAATTTGCCACACACGGGTGAAGACATGGGTGCGGCTAGTTATATCATAAAATTACCATAAAAATGAATTCACCGGTTTAAGTAAGACAATTTAAGCTGCAAATTTCATATACCATTGGCTACGCAAACGCTAGATAAATAGAAATCTTCGATTGATTTCTGAACCTTTAAAATGGAGCATTAATTTGAAGTCTAGATAAATATTTTAGGAAACTCTTTTAACTGATGAAATTTGCCACTCGCGGGTGAAGACGTGGGGGCGGCTAGTTATATCATAAAATAACCATAAAAAGAATTCACCGGTTTAAGTAAGACATTTATGTTCAACGGCAAATTTCATAGAAAATTGACTATATAAACACTAGATAAATAGAAATCTTCGGGTGATTTCTAAAACCTTAAAATGGGCATTAAGTTGAAGTCTAGATAAATACCTTAGGGAACTCTTCTCTTCTTTATCAGATGATGGTTGCCACTAGCGGGTTTTGTGTATTGAAGAATGCTGGTGATTATTGAGTGATTACACTGTTTAACATTGTAAAGGCGGAAGTATGTAGGTATATTTTTTACTCCTTTACGTTCAAACGGCTAAGCTGATTTGCTATGAAATTAAGTACTGGGATAGCTATATACTAGATTAGCACATGGAATGATTTTCATCATCATCGCCATTTTTATTTTACTCCTTTACGCTCAAACAGCTGAACAGATTTGGATGAAATTAGGTATTAGGAAAACTTATATGCTGGATTAGCACATATAATACTTTTCATCATCATCGCAGTTCTTACTCCTTTACGCTCAAACGTCTGAACTGATTTGGATGAAATCAGATACTAGGATAGCTTATCTGTTGGATTAGCACATATAATACTTTTCGTCATCGCAGTTCTTACTCCTTTATGCTCAAACGGCTGAACTGATTTGGATGAAGTCAGATACTAGGATAGCTTATATGCTGGATTGGCACATGTAAACTTTTCATCATCATCATCATTCGTAACTCCACACTCAAACGGCTGAACCGATTTGGATGAAGTTTGGTACTAGGATGGCTTATATCCTGAATTACCAGGAGGACTGGATGGAATAAATATTTTAAACAAGTATCTGAACGTACTAGGAACAGGTGCACCTAGTCTCAAATTTGCCGATTATAACTGATCTCTAGTCGGAATTTACCTAAAATACGGACTAAAGGTATCTAGTTTGATGTAATTAGTGTGTTTAATCGAAATTAAAGAACAATTTTGAAATCAAGGTTCACTTTTATATTATATACAGGGTTTTTCTCAGTTAACGATGGTACGAGATTTCCTGATTGTATCGTGTATTGGTGGAGGGATATTAGAAAATTATAATGATGTTTATTTACAGCTACCTGACTTTTACTATAATTAGTAATCTTGCATATTATTTTATATCATGTCACTTTCAGTTAATGATGGTACGAGATTTCCTGATTGTATCATGGATTGGAGAAGTGTTATTAGGGATGATAATAATGTTTATTTACAGCTACCTGAATTTCAATGCCAGTTATTAACCTTGCACATTATATCTTATTATTATGTTCCTTTTAGATAACGGCACGAGATTTCCTGATCTTAGAATAAATTGGTGGAGGGTTTTAGAGCTAATAAGGCGAAATCGTTTATTTAAGGATCATTCGTTTGTTAGGTCTCGGAACGGCTTTCTGTTTCTGATAGAAGCAGGATCCCCCTTTCCCTTGGTTGGCGCAGGTGAATGACCACTAAATACAACAGCGTTAGAAATAAGTATAATATACCCT
The DNA here is from genome assembly GCA_946251855.1 of Alsophila aescularia. Classification (NCBI taxonomy): domain Eukaryota; kingdom Metazoa; phylum Arthropoda; class Insecta; order Lepidoptera; family Geometridae; genus Alsophila; species Alsophila aescularia. Next base: position 14,891,661 of record OX276378.1, read on the forward strand.
TATCCTCATAGAATAATAAAATAACGGACTTTTGTTTTACATTATATACTAATTGAGTGATAGCTTATTCATTTACATACTGTATGAATTATTACCAAGTGAGTGATATTGTATGGAGATAGATGCGATTTTAAAGCCTCACAACCTTTACTATATACGTGATCTTTTCTATGCATTGCTGACTTGTAAATAATATCTGCTGCTATCAAAAGGACTTCACAAAGAGGAGATACTCTTAAGCACACTATACAAAGAGTAAGTGGAGTATTGTTCTGTTCGGCCAACAGATCATTGCTTACTGACTCAACCTTCAAACATAAATATCAAATACAGATAAGTTATGGCTTGACTAGTAATCGGTGATAGCGGAGGTTGACTCCGATCGCTTCCTCCTAACTGTCATATCCTACCCTTCAAACCAATTTCTTTATGTAAGATTAAGGATGAATTACGCCTTAAGGGTGAATTTAATACTATTTCAGTCTAGCAGAACTGTTATATTTATATAATCAACCACGAACTAATTAATAGGTTTCTTGGTTGAAATATATGGAAGGGATGTTAATTTTCACTTTGTTGTTTTGGCACCCAGCACTGATAGAATATCTTATGTTCCGAAAGAAGATAAAGGCTATAAGCTGAACAAAGGGACCCTTATCGTGTAAATTCTGGCTCTGTCAGGCACTAGTGATGGATTGACATGCTTACTGTTGATCGATTACGAAATTTTTAATTAAGGTACAACCTTGAATTAATAGCAATTATTATGGAAATGTACTTACAAAAGTGTAATAATTTCATAATTAATTTACTGAGGATTATTCCTGAATACTAAATAATTCACACTGGCATAGTCCAGATAAATATTTTAAGGAAACATATTGAATATCAGAGGCTTTAGTCTCAACTACGAATTACGGCAAGGCCGATAAACTAAAGGGATTTATTCCTAATGACAACTAAAACCATTTACTGGTATAATCCAGACTTTATTTAAATAAAACTAACTGACATAGTCAGTAAAAGACAAGTTACGGCATAGACCGATTATGTTCAACTAAGTCAACCTGAACTAACTCCAGTTATGTTAGACTGAATGGTTTGCTTTGCTATACACATAAAATATACCTACGTTACTCCATCCTCATACCACTCCGTTTAGTAGGCGATGAAAGTTCTACTATCCTATGAGTGGTTTTACATAACCAAACTCTAAAATAAAAAGAGAATAAACATGTTATGCCTTAAAGTCTCCGATCATATTGTCGGAGAATATCAGGCAGAACAAACAAACACCTCCTCGTAACAAAATAATAAGTAAACAATAAGTCTTCTGAGTTCCTGTTTTATATTTTATGATGTGCTGTATGGAGAGATGCGAACGATATGACTTCAGTAATTATTTGAATATTATAATAACACATTTATATTATCAAAGAACACGCTCTTGTTGACACTATGTTAATAACCAAATCTCAGATGCTAAGTTAATATATTTATTATAATATCTGTATATGTACTTTCATATTAATTTTCATTCCTTCCCAGTACAGTCACGCACTTTAAAAGTTCCGGGTTACTTATATTCACAACGTAGTATAGATGATCAATTGGCCAAGCGATTTATTTATTTTGAGGGTGAGAGATTAGTTACAAGGTGAAAACAAAATTTGTATACATATAGAAGTAAACTTTTACAACTAACTTAAGAAATAACTAGAGGTATTTTATAAGAAGTAATTAATTTGCATATGGTAATGGATAAATTTTATTCACAGGTCTCTTAATAAGACCATTTTTTGTTCTAAGAGTGACAACACAAACTACCTTGTCAACTCCTTCATGGGTCATTTCAATCTTACCAAGAGGCCATTGTAATGGTCGAGTTAATTTAGATTTTAGCAAAACTAAATCTTCAACCTTCAAGTTGGGAGGTGAGGAAAACCACTTCGCTCTCTGTTGGAGAGTGTGGAGGTAATCATCAGACCATCGTCTCCAAAATAACTGTGATATCTTCTGAATTGATTGCCACCGAGACAATCTATTCTGAGGAACGTCCTCAAATTCATATTCAGGGACAGCCAGTAGGCTTCGACCTGTCAAAAAATTACCAGCAGTTATTACTTCAAACCCGTCGACTGCAGAATCGGAGGACGGACACAGGGGGCGGGAGTTCAAAACAGCCTCAACTCTGCAAAACACGGTTGACAACTCTTCAAACGTGAGTGTTCTTTCTCCCACTGCGCGAAGAAGCAAATGCTTAGCCTGCTTGATCCCCGGATCCCAGAGTCCACCCATAGACGCTGCATTTGGTGGATTTGTTCGCCATTCGACTTGACGTGCTGTCAATCCAGTAACAATCATATCTTGGTTCTTCTTATTATTTAAGAAGTTAGCAACTTCTTTGAGGTGCTTTGCAGCAGAAACGAAATTTGTACCGCAATCGGAGTACAAACAGAAACATAAACTTCGGCGCGCTACAAACCGATCGAAAGCAGCTAAAAAACATTGACATGATAAATCGGTAAGTGCTTCGCAATGAACTGCCTTCGTTGAGAAACATACGAAAAGGCATAGATAAGCCTTGTGCACCTTCGCGTTACGACGTAAACTTTCCTTTACGTAGAATGGACCGCCTAGATCACAACCTACGTGATTGAAAACCTTGCCAGGCATGAGTCGAGGTGCGGGTAACGTACCCATCTGAGGTTGTAACGCCCTAGGTCTGCACTTAAAACAGGTTTTGCATTTCGATAATACAGATCGAATGATACTACGAGCACCAACGAGCCAATATATTTTGCATAATATTCCTTGTAACGTACGAGGACCTACATGTAAATACATTATATGAAAATATTCAATTAATATTTTGCTCGTATGACATTTCGGAAGTAAAACGGGATGTTTTACATTCTATGGAAGGTCGCTTTGAGAAATGCGACCCCCCACCCTGAGGAAACCCTGTTCCACGAAGGATAACAAGTTTCGTAAAGAGGCAACGTATTTACCTTTCTCCAAGGATGAGATTTCTAAACCAAAATGATTCATTTGTAATACATGAACTATCGTGTTATGAGCCTGCTTAAGCTCAGAGGTCTTCAAAGGTCCTACAAACCGCTCTGAAGTTTTACATCGGAGGTTGTTAACAAACCTATGACACCACGAGATTACACGCTGTAATCTATTAAATGAAGAAAACTTATCGAAAGTTTCTTCAAGGTAGTTACAGAAAACGTTTCTGTCTTCACAAGAATTAAATGCAAACGTTGCACTATTTGATTTAAGCTCGGGAACCATAAATTCTTTTTTAACATGAATTGCCTTGATAGGCCATTCCTGTTGTTCATCATACAGCCACGCGGGGCCGTTCATCCACTCCGTGCCTTCCTCCATGAAGCGTGCAGGCAGAGTTCCACGGGAACATCTATCCGAAGCGTTAAGTTCACTCTTTACGTGATACCAACAGCTGGGCGGAACCACAGCGGTTATCTGACTAACACGGTTAGCCACAAATGTTTTTAGCATATCAGGTTGCGTTTGTATCCACGCTAAAACGTTCATCGAGTCGCTGAGGGCGATAATCAAAAACTTGATATTATTTAGGTTTTGTACGACAAAACTTATGAGTTTAGTTAGCAGCACGGCTGCTTCAGGTTCAAGTCTAGGTATTGACAGTACAGGATTTAACGGCGCGACTTTTAATTTACTAGCCAGCAACCTTACCTTCACTTCTCCTGTGTTGTCTATGCTACGTAGGTATATAGCGGTTCCCAGACCACGTGATGATGCATCACAAAATGAGACCAGCTGAACCTCACGGAAGTTAGGTATAAAAACGTGACGTTCGAAACGTAACTCTGATAAGAGCGGCAAGTCGGAGATGAATCGATTCCACTGAGAGCACGGCTCTGGTGGCAATTGATCATCCCAGCTGATTCCTAATTTCTAAAGATCCTGCATGATACACTTCGTGACGAAAGTGCAAGGTGAAATGAAACCTACAGGATCGAAGATACTAGCGAGTAGTGTTAAAACGGATCGCTTCGTTTGCTTTGTATCAGTCACGTTATAATTAAAAGCAAAACTATCACAGGGAGGTAACCATGTCAAACCTAAAATCTTGAGAGATGACGATAACGAATCGTCTTGAAAGTCGATAGCGGAAACTTGGTCTGATTGCATTCTACTTAGCAACTCAGGACAGTTACTCGCCCACTTTCTCAGATCAAACCCACCACTTTGAAGAAGTGATATTAAATCGTCTTGCAACTTACAAGCTTCATCTTTTGATGTAACGACCACAAAAGGTCATCAACATAAAAGCCTTGCATGAGAACCCTTGCAGCTTCCGACCGCGGCTGCTCAGCGTGAGTCAGCTCGTCCTCGGCTAGCTGATGCAACGTGCGTACAGCTATGTACGGCGTACTACGAAGTCCGTAGGTATTAGTTTTAAGTTCATAGGTTCATAGGCACCGGTTCTGTCGGAGATTCACGCCACAGAATATGCTGATATTTCCGTTCAGATGGATCAATTAGAATTGCCCGATACATCTTTGACACATCCGCAGTGAGACACATTTCATGCAACCGAAAATTAATAATAATTTTTAGTAAATCTTGGTGAAGTTTCCTGCCTGTCAAAAGTGCTTCATTAATGGGAATCCCACCCTTTACGGGGGCTGATCCATCATATACAACTCTTAAGGGGTGCTCTTTGAACACAAACGTAAGATACAAAAGTGTGCGATTATAAAGCCAGAGGGTTCAGTACCCTTGTACAACTCCATATGCCCGAGGGTCTCATATTCTCGCATAAAATCAACATAGGCCTTACGAAGGTCTGGAGAACGAGCAAGGCGGCGCTCAACCTGCTTGAGTCGATTTAATGCCACAACAAAAGAATCACCGAGAGGTTCATGGTCAGGGTTCATTAAAATCGGAGAAACATAACGGCCGGTTTCATCGCGATAATGTTTTTCTACGTATATTTTTTCCGCTAACTCGTCTAACGGATCGATTGGAACTTCGCACGGCAAAGCTTCCAAAACCGTTTGAGAGTTTCATTCAAATATGCACTTTCGATAGTGTACGACACTAACGAAGTTGCACACGGTACAACATTGGGATTGCTAGAAGAATTCATCTCTAGTCTTCCGGCTATGACGAAACCAAACACACTTCCTAACGCGACTGGTACATCACTATTAACGATAAACTTCGTCCCGTCATAAATGTACGGAAACATATCACCGGATAAAATTATATCAATCGGAGATTTTTTATCAAAACACGGGTCAGCTAATTCCAGACTTTTGTATTCATCAACCACCTTATCAGGAATGGGTACGGTCGGCAAATCAGAGGCAATTTTAGGTAAAATAACCGCATCGATATTAAAAGTAGGTGTAGAACCATGACGTGGTTTAATGGCACAAGAAACCATTCCGTAATTCTTTACGTATTCGCCATCAAGTCCGAAAATATTATACGGACACTTATTCGCAGATAGTACCAAACGTTGAAAACAATCCATCGAAATAAAACTTGATTGTGCCCCGGAGTCGATAAGCACGCGGCAAGCTTGGTAGGTATTAAACGAATCTAATACGTGCACAACTGCAGTTCCTAGTATAACTGCATAGTTAGAGGTATGCGTCGATGTCACATGACAAGTGTTGATAACAGCAGCCGCATCTACCTTGCACGGCACAGGCGCTAGCGCAACTGGAATCTGACTTGGAACCGGTATAGGTGCAGGTGAAACTGGAATTTCTCTTATCACCAGTTTGTTGTTATTATTGACGCTAAATTCACGGTGCAACAATACATGATGGGATAATTTGCAAATTAGGCATTTAAAGTTGCTTTTACACGTCTTTGCAATATGGTTTTGTTTTAGACAATTATGGCACAACTTTAAATCATTAGCACGGCTAATGCGTTGAGCGTTTGACAATTTACGAAATTGATCACAACGGAAAATCATATGATCTTCTCCACAATGTACACACATGACTTTATAAGAACATGAAGAAGAGGCATGCGAGTAATTTTTCAAATTACTTTGCTTAGTATCACCTTGTTGACGTTTATTAGGTTGCACATTCGAGGTAAAATATAACGCAGAATGATCTAGAACTTTTATCTGATTGTGAACAAATGACACGAGTTCATCGAATGTAGGTATAGATTTTTGATCTAAATTTTGTTCAAAACATTTCCTTGTTTGCGGATCCAACGATCTCAACGCAATATGACACATTACGTAACTACTCAAGTTCTCAATGTTAAGTGCTTGGATCGCTTTGTATGAATGCTCAAAGTTCTCAATAAACATATTTAAATGAGTGAGTAAAGCGGACAATAGTTCAACATTTTATCCAAATACCTACCTACCAACAGTCTCTTATCTTGATATTTATCAATCAATCTTTGCCAGACTATATCGTAATTGTTGGCGGAGATCGGAACACTTTTTACAATGTTTAATGCGGAACCCTTTGTGCACGACAATAGGTAGTGAAACTTATCTATCTTCGGAATATGTTATTGATCATGAACCAAAGAACAGAATGTCTCATAAAAGGTGTTGAAATTCTCAATATTGGAATCGAAAACAAATAACTCGAGTTTCGGTAAACGAGGTCTGGACTCCACAGAGTGCGAACGATTTTCGCTCTTATTCACTTGAGGGCCCGGGCTATAATTGGATGCACATATTTTTACTCGGAAATAAAGATCATCAAAACTTTGTAATTCATGACTTCTAATTGATGAATTTGAATCAGCTTCAAGCTCTTTTTCAAATATTTCAAAGATTATCTTTTCAAATGAACTTCGTAATTCATTAATCTCAGATACGTGCATTAAAAACAATCGCTGAGTTTCGGGATTTGATAAGTCAAGGGACATATCATAAACTATTTGCATTTGTTGAAACATGCGTTGTTTACGATGAATTAACACGTTTAATTCTATAGACATTTCAATTTCTGGTTTACTTTTAGTAGGCGGTGCCATTTTGTAAAACGACACACGTGGCGGTTGACAAAATATAATATGTGTATATTTTCACTAAATCTCGTTAAATGGAATGCAAATAAATTACACAATACATAGATAAATACTTGCTTAACAAGTTTATGTATGTGTTGTGTATGAATAAATATGTACCAGCCAGGATTAAGCTAAGTTTATGAAGGGTTGTATAGAACGTCTACACGAATGAATTTAGGTTAAAAGGCAAATTATGTGAATAATTAGAGGTAATTGGCACGGCCAAAATATGAAGTTAGGTATGTTAAGAACGTCTTAACAATTGTAATCACACCGCAGCGATAATTACGAAAAGGGTGATCTGACACGGTCAGAATTATTATAGGTACAGAACGTCTGCACTATAGTGTCCTACGAATTACGAATTCAAAGGGGAGGTGATGAACACTTCACAAAATGATCAAGAATTGTTTATGTAGTTAATCCGTTAGTACCAAAAAAGATTGTAGGTACAGCTAACTAATCCGGCTACGAATGACCACAATAGATTGTACGATTCACGCACAGTCTCGGGGGGAGGTATTTTTAAAAAGTGGACTGTATGAGGTGCGTAATGTGAACAAGGTGAGGAACTGATGTGACTATCTCTGCAAGCCTTAAGAGAGTAATAAGGTGACTCCACCAACCTTTTACCCACGCCCGCCTAGGGCAGCAGCATCCGTCGCAGCCAAGCTCGGCTGGACTGCGCAGTCGGTTTCACGGTGTCCTTATCACTTCAAACACTTCCAGCACCCTTTGCTACGGCCTAGGGTGGTTCCACTGGTCCACACGACAATATCCGTCAAGGATTCGGCAGGATGAAGAGCAACGTGCTCTTGGCTTGAGTCGCATTAACAGACTGACTATCGCCAGTAAACGGTAGTAGATTTTAAAGCATTGATGAAGTTTATTCCAAACTACCCTCCATCTAGCTTGCAAAGATCGAACAACCCACTAGCTACGAATTATTTTTCTATCATTGGGTTTATCCAAAGTGTCCAAGTTTCATGATTAACAAGTGAATCGCATTCATTTTGTAGAGCTTCAAGCCATTTATCTTTATCTTTAGAAGAAACAGCTTCCTTATAAGTTGCAGGAGTATCATCTTCTATGGCTTTGTATAGAATTTTATCATCTGGCCATTATCTAGGAGTTCTATTCCTTAAAGGGTATCTCCTCTCAATTTGATCTTGAGACTGTACTTGAATGCCAGAAGGATCTTCTATAATCTCTTCAATAGAGTCCTGAAACTCTTCTTCATATTCCTGAATTTCAGTTTGAGGTAAAGTGATTTCATTTTCCTGTATAACAGGTTCTGGTATACTTATTTAACTTTCCTGAATATCTGGTTCATGTGGTATAAGGATTTCATTACCCTGACTGACAGGTTCTGGTGGAGTCACGTTAACTTCCCCTTCTGATGATACATCTTCAAAATGTTCTTGAATTGTAATAGGTTCAGACTTTTGAATTCCAACCTCATTCTCCATAATACCACATTCAATTGACATTGGTTTGTTAAGGAAATCATTTTCAAAAAAAATTACATCTCTAGTCTTTATGATGTATTTTGGATTTTCTGGATCTATTACTCTGTAGCCTTTCGTTTCGGTATAGTAACCGACAAATGGGCATAGTTTAGCCTTGGGCCACTGTGGCCCAATTAATAATAACATTCAATTGAAGCCAAGTTATGGAATCGGGCTGCCGCAGCCCGATTCCATAACTTGGCTTCAATCGAATTCTCAGTATCGCAGCCACTAATGCCTTGCGATAGAGTCGAATTTGCTATGAAAAAAGTGATAATCCGATTGTAGCCAAGTTATGGAATTGGGCCACGGGCTGCTGATCTCTTTGTATTAGGTACCCTGCATTCGAGATGATGCAGTGCTATTTTGGGCTGTTTCGATTGAATTTTTTGACAATAATAAACCTTGCCAAATCGAATAAAAAACGACCCTTAAGTTTAAGGCATAAAGTCGCTTTTCCAATTACAAATTTAACAGTCATGTCTAAAGGGAACGCTGATCGAAACATATTTAGCGTTTAGAACTGTTATTTTCGATCATTTTGCATCAAAACGAACGGACCCGTTTTTTTTTTCTTTTTTTTGTTTGGTTCGCACGTCTTGTGCATCTGCCAATTTCAAGTGGCTTCTGTCTGCTTCAACTTCGTAATATGTATTGCTTCTATTTTTTATTTCCTGTTTTGTAATATGTATTGCTTCTATTTTTTATTTCCTGTCTTGAATAGGTAAACAATAAAAATGTTGCAGATTGATGTTTTGTAGTATTTCTTCTGTGGTTTTGTTACAAAAGTGGGGAAACGTTACGCGACTATTAAGCATTCAAAAAATTTGGAAAAAGAAACGGATCAGAAGGGGTAATTTAGGAAGGAAAGAACTTTGTTGTTGTTGTTTGTCGTATGAGGTAGTGCTGGCCTCTGCTGTCAGAGTTTATCAAGCCGCCCGAGGGCCTCTGACATGGCTTAACAACTGCTATTAATCAATAACAGCAGGGACCGACAGCATAACGTGCCCTCCGAAGCACGGAACGATGGAAAAGCGCACATAACTCAGAAAAGTCATTCCGCACCAATGACTTTTCTGAGTTATGAGCGCTTTTCGTAGCCTAGGTTTTGAACCCGGTATCGTTGGATTCTAAATTGCACTATAGAACTGTTAGGCCACCATCGCTCTCGTTAGGCCACCATCGCTCTAATAGGAAAGAACTATTAAATAACTACAAAACTTATAAAATACACTTAATATTATTAACTTACATTTAATATTATTACTACCTATATCTATATACTTAGCTAAAGTTTTGTAAATGTAAGGTTTGTCAATATACAGAAGAGATTTTATACATGTAGGAAAAGGGACACGGAGGGATATCAAGTTATCAAAAAAGGAAAAACGGTCATAGTTAGGACACGAGAAAAATATATGGTCCAGGTCCCCAAAGTCATGTCCACATTCACATTGCGGGCTATCTTTATTATGAATCCTGGCAAGGTGGGCTGGGCAGGTGGTATGTCTGAGGCGCATTCGTATCAAAATTGAAGTGGCGATCTTGCCAAGTTTTACTATAGAAAACCATGCCTTATGACGAATTCGCGGTTGTATACTGAAGTAAGACTTTCCTTTAAATTGCCCACTTACTGCCCAGACTTTATCCCAGGAGTTCCGAAGATAAAATCTGGGAAGAGTAGCCAAATCTTGTACATAGTTTTTGAAAGGAAATAGGTCTCCACACATCACAGCCTCATTTGCAAGTCTATCGGCTTTTTCATTGCCCTTGATACCACAGTGGCTGGGTATCCAGACAAATGTGACAGAAAACTCTTTCAAAGCACACGTACAGAGAACGTATTCTTTGAATACGTACAGAGAAGAACGTATTCAATTGCTTTAACGATGCCAAGGCATTCACTGTAAATACTGACGTTTCAGGTGGACATTTTATTTTTTGGACTACTTTGTATTGGGCATGAAAAGCACTCCTACAAAATTGTCGGATGAATGTTTTGACGCATCCGTGTAAATATGATGCCAACCAGCAGGGGTGCGTTTAAGTCAATTATCCAGTATAAAATTTAAACTGACTAAACGTCAAACACCCCGTTCAAGCACACCGCGAGGCGAAAACAAACCAGTTTAAAATTTAATCTGCCCCGTTCACGGGCGTCCGCGGGTATAAGTTTTCGCCTGGCTAGGATATATTTTAGCGAGCTTTTGAGGTCGCTAAATTTTAGTCTGCTGTCAGAATGACAGCTGTTTGTCATTCGATTCGTGGTTAGATTCAATTTGTTGATTGTTTTATTCGTAAATACTATCTATACTCATAATAATGCAGTAACATAAATTCTGTACAACGATATAATATAAAAATGATGTATGGGACATAAATAAATTAACTAAACATAAATTTGACAAGTCGACAATTGAATTTGACAAATAAACCTATGACTCCGTTCAGCGAACCCTCGCTGGTTAAATTTTATCCGGTGAAAATTTCGCCGACTTACTTAAACGCACCCTTTCGCCGACTTGCTTAAACGCACCCCTGGGGTGCGTTTAAGTAAGTCGGCGAAATTTTCACCGGATAAAAATTATCCTAGCTAGGGTTCGCTGAACGGAGTCATAGGTCTAAATCGATGTTAGTTGTCAAACTCAATTGTCAGTTTGTCAAACAACATAGATAACTAGCGTTCAAACCATCAAACAACTACACAAGTGAATTCTCTTTGTAATTTGTTTGTAATACCTTACCCTACATAATGTAGCCTACCTAACAATTCAACAGTCTGAAGTTTATTGTAATCTCCTTAGAGTTAGGATTTCTCTTGTGATCTCGATTTTCGAAATTTTTACACAGTAAAAATGAACCGGAACATGAGAAATCAATTCGCCGGAGTAATATTTCAGTTGGCGATGCAAAATCTTCAAAAAATGTGGAATGCTGAAATTTATTTGGACAGTGATGATGATGAAGAGGAAAATGCAACAATGCTACAAGTCTTTACCTCCATAAATGAAAAAGCAACAAGAATCAACAACTACGTAGAAAATACTGTCTCCAACTACAGTGAGCAAGAGTTCCAGAGTCATTTCCGCCTGCGTTATGCTGCTTTTGAAGCTCTAGAAAATAGTTTGGGACCTGAGCTTACCTTACACAGTCATGGCCAAAAAATACCTGTACGAAACTACCTGTAGGCCACTTTTCATTTGACATTCTCAATTGCGTGACACGACTCAATTATGACATTTCGGCACTCGTTGTCGACCGCATCATGGATAACCTACCCATGGTTCCCGTTGACGAGTCTGTGCTCGTACATATTAATTCACTACCGCTTGCAGACGTTTTTTTTCGTTTTGCCTTCCGAAATAGGAGTGCTCTTAGGCGCAGGTATTCTCCCGCACCTGTTGCTACCGGGTTCAGTACATGGCAGTGTTGAAGGAATTCCGATCGCTATTGAAATGGTTTTAGGTCACGTAATTATGGTAACCCTCCCGCGCTAATACCTAAACATGTACTAAAGTTGACATCGGCTTGTTGCGCTGTAGTGGAACATTCATTGGACCACTTACTCAAGAGATTTTGGAAAATCGAGGAAATTTCTGCTCCGCTCACCCTCAATCAAGACGACCTTGAATGTGAGAGTCACTGGCACGCCACTACTACGCGTGATGCTACTGGAAATGATACTGTCACATTTCCCTTTAGTGACGATCCCTTAGTGTTACCCCTTTAGTGTTTACAAATTAAGAAATTCGTTCTCCACCGCACATAGACACTTTCTGTGCATAAAAAGAAAATTCGAGTCGTCGAATACTTTGCGCGCCGCCTACAACGATAACATCCATGAAAACGTTGGAAGGGTTGTATTACCGAAATAGGATTAAATAATAATATCACTCATCCCGCATCCAATTACGTTCCGCCATTTTCGGTGGAGCGTTTTGATAAATCAAGCACCAAGTTTCGCATTATTTTAGACTCCAGCTATAAAACCAGTACAGGGCTGTCACAAAGTGAAGTGATGGATTCAGACCCTAACCTTCAGGATGATCTGAATCGCATACCTTTGAATTTCCGACCATTTGAAATCGTGATTTCCGATGACTGTACCCAGCTTATAGATTTTTTCAAGTGCGGTCAGATTGATGTTGTCGAGTGGACCAGTAACTTTCCTGCTGTTTTGCGTGCCTTTCCCGCATCACATCGCGCCTCTTCGGATCTCGAGATCGATAGGGGTGTCACACCGCATAAAATACAAGGCACGCATCGGGACGATGTTTTTAAATTCAAGGTCACCGCTCCTGAGTCAGGATGCACCAAACGCATCATTTCCTCAGCTGTCGCGCGCTTATGGGATACCTTGGGATTAGTAGCTCCTGTCATATTGTATGCTAAGCTCCTCATTCTGGAGCTTTGGCTTTTGAAATGTGACTGGGATGACACGCCTCCACAACGCATCGTGACCTTATGGCCACAGTTTCGCAGTGAGCTACCTGTGCTCAACGATATACGTATGCCACGACTAAGTTAAAAGTATTTCAAAAATAGTATAATTATTTTTATAAATGTATTTCTAAGTACCAGGAGAGTAGAAAAACTTAAGTCACACTGTTGCTCCTTCACGCTCGAACAGCTGAACGGATTTGGATGAAATTAGGTACCACGATAGCTTAATTATATCCTGGATTAACTAAACTAACACATGGGCTACTTTTGATCCCGAAATAGGAGAAAAAAGTAGTATCTTTTCTTTGAGATTTGAAAAAACAAAAACAAAACAAAAAATGAAATTCTAAGTACCAGGAGAGCATAACACTTAAGAAGTTGGAGATACAAAATTGACAAATAAAGTTATTAAAAGTGAGTATACCTCCCCATGAACATTAAATAGTGTAATTATATTTAAAAAAAAAAGCATTTCTATGTACCAGGAGAGCAGAAACACAAAATTTGGAGATATGACATTGACAAATAAAGTTATTAAAAGTGAGTATACTTACTTCCCCATGAACATGAAATGGTGTGATTATATTTAAAAAAGTATTTCTAAGTAATAGGAGAAAAGAAACACTTAAGAAGTTGGAGATATAATATTGACAAACAATGTTATAAAAAGTGAGTATACACAAACATTAAATAGTGTGATTATATTTTAAAAAAAACTAAGTACCAGGAGAGCAGAAAAACATAAGCATAATTTTGTATCCGGTTGGATACAAAATTGACAAATAAAGTTATGAAAAGTGAGTATTCCACCCCATAAACATTAAATTCTGTGATTATATTAAAAATATTTATCTAAGAACCATAAGCAGAAACATTTAAGAAGTTGGGGATATATCATCTATATATATATATATATATATATGTAACAGAAAGTCAGAAATTTTTGTTACGCACACTATTTATAACTCAAGAACTGCTAGACAGATTTTTAATTATCCTTGTTTTTTTTTAAATTGTATCCATCCCGAATAGATAATAAATATAGATGCAAAAAGGAGGGATTTTTTTAAGACTAATTTTCTGAACTGGGTGGGAGGGGCAAAGTTTGACCGCGGGCGAAGCTGCGGGGCGCAGCTAGTCATCATATATATTTGCTACTAGCTTTCGCCCGCGACTTAGTCCGTGCGGGCGAAGTACAGTTTATCGCGATAAAAAGCATCCTATGTTCTTATAGGATATTAAAAACCAATGCAAAAGTATATCACCAACGCTAATTATGTTTTTTGACAGACTCGTTATTATTTCCATGGCAACCGTACCTTACAGCGAGTAAAAAACATTTTCCCATGGAAACTTACCATTTTCCGGGATAAAAGTATCCTATGTTTTATTCCAGGGTATAAGCTATCTCTATTCCAAATTTCATCAAAATCCGTCAAGTTGTTATCGCGTGAAAGCTCCCCGTACAAACAAATTGGTGTTGATGTTTTTTGGTGCCAGTAGCTGGTTTTTGCTGATAAATTATGATGATTGTTTTCAAATAGTGAAATCTGTGATATAAATATAATAAACACTTTTATATTATTATGTCCGACTTTTCAGCAATGCTTGGGCAAAAAAGCTATTTCATTTTTGGACCTGGCAATGGCAACCCTACACCTATTCACTTCACAACAAAAACATAACCTTTCATTCACAATCGCATCATATTATTACCTACAACTATTAATTATTTGTATTGTAAGATGGCTAATAAGTACTTCTATAAATCTATGATTGTTCGTCTGCCACTACAGTAACGAAAAATATATATTAAAGTTTTTAAATGATTTGCAGGCAGGTTAACTGAACCTCGGAGATGTGCAAGTATTACAACACACACAGTAAGTGTACAATATGGTATATAAGTTGTCACTCAACACATAAAAAATACAAATTCAGATATTATAATAATTGGCATTTGTATTTCCAGATTCTAACCTTTAATTTTCTGGTAACGAGAAGTTATCAAAAGCCACCAAAAGGACAGAATTGGCTAGCACCTTTTATCCAGCCGTTAACGACACATACATGTTGGTGTGGAGGAATTGACAACAACCCAACGAGACAGAAACAAAATAAAAGAGGGGTAACAGTTAAATCAACAAGTTTTATTGGTTTTATTGCTCTGAATCAGCACATGAAAAGGAAATTTCCTTTTCAAACTCGGAAGAATGATTAGTTTAAGCCGCATTGACAAAGTACGCTCGGATCAAGCCCACTCGGATGTCTACTAAGACACTACTCGTATCATGGCAACCAGCAGACTCTGATCGTGTCAACGTGGCTTTACCTAATTTATATATTGAATTGGTCTATATAATATTTGAGACAATAGCTTTTGACTTGTATAAGTGCTATATTATGTTGTTTAATTTTCACTAAGTACCCTATTTAAAATAAATTACTTTGACTTTGAGAACTCATTTCTGCCTTTTATTTTACATTATTTTTCAGATGCCGCCATGCCTAAAATGATAAAATAACATAAGCCCATAAAGCAGGTTGCAGACCAAATACTAAGCTATTACCTAGAAATATGTCCCGTGAAAACCAAGAACTAAGCGAAAGCTCAGTCTAGTTTGTGAAGGGGTGCCATGGTGGGTGGGATAGTCTTAGCTTAACTCTAAGCAAGCTAAGTAAGCTTAGCTTCACATATTTTAGTTAGCTCACTTAGCCAAGTATGTAAAACTGTGTCGGCTGTACGACCTAAGCTAATCCAAGTTAGCTTACTTTTCAGTCTGCAACCCGCATAAAAGTCTTCTAGATACTGAAAATTAACTTTTCAAAGACCAATCAGTAGCGAGTCGTTCTTTTCATCTAATATAGAAATATAGTCAATTTTCACATGCTAATAAAACGATCCGTAGAACAATGTAATTAAAAACCTAAAGGCATAATAAAAGGTATAATTATATCTTTTACACATTCATAACCCCGCACTAGGATTGTGTCGCAGGTGTAATGGCATTGAAACAAACATCCAAGATCTGAGGACAAACATTTATTCTCATCACATAAATATTTGCCCCGGCCATGATTTTAACCTGGGACACTAAGCTCAGCAGGCAGAGGCATTACCAACTCTCAATAGGACAAAATTCATAGTACATGCTTAGGTAGGGTCTAGATACCCACACATGATAATAATATGAAGAGTTTACCTATCTGGTGTTCATGTCTTTAGTTAGCTGTTCACTGTTTAAACTAGGTACCGGAAGGGAAATGAAAGAGTTTCTTCTCAGTTCAATTAGCACTCTATATTAACCGATTAATTACATAGTCACACAGTACAAAAATATAAGACAAGGCTTGACATGGAGACACGCATGCAATACTAAGGTGGTAAGGCAACTCGCACTGAGGATAGTGCAATTTGCTAAGTTTGCATTACTATTAATAACTTTGTGTCCCCACAAAACCCGTAGTTATTTTAAGTATATACTTGCTTCCACATAGTCACTGTTTTGACTGGACCTGCTAGTTAATTTATTTGTAAGATCCATCAACTGTTGCTCCAAACCAGCCCGTCCTTGGAGTGTAATAGTGAGAAAGAAAGAAAGAAAATACATTTATTTCTGACAACACACAACATTAAACATTATCAAAAAGAAAAAAAAATAGGAAATTAGACAAACAAACAAAAATTAATGCTGTGAGGTGCCTTGTTGCCATTTCCAAGTCAGTCATTCCACTCCAACCAACTGAACGGACCAACTAGTTGTGCAAAATGGAACTTGATGGGTTTTCATATGCTCACTTAAAAAAGTTAGCTGGATTGTTGAGGCCTTGATTTGGTTCATTTTGACTGCAAACAATATTACAAATCAAGTGGGTAAATCATATATATATATATACTTACTATGTAGAAAATGAAAAATTCACACAACTATAACTATCCACTAGCTATGCCCGTGTGGACATTGTTCCGGGGAAAAAATATCTTATGTCCTTCCTTGTGCATGAAGATCGGTTCAGACGTTTATTCATGAAAAGATGGCAAACAGATAGTTATGTAGGTACTTTTGTTATTTTTGGTATTAGTTTGACGTGATGATTATACACAAAACACATTAGGAAAGCAAACGTCTCAGTAGCGATACATACCTATGTAGCATTGTATATATCGTCACATCCACGGCAAACTTACGAATCTGTCATTTTAGTAAAATCGTTATTTTGACGAAAAACTGTAGCTGATGTGGTATTACACACCTTGGCAAACTAACGTATTTCTAGCAGTGACTGATACAGATTTCAAAATTTTCGAATCTGCATTGTAGGTTGATACACCCATAGTAAACTTACTAAATTGATATAAGTTATTTTAGTGTGGTAGAATTTATGGAGGTCGAAGCAAAATGTGCCATTCTCTACTTGCGAATCTGACATAATCGTGAATTTACAATAGTGAAAAACATTATTCAAGTAGTTCAAGTGACCCACAGCAAATATACGAATCTGTCATGTTCGTCAATTTACAATGGTGTCAAACATTATTGATGTTATTCAAGTAAACTACAGCAAATATGCAAATCTGACATATTCGTTAATTTACAATGGTGTTTAGTATTAATGAGTTGGTAAAGCAACCTAACGCAAATATGCGAATCTGTCATATTCGCGAATTTACAATTGGTCAAACATTATTAATTTGGTAAAGTCACTTATAGCAAATATGCAAATCTGACTTATTCGTGATAAAATTGTATCATTTTTTTATTAATTAGGTGAAACAACTTACAGCAAACATACTAATCTGACCTATTAAAGTGTGGTCAAAATTCGAAGTAAGTACATAATTACCATCAATAATAATAATTATTACTATTATTATTTATAGTAATTTTGGGAGAGCGTTTTCTTAAATAATAATAATAATAATAATATTTTATGCTTCAAAAGTTTTCTCGTCGCGCATGAATGAAATTATAATAGATTGTAATAATCGGTTATTAATCGATTATTGCATTTAATGAGTAATAAAATGAATAAAGTATACATATTTATAAGCTAAATATATTTCAAATAATTGATTCAGCTAACGATTATTTTTATTCATTAATCACTGAATTTATTATCGATTATTGGAATCGATAGTGATGATTAATGTGCATCACTAATTGGCAATACCACCTGTTTGTTGTCGCAGTTAGAACAGGACTGTGCTTTATTTCAAGTATTTTGTTTTATTGAAATATAAGTACTTTTTTTCATTATGAAGAGAAATGACAAGATGCTGCTTAAAGTTTTTGCAGATTTAAAAGAAGATACGAGTTTAACAAGTAAGAAGTTATTTTAACCTAGAATAATTTGCATTTGCATTTAAAAACTTTCCTTTAAAGTAGGTGATAGTGTACTTTCTGCCCTGTCCCATTGGCTAGTTCCATTGTTTCATTAAAAAACGGCTATAGGTGTGACCCTACCCTTCTGCATTTTTATTTGTAACAAAAATTTTATAAATTCATGGCGCCATTCATCTCTACGCTCCAAAAGTTCGATCGTCCTGTGTCGGATGTGGTTGAATGAGTCCAAATGACCGGATGACAATCCCCACGCAACCAACACGGTCTTCAAAGATCTCAGTCATTTTTTAACGACGCTCGACTTGCGGTTCGTTGCATCACGCGGCACCCGACATTGTCTCTCGCTCACTTGATAAGCGGGAAACGATAGACTCCCGTTCTATGCCGGGAGCGGGACACAGGCGGGCGGCCGATCGACGCGACGTCGTGCTAGTCGATGTCGGTGAAAGACGTATGCAGGACTATATTAAACTTTACGATAATAGTATTACAGTAGTTTATGCAATGTAACTAGTGTTGCATTACTTTGTTTATGGTCTCTTTAATTTTTTCGATTTGACGATTAAATTAACGTATATTCTTTGTTATTAGAATAATGCTACACTAAATAATCAATCGTTTGATCCATAGTAAAAAAACAAGTATCTCGCCACTTTGGTATCGTGACCGATGACCGACCGAATCTATTGATTCGATCATTTCCCTAATTGGTAACGGAAAATGAGCAACTGACAAAGGACTAGTTCCGAGCTTTCGCGCCCGCTGCCGTCAAGAACAGGCCAGATCTCACCGTTCCACGCACTCCGCTTCCACCACTCTCGCCACTGCTGTTTAGTTCTTGATCTTATACCTACTATAATCACGCCGTAGGTAATTAACTAAAAAATGTATTTTCAGGTGCAGCAGAATCAGTAGAACCAATAAGCCAGAAAATAAAAATGCCGATGACAATATCCTCAAATAATCGATTAGTAGAACTTTCTTCATGTACATCAGATGAAACTCAAAAGCCACAAACAATTAATGAAAATGTTTCGATTAGTGTATCCATGGGCGATGATATCCAGATTACTACTGAAGAATGCTGTACCGAATCAATAGATAACGACGTAACCGTACCGACACTTGTTTTAGTAGATGACTATGAAGTAGCTGTAACAACGCCTGTGGCACCATTATACTCACCTATTACTCCCATAGATAGAAAAACCTTTCTATCTGCCACCATACCAACCCTTTTTTCAATAGATGACAACGAAGTAGCTGCAACAACGCCTGTGGCACCATTATACTCACCGATAACTCCTATAAACAGATACTTTTCTATCTGGAAATAATGTAACAATTCCTGAAAGTAGTGAAAATTCTTCACCAGTTCGTCCTATGTCACCAAATACTCATAAATTTTTTGAAACCCTTTCGAAATCTGAAGCTTTTAATTGTAACGATTTTAGTGATGATGACAGTATTAAAGACCCCGATTACATTGCTGAAAGAGACCTCCATAACAGCTCATCCAATGAATCTACTTCAAACACAAACATTAACACTGTAACAGCATTAGTTCATTCTAAAAGTAAAAAAACTAAAAAAAAAATGGCAGGTAAAACTCAACAGCCACAAATCATTCACGATAATGTTCCGATTAATGTACTCATGTGCGACGATATCCAGGTTTATATTGAATCTGAAGGAATAACCGGAAGGGATTCACAACATCAGTTTCAAATGATTGCCTCCAAGCCACTGAAGAGACGATGCTCTGAAAATGACTTGCAACAGATGCAACAGCCTTTAAAAAGGTTAAGGAGAAGTTCATCCATATCAGGTGCTTTATTTTCACAGCAACAACCCAAGACCAACTCACCGAAGCAAAAACATATTTCTGATCCCTCCAAATGGAAAAGACGTGTTGAACGAGACAAACGTTTAAAAGGTGAAGCTTATAAAACAGTTAAAGGTAAATATGTTTCAGCTACGCCTTTGAAGCAACCTAAGTGTCTGGAAAAAACAAAACATAAATGCAACGCTAATGTACCTGAAGAAGCAAGAAAAAAAATATATGAATCATTTAGAGCTCTGGGAACTTTAGAAGCACAGCGGCAATTTATAGTCCAACATGTTAGAAAAGAAAAGAAGAAAAGATCAACCACAGGTGGCCCTTCACGCAAGGAGTCTACAAATCATTATACATTTACAATATCTGAGCATGAGAAGGTCAGCGTTTGCAGAGATTTCTTTTTGGACACTTTAAATATAAAAGAAGGTATTGTTAGGGGAGCTTTGAAAAAGGTTTCTTCAGAAGGTGTTCTTTTAGCTGACAATAGAGGTAGAAAACCCCCATCTAACAAACTTTCTATTGGCAGGTACAACCTAATAAAAAGTCATATATTTTCATTCCCTGCCATGGAATCGCATTATTGCAGAAAGAACACGGACTACAAATACCTTGATTCCGGACTCAATATAAAAATAATGTATTCACTATATATAAAAAAATGTAAAGAAGAAGGAACGATTCCAGCAGGTATAGAGACATATAGAAAAGTTTTCAGATCATATAAATTAAGATTTCATGTGCCCAAAAAGGATCTGTGCAAAAAATGCGTGGCTTACAAAGAATTAAAAAGTAATGAAATGTCTAACTCTCAAGAAGACAATTACTCCAAGCATCTTAAGCGACATGATGATGCTTATCTGCGTCGAGACGCTGACAAAGAAGCAGCACAGAATGATACGAAAACTTTGGCTTTCAATTTTGATCTAGAGGCGGTTCTTCAAACACCCAAAGGTGCAGCTGGACCATTCTTTTATGTTTGCAAGCTGGCCGTCTATAATTTGACATTTTATAAATTTGGTGACCAAGATGTCGATTGTTTCACTTAGGACGAAACGGAAGGCAAACGTGGAAGTACCGAGATTGCAACCTGCGTATATAAATATATTTCAGGCAAGCAAAATATAACACATGTCAGAACGATGTCTGATAATTGCGGTGGCCAGCAGTTTTTTTTTAACTTTTCTTGCATGCTTCTATACTTGGTGACAAAGGACCCAACAATACAGACAATAGATCATGTTTTTTATGAATCCGGGCATAGCCACATGGAATGTGACTCAATACACTCCAAAATTGAACAAAAGTGTAAAAACTCTGCAGTATACACACCGGATGGTTGGATTCAAGTAATGAGACTGGCTAGAACAAATCCCCGTCCATTTAATGTAAATGTATTAGTACATGAGGAGTTTTTAGACTTTAACTCAAACCAGTGTCAGTTTGCTGAGGAAACTATAAGAAAACAAACCCAAAGAAGGAAAATTAAATGTTCTAATGGAGAAAAAATAAATAATGAACAAGAAGAAAATGAGTTGCAACAAGACCATACTGGAGAAAAAGAGAAGATAAATTTCCAGGATGCGGTGTGGATTCAATATCGTAAAGACAGTCCTAAGTCAATTTTTATTAAAACTGATTATAATAACAAAAGCTTCAAAGAATTGAAGATAAAACCAAAAAGGGGAAAAGGTGCCTCAATAGTGCCTGTACCTGTTTATAATGCAAGGATGCCTATATCAAAAGCCAAAAAAAGAGACTTAATGAAATTATGTCTAGATAACCAGATACCAAAATATTATCATTCCTTTTACGCAAACCTTCCAGATTCAGAAACACTTCTAGATCGCTTGCCAGAGCCAGATGCCAAGGAGGCAGAGGACCTTTGATGTTTATTAAAATAAATATTTACTTTACCTTGTTTGGTTGTTTTTGCTATCCCTATTTCATACACTTTTTCACAATTTTCATCGAAAGGTATCAAAGAGATGGGCTGAGATCTCGAGGCAGACCACCAGCCCGATGGTCAGACGATAATTATTGTGAGGTACGCTGGAGGCCAATGGATGAGGCCAGCACAAGAGGAGTCCTATCCTCAGCAATGAGTGGATACGGACTGATTAGATAGATAGATTTCATACACTTACTTGATTAAAATGGCTTAATTTTACAGTTTTTTTGTTTGCTTCTCTAAGAAAGTGCCACTTTCGTAAGTTTACCAAGGTCTAGACTGGATATGTTTTTTGTCTTACTTACGAAAGTGGTATTTTCGTAAGTTTACCAAGGTCTAGTCTGAAAAAATGTTTTATCTTATTTACGAAAGTGGTACTTTTGTAAGTTTACCACGGTCTAAATAAATATCTTTTATGTTCTATGTATGATGAGTTAAAGTTACGAATGTGCGTTTATTTCTAATCCTTGTAAAATATTGAATATCTATTGATTGTATCTTCAAAAGCTTACATTTTGAAAACCAAATGCATCACAATACCGATTTAATAACAAAACGCTATTTAAAAAAAAAAAAAAAAGAGAAAAACTGCGCATTCAAAACGCTCCCCTGTAAAATGCATTTTTTTGCAGTTTCGTAAGTTTGCCGTGGATGTGACGATATATTTACCATCTGCTTATATTCGCACAAAATATTTTTATTTCATTCGCAAAAGTTGCGAAGTTTTGGTTGGTGGCTTTTGACTATATGAGCCACAAAATAAAAGTTTGTCTGAAAAAAGTGATTCTATGATATTTTCATGAGCAGAAAAATTAAACAAATCTATTTCTCTTATTTAAGTAGGTACCTAAATTTATGTTTGTTTTTTTAACACAACAAGCTCCATTTTTTACTGTTCTATAGATAATATAGACTATAACGTGCGTGTAACGCGCCTTGTCGCGTTTCTCAAATTTGACAGTGGCTTACAGAATAGTATTTTACGTTACACGAAAATTCCACGCAGATATCTTAACGCGGCGCGTAACGTGTCTTATTGGCAATAGAGAATAATGGCCCTTGTCTCGAACAGTTGTCTAATCCATTTAACTTTTTCAAGACCTTTAGTCTAGATATCTTTATTATTTAATAGCTTAATAATGTATTTGATGACTACATGTTTAAAAAAAGTATATGGTATAAAACCCTCGTCCCACAAAATTTCCCTATTCCTCTCGATCCATTTTACTTGTTTTTTTTCAGACTCTGTTAGTTCAAAAAAGAAGAATGGAGGCTTTATTAGATAAACTTGAACATGGTCATTACATACGATACCTATTTCTTTCAAAATAAATTCATTTGCTTCAGTTTTAAATCCCTGGACATCGATTATCGTATTCATGATAGCTTGCGTACAATGTTACTTAAAGGTTTATACTCCACAATGCGGTCGTTTATGATAAGACAGTAGGCAGTTGTATTGTCAGGAATCACTTCTGCACTTTCAATCTCCAAACTACTGGACATCTACTGGTCCAGTCTTCAAGTTCTCGTTTTATCTTGAGTAATCAATAACAAATAAAGGAGCTTTATCTTTAAAACTATATAAATCTAACAAGGGATCTGCTGTAGAGTTGTAAAACGACTGGCGAAATTTGACATACATCTCGTATAATGTACTATATTTACTGTCATCGAATTTCAAGTTCAGGGAATCATACGGATAACTGTACGAATTTAGAAACAGCGTGACATTAGTTAAATTACAGTGATTGAATAGAGAACAATCTTTAGTCTTACTATTTTTTCTATTGGTTTGCAGACCTAAGATGACGTATCTTGGTTTTTCTAATTGAGAAGCAGTCTTAATTGACCAAGAATGTTTTGTTGTTTTTGGTAATAACGGATATTCATACAAATCCCAATTCCTAAAGGCTACTTGTATTGGTCTGTCTTTTTCTAATAGTTTGAGTAATGTAAGCCTTTCACAGTCCGATACTTTTAAATGGGGTACACGCCACTGTACTTTTTGTATATCTATTTTAACACAATCATCATCCTGAAGTATAACACTATTCAAATTTGTATTACTTCTGTTCAATATAAGTTCGTGTCTACAATTAATAATGATTTTGTTATAATCTTCTGCGAAGCCTATTATCTATTATTTAATGGAATAAGAATACTAAAAAATATATTAGTATTTTTAAGTTTGTATAAATGCCATCCCCATAAAGCGGCTACTTTACTTTCTCCTTGATTTATTGATATGTAAGATTTTGTAGTGGTTGTGATTCCAGCATTTTTAACACGATCTATTTCAATACCATTCAATTCATATCGAATATCTTGAAAGAGAAACAAGAACGCGTTATTGGAAAAATTTGCACTTTTGATTACTTCTTTTCCTGTAGCATCTTTACCCGTCACTGTAGCACGACCTTCAATGTATATAGAACTTGCAGCTGGTAGAACCTACGAATAAATAATAAGTCAGGAACTCTAATTCAGAACAAATGTCACAATAAAAGTGCCCCTACTTCAAACCAAAACGACGTAAGATTCAAAGTACGAATCACTTCCGAGGTTACAAATAGACATGCTTGGTGATTGGTTTAAATTCAGAACGAAAGCAGGGATTGGTTCACGCGCGTAATGCAATGTCTGCTATGACAGCTGAGTCATAGCGGCGTGGACGATGTTATGCAATAAGTGGACCGGACCAAGTCAGTAATAAAACAATATTACTGTACAATGTTTTTTTTTTGGCTCACGTTTCACAATTCATTAAATTCTTTGTCCCACGAAATATAATTAATTTATTAAGTTTTTGTCCAGAAGACATTATAAGAGAATCTTTCTTCGCAATGTAGTGAAGACGGATTCTGAGAAATTTAAAACGGAATGTCCTCCTGTCAGCCTGTGAATTTAGAGCTGAGGTTCAAGTTCAGTAAATTATTTTTATATATTTCCATAAACTGTCAGGCGTTTGGGTTATTGTTGCAACGGCCGTGGTTGCGGATTACTCCAAAAACAACTCAATATGATCTTGGCTTAATATGGTTAAATAAATTTCTATATTTGTAACTCTACTAGCCGTGCAAAAAGTAATTTAAAACTTGAAATACATATGAGGAGTCCTAGAAGTCCAGTTTTGGACTGAGTTTTGGTCACTGGTTTCAAAGAGTTAGTATATACTGTTACTCTTTGTCCATTTACTGTTCGAGATTTTTTTGACTGCACATTGATTTAGAGACCTTTAATATATTTTTCGCTTTGATCCAAAACGTCATGTAGTTTTTCTTTTTCTACCACTGAAAAAGGGTGTTTAAACCCGTATCGGTCGGTCTTGAATTTAGTATGTCGAAAAGGTTGTTAAACGTTTCTAAAAAGCTAGAAGTTGCATCTGTTTCTTGAAAATCAGGCATGTTTAACTATTGCGAAGCAAACTTAATCGCATCAGCTACACTTTGACTTAAGGTTTGAATTTCACGTTCATGATATTATTTCGGAAGTATAGATGCCGATTTGACAATTTATTCCCAGAATGCAATCCAACGATATCTTGAACATTTTTCAGTTTTTGCAAATGTGCCCACTCAATTTTTTTTCTTGTTTTTGTCTACCAGTGTCTTTGTCCTCTAACGAGTTACGCACAAGTTTCACCATATGAAATGGATCTAATATTACAACTACTGGGTCTCCGGTAGATGGGTGGTCAAAAAACGATTTTGAATTGTTTGTGTCTTCAAAATTGCAACCCAACACCTTAGCTGTAGCGATGTTAGATGCACAGCCATCAAAGATCAAAGTAACTTTTGACTTTTTCCTTTTAAGGGCTAAAACTATATCGTCCGAAAAATCATTCAATGCAGTATTTTCTGTAGTATCGCCAAATCCATTTTTCTTCAATTGGGATAAAATATTTTAAGTGAAATATTCTTCATAGTTAATCTTTTATTTGGGCGTTGTAGATTTCTGATCTGTGATAGACGTTATACTGCCAAAATAGTTTTTTTCTTAGTTTTTGCTTTAAAATGTGTGTGTTAGGAGTATTCAGAGCAGATTCAATATCTGACGATGGTATATTTATCGGCGTAACGCATGATCCTCTTTCTTCAAAACTAAAGACTTCGGTTGAAATAAGATTATTTTTTTATTTTGTTTTTCTTGGTTCTTTTTCTTGGTTGGTAAGGTTATTTTCAGGAGAATAATATCAACACTGAATGTAATGACGGTGTTGAGATTATTCTCCTGAAAATAACCTTATTGAAGATCAGTTTCAAATATATGAAAGACTGTCTCTAATTGAAATAGATACACATATACAGCTAAAATAAAAATTCCTATCAAACCTAAATATTAAGTGCAATAAATAATAGTGAAATCTTACAAGTTTTTGTGCCTTATTCCTTGAGGGTTTGCATTATTTGTTTTTTTGAGCAACTCAGGTAAATCAAACACTTCAAAATTTCCAGAAGGTGAATTTTTATTAGCCTGAAAAATTAAACGTGCTTTAATTCGATCAAACTATGAACTGTTTTTTTAATGCTATTGTTATTCCCATGAGTCGAAAAAGCCGAACCTATATTACATACCAACTGTAATCGTTCATTATTGTTTATTTGCTCATTTTGTTTAGTATTCTCCTAAATATGTTGAAGTTTCTTAGGTATGAATCATCTGCGTGAAAAAAATAACAGGTTAATTTCAAAATTTCATCGAGTAGAAATTAAACTTTAGTGCAAAAATTGACTGACTTCATTTTGCATAGTATTGACCATCGCGGTTTGATCATGTATTTGAACGTCTTTGAATATAATTATAATTTTGCAACTACTACTAGTGAAAAGTGATCCCTGGACATTTTAATCTTGTATGGCTCCTGCACCACTTCACAACTCATGCTGGCATGATGATTCACAACTGTAGTTCACAATGATAAAATTAAAACGTACGCGAAGATATGACGTGTGCTCGCTTGAATGAAAAATGTACGACTGATTACGCGCTGGACACGTCTTTTAAGCCCCACCTACTTGGGCACGACTTTTGTTGGGTCATTTTATTAACGCTGTTACGTTTCCTGACTTATTACTTATTCGTAGATTACACCAGCCTCTTTCAGTTCTTCTACTATAGATATTATTTCGTTATCATGATTGGTATTGCCAGCATTTTTTGAGGCTATCGATAGTTTCAATCTTTCTATTAATTCGTTTGGATCATTCCAATAAACTAAATCAGTATTTCGTCTATAATGCTTTAATTTAGGTAGCCCGCCTCCAGACTTTACATCAAATTTACTTTTATCGTCACAATATACTTCAGAAAAAAAAAGGTTTTATAATTTTTTTATATTTAACACCCTTATCACCTTTTATTTGACCATAGAGGTTAAAATCTCTTTTATGAGCATTGGTATGGAATAATATATCTTTGTAAACAAGTCTATCTTTGTCTGTCACTATTTTTAATTCGGGTTTTTTCCTAAGCAATAGCTCTTTTAAGCCTGCAGTTAATTCATACTGATGGGTATCAATATGAATCATGTAAATCTTATCTCCATGTAAAGGATTTTCAATCATAGAGAATCGTACCGTTGAGTTTCCCATCATTAGTTTTTTATTTTCCCTTCTAATTCCAAAGGGGATATTAAATGTATCATCATATATATCAGAAAGATCATCTTTCCCTATTGATACTTCCAAACCTCTTTGTAATTTATAGGGGCTCTTTTCTTGTCCATCTGCATACTCACATCCTGAAGAATCAGAAACATTGTCTATTTTAGAATAATCTCCAATTGGATTATCATCAATATCTTCATATTTAGTAGAAGCACTCAGATCATGAATTGAGCTACTTATCTCTGCATCTACATTTCTAGAAATCTTTTTTTCTTGAGGGTGTTTTGATTCTGCAACTAGGGCTTTTAAAGGTTCAGTTACAGGTCTGAAATATGATTTAACGCCATATTAGATTGATCTTCTTGATTTCTCATTTGTTTTATTTGTTTTTTATAGATTCACTTGATTGTATTAACTGTTGCTTGATATTTTTATCCATGTTTCAAATTTCGCAGTAAAAAGGACAACCTCTATTTACTAATGTGGAAATTGAAGTGAAAATGTATGTGTAAAATCGTGTTTATATGATGTAAATAATTATTCAAAATAAATGAATGTATGAAAAGATTTTCTATACCTGCCTTTATTAATTACACAATGCTTGTTAATTATTATAAAATTAAAAGGTTCCTTCCATATAGTAGCACAAATATTTTTAAATCGGGACCAGGACATGTCTGAACTTACATGTTCGTCGAATATATGTTTCAAATTTATATCATCTTGTTTATATATGATCAAAAAGTTTGCATTATCTCGTAACAATTGTTTGGGGATTTTTGAATACGTTTGAGTTAGATAGAAGCAATCTATTTGCTTGTGTCTTCCCATGGCAAAATAATTACGAATGTTATTTTGGTTTTCACACACAACATCATCAAATATCATAACAGAGTTTGCTAAAGCATCATTAGGATGAATAACGTTCTTATCGTCAGTAAAAATAAAGAAATTTCCTTCAGGGATTCGTTTCAAAACTTGATTAAGAAAACGATATTTTGCTTGATATGCTGTTTTAGAATATAAATATATATTTTTAAACTTTAACCCATTTTCATGTAATAATAAACTAAGCAGGACATTGGTTTTGCCACAATTAGAAGGTCCACATATAATACAACGAATAGAATTCGGGAGAAGTTCACTATGTTCAACATATTTTTTATTTTCAGACAAATCGATGTGAAGTACCAAGTAACATACAGTAACATCTAGTAACAAGGGCTGTTTAATCAGCTTCATGATTTCATCTGGTATATTTAACATACATGCTAGGCTTTTATATTTTTGTCTGTATTATCGAAATGCCTACTTATTAGAATCAATGATAAATGTCAATATTAATACTAAATAAATCTTATCAACTTTAGAGGAAAGGGATTTTTATGCTAAATATTGAAAAATGTAGTGTAGTTTCATAATTTATTCAATACATTTTATTTTGTTACATCTTACATGATATGCAAATGCTTAAAAATAAGTATATCTTACATGTTAGTTAAGTAACAATCATGTAGTTCAGTTTTGTATGTACAATAATTATAAATTAACTTAAACTATACATTGAATTAATATGCTTAAAATATTGTTGCGTGATGACCCCACGGTAATGTATCGATTTGATTTGATAGTATTTGTCTCTTATCATCATTTCTGTTCAATACCAATTTATTAACTTCTTGTGAATATAAGGTATGTTTTATAGATTTTATCAAATTCATTTTACATTTTAAACTTTTATTGAGTTTAAGAGAATCATTATAATCTGATAACTTTAGTTGTTTTGCAATACACTTTGAAACGTCTTTTGCTTTTGTTATTTGTATTTTCGAGCTTCGAATACAATAAAGCTTTGCTCGCAGTCCAACAAATTCAGATATAACATCACCTCTAAGCTCATCTTTGAAAAGACCAGGAATTTTAGCGTTTACTAAAGGAATGTTATAAGGATTAGTTTCACTGTAATTGCTGGTATCAAAATTAAAATCATTGCCTTTCATGCCTTCATACAAATTTTCAGTGTCAATCAAGTACAACAGACTGTCTGTATCTGTATAGCATAATTTTGCTTTATCCTTATATTTCTTTTTAATATGATCATAATGAAATTTATACAAATGATTTTTAGACAACTCTAAAACTGTGAACCCAATGTATATTGGTTTATCTAATATGATCTTTTCAGGCTTTAACTGAATGGCTGCAAAGCTGTCAGAAAATATTGAAATATTTTTTAAATTTGGCCGTGTTATTAATTTTTATGCTCATTAGTTTAGTTATTAGTTTTATTTTTGCTATCTATCCATTTAGTAACAAGTTTTACTTCAACCTGTTTTCGTTTGTTTTCTATCGTTTTGCCAAAAATAGCATTGTTAAAAAGTTTGAAAAAGTCTTTTTGAAAGTTAGAAGACGATGCTTGTCTGAATTTAGTATTCAAATCAATATACTTCTTTAAAAAATGTTCTTGTCTAAAGCAAAGAATACGATGAATTTTTTTCAACAGTAAACCCTGCCTTATGTATTCTTTAAGATGAACAAAATGAATTACATAGTAATATTTATCGTAAAGATTTGCTACCAATTTCTTCGTCTTTCCACCTGGAGGAATACATTTTTCTACTGCAAAAGGCAAGTCACTATGAGCATCGTGTAAATTATCGGGATAAAGCAAGTCAACTTCTAAGATGTACCCATAATAACCATCATCAGATGTGTTTAATGCATCGAAACTAGCAACTTCGGCGTTTGTTAAGAAACGGAAATCAGACACAGGTAATTTTTGCATCATTGCATAACCGTATAGATTATTACAATCCAAATAAATTAGATAAGAATCTGGTTCTGAATCATTATATTCTGGAAGGTACTTATTGTTTGCTTTTGCATGACGAAGAGAACATTGAGCTAAGCCACCGCGTATTCCTTTTTCAAGCATTTGATACATATCTATGTCATCAAGGATATCTAGTTGAACTCCAGTGTGTAAAAGCATTGCATCCCAGCTTAATCCTGGTGAGGAGACATAATAAGCAGGATCAAGATTATAATGCTTCAGACTACTCTTTCTAAAATTTTCAAATATGTCACATAGCAGTAATACGTCACATTTCAAATACAAATTCGTAAAAGCACCAAGTGATTTAATTTTGAAAGCTTGCCATATGTTTTGCGCTCGCGCGTTATCATTGTCAGAGAGATGTTCAAATTTAAGGCTGTTGTAAAAAACTGCTTTTTTAGGGAGCTCAGTTTCGTTATATTTCGTCCATGAATCCATGTAATCATATGGGTAAGGTGCTTTACTTCTTAATAAATTCAATTGTTCTTTGTCTTCAAATTCTTTTGACATGTATAAAAATTCTTCCTCAACTAAACTTTTACTCAATTCATCCAAACTTGAGCTAAGGAATTGAAATGAATCTATGAATTTTAGTTGTACAGTTTGATGAGACCTTGAAATTTCAATGATTTTTAAGATTGATAAGTATTTTTCTTTAGTTTTAGCTATCACTTTTATGTCACCGTCGTGTTTCGATAGCTCTTCAATAAATAAATGACAATCGTAATTACAAAAGTTATGAAAAATTATTGGTACGAAAGGACATGTTTGATATAATAAGTTACAATGAGAGTGCGCTGCACCTCTATACTCTGACGTGATATGATCATGATCAGCAACTTTATCATCAAACAAAAAATGCTTGCAGATATGACATTTTGTAGCATTTTGATATTTATGTTCTTGCTCAGTAGTTAGAGGTGACATCGGTTTTTTATCATTTAGTATACAACTTATCTTCTTGACATCCTCTATTAAGCAGTCTACAAAAACTTTAACGCAATCAAGCCCTCTGTATGAAACATATTTATTTAAACTTGAATCATGAGCACAACAAATATAATAAGCAAAATATGAAGGTTCATGCAATTTGTAAATTCGTGTATTCTCTGAATAATCTTTAGAACAATTTATAAGTAAGCTTTCAAAACCAGCATAAATAATAAAATTATTTTTTTGTTGTCGTTCAAAGTGTTTGAAGTGAATTTTACCATCTTTATCAGGTAGCGCTAGTAATACTTTTGAACAATTGTGTGAGTTATATTTGCCCTCTGTTGTAAAAAATTGTAAACATGAGTCACAAAAATAAAGTTTACCTTTATGTTGAGTGAATTGACCACGAACTAGTCGTTTGAGATTATTGATTAAACAGTAATGACCAATGCCGTCATTCTCAATATAAAGCAAATTTATATGATTCTGTTTTTTTGAATTCGTTAGGTAAAGAGGACCATTGATTTGTCATTTTTTATCTAAGCCATATATATTTACACTAATGTTTGGATTATTTGTTTCAAATATTTTTATATCACATGGAGATGGCGGAAATGACATATTATCTGTATTTAGAACATTGGCATAATGTGGATATGAACTTGTCCGACACACATTGTTTTGTGATGGGAACAACGATGCCACAATACTCCATAAAAAACATTTGTTGTCATCGTTCTTTATATTCTGACAACTCTTAGTATTTGCGATTTTTGGTGGTAGTGGAATATAGGTACCACCACGCATTGGATTATATTTATTTATGTTGATTTCTAAATGGCTCATGGATAGAAAAGACCAACCGGATTTACAATGATTAAATTCGGCTAGTTTTTTGTTAAAAATATGTAATATATTTGAGTATATAGAGTTCATATCAGTATTCTTGCAAATGGTTTTAAACTTGCAATTAAACGATTTTAGCTGTTTTTCTTCGGTCTGTGGTAGTACAAAGTTAACAAACAGTTCAAAATTTAATTTGACACAAGTGTGTTTCATTAGTGATATATCAATCAATTTGAGCACATCACTTTGATTATCGCGTAAGAACGCTTCTGGGGTTAGATACTCGACTTCTGGAGCTGGATTCAAACGATACGTAACGATTCGATTTTTGAATGCACAGCTAATGACATATATGTTTCTAAATTCTGATTCTAATAAACAATTTGATTTATGTATATTTGTTCTCACATGATGTCTATACGAATGTTCAGGTAGTGAAACTTTGCATTTGTCGCAATATTTAGATAATTCTTCTGACCTCGAAATTGGATGACAAGGTAATACAACTGGAAAATAAATTAAATCCACGTTATTTTGTTATAACGTGTTAACGTGTTTGTTTTGTTTTGTGACTTTATTCAAATTACGTGTTTGTAAAGATAGACAATGATACGAGTACATATGGTTAAGAACTAAAGATACTTACAAAACTATAATCGTATATCTATAGACGAAAATGCATACATGTTATACGACTAATTAATTATTTATGCTTCGAATCAAAATATAACATCATTGTTTTGAATAGCAGCACGTATACTTGGTAAGATGCATAAAATAATTATTTGCATACGTGTCTAACTAAACTTACTAAATAATAATCAATCAATGTGCAACGGATTATATAGTGAATAGAAATAAATGAAACAATCAGAAAAGGTATATATTAAATATATGTTACACCTTTTTCTCAAAAATAGGAACTAACGAACGTCTGAGAACAGTCTTTAAATTCGCCTCTCGTTGCTGAAATAAATTTCACAAGATGGCGCCAGGCCTCTTTGTCGTCATCTGTTCTATTTTTTACTGCGATGACAGCCTGGCGCCACCGATTAATCGGTAGTATGTTCACTATCTCATCACATTTATATACTTTAAGCTCTATAAAATGTGAACCCATCTTTGTGGGATTTTCCTGGCGAGCATGTCCGTTCGCAAGGCGTCTTGTAATATTTGAATAAATATAAGGTTTTTTACCCGCAGTTGATGGAGCAGCCACCTCTTCATCCTCACTGTCAGTACCAAATAAATCTTTGGCTGTAGGCTTCATCACGGGGCTGATGGCGCTTATGACAGTCTTGCTTATCTTTGGCGCTGGATGTCCAGACAAGGTTGGAGGTCGGGATCTCTTCTTTGATGTTTTCTTCTCAACTATTTCTTCGCTTGATTCTTCTCCTTCTGATGGGAACAGACGATCAGCCTTTTCTTGCATATGTTTAGACCTGAAAATAGTAAACCATTATATTAATTACTGACATCATAGTAAAGTTTATCTGAATGCATGATTAAATGGAAATGAATCTACTAATTAATAAATTGGGTAGATAAAAAAAAAGTATCGATTGGTAAAGAAAAAACCTATGGGGTTACAAATACCATTTACATTACAATTTGAATAGACTAATTATTTTGAGTATGCAAACTATTTGAATGCATAAACAATTCGTATAGACAAACAACTTGAATAGACACTCTTTTTGAGCAAATAAACAATTTGAATTGACAATCAATTTGAATAGAAAGACTCAATAGAATGTTTTTTTTTTTTATTGAAATAGTTAAGTACTTACATTTTGATCAGCTTGTAAATTTTCTTGATCAGGCAGGAAGAAGGCTGTGTCACCGTTGGTTCCTCGGGAGAAGTGTGATTTATGGATGTGCTGCCCACCATTTAAATAGGACAATATCACATGTACTATGTCCATATTCGGGAACGATTCACGTGATCCAGAAAAGCATTGTCAGCTATTTTATAAATGCAGATCGTTGACGATAGTACCACATAATTATCCCGACAGCTAATTCTGTAGCTTGTTGGCCTAATAAGAACTTTAATAAGAATATTAAAGAGCATACCAATATTTTAGACAACTGAATTGTACATAAAAAAAGCACTGCAACAGGGATGGGAAACTATTGGCACACGACCAGAAAATGTGAACACGGCATTTACAATTTATGTAGTGACTTATATTATTTAAATAAAAATAACCTAGCAAGAAAGTTAGAGCTCGCTTCTTAAATACGTTGCCGGTGACCAGTATTTAATATATCCCATTACTGAAAATACTTCATTTCTAACAAACTACTATTTATGGATAAATAGGTATTCTTTATTGTGCAAGAAAGGCATTACCTATCACACAATAAACTGTTTTAAATTAGAAGAATCAACGGCCTTATCACTAAGCAGCGACTTCTTCCAAAGTTGAACAAAGTTGACTGATGATGGTAATGGTGATGGCAGTGGTAGACGCAGTTATTTGTTAATCCAAGATTGCTTGCCATGTTCACTTTTTTTGAAAAACCGCACTTCGATGTAAAATGGTTCGCCAACCCTGGACTACAACATGCGCTACAAGGCAAAGGAATTCATTGAATGGTGCCAGCCTGACCGCCCGCAGTCTAGATTATCAGTTTTCATAGCACCTTACAGAGTACAAGCAAACCATGCTATGATTCTGAACTTAAAGAACACTAATTTTGAACGATTGATTGCCTATAAATTGATTTTAATTTACAAATAAAGTCAGTTATTTGGCAAAGTTCAAAGAAGACTGTCTAACCCAGAGTATTCAATTAATCAAATATGTCGGTGAGTATTTTTAATTTTTAATATTTTTTTCTACACATAATTTCACCTCGTGTTATATTGTTCCTCGTGTTATTACTCATTTAGATAATTATTTGTTACAGGATTCAGATTTCTTTCGTTTCATCCCATCGAAGAAAACTGTTTTATACTCCTACATAAAAAAGCCTACTATCAATGGAGCCAAAGTAATCAAAATCGAGATTTACGACGCCGAGAAATAAATTCCCGAATTCAGAAGCAGATACCAAAATATGCGAATGTGATGCAGAGCTCTGTGTACAGCATGTGGTGAAAAACCCATTCATGGACGATGCTTATTTAGGTATAAGAGAAATTATATCAAAATTGGACGGAAATATGTGTTCTGTATTATAAGAATTAAATTGTTTTTTTATTGAATTCTGTAAAATAACTCATTTGATTTACTAATTTTATCTAATAAACTGAATGCTTTCAATATAATATGATATATTTTTGTTTCATTTAGAGCTTTTATAACACTTGTATCATACCCGTCATCTTATTTTGTAGTCAATAATTCAAATATATATAAAATAGGCAACTTTTCAGGCAGTAGTTAGAACAATATTTTCTTCTAAAACCTTGTTAAATAGAGTAACATTTTTTAATAGAGTGCGTACTTTAAATAGTCTTATAAAATAGAATGCAAATGAATAGAAAAATCTTTCAAATAGAGTAGATAGTCGTTTCACATAGAGCGCAGTTAAATAGAGCGGTATTTTCAAAAATAATAGTTTTTTTAAGTTAAAATTGGTGAAACTATTAAAATACATAGAATATAGGCAACATTTCAATAAGTAGTTAGAACAATATCTACTAATAATCTGTAACCTTGTTTGATACAGTAATATTTTTTAATAGTGTGTATTAGGTAGTCTTTTCAAATAGAACACAAGTAAATAGATAAATTATTCAAATTGAGTAGATAGTCGTTTCAAATCGAGCGCAGTTGAATAGAGCAGTCACTACAAGAAGAATAGATGTTAGGTTAAAATTGGTGAACCTGGAGCGACTCTATTCACATAGAGCACTCGAGGAAAAGAGTGCTCTATGTGAAAAGCGTTGATCCAGGTTCACCAATTTTATACTACTGTCCTTCCTTCTACTTATGGCAGTGACCATTTTCCTATTCTTATAAATATTTCACAAAAATGTCCGCGTACTGCTTCTAGAAATCCTCCTCTTCTTAAATATGCCATAGACAATAATAGTTCAGGGTGGGCCAAATTTAATGAACTCACTGATATAAATTCTCCTAAATTACCTGTCATAAATTCTTACAATATAAGATCTTGTTCTGATGCGCTTGTGCAGTTTGTTAGAGTGTGCTAATGGGTCTTTCCCTATTAAAAAAACTCATTCAAATAAAATTCCATCTCCTCCGTGGTGGGATAAAGACTGTACTGAAGCAATTAAATCTCGTAAGGTTCCTGAAGTCACCTTTTGTATGGGTATGACTAGTGACTGCACTCCAGGTGGAGTGTGTTGATCCTCCTCTCCATCTTCGCCGACAATTTCTTTCCAACAGATTCTTCTTTCGTTTTATTTAATTTTCTAATCATCCTCTTATACCTCAGCTTCAACTTCTCTATCAATACGTTTATACCTCCCGTTATTGGAGATGTAAACACCATCCTCTGTTTCTCAAAAGTTTCATAGTTTATAAATCCCTTAAAGACCCTACATACCGGTCTCCAAAACTCCCAATTTTTAATTTTGATTACGATATTGTTACCTTTCATCCGCAAATAATTTTAGAGTTTGATATCTGCAAAGGTGACCTTTATGCTGATGAGCATTTTCGAGAGATCTTGCACAGGGATTGGCTTGGTTGGCATACAATATTCACAGATGCCTCAAAATTATCGCCAGTTGGATGTGTTGGTTGTGGTGTTTTCCATGCTCAATTCGACATTGTCCAAAAAGTTAAGTGTCCTCCTGAGTCGTCAGTGTTCACCGGTGAATGTTTGACTATCCTTGAAGCGGTTAAATATGTCCTTCTCTTCAAACTTCGTCGTACTATTATCTTCTCAGATTCACGTAGTTCACGTAGTCCAATCTTTGCTTTCTAATCCATTTTCTTCTAAATTTCATCCAATCTTACTTCGTATCAAAAAGTCTATTTCTGAATGTCTCCTTAAAGGCTTAGACGTAGTTCTTGCCTAGGTGCCTGGGCATGTTGGTCTTTCTGGTAATGGGCGTGTCGATAGAGTGGCCAAGGAAACAGTTTCTTGTGGCGATAAGATTCCTTTTATAAATTATAGCCAGGACCTTATTTGCCTACCAAAAAAATATTTATTAAATTCTTGGTGTATAAACTGGAGATCTTCTAGCAAATACAAAGGTTCTGGTTTTGCTAGAATTCAGCCTGACATCCCTAGTAAACCATGGTTTGCACGGTGGCACTTCAGCAAGCTTTTTACATCGGCACTTCAGCAAGCTTTTTACATCTTCAATCATTCGTATGAGGCTGGGTCACTGTTGTATCCCTACTCATTTGCAAAAGATTCATGTTAAAGATTCTTCAATATGTGAATGTGGTCTTGATGAAGGGGATCTCAATCATATTTTCTTTTCATGTCCGCTACTGAATCATTTCTCATTCTTTCAGTCTCTTATTTCACTAGAAGTTTCATTGCCAACTCATATAACAGAACTTTTATCATCCAATAGTCGTAATATTTATATGTCTTTAGTTCAATTCCTTTCATTAAATAATCTGAAACTTTAATAAGTATTTCTGTATATTGTAGTTTTATAAATTATAGTTCATATGTATTTATATATATTTAATTCATTTATGCAGGTAGTTCTCCTATGTTTGTAAAATTCATCATATTAATCTGGTCTTGTTAACGTTTCTAAATTTCCTGTACTAGTAAATTATTTATAAACTTTTTGACGCGAACATGACTTTGGCAGAAATGTCAAAAAGACAATTGCCACAATAAAAATACTTTAGTTTATTAATTAATGCACTTTATCGAAGACACTATTATTACGTCATATTTTTTTACGACTTCATCGGTTTGACAGTTACAATACTGTAATTTGTAGGTTTTTTGTCTATGCTTTGCACTTATCATTGCCAACAGAATAGAGATATTTTCTATAGGATATTTTATTACCATGTAGGATCGTGTGTATTCAGCCTTCCTCCTAGCGTCATTCCCAAAGATATTTATTTTACGGCAAAATAATCACACTTTAGAAGAACAGGGTTTGAAATATTAACATTCTATTGTATTATTAGGGTGAAAACATAGAAATTAAATAAGTAATAGTATCTATCTTTAAATTTGAGGTAAATTTGTTATCTAATTTGTTAGTGATAACTCACTTGTTGAATCTGTGGTTGCAAGCGATTAATGCATAGGTGTGAGTTTTTAATTTGCATGTGTTGTATATTTTATCTATGCGTGTAACATTTTTGACGTTTGTAATGGTTTGTTGACATTATTCTTACAGCACAAGCTTACATATTTTTTTGTATGTAGTTAGTGAACCTTCTACCATTTAGATAGAGCTTAATATTGTACTCTATAGCAGCAAAAGATAAAGTTTTTGCGTGAGATTTATTTCTTTGTGTGCTGTGTAGGTACATTATAAGAGGCTGTGTAGATAACTTTACAGCACAAACTTACATCATTTTTGTATGTAGCTATAGAACCTTTTGCCATGGAGATAGAGTTTAATATTGTACTGTAAAGAAGCAAAAGTTAAAGTTTTTGCGTATGATTTATTCGTTTACGAGTTTGTACTATTATTTATTCTGTGGCTCTTTGGGAAGAAGTTTGAGCGGGAAACCCATATGAAATTGTTTAAAAATCGATTTTATTTTAGGGATACAAAACGCCCTATTGTATTTTTTCTAAATACCTACCCCATGGATTGCACTAAACATTACATGTAGGTATTATTCCAAGACCTAAAATACCAATATACCAACATTTGATCAAAATTCCTTCAGCCGTCAAAAATTTTTTATCGAATGCTCGGCTTCTGCTCATCGGATTGAAAAACGCACATATTCCCGCCCACACCGCCTCTTAATATTCAGTATTACGGCGAAGCAAGTCAAGTAAAACAAGGGTTACTATTGGATTACCAATATACAAAAAATCAACTGAATTGTTATGTTGGTTTGGTCAAAAAAAAAAAATTGGAGTAACTCCGAACAATAAAAAATCGCGGAAATTATATGGGGGCTT
Organism: Alsophila aescularia; assembly: GCA_946251855.1. NCBI lineage: Eukaryota > Metazoa > Arthropoda > Insecta > Lepidoptera > Geometridae > Alsophila > Alsophila aescularia. The sequence continues at coordinate 14,931,075 of OX276378.1, forward strand.
ATTCGGGTGCCCCTGGGAGTGCTCTACCCCGGGACCTCCACCTATCACTACTTCCTGGGACATCCTGTATATTTATGAGGGTACGTGGAAGTTACACCATAGCGTCGCCCCTTTTAGTCCGATTTTGACAAGCGAGGTGTCAATCGATTCGTCTTTAGATCTAAGTAGTGTCTCCTATGCATATTTTTTTAACACGACTATGGCGAAGCAAAGGAAGGGTTATGTATTCAAACTAAAAAGTTGGTCAGATTTTGACAAGCAAAGTATCAATCGATCGTCTTCATCGCAAGAGTGTCATAGGCTATTTTTTACCCGATTGTAGTCAGGTTTTAGTTTTTGAACTTATGACTTGTTTTTATTATAAGTATTATTATGATTTTAGTCCTAGCCATATGGTCCAAACTAAACGGAATCCTGTAGCTGTTGCTGTTTTTGTAGGGTAATGGTAATAAAATGTTCAGTTTAGTAGAACAAAAACGAAAATGTAATAATACAAATTATATACAAATAACAATCACAACAACCTAGCACAGGTGACATTCCTCCTTTATTTTTGGGTTCCGTAACATAAGGGTCCAAACGGAACTCTTTTGCTGATGGTGTAAGTAGTAAGAGATTGAATTTAATAGGACAAAAAAACGCAGTAATTGCATATGATGTGTAACATCAGTTCAAGCTGTTTTTTATAGGCAATGACCCGTCCACCCACCAGCTTCACCCACTAGTGGGTGCATGGGTAATTCACATTTACCCCTCCTGCACTAGAGTTGGAAACTAACAAAATAGTAATTTTTTATCATCGCTGTTCAAGCTCTGTATCATCACTCGATGCTGTTTTATCATTTAGGATAGCACTGTGCAAGCTAATTAGTCAATTTTTTCAGTAAACTGTTGACCAAGCGCACGCAGCACATTGTAACACTTTTCACAAAATCACTCCCACAAAGGAATTACTACTCTCTAGCTCCCATAGATTTAAGTAAAGCGAGAGGAAAGATGTTACAAATCAAAAATATTATACAAAATTATATTCAATTAGCATAATGGTCACAATAGCCAAACACAGACGACCTTTCTACTTTATCAATGTTCCTGAAATCAACACATAACATTTCAGTAAACAACTCTGTCTAGATAAATGGTACAGGCAGTGGTGCAGATCATATTATAATTAATGGTGTGGTATAGACATTGCATGATTCAAAAAAACAGGCGAGGCGTAATTACATTAATTAAACCATGAGACAATGGTAAATAAAATTTCGAAGTGTTTGGTTTGGGGTTTGGTACTTTGTGACACAGATTATAGATAAGGTTTGTTATGTGATCCACAGATTATTCATTTAAAAGTAGTTTTTATTTGAATGCTCGAGACTCAGCTGTCTATTCACGAGCTAACACACAGACTATAAATAAAGAAAAAATAATAATAATAAAAAGGGTATAAAAAATTATGTGTATGAATAACGGCGGCCGCACTTTAATGCAAAGCTCTATTGCAGAGTAGGTACTCATACAGTGGAGACTGCTAGGATTTCGGGCGTCGCGTTATATTCTTTGTGTTCGATTTTGCACCAATCAAGAATTTTATTTTTATCCTGTAAATCGGTGATGAATTAAATAGTATACTTACTATTAAAATTATGCTAAAGTGATATAGCGTTGGTTCGTAGTGTTCGGTCTGTGTAAATTGTAGTGCAGTGAATGGAGTTGAGATTTCGGCGAAAAAATAACTTTATTTCTAAGAATTAAAGTAGATAAACTTACAAGAATCACAAGAATGTCTCCGCTCCAACTCATGATTCAGTAAGTACAACGTTGATTATATAGTTGATGGAAGGATATGGAATCTATAGAAATGTACATTGTCCAAGTAGGTTTAGGGTAGTATTGAATCAAAGTATTTGAAGTACATAATTGCAGTAGCAGGCAGGAGGGTTACAGAGTTCTATATCTTGCCTCACACAATAATATGACTAAAGCGCCCTGTAAACCATCAATTTTTTTGTCAAATAATTTCATAGTATGCAGCTTTGTTTGACACTTTATACTTTTTTTTTTTTTTTTAATATATATATATATATATATATTTTTATATTACTTTTTGTGAAAACTAAAACAAAACAATTTTGTTGTTATGTAATAATCATTTATTATTGTAGCAAAAACGACACAATAGGTGTAAAAATCGTGTGTCAATATTTATGATTTTTCAAAGATACATAGGTTTGTAACATTGTAAAATCATTATCTACGAGTATATATATATATATATATATATATAAAATTGAATGTTTGTTTGTCTATGCTCGATGCGATCCTAAACAATTGATCAGATTGTGATGACTATTAATACATGGAATGCGTATACACACGAATTACTGCATTTTTAATCATTGTAATTGTTCACATTTGGCAACTAGTACCTAAAAATATTTCGAGAATGTGACACTTTAGGGTATTTTATTACCTGTAATTTTTTGTTTGTATAAGTGTCCCCTACCAAAAATAATATATACTACAATCACCATGCGCAGAACTTTGAAAAAAATTAAAAAATATGGCGGCCGGTGGATATGCCACAAATGTTCTATGTTATGTTTGTTTGATATTTGGTTTGATCGTTTAAGCTATTGTTTGATGAAAAAGTGAAGTTTGACCAATAAATTTGTCAAACAGATTAGTCTTTTACAGGGCGCTTTACATAACAAATCTGTAATAGAGTTTTTAATCAAAAATAATTATTATTATTTTCCTTGCATTGTGATAAAAAAAAAACTTTCTTGCGTGTTCTAGGTATATCATTGTGGTAAAATTCATATTCAGACAGACCATTTTTAATGAGTATTTAGGTACGATAAACCCTTAGAATGTGAGGTTTTTCTTATAGCTATAAACTTGTTACAACCTGAAACAATTTTGAATAGTGGAAGGGAATTGATGGAAGTAAAAATACTGAAATGGCATTCTTTTTTTAAATTAAAATATATTTATTACTAGCTTTCCCGCACTGTCATTTTGCGGTCTGCCATTAACTTTTTCTTACGAGATAGGCGCAGTGCTCTATATTATACTAGCTATTGCCTGCAATTTCGTACATGAGGACTACAGTTTATTGCGGAAAAAGCATCCTATGTTCTTCTAGGATATTAAAAACCAATGCAAATTAGATAGAGCACCAACACTCTTGCTGTTTATTGACACACTTGTTATTTCGTATCCATGGAAACTGTTCCATAAAGAGTGTAATAAACTTTTCACATGGAAACTTTAAATTTTCCAGGATAAAAAGTAGCCTACGTTTATTCCAGGGTATAAGCTATATCCATGCCAAATTTTATCAAAATCCGTCCAGCCGTTATCGCGTGAAAGCTCCTCACACAAACAAACAGACAACATTTCACTTTTATATAGGTATTGGTATGGATATCAGATATAATATAATTAGCTACACATGCAAAACAATAACAAATTAAGTCATAGTTAGAGAGTCGATACATATAGGGAACCCACTCTACAGGTTTTGCCTTGGTTTTTTGGTGAAATTTGCATTTAGGGAGAAAATATTTCGAATCATCTTTCCAAAATTTACAAGTATCTAGGAGGCTGGCTATGTTCAAGACACTGGACTAGACAAAGAATGGCATAAATATAAATGGCGATAAATCTCACACTTAAGATTTGCCAATGATATAGTAATCACGGAGGATTCGCTGGAGGATCTTGAGCGGATGCTGAACGGCTTGATGCTGCTCGACAAATCGGTCTCGAGATGAACTTAGACAAGACCAAGATCATGTTTAACAATCTTATCACCCCGAGACCTGTAGTCATCAATTGTGAATCCCTCGAAGTTGTTAATAAATATGTCTATCTCGGGCAACCTCTGCCTCAGCCAACAGAAGAATTCAGTTGGACTGGGCGGCATTCGGAAAACTTCGTCAGGTCTTCTCGTCGTCCATTCCACAGTGCCTGAAGATGAATGTGTGTGTCCTACCAGTTATGAAATGAAGCCGAGACGTGGACACTAACAGTGGGACTTTACACAAATTTAAAGTCACTTAGCGAGCTATGGAGTTAGCTATGCTTGGCGTTTCTATGAAGGATAAATCCGAAACGAGGCAATCCGCCAGAGAACCAAAGTCATCGATAAGGGATTAGCAAGCTGAAGTGGCAATGGGCTGACCACATTTGTCAAATGATGGACAAGCACTGGGGTACAAGTGTCCTCGAATGGAGACCACGTCTTGGCAAACACAGTGTAGGGTGCCCACCGGCCAGGTGGAGTGACGACCTGCGAAAGGCGGCCGTCAGAAACTGGATGAGAAGAGCCGAAGATCGGGCTCTATGGCGTTCATTGGGAGAGGCCTATGTCCAGCAGTGGACAAACAGGCTGCTCATGATGACTAGACTGTGTTTCTCTGAACGTATATTCTGATAGGCTGCTGATGATGACTAGACTGTGTTTCTCTGAATGTATATGCTGATAGTAAAAGCACCCAGGGAAAACATTGGGGGAAAAAGGAAACGTGGAACTTCAGATCCCCTAAAATCACCAAATATGCAAAACAACAAAGAAAAAAGAGCAAAGAAAATTAACACATCAAATATGAGAAACTACTTATCCAGGCTTGGGGCTGGCCTGCTACTGACTTGTTCTATTGACCCAGGTCGCAATCAATAACAGACACAACATCAAAAAACTAATAAAGAACATCAGCAGCCCGACCACATAACTTGGCTTCAATCGAATTCTCAATATCGCAACCACTAATGCCTTGCGATAGAGTCGAAATTGCTATGAAAAAAGTGATAATCCGATTGTAACCAAGTTCTGTAATTGGGCCACTGTAACGTGAACATAGAGAAAGAAACAACTGCTAAAACAACCACAGCAAACAAAAGTCCTCCACCGGCTTCACCGAGGAGGAAGAAATTGACTACCCTCCAACCAATATAAACAAAATAAAATCTCAAAACATGAACACATCAAACCATCTTATTCTTGTTATATTTTTTGTTTACGTTTTCCCTTGTTATATTTTTAAGTTTTTTTATCTTTTTCATCGATTTTTGAGCTACCCTGAAAGTTTCAGCAGGCTGTTCAGTTTCAGTTTTTGCAAGCTGGATTGCGGAAAGGATGTAACACCGTAGACCACATCCAGATTGTACAGAAGACCGAAGAGTATAACTGGCACTATGTCTAGTGTTTGTGGACTACGAGAAAGCCTTTGATTCAGTCGAGACCTGGTGGCTTACTCTTGAATACAGTTCCAATCACAATCAAATTCTAATCTGAAACAGTTTCCATCGCAATAAACAATTATTTGGCACTCTCGAACAAAATTGAGATTGAAATTGAAATCAGGAACGCGATCGACTTCACATTGTGACTCATAGAAGAACACCACTAAATAGGTGTGGCCATACACAACGCAACAAAAGGTATAATTTGAAATTACCTTGCAATGTCCTTATTGTTTCTACATTTTCAAGTAATAATAATGGCTTAATGTGTACCTACGAGTATATCTAAGAAAAAGAAAAGATCTTTAGTGACTGTGTAGCATTTTTGAACTCGTCGTCGTTCATGGCAAAAGCTTTCTTACTATAGCGCGTCATTCTTCTCATAATTCGCCTTTGACTTAGGTCTACTCTATGAGAATTGCCCAAAATACTAAATATGAGAGCTAAACGTCCCACTTTTTCTTTGATAATCACTAAAAACAACACACTCGATCGCAAAAAAGTTAACTTTTGAATACTGTTTAGATTTTATCGCAAACTCTATTCCAATTCAATCTATTAACGTCAAAATCGCGTCAAGAGTACCGAAAAAGAGAATAGCGTCGAGATGAGTCGATTTCATTTAGTTCCATAAAAATCCACCAATATAGATTCCAATCGTGCGCTTGTTTAAAATTCAAGAGTACTAAATGGCATGATTTCGATCCCAATCCCAAATTACGATTGAAATCGAGTGTCAAGAGTAATGTAACTGGGCAATGCTACAGTCATTACAGCGGTGCCAGATTGACTACCGGTACATCGAAGTGTTGAAGTGTTTGTACAGAAAGGCCACCATGACTGTCCGTCTCCAAGATCGGAGCACGAATTCTATCGAATTACAAAAAGGGGTGAGATAGGGAGACGTTATTTCTTCGAAACTGTTCACCTCTGCACTGGAAGATATATTCAACCTTCTGAACTGGAACGGATATGGTGTTAACATCAATGGCGAATGCATCACTCTCCTACGATTTGCTGATGATATAGTCATCATGGCAGAAACCTTGGAAGACCTAAGCACAATGCTCAGTGACCTCAATCGCAGATAAAACAGAGCCTCAAGACGAAAGTTTATCAGTGCGTATTGCCAGTGATGACATACGGCACTGAGACGTGGTCGCTAACTATTGGTCTCATAAACAAGCTTAGAGTTGCGCAGCGCGCAATGGAGAGAGCTACGGTGTTTCACTACGTGATAAAATCCGAAATGAGGAAATCCGTAGAAGAACGAAGGTTATAGACATAGCTCTCAGAGTTTGCAAGTTGAAGTGGCAATAGGCAGGTCATATAAGTCGCAGGACCGACAACCGTTGGGGAATAAAGGCTCTCGAATGGCGACCACGAACAAGCAAGCGAAGTGTGGGGAGACCCCCCCCACACGATGGACCGACGACATTGTGGCCGTCGCAGGGGGTCGGTGGATGGAAGTGGCACGGGATCGCTCGTCATAGCGCTCTTTGGGGGGAGGCCTATGTTCAGCAGTGGACTTCTAAAGGCTGACATGATGATGATGATGAACGATCTTAGAGTAGTAGTTTCTTTACTGAAGTGATAAATCTCATCGATATCTTCATTTTGGATGACAGCTGTCAAACTTAAAAGGGCAAAACTCTGAAACTAACGATCCTAGACTAGTAGTTTCCTTAGAGAAGTGATCGTTCTCATAGATAATTTTTGATGACAGCTGTCAAACTTAAAAGGGCCATTAACTCTGAAACTAACGATCCTAGATTAGTTATTTGTTTACATAAGTGATAGATCTCATCGATATCTACATTTTGGATGACATTTGTCAAACTTAAAAGGGCTATAACTCTAAAACTAACGATCCTAGATTAGTAGTTTCTTTACAGAAGTGATAGATCTCATCGGTATCTTCTTTTTGGTTGACAGCTGTCAAACTTAAAAGGGATATAACCAGGGCAGTCGCACTCCGCAACAAGTACAAATAAATTCAAGGAGCCAATATTCGGGTCCGTTCAGTCGAGTGTCAAGCGTGCGCTCGATGAGTCGCGCGCCTTGTACTTAGCGATAGAGCACCTACTTACGTAAAGTTATTGACAAACTTTATTCGTGTTTTAATTATGAGTACCAAGAAGAAAGCTAGAAAGTACTGCATAGCATTCGGCTGTTTGAATAAATAAATAATAAATAAATAAATAAATATATTCCGGACATTTCCACACCAATTATCTAGCCCCAAACTAGGATACCCTGTGCTATGGGCACTAGATAACGGATAAACATACATAGATAAGAATATTACATCCATGACTCGGAAACAAACATTTCTGCTCATCACACAAATGATTGCACTTTGCAGGATTCGAACCCGCAACCGTTCGATTTCGTACCTAGGATCTCTAGCCACGAGACCAACCGGCCGTCAAACAATTCGATATTTCGAATAGTGATAGAAATATCGAATTGTCATTGTTTACGGTTCCAAAGGATATTGAAATACCTATAATAATAGGTCCTAGTTATGTAGTTAGATATTGATATTTTTTTATTACGTAGGTTCCTATAGTTTTATGTTATTTCATTTGTGTTTCATATTTAAGGTTTTTCCGCGCAGAAATAAAGTCGTTTATTAAATCGATCAACGTAATTTTATAATTGATTATAGTAGGTATTGTTGATCGGAAAATGAATTACTGTGCTGACTTAGTAAGTAGCCTACATACTTTTAATACCTTTTATTACGTAGGTAGCAATTTATTTTTCACTCATTAAAAAGCATGGAATTCAGACAGGCACCTTTATTCATCAAAGTGCAATACCTATAGGATATAATAATAATCAACCAACGACACGTAGGTAGGTATCTCACTAAAAATATCGGCGGTCTGAAAACGGGATAGGTAGGTAGTAAAAATGAGGTAGTAGGTCTATTCTGATAAGAATGTCATTGTATGTAATAGAACTATTTTAATTTATAATAATAAGTAATAACATAATACATTATTACTTATTTATTCTGTTACAATATCTAAGTCATAACATATCACAGAATAAATAGTAGTACAAGTACCTAGTCATATCTTAATACAACCCTACCGAGCGAAAAAGGGACAGAGCGATTCTGAAACGGTTAGAGCAATGGAAGTTCTCGCGCGTTGTGATACGGTGCATTCTAGCCTGCACGCGGTGGGCGAGCGCCTTCTAGGTAAATATAATTGAAATCTCGCAGCGCCGTGCGAGTTAAATTGCACTTTATAGCGTTGTTTCGAGAGTCGCTATTTATTTAAATGACTTTACTCAGTTAGCCTTCTGTACTTGTACTATTATTTATTCTGTGATATAACTCTGAAACTAACGATCCTAGACCAGAAGTTTCTTTACAAAAGTGATAGATCTCGTCGGTATCTTCTTTTTTGCATGACAGCTGTCAAACTTAAAAAGGATATAACTCTGAATCTAACGATCCTAGACTAGTAGTTTCGTTACAGAAGTGATAGATCTTATCGTAAACGAGTTCTATAGTGAAAACCGCGTTTAGGCAAACATTATGTAGGGTGCCCGCCAGCCAGGTGGAGTGATCCAGTAGCGACTGGATGAGGAGAGCCGAAGAATGAGCTTAGTGGCGTTCAAAAGGAGAGGCCTTCGTCCAACAGTGGACGAATATGGGCTGATGATGAGATAGATGTTAGAAGCAGGCGAAAGGTCCTCTGAAGCAAGCTCATTCATCTTCTATTCGACGAGCAAGTTCCTTTTTGAACCAACATCTAACTACTACAAAATAAAACAAGCTAACAAGACTACAAGAAACAGTTGGGCAACCCACATTCCACGGGGTAGTCCAAATGTTCTAGCCCGCTACCAGTTAGCAGCGTACCCAACATGCCGGCGTACTTCTACCCATTCTTTTTCGTTTCTAGGTATATGGTAGCTACTTTGTCTGTTCCTTGACATGCTTCCGAGATTATTCTTGTTGCTTTATCTAACATTTTTCTTGTTTGTAACGGGTCTGGCCATCGCCTCCTGCTGGGTATGTAAATGCAGCAGGTTGCAGAATAACGTCTAAAGCGGCTGATGGAGTTGTTTTCGTACAGCCGCTGATTAGAGAGCATGCCAATCTTTGGACTAGCTGTAGTTTGGTGATTGTGGTCACCAGTTTTGTTCTCGCCCACCACAATACGCATCTGTATGTTAGGACCGGTCATACTATCACAGTATACATCCAGCGACACAGTTTAGGTTTCGATCCCGATTACTAAGACACTGTGGTATGGACGACGAGAAGACTTGACGAAGTTTACATATTAACATTACATAGCCGCCCAACCCAGCTGAAGTCGGCTTCTTTCTCGAAGTTGTTTCTACCTAATTGCACTGTTGGCCCTAGGAGGCATATTGCTGAACAACTTCAACAGGTACACCATTAATACTAACAGGTCACGGGGTAATAAGTCGTTAAACATAACCTAGGGTTTGTACATGTTCATCCCTAGACCGACACGTCTGGAGGAGTCAGCTAGGTAGGTCAGCATTCGTTCGAGAGCCTGCGGTGAGTCTGCCATAAGGACGACGTGCAGCAAAAAATGAGATCTTCATGTATCTCATCATGCATTAGCTTTCGTCCACGCGGACTACTGGTTATTGCGAAAAAAAAGCATCCTATGTTCATCTAGGATACTAAAAACCAATGCAAAAGTATAGCACTTGATGCTTTTTATTTCACAGAGCAAAGGATTATAAAAATAGATATTCGTATAGTAGGAACTAGTGATGCAACGAATACTAATACGAATATTTAAAAACTAATATTTTACGTACAAACGCAACTCTTACTAGCAGACTAGTAAGAGTTGCTGGCAGACTTGCAAAACGCGCGTGTAAAAATACGCACGTGTGCAGAGGGCCTTAACCGCAACGACGACGCAACGGGGGACTCCCCGGCCATAGTTTGTACATTACCGCAGCTCCGGGAGTTTCCCTATCATTACAATTACGAACCATTGATTGATTGATTCATTTCTTTCACTTCATTTGTTAGTCGAAAGCAGAAGTCAAGCAAGAGAGTATTGTTTTATTTATTTTCTGAGGTTGCTGCGAAGTAAAAGAAGTTAAAGTTGAATTGAAAATGTCTTCTCGTAAACGAGATCAAAGTGACATATGGAAACACTTCGATAAATTACCGAGTAAGTAGTTATATGGTCTGTATTTCTTTGGTATCAACAAAAGGTAGGATAGTAAGTAAGTAACTTAGACGAACGTTGGTAGTTAATGGCTGCGTCAATGTAGTACTAGACTGCCCGCGACTTCGTCCGCGCAGACATCGGTTTTACTTTCACATGTAATATTATAGTGGGATAGGATTTTAAATTGTGTTGTTTTTATTTTAGACAATGAAAGCAAAGCTAGATGCAGATATTGTGCTTGTGAATTGTCTCGGGGAGGGAAAAATGCATATATTAAAGGATTTACTACGACCGCACTGTGGACTCATGTGAAGAGATTTCACGAAAATGAGCTTGCTGCCAGTATAAGTACTGTAGACGAAACAAGCACTGAAGTTGAAGTAACTCCAGCGAAGAAACAAGCGTCCTTAAAGGAAATATGGGAAAAGCGAACTACGTATGAAACGGGTGATCCTCGGGCTATCAAAATCACATATTTGATTGCTGAACAAGTTTGTCTAGACATGGAGCCCCTGAATTTGGTAAATAAACAGGGATACCTTCGTTTGCTCAGTGAACTAGCTCCAAGGTTTGTTTGCTTTTATTAAAATGCTATACATTTGTTCATTCATACATATCAGTGGGATTTTCTTTCAACTTTCACAAAACCCTTTTTAATTCCTGACTGCTATTTTTTTACAGATATAATATTATATCTAGAACCCACCTTACAGAAAAAATTCTGCCGGATATTAATGAACGTGTTAAAATAAAATTGAAGGAGCAGTTAACAAATACCTCATATCTCTCTGTCACAACAGACATGTGGACCAGTGACGCTTCCTCACAAGGCAATGATTTTATAAGTCTTACTGGACATGGTGTCAATGAAGATTTCCAGCTCAAATCTTATTGTCTGGAAGTGTTTCCCTTTGAAGGTGACTCACATTCAGGAGAAAATATTGCCCACAATATGCATATGATGTTTCTGGAATGGCAGCTATTGGGTAAAGTTGCAGCAGTTGTAACGGACAACGCACGGAATATGGTTAAAGCAAATGATGAGCTTGATCTTAGTATTAAACATATTTCTTGTTTGGTACACAGCATCCAATTAGCGCTGAAAAAAAGTTTATTTGGTCAAGAACGCTTGACCGAAATGTTAACCACATGCAGGGGAGTTGTTACTCATTTTAATCACTCAACCTCCGCACTCAAACAACTGAAAGATTCTCAACAAGCTAACAATATACCGAAACATGTTTTGTTTCAAGATGTTGAAACTAGATGGGACTCAACATATCAGATGTTGAAGAGATTACATGAACAACGCATAGCGATTCAAGATGTCTCTCTACCAAACCAAATTGTCGTCATGAAATCACAGCAAGGCAATGGGCTCTTATGAGCCAAATCATTGATATTCTGGCCAATTTTGAAGAAGCTACTAAAGAGCTAAGCAAAGAATCAACGACGTTATCTCAAGCAATCCCAATAATACGAAGTCTAAAATCTTGCCTCAATAAAATTTCAAATGATCCTTCTTCTCATCCTGATGTAAATGATCTGGCAAACTCCCTATTCAGTGGACTTTCGAATAGATTTGCCTTTATGGAAAGTGATGAAACTTATCTATTAGCAACGATCCTTGACCCACGGTTCAAAACAAGGATTTTTAGCTCAACAGTGGTCGCTGAAACCGCTCGATCAGTTCTTAACGCTGCTTTTGATGGCAGAGAGGCCGTAAGACCGACAGACCTCCAGAAGAACCTCAACCGTCGACAAGTAGAGGAATTTGGCAAGTATGCCAAGAAATAATTGAAGAGGCTGAAATGGAAGAGCCAATTTCAATATTTTCTGGTGAGTATGAAAAAAGTTAGAAAAGTTATTAATAGGTACTCTTTGTCATCTACATAGTATACTAAAAGTTAAATTTAATTTCAAAATGTCTTTTTACAGGGGATTCGCAAACTAAAAACGAAATAGATGCTTATCTAAAGCTCCCAAATTTATCGCCGACTGCTGATCCACTGGCCTTTTGGCGAGAAGATGTCCATTTTCCAAGTCTGAAAAAACTTGCCCAAAAATATTTTTCACTGAAGCCATGTACAGTCGCCTCAGAAAGACTTTTTTCAACGGCTGGGAACATTCAGACTGAAAAAAGAAATCGCCTTAAACCAGAAAATCTACAAATTTTATGTTTTTTAAATAAAAATTTGCCTGTTGTAAATTTTAATTATTAGAAGAATAGAAATTTATCAAATAAATTAGTCTTTTATTACCATGGCGAGATATTCGTATTCGCCGAATAGTAGGTTTGATATCCGTATTCATATTCGTATTCGTAAAAGTACTATTCGTTGCATCACTAGTAGGAACCAATCTTTATGGCGGCTGTGAAGGCGTATTTTTTTACTACCTACTTGTAGAACATGCTAATAATAAGAAACACTTTATTACACCAGAAAAATGGAACTAATATATAATAATTGAATTTTTTAAAAATAGGAAAAACGGGTGGTCTTATCGCTAAAAGCGATCTCCTCCAGACAACCTTTGGATGGACAGAAATTACAAATTAAAAAGGACGATGGTGCAAAACAATACAATAAATCATGCAAAATAAAAATGAATATACTTACCTACATATATATTTAATAAACTACATAAACCATACTTACTTACTTACATGTCACATGCAAATAATGTTATGATTGAAAAAATATATGTGTTAAGTACATTCAAATAATGGAATGATAAAAAAAAACCTATAGCCACAGAATAAATAATAGTACAAGTACAGAAGGCTAGCTGAGTAAAGTAATTTAAATAAATAGCGACTCTCGCTACAACGCTATAAAGTGCAATTTAACTCGAACGGCGCTGCGAGCTTTCAATTATATTTACCTAGAAGGCGCTCGCCCACCGCGTGCAGGCTAGAATGCACCGTATCACAATGCGCGAGAACTTCCATTGCTCTAACCGTTTCAGAATCGCTCTGTCCCTTTTTCGCTCGGTAGGGTTGTATTAAGATATGACTAGGTACTTGTACTACTAATTATTCTGTGATATGTTATGACTTAGATATTGTAACATAATAAATAAGTAATAATGTATTATGTTATTACTTATTTTTATAAATTAAAATAGTTCTATTACTTACAATGACATTCTTATCAGAATAGACCTACTACCTCATTTTTTACTACCTACCTATCCCGTTTTCAGACCGCCGATAACTTTAGTGAGATACCTACCTACGTGTCGTTGGTTGATTATGATTATATCCTATAGGTATTACGCTTTGATGAATAAAGGTGCCTGTCTGAATTCCATGCTTTTTAATGAGTGAAAAATAAATTGCTACCTACGTAATAAAAGGTATTAAAAGTATATAGGCTACTTACTAAGTCAGCACAGTAATTCATTTTCCGATCAACAATACCTACTATAATCAATTATAAAATTACGTTGATCGATTTAATAAACGACTTTATTTCTGCGCGGAAAAACCTTAAATATGCGTAGCTTCGGTATGGAACACAAATGAAATAACATAAAACTATAGGAACCTACGTAATAAAAAAATATCAATATCTAACTACATAACTAGGACCTATTATAGGTATTACAATTTATTACCTTTCAATATCCTTTGGAAACGTAAAGAATGACAATTCGTCATTTCTATCACTATTCAAACAGCCGAATGCTATGCAGTACTTTCTAGCTTTCTTCTTGGTACTCATAATTAAAACACGAATAAAGTTTGTCAATAACTTTACGTAAGTAGGTGCTCTATCGCTAAGTACAAGGCGCGCGACTCATCGAGCGCACGCTTGACACTCGACTGAACGGACCCGAATATTGGGTCCTTGAATTTATTTGTACTTGTTGCGGAGTGCGACCGCCCTGCTATAGCTATGTTTCTAGTAGCTAAATTAGCGTCGACACTTAACGCGTTAACCTATTCATTATTTTTTTAACCAATCATGAAATTATGTTAACATACGTGAACACAATATTATTAATATCGGAATATATGCTGATATCGTGTTGGTGGATTGTATTGGTTGGTAACAAACAACTTTAAAATAAGTAACTATACTGTACGACTGTACTTGAACAGAATCGCATGCATGTGTGCAGCGTACGGATGTAGCGTGCACACAAGCACAAATGCGGCGGGCGCGCGCGGGATGCGGTGGGCTAGCGGGAGGGTGTGCCCCGGCCTCTCACCTCTCCAAAGCCCGCTTACACCTAATATTAGCTATTGCGCAGTGCCTTGCGCCTAACTTCTCAGCCGCCATAAATATTGGTTCCTATTCTACCTACAGTTACATGTTGCTACTCGTGCTGTAATTCAAAATCAGAATGTGTGCTTATAATTGCTTTTTGCAGAGTTTTATACATGTGCCTAAACCACAGAATAAATAATGCCAAACAAAACACAGGGCTCTATTGATAGTCAGTGAAACAAGTGTTATATCTAGTTAGCCAGACAGAATAATTAAACGGGAATGCCGGGGCACAGAATAAATAATAGTACAGAGTACTACGCCTACGTATGGTTCGCGCAAATCTTCTTGTGCTCTCGGAAGATAGCGTGAGTGGCTGCGCAGTACGCATATTTTAGGTGTCAGAGGGACGCGGAAGTGCACCGAGAAGGGCACCGCCCGCTCGCCCCGCGATGCGCACTTGCTTGTCTTGCAGCACTGCGCGTCTGTGTGAGTGTTACGTACGTAAACTGAACACATGCGCGTTGCCGTTCTAAAGTACAGTCGTGAGACGAGTGCGATAATTTTCTGTTATTGTTGTTTCTTACTGGTACTCGCAGTGTACTGTTACTGTTGTTATTTTCGTTAATCATGCCTCCCGGACGCTCCAATATGAATTAATATATGCTCAAGTATTAAAATTAACTTTTTTTTTACTTTAGGTACATAACTAATTATCCTGATATTTAGTACTTGTAGGCTCGATTAATTCACCATCATAGGAACCATTTTGAAAATTTCTCAATAATCTGTATATACTTATTTGGCACATAGGAGTTCTCATCGTGGATCACAAATGACTAAATCTAGCAGACTTTTTCAGCTCAGATATACTCCTGCGACTGGGTAGGTACTATAAAAAACACTTTTTACAATAATGATTGTGCACTCAACTGTACCATGCGCTCGGACTAAGTTCAGAAAGCTCAAGAAGATTTGCGACAACTATACGTAGCAGTACGCAATCTACATTATTGATAACCAGTGTTTAGATTACAGAATACCATAGGTGTACACAATTAGTTAACATAATATGCAGTCGATGAAGTAGTCAATCATCGGAATGAGGTGGTAGTAATCTGTGTGTGATTTTGTACTGGAAGATGCTATTACGCATTGCCACAGAATAAATATAGTACTCGGCATTGTGTCATTTGATTCCTAAGTTTGACACCACGGCTACCAACCAATTATTATTTAGTTTGATCAAAACGTTTCGAAAATATGTACCTATTTATATTCGAACAAACGTACATATTATACTACCTATTCTTCGATGAAAGAAACAAATAAAGATCAAGCACTTAATACTTACTATTATTCAAAATCGATTCAAAAGCGATCACGCGACTATTTGTGGTGTGTTTGTCGTGTGGTACAAGAACGTTCGTCACAGTTCGTCATCAAACGATCGCAAGCGATATTGTGCCATCCTCTTTCCAAACGCATTAACCCGTATCGCTTGCCTGTTCGCTCCGCGCAAACATTTACGTGTTAAGCACACAAGCGTGTTAGCGCGCGTAGTCGATTAGTTATGTGTGCTGCCTCGGCTCAAAACTATGGATAGCGGCTTTTTACTTTTTATGATGATTAAGTTTAGTTACAGTACCCGGCGTCCCCGGCGATAAATAATGCACATCGGTCTTTGGAAAGAGACTCGGCGAATTTCGGCTTCGTAGAGCGTTGTCACATCCTACCTGTGTTACGTTTGTCAGTTATATTCTTTGTTTACCAGTCGTTATACAGGTGCAATAGAGTACGGTCATATTTAGCTGAAAATATATAATATAGAGTTCCTTACCATTATTTACATTAAATCTATTCATTTACAAAATAATACATAATTATTTTTTCAACCCAACGATTCGAAAAACGCTGACTGGTTCCTCGAAAAGAGGGAGCAAAGTAGGTCTTTTCCTTTAAGATGTGCAAAATGTAAAATTTCACGAAAGTGCAAGTGTAGCGAAAGTATTTTACTACCTACTTACACCTGAAAATAATACGCAATAAATGTGATACAGAATCTATGACCAACTAAATCCCTGGAAAAATATTTGTATGGTTAGTAACAATTTTATCGAGTGGGAAGTGGAGGAGTGGGAGTTGTAAAGTATCTAAAAGCACCTTTTATTTATTTTTCTCATAGAGGGGGATGAAAAGTAGAATGTATCACTCTGACGCAAAATTATTTTTCCTCGGGCGAAGTATATTGAATTCCCCTCTACATTCAGGATTCTACTTAAGAATCCTTCACCTCGCTCTAGATTCGAAATAACGCCCTTGCCGTCAAAATATTATTTTGCTCCCTAGTAATACAATCTACTATACTATCCTTTTTCTAGTAGTTGCAACAGCTCTCTATAGATATTTAAAGTTTACATGTCATCGATTTGACATAAAATAATATATGTCCATAATGTGCAGTATTTATTTGATATGACACTTAATAAATACGGTGATTAATGGACGGTCGTCAGTGTTTGGAAATCGTCGTAAACAGCCAATTGTCTCTTTCCAAAGGCCGATGTGCATTATTTATCGCCGGGTACTGTACCTATTTGCCAATTAAAGAAGCCGTCTCCACTATTAGCGGGCCATGCGCGGAGTTTTTAAATTGCGCGGAGTTTTAGTGGAACATGAATCGGTCGAACTTTGTTTCTTTCATCGAAATACCTATATATATTTTTATATACTATATATGTATATATATATATATATATATATATTTCTATATACTATATATGTATATACTATACATATATACAAACGCGGATTCATTCAAGTTAGCGTTCATTCGCGTCCTGGACCGACCTCGCTTGGCTCGGTCAATTACATAGAAGGCAAAGCTAGTAGGTATTATTAGTGGTTTTTGGTTAAACAAACATTATAATCCACACCAATATATAAAATACTAGCTAACCCGCCCGCGACTTCGTCCACGCGGACTACAGTTTATCGCGAAAATAGCATCCTACTTACGTTCTTCTAGGATATTAAAAACCAATGCAAAAGTAGACTTAGACTTCTTGGTTATGGCCTCCGTGGCTTGTTGACTTAATCTGTGGCACCAACGCTCTTGATGGTTTTTGACGGACGTTATTTCGTTTCCATGGCAACCGTTCCTTACAGCGAGTATTCAACATGTTCTAGTTTTCCCGTGGAAACTTCCACGGAATTTGTGGAATTTTCCGGGATAAAAAGTATCCTATGTTTTATTCTATGGTATAAGCTATCTCCATTCCAAATTTCATCGAAATCCGTCCAGCGGTTATCGCGTGAAAGCTCCCCAAACAAAAATGCAGGACTCCATAGAACTAGATCCATTAGAACTGACAGTCCATACAAAACATAAAACCCGATTAGCGCCATCTATATTTTATCTTTAGAAGTGTGCGTGTGTAATACGTTTGGCACACGCTTATAAAATTACCTAGCTAGGTTACCAGTTTCTTTTCGAAGCTAAGTCAAACGAAATAATATAGTTACACTAACGGCACCTGCACATGCCTTAAGCTTTATTTAAAGATGTGCTATAAATAGGGGTTGCGGAATAAGGGCCTTGGCCCCTTGCGTACTAACTACTAGCACAGTAGGTATACATTTTTATTTTTCTGTGTTGTTAGTTGATTAGGTACGTGTTAAATACGAGCGGTAACTCTGGTTACCGTTGTTCGTTACGCTATGTATACAACAAGACATAAGTTCAAAAATTAAAACCAACTGGCCTACGCCACTCTTGCGATGAATACGGATCGGTTGATATCTCGGACCAAGTTTTTAGTTTGAACACATAACCCTTCCAAAGCTTTGCCGTAGTCGGGTAAAAAACGTTTAGGATTATTATATGTCAATAAGGGTGCTTTTTTCTATGCCACGTCGATAGAATAAGTAATAGTGCACACCACTGAATATAACCACATAATATCTAATAGTACTAACTACTTATAGTAATTAAATACTTAACATTATTTAATTCCAACTAAAAGCGCTGTTTCATTTCAGGTTCAGAACGATGTTGTTTGCGCTTACGCTAGCGTCGTGCGTAGCGCCCGGGAGCTTCCAGCCCGGGCATTGCTTAGAGGACAGCCAGTGTCACGTACGATACTTTTGCGAGTCATCAGTGGGCGAGTGTCACGAGTGTCTGACCTGTGAGACACTCAAGCGGGAGCCGCCGCCGACGCCGAGCTCTTGCGTCAGATCAGTGAGAGAATGTGGACCGTGTCTGAAAGGGTAATTATTTACTTTGCATTCAACAGCTATTTAGTAATTAAGAATCGAGACTATCTAGAATATTCTAGAACTATAAGTTCATCATCATCATCATCATCATCATCATCATCATCATCATCATCATCATCATCATCATCATCATCATCATCATCACCCCGTAGGCCCGTATTCATCCACTGCTCGGCGTAGGCCTCCTTGTAAACGCCACTCTTCAGAGTCCGATCTTCAGTTCTGCTCATCCAGTCGCTGCCAGCCAGCTTTCGCAAGTCGTCACTCCACCTTGCCGGCGGGCGGTTAATTAGGGACAAATGGAGCCACATGCCGCGGTACTTCACGCGGGATATCCACTTGAACGCAATATTCACGTAGATGTTCGGCGTCAAGTCCCGCCGCATGCTGCTCCATTTGTGAGCCCAGGCTTAAAATTATTTGACCTTAAACTTCCACCACGTAAATACATTGTGCAATTATTTAAATCAGCATGATTTTTTTGATAGGTTGGTGGAGGACCATACACATGACTTGAACTGCAGGCCGCCGGATGACGGCGCGCCGACCGACAGTAACTACGCTGTTTGGGTTGCTGTTGGTGTCGTTGTTGTGTTCGCCTTATTCGGAGCTGTAATGGTTGCTGTGTTTTGCTTTGGCAAATCCAACTACAGACAGAACATGTGTAAGTACTTTTTAAAAGCTTTTATTTAACTTGTATGTATGTATTTCTGTCTATCCTGGAATCTTGCAATTGAAATTTCGAGCACTTCCCGATTAAAACTCCCGATTACACTTCCCGATTTAGCTATCCGGCTGAAACTTTCAGGGTAGCTCACAAACCGTTGACAAAGCAATAAAATAAAAACGTAAACAGTGAAATGCAATAATAATAATAAAAAAAAACAACTTAAAAATGTAAAAGTGACAATGCTTCTATCATGTTGTTATACTTCTATTATAACAACATGATATTCGCTGTCTAAGTGTGTTGACAGACCAATTGTGTACGTTGCACCTTACATACGCGGTCCATGCTGAGTAGTTTGTCCGTAATCCTCCCCCTTTTAATACATCAATGCTTTTACTTAAAGTATTTTTACTGCTACAAGTAAAAATATCAGTGAAATCTGGTAAAAAACCTCACATGTATAGTGTGACCTTGACAATGAGTTTGTGTGCTTGATTGCCAGGCACAAACGTCGGCACAACGCTGCCGACCCGCTATTATGTTGACACGGCGGCATCGGCCCCAGCATCGCCGCCGCCTTACTCCTCGCACAACGAGTTGAGTAACCAGAAATCAGACGTAGAACGAAGAGGATCAGACGAAGGTACATTATCTTTATAATTATTAATTATTTTAAAGTCTTGCCTCCTGGATCTGTTCCATTTTGCCGCATCGCATCGTAAGCCCTAGTTGAACGCAGCGATGCGCGATCATTAAATTATACGGTGCTCCGATCTCCACAAGTTCCACAACCCAATGCCCAGAAAAATTCAAAAATATCCCATTTCTTTTTGGTTTGTTCTTTACAAGATGTTCCTTATTTATTATTGTTTGTTTGTTTACTCAGTTCTACCAACAATAAATAGTTATAGCATAACATTTTCTCGTTTTAGTTCGTCCGCTGATTAAACAGTACCAGCCGCCCTTCTCCGAACACGAGTCGCAGAAACTTCAGAATATCTCCCCGTTCAACAATCCCAACTACGTGCGGACAGCGAACGGGTAAGTTTGAGAAGGCATACGATGCTGATGACGTTGGTTGGCTTCGAGCAGTTAACCAAGTCTGTTTTAAAGTTGGCAGACTGTTAGTAGCCGGGTGATAGCAGGTTGTATATGAGTAAGCCTTGAGCATCCAAGAACTGGCAAAACAGGGACGACAGGACGGGTAGACGGAAGGAAGGACGGGTGGAGGAAGTGGGGATCCCCTCACCCTTCCCCTCCCATAGCAAAAACCATCCCTCCCCTTCTCCCTTTCTCCTGCTTTTTTCCTCTCATTCCACATTTTCTCCCCTCTTCTCCTCTCCCACCTTTACTAGTGCGCGTTACAATCCAACGATACTGGTTTCTGACCTCTGATCCGAACTTAATAGTCCAAAGACTTTTCTAAGTTAAATCACTTTGTTTTTAGTATTAGAAACTTAGAAACTGAAGGTTGGGTAGTGGTGTTGAGGTCACGGTGGGCGAATTGGCTAAGGCATGTGCCGCGCAGAGGCACGGATAATGCAGGTTCGAGACCCGTAAAAAAGAAAAAATATATTAAAAAATAGATATTTTCTAAGTTGTGTGCGGATCTGCGTAGCTCCGTGGATGTTAAGCCACGTCATAGGCACTCGGGCGGCCTCATTAACTCTCAGAGCGCAGCAATGCCTTATACAACAAACAAACATGATAAATAACAATAACACTTGTAATTGTTGTTAACGTTCCGCAGCCTCCCTCCAGCGCTGGGGCCCGTCGACGTGAACGGCAACACGCCGGCACTGCTCGACGAGGAGGAGACGCTGCCCAGCACGTGGCAGCCACTTGAGTGAGTTAACTGTTCTGCAGCCTCCCTCCAGCAATGGGGCCCGTCGACGTGAACGGCAACACGCCGGCACTGCTCGACGAGGAGGAGACGCTGCCCAGCACGTGGCAGTCACTCGAGTGAGTTAACTGTTCTGCAGCCTCCCTCCAGCGCTGGGGCCTGTCGACATGAACGGCAACACGCCGGCACTGCTCGACGAGGCGGAGACGCTGCCCAGCACGTGGCAGCCACTCGAGTGAGTTCAACAAGATAAACATCAACTCCGTCTAAGGATATTTTGTATAAAGTACTTAAAACTAAACCGATTTTTATAAATTTATTTATAGTGCTATTGTTTCGTTTATTTATAACTAGCTGATGCCCGCGGCTTATGCTTTATCTATGGTTAAAGGTACTCTATGTACTATTCCAAGACCTAAAATACCAAATACCAACATTTGATCAAATCCCTTCAGCCGTCCAAAATCGATTGCTCAGCTTTTACTGATCGGATTGAGATACCAACTTCACCAGTTTTTAAATCAAACCCAAAGCTATCCAACAGGGAAAACCGCATCGCAATCGGTTCAGTAGTTTTTACGTGATTTGCGAATAAACAGACAGACACGATTTAAAAAAATTATATATTCTTGTTCAATAGCCTATTTTTAAGTACCCTAGACCTACGAATAAATAATAAGTCAGGAACTCTAATTCAGAACAAATGTCACAATAAAAGTGCCCCTACTTCAAACCAAAACGACGTAAGATTCAAAGTACGAATCACTTCCGAGGTTACAAATAGACATGCTTGGTGATTGGTTTAAATTCAGAACGAAAGCAGGGATTGGTTCACGCGCGTGCTGCAATGTCTGCTATGACAGCTGAGTCATAGCGGCGTGGACGATGTTATGCAATAAGTGGACCGGACCAAGTCAGTAATAAAACAATATTACTGTACAATGTTTTTTTTTTGGCTCACTTTTTACAATTCATTAAATTCTTTGTCCCACGAAATATAATTAATTTATTAAGTTTTTGTCCAGAAGACATTAAAAGAGAATCTTTCTTCGCAATGTAGTGAAGACGGATTCTGAGAAATTTAAAACGGAATGTCCTCCTGTCAGCCTGTGAATTTAGAGCTGAGGTTCAAGTTCAGTAAATTATTTTTATATATTTCCATAAACTGTCAGGCGTTTGGGTTATTGTTGCAACGGCCGTGGTTGCGGATCACTCCAAAAACAACTCAATATGATCTTGGCTTAATATGGTTAAATAAATTTCTATATTTGTACCTCTACTAGCCGTGCAAAAAGTAATTTAAAACTTCAAATACATATGAGGAGTCCTAGAAGTCCAGTATTGGACTGAGTTTTGGTCACTGGTTTCAAAGAGTTAGTATATACTTTTACTCTTTGTCCATTTACTGTTCGAGTTTTTTTTGACTGCACATTGATTAGAGACCTTTAATATATTTTTTGCTTTGATCCAAAACGTCATGTAGTTTTTCTTTTTCTACCACTGAAAAGGGTGTTTAAACCCGTATCGGTCGGTCTTGAATTTAGTATGTCGAAAAGGTTGTTAAACGTTTCTAAAAAGCTAACAGTTGCATCTGTTTCTTGAAAATCAGGCATGTTTAACTGTTGCGAACCAAACTTAATCGCATCAGCTACACTTTGACTTAAGGTTTGAATCGCTAGTTTCACGTTCATGATATTATTTCGGAAGTATAGATGCCGATTTGACAATTTATTCCCAAAATGCAATCCAACGATATCTTGAACATTTTTCAGTTTCTGCAAATGTGCCCACTCAATTTTTTTCTTGTTTTTATCTACGAGTGTATTTTTCCTCTAATGTGTTACGCACAAGTTTCACCATATGAAATGGATCTAATATTACAACTACTGGGTCTCCGGTAGATGGGTGGTCAAAAAACGATTTTGAATTGTTTGTGTCTTCAAAATTGCAACCCAACATCTTAGCCGTAGCGATGTTAGATGCACAGCCATCAAAGATCAAAGTAACTTTTGACTTTTTCCTTTTAAGGGCTAAAACTATATCGTCCGAAAAATCATTCAATGCGGTATTTTCTGTAGTATCGCCAAATCCATTTTTCTTCAATTGGGATAAAATATTTTAAGTGAAATATTCTTCATAGTATTCTTTTATTTGGGCGTTGTAGATTTCTGATCTGTGATAGTCGTTATACTGCCAAAAAGGTTTTTTTCTTAGTTTTTGCTTTAAAATGTGTGTTTTAGGAGTATTCAGAGCAGATTCAATATCTGACGATGGTATATTTATCGGCGTAACGCATGATCCTCTTTCTTCAAAACTAAAGACTTCGGTTGAAATAAGATTATTTTTTAATTTTGTTTTTCTTGGCTCTTTTTCTTGGTTGGTAAGGTTATTTTCAGGAGAATAATATCAACACTGAATGTAATTACGGTGTTGTCTTCAACACCGTCATTACATTCAGTGTTGATATTATTCTCCTGAAAATAACCTTATTGAAGATCAGTTTCAAATATATGAAAGACTGTCTCTAATTGAAATAGATACATATATACAGCTAAAATAAAAATTCCTATCAAACCTAAATATTAAGTGCAAATAATAATAGTGAAATCTTAGAAGTTTTTGTGCCTTATGCGCTTGAGGGTTTGCATTATTTGTTTTTTTATCAACTCCGGTAAATCAAACACTTCAAAATTTCCAGAAGGTGAATTTTCAGTAGCCTGAAAAATTAAACGTGCTTTAATTCGATCAAACTATGAACTGTTTTTTTAATGCTATTGTTATTCCCATGAGTCGAAAAAGCCGAACCTATATTACATACCAACTGTAATCGTTGATTATTGTTTATTTGCTCATTTTGTTTAGTATTCTCCTAAATATGTTGACGTTTCTTAGGTATGAATCATCTGCGTGAAAAAAATAACAACTTAATTTCAAAATTTAATCGAGTAGAAATTAAACTTTAGTGCAAAAATTTGCTGACTTCATTTTGCATAGTATTGACCATCGCGGTTTGATAATGTATTTGAACGTCTTTGAATATAATTATAATTTTGCAACTACTACTAGTGAAAAGTGATCCCTGGACATTTTAATCTTGTATGCACCTCTTCACAACACATGCTGGCATGATGATTCACAGCTGTAGTTCACAATGATAAAATTAAAACGTACGCGAAGATATGACGTGCGCTCGCTTGCATGAAAAATGTCCGACTGATGACACGCTGGACACGACTTTTAAGCCCCACCTACTTGGGCACGACTTTTGTTGGGTCATTTTATTAACGCTGTTACGTTTCCTGACTTATTACTTATTCGTAGCCCTAGACCATTTATTTTGTTTATTTTTACTGTTCAGTTTTTTGGTACTTACTGCTTATATTATAAGTTTAGATGGATACCAAAATTTGAAATATAAAATTACAAACCGCATCGCAATCGGTTCAGTAGTTTTTACGTGATGCGCGAACAAACATACAGACAAACTAACTAACAAACAGAGAGACACGATTTTTAAAAATGTTATATTTTTTTTCAGTAGCTTATTTTAAGTACTTACAGTAGACCATTTTTTTATTGCTTTATTATAAGTAAAATATTTTTGATTTTATGTGGGGCCACAGCGGATGTCTAGCCTTACAATAAAAATGTTAATGATTTTATGTGGGGCCACAGCGGATGTCTAGCCTTACAATAAAAATGTTTTTGATTTTATGTGGGGCCACAGCGGATGTCTAGCCTTACAATAAAAATGTTTTTGATTTTATGTGGGGCCACAGCGGATGTCTAGCCTTACAATAAAAAAACCCAGCCTGTACAAATATCTTAATACTAAAATTAAGTAGTCGCATAGCGAGTCTTTGTGTTTGTTAGGCTCTGTGAACGATTGCGCAGGTACTGAGGTGACGATAAAACAGCATAAAGTAAGAGCGAGATAGAGTATGCGAAAAACGTAAGCGAGTGAGCGAGGCAGTTATACAATGTTGTCTTCACCTTCAACATTGGGATTGCGCCTGAAAAATTGCAGTTTGCGCAGCGACTAGCAGACAACTTCCGAGACACAAACTTACGCTGCGACTACTGTACGTTTAGTTATAACTTTATAAGAACCTCCTCTTATTGTGTAATCGATTAAATACGAAAACTCCATGTATCGCGTCACTTACGTGACCATTACCACAATAATAGTATATATAATATAAAATAATTTAATGTAGTATAAATAATAGTACTTCGTACCATTACAAAAACTCACCCAACTGAAAAGATCACAAAGCCTGCCCACACAACAACAACAAATTGAATAGTAGCCGTAGATGTGTGAATCAGATCGAGGAAAACAAACCAGCGTAATACGACTTGTATGATTCATATCCAAAACAAATTGTTACTAATAGTCAGGTATATTTAGATGTTTACTTTGCAATCTGCTTAAAATTGTGTCAGTATATTGCATAGAATCTATCTATCTATATCTATACTATAATAAAACTGTAACTGGGCTAAACCTGCACATTAAATGTTTTTTGAAAATTATAATTGAGATAAACTTCAAAATCGATATGGAGTGCAAAACTTTATTTTTTTGTCTGTCTTTCTGTCTGACTCTTTGTACACGTATCACGCTTGAAACTACCTGACGGATTTTGATACAACTTGGCACAATCACAGCTGATGGTATGCACTTTTTATCCCGAAAAAATAAAGGGTTCCCGCAGGATAAGGGTTGTAGGTTATTTAAAAGAACACGTATCACGCTGAAACTACTGGACGGATTTTGATGTATCTGGGCATTGTCAGAGTTTATATTATCCATAATTAAAAGCATTTACATATTTTATGCGTTATTTTTACATTTTTTAACCCCCAAACAAAGAGATGGGTGTTATAAGTTTAGGGTATCTATTACTCTGCGTGCGCGCGTATGTGTGTGTGTGTGTGTGTGTGTGTGTGTGTGTGTGTGTCTGTCTGTCTGTCTGTCTGTGGCATCATAGCTCCCAAACGAATGGACCGATATTGATGCGGTTTTTCTGTTTGAAAGCTGATGTGATCGAGATGGTTCTTAGATATAGTGGGGAGGAGGAGGGGCTAGGTGAGAAAAGGGGGGTGAGCAAACGAATGGACCGATAATGTTTCAAAGCTGAAGTAGACGAGATGGTTCTTAGCTATAATGGAGGCGGGGAATGGGGGTGAGGATCGTAGCTCCCAAATGAAAGGACCGATTTTGATGCGGTTTTTATATTTGAAAACTGATGTGATTGAGATGCTCCTTAGCTATAATGGGGGGTGGAGGGGCGGGGGTTTTATAAAATTTTAATTTGTGCTTGTCCTTAATATTTTTAAGGCTGCTGTAATTTTCTAAAGTGAACCTTCAAGTTTTATTTTAAAACAAGCATATAAACATATACAGGCGACTGCGCGTTTATTATCTCTTGGGATATTCATAATATATTATAACAGACATGCCCGACGAAACAGTGTTGGCGTCGGGCATGTTTAAAAAAAAGCGAAAACCCAACGTTTATGGCCGAGCTGACATCGGGTTTACTTTCGAATTTAGGATTACCCGTAGCGTATTTCGAAAATATACCTCCATACAACGCTACCGTAACACAGATTTCCGCCAACAACCTACAGTGGCGATCCGACATGGTCGTGATAGGTTAGAAGACGAAGGGGGAGCGAAGCATAGCGAGCGCCTTCATCTTCTAACCTATCACGGCCATGTCGGGTCGCTACTGAAGGTTCTTAACACAGGTAGGTAGGTAGGTACCTATATTGACTTTTGGTACTGGAGTAACTCATAGGATCCTTATATCCCAAAAAAACTACCACGCAAGCAACGCCGCGGGCACAGCTAGTTAGTAATACAGTTGATGAATCAAAATAGATAGAGCGCTCTATGCGCTCTAAAAATTTATACCTGCTCGTCAAGGTGAAATGACGCATCTCGGGTGCCCATATCTTAAATATTTTAAATTTTATTTTACTTTTTTTAATAATCTTTCGATTTTACAAAAACTGATTTCACAGAAATATAAAATAAATAGTATAAAACGTGTTTAGACATTGAGCTTTACAGATGTTTTTCGATTAGTTTTCTAATCTACATTTGTTTGTACCTGACCTTAATAGGGTTTTTGTTTCGAAATTATTTTAACCCTGCTTTCCCCGCAGTCGCGACGAGTCGCGTGGTATCTACGTGCTTAGCATCAATGTTTCGTCCTTCTGTTTGCCATCATGTATAATCCTTGTAGTTTGGATAACTATGACATGTCATCGATAGGATCCGTTTGTACAAGTATTTACCCGAGTACGGCGAAGCAAGGGAAGGGTAATGAGTTTAACAGTCTATGTATAATTATATGTATGTGAGTATGCGGATGTTCCACCATAGCATCGCCTCTATTATTCCGATTTGACAAGCGAGGTATCAATCGATTCGTAGAGTATCATAGGCTTTTATTTTTTTTCCCGACTACGGCGAAAGAAAGGAAGGGTTATATGTTCAAACTAAAAACTTGTCAAAATCGTAGAGGTTTCAGTCTATTCCTTTTCATCGCAAGAGTGTCATAGACTATGTTTTATTTTTACCCGACCGTAGTCGGGTTTTCGTTTTAGAATTATGTGTTCCAAAAAGTTAATTAGCATTTGCCCCCTGTGATTCCTGCTTCCATTACCATGTGGATCTATTTTCGATTTGTAGCAAGAAGGTACTCCCATGTTAAAGTCTCCCATGATAACGTTGTTGTGGGCCTACAACGCCTGGGACAGTACAAGATACTATCGTATCTTCTACTGTCTAGTAAAACTTACTCAAACGAATAACTTGTTTTCTGTGCTTGCGATAAAGGAACAGTTGTAAGTATAACATATTGTTTAGCCTAAATATACTCCTACGTATGCTTACTGCTTGGTTTATCTACAATAATTTGGTCTCAATCGATTCAATTCTCAACAGGAAATATTTTCCCAAAGTAACTTACTAATACAAATCGTAGAATTTAAAAAAACCCTCAAATAATCACTTTCCATACATTTTATATGAAGTGTGCCATTCGCCATGATTCTTCATAACTTCTTACTGGCTCTTAACTACCTACATCTTAGGAATTTTCAAAATTTTATTTTATGGTATTGATTTGAAAACAAGTTTTCCATGCATTCTCTGTGTGAGTGCAGCGCCCTGACAGGGCACATGTATTAGTTACTCACTTTTTTAACAACTGTCTTTCTACATGTTGGCATTAATAAATGAATAAATGAGAAAGCTATTATCACACTACGCGCATGTAACAATACCTTCAACTTATCATTTGGCCAGTAAGAAATCATGCAGATGCATAATAAAATTACACAATATTTCGTTGCAATCGATCGCATGATAATATGCATAATATGTTTCGACAATCTCTTATTCCATTGGTGCAACAAATGGCTGACTGTACATTATTATGAAAATGCATAAATGCTTCTTTTTTTTCTTCATTATAGTCCCGATGTTTTTTTAATGATGCTAGATTATTTTGTCACATCCCCTGTAGTGAGCAAAATTTTTAATTAATCTGACCATTTAAAGTGGGTAAAATTTAAATTAATCTCACCATTTAAAGTGGGTAAAATTTGAATTAATCTGACCGTATAAAGTGGGCAAATTTTTTAATTAATCTGACCATTTAAAGTGGGTAAAATTTGAATTAATCTGACCATTAAAAGTGGGTAAAATTTGAATTAATCTGACCATATAAAGTGGGCAAAATTTGAATTAATCTGACCATTAAAAGTGGGTAAAATTTGAATTAATCTGACCATATAAAGTGGGCAAAATTTGAATTAATCTGACCATTAAAAGTGGGTAAAAATTTGAATTAATCTGACCATTAAAAGTGGGTAAATTTTGAATTTATCTGACCATTTAAAATGCGTAAATTTTGAATTAATCTGACCATTTAAAGTGGGTAAAAATCGAGTTCAATGATTCCGTTACATACATACAGGTGAAGATAATAAAAGCGTGTTAAGAAGCGCAAAAGGCGAGACAAGAATAAACTTTCTCTTACATTGTATTTCAAAGCATATTTCAACATTTGAAGAGCGAAACTAAATAAACCCCTGATTTTCGATTGTAAGCTCGTTCAAAAGTGTTTGTAAATGGTACCAATTCGGTTGGTACAAACTAGACTATTACTAATTACTAAACTAGACTATTACTAACTAATTTTAATTACTAATTTCAGTTTAATTTATTGGTATTTTTCTATTCTGTTATACGTCAGTTTACGTATAAAGGTGGCCGGTGTAAAGGTACGAGCTCAGTAAACTCTCAGCAAGAAATGAAAATGTATGAAAACCATAGACAAAAAGCGGTTGTTCTGTGTCGGGGCGCACGGCCGTTTGTCTGTCGTGGAGGTTCAATGCCAAGTACAAATCGCGAGTTAAAGGTCACAAAAACATCAATTTTGTTGATACTGTGTGGGAGACCTGCGGCTTTGCCCACGTGGTCATTATCTCTGGGTTAAAAGTAACTTACGTGTTATTTTAGGACCAAAAGTACCTATAAAGTACAATATACCTTTCACTCATCTTTCAAATAGTTTTTTATCGGTTGATACGCTTCTATTCACCGGATTGAGATACCAATTACTCCAAAACCTTTAAATAGTTCTCTTATGTTTAAGTTAATTGTCATTTGTTTTGTGGAAGGCAACCAATGAACGGCGCGACGATGGCACCAAGCACACAGCCGCCGCGAGTCCACGACAGCGCCGCGGGGGCCCTAACGACCGCCCTCGCCAACGCCCGCAACACCACTCTCATCCAATCTCAGCCTGTGAGATCCAATGAGATCCAAATGCAGGTATTTTCATATCTATAAATATTGGTCTCGGCGAGACAAGATATGATAATAAAGAGACTCTCGACATCACGAATGCGCTTGTGCGAAGTTCCACGTCCCAGTATTATAGCATTGGAGAGTACAGGATAAAATTATTGCATGAATTACAATGATTAAATAAACCACAGAAATGTTATCCAATAGATAACACAACTCTTGTTAACTACATAGTGCACACTGATCACTGAACTCAACTGATCACTGTTTATTCGCTGTCAATTACTTCGATCGTACTTGTACACGTAGCTTAGCCAAAATAAGACTGACTCACTCAGCCGATGCGCAACGTATTTATACGGAAAGTTCTTGAAGGTTCTCGCACATAGCGTCATCCAGCCCCTGTTCCTTCTAGAATGTTCTCGTTCGTCTCGAAACATCCTTAACCTTCGGAACGTTCTACAAACGTCGCGATGTTTCTGGAACGTTCTAGATCGTTATTTCTAGGATCCACTGATTATTTATCTAAGAATCGACCGGCGTAACAATAAGATACGAGTATATACTTAAAATATAATTTTGTGTACAGCCTCTGGACAGCACCAGCAATGAAGAAGCAAACAGTGAGGACGACAGCTCCAACCAGAACGCTCGCGGCGCGTCGGCTCGGCCCGCACAGAATGGAGACGTCATCAACATAAACGTTGTAACCCAGTTTAACTTTTAGCCGCTTCAAGAAACCTCCCAAAATATCAATCCTTTAGGCAAACGCCCAAAAGCCTACGTCGTCGCCGGAACTGGAAGCATGTGATATATCTAAAGGTACCTCTAGACGTGCGCCGACTTTCGACAAGCAAGAAACTAACTATGTGCTGCAGCAATCTTGTTTTGTGCAAGACAATGAGGTCTAAAATCGAAGCGCAGAAGGTTGTTCGGTAGTTGGATTACCGAGAGCCGAACTAATGCTAATGCATCGGGCATTAGCATCGGAAATACAAGATGCCGAAGCGCATAGTATGTTTCGTCTATCATTGAGCATTGTTAGCCAAATATTATTGCTTGAACGAAATCGAGCATGAACAGTGCCCCAACTTATCTTTAGGAACTAATGAGGTCAAAATCATGAAATTCAAAACTTCGCTGTCTATAATTATCTTTATGGACGGTGGCGCCACGCTAGCAAGCGTAATTCAACCTCTTTGGTGGAGCTTGGTGGCGCCCCACTCGATATACTAATGTTGGTAGCACTGCTCATGCTCGATTTCGAGTAATTTGAGGTCTAGCACAATTGAACGTAAAACTTAAAGCAGACAACCATCTCCGTTTTAAGTTGGCTGTTTGCTCGAAGACGTGGAAAAATTGTGGACGCAGTCTAAGTACTTACTATAATAAGATATTTTTTAGGATCGCGACCTCGCATGTTATTAGCTGTCATGCTTACCTTTCAAGTTAAAACGTCTCCACCAATACTCGGTCATCATGACATCATCAAAGCGAAGTTGGAGCGTATCATACAGTTCGCATGAGCGAATGACTAATACAGGGATGACCCCACGCTACACTACACTGTGCCGGGTCTGAGATACGTAGGTATTCTCTAAGAGGAAAATAGTATAGGCGACCGGCCGTGCCTATATTTAATTCATAGCAACCGTGCCATAACCTACTGTCTGATGTTTGTTAGTCATAGACACAGACACGGCTCTAGCCCGGCACTGTCTAGCGATAGCGCGAGCAAGCGAGTC
Source organism: Alsophila aescularia (assembly GCA_946251855.1). Taxonomy (NCBI): domain Eukaryota; kingdom Metazoa; phylum Arthropoda; class Insecta; order Lepidoptera; family Geometridae; genus Alsophila; species Alsophila aescularia. The sequence goes on from OX276378.1 coordinate 14,963,094, forward strand.
GTTTTGAATATAAAACGCTGTAAAGTAGCGTGATCTATAAAATGTTGTTGAAAGTTAGTTTGTTGCTCAACTAAACTATGAAAGATAGCATTTATTTTAATTTTTATATGTTCTATAAACTCATAGGATTCAAAGACTTTTTAGACTAAACACGACATTTAAAGTATAAGTGTTATAAACGTGTGTTCCTTGTCATGCAATAATAGTAAGTATTCGAGCTGCGACTATTAGAAACTTTTTTATTTTGTTTTATTCAATATTTCGTGTTCATACTAGAGATGAAACGGATAGTTGTTTAGCCGGATAACGTATATCCGGCCAACCTTGAAGCCGGATATTCGGCCTAACATTGCCGATAGGCGCAACGTAACAAGCAAGCTCGCGTAGGTAGCGCACGAACAATCGGGCGAGCTCGGTTCAATTCGGGTCTTCGTTCATGAGCGAAGTTAGCAAATGTTTCAAGGACTTGTTGAATTGATTGCAAACACGATCAATTGACGTTATTGTAAACTTGCTATTACAAACTACATTTGAATTATTATTTATTTATTACATTTTGTTCAAAAATTAAAATATGTTGATTATATTGGTTATGTGGATTAAATTAACTGTAGTACTTAACTGTGATATTGCATAATTGTAACTTTAAACTTTCGCGATTCGAACTCATAGTTATATAATATCTTCTCGTGACTTGATCGAAACGTCGAGGTAAATTAAAATTAAGTTTTCAGCGCGATTAAGTCCCGTTTAAATATATAACTATTTCGTACTATTTTCTAAAATCCGGTATTCGGACGAATACTCGCTTACTATCCGGTATCTGGCCGGATATTAAATTTAGGCTGGATACCGGATAGTGACCGGATATCCGCTTCATCTCTAGTTCATACCCATCCATGTTCAGGCCAGATAATAACGGTAGAACCTGTCAAAGCTCGCATACTAATGTTGTAGTATTTTTTATGTAGATTTAGTTTATTAATGTTATTTAGCTTCAGTGATGAAATGTTAGGAATCTCGTTGGTACTCGCTCCTGTGCGTTTTTGTTTGATATCCGCACAACAAAAATCGCGCAGATATACGCAATAGTAAAATTGCATAATAAATATTACTAATGTATTAAGTCCCAGATATATTTTTAGTTATTAACTTTAAAATGTAAGTTTTATTTAGTTTGCTTGTACCTACTTGTTTATTGTAGGTAAACTATGGAATTTTAGTTCATATTTTGATGAAAGAGATTGTCATTACAGTACGACCGATAAGTCGTGGCCACTCTGTGCTTCGTTCAAATGGCTGCGCAATGAACATTTTAAGGAACTGAATAGCGGAATGAGGTACATCTCTAGCTTAAACCACAGCCCCGTGCACGTCGCCCCATTTCGTCATTCGGTTCCTAAAAATGTTCATTGCGCAGCCATTTGCACGAAGTTCAGAGTGGCCATGACTTAACGGCCGTACTGTACATACCTATATTATTTTATCAACAGTCATTAATTTCTTCAAACACAAAGCATAATTTCTACATACTGTTGTTTTCAAAGTCTTAGTATATATTTTTAAATGTTATAATAATTACATTATCAGAACATGAGTTTATATTCGTCGAAGTGTTCGTTTTTCGGCGTTTTATCCGTGTTGCATTTTTAACTGTAATTTCGTTCTGAACTCTGAAAAATAATGACCATAAGTATAACACTAAGAACCATAACTATCTCAGTGTTTATTTTATTTTTTTGCTTTAATACTTGTATCCTATTACGAGGTGCTCTTCAGCAACTAAATGAAATCATTATCATGTGAACATAATGAAGTGCTTACAACCGAAGCGCTTTAATTAGTTTATACCGTGTGATTAAGCTGATAGACTGATTAATATTAGCTGTTCAGGATGCTAGATGACGCCTAAGTCCCTCCCGCGACGGAGGAGCTCACTGTAAACTGGTGATTTCTACAAAAATTGCCATTGACAAGCGAAAGTTGACCTAACGTGTCTACGCGCGGCCGGCAACAACGTGCGGCCAGTTTCGCTACTCGGTGCCTATTTTTGTAAAAATCATTTTACAGTGAGCTCCTCCGTCGCGGGAGCCCGCTTAAAGGTGCGGCCGGCCTAAGGGTTAACCCGCCGGTATCCGCTCGGTATCGCATTTTTCCAACTTTTTAACATCGCCTCCGATTGACAGAAAAGAATTACGAAATAATGTGGGCCGCGCCGACAGGTCGGGTGTGATCTGACCCTTAGGTGAAGCCATAATATAAATAAATTACGTAATTATCATCAAAAAATACATAAGTACATTATACATTTATGTAATTAAATTGATGTTGACGCAAATCACATAGTTCTTGTGAAATTTTAACAAGCCAAAATGTAGGTATTTTTGGGGCGTCTTTTTGCTCAATTAGCATAATATGCAAATAGACAGACTGTTTTGTGTAATTTAATTGTATAATTTTAGAATATTTTTATAAATAGATATTTTAGTGAGATATGTTTATATGATATGTTTTATTCTAAAGTAAAACAAGGTTATTTATTTTATCTCCAAAAGTACTTAGATATGAATGACATAAAAAAACTTATGAAATAACCGGTGTTTACAATAATATTATGAATTATTCTTTATATTCAATCAAAAGCATCGAATACGAGATGAATTAATGATCGATTTATTCATTTGTATCATGTTTATGTATTAAAACAATTTATGACTTGACATCGTGAGAAAATCAACAGCATCTTTGAAGCCTGATCTCGTTTCTTCTTCACAATCATGACAAAGAACAATAAAGATATACTCAAAAACCACACAAAACTTATAAAAAAGTGCATAATAATTATATATTATTAAACAAGGTTAATTGTGTTGTAGTTAAATTAAGTATAAGTGTGTGTGGTTGTGCCATGTTGTGAGCTTACTGGTATGATACGCCTCACTGTAGGTAATTCTGATTATTCAAATATTCAGCGGAAGTTGATTTGTAAGCTGTGCTACTGCCATATCATTGATTATACAAATACTAGAGATATCACTTGTTAAAATTACACCGCAATATATAAGTATTCAAAAAAAAACGAGCGAGCCTTGTACTAGTCGCACATGATGTGTAATATCTGAGGGATGACGCGTCATGGATGATGATGATGAAAAGTATCCTATAATTCCAGGGTATAAGCTATTTTCATTCCAAATTTCATCAAAATCCATTCAACCGTTTGAGAGTGAACATAACGTTTACACTATTTACGCTTTTCACGAAATCACTCCCATAAACTGCAGAAAAGCGAAGGGAAAGATATTACACATTAATAAAATATAATATTTAATGTTCCTTTACTTACTTGCAAGCCACGATATTTTATTACGAGTTGGACGACATTGTTCTCCACACATCAGTATGTGTCATACTAAGAATTGTATTTTTAACGTTTTATGTACTCGAAAAAAGCTGCATTTTATTTTCGCTCCTCGATAAGACTAGAGGAAACGCCGTGCGTTCGAGAACAAAGAATTATGATTTAAAAAAAACGTAGTTGTTTGCAAGTTTATAGTTTTATTTTTTAACTAGTTAGAAGACTTTTCCATAGAATCTGGTATCATGTCAATATTTGATTCGCTATCAGGTGAGCCTCGTTAGTCACTTTAGTCGCATGACAAAAACACACAAATGCCAATATAATATATTGTTATCTCAGATTAAATATTACTTTAATAATATTTAGTATGAGATTTATTTTAGTCTATTTATTATAATAGGTACCTATATGTGATGTTATTTTAGTAGAAAATGTCTAAGACAAACATACAGGGTGTAAAACAAACAAATTAAATAGATTATTACTTATTTTATGTCAAAATGTCTCATTTCTGCACCCTTGCCTTTTTATATTAATTTTGTCGTAATCTTTATGTATTGTATCAAGAGTATGATGATTGTAAACATATACCTACCTATTTTGTCAATTTCTCTATTTTGGTATATGCATCGCTTTAATGTATCCATTATGTCTAATAAAAAAACAGTTATAGTTCGATAAATTATTTATAATCTTCCTCGTTCAATCCAGTATTTAATATTGGTCTAATCAAAATAATTTAATTTATAAAATAAAATATTTAAAATTATAAAATCCTTTTATTTCTGGAGTTCCTGTTGTAATTATTGCGTACCTATATCACAGAAATAATAGCCTATATAGTGTGTGGTAAAATAATAGGCCATCAACGGTAGGTGTATTCCTTTGTAGTTAGAAGCTCTTTGTTCTTATGAAACATGGGGTCTATTTTGAAGAAAATAATAACTGCAATTAAGCATTTTCAAATAAAAGTATTGTCAACCCAAAAATTTTTTTTCCAAAAACCAGGTTGGTCTCAATCAAACCATCTGGAAAACTTTTCTTAAGGTAATTTAGTAAGTAAAGCAAATTGTAAAAACAAAAGCTTTTTCTAAAGTAATTAATAAAAATAGTTCAATGGACTTAAAATAAGCCGTTGAACGAAATTTGGTATAATGGAAAAACATAGGATACTTTTCCCATAGGTATACAAGCGCGGATCCACCGTTGTGGGCAAGGCGGGCATGCCCACAACCCTAATAGACTTGTAACCTCACACTTTCACGGTCTAATGCGAAATCGGCAGAAGACTTTTACTTATGACCTGTTAGTGACTTTTACCGAACCACAGAATTGCATTTTATTCAAAGTTTTTCCTCTGCCAGAAATAAATAAGAGCCATTAATAGCGCAGTGCTGCCCAGTACGAGTATTTGTTTAAACGTTAGTAAAACGATTGTCATAATTTACTCAAGTACCGTTATTTAATTTTGATCAACGACATTAAGAAATTATCTATGATTTTGATAGACTGATTTTTAGCTTGAGAAGTATGTAGTTCTGACATTGTTATTTTATCGGAAATACTAAAAATACAGCTCTTATTATCATTCAATGGCTGTGTTCACTTACACGCTCGAATCATCCGTGCGATTATCGCTCGATCATCCGCAGCCCGATTTCATAACTTGGCTTCAATCGAATTCTCAGTATCGCAGCCACTAATGCCTTGCGATAGAGTCGAATTTGCTATGAAAAAAGTGATAATCCGATTGTAGCCAAGTTATGGAATCGGGCTGCCGGAGTAAGTGAACGACTTTGGACGTCCACATAGAACTGACAACTGTCAAGTGTCAGTTTCATACTATTCCTCCCCTCCACTACTATTTTTCGGATGACCCAGGCCAACGCCCGGACGACGCGACGCCGTGAACGATTTCGAGTGTACGTGCGGGTGATCCGTGCGTCCTCGAACGTTTATGTGAACGGGCCCCTTGAGGTAGATAATGGGTATAAAAACACTTTGACATCATTCACTCATTTTGCCTAAAAATACCACGTGAATTCTCGCTCGCCAGCGACGATGTACACAAAGATGTTAACCTGGATATCGATGAAATTATCACCTTTTTAGCGAAAAAGAAACGTAATCTTGAATTTGTAATTTATGTAAGCTAAGCACCTTAGTAAAACTATTTAATGTAAAATGTATATTATAATTAATAATAATAATAGCCTTTATTACATTATTTAAAGTTACATTCTACATAATAAATTCAAGTAACACTTTTTACAACAATGCAATCATTATTATTATTATATTTGTTTTATTTGCATCGACTCCCTGTCTGTATGCCACTAGTTGGCATAGGCTTCCTCTAACTGTCGCCATTTCCCTCTATCTTCAGCTATTCTAGTCCATGGGCCACCTGCTATGGCTTTAATGTCATCAACCCACCGTCTAAATGGTCTACCTCGTTTTCTCTTCTTGACAAGAAGTGAACCAATTCATGACTAATTTTGACCATTTTTCACTTCATCTGATTGTATGGCCTGACCACTTCCATTTTAGTTTTTTTATTGTTTTTATGACATCTTTTGTTTTCGTATGTTTCTTAATGGTTACAATTTTTATTCTATCTGATAGTTTTTTACATATCTTACTTCTTTTCATGGAGTTCTGACAAGTTTCTAGCTTTTTGTTGTGTATTTTTGTGAGTGCCCAGGTTTGGCAACCATAAGTAAGTACAGAACAGACTCCAATACTGTTTCCAAGAGTTTCCAATGCGTCTATCAATTTCTTTTGTAGTTAGATCTGCAGGAGAGATTATTTGACATAGGTATATGTATTCATTGACATATACAATTAGGTTCTTATTTATCCTGATAGGTTCTTGCTTCTCATTTGTCATAGCTTTGGTCTTTTGTGTGTTCATGACTAATCCTACCTTGCGGCTTTCTCTATCTAGGTCATTCAGCATCATCTGCAGGCCTTCACTTGTTGGTGATAGGGTTATCAGATCCTCTGCAAATCTTAAGTATGATAGATTTTCACCGTTAATGGATATCCCACAATTTTCCCAATCTAACTGACGAAAGATCTCCTCCAGAACTGCTGTGAAAAAAATCGGTGAGAGGGGGTCGCCCAGGCGCACTCCTCATTCTAATTTGATTTCCTTTCCTTCTTTCTCAAATTAATTTTAGCTTTGCTGTAATCATAGATGTCTTTTTAGTATTCTGATGTATTTGTGTTCAACACCTTGGTTCTTAAGTGCTTGCCAGATCTTTTCATGCTCTATTATGTCGAATGCCTTACTGTCCACAAAACAGCAATAGAAGGTGAAGTGATACTCTTTGCTTTTTTCAAATAATTGTTTGATAACATAAATTTGGTCTAAAGTCGAGTATCCGCTTCTGAATCCTGGAAAGAAGAAAGTCAACCAAGATAACATCTTGGCTGACTTTCTTCTAACGTCTTAGTTATTCTGCCAAGTATTACTTTAGCAAAGATTTTGTAAATATTTGATGACAGGCTGATAGGTCTATAATTGTTTATGTTATTTTTGTCTCCTTTTTTATGCAGAAGTGTTTTAGTTGACGTTGTCCATCACAATTGTCCATTGGCTAGGTATTATTTCACTATGTAGTACTTCATTAAAAAGGTGTTTGCGAATTGGTATTAGGTGGTATTTATTTAGTATGAGGAACTCGTTGGAAATACCGTCCGATCCTGGAGCTTTATCTTTCCTTTGAGTTTCCACAGCTTTATTTATTTCTGCAGAGATTATGACGGGTACTTCGCTACCTCCTGTTAGGATTTTTGTTTGTATCGTATTTTTCCTTTCATACAGTTCCGTGAAAAAGCTAGTAGCTATAGCCATAATTTCTGGACGACGCTTTTCGCATTTGAACTTCTTATTTACTAAATTTGGTATCCAGTTATGTTTCTCTAATAGTTGCTTGGTTACTTTTTTGATGCCTCCAGTTCTCTGTATGCAATCTTCCAGTAGTTCCAATCTGTATTTCTGATGGTCTTTTCAAATTTGTGTTTTGATATTATTACTTATCGTGGCTATTTCCTTTCTTTTGGTTTTTGACTTTTAAGGTTTTGATAATAGTTCTGCTCTGGATTCTAAGAGTTTTTTAGTTTGATTTCTTATCTATTTTATTCTCTTTTTTCCGCTTTCATGATTACTTATTTGTGTATAGAATTCTTGAAATTTGTTGTATTTATTTTGTATGTCAGAATCTTTTATGTTTTCCATAAAATTTTCTAGTTTTCCTTTTAATATTTTGGTACTTTCCAATGCTGCTGTATTGATTTTCTTCGCCATAAATGGTCAGTATTTCTTGTATTTAAGAAGTTGTAATTAGGCTCTAACCATTATGTGATTGCTGTTAAAATTAATATTGTTTACAACTCTACAATCTCGAAAGTTATAACTTTTATTCGTTAAGATGTAGTCTATCTCGTTCTTATGGTGGCCATCTGGATGTATCCATGTCCATCTATTGTTCTGATTTTTCTTGTATAAACTGTTTAGTATTTTTAGGTTGTTTTAGTAAGCCAATTGTATCAGCATTTCACCATTATATTATTATTATTTTTTATTATTCCTGACGAATACCGACCTAGTACAATTTCTTCTCCGTCTCTTCTTTCCCCCGTTTTAGCATTAAAATCTCCCATTACTATTAAATTATTGTGCGAAAGGTTTTTTATTGCATCTGTTAGTATGAAGTAGAAGGACTTGATTTCTGATTTACTAGATTTTTCAGTTGGGGAGTAGACTTGAACAAATTACCACTTTTCATTTTTAGGCTAGATTAAGTATTAAGTTGATATACGTTCTGAGATGCCAATAACCATTGTTGGATATGTGGTTTTAATTCTTTATTAAAAATCCTGTTCCGTATTGGCCCGGTGTTTCTCCCTTGTAGTATAATCTAAAACCTCCATGGTCTTCTATGTTTTCTCCTAGATGTCGTACTTTACTCAGACCCAATATCGACCAATGTATGGTTTCTATAGCTAGGATTAATTCCGTTAGACTTTCATTTGTTTGGAGAGCGTGTTGCGATGTGAATTATATCTTCGTTATGGCGGTTTTTCTTAGAAGGGGTATATGGTTGATTTATTAAGTCAGTTGGAGGGTAATAGTCTTCTTCCCTCACGGTGACCGGCCGGATTGGGGTGTCTTTACAAAAAGTTGGTTTAGTTAAGGTTATTATATTTTGGTTCTGGGTATCGAAGCAGTTTAGAAGTTTTTTGTAATTTCCGATAGTGAGGCCGACCTTCCCGTTCAACATAGTTGAGTATGTTCGGTCTTATAATATCTTTCCCTGGGGGTTTGGTATGAGGGTTGATTTGCCGGTTTGAAGAGGTAGCTGTAGTCTTCTTTTGATTTGAGGAGTTAGGAGAACCTGACTTCTCTTTTACTTTTTTCTGGGTTGTTATCTCATTATCATGCTTTATGAACGCTATGTTCCCTCTTTTCCTTTTTTCTTCAACTTGTAACTGAAGCTGCTTCCTTATTTCTAACACTTCTTTGGAATAGTTTTCTTTGATATATATTCCTTGGGGAAGTTTGGACTTTTTTCGTAGTATGGTGTACTTTTTCCATAAAGTGCTGATAGAAACTACGACAGGGTGATTTTTGTTGTTGATCTGTTTCCCAATTCTGTATATATTACTAATTTTGTTACTCTCAAAGTTTGTTCCTGAGTCAATTGTGAGCTCCTTTATGCAATCCACAAGTTCACCTTCTGTTTTCCCAATTTCTTCAACTCCGAAAAATAACTGGTTCAAGTACTTAACCTCAAGTTGTAGTTCATATACTTTTGTTTTTAAGATGTTATTTTCTTAAGTAATTACTCTCATTTTCTCGTCGATCGCCACCATTACATTTTTGGTGATAGAACTTGTTATGAGAAGAGTTTGGTTGTTCAGTTTCTCATATATCATTGTTACTAGCCATTCCATATCTTTTTTCTCCATTTTCGGTTTGTCACTTTATTCTATGATTTTGCACTTTTTTAGTTTAACTTTTATTTTTTTTTCTTTTAACTGATCTGTTGTAAAATCCTCGAAAAAACGTTAATTTTTACTGTGTTTTGTTCTTGATCTTCTTTGTTTTGGTTTTAAAAGGCTACTTTGAGCAGAGTCACAGTTGATCACACTATTTTGTATTGAATTCCCGTAAATTAACATAGAGATCGTTGACGTACGTCTCGCCAGTTCAATAAACGGAACCGGATTTTTTTAATGTAAAATGTATACTAGCGTTTAATTTAATTAGATATGGTTTGAAATTGTATACATTTCATCAAAATTGGTTTAGTAGTTTAAAGTCTAAATGTGACACTGTGATGTGCAAACAAACACACATTTACTTTTGATATTTTCTTGAGCTAACAAACTAACATTTTACGGATTTATTAACCTACTAGTGTTCACCCCACGGGTTTGCCCACGTGGCTGTACTAAACGTTGGTCAGGGCGTTATATATTTTGTAAACATCTCCTTTGTAGGAATGCACTGTACCACTATATCGATCATGAGCGCGTTTATACTCCGACTCGCACTTGGCCGATTTTCGGATGGCTGTGACCACAACCTTTTATGAGGGCTGGATCCGCGCCTGTAGGTATATCAGAAAAATTACCATGACACATTTAGACATGGAGACCATTTGATCCTGATCAAACCCTCTCGATTGGTGGCATAAAAATACAGCATTTTTTGGCATTTTAGTCGGCGAGGCTAGAAAGTTTAAAAAAATATTTGATTCATATTATAATTATATGGTTCAAATATTTTTAGTCACCATTAAAAATAATACCTTTAGGTTTACATTTTTTTTCAACTGTGACTAGACTAGGCCGTCCGCCTGATGGTTAGCGCAGTATCCTGTAGTTTGTGGTTAGCACCATGCCTGCCCTTAACCTTAGGTACGTAGTATAATTAGGTATTCTGTACCTTAGGTGTTTCCACACCATTTACGGGTGAAATGTTTGACAAAGTTCCACCCAATTATCCAATTAATATTATTTCAATTTCCAATTTATATACTACCTTGGTTCCACCCCACACTCCTACGAAAAAGAGGCGAGGGACTCGTGGTCACACCGTTTTGTCACACTAGTGTGACCATGAGGAATTATTTTTACTCGTGGTCACAGTGCTTGGTGTGACAACCAGTAAGCACGAGTGGGTGAAATTTTTGTGTATGGTTTTCATTGTACATGTATGCATTTTTAGTTCTTGCCGAGCTGAAGTTTTCGTTAGGATACATTTTCGCAGCGGGGATGCTGCGTTCGTTGGTTCCAGTCTCGAGAAAGCCAGAATAAATAATAAATGTATGAAATTCTTAACTCTCTATTGTCAACCGTATTTATATTCTCTTTGGTTGGTTCGTTGTTCGGCAGGATGCACCACGGGCAGATGAGGTTCACTTGGAGCCTTAAGATACTGGGGACTACTGTACAACCTTTACCCTCAATTTGAGGAGGTAAGGAGGGATTACTAGAACCTCCTGATAAAATTAGATTTCTCCCCCCCCCGCCCCCCCCCCCCCTCCCCATAATTTGTTTAACCCGCCGGAGTGCCCGGTAACAAGTGTCAAACAGATACTACATTTTTAAAGCTATAAAAAAAGAACACGATGACCAACGAAGCTAAAGGCCTTTGCCTTCTAACCTATCACGGCCAAGTCGGAACGCCCCACTAAAACTGAAACTTGTTAACACAGATAGCTTTTCAAGGCTTAAACAAAAATAAAGTTAATATGGTTCTGTGGATACAATAATTAATAGAAGATTAAACAAAAAAGTGAAATATTAAATAATAGCATATCTCAGGGGGGGGGGGGGGGGGGAAGGGCAGACTACCTACCAAGGCCGTAGCCAGTGCCCTATTTGGGAGACGATAATACACGACCAAAATAATGTACGACCAGTATTTTACAGCAAATATTACACGGCAAGCAGCCCGATTCCATAACTTGGCTTCAATCGAATTCTCAGTATCGCAGCCACTAATGCCTTGCGATAGAGTCGAATTTGCTATGAAAAAAGTGATAATCCGATTGTAGCCAAGTTATGGAATTGGGCCACAGATATTACGTGTACATAGATTCGTAATATTTGGACGGCTAATACTGGCCGTGTATTATTGCCCGTACAAAATCGGTCCGGGTTGATAATGCACTGCCATTATTACGCGACCAATATTACGTGTACAACTGGATACGTAATATCAGCCCGTGCCGATTTTGTACGACCAATATTACACGGCCAATAATACAAAGCCAACCATAGACAAAGCTAGAATCACTCCTTGATGCTTCGTTTGTGTAGGCGAGTGTCAAGATGAAAAAAACTGTAAACCGAATTTTTTTTTCGAAAAATCTACTTTATGGAAGAGTTTTTCGGATATCTTTAATTTCATCATCCGATGTTTTACTATTTTCAGTGTTGCAATCTGGGATATAAACTACTCTCGCTCATGGATACATTGCGATTTCATAGTTCCTAGCATAACTGACTGGTGTAATTAATATAGACATAAGCTTTAATTGCAACATTATTTGGTAAATACTTTATTTTACTTTCTCTCTTAATAAAAATCAACAAAAACTGCAAAAATTTCCATGTCTTTTCCAGTTTCATTAAAAATGTAGTAGTTTTAACTGCAATTTACCTAGGTCACTGAATAAATAATAGTACAAGCCTAGGTATAGTAGAAATCGAGCTCCACATTTTCGGTATATAAAAGGATGGGTGGTTTTCTAGGATTTTCTAAGACATTTCGTGGGGGGGGTTTGAAACCCCAAAACCCGATGCCGGAATCGTGTCTCCCCTGATTTTCCCCCCTTGGGGAGACATCAGAACTTACTTTAAAAATAAAATTTTGAGTACTCCTGTATCAAGCATTACATTGAAACCATAAAAATAAAATGTTACTGAATCTGCAGTGAGCCAAATATGCTACCCAAAAATATAATGCAAACTTTTGATATTTTACACATTCCAATTGTCATCGAGGCTCAAGAAAATGCTGAAAATTCTGAGGACAATCCAATAATTTTCCCGGCGGATAAAGAACTTTTGTCAATTTTAAACAGCAATCCTACGTACACCCAGCCTGCAGATCCAATGAAAAACACGAACATAGTTAATACTATGTTACGTATGTACTATTAAATTTTCAGATATATTCAAATCAAGACAATTATGTCTTACACAATTAATTATTATTATTGTTAGTACATTGCAGTTTGATCAATCCCGATGTAGTTACATTTTTTCTGGTGTATCTTTAGAAGTGTCTCGTATCAAGTCTGAAATTAAATGAGGAGAAGGTATCTAAATATCTGAAACTCTATATCCAGCTGAATCACCCACAAGCCCTCTAATAAATGAAAACAGCACTGGGAGTATTTTGTCAAGTACGGTTGACAACGAATCAATACCAGTGATATCTTATAGTGCTAATACATTGAATGAATCTGGAAATCAAATTGTCAACAAAAGAAGACCGTAAAAAGGACGAAAAAGAAAGCATATGACACATTATAGATCGAAAAGAAATAAGAAATTAAATAAAGAACAAGAATATATAAACTGTATAGGTACTACATTACAAAAGAAGATGTTTTTACGAACAGAATTTAACTGCAACTGCATTAAAAAATGCACTGTTTTTTTCTGAAGATAGATGAAAGATATTATTTGAACATTATTGGTCTGTAGGGTAGTACAAAGCACGTCGTGAAACTTTACAAGAATCCATGTTAAAAAAAGAGCAAAAGAGCAAAAAAGAAAAAAGAGGTTCTAAAAAAGAAGTCTTATCGAGGATCAGATAAAAGATTGAATACTAGAGAATGTACCTTGCACAATACTCCTACATGCAAGAAGGCATTCTTGAATACATTTCCTATAAGCCAGAAAAAAAACTTCCTAAATAAAATGAACAATCTTTTACTGACAATCGTGGCTTAACTACAGGAGGAAAGAATACAATTTCAGATGAAAACAGTTCATGAAGTGGTAGAGTTTTTCTAAAACTACCTAAATAAACATCACACTATTGCCGAGACAATACATCCGCTAAATTTCTTGCACCTAATTTAAATGTGTTAACTTACGACATATTCAAAGAAACCTTCACTAATGGTGTCAGCCAATAAAGCTTTACAAATATATTCTACACCAAATTTAATTTGCATTTTATGAAACCTCAGAAAGACACTTGTGTTCGATGTGATTTATATAAAGCCAGAAGAAAAAAATTGTCTGGGAAAGAGTTGGAAGACTTAGAAGCTGAACCCAATCAACATTTTGACAAAGCTGCTCCTTTCAGACAAAGAATGAAAGACGATTTACAACTAGCAGCTATGGACAATACATAGAAACACTTACCTTTGATTTGAAAAAAAAAACTCATTGCTTGCCTCGACTTCCAACCAACATTATTTACTATAAAAGGCAATTGAACCTGTATAATTTAGGCATTCATCAAGGCAGTATAAATCATGGTTCTTTCAATGTGTGGATGGAGCACAAAACTGGCCGTGGCAAGTAAGAGGAAGGAAGTTGTCTGAAAAAAAATGTAGCAGAAAACTTGAACCCCCTGATACAACCGAATAAATTTTGTGGGCAGATCTTTGCGGTGGCCAATATAAGAGTATCAAGTTAGAAGTGATGCTAATGCACATTCTTTTAAGTGACAACAAATTAGAAAAAAACACTATGCGATTCCTCCAACCAGGTCATACATATTTGCCCAAAGATTCGGAGCTTGGAGATTTAGAATGTGCTCTAAAACCCAAAATAGACTCTACACTGATAAAGATTATCTTCGGATTATGAATAGTTGCCACCGTAAAAAGAAATTTGTTGTAAAGAATTTGATAAGGATGATTTTTACTCAGTGGAGCCATTGCTCAAAGCTATTACTAATAGAAAACAAAATGTTAACAAAGGTAAAGTTTCCTGGCTGGATACCTCTGAAATCAAGATTCAGATGAATGAACCGTTATAAACTTTATTTTAAAACTGACATTAGCTCTGAAGATACACAAATTATTAATATTGCAAAGCAAAGTTAATCTAGGTGAACCGTTTTCAAGGAAATTGATCTTCTAAAAGTATGGCCAAATGGCAAAATTCTGTCAGCAGCTAAAATAAATAGCAAGCAGCTAACTTAAAAGATACAGCCAAGCTTCTTCCAACTGATGCCAAATCTTTCTATCACGACATACGGCATATTGAGGGCACTGATAACGCATATGATATTGAAGGACTTGTTCTAACTGATGCCAAATCTTTCTATAACGACATACGGCATATTGAGGGCACTGATAACGCATATGATATTGAAGGACTTGTTCTAACTGATGCCAAATTTTTCTATAACTTCTAATGGCATATGGAGGGCATTGATAACAAAGATGATATTGAAGGGTTTGGGGAAAATGTAGAGTTTGAAGTCCTAGAATTTAAGAATTATGCAGAATAAATGCTGTAGGACTTCAAACTCTTCATTTCCCATAAAATTAACGTTAGTGAGTTCACTATTCTTATAAATTTTAGAGTGTGAGGCTTAATAATTATAAAATTTTACCAAAATATAGATACCAGGTTAAGTTTATTGAGTTATATTATGTTTTATTATATTTCTGTATATCTAATAAATAAATATCAAAAACAGAGTATATCTCGCATTTATTTTAAAACCATTTTACAAATTAAGAATCAATAAATTATCTTTTGGAAAAAGGGGTTATAGTGGTTTAATACTCTTTTGTATTTAGCTTCGATTGCTACCAACATTAAGTAAAATGGAATCAATCATATTCAAAGCCATATCTTCCAAGCCGTGTGATATTGATGTATTGTTTGTGCACAAGGATAAACTTTAACAAAATATGTAGCTACCGTATTTATTTCATATATTTACTTAAATTAGTTTTCGAGAGACGTTGGCAAATACTTTTCAAAAGTTTGCGACGCATTTACTCAAAATGGTCGCCGCGTGGCTTGATACCGTTCTGCTTATCATCGTCCATGTATGTTATTATTATTGTGCCATAAAAGAGACGAAATGTGACGTATTTTTTTGCTGGAAAGCCAACTTACTGGCCGATGGATCCCAATAAAATTCCTGACCTTATAGACTTTTTTATTACCAAGAATTTATCATCTAGCTACTTGAGACTAGAACATAGCGATGATATGAATTTGGACCACTGCGATACTGTTTGAATTAAGTGAGAGTGTCTTGCTTAAAGAAGCTGCACTGACACTAGATAATATGTTTACCGATTGGGAGAGCTTTAAGATAGACTTAGATAATTCATATAGACCTCAATGTTTCACTTATGACACCGGAAGATTTGAATTCAGATATAGAACGTTTCACAGGGCTAATCCAACAAACAGCTTGGGAAAACACGCCAGACATTAATAAAAAAAACGAAAGGAAATAAGTACCCCCTGAGTATTAAACACCTTATAATGGAGAAATGAAAGCAAAGGAAAATGTGGCATCAATCTAGGAATTCTTTTGTCTTGAAGACAAAGCTAAATAATGTAACTAAAAAAGTCAAGAGGCTGATCCAGTACTTTAACGATGACTTCACCAATAAGTATCTTCGGGAGCTAACCAGTGACCGCAGTACAGACTACTCCCTATGGAAGGCTACTAAGAATCTTAAAAGGCTAATCACCCAAATCCCACCGATTAAAATGGCAAACGGGAGATAGGCAGTCAACAATGAGCAAAAAGCTAAGAGGTTTGCAGAGCACCTAGAAACTATCTTGAAGCCGAATGAGGGTGAAACTAATTAAGTCCTTACTTTGTTTAACAAGTTGCCACATGATAATGATGATTTTATAAAACTAGTCACACCGAGAGAAGTTTTAAGAGAAATAAAATTTAGTATCAGTCAGCGGAAATCACCAGGGTATGTTTTAATATCAGGGGAACTACTTCATAACCTTCCAAGAAAAGGTATAGTCAAAGTAAACAACACTAATTAATGCCACACTACGGTAAAAGCACGTACCAGATTTATGGAAAGTTGCAGAAGTGATTATGATAGCAAAACCTGGGAAACCTCCTCATGAAACAACTTCATATAGACCGATCTCCTTACTACCCATCATGTCAAAGCTATTTGAAAAGTTGTTGCTCAAAACAAGAAAATTAATCATAGATAACAGCGACCTAATACCGGTGGCCCAATTACATAACTTGGCTACAATCGGATTATCACTTTTTTCATAGCAATTTCGACTCTATCGCAAGGCATTAGTGGTTGCGATACTGAGAATTCGATTGAAGCCAAGTTATGGAATAGGGCTGCTGATTATCAGTTTGGGTTTCGATAAAAGCACACACAACCATAGATCAAGTGCACAGAATCACAAATATCATCGAGAAAACTCTTGAAGATAAAGAAGTGTGCTGTAAGGTTTTTCTAGATGTAGCACAAGCTTTTGACAAAGTATGGCATGACGGTCTTATATATATAAACTGAGCAATATGCTACCAAAACAATTTGCGGATATACTAGAATCTAATATTATAATTCGAGTATTTAGAATAAGGCGAGAAAATGTATTTTCAGAACTGAAGGAAATAAAAGCTGGAGTACCACAAGGAAGTGTCTTAGGTCCGGTCCTGTACCTATACACCTGTGATATTCCCGAACTAGAAAAAAACTCCATTGGAACCTTTGTGGACGACACAGTCATAATGGCTGTACGAAGCACCCATGCAGAAGCAACGGAGAAGGTTCAAATTGCTGTCAATAAAGTCCACAGCTGGACGAAAAAATGGAGGATTAAACTAAATGAATCCAAATCTATACACATTTACTTCAGCAACAAACAACACCAGTATTCTCCAGTTTATATCAATAATAAACAAATCCCGTACGAGAATACAGCTAAGTATCTCGGCGTGACGCTTGATGCTAAGCTCCGCTGGAAAGCACGTCAAGAAGAAGAAAAATGATCTAGAATTAAGATATAATAATAATAATAATTTCATTTATTGACAACAAAATATTTTTTACAAAAAAAATTAAACACAATATAATAGGTATAGGATATTAGACACACATCCACGTTTTCTAAATCTAGGACTACTAGTAACTCGTTATGATGTTTTTCTAGCCCATTTGAGTTCCATGCGAAAATTTGTGTGAGTTCATTCTTTGAGTGTGGTGTTCATTTTTTCGTCTTGGTAGCTGTTTTGGCACTATTTTCCAATTTTTTTCAATCTTTCGTTGAATGAAGACCTAAACTTCAAGATCTCATCTAACTTTTTATCACTGTTTACAGCCTGAGGAGCCTCTGAGACCTTTTCTTTCTCTCTCGATGCTGCTTGTGCATAAGAAATATTTTTGGTTGTGAAATTACTTGTTAATTGGCTTTGCTTCTTTTGGCTATGGCCATCTTGTTTTTCGCTTACTACATTTCGTAGCCGTACTGCAGTCTGTTTATATCATGTTTTGTTCCGGATTTTCTGGATTTATTTTGTTATAGTACATCCCCTGTAGTTGGCTGGATGTGGAGCTCTACAATGAACGCACTTTGGTTTCTCCTCTCTAGGTTTTGTACAGTCCTTGGTAAGGTGTCTTCCTGTGCATTTTACGCATCTCGGTTCTTTGGAGCAGCATTTTTGTATGTGCCCATAGGCCTGACATATTTTACACTGAGGAACCAATTTGGTGGTTTTTAATAGTTGTATTTCGACATTATAAGCTTATACAGTTATGATGCTGTAAATTTTATTTATCTCTTCGTCATTTGAAAAAGTTTGCATAAACATATTGAGTGGATCTTTAGTTTTCCAACTCAATTTATTAACTGCTTCTAAGATGTTGTAGCCCTTGTTATGTAGGTCTCCACCAATTATTTCTGATGTGCATGTATAGTGCAATTTTAGAACCATCACTCTAATTGGCCTCTCTTGCTTATTTTCATAAGAGTGCCAGAGGCAATTGTTATCAGTAGGTAAGGGCTTTTGTTATTGCTGTGTATGATTGTTCATTAGTGGCATTGACTTTAACAGTTTCCTTATTCATCATTTTTATGCTGAATGCGTATGGTAGTATTTTATGCCATCTACTATAATAGGTGGTGGCAAAAGGCTTTATCTGCTTATATCCTTGCTTTTTGAATCTTGATTGCTTATTTCATCTATAGCGGGTGAGGTGTTCAATTTACTTGTTTTTGACCTTATCCACTCTGTTTCACGAGCAAGATCTTCGTCATCCTAATATTCAACACGTGTAGGCGAAGTACTATTTCGCAATATTGATCACATTGGTTTCAATCAGATTGTGTTATAAAATAACAATAATAGATAGAACCAAATTAGGCTTTATTCAACTTAAATTTTCACACTAGACACTTGACATCTCATACTAGACAAATAGCGGTTATCTTCTTAAACCATAGACATATCAATGAGTAGGTCCTAATGTTTCGACTAAGAAGTTTAGTCTACAGATTGTCACCATCAAGTGCACATAATGCAGCTTGATAGAGTCGAAATTGCTATGAAGATACTGTCAATCTGATTGAAACCGATATGATAAACATTGCGTAATAGCACTGCAGTTGTCGATCGATGTGGTATTCATTATTCTACCAAAAGCTAATCTTCTTCTTTGGGTTTGAAATTGTTCAATTCAATCACAGACTTCTAATATTAGATAAATCTGTGAATTCAATTCATTTTTCATTCACAATATCGAATCGAATCGATTCGATTCGTTATTGAAAGGTTCTGAATTGGGGGCTGAACTGAACTGAAAAAACATACAGTAGGTAGTCACAACCAATTTACATGTTTGTGAAATTAGGCACTGTGAAGGTGAACGATTTCACAGGTACTACTTTGGGAATAAAACAGCATAAAGTATGAGCGAGATAAGATATGCGAAAAACTTAAGCGAGTGAGCGAGTCAGTTATACAATGCTGTCTGCACCTTCAACACTGGGTGTACAACTCTCTTTTTTGCCAGATAGATTTTCACATCTGACAAGGAGTCAATGATTTTCAGCAATGACCAAAGAGGTTGAATTACGCTTGACGTGCTATGTGCTGTATGCTTTCCGTATGCTTTCGATGTTTCTCGGGATGCTGATTACGAAAATGACATCCGTTTTAAATCCAAGATGGCGGAAATGTATTGACATGATATTTGCTGCTTGTTTGTAATCAGCACCCGAAATACATGTCTAGAATAGTCGCAGCCAATCTATATGTTTGTGAAGTTAAGCTCTGTGAACACACTTGCGCAGGTACTGCTGTCTCCCCACAGCAGTACCTGCGCCATCATTCACAGAGCCTAACTTCACAAACATAGATTGACTACGTAGAGTTGCGACTACCTAGTCTGTCGTTAGATTTGATTTGGACACGGAATAGAAAAAACAGTAGAGACACTACTCTCTCTACAGAAAAAACAAGATTTGGGCATTCGACCGTTCGTGTTGAAGCAAAATGATCAAAAATATAAGTAAAATACACGTAGTACCTATGTGTTTCACTCACCGTTCATTTTGCATGTTTAGATGACATTATAGTTAAATTTTACATTAGGAAAGCGATTTATTTTATTTTTTAACTAATAGGGTCGTTTTTCGCTCGGTATGGCTTGGATCGTTAGTGGCAAAAATGCCAATCGAAACTACCCCAATAGCCCTTTTTTTAATTCGAACGCAGCATATGTGTCTATTGACAAAGCTGGCAACATATGGTTTTGACTTTGACATTATTTACTAGTAAACAAGATACTACGTTTGAATCTGTGACTACGCCTTTGGATCATTGCTATCTCTTTTCATAGTAGGTAATACAAAAGGGATGGCCAATAGTGACACAGGTTCTAACTTGTCGAATAACTATTGTTTTGGTTTTATTTCGAAGATTTTGATCCATTGTTTTGTTTGCGTTTGTTTTTATTCGAGTCGAGACGAGACAAAAATATGTTCATCTCTTAGTTAGTCAGAGTCAGTGGTCAGTGGAGTGGACTGAACCGGGCTGCTGTGAATTTGCTAAAATTTGCTCGTAGGTTGATTCGATTTATCTACCAAGTTTGTGTATGCTAGTGATATTTTATGTGTAGTGGAACAAGAATGACCCGGCACCACCTCATGCTGCAGTAAGTAATGTACTTAATTTAATGAAAATTTATAGAAGTGTGCTAGATAGCAGAGAGCCCCTGCATGCAGAAGTAGCCACCAGCGGCCTGCCAGTGCCCTAGGTATTGAAGCCCCTGTGCTGCCTCCAGGGCAGTGGGCAAGATAGCCGAGGCCCAAACCTACCACCTACCGGGACCAGCGATGATGAAGGTACATAGTGAAGTTCATAAAACATCTGAAGTAGCAGGAGGGCTTCAGACTAAACTTCTAGATCTTGCCTTATTTTCGACTATGACTTATAAATCGATAGGTACCTACTTGAAAATATTAGATAAAATAAACATAAGTTCCTTGCACTAACATGTAAATTTGCTTCTATTTATGTCACTAAAGAGTTTATTCTAAAGATCATAAAAAGGAACAGAATACTTGCATGTTTGCTTAGAAAGTGAGTTTTTAAACCAATAATTGATGAAGGTTTCAACTTGTCACAACCTGAAAACACCTTGGTTGTTGGGAATTAATAGGAGGGAATGTTATAGTGTGATATAATGTTGTTTACAATTACTCTACAAATGATTCTAAAATTTGATTTTGAAAACTAACGCGAGTGATATTCATATTACATATAAATAAAACGGCTAAAAACTCACGAAAAAGAAGATCGGAAATACTCCAACCAGTTTCAGACTATTTTGAAGTCCTTCATCTGGGAGTGTTATGCCGACAAGCTACGATGAACGTCAGCACGCAACACATGTGAAATTGTCTAAAATTGTTGTTCAGAAGATTGTTTTCCAGCCATTTCCAGCCAAATCTATGTTAATACATAGATTTGGTTTTTTGGTGGTATGTTAATACATAGATTTGGTTGGAAATGGTTTAAATGCTAAAATGCTACAATCTTAAGATATATTTAATTATTTTAAAGTTACTAAATGAAGTTAGATTTATAATATTGGATTAATATTTGAAGTAGAGCATTGTTATTACTGGTTGCCTGAACTACTGGCTGACTTGCACTGGTTGTCACTTGTTAAGGGTTTCTCTAGGCTGGCAAGGAAACCTTATACTTTCTCCATATCTGTCTGTCTGTAAGTCAAAGACATTTTATTGAGACAATACTTGAAATCTTGCAACTCAAATTTCGAGCACTTCCTGATTAGCTATCCGGCTGAAACTTCCAGGGTATCTCACAATGCAATGCCAAACCAAATAAAAATATATATGTGTTTTTAGATTAGTTTTTTTTAATCTACATTCGCTGCTTGTCTTTTTGAAGTGTAACTTCTTATGCGACTTTCAACAAGGTTGCGTTAAACGTTTAACGCTACCATGGAGGCCTTCCTATTTTCATTTCCACATTACGAAGTTTCACTTCTTACGCGCGGAGGGACTCCACGATCGTTTTTCATTGGTACTACTTTCACTCCCATACAAAAAATATTTGTTCAGCCACAGATCTTGTATGAAAACTGCCACCTCTTATGAAATAGAATGGCTAATAGCTATCCCATTTTTTTTTGTTCTGGGATACTTGTCCAACATGTTTATAAGAAGAAGAAGAAGAAGAAGAAAATGCATTTATTTATTCACACAACATTTCACAGAAAAACAAAGAACAATAATTACAAACAAAAATAAAAGGTACGAAATTAAAGTAAGGTAAGGTATTAAATAAAATAATGCTGTGTGAAATAGGACTGAAATATATTTTTTACTCGTATCATAATCATATCATAATCATAATAAACCTACAAATGTCAGTCAAATTCGCCAAACCTGCGTTTCATATAACAAAAATTTACTACATTTCGATAGTTCAACTGACAATTGTCGGTTCGATTGACATTTGTCAGTGTGCTATAGTTTTATGAAATAGGGCCATGGTTGTAACATTAATGACTGCCAATACTGCCATGCTCCTATGCTCGAGGAACAATCCCGCCACTATTATTATTTTCTTGAGTGGCAACACGATTGAACATGATGGTAACATTTATAATAATAATATAATATATATTCGGGACAACTCCACACCAATTACCTAGCCCCAAACTAGGATAGGATATGGGCACTAGATAACGGATAAACATACATAAATACGAATATCAACATCCATGACTCGGAAACAAACATTTCTGCTCATCACACAAATGATTGCACCATTTAAGCAACAAAAGCAGCCTTTTTTACCAGAGTATGGCGAAGCAAAGGAAGGAGGTAATGAGTTTAACAGTCTTATGTATGTATGTGGATGTTCCACCATAGCGTCGCTCCTATAGGTCCGATTTTTACAAGCGAGGTATCAATAAGTTGTTTTGTGTCTATGTCAAATTTGTTCCTAGAAATAGTATACGTGTTTATGGGGTTAAACTTTTAATAGAGCTATTCGCAGTAAAGTGACATTTTAATATTAGGTAACGAATATAGCAAAAATGATAAAGTCATTACCGTTTGCTAATATCTGTTGAATTCTATAGCTATTGTGTTCATATAACCTAGATATTATAGACTTACAATTCAATTTTGATTAACAAGCTTTTAGTTTTACTTCTATACAAGTCTAAGCTAAGTTTTAATGATCCTGTAGGTAACATTCAGTCATGTACGTAACGTGTTATGATGAAGTCATGAATGTTAATTAACAATGTTTCGCAACCAGACCCCAGGTATTTTTCATGTGTTGCGCCAATGTATTAAAAATATTATTTTTGATTATTTTTGTAAGGAACTTATACTTATGGTAGTCCTCTTTCGCAAGAAGCCGCCAAGGAAAGTACCACACCTTTGTCAGACATTCAACCGCCAACAGGGTTGATAAAAATAATGTATTTTTTTTGTTTCTGACAGATTTTTATGATGTATTTAAGAAAAATAAAGGTTTTTATTAAATTTTTCGTGTTTTTTACCGTATACAGTAGTTTTGACTTTATGTCAAATTTAACTATCATCACAAAATAAATAATGTCTGTGTATGTCATCTAAACATGTAAACGAACGGTGGTCGAAAACATTTGAGTACGCTTTTGCCCACAAATTACCAAACCGAATGGCAAATGTGCTTATTTTTGTTCACCAGCAGGGTTCCCAGTTTAAAGGATACTTCCCAAAAAAAAAAAATTTTTGTATAATCTTTGGTGAAACGAATTTTGTAAATACAAGAATACATACTTACATATTTTAATCAGCATTTTTAATTTCTAGTCTCATAACATTATGATTTTAATTAATCGATGAACTTTTAGGGAAAAAAAGCAAATTTGTAGTGTGTAAACATTTCTGTGTTTCGGTTTGAAGGGCAATGTTTCCAGCGAAATTACTGGGCAATGTCTCAGGGTGACGAGCGTAGTGCAGTGACGCGCAAGACTTTGCAACCAAAGTTCTGAGTGGCACTGCAACTGTTATGGGCAGGCGTGACGCTTACCATCAGGCGAGCGACCTGCACGTCTCGTCAATAAATTATTATTTTTTGTTTGCCTCGTATCAAAGAAGTAAAAATATATTTCATCATCATCATCATCAGCCCG
Source organism: Alsophila aescularia (assembly GCA_946251855.1). Lineage (NCBI taxonomy): Eukaryota > Metazoa > Arthropoda > Insecta > Lepidoptera > Geometridae > Alsophila > Alsophila aescularia. The sequence continues at coordinate 14,987,130 of OX276378.1, forward strand.
TGCTCGTCCACTGCTGGACATAGGCCTCTCCCAATGAACGCCACAGAGCCCCATCTTCGGCTCTTCTCATCCAGTTTCTGCCGGCCGCATTTCGCAGGTCGACACTCCACCTGGCCGGTGGGCAGCCCCGGATCTTCAAATTTTTATAGGCGGGGCAGAAACTGAAAAATGCCGCTCGCGCCCTTTTACTTATATTAATTTTTACCTTTATCATCTTTATAATTTCAGCTATCAGATGTCCACTAATTGATTGACATTTGGACATAGTCCGTAATAAAAATAATAATATTTGTTTAGAAAATAGTTGAACAGGTGTTTGTAATTCATCTTCACACATCTCATCGAAATGATTTACGTTTCAGAATTCGTTTGTTTTGCAAAATAGGATCAACACCACTTTTTTCAGCAACTTCTCCAGCCTCTTTTATCCAATATTCTATTGGATTTTGTCTCATTTTTTGCAAAGTTTTGAGCAAACCATCCATAGCGCGATGGAACGGGCAAGGATAATATCTTCTTTCTGAATTTCTATATTCACTCGATTGATTTCGCGGAGAATATTCGCCCAAATATTTAAATTATGAATAAATTTCAAATTCTTTATAGCAGTTAAGAGATGACCTGCCTCGCACTTAGCTTCTGGAGCATGAGAATTTTGCTTAACTTTGCGACACTTCAGTATTTTACCTTCGGTTGATCGACAAGTACTTAATTTTAGTAAATAATAAACATTAACAAACAACACACATGTTTAAAACAAAACACTGTCGTGGAGAGAGATCGACGAGGGAGTTTTCGAATATAGCTTCGTCCCTTTCGCACGCAAGGTAACCAGACGCGTGCTGTGTCGCAATCTGCGATTCCTGCGAGCGAGCGGGCGCGTATTTTGAACTATGCTTATATCTAGCGGCACGTAAGTCTAGCGGTGAACGGAACACAGTCAAACTTTATATAATGTTTTAAAATGTTGAATACTTTTCATCCTGAAAACTGACTGTGCCAAGATTAAACAACACACACCACCACCCGCCACGTTTCGTTCACAGCTAGACTTACGTGCCGCTAGATATACGCGCCTCACGAATAATAATGTTCATGCAGCGCGTCTCACTCCACGCTCTCGTCGCACCCGGTCACGTGATCCGTGTGCTGTACCCCTGGGTATCGGTCGAGTTGATATGGCCACAGTAAAACAAGAGTGAAATTTTTGTATTTGTACTATTATTTATTCTGTGGTCAAAGTTAAGTAAATTATGAGTTGTCCATTCGTCTGTAAAGTGTGAATTTGGCCGCCCTTTAAACTTGCCGCCCGGGGCATAGGCCCCGGCTTGGCCCCCCCCTAGATCCGGGGCTGCCGGTGGGCGTTCTACACTACGTTTGCCAAGACGCGGTCTCCACTCGAGTTTAAAGTCGCTCAGCGAGCTCCATAGCTCGCTGAGCGACTTTAAACTCGAGTGGAGTGGAACTCCATAGAGAGCTATGCTCGGGGTTTCTCTGAAGAATAAAATCAGAAACGAGGTAGACGTGTAGGAGAAGGAACCGCTGGGGTAGACGTGTCCTCGAAAAATATATTTACTTAATGGAGTAAAATTAAATTTTGCCAAAAGTTTTTTAATGGAAAATGAAACCCAAATAAAAATAAATTATACTAGGTACATTAGCATATCCAATTGCTACATTATGTTTCATGGTTCTAGGATTTTTAGTTTAAGAGAAATAAATGTTAGAAAAAGTGTGTGTGTGTGTGTGGAGCTACGAATAAGTATAGGTGTGGAGGACATTATTTCAATTATCTCAAGGACTGTTCAAGGTCAAGACCTGAAAATGCGTATGTAGAGTTCTTAAATGACTTGTCAATATATCAGTACTAAAAATATTATTAATTGCTTGAAGTGGCTCCTGTTCTTAGTTTATCCAGCCTGCTAGGCCAATTAGTGAAAGTATACGTTATTTTAGGTCAATGATCATCCCTTAATTTAAGATGCAATGTTTATTAAAGAGATTTGATCATTATGATTGATCCTATCAATTGATGCAATAAATATCACATTTTCGCATTTTTATCGGTTCGATTCCCGGCTGATGTAAGGAACTTTTCAAAAAGTTTGAATGTAGGTTTACTTACTTTTCAAAATATGCGAATGTTTCCTTTAAGTAAAATTTGCTAGATTCAATATTGAGGTTAATTTCTCTTCCAGGTTCTGTTCATTCATTCCACTTAACTAACTTATATGCCAAATATTATTATACATTTAAGCGATGGTAGCCTAACGGTTCTGTAGTGCAACTTAGAATCCAACGATACCGGGTTCGATCCTAGGCTCCGCACCAATGACTTTTCTAAGTTATGTGCGGTTTTGCATCGCTCCGTGCTTTGGAGGGCACGTTAAGCTGTCGGTCCCGGCTGTTATTGATTAATTGCAGTCGTTAAGCAATGTCAGAGGCCCTTGGGCGGCTTGATAAACTCTGACACCAGCACTACCTCATACGACAAACAAACAAACAAACAATTATACATTTTGCAAGTAAGTAATATTAAAGATTGGACATGCTCAGCGACTTCTGTTGCTGTCTGTAAATAGAACAAAAAAATAAAGTATCATTCCATTATCTACATCTAGTTACCGTGGGTGGCAATCTTGAGAATTGGGAAAAGTAGGATATCAAAAAGTTGGGTAACTTTGATGTAGATTTTCAGGTGCTTATAGGACCAAAAGGAACCCTATTGTTATAGCAGCACGGTCTGTCCGTTTGTCGGCTCGTATGCTTGTAGAGCCTCAACGAAACATGTTAAGAACTTATTTAAATTGTATTCTGATGACGCAATATTGCGTCATATAATCGGTAGCTGATCCCGGCGCCTGAGTCGCCGTGCCCGGTTTGAGAATAAGCGCTGCTAAGCCCAGCCAATGTCAAGTGTAAAAGTCAGTTGCGCCTTTTTAATAACTAAACACCTAGACATATTAATAACGAGAAAATGGCGGGCACAGCACAGGCCGCAGCCCGAAATATTTTGGAGATTTTGGCCTTTCGAAATAGTCTCCTAAAAGTTGGTACCTAACTACGAGTGTGAAGGGGACCAATAGATAATTTAAAAAAAAACTCCTGATTACCTACATGTGTAGGTAGGTACAGTATAGGTTTAGAAGCTGGCCCTTGTACTATTATTTATTCTGTGCCCCTGTACCGTGTTTTTCGTTTATTTATAGAACTAGTTTTCCCGCCCGCGACTTCGTCCGCGCAGACTACAGTTTATCGCGAATAAATAATAGTTTAAAAAAACTAAAAAACACGCTAAATATAGAAAACCAAACTAAAAAAATAGAAAATAAATTTTAATAGTGTAAATAAGATTTTTTTTTTTTTTTTTTTTCGATTTATTGCATTGTCATCGGTCTTTGACAGGTGTGCAAAATTTGAATGAAATCTGACCGTTTAAAGTGGGTCAAAATAGCGTCCAAAAGAGTCGGTTACAAACATACAAGTGAAGCTAATATAAAGCGTATAAAAATATAAAGCGTATAAAAAAAGGATCCTATATTCTTCTAGAATATTAAAAACCATTGCAAAAGTAGTTATAGAACCAATGTTCTTGATGTTTTTTGACAGACTTGTTATTTTGTTTAGGTACATGGCAACCGTTCCTTACAGCGAGTAATCAACATTTTTCAGTTTTCCCGTGGAAACATATAATTTTCCGGGATAAAAAGTATCCCATGTTTTATTCCTGGATATAAGCTACCTCCATTCCAAATTTCATCAAAATCCGTCCAGCCGTTATCGCGTGTAAGCTCCCCAAACAAACACAGACAACGTTTCACTTTTATATATTGATATGGATAGGCGCTGCTAAGCCAAGCCAATGACAAGAAAAATCTCGGCTAGGGTTACATTCGGTTATGTAAAAGTAAAAGTCCGGCATGTAAAAGTCACTTACGCCTTTTTAACAATTAACGGCCTAGCTTTTAAAAAAAAAAGAAGTCCTTTGGTACTGCCCAGTACAATATTGTAGTGCGCAGTATTATTATTCATTGCTTAACTTTTTATAAGTAAGACCATAAATACCTAGACATAATAATAACGAGAAAATTGTGGGCTCAGGGTGGCACAGGCCGCAGCCCAAAACATCGTATTTTAGCGAATTTGGCCTTTCGAAATAGTCCCTTAAATTAAAATTTAGTACCTAACTACGAGTGTGGAGGGGACCAATAGATACTGGAAAAAAATTGTCTCCCGATAAACTACATGTGTAGGTAGGTGTATGGTCTAGAAGCTGGCCCAGATACTATTATGTATTCTGTCCCCCCCGTGTTTTTTCGTTTTGTCCTTGAGTTGCGAGATGGTACAGCATCGTACGATGTGGTACGATACGAAACGATCGACCTGTATGTGACTCATCCCCCCACAGCTTGTGTTGTGATGTGACATGGCGGGGCTAGCAAAATTCACCGCACGGTAATAACTTCACATCCAAAACTGCTACATTACACACTACCTACCTATTGTTTAAGGTACTTTACATTGTTACATTTATTACCTGCCTTTACCTAAAACTACTATTTTTTTTAACGTTACTATGTAAATACCTACTGTACCTATAATCACAAAATATAGAATAGTACAAGCTATTAAACACATATAGTTATTCCAAGTACATGAAATTTTGTAGATAGATAGGTACCTTACCTACCTAATAATGCCTAATTGAATTTTAAGATCGCCGTAGAGCTGATTTGGTTTGGATCGCCTTAGAGCGTAAGTGTTGAGTGATTGATCAAGGTCTAAAAGCATAGCAATAACTAGCTTAAAAGCTAAAAAAACACACCTGCCCTGCCAAAAAAGAGCTTTTGCTAATAAATTATATACTGTTGGAATGCGCTTATCAAGGCCTTCAATTTGATACCCATATTGTAAATTTCGAAGAAAAAATATTTTTTTCTAGTTTGAAAATGCCATACTGCCATCATATTCAATGTTTTCAAAAATATATAGCCTATGTTACTTGGGGGGATGTAAGGATTCTAACGATACCCCATACATCTAAATCTGTTGAAGCATTTAAAAGTTATGGTGGAATAAAGAAACTCACATACATACAAACATACATGAATGCTAAAAGCATAACACTAATTTTTAAGGGCAGTCGTGTAAAAAAAAGAAGAAATTAGACCTCGCACTAAATTCATCATCATCATCAGCCCTATAAGTCCACTGCTGAACATAGGCCTCATCTTTAATGCGCCATACCACAGAATAAATAATAGTACAAGGCCATACATACCGGTCTGAGCCAACCTACCTACACAGTGCTTTGCCTACAATTCGGAAGATGTCATCCCTACCTATTGCAATCGCGCTGGTGACTAATATACCTACTACTTTATAAATATTAGGTATAGTTATATTCTGAGAATATTAATAGTCTGAGAATGAGACAGAATCAGGGTAGGACAAATAGGGTAGGTAGGTTACCTTCTACTTAACATAATGTCGCAGTTCAAAACTTATAATATTGCATTTTCTGTGGTTCGGGGCAAACCAGTCCAATAACTCACATAGTTAGATATTAGGTATATGCCTGACCTTCACTATCTCTCCCACAGTGTGCCTAGTTTGTTTGTACAATTTTACTCCAGCATCAAGGTCATTTTAGAAGCCACGGGAGGTGGTGGTGGTATCCCGGTGAGCTGGTGAGCGACTCATTTATTTTCTAGCGAGAGTTGGCTAATTACCTACCTACTTACTTGTTGTACTAATTACCTACTAGCTGTGCCCGCGGCTTTGCCCGCGTGGTCATTTATCTTGGTTAAAACTTAAAAGTAACCTATGTGTTATTCCAAGACCTAAAATCGTTACCAAATTAGATAAAATTTCATTCAGCCGTTAAAAAGATTTTTAATGATTGCTCCATCAGGTTACCTACATCAGGTTTTAAGTCAAAACTTAAGCTATCCACTACGAATTAATAATAAGAACAGTGAAAACCGCATTTAAATGGGTCCAATAGTTTTACGTGATGCGCGAACAAACATCCAGACAGACAAACACGATTTAAAATAATAATATATATTATCTTGTTCTGTAGCTTGATCCTAATTCCTATTCCTTTTAATGTCCTCGACTCCTCGAGGCATATTTTTTATTGTCTTCATTGTACAGACTTTGTTACTTCCTGTTTTATTATTATACCTACATAGATGCTGTGGCTAGAGTATCAAATCAATAGTTTTGTTGGGGGAAAGTATCTAAGTGCTGGAAACAAAAATTCAATTCAATGGCCTAATTCTTTGATAATTGACATAACGTAGCAAAGTCATCAGAGGTGAGTTAGAATGGAATGGAACTGACACCACAGGACAAATAATAGTACTGCGGACACCGCGGTCATAGATTCGATACTAGGTACTAAAGGCACAGAAATTCTAACTACATATTGGTAGTACCATACTTCTATGGGTAGTACCTATTTCTATTCTGAGTGTAGGACTATTAATTATGCAGACTACGTAGATATGTACTTGGGTAGTACCTCCTACCAACGTATATATTATTGACCGAGCGAGCGCGAATCGTCTCCGTTTCAGCTTGGGCATAAATGCTTTCGTATGTCCGAATGTCCGGCTGTTCTCCTCTACAGGTCGCATTTCTCAACTGATCTCGACGAAACTTGGTATACAGAATTTTTAAGCCGTCGGGGTTTTTTGATTAAGGGGGTACTTCCTCCAAATACGGGGCTACTGAATATCTACGCCTTATTAGATCCGATTTCGATGGTTCTTTTTTATTTGAAAGGTAGTAACTTTAAAGTTTAAATTGGTCTCATAAAAATTTGGTGAAGATCTGATGAGGATCTTCGGCGTGATGAGCAGAATAGCTCCTCAAAATGCAGTAAATTGCTCACATTTAGATTTCTACCAGTTGACCCAGCCGTTTACCTACTAGATAGGGATTAGTCGAGCACCTTGGCACAGAATAAATAATAGTACATGTAACCTTGGTTATTAATGTTAGTTTCACAATAAGGTAACTAGATGGCGCTACTATGCACCGCTAGATTGCAAGCAAAAAAGTTTGCGCTCGCGAGGTCTACCTACAGCTTACAGAGCCACTTGTTTATTCTGTGCCTATTACGTAGTATCGAAACTGGGACCACGGTAGGTACTCGATGAATCGTCGGTACCTACCTATGTTTAATATCGTTTTGAAATAAAATATCTACTATCTTACGTCATAGGACCGAATGTCCGAATTGTGTGCCCGACTGATTGTTTAGGCACCTACTTAGGAAACCTACCTACCATGGCGCCGCCACAGAATAAATAATAGTACCCAACTTAAATACTATTATTTATCCTGTGCGCTTCAGATTCTATGTACAAAATACAAATTCTATAGCTACATTACCGCTTTATTTTTTCACGAGTAATCGGCTCAACCGATCTTGATGGGTATGGATGGAGATAGTTCGAAGCCTAGGTGCACTGGCTAAGGACATTTTATTGCGATAAACTAGGTATGTATACAAAGTAGCGAGCAAAAGCTAGTATTATAATTACATATTGGTATACCTATTTGATACAAATTTAAACCTTTTTAAAACATATGTATCACAGAGCTGTTGTAATGTAAATAATAATGGATATATCTACCTAGTGCCACAGAATATTTGCTAGTGCGAAGTGTGAGCGGGCAATGCCCTTTTTCCACAGCACCTAAATATAGAACACCTTTATCTAACTAAATGTTACTCCTGCTCACGTTCATGTGTAATGTACTAATGTAATTTAATTTTGAAAGAATACTAGTAACGTTGGTCATCCTAGGTCTAGCTACATTGTAAACAAGTAAAATTATTATTAAAATATAAAAAAACCTGACTGCGAACAAAATTATTGACCGCCCGCACTAATATTATAGAGGCGAAAGTTTGTATTTATGTAAGGGTGTGTGTGTTTGTTACTTCTTCACGCTTAAACGGCTGAACGGATTTGGATGAAATTTGGTAAGGGGCTAGCTTATACTCTGGATTAACACATATAGGCTACTTTTTATCCCGGAAAAAAGTATGGTTCCTGAGGGACGCGGGTGAAACCGTGGGGCGCAGCTAGTATTTATAGAAATTTAATGTTTCCTTTTTACTTACATATTATAAATTTACTTTACTTTAATAGTTGCAATTGCAACATTAGACTATAGTGTTTAAATTAACTTGAATAATCTAAAATTGAAAATGTTGTAAGAAAATTAAAGAAAATTGCTACTATTTAGCTTTCCCGCCCGCGACTACGTCCGCGCGGACTGCAGTTTATCGCGAAAAAAAGCATCCTATATTCTTCCAAGATATTAAAAACCAATGCAAAAGTAGATATAGCACAAACGCTCCCGATGTTTATTGTCAGACTTGTTATTTCGTTTCAATGGAAACCGTTCCTTACAGCGAGTAATCAACATTTCCTAGTTTTCCCGTGGAAACTTACAATTTTCCGGGATAAAAAGCCCTATGTTTTATTCCAGGGTAAAAGCTATCTCCATTCCAAATTGCGTCAAAATCCGTCCAGCCGTTATCGCGTGAAAGCTCCCCAAACAAACAAACAGACAACGTTTCACTTTTATATATTGCTATGGAGACTAATATGGCAGCTTTCAGCCGCCATACTAGTTTTCTTGACACTTCATATATCTTAAAGCGCTCGTGATCAAGAAGAATCCAATGATACCTCATTTATCAAAATCCATCAAGCCGTTTAGGCTGTAGGACACGCCTAAGAAACGTACAAACAAACAATTATACATACAACCCAAACACATAACCCTCAGGCGGGTAAAATAGGACACTAGCAGGGTTGATAAAAAACATGATTTTTTGATTAATTATAAATATATCAAATAACTCATGTTTTTTTTTTATTCAGTTTTTCGTGTTTTTACCGTAAACAGTAGTTATATAGTTTTAACTAATCTGCTCTATTCCCTTTGGAATGAAGTCGCTTTTCATACGTCATATTTAACTATTCACATAATAAATAATAGTACGTCATCTAAACATGCAAAGGAACGGTGGTCGAAAACATTTGAGAACGCTAATTTCGCCCACAAATGTCCAAACCGAACGGCAAATGTGCTCATTTTTGTTCGCCGGCAGATTAAGGGTTTTTTCCGCATTTTAGGACAGAAAAATATTTTTGCAGTCTTTGGATAAACGGATTTTGTGAAAAAAAAAAAAGCAAAAATACATACTTACATATTTTAATAAGCATTTTTATTTTCTAGTCTCATAACATTATGATTTTAATTAATCGATGAACTTTTATGGTTGATTTAAATCACTGATTTTAATTTTAAAAAAACATTGGTTTATTAAATCATCAATCAACCCTGCTAGTAACCAAGGTCTACCTAGATTGTAAAAAAAGAAGAAAGCTGTTGATAACATGAAGATAACTAACAAATAAATCAACAAACTCTAGTGGCGATGGAAAGGTCACTTGGCAAGATGTGGTGTTGGCAGGTGGAGTAGGTCTCTCACAGATTGGTGGCCACGTGTGGGAATGTAGCCGTAGCCGTGGAAGACAAGTACAACGATGGGTCGATGATATCAATAAGTTCGTAGGAAAGACCTGGCACCATTGACATATATATCGATGCCTGGCACAGATTGGCTCAAGACAGATATGATTGCGAAAAGAGAGGAGACTTATGCCCTGCCGTGGATGGATTGAACTGCCAATGATGATGAAATGAGTAAAGCATGATCTCACAATAATTATGTCAGATACCTACATATCTATACAGGTGAAGTATTTTTGAGGGAAAAATGTTGAAAATCAATTTTAAATAAATTCATAGTGACAACTGAGTGCATCTATACTTGTAATCTATTGTTATAATGAAGCAATAAGAACGATAAAATCTGTACAAAGAAGATAATTAAAAAAAAAGCCCTAGAGTACTTAAAATAAGCAACTGAACAAGAATATAAAAATCGCGTCTGTCAGTTTGTTTGTTTGTTAGTTTGTCTGTAAGTTTATTCGCGCATCACGTAAAAACTACTGGAACGATTGCGATGCGATCACTGTTGGATAGCTTAGGGGTTAACTTAAAAACTGGTGTACTTGGTATCTCAATCCGATCATTAAAAGCCGAGCAACCGATAAAAACTTTTTGATGGCTGAAGGTAATTTTGATCAAATGTTGGTATATTGGTATTTTAGGTCTTAGAATAGTAGGTACATAGAGTACTTTTAACCTAGAGAGATGACCACAAGCGCGAAGCCGCGGGCATCAGCTAGTCCTATATAATTCCGTAGGTATTTCAAAATAAAGAATCTAAAGATTGTTTGCCTCTTTTTAATTTGTTCGCAGTCGTTATTTTTATAATAGTTAATTTTTATTTCTTAAGGTGCCAGGTCAGTAAATGAACTTTTTTATTTTCATACATTATGTTAGGAAAGAGAAAAACAAAACGTTGATTATCATGAATTTGTAGCAACTTTAGAAAAATGTGTTCGTACAACTTTTTGCTATGAGTTTGAAGCCTTTGTCTGTCTGTGGCATCGTAGCTCCCAATCGGATGGACCGATTTTAAAGCGGATTTCTGTACTTATAATCCATACCAATATATAAAAGTGAAACGTTGCCTGTCTGTTTGTTTGTTTGGGGAGCTTTCACGCGATAACGGCTTGACGGATTTTGATGAAATTTATAATAGAGACAGCTTATACCCTAGAATAAAACATAGGATACTTTTTATCCCGGAACATTGAAAGTTTCCGCAGGAAGACTGGAAAATGTTGATTACTCACTGTAAGGAACGGTTGCCATCACAGAATGGTCTTTGGTTGCCATGGAAACGAAATTACAATTCTGACAAAAAACATCAATAGCATTGGTGCTATACCTACTTTTGCATTGGTTTTTAATATCCTAGAAGAAAATAGGATGCTTCTTTTCGCGATAAACTGTAGTCCGCGCGGACGAAGTCGCGGGCGGGAAAACTAGTAAAGCTATAAGAACGAAAATGTCTGTACAAAGATGAACTGAACAAGAATAGATCATTTTTTAAAATCATGTCTTTGTGTTTGTTTGTTAGTGTGTCTGTAAGTTTGCTCGCGCATCACGTAAAAACTAGTGAACCGATTGCGATGTGGTTTTCACTGTTGTATAGCTTAGGGTTTGACTTTAAAACTGAGGTACTTGGTATCCCAGTGATTAGATGTAGAATTTGTAATTTATAGGTACTTTTGGTCCTGGAATAACACGTGTGGGCTACTTTTAAATGAAATGACCACGCGGGCAAAGCCGCGGGCACAACTAGTTACAAGAATAATAATGTATTATTTGTTTATGCAATGTAATTTGAACCCAAGCATAATATATTAAACTCGTATGTCTGACTGACGGAAGCGAGGCCAACTTGGACGAATCGGCATTTTTATGTATAGGTAACCTACCTAGGTAGGTATGTTTGTTTAAAGATAACTTTGATTGAACCGTTGCCGATCTTATTGAAATTTGGTCGTGTAATAAATAATAGGTACCTTGAATTTTTAAGTTTGTCAAGAGTTGATGAGATATGGGGGTCCAAAAGGGGTTAACGATTTCAAAGTGAGACAATCGGGTGAAGAGGGGTGTCATAAATGAAATGGCTTTGTTTGTAGTACATTTTAAACTATTTTGTGTTTAATCTTAGATTGATGTGACACCTTTGCTCATCAGGCTCATAATGATAATTTAGATTATCAGTTTTTATGTTTACCTACTGAAAGCGCTGTTTCATTTCAGGTTCAGAACGATGTTGTTTGCGCTCACGCTAGCGTCGTGCGTAGTGCCCGGGAGCTTCCAGCCCGGGCATTGCTTAGAGGACAGCCAGTGTCACGTACGATACTTTTGCGAATCATCAGTGGGCGAGTGTCACGAGTGTCTGACCTGTGAGACACTCAAGCGGGAGCCGCCGCCGACGCCGAGCTCTTGCGTCAGATCAGTGAGAGAATGTGGACCGTGTCTGAAAGGGTCAGTATAACATGAGAGCTATTAGCCATATTTGAATTAAAAAAACAAGAAGTTATGAGCGAAATCAATATCCTGGATTAAATGATTGTTTTTTTTATTGACTTCAGAAAGAAGGAGGTGCTCTCAAAACAACTGCTTTTTTGTGTATGTTCATCTTCGGGTTTTTGATACTCGTATGTAATAGGTATCTTTCCGCTCGCTTTTCTGCAATGTATGGGAGTGATTTCGTGAAAAGCGAAATAGTGTGTTAACAGTGTAAAACGTTAACATTATCATCTTACTTCACTCTCAAACGGCTGAATAGATTTTGATAAAATTTGGAATGGAGATAGGTCATACCCTGGAATAACATATAGGATACTTTGCATCATCATCATCAATAACGCGTCATCCCTCAGTCGTCAGATATTACACATCATTAGATGCGATGCGACTATGCAACTACTGTAAGTCTCGCTCGTTATTTTTTTAACCGAATTCGATATTCGTATATAGGTATACAGGATTATTGGTTATTGGTCACGATCGCATGGCAGGGTGTTAGGACATGCTGTCCACTATCAAATAACCCAGTAATGCTAATATAAGCAAAAGTCAACCATTTTCGAGATTAATTATTTTTTGTAAATTGACAGAGAGGCATCCACGAAAATTAATAATAAAAATACCATCGCAAGAAATCATTTTTATTTTACTGTTTTTAGGTTAAGAAAACAGTAATAAATAATTGTGTATACTAAAATAAAAATAATCTGCGAACGTTTTTGAATCAGGGGTCTAAAATTAACCAAGTTTGATGATTTGTGTAAATTTCTCCAACAAAAAAGCTGATTTTATTCAAATATCACATGTAACTTACAACTACATATTATCACCTATCCAATACGGTATGATTTTTTTGTTAGTCAGTAACAAAGTAACAAACTATGCGACATTCAACAAAATATAGGAGAATTTAAAAAATGCCGCATTGTCGTTTGTTTGATTAAATCATCGGATAAAACAATAAATACAGTTGCCCGGGTGTTCATCATAGCCATAATTCACAATTGGCCAGAGTTTTTTATTTTTATTTATATAGTTTTATTTATGCACATGAAAAGCGTTGTCTACAGTGAATACCCTGTGCCGAATATTGAGAATCTTCAAGCTCGCATAATAAATGCAGCAAATTAAATAAGAAACTAGCTGTCTACTAGCACGGTAATGTTATCTATAACTAGAAAATAGATAACATTATCGTGCTAGTAGCGTAGTAAAAAGCCACTGCGCCTTTGTATTCAAAATATGGGCTCGCGTTTTGATAACCATTTATAATAATGTAAGCAATAAGTATAAGTAAATTGAAAAAAAAACTATACCAATATTATCGTTAAACGTATAATTAAGTTAGACTTAATTAATAATCGACAAAAAAGTACCTTTTGATTTAATTAAACCACTGTTAACTAATAACATAAAAAAGCTATTCAGAAAATACCTCTCAAAACTAAAATTCTTCAAAAAAAAAACTGGCTAATTGTAAATTATGGCTATGATGAACTCCCGGGCAACTGTATTTATTGTTTTATTAGATGATTTAATCAAACAAACCAACTTGACGCATTTTTAAAATTCTCCGACATTTTATTTAAAGTCGCATGGTTTGTACTATCAAAAAATTATAACGTGTTGGATAGGTGATAATATGTAGTTGTTTTTTAAATAATCTGCAGGTTAAGTTACAATGTGTTTTTTAAATAATCTGCAGGTTAAGTTACAATGTGTTTTTTAAATAATCTGCAGGTTAAGTTACATTGTGTTTTTTAAATAATCTGCATGTTAAGTTACAATGTGTTTTTTAAATAATCTGCAGGTTAAGTTACAATGTGTTTTTTAAATAATCTGCAGGTTAAGTTACAATGTGTTTTTTAAATAATCTGCAGGTTAAGTTACATTGTGTTTTTTAAATAATCTGCATGTTAAGTTACATTGTGTTTTTTAAATAATCTGCATGTTAAGTTACAATGTGTTTTTTAAATAATCTGCAGGTTAAGTTACAATGTGTTTTTTTAAGTAATGTGCAGGTTAAGTTACAATGTGTTTTTTAAATAATCTGCAGGTTAAGTTACAATGTGTTTTTTAAATAATCTGCAGGTTAAGTTAAAATGTGTTTTTTAAATAATCTGCAGGTTAAGTTACAATGTGTTTTTTAAATAATCTGCAGGTTAAGTTAAAATGTGTTTTTTTGAATAAAATCAGCTTTTTTGTTGAAGAAACTTACACAAATCATCAAATTTGGTTAGTTTTAGACGCCTGATTCCAAAACGTTTAGAGATTATTCTTATTTTATTATACAAAATTCTTTATTACTGTTTTATCAACCGAAAAACAGTAAAAAAGTTCGATTTCTTGCAATGGTTTTTTAATTTTATATTTTTTTATGGATGCCTATCCGTCAATTTACAAAAAATAATGAAATCAAATAATATCTCGAAAGTAGTTAACTTTTGCCTAATGAATTACTGGGTTATTTGATAGTGGACAGCATGTCCTAACACTCTGCCAAGAGATCGTGACCAATAATCCTGTATATTTTTTATTTTAAAAAACCTCCATTGTGGACTCTGGCCCCATATACTAAAATTGATTAATTAATTTTCCAATATTATATTTTTTAGTTGGTCAAGATAAATACATTTTCTAATGATAGTTATGAAATGGCGCAATAGTTGTATATAGTTATATAGTTTATATAGTTGTTATTTATCTATTAACTTTTTGTTCCAAAGTAATTCTCCATCACTGACCGCAATGTTTATTTTATATCCATATTATTATATCCTGTCCATCCAAAGGTTGCCTCTAAGAAATTGCAAATAGCGATAAGGCCGCCTATTGTACAACATTAGATTTTATATATAATCACTGTTATGTTGTTTTTTTTTAATAATAATAAAAATAATAATAATAAAGAGTTATTGTATTGTATTATGTCCCCTGTGAAGGATCCGTCAACTGTAAACCTTGTTGGCTCAAGAGGTGATGCTTGTAAAGCCTGCTTGCTTGTATCCTGTTGCAGGTCGTCAAGTAAAACTGAACAGAGTTGTGTCGTAGGACGGTTATTTTTTAAAAGGCGCTCAGTTTCAAGATGTACTTATGTTCGAAGTAGTGCAAGATGTACTTATGTTCGAAGTAGTTCAAGATGTACTTATGTTCGAAGTAGTTCACGGCCTTGTTAACAGTTGTCTTGTTTATTGTTAATAGATTGGTGGTGGACCTTCACAGTGACCTAAGCTGCATGATACCCGAGAGAACTGCTGACGAGGCGCCGACCGGCTCCGTCTGGGTCACCGTCGGCGTCGTGGTGGTGCTGGTCCTCATCGGAGCAGCAGCGGTGGCCTGGTTCTGCATCAGCAGATCCAAAAAATCGATTACAGTTAACGTGGGTGAGTATATTTACGATGATTCTGAATTGAATGAGCTTTTTTCCTTCTAAGTATTGCTGGAAACATATTTTAAGTCCAGTTTAGTAACTTATCAAAACGAATTAGATGATTATATTATAGGTACTTAGTACATCTATAAAAATATTATAAATAGAAACGAGATATTTACAATGATATATGACAAAAAATATTTTTTTATTTTTTTTTTCTCATATCTGCGAACGTAGCCGTCTGACATACCTTTGAAGTAAAAATGTACAGATTTTAAGAACAAAACTATAAATAAGTGTATTCATTATGATCAACAACATACTAATTATTTAGAAATTATCAATATTATTAAAAGTTCAGATAAGTTATCAATAAACCAGTCATGTACTAATAAGAAGGTAATCATTGAATTAATTATAATATAATATTCGGTACAATTCGCACCAATTATCAAGCCCCAAACTAGGACACCCTGTATTATGGGTACTAGACAATGGATAAACATACATAAATACGAATATTACATCCATGACTCGGAAACAAACATTTCTGCTCATCACACAATAATTGCACCTACCGGGATTCGAACCCGCGATCGTTAGTTGACTAGTCAGGGTCACTAACCATTCGGTCGTCAATTACTACCAAACTTATATAAAATGGGGTACTGACTCTATTTCGTACTTAAAGCCCACCCATTGTATGTATTCAAACTTCTCTCAGTCCTCGGTGAGCTGATGTAGTGAGTAAATCGTTTGATTTCGGTAGCACCCGTAGGTACTCAAATCGTTTGAAAGATGGCAAATTCCGTTGGTTCCCGATCACTACAGGCATGCTTTGTTATTTATTCTCATTGAAGTATCACTTCTGATGTCGAATAATTGGACTGTTGGAATAATAAAGAATGGCGAATAATCGCTAACCGATTACTCGCTATAACCACTATTCGTGGCATCTCTATTATGTATAAGTTAGTTTCAAGTTGTTGATGTTAAATGTACAGAAACACTTTGGCAGAAGTGGTGATAAAATTATAAATAGAAATCTTATAAACTTTGGATATTGAATTTTGCAGTATTAAGAATAAGCCTCCTTATCATAACTTGTATAGATAGTGTGACCTTGACCATGTTTTGTTTGAATGACAGATACAAACATCGGCACTACGCTGCCGACACACTACGTCGCCACGGCTCCGGCGCTCCCGGAGTCCCCACCGCCGTACTCTCCGCCTCCAGACAAAGGGACAAGCGAATCAGACCAAGGTACATTTCTCTTTTGTATGTTTGAACGACAGATACAAACATCGGCACTACGCTGCCGACGCACTACGTCGCCACGGCTCCGGCGCTAGCCGAGTCTCCGCCGCCGTACTCTCCGCCTCCAGACAAAGGAACAAGCGAACCAGACCAAGGTACATTTCTCTTTATAGTTTGTATGTTTGAACGACAGATACAAACATCGGCACTACGCTGCTGACACACTACGTCACCACGGCTTCGGTGCTCCACGAGTCCCCACCGCCGTACTCTCCGCCTCCAGACAAAGGAACAAGCGAACCAGACCAAGGTACATTTCTCTTTATAGTTTGTATGTTTGAACAACAGGTACAAACATCGGCACTACGCTGCTGACACACTACGTCGCCATGGCTTCGGTGCTCCATGAGTCCCCACCGCCGTACTCTCCGCCACCAGACAAAGGAACAAGCGAATCAGACCAAGGTACATTTCTCTTTTGCATGTTTGAACGACAGATACAAACATCGGCACTACGCCGACGCACTACGTCGCCACGGCTCCGGCGCTAGCCGAGTCTCCGCCGCCGTACTCTCCGCCTCCAGACAAAGGAACAAGCGAATCAGACCAAGGTACATTTCTCTTTATAGTTTGTATGTTTAAACGACAGATACAAACATCGGCACTACGCTGCTTGCACACTACGTCGCCACGGCTTCGGTGCTCCACGAGTCCCCACCGCCGTACTCTCCGCCTCCAGACAGGAACAAGCGAATCAGACCAAGGTACATTTCTCTTTATAGTTTGTATGTTTGAACGACAGATACAAACATCGGCACTACGCTGCTGACACACTACGTCGCCACGGCTTCGGTGCTCCACGAGTCCCCACCGCCGTACTCTCCGCCTCCAGACAAAGGAACAAGCGAATCAAACCAAGGTACATTTCTCTTTTGTATGTTTGAACGACAGATACAAACATCGGCACTACGCTGCCGGCACACTACGTTGCCACGAGTCCCCACCGCCGTACTCTCCGCCTCCAGACAAAGGAACAAGCAAACTTCTGCGTCAGCTCTCAATGGCCCACATTTATTTGACACGAACTTCGATACCGATTACCAATAGGTTCGAGACGATACGGCGCGGGCGAAGCAATACGATTCCGAGACAAGGTTTTTCAAAGTGGGATAGCGTTACTTTAGGGGTACATATTTGTTTGGTCGTTGGTAGGAGGTACCGGCAAGAATTTCATTATTCGTTATACTATAACGAAATTCTTGCTTATTTTTCTTCAGACATGTGTTTCTGGCTGATAAGACAGCTGGAATATAGTCAACATCAGCCTATATCTGTCCACTGCTGAACGTATGCCTCTGCTAATGCACGCCACTGAGCTCGGTCTTCATCCCCTCAATCATTCTCTTCCAGCCGCATGTTTTAGGTCGTCACTCCACCTGGCCACTGAGCGGACTACACTACGTTTGCCTAAACGTGGTGGTCTCCATTCGAGAACTCGTCTACCCCAACGGTTATCGGTTCTTCTGGAAAGTGACCAGCCCACTGCCACTTTAGCTTGCTTATCCTAATAGCTATGTCGGTCACCTTGGTTCTCCATCGTATATCTTCATTACGAACGCATAGCTCTTTCCGTAGCTCGCTGAGCTCGGAAAGAGGGGAAAGGCCTACTCGACTACTACCCCGAGTACTGCTAGGTCAACCTTAAATTTGTGGACTACTTAACCGTGAGCGTCCACGTTTCGGCTCCGTAGGTCATGACTGGTAGGACGCACTGATTGAAGACTTTTGTCTTCAGGCACTGTGGTATGGACGACGAGAAGACTTGACGAAGCTTCCGAATGCTGCCCAACCAGGTTCTTCTGTTGGCTTCCTTCTCAAATTTGTTCTTACCTAATTGCAATATTTGTCCAAGGTAAACATATTGTTGGACAACTTCAAGAGGTACACCATTGACTGCAATCGGTTCCGGGTCAATAATGCCGTTAAACATGATCTTGGTCTTATCTATGTTCATTCCAAGACCGATGCGTCGAGAAACATTATCTAAGTAGGTTGTTCATCATATTTTGCAAGTCTTGCAGCGACTCCGCCATTAGGACGATATCATCGGCAAATCTGAAGTGTGAGATATTCTCGCCATTGATATTATTGCCCATATATTATTATCTCAAATTCTCACAAAAATCGGTTTTGTTTGCCGTATGAGGTAGTGCTGGCCTCTGGTGTCAGAGTTTGTCAGGTCGTCTCTATTGCTATTAATTAATAACAGCTGGGACCGACAGCTTAACGTGCCCTCCGAAGCACGGAGTGATGGAAAACCGCATATAACTTCGAAGTCTTTGCTGCCGAGCCGAGGACCGAACCCGGTATCGTTGGATTCTAACTCTCACTAGTTATACCGCTAGGCTACCATGCGGTGAACTTTAAATCTTCGCCACAACGTGTAATTATGTGTGAGTGCGTTTACCATGAAGTATCAAAATCCACTAGATGCTGAGTCACAAAATAAACAAAAGGACGCTGAGTCAGAATTACGATTAAAATTGATCATAATTGCTCCTAAAATTCAAGCGATAATTCAATGCAAACTATAAACCACAAACTAATTATTAGGTAATAATTAGTTTGTAGTTTATAGTGACTGTACCTGGTGTTCCCGCGCACTAACACTTGGCTCTGCGTCAGCCATATTGCTTTTTACCACGTTTTTATTAACCCCCCATTCCTATAAAAACGAAACGAGTTGTTTTTCCAACGTCTCGTTACATTTTGACGTTTTTTGTATGGCGCTTATGTCAAAATCCTACGGACACTAAGCGAAAACGGTTCGTTTTAAGATATAGGAACCGGCCCTAAGTCACTTAACAAAACCGCCTGTATTTTCGTTCCGGGTTGAATCTTGCAACTCAAAATACGAGCACTTCACGATTACCTATCCGGCTGAACCTTTCAGGGTAGCTCGCAACCCGATGACCATGCATAAATAAATAAGATTTTTAGTTTAGTTTTTTTAATCTACATTGGTGTCGATTCTCTTGTTCCCATCTAGACTAAACTACGCTAAATTTAAGTTAGTCCTGTTAAACAGATATCTTGTTACAAACTAAACTAAATTTAGCTTTACCTTTTTTTTGCTGCTTTTTATTTTCGTGACACGTTATAAAAAACATTTACATAAGGTCGCAAACCGTCCCATGCCCAGAATTGACCATCCAATGACAAACCATAGACTATAGACATACTCTCACAATGATGATAATTATAATTATTTTTAGATCACCCCCTGATGCAGCCTTACCAGCCGCCCCTTCCTGAATACGAGTCGCAGGAAAATCAGAATGTCTCCATGTTCAACAATCCTAACTACGTGCGGTTACCGAACAGGTAAGTTTAATTTATTATTATTTATTTATTTATTAATTTCTCTTAAATGCAACTTACAGAACTAGTCCAACATGTCACACGGAAAAACTAAAGTGCAAGAAGCTTCTTATGGAACACGCCCATCTTATCATGAAACGTATCAATCTCTGGGAGCGAGCTTGTCGTTTATCAGAGTAATTGCTCTGGAAGTAGGGTGAAATCGTGAATTATTATGGTCTCAGCATATAGTATTGATAAGTAAAACAAATCATGAATTAGTATGGTCTCAACATATAGTATTGATAGGTAAAAAAAACATGAATTATTATGGTCTCAGTGTATAATATTGATAAGTTAAAAAAAAACATGAATTATTATGGTTTCAGCATATAGTATTGATAAGTTAAAAATAAACATGAATTATTATGGTCTCAGCAAATAGTATTGAAAAGTTTAAAAAAACATGAATTATTATGGTGTCAGCATATAGTGTAGATAGGTTAAAAAAAACATGAGTTATTATGGTCTCAGCATATAGTGTTGATAGGTAAAAAAAAACATAAATTATTATGGTCTCAGCATATAGTGTTGATAGGTAAAAAAAAACATGAATTATTATGGTCTCAGCATATAGTGTTGATAGGTTAAAAAAACATGAATTATTATGGTCTCAGCATATAGTGTTGATAGGTTAAAAAAACATGAATTATTATGGTCTCAGCATATAGTGTTGATAGGTTAAAAAAAACATGAATTATTATGGTCTCAGCATATAGTGTTGATAGGTAAAAAAAACAAGACTTATTATGGACTCAGCATATAGTGTTGATAGGTAAAAAAAACATGAATTATTATGGTCTCAGCATATAGTGTTGATAGGTAAAAAAAACATGAATTATTATGGTCTCAGCATATAGTGTTGATAGGTAAAAAAACAAGAATTATTATGGACTCAGCATATAGTGTTGATAGGTTAAAAAAAACATGAATTATTATGGTCTCAGCATATAGTGTTGATAGGTAAAAAAAAACAAGAATTATTATGGTCTCAGCATATAGTGTTGATAGGTAAAAAAAAACATGAATTATTATGGTCTCAGCATATAGTATTGATAGGTAAAAGAAAAACATGAATTATTATGGTCTCAGTATATAGTATTCATTGGTAAAACAATGCCCGAACAAAATAAACGGTACCTTAAGGACGATTTAAAACAATATTTTAGTCACATCCCCTGTATTCTAGAAATACCAATAAATCTTTCGCCAAACCGATCAGTGTATTTGCGCCGTAGGTAGATCATTCGACACAAAAGCAACACATAATACCTTACCTAGGTACGCGTACATAGGAAATTTCCTTATGTAGTCAATACCGTTTTGTATCATCTGTGGATGTTTTGCTCTACAAAACGCGTGTAGCGTTTTACATTGCGCTTGTTTGGCATCAAAAACATTTTGTACCTGTAGTAAAAACATTTTGTACCTATAGCAAAACGTTTTGTACCTATAGCAAAAACGTTTTGTACCTATTAGCAAAAACATTTTGTACCTACAGCAAAACATTTTGTAACTATAGCAAAAACATTTTTTACCTATAGCAAAACGTTTTGTACCTATAGCAAAAACGTTTTGTACCTATTAGCAAAAACATTTTGTACCTATAGCAAAACATTTTGTAACTATAGCAAAAACATTTTTTACCTATAGCAAACATTTTGTACCTACAGCAAAACATTTTGTAACTATAGCAAAAACATTTTTTACCTATAGCTAAAAGTTTTGTACCTATAGCAAAAACGTTTTGTACCTATTAGCAAAAACATTTTGTACCTACAGCAAAACATTTTGTAACTATAGCAAAAACATTTTTTACCTATAGCAAAACGTTTTGTACCTATAGCAAAAACGTTTTGTACCTATTAGCAAAAACATTTTGTACCTACAGCAAAACATTTTGTAACTATAGCAAAAACATTTTTTACCTATCTACTACCTTGTTACGAGTGCGCATGCACTATACGCACGTGGTCGTGGGCTTGGTAGCTTTTTCGCGCGCGGACAAGGCAGTAGATTAGCAAAAACGTTTTGTACCTATAGCAACAACATTTTGCTTTGTTTAACAGACTACTTTTGAAATTGTCGACGTTTTGCTCCTTGTACTACTGGGTCATTTTACTTTGAGATCCATCTGATCCGAAGACTTTTATTTTTATGTTTATTTTGTAGACATCTGCATATTACTCCTGATGATTAATTTTTTCCATAATGTTTTGTAGCTCCCCTCCAGCGGAGAGTCACATCGACGTGAACTCGCCGTCACTGCACGACGAGGACACTGCGCCGAGCCCGTGGGAGCCAGATCCTCAATACAACGATGTAGAGTGAGTTCACACACAATAATTCACCCCGTAGTTGTGTAGATAATGTCTCAGTATATTGTGATAATCCACAACTACGCATTGGCATCGGTTCGACGCGATGTGAGTCATTTGTTGTCTTTGCTCATTTAGAACTAGCTTGTGTCCACGCGGTCTACAGTTTATCGTTATAGTAACATAGTCCCAGGGTTCAAACTATCTCCTTACCAAATTTCGACAAAATCGGTTCGGCCGTGAAAAGGTAAAGACAGAATTACTTTTGCTTTTTACACGACTGCCCAAAAAAAGGAGTGTTATGTTTTTAGCATTCATGTATGTGTGTATGTGAGTTTCTTTATTCCACCATAAAATTTAAATGCCTGAACAGATATAGACGTATGGGGTATTGTTAGAATCCGTACATCCCTCCGAATAACGTAGGAATCATATTTTTTTTGAAAAAAAAAAAAACAATATTACTGCAGTATGGCTCCATTCCAATGGCAAAAAAAGACGAATTTTACAATATGGGTATCAAATTAATGGCATTGATAAGCACATTCCAATAGCATATATTTTATTGCCATCAGTTCATTTTTGTTAGGGCAGGCGTGTTTTTTTTTAGCTTTTAAGCTAGTTATATAATATTAAGTATGGATCTCAGAATAAGAGCGCGTTCAGACGGACCGCATGCGCGCAGTCGACAGGCCCAATCCTGATATATGTTCTGTGGTCCCAACCGAACGGTTGGTTTGGTTGACTTCAACTCACTGATCTCTACTACCGGAGTAATGTGCAGTTGTCTATGCTTCAACTGCACCTCCCCAATCCCGCAAAACCCCTTGGGGTCGTCTCAATACTAAAATGGAATTGAAAAGAACCTGCATTGCTACATCGTCGACGACGTAATCGAAAACAAAAACGTGCAGCATGGATTAATATTAATCCAATGTTACACTGTGTACCTGTGACCGCGTGAAGTTGGCGACACGGCTTTATTACTGGCTAGAAAAGTAGCCCATATTTTTCTATAAACAATTTGTATATTTGGCATCATGTACAAACTGCTTTGCAAATAGCCGTGCCGCCCTCGAAGGCGCGACGGTTTGCAGAGCAGCTTTACGTCACACTGGACTGCACAGTAGTGCACAACGTATTTGACAACAGTGTTTCTCCGAAACCCATTTTGTTAATAACAATCTACATTAAAACTCGGAATAAAGTCGGAATATGGCAATGACGCAGTTGACACGTCACCCGCGTGACACGTGAGGTCGAGCCCGTCTACTGCGTATGCGGTCTATCTGATAACGCCCTAAGTCGTCCGTACCGCGGCCTACGTGCGGTTCCCTAGCATCACTGCGCTTTAATAATCTATAGTACTTATAATAAATAGTAAAAGAAGTCAAAAATAGGGGACTAAAATAAGTCAATACAATGAAGATAATTCAAAATTAGGGGACTAAAAAAATCTACTGAACAAGTTTTTTTTGTTTGTTTTCCTTTCTGGATGTCTGTTCGCGCATCACATAAAAACTACTGGACCGATGGTAATGCGGTATTCACTGATGGATAGCTTAGGTTTTGATTTAAGATCTAGTGTACTTTGTATCTCATTCCATCACTGATCTGAGTACGCGTGAGTTCAGTTGTTTATGCAATCCGTTGAGTAGAAACCGAGCAATCGATGAAAACTATTTGATTGCTAAACAAATTTTGATGAAATGTAGCATTTTGTACTTTGTAGGTACTTTTGGTCCTGGAATAACACATAGGTTACTTTTAACACAGAGCAGTGACTACGAGGGCAAAGCCTTGAGCACAGCTAGTACAATAAGTATAAAATCATTGAATCTAGGTATCTAATTTTTTGTGTATAAGTAGACAATAATGTGTTGTGCTCCGATGAAAGAGGCCTGGGACCTTTCGTACGGGTTTTGAACCTAGTTTAGGACCCAGGTGCTCCATTTAACATAAATGTACCTTTTTGCCTTTATTATTATTAATAATTACAGTCGGAGTCGAAATATGTGTGTCAGTAATGGCCTAGGCTTTGTTCATTTTCATTGAATGGTTTGAGACTAACAAACTGCCCCAAAGCGAACATCCTGCGTATTGTAACTTGGTTTATAGAACACTATATTGCGGCGGAGCGCTTTTGCGCCCGCCCCAGCGTCCGGTGGCGGTGTAGAGGTCAGCTACAGACCAATAGCATATAACCCTTCTAAATATATATATAGAACACAATGATGTCAAGATGTCAAACCGCGGAGCGCAGCTACGCCCCGCAGTTTCGCTTTGACATCTGATAATGATGTTGATGATGAAAGTACCCTATGAGCTATTCCAGGACATAGAATATCTACATACCATATATCATCCAAATCCGTTCAGCCGTGAAGGAGTAACAAACATACACACATATATATATATACAAACTTACGCCTTTATAATATTAGTTGATGCTAGCTGCGTCATGATATGATCTCATCATATGGAGATATCATATCTGTTGAAGTAACTGAAACGTTTTGAAATAATGCCGTTATTAATACTTATATTAGAAAAGCGAAAGAACTCTTGTCTGTATGTAACCTTTTCACGAGTAAACGGCTGAACCGATCTTGATGAAATTTGATATGTAGATAGTCAACCTTGGAGAAAGACCTATGGTACTTTATATCGCGATAAACTGTAGTCTGCGCGGACGAAGATGCGGGCAAAAGCTAGTAATACACAAACAGAAGAAGGATACTTATATATTATAGGTATATAATTTTACTTCCCTGTTATTGTTTAAATGTACTTTATTTTCCTGCAGTAATGCACACAAGAGAACAATTATTGTATTCCTCATTTGTTATATTTCTAACTGCTTACTCATATTTCTTTCTTCTATTGTATTGGGGGTTTCTTGAGGTATTTATTAAAACTTATTCATAATAAATATTTATTTTCCGTGCTTGCGAAAAAAGGAAAAAATGTAAGTATAACATTCAAATTTGGCAGATTATTTACAATGCACATGTAAAATAATTAGAATATTTGTTGGGTTATTCAAGTCGCTACTTGAAATCTAGAATTTAATAAAATAGGTACAATAGTTATTCTTGCAATAGTTGTTTGCCCTTAATAACTTAATATCGATACATTTTTTCGACCACGAAAGAAAGATTTTCTATACTTACCCTGAAAAGATATCCTATTTGGTAGAAAAATGATAATTTATCGATCGTCTGAGATCTTCATCGTCGGAAAAACACTTTACCGAAGATATTTTTTTAAATTTGGGAATAGGAAGTAGTCGCTGGGGGCTACGTCTGGGTTAGAAGGTGGTGACAAATTTCTTCGGAGCCACAGTCTCGTACCTTGGCAACTCGCGCCGTGCGAACGGGCGCGTTGTCGTGAAGAAGCAATTAAATAAATAAATTTAAAAAAAAGAGGTAATTTCTCCATATTTCTTAAATAGCTTCTCTTCAGCGATTCAGTGTAGCTGCGTAGAATGTTGCATGTGTTCCTTTGGAGTCCGAATAAACTGTAGCCATGATTGTTCCCGCTGATGTAACGACTTTGCATTTCTTTGGGTGATATAATCCTTTTTAAACAGTTTTATTTAGCTTGACCTATTTGTTTTTAGTTTGTTTGGGTCAAATCTAGTAAATTAATTTTTACCCCCTTCCTGTTGACCGATTGATTTGAAATTTGGTATACTCCTTTAGTTCTGCTAACAATACAATTATGTATATTCAGTATAATTTTAAATCCAAGATGGCCGCCACCACAAAATGGCGGATTCCTTTATTTTTTCCAATCCCCTCACTATGGGTATCAAATGAAAGGGTTTAACAATTGGAATACGACACACTATGGAAATTCCAAATTCAAGATGACCGCCACCACAAAATGGCGGACTACTTTTTTAGTTTTCAGTATCCTCAATATGGGTATCAAATGAAAGGGCTTGACAGATAGAAACAGTACATTAATAAAAAAACAAAAAAAAAAACTTGAAAATAAAATAAGTAAAAAAATAATTGAATGATACGGTTTTAAACTAGATAAAAAAATGGTCGAGTGGAATCGTAGCGTAACCGGAGTAATAGACATTCGACTCGCCCCTTGATTTTATTTATTTTTTTAGTTTTTAGCAAATTTAAAACTGTATAATTTTATAAAAAATACTTTTTTTATACGCTTTCTAATAGCTTCACTTGTATGTTTGTAACCGACTCCTTTGGACGCTATTTTGACCCACTTTAAACGGTCAGATTTCATTCAAATTTTGCACACCTGTCAAAGACCGATGACAATGCAATAATTCGAAGATAAAAAAACTAAGAAGTAGAAAACAAATAATAGTAAAAAACTAAAAAAACACGCTTTATATAGAAAACCAAACTAAAAAATAGAAAATAAATTTTAATAGTGTAAATAAGAAAAAAAAGTTTTATTTAAAAAAAAGCGTGGGGTGCTTTTTAAGATAGTATCGAAATGATAATCCTTCTTCTCATATCTGTCAATGAAATATTTATAACTACCCATGCACCCCACGATTTTTTAGAAATAAAACATTTTTTTCTTATTTACACTATTAAAATTTATTTTCAATTTTTTAGTTTGGTTTTCTATATAAAGCGTGTTTTTTAGTTTTTTTAAACTAATATTTATTATTGTGCCACTGCCTGGACTCCTGTTTGCTCTCAGCTCAGTTCATAATGGTGAAGTTTCATGTCCAGTAGTAGTAGTTAGTATAAATTGGGAGTAGGCGGGTCGGTTCTAATATTGCATGTCGAAGAATACAAATTAAAGTAGAATTTAAATTGTTATGTGGAAGGCGAGCGTTGAACGGCGCGCCGAGCTCGCTCCCGCAGAGCGCCGGCGACAGCAGCGCCGCCGGAGACTTCACGACCGCGCTCGCCATCGCCCGCAACACCGATCTCATCCAAGCTCAGCCTGTCAGCCTCCAAATGCAGGTATGTACATTGTTTGATCTCTACGTGTAGTAAAATGGTATGTTGTTTATTTGTATGCTACCAAACCTCATTGGGATAGCCCAATACGGTTGGACTGTCCCAATGCGGTGTGCTGGATTTAAGACATGATTCATATTCTCTCTTATTCTTTTTCCTTCCTTATTTATATCGTAATTTCTATCCATCCAATGGTTATCTGGAATAGATCGCTTTAAGCGATAAGACCGCCTATTGTGCCAATTTAAAATAATATTCTCTTGTATATTTGTCTATTAATTTGGTGTCAATAAAGGGTTTTGTATTGTATTGTATTCTCTGTAGGTACCTAGTAGGTACCTAGTAGGTACCTATAGGTACCAGTAGGTACCAGTAGTAGTAAGGTGACCTAACCATTTATGTGGTGTTATCTGTGAGTATAGATAGATATGTATACTTGTAATAAAGCAGTTGGTCACAAACAAACAGTACAAAGAAGATAATTAAAAATAAATTGGATTAGAGGACTAAAAATACTGAACTAGAATATTATATATCATAGTAGCTGATGCCCGTGGCTTCGCACGCGTGGTTATTTTAATGTATAGCCTATGACACTCACAAATAACGTGGCTTTCTATTGGTAAAATAATTTTCAAAATCGGTTCAGTAGATCTAGAGATTACCACCTACAACCTCACAAACTTTATCTCTTTATAATATTATAATAGTATAGATTTAAAAATTGACTATCAGTTTGTCTGATCGCATATCACACATAATCTACTAGACCGATTGCGATGCGGTTTACACTGATAGATATACTAGGGTTTGCTTTAAAAACTGGTGTACTAATCCGATGGTATCTCAATCCGATAAGTATCAACCGAGCAATCAATAAAAAACTATATGACGGTTGAACGTTTTTTATATTGTACGTTATAGGTACTATTGTAGTATTAGAGTAATAATAGTATAGTATAAATAGAAAATAGATAAAGTATTATTTTGTGTGCAGCCCCTGGACGCCAGCGAAGAAACGAGCAGTGGCGACGACAGTTCCAGCCAGAACGCGTACGGCGCGTCTTCGACTCGACCCGCACAAAACGGAAATTATATCGTGATGAACGTCACGAACCAATTTAACTTTACTGTGAAACCACCGCAAAGCAACGCCATTTTTTAATGGCGACCCTTAAATGTAATAGACTGTCATTGTCACTGATAGACGTGAAACTGTCGAGTGCGTATTGGCGAATGCACGTACATAGCGGTGCTGCTAATTAACTGGAATAATAGAGCTGCGACAGAGATGAACGATAAAGGCTCGGTCACAGATTGAATTCTGCGCATTCGCCGCGTATTTGCTATTATGTGTGGACCCTAAATCTACTGTTTAGATAATTTCTTAAGTTCCAAGACCTTATTACCTGTCAAAAAAATTTGTAAGCCAGTTGCCACACACTCGCTAATACATAACGTCATTAGCGGGTGAGTGAAACACGAGCAAAATGACTGAGAAGGTCTTGCAAATTATGTAATTGTAAATAATTGTCAGCTCAAGTAAACTGTGAGATTTGTTAGTATTAATTTAAACGCATTTATGTATGAACTCATAGGATACAGTTTTAGTCTTTATAATTTTACACTAAAGTACATGTTAGTATTAATTATACGTTTGTTTCTTGTCATGCGCGGTGCGACTTGATACCTTATTACCAAGTCTATTTTAATTGTAATTCATTATAAGATAAACTCGTTTAAAGTTTGGAGTTGTCGACAACAGATGGATGAGTGTTGTGCGTTGGTTGAGAGTGTTATTGTTCCAGTCGAAGATTATGAGTTGGATCCGGACGACTATGAAATGGAAATTGATTTAAACCTACTTAGTTCGGTGCATCTATTTACTTATGCGCTGTTTGTCAGTTGGATACTGAAGGGTAGCGCTAGGCCGGAGCCTGAACAAAACGAAACTGAAATAATATTCTGTGTGCACTAAAATGATGTTACCACAGATTCAAAATTATACAAAAACAAAAAACAATTTTCATTCCCGTCAGGTCCCTTTTCGCTTGTCCGCTCCCCATATTATTTACTTTGCTACTCAGTTGAGTTTTTTTTATTTGGTTCTCGTTTGTTATGATGTTATTTGTTGGAGAGATACACTGAACAACAAATGTAGTAGGTGCAGTGTAACCACCTTGTCTGTGAAGTGGCAAAAAAATACTACAGCTGCCATGAATGAGGTTCACATTTTCTGTATTTTGCTATTTTTCTCTGTGGTTTTCGGTCTGAATGCGAAATTTCCCAGAATTGGTCTACTTATCGATTGACTGGAAACAAGAGCAACACTCACGCCACCATTCAGTTCACAGCAAGGAAGTTCTATGTACTTGCTTACAACTGGAATGATATCTCTATAGTACAAAAGTGGTCGTACCAAAACGTTCACGAAAGCGGGAAGTCTCTTTCTCTCACGTAGCATTTTTCGCACAGAATATAAAATAAACTTGCTGTCACTTGAGATTGGCACTATAAATAAGAAAGAGACAAGAACGGCTTCCGTTAACTTCCTTGTCTCTTTTTCTTTTTAATTCGTTTTCAAGGTCAAATAACCCCGTTTTTACTTTAAAATTCCAGTTACGTAAGTACTTAAAATTTCCTTGGTTCACAGAGTTGGTGGTTCTGAATCTGACGGTCGATGACTCGCTTATCGTATTACGTCACTCGCATGCTCGCTCTACTGCGTTTTATTATTTAGTTTTAGTTATTTTAATGTACTTATTATTTGTGCACAGGTAGCTCGAATATTTGTTTCGTAGTTCCTAACTACTGGGAATCCTACCTGGGAGTCAGGTATATGCGCCCGTAGGCCTTGTAGATAATAGGTTGGTTGAAAACTTAGAAAATTGTCTTATATTCAAACTTTTTAAAATGACGTATTCATTATCACTCAAATCAACATGTGAAACAGAGTACATGGTAAATATCCCACTTCTAATGATGACTTTTGTCTTATTACTTCTTATTTCATTTTTAGTACCTACACACTCTTTTAAACTGCCCTATTT
Source organism: Alsophila aescularia (assembly GCA_946251855.1). Classification (NCBI taxonomy): domain Eukaryota; kingdom Metazoa; phylum Arthropoda; class Insecta; order Lepidoptera; family Geometridae; genus Alsophila; species Alsophila aescularia. Next base: position 15,017,560 of record OX276378.1, read on the forward strand.
TCAGAAAAAAAGACACTAAAACGCTCTTTTCAATTTATCATGGCGCGGGTCATGACGTCACATTACGCCAGTAATGAACAAGGTTTTCTTTCAGGGTCAGGAAAGGACGCAATAGTGACGTCACAAGGTCAGTAAACACATCGTTTGCGATCAAAATATGACCACGTCACAAAATAATTTGAGTTGTTGTCGATATTTATAAATGTGTTTTCTATAGGTAATAAAATAATCGGTTTGGTGTTTAATATGCTTTCGGTGTGATAACATTCCGGGATATATTTTAATAACAGCTAATTTTAGCCTTTGATCATGTCTCAGTGCTAAAATATTTGGAATCTCATTTGTGATCTGTGTAAGGTTATTTTTGATAACCAACACTTACATAGCTTATAAAAACGTGAGTTTACAACAAAAAATTAAAAATTTCAAAAACAAATAGAATACTTTTTGATTTTTAGCTATACCATATTTTATATTTTTTCTTAACGAAAAGTTTGGATTGGCATAGAGCATGTGCCGCGTAGAGCAGGATGATGAGGTTCGAATCCCGTCCGTAATCCAAATATTTTTAATATTTTTTACGCTTAAATGTAAGTTTTATTCGCTCGCTTTGTATCTACTAGTTCGAATTCTAGATAAATTATGTCAATTTAATTATTACATATTTTTAGAGGTGCTTGCATCAGTTATAATTATTATACTGACTAGCGTAAATTAGTATAAGTACTTTAAAATGTATTTCTTTAAACACAAAACAAAATTACTATTAATGTCTTTCAAGTCCTAACATTTTTATAAATGAACCGTTACAGATAGTACTAAAGTTAACACGATATAATTATTATGTACTTTGATTTTGAAATGTTTTATCTGTGTTGCAATTTTATCTGTAATCTAGTGCTTTAACACTTGGTGCGTAAGCGTGAAGATACCTCTGAGCGACAGAAAAGGATAGAGGTACGGAAAAATGCGGGCGGTGCGGACGGTCACGTCTGACCCAAGGTTGCCACAGAGTGACGCGGAATATTGGCTTTTCACACAAAGTTATCATTTCATTTAATAGATACAAATTAAATCGAAACTAAACGAAGTAACCATGTATACATTCAGCTGCGCCATAGACCGCCGCGCGCCGTGCTGGTTTTATTTTATCGAAAATAAAAAACAAATAAAATTGGAGCTAATTTAAGTTTTCAGTACAAACTTTTGTTATGTCTGTCTTGTTTTGAAAAAGTAAAATAATATGCAAATCTGCAAATCAAATCAAATCAATAATTTATTTTCTAGAATACACAACATAAAGTTCTTAATATTAAAAAGTAGGTAAAGTGCATTCAGCCTGCGTGCAGACGTGCAAATATTAACAAGTATTTATGTCAAAAAAATCTAAAAACTCCTTAATACTATAAAAACAATTACAGGAGCCAGTCATTTAAATGTTTCTTAAACTTGTTGCCTTCTAATACTTAAAAAACCATTGTGAATTCTAACGAACTTTATTCGTTTTTGCCGGGTAATGATTTCACTACGTTTCATTAAAAAAAACGGGCGAGTTTTGGTAAAAAGACAATGCGAGTTTTGGTAAAAAGAAATTGGTTTCGATCTGTTTTGTATTTTTGAATGAATGTGGTATATGACAAGGTCCATAACGTATATCTAAGCGTATTTACCCAGGGTGTGTACGGACACACCCTGGGTAAATACGCTTAGATAAAAACTGTAAGGTTCAGAACAAAACGCAATTTTATTTTTGTTTTGTTTATAAAGTACATATTAGAGCAACCTATAATGTAATTAGCCCTTTACTTCACTCTGATTGTTTTTCTTTATTTTAAAGCTCAATTAGCATAATATTGCTCAATTGACAAACTATCTAGTTTAATTGTATATGTTTGAAAATATTGTATAGTATGAATATTTAAGTGAGTTTTTTTAGTTTCATAATACGTAGTACTTTTAATATATTTACATCGGAAACATTGAAATAGTATGGTTACTTTTTTATTCTACACGTAGTAAAAGAAGACAATATTTATCAGCAATTATGTATTTTTATCTTCAATAGTGCAACAATCTTATGAAATACTAGTTTTTACTAATATTATTAATTAAGTATAAATGTCCGAAGGTATCAAACGAGATTAAATATAACAAAGTAATTAATTATTTAAATATTCGATAAACACGAAAAAACAGCTACAATTTTGTTGCCACAAAAAAATGCCAAATACGTGGTAGGTAGGTAGGTACTCAAACAAATTAAAGGCCAGCAAAATGATTAACTTGGGCAGAAGAATCAATAAATTGAGCAGCAACAAATACTTTTAGAATTTTTATTAATGAACTGGTTAGACGCCCGACTTCCAGATAGCAGGTCAGATTCTACCTGGTTATATTTTTCATATCCAAACAAGCTGCTGAAAAAAAAAGTGCTTGCCAAAATTTTATTCAATCTGAATTACGCTTTGCTTCTTCATTTCATTATATACACGGCAACTGCCGAAATGCCGTTGTTGTGGATCAATCTTGTTTTGTTTGCTGACCAGAGGTTCGTGCTAAATTAATTTGCGCTGAGCATTTTTCTACTGATTATTTAAATGATCGCAAAATAAATAGAAGCCTTATTTTATTTCATCGCGCTTGTAGAACTAGCTATATTGTTTACCGTAGGTATGACTAAATCAGAAAATAATCTCTAGCACCTTCGAAAGTATTTCAAAACTTACAAAAGAAAAACATGCTAAAAAGGGTATAGGTATTTAAATTTATAAATAAACAAGGTTGGTGTGGTGGTTAAGTGGTTCTGTCATGTTGTGAAGTCAATACGTTTTCGCTACACGTACATGCCATGATATTCATTCATGTAACATTATTACGAGTTATACGTCAAGTTGATTCTCTTGTTACCAACTAGAATAAACTGAGCTAAATTAAAGTTTAGTTCTGTCAGACCGATTCTCTTATTACACTAAACTCTACTTAGCTTTCCGACTAAATTTTATTAATTTAAGTACGAAGCAGATGTTTACACTTTGAGGGAAGGTGGATTGTGCGCAGGGCGGGGTCTGCGGGGAGGAAGATTATGCGGGGGGCAGGAGGGGAAGGCGGTATTCCACTTTTTCACACCCTCTCCCCCGCATTACACCGTCCCATGCAGCTCCCCCGCCTTCCCCTTCTCCGCACCCTCCCCCGCCTACTTTCCCTCCTCCGCACTCTCCCCCGCCTACTTTCCCTTCTCCGCACCCTACCCCGCCTACTTCTCCTCCTCCTCACCCTACCCCGCCTACTTCTCCTCCTCCTCACCCTCCCCCGACCACCCGAAATCTCTTAGTTCCGTTGTAATGATGTTTACATTTAGAAAATCTGATCGAAATTTAGTTACAAACTTTAGTTTGCTAAAACAAACTAAATTAAACTATTTTAGTTTGGTCAGTTTGGTGTAGTGAGTTGAACAAGAGAATTGACACCACTGTCTCACATTGAAGTACATAGGTGCCATAGTTCTCGCTGAAAATTGCATATAATGTATTTTTGCTCATTCGTAATAAGTACTCAAGAGAAATAGTCGTTTGTTCTAGTAGGGCTCAAACCTAAAGTAAAGAGGATAACTTTTCGAACAATTTCAAAGTGGGTTTAATTTTAATGTAAAACGAGTATTTAGGCTTCTTAACAATTCAGAATGAAGGCTTACTCCATAGTATTCATTCATAGGTATTACTACAAATGTTTCGCTATCAGGTGGGCGTCTTTAGTCATTCTAGTCGCATGATATAAATTCACAATTGCCTATTAATTTTACTTTTTATAATGATAATAATAGGTACGATGTATGTTAGTTGGTATAGAAAATGTGATACAGATAGTTATACTAAAGGTGAAATTACACATACTACGTATGTATTTACCTATATTAGCAATAACATTGACTTAATGTACTATATTTTAAATCAAGGTTAACATTTTAAGAACATATTTTTAGTTGTACCTGGTGCACTTGCGTTTTTATTAATATTCCGTATAATTATGGCAAAATGGTTGATTCCGCATCGCAACCTGGCCACGTTTGGCATTATTTCATTTGGCATAACATTATTAGCATATTTTTATACAGATCGACCAACTTATTTGTGAAATGGCGAAAAAGGAACTATAGCCGCCACAAATGAGGTTCACATTTTCAGCATTTTTCTGTTTTTTGATTGGTCTAGTTATCGATTGACTGGACACTCACGCCCCCATTACGTAGTATTTACATTCTCTTTGACGCCCCCTTTCAGTTTACAGAAAGTTGGTCGATCTGTACGCATTATTGTCTTTATGCATACTAGGTAGGAACTTCTGCCGTAAGCCCTCATATAAAATCTTTGGTTTACTTTTGTTAGACATACATAACATAGTTTATTCGGTACTAAATCTTTGAAGTACCTACAGCTTTTTTGCTTATTGTTTTGGTATAATAATGTCTTGTCATAATTTCGATCCAATTAAAAAATGCCTCACATGAAATAACAAATGAAGCATGATAATTTGAGAAACTATATACATATGTACTTATGCCTACTAAAAATACTAGTTAAATACATAAAATTACCTGGATTTCTAAAGACCTAAGTAATTCTAGCATTTTACTTTGGGAGAACCAATTTTTTTAGAGCCAAGAGATCAAAGCATGTTGCAGCAGGGGGCGGCGTAAAGCTTTTTGTAAATATTAATAAACTTAAGAGGTTGTAGGTAAGTTATGAGGATGGAAATTAGGTTTTTCTTTTAAAAAGTATGCAACAAAAGTTTATGCAAAATGAAATGATGTGTAAAATAAAAAGTTAAAGCGATCCTTTAGAATTACCCTGTCAAAATATGTGATTGTATACGCATGTACCGGGTGTCTCACGAGCCACTATCACGACTAAGTATCAAAAAGGGGTGAGCCAGAGCACACGCCACCCGCCCTAACCCCCCCCCCCCCCCTCCTCGTTCCCTCCTTACCTCCTGGCGTATTGATAAAACCCCCATGTATGTTCAGAGATTCTGGATAGTTTATAAGTTACGGGATATTCAAGGAGATGTTTATATTATTATGTTAGCCCAACTCCAGAATTGAGACTATACGATGAGCACTAATGGTTTCATATTAAATTAAAAGAGAAAGAAATTGAGGTATTAAAAATATATTAAACTTTTTTTTAATTATTCCCCTGCAAATATTTAAGATTAGGAGTCTTTTTGTTGAACAATAGGTTTAATATATTTCCATTATTATCTGCCTAAAAGAAAAAATCACATCGTTATGCATAGTTTGGTCACAATTACTTTTCTGAAGAAATCTGGAGTAACTAAAATATCCCGTGATTCCATTTTTTGTATTAATTGATATTTTGTTTGATAAATCATTTTTCTTTGACGTTCAGTTCTGTATAATTTTCTTGTATGTTAAAATAAATTGTATAAGATTAATAACATTATTTTGTTTCATTTCTGAAATTACTCCATACTAGCTTATTGTTTTTATATTTACTGTGTCTATCCTCGTAATGCCCATCAAAAAAATAATAGCTGTAGAGGTAAATGCCCAGTGTGCATTTCAATGATCTGCACTCAATTTTTGCGTGAATAAGTACATAGGATATTAAAAAAAAGTTTCTTTGTGTTTATTTAGACTAAAGAGGAACTAAGTTTTATTACAATTAAAATATAGCAGCTACAGTAAATAATGTTACGCCATCTAACGTCGAGCGGCATAACTTCTACAAGGGAACTTGTAGCTACTCCTTACTAGATGGTCCATACAGGGGCGGCCTTTGGGGAGGGCTGGCAGGGAAACCATCCGGGGAGGCCTCGCGCGGTTGCCCTGTGCCACACCCTGTGCAAAGGCCTTGAGCACTCTCGCACCGTACGCCTGCGCATTACAAAACACATCTCCACTCGCTATAAAATTTAATTAAAAAAAAATACTTTCTGACATCGGGATGACAAATCATAATTTGGAACTAGCAAATGTTATTATGGAAAAGTATACAAATGTTCGTTTGTCTTTCTTGACCAAAAAAGGGGATCCTAAGAAATACATTCGCCATATTTATAGTAAATTCATTCATTTTAAAAACCAGTAAACACCTAAATTCTCTTGCGATCGGTTTGTTGTGGTAAAAAATACACTGAACAACTTTAGTAGCATTTTTTTAATGCCAGAGTGGCCTGAGAATTGTCTAGATTGCTGTACGTTGCGAATTTATATTTGTGTAAATATGTAATTAGTCAATTGGAATGAGCCATAACCACCGTTAGTTTGATAACATTACGACTGTTATCACTGAAAATACCTGCAGCGTTTTAAGAGATAACAGACCTAATGTTACACATGTACCGGTTGTGTAACGCATGCACGTCTGTATTTTTTGTATACTTGCTACGCCATGCGGATAAAATGTAAGCTATGTGTTATTCCGGAGTGTAAGCTAACTTCATACCAAATTTCATCAAAATCCGTTCTGCCGTTTTAGTGTGAAGGAGTAAAAAAAGTGCATTTTAATTTAGTAGTTGTTCTTTTCTCTCTTTTTCTTTATTTATATTCTTCGAGCATATATCCAATGGAGATGTTAATGCAAGGCGTACCCTCTGCTGGCCATATGGCACGACTTGACCATTCACGTTATAAAAACTATTTCACTCACGACCACGGCCATTTGCAGCGGAGCGCTTTAGCGAAGGTAAAGAAAAAAAAACCGCTGTAGAGGCGGGTAAAGGCCAACCGCTTTAACCGGATAAAGCAGACCATTGAGCAAGGAATGGAAAATGAGTTTTACGGGACCGCAGCGACGAGAATATTTTCGCGCCAATTCGCCCGTAGTAACTATTACTTAATCTTAGCAAATGTAAACAAAGGATGTGCATAAGGTTCAAAATGCTTTAACCGGATAAAAAAGCTTCATGAACTTCAAGAAGAAGAATTGTTTTATTTGGCCAATAAACTTAGGTCAAATCATGTACATTACAAAACAAAAATAATGAATGTTAGGTTGGCTACGCAATTATTTAGCGTAAGTGTAGCGGATTCTCTGATTTTGTGCAAAACCGAATTAAATATTCCAGAATTTGAGGATTTTCATGCTACTGCTGACTTCGCAAGGCTAATAAATGACTTATTCGATATATTGGATTCACGAACAAGAAGTTATGGATACAAAAGAGCTCTTAATGCAGAAAATTACCAATATGCTTTGAAACGGTTGGAGCAGAAGCAGTTGTCGTTGCATCTGTCTGCTGATACAAAAAAAGAGGAATGGCCCAATCGAGCGTAAAAACCTATTAAAATATCTGGGATACAAGGGTTTTCTAGGTTTTCTTATATGTATAGAAAGCAGGCCAAAACTTATTTCAAGATTTAGTTCTTACAGGTGAACTGAATTATCTCCCTATGCATAAAATTAGTCAAGATCATATTGAAATACTTTTTTCCGTCATCCGAAGTCACGGTGGCCATTCTGATAATCCAACAGCACGCCAATTAGAAGCCATTTACAAGATAATATTCATGTGATTCACACAGAATTACAAACATCATCTGCTCTAATTGCATCCCACTAGAAAAACTTATGATTCTTAACTGTTCGTCTGCTGTCGAAAAGATTAATAAAAGTGTAACAAGGGACACCAATGAATTGCAATCTCTGAAAGTATCTCTGAGTGATGTTGAAATCTTAGACGATTAGCCAAATTTATATATCGCCGTTCGGTGAGAAGGTTATTGAATATATTGCTGGGTTTGCTGCTTTTTCTGCATCGAAAACCGTTAAATGTGCTACGTTTATCAAAGGAATTTTAGGCCCTGTTAACGAAATAAGTCTCATATATAAAAAAAACAGAGGTTGTTTGATATATGCTTCAAAGTCAGTAATTGATTTATGCCGATCATGTGAAAAAGAGATCCGAAAGAATTTAAATGATAACAACTGAGCTCAAGTGTTACAACACAATATATTGTGTCAAAATCAATCGGAAAATATGCAGGAATAGAGTTTCTGACATCGGGATGACAAATCATAATTTGGAACTAGCAAATGTTATTATGGAAAAGTATACAAATGTTCGTTTGTCTTTCTTGACCAAAAAAGGGGATCCTAAGAAATACATTCGCCATATTTATAGTAAATTCATTCATTTTAAAAACCAGTAAACACCTAAATTCTCTTGCGATCGGTTTGTTGTGGTAAAAAATACACTGAACAACTTTAGTAGCATTTTTTTAATGCCAGAGTGGCCTGAGAATTGTCTAGATTGCTGTACGTTGCGAATTTATATTTGTGTAAATATGTAATTAGTCAATTGGAATGAGCCATAACCACCGTTAGTTTGATAACATTACGACTGTTATCACTGAAAATACCTGCAGCGTTTTAAGAGATAACAGACCTAATGTTACACATGTACCGGTTGTGTAACGCATGCACGTCTGTATTTTTTGTATACTTGCTACGCCATGCGGATAAAATGTAAGCTATGTGTTATTCCGGAGTGTAAGCTAACTTCATACCAAATTTCATCAAAATCCGTTCTGCCGTTTTAGTGTGAAGGAGTAAAAAAAGTGCAAAGTCACACACAAAACTTTAGCATTTATAATATTAGTGTGTGTTTTTATTGATAATAAGGATAACAGTTACTCTCTTTGGCTTAGTACTACCCCGCTGTGATATCTCGTATATCAATACCTTTGTATCTGTACTTAGAACTAACTTTAATACGATTAAAAACAGTGTGCTAGATGCTAGATCATGTTTGTAATTATCGATGGATTGTAATTATAATTATAATGATAAAAAATAATTTTCAATTCTTTTATTTTATGAATGACTGTTACAGAAAAGATAAATATTTCCGATCTGGATAAAAATTGTTGTCCAAGCAATTATGTATGAAATAAGTAATAAATAAAGTAACACAAGTTTATTTACTTACAGCGTGTTTTTAAATTAACGAAAAACCTTTCGTGGGTAACAGATTGTAACTAACAACATTTGATCCATACAATTTGAAAAAGGTATTTTCACATCTTAAAAAAACAATTTAAAGCTTAAGATTATATTCCAAATATTTTAAAATGATAGAATCATAGCTTTCGCCCTTGTCCGTGTGTATACTGCAGTCCTCACGGACGAAGTCGTCCGTGACGACTACAGTATAATATCGCGTAAAAAACATCCCATGTTCTTCTAGGATATTGAAAACCAATGCAAAAGTATAGCACCAACGTATTGTATTCTGTTTGGCACCAACGCTCTCGATGCTTTTTGACAGACTTTTTATCATTTCGTTTCCATGGTACCCGTTCCTCAGAGCGAGTAATCAACATTTTCCAGATTTCCCGTGGAAACTTACTATATTCCGGGATAAAAAATATTACAGCGAGTAATCAACATTTTTCAGTTTTCCCGTAGAAACTTATATTTCCGGGATAAAAAATATCCTATTTTTTATCCCGGAAAATAGTAAAGGTGCTCCAGGAGTGGGTTTAAGCTATATCCTTTCCAAATTTCATCAAAATCCGTCCAACCGTTATCGCGTTAAAACTCCCCAAACAAACAGACAACGTTTCACTTGTATATAGTGGTGTGGATTGCTAGAGGTTCCTCTAGGTATTTTGTCCTATACTTGACTTCAAAGATCTGTAATTATAGCCATACCATGTCATTTATTTTTTTATTATTAATTTCAAGGGTAAAAAGTGCCGAAGTATATAATGTCAAAGAATAAAAGTTCTTGAATATCAGTTAGAGAAGCTGCTCACGTGAAGGTTTGCATGATTGTTTTAGTGTGCGTTTACATGAATAAGATTTTGATTTGCGCGTGTGCAATGCGTGTTTACCTCGTCCCCCGTCAAAATTGGCAGAAAATAATGTTTGCGGATTAAAACGTTAGCATCTCCATTGGATATATGCTCGAAGTTTATTTTCGATTCGATATCTTTGTTGTGAACTAAATGTATTGAATTGAACGATTTTAAGCCATTCCACAGAATAAATAATACCGAATCGATCGACAACTGTGGCCCAATTACAGAACTTGGTTACAATCGGATTATCACTTTTTTCATAGCAATTTCGACTCTATCGCAAGGCATTAGTGGTTGCGATATTGAGAATTCGATTGAAGCCAAGTTATGTGGTCGGGCCGCGGCAGTGTGATTCCGTGATTTCCGTATCTTGGTTTCAATCAGATTGTCACTTTCTTCATAGCAATTTCGACTCTATCGCAATGCAGTAATAAACTTGAGGGATTGAAATCGATATGATCAATATTGCGTAATAGCAGTGCTGAGTTATCGGATCGGGGGCTGAATTGGAGGGCAGCCCCCGATTCAGAACCTTTCGATAACTCAGTTGTCGATTGATATGGTATTATTTATTCTGTGGATTCGGTTTGAAATCGTTCCATTCAATACATTTTTCATTCACAATATCGAATCGATTCGGTTCATTATTGAAAGGTTCTGAATCGGAGGGCATTCCTCCGATTCAGAACCTTTCGATAACTCAGTTGTCGATCGATTAGGTATTATTTATTCTGTGGATTCGGTTTGAAATGGTACAATTCAAAAAAAAAACATTCACTATTTCGAATGGAATCGATTCGGTTCGTTATCGGAAGGTTCTGAATCAGACGCTGAACCTTTCAATAACTCAGTTGTCGATCTATTAGGTATTATTTATTCTGTGGATTCAATTTGAAATCTTTCAATTCAATACATATTTCATTTACTATATCGAATCGAATCGATTCGGTTCGTTATCGAATGGTTTTGAATCGGAGGGCTGAGCTGTCGAGGAGCTGACATGAGCACGGGACTCGCCACAAACGCACGTCGCGACGACGAAGCGAGACGGTTGTTTTTTTAAAAGCTTTTATTTAACTTGCAATGTTTGTATGTATGTCTGTCTGTCTGTCTGTATGTATGTATGTATGTATGTATGTTTTTGTATTATCTTGATACGGTTGAAAATGGGCTATTCTTGTTCTGTTTACGGCTGTTTGTCAAGTAAACGTAACAAGGATAGGAGGTTTTATAGATTCCATAGGGATAAAATATGGTAAGTTATTCTTGGTAACCTGCAATAAGTAATTTTTATTATTCAGATAAGTCTGTTTCTTTGTATTTTGTTTCGAATTAAGTACGTAAAAACTTAGGGAATTGACATCAAAGCGTATACAAATACATTGACATCTCAGAGAAATTATAAGATCGGTTCTAGTCAACCAACAAACAATCGAGCACAAGAGATAAAGATTAACTAACATGATTACTAAAACTCGACACACATAAGATTGAACCTCAAAAATATAACTAATAATAATAGTAGTACTGGGTTCAAACGTAATAAAATAGTGAGAAAGAGGGTAGACCGTTTTTTCTGCTTGTAAATACTATCCATCCACAGTTATTTTCACAAAAAAACAGTTCTCTAAGATCACGGTACTTGTAAAATGTATCACCTATTTATTATTTTTTTAAGTTATGTAAAGAATAATCTATCTATCTTGTGACCGCATAATTATCAGAAACTCAAATTTAGTAATTTTCATGGTAAATATCCCGATTATTTTTTTGTATGTCGACATAAAATATGTATTTATATTTTTTAAATACATATTCATACTATAAAATCATTAAGTATCAGAATTAGAAGATATTAACTGGGATGACTACTCTGACGTAATTCAAACAGTTGATAAAACCATTGATATTTTCTACAACTTGAACTCTCCTATCATCCCTCATCTATTGATCTAACATACAGGTTACTTTTATCCCAGAAAAAATAAATACTCAAGCAAAACCATGGGCACAGCTAAAAAAATATATTATAATGCAGTATGTAATAAAAAGACAGTAAAAAGAAAATAAATTAAAAAAATTGTCAAGTAAACTTAAAACAAGCTAACTGATCAAAAATATAACATCTAAAAAAATGGTGTCACCACGTGGTGGTGGTTCACGCATCACGTAAAAACTGCTGCAGCAATCGATAAAAAACGATTTAACGTCTGAACGAAGTTTAATGCAATTTGGTCTATTGGTACTTTTGGTTCTGAAATAATTCGTAGAATTATTATATCCCAGAAAAAAACAACATTGGCAACGCCGTAGGCGCAGCTAGTATGTAGATAAAATAATAACATTGAACAATCCAAATTTCATTCATTATGTATCATTCCTTTCATCAGTCTTTTACACCACCCCATCTCTAGGTTTTGCGCTAGTGTGCAACTACACAATACTGTTACCACAGTCATTTTCCGGGCCCCTGCACTGCGATTACGTAATGTTGATCATGACGGTTTCACGCCGTGAAATTCAATAATGCTTTGCGATAGAGTCGATTTTGCTATGAAAAAAGTGACAATCTGATTGAAGCCAAGTTCTGTAATTGGGCCACTGCTGACCACAGAACTTGATTTCAATCGGATTGTCAATATCGCTATCACTAATGCCTTGCGATAGTCGAAATTGCTATGAAAAATGTGTCAATCTGATTGATACCAAGTTCTGTAATACGGCCACATAGGTAGGAACTATAGACATTTCTTACTGTCGTTGGGTAGGAATTATAAAATTTGTCAGTTTTTGGCAGTATTGCAAGGTAGAAAATAAACATATATCATTTAAGTAATTTTAAGATGGTCACACTATACAGATTTACCGATTTTTGAGGGCAACTCTACCCACACTACAGTTCTTATGTATGTAATCAGTTTTTTTAATCTGTATTGTGTCTGCCAATAAAGAAATCCATTGATTGAATGTGAATTTGCAGATTTTTTGTGTTATAAAGCTCAAGTTTTTACAGAATTCACACTAATTAAACTTTATCAGCTTAATCGTTTTCTTCAAAGCTGAAAGCACCTTTGGAAGGTAAGGTTAGCCAGCTACTCTTCTGAAACTATTTTTGAATTTAGAAGATGGCGTCCTATTATTTTTGTGTAACATCAATAAATTTCTTTATTTTCAGATGCCGAATATCAAGTTGCAATCGTCGGATAATGAGGTATTCGTGGTGGATGTGGAGATTGCAAAATGCTCAGTAACGATTAAAACCATGTTGGAGGATTTGGGTATGGAAGACGACGAAGAGGAAGTTGTGCCGCTGCCGAACGTAAATTCAGCTATTCTTAAAAAAGTAATTCAGTGGGCGACATATCACAAAGATGACCCGCCCCTACCTGAAGATGATGAAAATAAAGAGAAAAGAACTGATGACATTTCCTCTTGGGATGCAGATTTTTTGAAAGTTGATCAGGGCACACTGTTTGAGCTTATTTTAGCTGCCAACTATTTAGATATCAAGGGCTTGTTGGATGTCACATGTAAGACTGTAGCAAATATGATAAAAGGAAAGACGCCCGAAGAGATCCGTAAAACATTCAATATCAAGAATGATTTCACAGCAACTGAAGAAGACCAAGTTCGCAAGGAAAATGAGTGGTGCGAGGAGAAATAGTTTAAACATCTAACTCATATAAATAGTATATACTCCGTATCATGATTATTGGAAATTACAACCTTACTGTCTAGGTAACAATGTAATAGTCTATAGAGTAATATTGTTGCTGCTAGCATATTTTTCTATGCTAAATGTTTTTGTAATTGATTGTAAGCTCAGCATTTTCTGGCCCGTATGTGAAACACATTATAAAGTAATAAGAAAATATAAAATTAGCTCAAAGTACTAGGACATTAATTTCAACTGTTTCTGGTAGGGTTTTTAATTTAACAGTCTGACCAGAAACAGCTGAAAATGATTATATTCTTACACCCCTAACCTGTTGAGTCCGGTGTGTGGTTTATATAACACAATTTAACTGTTCTAAACAATGAAACCCATATACAATGGTGTTAAAGATTAATGGTTTTACATATATATTATGTCTGACACAATTCTCCAGTCAAGCGTTAAATTAACACATTAACTGCTGAAAACCCAAACATTGTTTTTGAAAGTAAGAAGCCAGTGCGGCAAAACACGATATATTTTAAAACCTAATTGCACTCAGTGGGAGAAGTAGTTTTCAAGGTTCAGCATTTAATGTGTTAAATAGCATCGTTGTTATTTTATAACATCAATTATTTGTTTCGGCTACAGCCAGTCGCTTACTGTGACGTGCACGCGCAGTATGCACGCTGCAGTGTGCAATGTTAGATATATCGCCACCCGATGATCTACAGGATAATATGCATTGAATGGATTTGAATACACCTACAAAACAAGAATTTCTTAAGCCCGTTTTCACTAACCACAAACAAGGCGACACCTTAGGAACTTCTAATCTAAGCAAAGTCTTAAGTGAAATATTTTTTTTTACCAATCCGTTTTTAATAGGATATTCCTAAGCTAGGTGTGCTCGCTCACTCACTCATGTAAATCAGTGAGTGAGCAAGTGCGGTGCGGACTGCCAGATTAAGAGTTGCCTATCATTAGGCACCCCTGAATCGGTGTCATAACTAGGTGACGCCTAATGTTACTACGAAACGTTTTTTTGCCCTAGGCAACTCCTACAGATAGTAAAAACAGGCATATATTCTGTATGACACTATTAAACACGTGACTTGTGTGTATATTTTGGGAAATAGCTTGTTATATGTTAACCCTTGAGCATCAAGTGATCATTTTATTAATGGAACATGAGTTGAAAGTAAGGCATGTTTTAATAGGACCCTCGGGCGGCCTGACAGCTCTGACACCAGAGGCCAGCACTACCTCATACGACAAGCAAACAAGTTGAAACTCGGTAAACAAGACGCTACTTGACCAGAGATCTGTGTCATGAAATATAATAATTTCAACCCATAAGCACCAGTCTTAAGCTATATCAGGCCAGTAACAGGCATAATTGGTCAGATGGAAAATTATGCCTGTTGGTGTCCTGTGGCCAACATCTGAAAAACATTTTAACATAGGTTCAGGTAGAAAGCGGTTTTAACCAGCCTCCATGACCAGAAAGATTTCACTTTGCAATGTAATTCACTTATCAACTCACTTTTTTCACCAAGTTCTAAACTGCATACCAGTTATTTTACTGCTTCTAAAGTAGTTTTCCTTAATTTTTAGTATATGTACCTATAAATATAAATTTCTAAGTTTTGTTGTTATAAATTAGTTTTAATAACAGGCAGTTAAATGTTAGTGAATTCTTTTTTGTCAAGCTACTTTAGATTTTTTTTAATGAAACGAAATAGCTCAATATTTTCAAGCAGTATTTATTAATTAAATAATTAAAATTAAATACATTTTTCATAATAATTAAAACACTGTTTTTTCCAAATACCAGTAATTCCCTAAAATATTATTATATTTAATAAATAATGCAGATGTAACTAGTAATAACATTAAATAAAAATCACATTTTGTTCAGAATAAAATTAAATAATGCAATACCAATAATAATATAATGTACCTATGTACAGTAGTCGCAGCGGATGTGTGTGGTTGTGAAGTTAGGCTATGTGAACAATTACGCAGGTACTGCTGTGAGGATAAAAAAGCATAAAGTAAGAGTGAGATAGAATATGCGAAAAAGTAAGCGAGTGAGCGAGGTAATTTTACAGCTGTCTTCACCTTCAACTTTTAGGATTGCGCCTGCAAAATAGCGATCAGCGACTTACAGATAACTTCCGAGCCACAAAGTTCCGCTGCGACTACTGTATATACATTTTTGTATTTTATTTTAGTAATTCACTGTTGCCCATATAAACTACTAGGAAAGTCTCAGATTTCTATGTAATTTTAATAATGGGGATTTTGTTAAGAGGCTAAGATTATTTATTTATCATTTTCTCCAGCGTACATGCATCATGAACACTAGCAAGGATGTCGATAGTAAAAAATATGGAAAATGGCCGAGCACAATGTGCTTTATACCTAGCAATTTTTACAAGATACAGCAACATACTCTCTCGCACAGTTAAAATAAATCTTAATGATAATATGGGATTTTCTAGCTCCTTACCTCACAACAACAGAAAATGGAGAATAGAAGTCTGTAGCTTGCTTGTTATTAGTGTTTATTTAATTTCTAATACTACTTAGTCTTGGGGCGTGTGTTTAAAAAAGGCTTTGTATTTTATTTGAGGTGGATGGCAAGGGTTTGGCCTACTAGGTATAAGTAAAGCAGAAGCCATGGAACCATCAGTTCACTTAGCAAATATCATCAAAGAAATTAACAAAACTGATTGACTCAACTCTACACTGCAAATTGTGTGACAGAGCAGTGTGAAGGGAAAATTTTAATTAATTACGCACATTTAGCTGCTAACTCACTTGCTAAAATTCTGGACAGCTGTGAACTAAGGGAACACTGGAGTACCTCAGTAGATAATGGAAGGGTTCCCAGCCAAAAAAGCCTTTCTACAAAAATTTTGAAGAGTTGAGATGGCTTGGTTGAAGGCTGGCAGGAGGAAACTTACCCCCATTATCAAGTAAGGATATCCGTAAATTTTGAAGTCTCAATTAGAGGTGAAACGGATTGCTGTTATGCCGGATACCGGATATCCGGTCGAACATTGCCAATTGGCGCATTGTGGAGGAGAAGCTCGCGTAGGTGGCGCACGAGCGATCGAGCGGGCACGGGCTCTTTTCGTTCATGAGCGAAGTTAGCAAGTGTTTCATGGACTTGTTGAATCGATATTCGATCACTTGAGGCTTTTGCAAACATGGTATAGTAAAATGGTATGGTGGTGGTTCGAGGTTATTATAAAAGTTTTTATAATTCTAAAAGATTTACCACAAAATGCCCCTAGTGCTTTACGATTACTATATTTTTGATGTACAATGATTATGGTGTACAAATTATTATTTGCTATTGTGTATAATAATATACACATAATAGTACTTCATTTTCTTTGCAAGACAAACAATTTGTAGTGTACAAATTAATATTTGCATTTTCTTTGGTAGTCAGCTACTTACTTCCACTAGATGGCGCTTCGAAAGACATAAATACTCAGAACAATCAACATTTATTATGTAAGTACCTACCTAAATATTTAACAGTACACACAACATAAGTTTACAGAAGTTAATAAAAAATATTGTGATTTTTCATACTATACCTCGAAATTTTTCAATATTTGTTTGTGTGTCAGATATGAAAAGGTTATCTATGCACGTGAGTATGGGGCTGTTGAATTGTCCAAGGTATGTACCACACGATGCAGCCCCTAACAAAACACCGAAACCGAAAGCAACTGCTACAAGGAAAAGTAAGACGAGTGTGCACTTGTTTTGGGCTAAGTATGCTTCCCGACATAGGTACAGAAAATCGAAAATTGATCTGCAAATAAATTTTATTTATATAAGAATAAAATATGAATATTATCATTATCATCAATCAATCAGTGAAAGTTACTTCTCAGCAATCATACATACAAGACACTGATAAAACTTTTAAGTATTGGGGTCGCAAAAACTATCATTACCGATCGCCACTAGTACTGGAAACATTTTATTGCCATTTGCATGTAGTGGGGGCTTTGGCTGTTGAATGACTAGGATACGATACCTACTTACTCAAAAGACAGGTATCTTAGGTTTCAGTCTAATTCTATTAAAACTGATCCCTCAGCTGTATGCTGTTTTGTAGTGGTAGCCCTCTTACGCTAGAGTCCGCCTGGGGAAGTACCACACCTTTGTCAGATATTCAGCCGCCAAGTAGTAGTATGTAAAAATTTAGGTTTGAAGGGCAATGAGACTTAACAACCATTACAACCAATGTCTCAGAGTGACGAGCGCAGTGCAGTGACGCGCAACATTTTGTAACCAAAGTTCTGGATGGAATGCAACTGTTATGGGCAGGCGTGACGCTTACCATCAGGCGAGCGACCTGCCCATCTCGTCACTCAAATAAATAACAAGCACAAATCAAAAAAAAAAATATAACCCCCGTCTTCCCACCCCCTCAGTATAGCTAGGAAGCATCTATCCCCCAGGGTATCAATGTTAGGGGAGCCAAACGGACGGAGGCATCTCGATCACATCAGTTTTCAAACATAAAATCGTTCCATCCGTTTGAGAGCTACGGTCGTCACCCCCATTCCCCACAATTATAGCTAAGAACCGTCTAAACTGGACCATTCGTTTGGAAAATTCGATTCTCAATCGTCTATTTATTTGGGAGCGTTGATCATCACCTCCATTCCCTCCCCCCCCCTCCATTATAGCTAAGAACCATCTCGATTACCTCGGCTTTCAAATATAAAAAGCCGCAGCTAAATCGGTCCATTCGTTCGAAAGCTACTATTCGCAACGCCACCTCCCCCCGCCCCCTCCATCCCCCCTTTATCGCTATGAACCGTCTCGTTTACCCTAGCTTTCAAACAAAAAACCACAGCTATATATCCATTTGTTTGGAACCTACGATTTTCACCCCCCTTTTCTCACCTCCCCTTCCCCATATATCTAAGAATAATCTCGTCCACATCAGCATTCGAACAGAAAAAACCACAGCTAAATCGGTCCATTCGTTTGGGAGCTACGATCATCACACCCATCCCCCCTCCATTATAGCTAAGAATAATCTCGTCCACATCAGCATTCGAACAGAAAAAATCGCATCAACATCGTTCCATTCGTTTGGGAGCTACGATCATCACACCCATCCCCCCTCCATTATAGCTAAGAACCATCTCGTTTACCTCAGCTTTAAAATATCAAAAAACACAGCTAAATCGGTCCATTTGTTCGAAAGCTATGATTTTTCAGCCCCCTTTTCTCACCTCCCCCTCCCCCATATATCTAAGAACCATCTCGATCACATCAGATTTCGAATAAAAAAAACCGCATCCAAATCAGTCCATTCGTTTGGGAGCTACGATGCCACACACACAGAGTGATACACACCCTAAACTTACAACACCCGTCTCTTTGTTCGGGGGTTAATAAAAAGGCTGGGTGGGACACAGCACAGCACAGGCATGGTAGAAACAGATTCTACTATGGAACAGGCCTTCTCGCTGAGAGAGTACGTAATTATAGGCCGTAATCCATCTCTATGGCGTGCTGGACAATACTACATACGGAACTAAGAGTATTAAGAGTATATACCTACAACCTCTAGCGTTATCCCATATTGTTTTATCAGTTTCGTCCAAAAGCCGTTGAAGTTGTTGCCGCGCCAGCGTTATAACCGCACACTTCTTGTGCAATATGCTCGCCACTTCTCCTTCGTGGCCCGCGTTGCAACTGCAGCTCGGCAGATCCATCGCAACTGCGTCGCTTCTCGGAGACTGGTCGCTCTCTACGTCGGCATCTGCTTGGGGGCCGAAACAGGCACTTTCATGCGATCCCCTTTTGCTATTCTTGTAAGACTTCCTAGTATACCTATAAATGTTTTGAACTTGACAATCGTCTGACGACATGAGAAATCGTAAAGTGTAAACATGTAAGTATATTTTTTTTGTGAACTTTATAAACTTGAGTAGACTGACATTTACTGGATTTTCGATGACAGAATAATAATTGCAGATTTGGTTTCCGTCGATCAAAGAGAAACATAGAATTTTAATTATAGACCTAAACTACCGTTTCAACCTCCTGACCTCCTTTTTAAGCCCCGAACACCACGAGGGGTATTATAAGATTAGGGTATGTATGTATGTGTGTTTGTCTGCCTGTGGCATCGTAGCTCCCAAATGAACGGACCGATTTTGATTCTGTTTGAAAGCTGCTGTGATCGAGTAGGTTCTTAGCTTTAATATGGAGAAGGGGGGAGGGAGGGTATCGGGATCATAGCTCCCAAATGAATGGACCGATTTTGATGTGGTTTTTTGGTTGAAAGCTGATGTGTTCGAGGTGCTTCTTAGCTAGAATGGGGGGATCGGGGTTATATATTTGTTTAATAGAAATTGTTACAAACCTGGAAATGAAATGAAACGTTAATAAAATTACCATATAACAACTATTAGGTAAGCTAGAGAGACCCTGACAAAAAGAAAATACCTACACTTTTTAGCAAACTTTCTTGTTCACTATATTTCTAATACAGATCAGGCGCCCTGTCTCCTGTCCGTTTCTCCTGCCGTTCCAGACTGGCTCATCCTCAGGTCACCGATAGCTTTTTTTTTTTATAAATATATTTTAGAGCTGATCAAAACGGCAATTTTCTGCTGCCTGCTTATTTTTTTTTAAGGCGCTCTTCTAGGGCAGTTTGTAGGTATGAAAACATTTCCTCAGCCCCCGCAAATGTTTCGAGCGTAAAGACGCAGCGAGCGAGAACCACGGCGCGAGTCGCGAAGCCCCGGCGCTTTTGGGCATGCCACAGTATAGTAAATGCAGAAGATATGTAGATCGGGTTAGGGTATAAACTGGTTTAGCTTTTCGCTATATTGGGTGGGTACGAAAGAGAAAATAAATTTGCTTTTCTACTGAGTACGTTTAATTGTTATGTAGGTATCTAGGTCTCAATTATTATTGTAATTGCAATCTAATCTTATAATAAATATTCAAAAGTTTGTGTGCATTTATGTATATTCAATTTGATTTATTTCAGATAAAAACATTCATATTTGTTAGTATACCTATATATATATATATATATATATATATATATATATATATATATATATATATATATATATAGGTATATATATATAGGGTATATATATATATATATATATATATATATTCGGGACAATTCCACACCACCTATGTGTGTCTGTTACCATTAAGCGCTGATATGACTGAATGGATTTTGATGAAATTGTGTATATGTTATCATCATCATCCATTATCATTTTTCCACGCAGGTAAAACCACTGGGCGCAGCTAATAAACGTATAGCTGTAATAATATCAAACTAATAAAGTTTGTGTGCCTATTTATGATTGAAACTATGTTATCTATATCGGCTGAACGGATTTGGAAGAACGGCTAAAATTAGAAAAAGTGTCATAAGGCATATTATTTTTATTGTATGTATAAACTAAAATGTTTCACAATATTTTCACTCTGTAATGTCGTACGGGTTATTGCTCTGGGACAATGCTGCCGACACACCAACAGAATTTACGTATTACAGAAACGAGCTGTAAGAGATATCTATAGGCTCAGCCCTAGAGAATCGCTAAGAAACGTCTTTTCACAAGTGAAAATTTTAACATTGCCTTGTTTGTATGTCCTCTTGGATATTCTGTACGCTCGGAAACATTTAAACAGGATTACAACATGCGGACAACGTCACAACTATGAGACAAGGCACAAGTATGTGCTGCCAAAACCTAGGCTATCAAAAATTTACCGATCCTTTTTTAAAAACTATGTTCGTTTTTATAATTCACATGGAGTGAATAATTTGTGTGAGGGGATAATTTGTGATTGATATACAATTTTATCACAAAAGACTGCATTGTGTTTGCTGTTTCATGAGAACTTGACAGAATTGAAACCACGACCAAGGTCTAGCTGCGAATAATTGAATTGTAACAGATTTGTATTTTATGTTTTCTCTGTTGACGCTCATAAGTGTACCGGTGTTGTACCTATATTGAAATAAATGAATTGAAAATCATACTCAAATATAAAAACAGAAACAAAAGTAAACAAATTAGAATGACATGGAAATTAAAATCAGAGTTCACATCAACGGTCTGCTGATGGTATTTATTTCTTCTCATCAAAGCACAGCATTTTTTTTTGTGTTATCCTCGACATTTATACGGCAATTTTTCGACCTTCTGATGTTTCATTATCAATCAAAGACAAAAAGAATAAATATTGATATATTTACTTTAAAAATATGTGTTTTTGTAGCAACCATCTTAGCAGCATAAACACACAACATCACTTGAGCAGGCGAATTATTGAAAAAAAAAAAAACAAAATAAACTATGGTATGAAACGTACGTGTGTTGTGTGATGCAGCAATGCCATCTAAATTCAAGGGTCTCGTGTACAGGATGTCCCAGAAAGTGATGAGATTCTGTCTGAGAACGAATACTTCTATGGCGGATTGTATGACTCGCATGCTTCTAGACCTGACCTGACCTGACCACAGCAAAGAGGATTCCCACGCAATGACCCTCCACTAAACTGACGAACTGCCCGACGACAGCCTAGACGAGACTGAGATGGTGCTCAATTAATTTAAGAATAGAAAAGCCCCCGGTAAGGATAGTATAACTTCAGAGCTCTTGCAAGTAGGGGGAAACCCGTACTTCGGGGGCTTCAGGGGTCATTAAGCACCATTTTTAACTTTGGTAGTACACTTCTTTAAAAAAGGGGATAAAACCCTTTTAAAGAACTACCGACCTATTGTATTCTTGAGCCACGTCTATAAGTTGTTTTTGAGGGTCTCAAATCGTCTCGCAAGAAGACTTGACGAATTCCAGCGTCCTGAAGAGGCTGTGTTTTGCAGAGAATTTAGCACCATAGAACGCATACACACTGTGAGGCAGGTAATATAGAAGTCTGAAGAGTATAACCAGGTGCTTTGTCTTGCTTTTGTAGACTATGAGAAGGCCTTTGACTCCGTTGAAACCTGGGCGGTCTTTGCAGCGTTATCAAGTGGACTTACGATACACCGAGGTGATGAGATTTATGTATTACGCCGCGACTATGAGTGTCCAACTACAAAACCAGCAGTCTAAACATATCCAACTGCGTCAGACAGGGGGATTTTATATCCCCGAAACTGTTCACTAATGCCTTGAAAGATATGTTTAAAGCGCTGGATTGGCAAGGAATTTGAATTAATATCAATGGCAAGAACATTTCACACTAACGCCGATTTGCCGATGACACAGTCACGGAGTCGCTGCAAGACTTGCGTAAAGTTTTTTGACCAACCTAGATGAAGCTTCTCGACGCATCGGTCTCAAAATGAACATAGATGAGACCAAGATCATGTTAAATGATCTTTCTGAGCCGAAACCGAGTGCAGTGAATGGTGTTTATTTTTGAAGTTTTCCAATAATATGTCTATCTTGGGCAAATATTGCAATTAGGTAAGAATAACTTTGAGAAGGACGCCAACAGAAGAATTCAGCTGGGTTAGGCAGCATTCGGCAAGCTTTGTCAGGTCTTCTCGTCGTCCATACCACATTGCCTTAAGGCAAAAGTATTCAATCAGTGTGTCCTACCAGTCATAACCTACGGAGTCGAAATGTGGACACTCATGGGCAAACTAGTCCACAAATTTAAGGTCGCTCAGAGGTCACATTTCCCGAAGAACCGATAACCGTTGGGGTAGATGAGTTCTCGCGTGCAGACCACGTTTAGGCAAACGTAGTGTAGGAAGCTCTGTGGCCAGATGGAGTAACGACTTGTGAAAAGCGGTTGGAAGAAAATGGATGAGGAGAGCTGAAGACCGAACTCAGTGGCGTGCCTTAGGAGATGAAATTTTTGCCTAAACGGCTTGATAGATTTTGATAAATGAGGTATCATTGGATTCGTATTAATCATGAGAGTGCTATAGAATAATATGACGGCATACAGCTGCCATATTGTATTTCCCACGGAACATCCAATGATCCAAACCTATCAAGTGAGGTATCAAAATGTAGATCTTTAAAGGACCATTCCAAAAATATACAATTCTTTTTCCTTAATAGTAACAAATGTGTTTTAAGCTTCTTACAAAAAAAAACTATTTCAGATTATTCACGTTGGACTATAGTAGTCCAATATTGCAATTGCAACTATTAAAGTAAAATATGTAAGTAAATATGAAACGTTAAAATTATATTACTATCATGTTTGCAGGTCCGTCCGCTAGCGTGGCTGAAAAGCAAAAACACGAGCATATGTTTGCGTCGTGTTTTCCGCGCCCCACGCCTGCACGCCATTCGGGGTTTTTGTATTTTTATATCATTTTTTACTTGTTAATTACCTACGTCTATCAAAACATTGTTTCTACTTTATCCTTGATTTCAGTGATTGGGCGAAAACTAGTCAGCAGGTGGACGAAACTGGATTTAGGGTCTAAAACTCGCGAAATGTGCATATTCAGTTATATATCAAATAAAAAACACCTTTACTGGCAATTGGCCAAGAATTGGCGAACTTACCAGACTACTTTTTCATTTCCCATCGTTTCAATTAGACTGAATTACTGACCTAAGTATTAGTTTTGGTGTAATTGAGCAAAGAATTTTAACTAAGTAACAATCTGTTCAGAAAATCTTACCTTCTGTACTTTTTTATACTGTGGCATGCTTGCCTATACCTATTATTTATTCTGTGCCTAAACAATGTAGGTTGTCAACGTAAATCATATACTGTAAATAAATGAGTTAGGTAATTGATTATGTATCGGTTTGTTATTTTTTTGTAACAAACTTTTTATCTACATAATTCAAAATCAAAATACTTACCTACTAATTATTATTATAAAAAAAAATACCTGTTTACTACTTTTCAAGTATTTACCCATTTTAGATAGAGATAGGTAGGTATGTATTATATTTATTTAATATATAAATTTTATTTTGAGTTCCAATCTGAATTATTTTATTATTCTTACCCATTTTGGAAAATATAAATCAACATCAATTAATAAAAATACGTTACTCACAATTTTTACCTATATGATAACTTTACTACGCCAAACATTTATTTACGGCTCTACGCTACAATGATCAGCGCGAGGGGTATTTTTGCGGAGACAAACGACACAGGTCCTTCCTCGGAGATGCCTCGGCGGACACTGACGGACGACGACTAGTGCTCGAAACGCAAAATTTTGGTTGTTTTTCCTTCTTGGAAAAAAATAAGAACGAAATTTGAATATTTTTGTCATGCAGCTCCTAAAGAATAAAAATCCACGTCTATTGGAATAACTTTCACATGGGTTTATGATAGTATCACTTAACAGGACACTTTTTAAATACCGATGTAGAGTCATCTTTGGAATTATTTTTTATCGAGCCAACCATTCTCAATCACGTTTCTATAATTTACAATTTCTAGAGTGTATATTCAAATTCAATAAAACTTTATTTTTTTCATATTTTAGTCGATTTACAGAGGTTCAAAAACCTTCAAATGTGCTAGAAGCCCGCCTCTGGCGTTTCTTGCCACGCGTTTGTAAACGGTGCCTACTTACTATTAACCTCTCTCATGTCACTATATCAATGAAAAATTGTTATGAATATGTCTGAAAGGAAAAATATATATTAAAAGTTGCAAATGGTCACTTGTTTGTCGTATGAGGTAGTGCTAACCTCCGGTGTTGTCAGAGTTTATCAGGCCGCCCGAGGGCCACCGTCATGGCTTAACGAGTGCTATTAATCTATAACAGACGGGACCAACAGCCCGAAGCACGGAGCGATGGTATGTGGTCACTTCTCAAATAATACGGTGGGTGAAATCAATGCGCTGAATCATCAGAAATTTTCACAGTTGTTTTATGACACAGTATTGTTGTTATACATTTCAACAGTATAGTAAATAACGTGGAGTTTATCTAACATTATAAATCTCTTATCGTAGTAGCGGCTCAGATAAGATAACTGTTGCAAAGTTGACGTCGTATGACCTTTTCTACTCCCGCGCAGGATAAGACAGAAATACAGAGATAAACTGTAAGTGTTGAATAAACTATTCAAAATAGATGTATCATTTTTTGAAATTATGAGTAATTCAGGGATTTATTCAAAAACTAGCTGAGCCCGCGTGGTCAGTTCTCTGGGTTAAAGTAACCTGTGTTATTCCAGTACTGAAAGTACCTATAAACTACAAAGTACATCAACATTTGTTCACCCGACAAATAGTTTTTTAACGATTTCTCGGCTTCTACTCGTCGGATTGAGGTACCAAGCACACCAGATATTAAGTCAAAACATAAGCTGTCTAACAATGAAAGACACATCGCAATCGGTCCAGTAGTTTTTACGATATGCGCAAACAGACAGGCAGAAACGACTTTTAATAATGTTATATTCTTGTTCAGTAGCTTATTATAAGCCCTAGACTTCTTTATTCTAGAGGATCTTCTTTGTACAGACTTTTTCTTACTTACCGCTTTATAAGTAGGTATAGATATTAGGTACTTACTGGAATTTAATTCTTTGTTTCTGAATCAACCAAAATAAAATAAAACAAAGCCGATCTTATTAAAACATCTATTTTGTTTGTGCCCTCAATACAAATTAGTTATATTTGTTGTAAAATGTGTCAACAAACAAATACTTTTAACATAGTCTAAGTAACAATTAGATAATAAATATATATATATATATAATGTACTTGATAACATTAAATTCCTATAATTATCTAACTACTTACAAATATCATTGGCATCATTTGAGGCGTACTCAGGTAAATATCTTAGATAAATGATAAGGACATCTATTTCTTCAAATGTAATTTATACCTTGTCCACTTTGTAACAAGTTATTTTTGCCCCTGGCATCTATTCTAAACTTACGTCAATGTTAGTTGCACCGCTTAAAATGACGTAATTAAAACAGGTTTTTAACAAGCTGTCTAACAGCGTTTGGATAATTTAGGTCACGTTCTGAGACAGCGTTTGGACAAATCGAGACTCTCGCCGCGTGGAAACAAAGTTGTTTTTACGCTGACACGCTTTAGTGATAGTTTCGTGAGCGAGGTTTAGATGCCAGGGGATAAAATACCTTGTTACGAAGCCAACAAGGTTTAAATTACATTTGAATAAATTAAGTTTAGTTTAGGGGATGTCCGAATCGCTACCAATACTTCAGTTATACAGGATGACAGTTGTCTGAACGGAACTGGCGGCGAGGGGATGCCATTAGCAAATCGTTCAGCCCCCCCTAGACTTACTTATCCTCACAGTAACGAGCATTAATGGCTTGATGGATTCCGATAAATTAAGTATGATTGGATTCGTCTTAATCACGAAAGTGCATAAGAAATGTTAAGAAAACTGATATGTCGGGTTATAGTTGCCATATTGTATTTCCGACGGAACATAAATTACCAAAACCTATCGAGTGAAGTATCAAAATGAAGGTCTTTAAAAGACCATTCCAATAATATACACGCTAAACTTAAAAGTTTAAAATAAAAATAAACTAATATAAAATAAAAAGCCCGACTGCGAACAAAACTAAAAAGAGGCAAACAAGCTTTAGATTCTCGAGTTTGAAACAAAACTAAAATGTTTGAGTCGTTCTTTTTTTATCTTTTGTTATATTTCACTTAAATTATTATTTGGTGGCAAACTGAAAAATAATTACGGGCCGGTTAAGTTTCTAAAAGAGAAAGCTAAATAAAATAAACTTAAATTAAAAAAAAAGTCAATTCGGACACATCCGATCCAAATTTGACATTATGTGTGAAATGCCCATGCATGAAGCAGGTAAAAATGTTTTCAGTCATAAATCATGTCTGATGCTTATTTGATGGTAGATATACGAAAATTATTATTCACTTCAGCAATTTAAAATATACCTAATAATTATTAATTATTGAGGAACTCTTGCGCTCTGATTTTAGACCTTATTGTCAAGCACCATGGCCCATTATTAGATGATAGCACAAAGATTGCCAAAGCGAATAGTGAATCCGGAGCAATGGGCGAGCCGCCTTATATCTTAAACTAAATTATTTAAATAAATAGCCTACCTACTTAAATGCAACTTCGAAGGTCCCTCCTTTGTAAAAAGTTCTTAGTCACATTAACTTGGTGAACTAATCACCAAACGATTGATGCATGAACTTCTTGGAATATTCGTAGACTACGAAGAGCACCGCGGTGGCGGGTATGGTCCTCACTAGGGTGGGCTTCAGCCCGTTGTACAGCGCCGACACACCTGAGGATCAATAAAATGCACTATTACCTCGTGACTACTTTGTGAACACCTATATTGTAGTGTAGGCCTCTTCCGCAAGAGGCCGCCTGGGGAAGTACCACAAATTTGACAGATAATCAACGCCAAGCAGTAGTGTGTAAACATTTCTGTGTTTCGGTTTGAAGGGCAATGTTTCCAGTGAAATTACTGAGCAATGAGACTGGGAAACATTTAAATAAAAAAAAAGGTTTTATGCAGTAGCCATGTTATGTCACGTGTGTACCGCTCACGCAGCGGAGATCGGGGGACGACTTTATTGGTAGACTATCTAGGTGAGGCGGCAAGTGTGGCCCAACAGCGTTACCCGTCTGCTCAATTGGTGTTTTTGGAGGATTTTAACGCCCACCACAAGGAGTGGCTTGTCCCATACTAAAAAACCGACCATGCTTGTAGAGAGACGCGGAAGCTTGCTTTGGCGTTAGATCTCTCTCAAATGGTGCAGGAGCCGACACGGGTACCTGACCGTGACGGTGACACTGCCAACTGTCTCGACCTGTTGATGACGACTGAACCAGACCGATACTCCGTATCAGTATCCCCACCTCTTGGTAGCTCTGATCACTGCCTGGTTAAGTCCGTCTCAGTGTATTCCCCACCTGATCCTAGCCTTAAGGGAAATAGGCGCGTGTGGAGATACAACTCAGCAGCTTGGGACGAGATGCGGTAATTCCTTGCATCGTACCCTTGGCGGCAAACATGTTTCACCTCCCAGGACCCGTCGTCTGCTGTTACAGAGGTAATATGTCAGGCAATGGAATATTTCATTCCATTCAGTGACAAGACTCTTTCCAGCAACGCTCAGCCTTGGTTTGGATCCAGCTGGTAATGAGTGCGGCATATCTAGACTGGGCTGATGCTCGAAAGCGCAAGTCTTCTGATATTCGGGCTAAGAAAAGAAAATTTAACGTTGCTGCTAAGACCTGCAAGAAGATACTTAGGAAGGCTCATTTTGATCACGTAAGTCGAATTGGGGCCAAACTGGCTTCATACCCCGCGGGTAGCGGGGGTGTTTGTTTTATGCTAGAGTCCTCTAAACCGATCTCCGTCTTTCCAAAGTGTAACAATACCAATAGGCGATCATTTGGAGCTTTTGAGTGTCGAACTCACATCAAACCTGAATTTTGGGTCTTATATTGAATCCAAAGCCAAGGTAGCTGCAAAAAAGCTTGGTATTTTGTCTAAGGTTAGGCGGTACTTCACACCGGAACAGCTTTTGAATATTTATCAAGCACAGGTCCGATCTTGTATGGAGTACTGCTGCCACCTCTGGGACGGTTCTGCCAAGTATCAGCACGAGTCTTTGGATTCAATTGAGAGACGTGCTATCAGGCTCATTGGGAATGACACTCTGATAAAGAGTAAGCTTCAAAGTCTGGCGCATCGACGTGAGGTAGCAAGCCTGGCGGTATTCTACAGATTGCACTATGGTGAGTGTGCACAAGAACTGCACAACCTGATTCCCCCATCACCTTTCCATCACCGTACGACTAGACGATCAGCAAAGCGCCACTCTTTCATGGTTGAAATACCTCGCACAAGAACGAAGCGTTACGCTTCTTCATTTATTATAAGAACTGCAAAGGAGTGGAATGTCCTGCCCTCGTCAGTGTTTCCGGTAAATTATAACCCCGGTGTGTTCATGTCAAGAGTGAATAGGTATCTACTAGGCAAGCGTGCTACACCTTCGACCACATTATCGCTTTCCATCAGGTGAGATCGTGGTCAAACGATTACCTAGTCGGTAAAAAAAAAAAGAACCAAACCAAATTTCAGCCCGATAGCTTCAGTGGAAGTGAGTCAAATATTGATTGCAAAATTCCAGGACAATACATACAAGTGAAGTTAAATTAAAGCTTTTAAAAATAATACTCTATCCTTTACGGATAGTGTTTTTTTATTTACTATCCTTTTTTAAGGGTTTAGTTAAGTGTAGCGGGTCTGAGATATTGGAGCTCAAAGATATCAGATCTAGGTTGACGCACGCCATATCGAGGGTTCACTGCGAAAACCCGATAATCGCAGTGAAGTTAGTTTCTATAAAATCCATTTACAATGATTGTGCCTACGGCTATTACATCAGTAGCTCCTGGTTTATTTATAACTCTTATATAGCAATAATTATTTAATATTATGTTTTGTATACTCTCAGGAAATGATTAAGCTCGTGCAGCGATCAAACTGTATTGAAAAAACTAACTATAGTCGTTTAGGCGGTTTTGTATGCAATAAGACTGTAATTGTTCACAGTAAAGTTTCTATGGGGACGTAATGAATAGTAATTACGTTTAAATGCTTTTAGTAAATGTTTCATGAACATTTGTAAGAATATATTTTATTTGAGGTACCTACTAAAAGAATAAGATGTTATGAATACTTGAATCTCCAGCTAACAGTACAAGATTAGTTTAAAGGTTATAGTTATCTTATCAATTAGTATTGAGTTTTGGTCACTTCGCTTCATTTGAATAGTTTTACCATGCAACAACTTCAATGTTATTTATCGTAGCGCACCGGTTTTACCACTCGAATGAGTACAAAAAATAAATCATTTTCATAACATTGTCGCTCAGTCGGTTTAAGCATTATACCCTCGGTATTATGCTGTTTTAGCACTCAAATAACTCAGAAATAAATTCAATAAAAAACATATCATAAAAAAGTATTTCAGAAACGAGACATTTTAGGATACTATTTTTTGTTTGTATTGAAGTTCTCTATAAATTATAATTAAAAAAAAATAGCAGTTGTCGCCTGCTTCGCGTAAACATATATATATATATATATTTAATACTAGGATACTATTTTTTGTTTGTATTGAAGTTCTCTATAAATTATAATAAAAAAATAAATAGCAGTTAACGCCTGCTTAGCGTAAACATATATATATATATATATATATATATATTTAAAAAAAAATAAGTTTTTCTCTTTCAATTTATTAAGGTTAGATCAGTGACCGCGATTTTGCGATTTTCAAAATGGCAGGTTAGGTAGGTGTGTCTCAAAGGTTACAAGGCAATCACATCTTCAGCCAATAAACACAGAAAGGTTTAGCTGTCCATGTCTTGAATTCCTTTACCTTAGTTTAAATAATTATTCAGCAGTTATTTAAGAAAAAATATCACAAATCTTCCTTGTAGTATTTTTTATTGGAATATGGCTATCTATACCTATAAAATAGTACCAGTAAAATAGTGACATACTGAAATATCTGACTCTCAAACAACGCACTGCCAAAACCTGTGCACCTAGAGATTTGAAAGAACAATGGCGAACTCATATACATATTTTTATGTCAGTAAAATTTACGGCGACTTTAGACAAAAAATATCGCTAGTAATTCAGCATCATTTGGGCAGGCAACAAGGCCGGTAAAACATTGTAGGAAGGAAATGAAGTAATTTTTTGTTGTTTTTTTTATTGATTTGCTAACCAGGCTTTTCCTAGCTTACATACTATGTTGAAAAAACGTAGAAAAATAATTACTTAAGTTCTGTAGATATTATATTTCAAGACACTACAAGATTTATCACATAAAATTTCGCCTCTGTTCTTTGATATTCCTTGAATTTGCAGATACCCTGGGGGTGCACTGAAGAGGGATTTATTGAAAGTCCACCCTTAAGGGGAACTGCCACTGGGATGGCAAAGTTTGTAAGAAGAAACATGAATTGTAATGAATACGCATTTAGTTGAAATTTGGTACATAGATACGTTAGGTCCTGTAATAACACAGGACGCTTTTCATCATCATCATCATCGTCTATGCCGATTTTGGATGAAATTAGGTGTAGAGAAACTGTGGGTCAATAGCTAAAAGGTTACTTTTTATTTCCGGATTGGCAAATGTTTAACGCGGGCGAAGCTGCGGGGCGCTGCTAGTAGTTCACATCATCACCATCCGGAAGACGTCGGTTATCGGTTCTACGAGCTATGTGGCCTGCCCATTGCCACTTCAAGTTACTTAATTCAGAGACCTACGTCAGCGATGGTACTTTTAGCTCATACCAATAAAATAAAAGTGTAAAATAAAATATGAACCGACCTTCCTTCTTCACAATGTCGTAGCCCACCGTGAGGAACTTCTGGCTCTTGTTTGATATCTGGACCCTGGACTTGATGACGTCAGAGGGGAAGATGACCGTCCACAGAACGAGCCCGCCCACGGCACCGGCGACCATGGTGCGCACGAACCCGATGTCGTCCTTGGACTGGCCCGGCTTGGCGAGCAGCTCGCGCGTACCTGGAAACACCCCAGAATGCAAAGCTCAAAATGAGCTACTAACCTAAAAATTCCTATAGCACTACTGGTAGTGCCAAGCAGTAGTGTCACGTCACGGGGGATAAACGAACTAATAGAGGAGACACGACGCTTCTCTACGCTACGTTTATCGCCATCATTAATTCGCCGCACTTCTCTCCATAGATCAGATAGACCCAAAACTTCACTCATTCGCTATGCACTGCAGCTGATTTGAAAAAATAACTAATCTCTTTTATTTTTGTTCCATTTTGCTGTCTTTTTCGTTGACATTCGTTATCCTACGGGATCCCTCAACTTCCGAGTTTTTATAGAAAAATCGTTTGCCAATTTATTTTCGTGATAGGTTTGCCCAGCACAGTCCGTGCTGGGCAAACCTATCACGAAAATAATGTTTTCTATGGAATAAAACCAATGCGCCACTTTTCATAGTGATTTGGTCATCATCATCAGCCTATACTCGCCCTCTGCTGGACGTAGGCTTCACCTAGTGAACGCCATTGAGCCTGATCTTCAGTCGCTGCCAGTCTTTTTTAGCTTGTCGTCACTCCAACTTGCCTAAACGCGATCTCCACTCAAGAACCCGTTTCCCCAACAAAATAAATTTTAGCATTACGTCAACGGTTGTCTGTTCTTCGAGATATGTGACCAGCCCATTGCCACTGATTAGTGGTTTGCTCAATGTCTTTATAGTTGTATCTTTGCTTTAATTATTTTGTATGGTGTGCTTAAATGCTTGTTCACGTAGGTACGCGCGGGCGCGGGGGCGGGTGCGGGCGCGGGAATTGTGCGAGCTCGTGTTCACATTAACCGCCAGGCGTTCGCGCGAGTGTGACGTATTGTCAGAGGTCGAATATGGACGAAGATCTTTTATTTTTAACCGAAAATTCATACCTAAAGTGGGAGATGCTAAAAATTAGAATTGGTGTGCACGACATTAATAAAGAAAGAGAACGGCATGGTGAATTTCATACTTTATATCGTAAGTTGAGAGAACATCCTTCAAGGTTTTTTGGATATACCAGGATGAGTGTCAACTGTTTTGATTACATACTGGATTCAATAAGGAGTGATATTTCAAAAGTAGACACAAATTTTCATAAAAGTATAAAGCCCGAAGAAAGACTATTTGTAACTATAAGGTGAGTTTAAAAAAATAATTTTCATAGTAAGTAATTTATAATTTTTATCGGGATACTTATTGCATTCATTCAAATTCAAACAAGATTCCTCTTTATTATTTAATTAAATTAATATAATGCTTATCAAATATACAAAGTTTAATTTCCATAATTAGTTGTGTTATAATCGTATGTATTGTATCCATGGTAAGATTGAGTCGTGCCACTATTCATTTCATCCATAATAACTTGTGTAATTTTGTTTCTAGCACGTAGTTTTTTCATAGGAGATAATTCTTTCGTGTACGGCAACAAACTTTTAAAAAATAACAGATCTTCGCAGTCTTGTTCTTTTTTTTCGCTGCTTTGTGACAGTTTAATTTGTAATAATTCCAACTTTTTCTTCTCCAATTCCATAAATTCCTGTCTTACATCTTGTGCACATTTACGTTTGGTGCTCGTATATTGTGTACTTGAAGATGTACCAGATATGGATTGGGGAGTTGGGGACCGCTCATAATCATCATCATTGTTATTGCAGTTTTCATCAGTACGAGTAGTTTCATCTAAATTGCCTTCATTTATTTCTGGGGTAACGTCATCTTTTATGAACAGCATCATTTGAAAATATGGCCACATTGAAGTGTTTTGATCTGTTCCAGCATCACCAGAACGAGGAACCGGAATTTTCTTAATTTCTTTCATAAATTGGTCCCGAATGTTCTTCCATTTTTTCCTTAAAGCCTTTTCTGTAAAGTCAGAAATATTGTTTAGTGTTGGTGATTAGTGTAAATATATTTAAGTTTTGCATTATAATTGTATTTTTTTATTATGTTTCAGATATCTCTCCACTGGGTTGGCATTTCGATCTTTGGCATATAGCTTTCTTATGGGTGTTAGTACTGTGTCTGAGATTGTTTATAGTACCTGTGAAGCTATTTGGAAAAGAAATTTGAATGTCCACATGCCACAACCATCTGAAGACCAGCTTATGAATATTGCGTCAGATTTTAAGGAAATGTGGCACTTTCCTAACTGCATTGGCAGTTTGGATGGTAAACATTGTAGGGTTAAACGACCTAAAAAATCTGGATCGGCATTTCATAACTACAAGCATTATTTCTCTATCGTTTTGCAAGCTATGGCTGATGCGCGGAAAAGATTTTTAACTATTGAAGTTGGAGGTAGAGGAAAGCAAAGCGACGGCGGTACATTTAATGCCTCGTCCCTGAACCGGTTACTCGAAAGAGGTGCATTTAATATTCCGGAACCAAGAACATTACCCAATTCTAACATTACAGCTCCATATGTTATAGTAGCCGATGAAGCTTATCCTCTTAAAGAATATATAATGCGTCCATACCCACAGAGAACATTGAATCAAGAGAGAGAAAATTTTAATAATAGATTGTCAAGAGCGAGAAAAACCGTGGAGTGTGCATTTGGAATTTTATGCAATAAATGGAGAGTTTTGTTAAAACCTATTGAAACTGATGTTAAACATGCACGCCTGATTATAACAACCACTTGCCTATTGCATAATATTGTAATTGATACAGATGGTTGCGATTGTGATAATGAGTTCACAACTCCAACTCAACACCAAAGGCGACAAACTAGAACTGGAAGAAACAACAATCCATCAAATCGGGCTAAACAAGTTCGGAATCTATTCACGAAATATTTTTGGGAAAACAATCGTTTATTATACTCGTAGTCGACTTTGTATTATGTATTTTCTGTAGCCTTTAGGAAATAAAATGTATAAAATACCTGCAAATATAACATACTCGTATTTCATTTACTCACCCTCCATATCAGGAAACAATTCAGCAATTTCCTTCCATAGCTTATTAAGAACATTTCTGTTCATATGATGACTGTGTTTACTTTGCCAAATAGGAGTTCTAGCCTGAACAGCACTAATAAACTCTTCTGTATTGAACGACATGATAAAAACGTGCTATCGTTTCTAGCGACAAGTTCAAACTGGTTGAACTTACCTGACGTCGCGAGTGAAACGCGCGCGTCGCCGCTAGTTTGACATGAACACACACAAACATCTCACGCGTTTGAAATTGCCGCGAGAGCGCCGCGCGCGCCAGCCGCGAGTTTGCCCGCTACTTCGCCCGCACGTGCGTTTTGTACGTGAACACTTGGAATCACTACATATGTTTGATATTTCGTCACCGCGCCCGCCACCGCGCCCGCGAGTCAACGTGAACAAGATCTATAGAGGTCAGGTTAAGAAGTGCTTTCTGTGCCAGCAACATCACTGGGAGTCGTAAAACTAAAACTTACTTCGTCGTTTTATCCGCATGATATAGTACATAACTGCCGCGGTCTGTAATGACTGCGTTGCTGGCAGCAATGATGATGGTCGAGAACTTAACTAAGCAAAGCTCGAGGCCATCATAGCGTGGCCAGCAGGGCAGTCATTGCGGACCAAGGCTTGTATAGTGCTTTACTCAAACAATGCGAGGTATTTAAATAAAACCAGCTTAGTATAATAAGAATTTACTCAAACAATGCAACAACAACGAAAACAACAACGACAACAACAACGACCACAACAACAGAAACAGTAACAGAAACAGAAACAACAACAACAATCACGATCACATCAGCTTTCAAACAGAAAAAAAACATCAAAATCGGTCCATTAGTCGGGAGCTACAATGCCTCTCTTTTCGCGTTCGGGGTTAACGAACCCACGGAATAAATAATAGTGCTACGACAAAAGACGACAATAATGAATTTTCATAGGAAATTGCTGGCCGCAAAACACGACAATAATGAAATTCCATACAACTTTGCTGGCGCCTATTCAAGAAGCGCGGCAAGGTCGACTTTGCCCAAAGAAGGTTGTCGAAATAATGACCACATTACTAGTATTGTTTGAGTAAAAAAATAAACATACTTTATGAACATTTCTGCATTTCTCTTTCTATTTTTACCCGACTACGGCTTGTACTATTACTTATTCTGTGCTACGTCGAAGCAAGGGAAGGGTAATGATTTTAACAGCCACGTATACATATACGAGTATGTGGATGTTCCACCGTCGCCCCTATTGGTCCGATTTTGACAAGCGAGGTATATCATCGAGGTTTATAATATAGTCTAAGGACTATATTATACACCTCGATGATATACCTCGCTTGTACTGTATTTAAAGCGTAATAGGCAAAAACACGACTACGGCGAAGCAAATGTAGGGTAATACGTTTAAACTAAAAACTTGGTCCGATATTGATAAGCAAGGTATCAATAAATTCGATTTCATTGCAAAAGTGTCCTAGCCTAATTTTTACCCGACCGTAGTCGGGTAACGTAACGTAACGTCGGGTCGTAGTCTTTTTATAAGTAAGGGGGTTAATTATTAAAAATATATAAATATTTATTTTGCTTTTCCATAAGAACCACAAAATTCAACCTCATGTGATAAGTCAATCCACAATGGTCCAGCATGGAGGAATATGGTTCCTATTGTTTCCTATTATTGCATGGAAATTTGATACATAAAAAATCAAATAAATGTTAAATTATGATTACTTAGGTACCTAATGTAAGTTATTGCATGCTATTTTATTGGCAAAATGTGTAAGGTCGTATTTAATAATCAATATCCGATAAGTATGTATAATAAATTATTCTTATGAGAAAGTAGGTTTTAATTGCGTATCTAACCGGAACAAAAGATAAAAGGATGGATATCATAAAGTACCTAATTAACATTGGTCTTTATCAGGAAAATGATAAGTAAAGGTCACACAATACAGAAATCACGCTTCTCGGATCTCATCGAGCTACTAAAAGATGGTGACCGATATGGTTCTTTATCGATACGCATAAAACATAAAAAGTTATACGAAACAAAGCAACTGAATGTGATCATACGACAGTGGATTTTATTAGCGAGCGCTACGAGGACAGTAGCTTTATATTATAGCTTCCCCTTCATGTTTTTTTCACTAAAAACGTTGATCAGCCTAGAAGATTTGCGACTAGGTATTGGTATGAACTCGTTCTACCACCTTCCAAATTAAAAATCCACAGTTCTGGTACGAATAAAATTGCAGTAAAAATTATAGCAAACTACTCGGTATAATAAAAAAATAAGAAAAACTAAACTACTTTCCTTTACCTAAGTAAGTTTCTAATTGTCATATGCTATGATACCATTGACGAGTCTTTAAATGAAAAATAAACACAAGTAGCTGATATAATAGATAATGGCCTGCTACTTGTTGCCATACCTTGTCAGGGTCATATGTCCACCAGCACCATAATGCCTGTGATTTAATTGGGTACGTGTGTTTGCAATAAATAAATTGAAATAGTGCCAGGGGTCCTACAGTGATTCTTCTTGGTGATCCGTAATAAAATGAAATGAACCAAATTAATCCACCAGGGGATCCATGTTAGGGGAGCCAAGTAGACGGAGGCCAAATGTTACATCGTTTGTACAGATGCACCACAGCCACAAGTAACCTGTCCGGGTCCATATATCCCCACCTAAGATCCTCCTGCAGCGGTCCACATGGGTCCGTAGTTGGTTAAGCGACTTCATACGGGGGGGGGGGGGGGGGGGGAGGTCACAACCTGCAGGGAACTGCTCGGCGGGTACAACATAGACAAGTGGCGGGCATGCGTCTTCTGCCAGTTGGAGTCGAGCCTCGCTGGGGTGGGTTGTTGTTGCATCTGTGCCTTTCATAGAGCGAAAAGTGCATATCCGCCGCGGAATCGGATTTCATCAATTTCACAAAAAGAGGAGTTCTTTGTACAGTACGGCCGATAAGTTGTGGCCACTCTGAACTTCGTGCAAATGGCTGCTACAGTTCCTAAAAATGTTAATTGCGCAGCCATTTACACGAAGTTCAGAGTGGCCACGGCTTATCGGCCGTACTGTACGATTTTTATTTTATTTTCACCGATTTCTCCGTCAACTGCGGTCCTTTTTTTTCTAATCATTTTCTAGACCAAATTTTGTTTTTTTTAAATACTACTGATCTAATATTGATACAATTTTTGGTTTGTCCCAAAAATTGTATCAATATTAGATCAGTAGTATTTTTATTTTAGTTATTAATCCATTTGAAGACGCATTTTTGGACCATGGTATTTTATAAAGCACTTGTTTATGACTTTTAATTAGTGTAAGTATTTTTAGACGTCGGTACCGGTTGCACAGAATAAATACAGGCTGGATTTTTGAGATAGGACAGTAAGGGCAGGTACCTTAACCATTATAGTTACAGGAAAACGTTCATTGGAAACCATCCATAACTTTATGAGATATTCTTAACTGCATTCACAGATTTTGTAAAAAATGTAGTCAGCAAGAAACTTGAAATATTACACAGCCAATCGATCTTGTTTCTTATAAGGATCAAAAGTCTCTACTGGACCGACTGAAGTTTGAGTACTAGAAATGTCAGAACTTGCGAATAACTTTTCCCATACATTACCTTAATTGTTGTAGATACAGGAAACGTTCTTAGGAGACTGTCCTTAATTTATGAAGATATTTTGACCTCCATTCACAGATTTTGTCAAAAATGTTCAGTCATCGAGAAAATATAAAATTTACACAATTTTTTGTTTTAAATTTTCGCGAGCTCTATCATAAGAAAATAATGAAAAATACTATATTTTTCATTATTTTCTTATGATTAGCCATTATGTTTCGTTTCGTACATTGAACGA
The DNA here is from genome assembly GCA_946251855.1 of Alsophila aescularia. Taxonomy (NCBI): domain Eukaryota; kingdom Metazoa; phylum Arthropoda; class Insecta; order Lepidoptera; family Geometridae; genus Alsophila; species Alsophila aescularia. The sequence continues at coordinate 15,056,462 of OX276378.1, forward strand.
AAATAATTCAAAATTTTCGCGCTCTATGCACTCGCGGTTTTTATTACTCATTGTAGTGCATAACTATATATATATATATTTTTTTTTGTAACAGAACTACATTAAATAAAATATTGATAAAAATAAATCAATGTTCGTGCCTTTTGTGCTTGTCCATGCAATTAAGATTCAGATTATTATCAATTAATTTCAGCATTGATAGAAATAGCTCAACATTTTCGCGCCCGCATTTTTTTTTCGTTATACCTATATTATTTTCCACACTAACAAAAATAACTCAACATTTTTACGATCACTCTGCTGGCGTCTTTTAATCATTTCAATGTATAAATAGATTTGGAATAAAAGAAAATAGGGGCTGAAACAAATCCGGAAACTCACGCTACGCCCCTGTAAAGCTTAATTTGTTCTTGAATGTACCTACAATTCATACATTTCCCATCCTCCATACAATATCAACTTGCCCCCCCCCCCCCCCCCCCCCCCTAGGTCATGGGCTGGCGACGCCCTTGGTAGATTGTATTACTAGGGAGCGAAATAATATTTTACCGGCGAGGGCGCTATTTTGAATCCAGAGCGGAGTGAAGGATTCTTAAGTAGAATCCTGAACGTAGCGAGGGATTCAATGTATGTCGCCCGAGGGAAAATAATTTTGCGTCCGAGTGATACACTACTTTTCATCCCCCTCTATGAGAAAAAGAAATAAAACCCGCTTGTAGATACTTCACAGCTCATATATTTATTTACAAGCACAAATTTAAAATGTAACCACCCCCGATTATATTTAAGAACCATCTCGTTTACCTCAGCTTTCAAACATAAAAAACCGCAGCTAAATCAGTCCATTCGTGGAAGCTACGATTCGTATCACCTTTTCTTAATCTCCCCCCCCCCCCCCCCCCTCCATATAGCTAAGAAGTATCTCATTCTCGTCAGCTTTCAAACATAAATACCTCTTCAAAATCGGTTCATTTGTATGGGGTTTGGGAGCTACGATCCTCACCCCCCCTTCCCTAAGAACCATCTCGATTACCTCAGCTTTAAAACATTAAAAACCGCATCTTCTCAACCCCCCCCCCCCCCCATTCCCTTCTTATAGCTAACAAACATCTCGTTTACGCCAGCTTTCAAACATAAAAAACCGCATCTAACACATTTGTACATTTTTTCCAAAATCTGTGAATGCAGTTCAGAATATCTCAAAAAGTTATGGAAGGTCTCGTAGGAACGTTTTCCTATAACTATAACGGTTGAGATACCTCCCCATACTGTCCCGTCTCAAAAATCCATCCTGTATTCTGGTTGCTAACGATTAACAGCAGTCGTAGGCACTTCAGAGGCCTGGGGCGGCCTGACAAGCTCTGACACCAGAGACCGTCATTACCTCATACGATATACCTACGCTAAATTATCTTCAGATTTTCAATTTAAATTAATAGCTATTGAATCCTCTATATAACAACAGTATGGTACCTTCATATCCGCCAAAAAAGAAGAAGTACCCGGGCATCTCCCTCATGATAGTCGGCACGAGTCCCCTGAACAACCCTTGGATCCCATACTGCCGGAATATTTGTTGCGTCAACTGCAATGGAGTCACCTTCACCTGAAACATATGTACCTACCTTATATTTACGTACACAATAGAAAGATTATGTTTAATCAAATGAAAGAAACACAGATGAAGTCGTATCGCGACAGTTTAAGTAAAACAACAAATAATAATGAGCGATGACCTAACGGTTCAATAGTGCAACTTAGAATCCAACAATACCGGGTTCGATCCTAGGCTCCGCACCAATGACTTTTCTAAGTTACGTCACAGAATAAATAATAGTACAAGTACAGAAGGCTAGCTGAGTAAAGTCATTTAAATAAATAGCGACTCTCGCTACAACGCTATAAAGTGCAGTTTAACTCGCACGGCGCTGCGAGCTTTCAATTATATTTACCTAGAAGGCGCTCGCCCACCGCGTGCAGGCTAGAATGCACCGTATCACAACGCGCGAGAACTTCCATTGCTCTAACCGTTTCAGAATCGCTCTGTCCCTTATTCGCTCGGTAGGGTTGTATTAAGATATGACTAGGTACTTGTACTACTAATTATTCTGTGATATGTTATTACTTATTATTATAAATTAAAATAGTTCTATTACATACAATGACATTCTTATCAGAATAGACCGACTACCTCATTTTTACTACCTACCTATCCCGTTTTCAGAACGCCGATAAGTTTAGTGAGATACCTACCTACGTGTCGTTGGTTGATTATGATTATATCCTATAGGTATTACGCTTTGATGAATAAAGGTGCCTGTCTGAATTCCATGCTTTTTAATGAGTGAAAAATAAATTGCTACCTACGTAATAAAAGGTATTAAAAGTACTTACTAAGTCAGCACTGTAATTCATTTTCCGATCAACAATACCCACTATAATCAATTATAAAATTACGTTGATCGATTTAATAAACGACTTTATTTCTGCGCGGAAAACCCTTAAATTGCTAATAAATTAATATGCCCTGTAGCTTCGGTATGGAACACAAATGAAATAACATAAAACTATAGGAACCTACGCAATAAAAAAATATCAATATCTAACTACATAAATAGGACCTATTATAGGTATTACAATTTATTACCTTTCAATATCCTTTGGAAACGTAAAGAATGACAATTCGTCATTTCTATCACTATTCAAACAGCCGAATGCTATGCAGTACTTTCTAGCTTTCTTCTTGGTACTCATAATTAAAACACGAATAAAATTTGTCAATAACTTTACGTAAGTAGGTGCTCTATCGCTAAGTACAAGGCGCGCGACTCATCGAGCACACGCTTGACACTCGACTGAACGGACCCGAATATTGGGTCCTCGATTTTATTTGTACTTGTTGCGGAGTGCGACCGCCCTGGTTACGTGCGGTTTTACATGGCTACGTCCTTCGGAGGGCACGTTGCAGTCGGTCCCGGCTGTTATTGATTGATAGCAGTTGTTAAGCCATGTCAGAGGCCTTCGGGCGGCCTGACTAATTTTGACACCGGAGGCTAGCACTACCTCACATAACAAACAAAAAAAAAAGAACGGGCCATGTGTATTCAGACGAACTCGTCGGATTGTGTGCGGTATGAAACCCTCGGTGCGCGAGTCCGACTCGCACTTGGGCATTTTTTATGTTGTTTTTTTAAGTTTCTATACATATAAAGGAAAAAAGGAACATTTTTTTGTCTGTTTTTCTGTTTGTCGAGACCCTTTTTCTCGCGTGGACGCGTGTTTTCAAGTTGAAATTAATATAACATACTCAGATCAGCAAATCCCATCAAGCTGTGAAAAAAAAACAAACTGCTAAGTCAACGCAATCAAAGATACGCATATTTCGACATTTCCGACACTTACAAGGGCATCAAAACCTGTAGGGTACTTCCCGTTGACCTAGAATCATTAAATTAGGCAAGAAGTAAGCCTTATAGCACAAGTAAAGGGAAAATACGAAAACCGTTAAATTGTAGTAACATGGTGCCTAACGGTTCTGTAGTGCTATTTAGAATCCAACGATACCGGGTTCAAAATCTAGGCTACGCACCAATTGACTTTTCTAAGTTATGTGCGGTTTTCCATCGCTCCGTGCTTCGGAGGGCACGTTAAGCTGTCGGTCCCGGCTGTTATTGATTAATAGCAGTCGTTAAGCCATGTCAGAGGCCCTCGGGCGGCTTGATAAACTCTGACATCAGAGGCCAGCACTACCTCATACGACAAACAAACAACAGTAACATAAAAACTTTTTTTTAGTTATTATTATCTTTTTTGTAGTTAGTAAACTGACTGCGACCTTTGTCGATGTATGGGGACAACAGTTTTCCAACGGCAAAGTTAAGTCTGTGCGGAACCCTGGGACTCTGATTCGCACATGGTCGGTGTTTTTCTTATAAATAACTCTTTGAATTTGCGATGAACGTACTGTCATTGATTTATGGAAGCAAACAACAATAATTATCATAACGATGTGTGGTGAGGCCCGATAAGATAACAAGTAGTAGAGTAAGTAGTCAGCGATATTATTGACTAATTCGGAAAATACGATTGAATGGCTTAGTTTACAACTTGTGCTTGTGGTGCTTAAGTACCTTTTACTAACTATTCAATATCATGATCGTTATTCCAAGGACAAACAGATGAATCGTGATGATGATGATGGTCGGAATAATGATGATTTTGAGTAGACACTCGCGTGTCAAGGCATACTAATATTAATACCAAACAGCAAAAGTAGACAAAAAGAGTGTCTATTTTTAGAATGCTTCGTCATCGAGTTGTAAGCTACCATGAAAGTTTAAGCCGGATGGCTAATCGGGTAGGGCTCGAAATTTGAGTTGCAAGATACCTCCCGGAACGACAGACAGACAAACAAGAAAGTGACTTAATACAAATGTGGTATAATTTGAGTTCCAAGTTTCCTCCCGGAACGACAGACAGACAAACAAGAAAGTGACCTTATAAATTGTTCGATGTTAACTACACGCGCTATGATACATAAATAATTACTATTTGATAAAACATCATTCTGCAAATCAAGTGTGATGCGGGTTGCAGATCGAAAGCTAAGCTAACTTAGTTTAGCTCGCATAGCTGACGCAGTTTTTCATACTCGTGTGTAGACTGCAAACTAGGCTATGTGAGCTAACTAAACTATGCGAAGCTAACTTAGTTGTGTATGCCGATGCGCAACTACACTAAGCCCTTCCCGCCTACCCCGGCACCCCTTCACAACACTAAGCTTTCGCTTAGTTCTTGGTGTGCACAGGACATATTTCTAAAGCACGGCCGCGATAAACAGATAGCGCCGTCGCGGTCGCACATAATGTGTGAGAGCGACCGCAATACACATTTAAGAACGAGCGATAGAGATATGTAGTGAGGGGTCATTGTACGGATTTATCTCTATATCGCAGCCCTGCTTAGGTTAGCTTATTTTTGTGTCTGCAACCCGCATTACCGTCAAATTATGTAATGAATGAAATACCGAGATGAATCATCGTACAGCAGTTTGTGCGCCCTGGACGTTGACCTCGCGCATGGCTTGCAGCTGGCACTTGATCAGCTCGGTGGGGCACAGCGTGAAGGACGAGAAGAACGCGGCGAGGAACCCCGCAGACGCGTTGCCCATCGCTGACAGTTGCTCCACTTTCTATATTTGTTATAACCAGAAATCAATACTATAGTCTAACGATTCAATAGTGCAACTTAGAATCCAGCGATTTCGGTCGTAGGCTACGCACCAATGACTTTTCTAAGTTATGTTAAGCTGTCGGTCCCTACTGTTATTGATTAATAGCAGTCGTTAAGCCATGTCTTAGGCCCACGGGCGGCCTGACAAACTCTGACACCAGAGGCCAGCACTACCACCTCGTTCGACAAGCAAACAAACAATATATTAGAAATGAACATCAAGAGCACACTCCACTAGACCGCTACAATAAGGAGTTGGGATGGTTTGGGTCAAGGCAGGCAAGAGGAAATGTACGTACAATCTACACTAATATTATAAAGAGGAAATATTTGATTGTTTGTTTGTTTGTAATGGATAAACTCAAAAAATACAGACCCGATTTTAAAAATTCTTTCACATAAAGAAAGCTAAATTATCAGTGAGTAACATTAGCAGGATTTAATTTTTCAAACAATTAGAGTTCCCTTCGAAAATTGCAATAATGAAACCCTAGGTATTAAATTTTGTAAAAAAACTTGATTACTTTGTATCACAAACCAAAGAGTATATAATAAATACTATGTAAGATCACAAACTAAAAAGGAGATACGGGACTTTGTATATGGAATGGTGCCATGGAAACGAAATCACAGAACATATAATAATCATTGACGTAGGAAATGCTTATAAATAGTAACTAGTGATGCAACGAATAGTACTTTTACGAATACGAATACGAATACGGATATCAAACCTACTATTCGGCGAATACGAATACGAATACGAATATCTCGCCATGGTAATAAAAGACTAATTTATTTGATAAATTTCTATTCTTCTAATAATTAAAATTTACAACAGGCAAATTTTTATTTAAAAAACATAAAATTTGTAATTTTCTGGTTTAAGGCGATAATGTAATTATAAATTGTAATGATAGGGAAACTCCCGGAGCTGCGGTACTGTACAAACTATGGCCGGGGAGTCCCCCGTTGCGTCGTCGTTGCGGTTAAGACCCTCTGCACACGTGCGTATTTTTACACGCGCGTTTTTCAAGTCTGCCAGTAATTAGAGTTGCGTTTGTACGTAAAATATTAGTTTTTAAATATTCGTATTAGTATTCGCCGAATACGAATATTCGGTAAATGTCTACTATTCGGCGAATACGAATATTCGTATTCGTATTCGTTGCATCACTAATAGTAACCGTTATTCAACCTCCTTGCGTTAAACAGAATAATACTATAGACGAAATGGTGCGTGAGTATAAAACCGGGCATTGGTCGTGGTCCACCTGCTCAGTTCACCTGGGTGGACCACGGGCACTTTTTCTTGTCCGTGGGTCACCTTTACGATAAATAAGAGGAATTTAAAAATATCTATTTCCCGTGGTCCACCTATAATAGTATTATTCTTTAAACAACGCAAAAAATTCGCCACCGATTGACCTTCACACATGTGTGATGGTTACACTACACATGGTACTAACCGTGACACCGTTTCTTAGTATTTTCTCCAGATTTTCTCGCGTTCACACTCATGACTGATCACGTCCGAATAACCTTCACACTGCTCTCATACCTAGCAGCACCTCAAAGTGACAGGTGTCAAAGTGGCAGGTGTCAAAGTGGCAGGTGTCAAAGTGACAGGTGTCAAAGTGGCAGGTGTCAAAGTGACCGATGTCAAAGTGACAGGTGTCAAAGTGACCGGTGAAAGATTTCAAAGTGTCATGTCAAACGTCAAAGTCATATGTCAACACCTATCAAGATCTCATTGAAATCTTCGTTCTGGATGACAGCTTTCAAACTTAAAAGGGCTATAACTCTGAAACTAACGATCCTTGACTAGTAGTTTCTTTACAGAAGTGATAGATCTCATCAATATCTACATTTTGGACGACAGCTGTCAAAATTAAAAGGGCTATAATTCAGAAACTAACGATCCTAGACTTGTTGTTAGTTTACAGAAGTGATAGATCTCATCGATATCTTCGTTTTGGATGACAGCTGTCAAACTTAAAACTTGTATAACTCTGAAACTAACGATCCTAGACTAGTAGTTTATTTACAGAAGTGATAGATCTCATCAATATCTACATTCTGATTCAATCTGATCAATTTCATTCATTCTGTTTCAGAGTTATAGCCCTTTTAAGTTTGACAGCTGGTCTACCCAGGACTGAGGTGGATTACAGGCAAGAAAAAGTGCCCGTGGTTCACCCAAGTGAACTGAGCAGGTGGACCACGACCAATGCCCGTATAAAACCTATAAACATAAACATTTTGTTGTTCTATTTGTCCAAATAAAGTACCTACTAATTTTATCTTTCTATATATCTAACCGTGCGAAGCCGAGGCGGGTCGCTAGTACACTATAAGCAGGATTACAGAGAGATCATCTAATCTTAAAATCAACGCCCCTCCATTACTTGATTGGTTCAATGTGTAAGAGGAAATACTTATTGCAACACTTTACTTGTGTGCGTTTGGCGATTTTACTGTAAACTCGGACTTGGTACTTAGAGGTCAACTAATCGTGCGATCAATCCAGCTACTGGAATTGTTTGGCATTGCATGGAACGGCACGTCCGCTCTGTCGTGTGTTCGCGTCATTTATGCACTAATTGACCAACATTCGGCCGTTAGCATTATTAGTTTTTCTATGACTGAACAACCAATGACCACGACTAATTTATGTGTATTGCGTTTATACACTTACTTTGCATGTGAGCGTAAACACATTGAAGGGGCGTTCAGTTTTAGACTAGACGATCTCTACATGCCTTAGCTACGGCCTCCATCTTGCATAGAATCCGAAACTAACGCCATATCTGTAGGACTTATTTCCTGGACTGTACAGACAATTTTAATGGCTTACAAGTCTGGTTAAATCACTATCCTTTGCAACTCCCTCAATGCAGGTTTTTTTAAGCAAAGAATAACTATAACACTCCTTTCTCTAAGAACATATTGATTTACCTCAACTCCAGTGACACCACACACCAGCTTCTGACAATAGCCATAAGCTGCAAATAGTACTGAATTCTCAGCAACGTTGGCGAGGATTGCAGGAGTGGTGCCCGCGTACAGGCCCCGGATCACGCCGTCGTTTCGCAGCGTTTGTTTGAGACAGCTGAACATGCCCTTGTACAAGTGTGGAAACGTCTGCATCTTCACTTTGACTGTGTCAAGAGGCTGGCCGACATATACTACTGCTACGCCACCTGGTGATTATTCAAGAAACGTTTGACTATACATTAATCTGTCTATCTGTCCGGGTATTTTTACTCGACTACGGCGAAACAAGGCAAGGGTAATGAAGTTAACAGTCTGTGTATGTATATAAGTGGATGTTCCAGCATTGCGTCGCCTATTGGTCCGATTTTGATAAGCGAGGTGTCAATCGATTCGTCTTCAGGTATAGTGCCATAGGCTATTTTTTTACCGACTACTGCGAAACAAATGAAGGATTATGTGTTCAATCAAAATAAAAACTTGGTCCGACTTTGACAAGTTTTATTTTGAAAAGATTTCGTATGGTCTTCATGTTTACGACACTATACATGAAGACGATACGAAATCTTTTTAGCTTATGACAATAGGCTATTTTTTTACCCAACCGTAGTCGAGATTTAGTTTTTGAACTCGTGTCTTAATAACTGTCGATAGTCAGTCGCGGTATGCTATGTACCATTTGTTAACATCTATGCTTACGCTCGTAAGCGTAGATTTTAACAAATGGTTAACATTATATGCTTGCATTTATACTGCAACATTTTCTTGATTTCAACATTTTTATACATGTAATGACTTGTAATGTATGTAATTAAATTTCGTATTTTCTTGGAAACAAAAACTTTCTGTTATATTTAGTTAGATAAATATTAAATACTTTTGTAATTTTTCTTGGATGGAATTTGTATGCTCTCATAAATATTTTCATGGAGAAAGGTTTTTTTTCCTTAATTGCTTGAAATCCGGTGAAACAATGATATTGCACAATTTAATTACTCTAAAATATGAAACTCGTAAACAACAGTGCAGATGGATTAAGAGACATAAGTAATTTAAAAGTCTTTTAAGCCAACTTACCTAATGACCCCGCTGTGAAGTCAATTATGCCATTTTTCAAGTTTCCTGAACTCGAAGAGTGTGCCATTGCTGTTTTTTGTTAAGTTGTATCTAAGAAGAAGAAAAAAGAAATGTATGGGCACAACTGCACAAGCTTTACCATTGATACAAAGCTGTTTTTTTTTATAGAAAGTTTATATTAAAAAAATTGTTCAGGTAATGTTACATCTCTAGAATAAGAAACGTTCATGCACAACGTTGAACATTGGTTTGTTGTTATTATCTTTGAAAATATATAATTTTTCATACTATAGGGCACGAGACTTGATATCAATCTGTGTTAACACCCTTCAGAGGCGATCTGACTTGGCCATGGTAAGTTAGAAGATGAAGCTACCACATTGTCTAAATCTTTATTTTTTTTAGTTTAGAAAATCAATCTTTGTTAATGCGGCTTGGGGGTGCTAATATGTATGTTTGTACTAATTACTGAGGGTTCTACTAATACCTCCTCTGCCCCTAAAACAATGGTAAAGCTTGTGCAGTGGTCCCATTTCCATCTCCTAGACTTGTATTTCAGAATAAGTAAAATTACTATAAAAATATTATTATTAATTATTATTGGATTATAGACTTGTATTTCGTTGTGGTCTCCTCAGTCAAAGAGCAGCCAGTGTTCCAGCCAGTGCCAGAGATCTCAGTATATGCAAGTAATAAAATTAAAAAAACAAATATTATACTTAGAAACTAGGTAACAATGAAAACTTGCATGGGTATAACCATATAAGAAGCAGAATAGTGTACAGGTACAAACATTTAAGTACAAAGCATGTCCTACCTAAGATGGCCCAGTAATGCATAATCTCAGGTATGAATACCTGTGATTAGGCATCAGAACATAAGAAAATAATTTTAATTGAGTGCCCATTGTGCTTTCATGTTTCATTCATTCAACAATGGCCAAACAGAATATGATGGGAGCCTAGCTGTACTCTAGTGCGAATTAGAATCCAATGATACCAGGTTCAGTCCGTGGCTCTACATCTACTACTTTTACCAAGTTATGTTGTATGCAGTTTCCTATCGCTCTGAGCTTCAGAGGGCACGTTTAGCTGTCAGTCCCAGCTGTTTCATATAATTATATAGATAGATTAACTCTTTAAACCACAACACACACAACAAGTACACCACAACACAAACACCACAAGTACAAAGAGAAATTATATCTATAAATAAAGTATAACAATGAGTGTCACAAGGGGCGGTCTTATCGCTCAGAGCGATCTCTTCTAGACAACCATGCATGGAGAGGAATAACGAGTGGTAAGGGACGGTGGTTATCAGAAAATAAATGAATAACATACTAACACCATAAAATATATAAATGTAATGCAATGCCCATATATGAACCCGGTACAGAAATTTTGGAGGTGCTCAAGTTTATTTACACCAACATATATTGATTAATAGCAGTCATTAAGCCATGTCAGACCTCTGGAGGAACTGTGACTCCAGAGGCCAGCCTACCTCACATGGCAAACAAACAAACAACAACAATAGGATTAAGTGTCAGATAGTCTTTTATCCTGGAACAAGGGAACTTTTCATTTAAATATGCAGTTTGCATGGTAAAACAGAAATATTGAGTGCAAAGCTGCAAGTGGAACTAATTTATGAAAAAAAGGGGACCACTGTACAAGCTTTACCATTGAATTTAGGGGGGAAAGGGGGAATAACAGAACCCAAGGGGGGTTTAGGGGGATTAGAGGGGGAGGAGGGCTAGATTTCACCCAACCAATTTTTTTTTTCTTTTTTCCTTTAGACACATATGGGGCTCTTCGCTCGGCTCGTGTATTGTGGTCACCATCAACATAATCTAACCTACCTTGGGGTGCCCCAAGAAACAAAGGAGTGAGTGTCCTATAATTGTGTAAAATAACACGTATACTCTTATACTCGAGTACAAATCACAGATTAGGTAGAGTACAAACGATTATTGTCATAAAAATATACATTTTTGTATGAAAAATTAAAACTTTCAAAAATTTTATCTTCTACAATTGAAACTTTACTGGAAGACATCCTAAAATATAAGCTTTCTATAAAAAATACCAGCCCCCCCCCCCCCCACTAAACGGTAAAATTTGTACAGTTGTGCCAAAAAAAGTGATAAAAACTTAACCTCATTGTTTTTTTAATTTTATCATTGAATTACATGAAATTATAAATTATTGAATTATTAAAAATGTAGAGGAAATGAACTAATTCAGACTGCGTGCTGACTAAACTTGCCTAAAACTTGTAAGTTGCACATAAACAAAAATGTAAGAAAATAGATAACACACCAACTTGCAACAATTTAAATTTTTGCGTAATATATTACAGTAACCTACCTTAGTACTATAACTCGTTACCTAAGTTATTTCTGTAGTTATAGTTGGAAGGATGTGTTACATGTAAACTTTATATTTTTGTATTTATTTTAGAAGAAAAGAAAACAACATGATTCCAAGAGCACTCGCGACTCGCGGAAATTTTTAAATTGAATGAACGAAGTAGAAGTACGAAGGAACGGAACCAAACTATTTTTATTGTTTGGCTCCGCACAGTTTTGTTTATGTACTTTGGCCAGTGTCAATTCAAGAGATATTTTACAAATTGCATGTTTTTTGTCCAACAAATTGTCAAAATGTCGAATCCCAGCAACGACAGTAAGAAATGTCTGTTACTATATGAGTCCCAGTGGTGGAACTGGAGCTCTACTAAAACGTCCTAGATAGTTTCGGAGATAACATGAAAATCCACGTTTGTTCACGTTTGTATCATTTCTCCGCACTCGTGCAAGTTAACGAACAATGGTTAATATTCTTCGAAAAAATTAGGAAGTTATTTCACTTTTGCTGCAGCCTTTTCGAAAGCAAAATAACTCGCGGGTCATAAGTACTAGGAAAATTATGGAGAAATCAGTCTTCCATTTCCCGCTCAAAAATTTGTAAAGCATTTTTGATATGTTATATATTTCCGCTCGCTTTTCTGCAATCTATGGGGGTGATTTCGAGAAAAGTGTTAACAATGTATAACCGGAAGATTAAGGCTCTGTCCGTACTGCGATATTTCACCGATCGTTTTTTTTTCGCAATTCTGTTACACATTAAATCTTATGGGAGTAACCGCACTGGCGGTTAAAAATTCTAAAGAGGCTATGGCCTCACTGCGAAATAAAATTCGCACGTTTCGCTCAGTCGTGCACTGGTGCTATTGGCAGGATGTCGCACGCTTCGTCTCCCGCCCGATCGGGGGCCACACATGAGCTACCAGAAAATTATGACATTAAGATAGTCAAAAGATTGTTGATGTTTCATGTAGAAAAATCTTTTTATAGGTCTCAAGGCCGTAAATGGGATCCAATATTCATGACATCTTTTGATAGGTCTGTCACGCTGCCGCCACCGTAGTATCAGGTAACTAAAACCAACTTAAAAATTAAAAATATATAGCCTGCCCCGCCAAAAATGATCTTATGCCAATAAATTATATACTGTTGGAATGTGCTTATCAAGGCCTTCAATTTGATACCTTTATTGTAAAATTAGATGAAAAAGTATCTATTTTTTCATTTGAAACTACAAAATATACTGCTGCAAAATTGTTTTTTTTTTTCAAAAAATATGTAGCCTTTGTTACTTGGGGGATGTAAGGATTCTAACGATAACCCATACGTTTAAATCTGTTCAGGCATTTAAAAGTTATGGTGGAATAAAGAAACTCACATACATACAAAACATACAAACATACATGAATCCTAAAAATATTTACCCTACTTTTTTTGGGCAGTCGTGTAATAAGTATAATTAGAGAAAAAAGGGTAAAAATAAGGGTTTTACGACTTTTTTATTTAATGAATGTCACTTTTATACAAGCTGTAGTTTTGCATCCCCGCCATAATCGCAGAGTTGATTGTTATAAGTATACCTTAATAAACTAACAATACTATTTAATTCCTACATTTAACTGGAGGTGGAATTTTTAATTAAATTGTTTATTGATAAATCGTAGTAGGCCCGCCCAACTTTATTTTGGAGTAGAACCCCACGACACACACATGTATGATAGTAATGTCTCCTATAGACGCGCCGCGCGCCGCCACCCGCGCCACTAATAAATTATCAGTTGGTATAAATAAACTTATTGCAAGTGAGAATGTATTATCAAAGTTGACATTAGTTAGGAATTTCCGGCGTAGTAAAAAAATTGGAATCAGATTATTTACAGTTTGATTGGAATGAAAAAAAATATGAACAAGTTTACAATTTACGTTACCTTGATACTGTTCAGTATTCTCCTTCATTTTCAATGCACAATTGAGCACGATGTCTTTATATTTCGTGTACTTTTTTAAAACGTTTACATTGAGTTAACACCTGGAATTTCTCTGTCTGGCACCAAGCATCATGTCGCGTGGGCGTGGGCTAGTACAAATGAACCATCTCCACAAGTTCGACATTGGAAAATTGCTCTATTTTAGCATCGAGCGTATCGCAGCGAGCTTGTGCCGCTGCTGACTGATTGACTGTGAGTGATTGAACAGCTGATTGCTCGGGCAACGACCGGGGCAATGTCCCATGCGCGTTCCGCCTTTGTCAAACGCCGCTTACGCCGCGCCGCCGTTCTTTGGGGGTGCCGCCAGCCTTTATGGGGCGCCGCCACACGCCGTGGCTGGCGCGTAATGTGCGTGAAAGAGGCAATACACGCGACCGGGCTTCATTAGTGTATGTGGGCGCAGGCTCTTGCAACACTGGGTGATATCAAATTAGGATCACGTACATCGCTTTTAAAACCAATTTTAAATATTTTTAATTAAATTTTGTTGGTACTTTTTTTATTAATGATTCGTGTTCTGTAAGTGGAGTATACCTAACTCTGCAAATATGGCGGGGATGCAAAACAACAACTTGTATATTATTTCCTTATTTTTTTTATTGCTTTGTCATCGGTTTGTAAGCTACCCTGAAAGTTTCAGTAGACGTTCATCTCAGCCGGGTACTGCATCAAACTGACAAAAATCGTACTAAATTTTATTCGCAGTGCGTATAAGTGTAATTTCGATCATGGAATATAATACGTGAGAATAAAAATCACGCAGTGAAATATCGCAGTGTGGACAGAGCCTAATAGAAAGCCGAGGAAGTGCGAGCCAAAGAGTATATAAATACTACGTAAGGTGCGAGCTATTTGATTTGACCAATGAGCGCGCGGGGTGCTATCAAGTTATAAGCCATTACATATATTTTATAAATCAAAATGTAATCACTTTAGTTGGGAATAGAACTCCGGTACTTCAGACAAGCAGCCGAGCGTTTGCAAGCAGAACCATCCCAACATTCGGGTTTCAGACGTTGGTCGAGCTAATCCAGCAAGCAATAATCGACGTACCTACGTTGAGACTATTCACTGTCATTTTGCATTGGGCATCGTGTATGGCCTTGGCGGGCTGTACACTCAGAGAAATTATAATTTCGATGGATAGTGACTATAATATAAACCCCATTGAAATTGTAGGTTAGAGTTATTTAATACGGGCATCTGTCACACCGTTTCTTTCGTTTCCAAAGTTAGTTTATGTAATCATTTATATCTGACTGTACATTTTCTTTTAAATATAATTTATAATATTATTTATTCTTTGATTATGATTCATTATTGCTTATTATATACATTAAAAATAAAATAAGAAACATTATGCTTCGTAATCGTAAAGTGCTGACTGAACTGAATGGATGAATGAATGAATGCTGTGAATGAATGGGGCGCACGAAAACATGGTTGTTTTTCAGCTTTCCTTCAATATTAATTAATTTTTATTTTTCAACAAAATTGCTAGAAACTAAGTTAATGTATCAACATAATAAGTACATATATAAATATAATAAAACTTTATGTATAAAAATAATGAATTGTAAATGTAAATAACCTAGCCGTGTTAGCGTCTGGAAGTGATAAAGATAGTGAACTTGTAATCACAAAGTAATCATGAATTTTACGTTTAAGCAATGATCTAAGTAAGTGATAATTAAAAATAAGAAAATATTCTGTACAATTTCACAGAAAACAGATAAATCGAGGCGTTTCTATTAACGTAAACGAGCGTCAAAACTTTGACGTGTCGTTTTTGGGATTCTTGTTCGGCCGCCATGTTTGTCCTTTTATATTTTAGAAAATCTATTGGGAATATCTATGAGCTACGAAGGTCCCTAACTTTGTTTTACAGTTTTTACGAATGATAGTTTAGTATAATCTTTGAAAATAAGCATAGATTTTGCCGTGTCATGCATACCAAATAATAACGGACTTCGCGTCCTTTGTTCAGGTATTCAGGATGGTTGTTGGATCAGCTGCGTACCCCGGGAGGCAAGTGCTCCACAAGATGCAGCCGATGGGCATGACACCTCGCGAACTGTCGGAGTACGATGACTTGGCGACAGCACTCATAGTTGATCCATACCTCGGCATCACAACACATAAAATGAATATTAGATACAGACCACTTAAAACTAATAAAGAAGAACTCAAGAGCATTATAAAGGAATTTGTTGAAACACAGGACTACAACAAAGCCTATTCTAAACTTGCCAAAGGTGAATGGATGCCGAGACATTTTAGCAAAAACAAACATCAACTAAATAAATTGAGAGAACATGTAAGTGTACCTACCTACATCCTTTTTTTTCTGTGAATTTGCCTGTTCCGTTTTGTATTATTACATACTATTTTTTGAAATTTTTCAGATATACCGCTACTTACGAGTTTTTGATAACAAGGCTGGGTTTGTTATAGAACCGTGCTACAGATATTCCTTGGAAGGAAGAGTGGGGGCTAAGATATCAACAACAAAAAAGTTTTTTAAGCATGAAAGAATTGACTTTCTTGTTGGATGTATTGCTGAGATGACAGAAGAAGAAGAAAAACAACTGTTGCACCAAGGGAAAAATGATTTTTCTGTTATGTATAGCTGTCGAAAAAATTGTGCACAGTTGTGGCTTGGCCCAGCTGCTTACATCAACCACGACTGCCGGCCTACATGTACTTTTGAAGCCACAGACCGTGGAAAAGCTTTTGTTCGCGTTTTAAGAGATATTGAAATTGGCGAAGAAATAACTTGTTTTTATGGTGAGGACTTCTTTGGCAATGGAAACAGTTACTGTGAATGTGAAACTTGTGAGAGACGGGGGAAAGGGGCATTCTCTGTCAAAAGTGGACATGATGGTGAAC